>OU426925.1:17294337-18731837 GCA_911387795.2 Apamea monoglypha
CGAAGTGGTATCGACCGAATGTTCGGCCGTTTCCTGCTACGAAGTTACTATTTGGTTCAGTCGGTCCCAATCCTACACTCCTACACTATCGAATATTGATTATGGTCCCGACCCAACTGAGCCGATCCGAACTTTTTCGCATTTTTCAATAATATTCGGTTCGGTTATGTGCCGGTTCGATTCGATCATTCGCACTTTGCACTTCGTAGTAAAAGCTGCAATTTCCCTGGTATTCAGGGAAATTGCAGCTTTAAGCTGTTGGCAAATATTTCGATTACTGCTACTCAAATGAGTTAAGTTAACATCCATCAATCGTTTCGAACAAGTAAACAACAGAAACACTATGAAATTATTCGACGAACAGAACAAAAAATAAAATACTTCATTTTATTTATTTTCCCGATACGAACTCGTGTGAATTCGCTCATACAAATTAAGTACATACTCCATTTCCGCAAATAAAAAACGCATCATGAAATTAATAGTACCGTAAAAATAACGGTGCGGAGTGCTACCGTGTGAACTGGCTTTAAAAAACTCGTAATGGTATTATAGGCGGGTTTACACTGCACTAAACTGGACTGATACTACTTTTATCTGTTCTGTGGGACTGATCAATGTCGGCTATTGTTAAAGTTACCAATGATATTGCGACCCGATTCTTAACCTTTCGATAACGAATCAAATCGATTACGATTGTGTTCTTCATATTGAGCCTCTTGTTCTGAACTATTTTTTTCTCCTTGTAAATATGAAAAGCTCTTGAACAGACTTTATTTCAGTCCATTCCCTGGTGTTTCCGAGTCAAGACAATTTTCTTTTTTTAACCGTTTTTGCATTTAATGGTATTAAAAAAATACTCATACTACTCTCTCTCTTTGCTTAGCCCTATCCCATTTCATTTGGGGTCGGCTCTCCTCGTAATTCTTCGCCAGATGTATCGGCACAAAAAAAAAACACTCATACTACCTTGTGAAATAATTCTTACAGTTTAATTATTAAAAACTCAAACTCAAACTCAAACTCAAAGTATTTATTTCAATTAAACCAATTACAGGCACTTTTGAATTGTCAAGGGGTCGGTCAGTCAGAGAAATGAAGCTAGTTGCCCATTCCAAAGCGTAGTAGGTACCTATGGAGAAGAACGGGCAAGAAACTCCATGGACACTCTTTTAAATCAAAATATGGTTACAAAGTATATTAGTTACATCATTCATGTTAAAAATTATGCATGTGAGAACGATGCAGAACGTTAAAAGCATCCGTAATGAAAAGCCTAAAACAATCCAAATATTAAATTAAATTAAAATAAGCCATGGCAGCAAAGAGATGACCAGTCCCCACTGACGGCGCCCGTTCACGAACATGACGCACGGATTAGCACCATTCAGCTCAACCATTTTGAAGGGAGCTAAATGATCCAACACATGTGCCACCATCAGCGAGACATTTGAGTGAGCATGACATACTCTCAGCCGCCAGGGCACATTCAAGTCAATGAAAGACGTACCCAGTAAATGGTAGCTTTATAGTATGTACCTACATAGTACTCACACATGAGCTATACAATTATACAATACTAGGAGATTGAATTTATATAATGCAAAAATAGTATTTTACAATCTTCAGCGGCTCCAACAGTACTTTCAAATGCTAAGCAATTTATTTATGCGTCCTGTGGAGCAGGACCAGCGTTTAGCCAAGCATTTTTATCAGCGATGTAATCTCCCAATTTATAATATGCCTGGCTGCATAGTGTGCGTTTTATACAAGATTTAAATTTCGTTTCATTCTGTTCAATTATGTGGGGAGGTATTTTATTGTAACATTTTAAACAGTACCCCATGAAAAATGAATGCACATCCAACATCAAGAAGATGATGATGATGAAGATGGAACGGACTAAGGGCGGGTTGTTTCACGTCCACTTGACGCACGTGTATACGTCAAAAATGGCGCTAACTATCTTCAAACAAAAAAAAACGCTGTTTCAACTTACAATTACAAAATTATGACCTTTATGTCCGTATGTTACGTTAACCAACTGTTTGAAACAACCGGCTCTTACTATAACTGAATTAAACTTATTACTTTGACTGCACACCCAGGACTGACTTTGGAAATTACATCGAGTACAACACCTAAATATTGAGCTCAGAATGGAACACGACAGGTCCACACAGCAAATTGAGAATTGGATCTAGCAGAACATCAGTGGGGCAATTGCGTAATACACTAACAGTAGCAATGGTTTTCCTTTTGACAGTTCAACTCAGCTCAGCAACGTATGTAAATAACGCAATGAATGTTTCATTGCGTTATTTACATACGTTGCTGAGCAGGCAAATTTTTCGAACATTTGAAACAATGTATTAGTGGTCATTATCATCTGCCTAGCCTTTTCCCAACTATGTTGGGGTCGGCTTCCAGTTTAACCAGATGCAGCTGAATACCAGTATTTTACATGGAGCGACTGCCTATCTGACCTCCACAACCCAGTTACTGGGTAATACGATACCTCTTGGTAAGACTGGTTGTCAGACTTTCGGGCTACTGACGACCCGTAACGACTGTCAAAGATCCACGAACGACACGGGACCAACGGCTTAACGTGCTTTCCGAGGCACGGAGGGGTCTTCGTATGTGAAGATGGTCACCCATCCACGGACCAACCGTGGCAAGCGTAGCTTAACCTGATCGATCGACCCGTGCGGCTGTTATTACTTAGCCACAAGCCCCTCCAATGAAAACAACAACATGAAACAATGTATTAGTGGTATCCTTCGAAATGAATCGGATTTAGATTGAAAGTGGCGCCGATTCCCTTGTTCAAAACTAAATTTAAGTTAATTGCATCTTTTTCTTTCTATTTCATTAAGAAAAGGACAGAAGATAAATATTAGTTTAGTCCTGTCAAATTAGTCAGCGCCTGACGGAAATTGACGTATTTTTGGTAGCCATGTCGTTTGGTAGCCAATCGCGTCTAATTTGTCTATGGAGTATTTTAATTTGACAGGACTAAACTAATATTTATCTTCTGTCCTTTTCTTAATGAAATAGAAAGAAAAGATGCACTGAACTTAAATTTAGTTTAGTTTGTGAACAAGGGAATCGGCGCCAGTGTCTTACGTAATTAGGATGCTGCTAACTTCTTAAGGTAGATTGATCTAAGACACACCAATTCTTAAAGATATAATTGCATACCCGGTCCCATTGTATAAAAACGCCTTAAATTATACAATTTTAACTAGGTAATTCTATTCATCTCCAATCTCAACCCGGAATTCTGTCTGCATTATGGTTATTTAAATCGCTTTAAAAAGGTTTAGTCCAGGTAACGGTTTCAAATGAATATTTATGAGTATTATGTCGGGTACTCGTTATTTTTACACGCCCGTCGACCTTTAAAATACTTTACAGTTATAAGAACCTCCTTTTGTTTTAAGTTGGTTAAAAAAGTCTTTGCGTCAGCATCTGATTCTTTTGTTTTTATGGCTGTAGGAATATGTCACCTTTGGAGATGTTAAAATGAAAGAAAATGACATAACATCAGGCCTGTAATCTCCGAAGGGTTAGGTAGAGGTGTAAAACATCTATAATATACATCTATAATCACTGACCTCTGAGTTTGTTTCGGCCTTTCTTCTCATAGTAGTCGGATAAGAAACACCGACCTCATCTAGTTTAATAAAAGTATGATTGACGTGTAAAAGTGTTTGTACGGACGCCAGCACATCAAGTTACTACAATCTGTCAAATTTCTTTAATAGATTTTCAGCTTTATCGTTAAAGCATTGAGGTTCAAGGTTGTTTGGGAAAATTTGACAGTTTCGGGTAGCTTAAACTGCTGGCGTCTGTACAAACATACTGACAGAAATAAATCATTTATCTATCTATACTAACAATAGAGCTGAAGAGTTTGTTTGTTTGAAGTCGCAAATCTCTAGAACTACCGGTCGGATTTGAAAAAATCTTATTGCATTTGGTAACCCAATTCTTTAGAAAGGCTATAGGTTATTTAACATCACGCTAAAACCCCTAGGAGCCGAGCAAAGAAAAGTCAAAAATAACGTTAAGCGGAAATGAAGTAAGAGTGCGGGCAAACGACGCAAATAATGAGACGGGGTAGGTCGGGTGAACAAGAAATTTCACGCGGACTAATTCGCGGGTAGAAGCTAGCCGAAAATAAAATCAAACGCAAAATATCTGTTTTGAAACAAAGATATGAAAATACTTCAAACCTCTTTGATGAAGGGTTTTTACTGAATAGCTTTTAGATATGATACTTTTATTATACAGATTGAAGATACTATTTAAATGTCAATGACGAAAAGTTTTACATTTTGTGCTACAACTTTTTCTAAAGAATAAGTAGAAAGATTTTATTTTTCGTTTGTCGCTTTTTCTTTCTTCTCTTTATTTATAAGTTAGACTTGTTATAATACCTTTGTCCTGTAGCTTTTTGTTTAAGTAGAATGTGTAGTAGAATATAATATAATATTCTTTATTATGTACAGACGCCAGCACATCAAGCTATTACAATCTGTCAAATTTCTTTAATAGATTTTCAAGTTTATCGCTAAAGCATTAAGGTTCAAGGTTGATTGGGAAAATTTGACAGTTTCGGGTAGCTTGACCTGCTGGCGTCTGTACACCATAAATATTGCAGATATAAATGTAGAAATAGTATAGAGAGAGAGTAGTAGTACTGTAGTATTAATTCTGTATTAATTAATACTACAGATATGCCACGATGTATCATGGAATATTGATTCGTATATACTGTCTAGAGGTCGATTCCTTAGGGTAGGAATTAGTTATCAAATCATTGCCAAGTAATAATACCCAAATTTTTGACGTTATTAATTTGTAGAGGGGCAATTCTCGTAATTTTAAGAACGATCACAGTCTGATCTCAGTCTCAATCTGTCACAAATACGCCAATTTCCCTACATTTTTGACAAGTTTTCTATGTTTTTACATTTGCCAGTTGCCGAGAAGAGACTGCAACTAGATTTTGAACGTTTTGTATTATGAGAATTCGCCTTGTGATGCTGTTTTATATTGAACATCATTAGTATTAATTCTACGTCTTGGGGTAGTGATCCGTACATCTCGTTTTGAGCTCGAGTTCTTAGCGCAGGAATCAGTATCAGTATTACAGATGTAGGTATTATTACATATAATACCTACATCTGTAACGTTATTCATTTGGATTCTATGTGCTATCTCTCTCTGACATAACCCTTCTCTCTTCTCCCGGGTGTCGTATGAACCGATAAGGGAAACTGCCTGTCAAGTGGCGGTTATACCCTTATTCCCCGAAGCTGTTGTGCGTGTCTGTGGAAGAGTTTAATATGTTCTGGCTTTGACGTTATCGGTTATGTGGGACTGGTTTCCTATTAAAATTTGTAATTATATTGTTTTATTTGTAACTGGCAACCCGTTCCTACTTTGTACGGGTGCAATGTACAGACGCCAGCACATCAAGCTACTACAATCTGTCAAATTTATCTGATAGATTTTCAACTTTATCGCTAAAGCATTAGGTTCAAAGTTGATTGGGAAAATTTGACAGTTTCAGGTAGCTTGACCTGCTGGCGTCTGTACTGAGGTAGCGACACGTTATAATATCGAGCTTTCTGTGCTAAAATCTAGGTTAAATATACTCCCGGAATTGTAAATCGAACCACCGTGCATATTTACTTAAAGGTATAAAACAGAATAATTATGAGTCAAAAAAGATTTTACGCAGTTTTGAAGTCGACATACTGGCATCATTTAGGTGTTAATATTTTTATAAAAGAAATCATCCAGGTTCAGGTCTCTGGAAGTATTTTAACGTATAAATATTGTATACATAAATAAACCTTCCGAATTAAATTCTCAAAAATTTTGACTGTATAGATTTAAACAATGTGTTGTGCTATGCAGTCCCAGGACTGTTCATAGACGGTAGGTGCGTGAAGGCAAACTCTTTGCAGTAGGTACCTGCTGTTCTAACACTGGTCTGCGTTCGCCAGTTCGGCGAATGGCAGCAACCTGCAAAGAAGCATTTGAACACATATATATATTTCAATGCTCTTTGAATAGATTTCGTAACGTATTGTATGAGACGCTTGAAATCTTAGACTAATTGTTTGTTGTTTTAAAAATACTGTTTTTTATTATTATTTTTTCTATTCTTTATAAAATATTCGCGTAACTGTCATGCATGAACAGTTCACCTCCTAGTGACTAAAGTTTTATTTATTAATGGTAATCTGTGAACAGCGCTCTGGGTTACATTATTAGGTACTTATGTAAGTAACTTATGTTTTTCTGTTTATAATATTGCATAATCTAGCTGTTTGTTGTTCCTGTTTAATAAAATAAAATAGTGAAAATCGCATTAAAATCTATTGTGAAGAAAAAGAAACAAAGAAAATACATTTATTTGCGGCATAAAAAGGACACAAACACAAAAAAAAAAACAATTTGTCGAAAAACATGCGTCACGTCTACGCAAAACGGCCATCGCTCAGCATAATGCTAAGACCCTATACGAGACAGAGCACCTGATACGACGGGACGAGACACGAAAAATGATTTCGTTTCAAACTATAGGCTGATTTGTAGTTGGGATAATTGCTTATTAATTTTTGTTTTTTTCAAGGCTTTATTGCTGAAAAGGTTTAATGAAATCTGAGAGGATAGAAATTAATCCGTCTATTTCATCCGATTGAATTCGAAATCAGTCACAGCAGTACGGGATATAAACCCTTGAAATTAAGTATTTCAAGGGTTTTATATTTTATTCGCTTAAACCTTGTCATATAGTACCGATGTGGATTAATTATTTTATGTTGCTGGTTGATTGTGCCTATCTGGAGACTTTGAAACAAACAGGTCCTCAAAAATCCTGCTCAGTGTATACTTAAATACAAATAGGTACCTAATACAAATACCTACATTTAGGATGCAATGCTGATTGAACGCATCAATGAGTATGAACTCTAAATGAAAAGATGGCATCCTTACTTGTAACGATGTAATGATAGTGGAAAAATGAAACAATTTCAAAGTTTCCAAAGATCTTATTCCAGTCATCCCTCCCCACATACAAGGTGGAGACGATAATAAACTAAGCTACGTATATTATATGTTGTTCCCAGTCTACATACGAAAATTCAATCAAATATATCCAATAGTTTAGTCACTATAGCTAATCAAAGATTGGCAAAACCCACAGTGGGCCCATCACACACCTCACATCACAATAGACTAAATACTAATTAATCTGTTTGGATTTTTTTTTAAATTTCTATGTTAGGATATTTGATAGTTGCAAAATACTCATATGCATTAGTATTGTCAGGGTTGCCATTTATTGTAGTCTTCTTCACATTCTTCTTTAACATAAACAGTGGCTGAAATCTTGGAAAAACCGTCTGAAAATACCCGACTAAACTAAATTCTATTAAAGGTTTACTGTGCAAAAGTGTACAACATAGTTAAAGGAAACTTTACTTTTAATCAACCGTCGTAATGTCTTTGCTTGGACAACTTCAAACTGCCTGAAAGGGGTAGCGCAGGGTTAACGAAAAAAAGAAGAAACTACTAGTTTCAATGTCCCCTTTTTTGCTATCCTTACTACCTAATTGAAATAAAATATTTATTTTGTTAAAGTTTGTTCAGAATTTATCTTAGACATTCCTGACACCGGTGAAGGACATCATCGGGTGCTTGAACTTATAGTTAATATAAATTCAGTGTTCGTTTTGTTTGTGC
The DNA here is from genome assembly GCA_911387795.2 of Apamea monoglypha. NCBI lineage: Eukaryota > Metazoa > Arthropoda > Insecta > Lepidoptera > Noctuidae > Apamea > Apamea monoglypha. Next base: position 17,302,108 of record OU426925.1, read on the forward strand.
AGAATAAAAAAAATATCTTTCTTTCTTTTCTTTTTTGCCTTCCAAAAGTGAGTTGACATTTTTCCATTTCAGCTGTGATGCCACATTATAATTTAACATTCCAGTTTCAAATGTTTGAACTGTACACTATAACGTTTTTGTTAACTTATCATAAAAAAGCTTGTAAAAACAAACGATCAGGTAGGATTACTATATTATTTTTCTAATTTTAAATCGTGAGCTGAAATGGAAAAATAATCAACTAACTTTTGGAGTGCACTGTAAGTCTGAAATCGCGAACCCGTCTTGAGCAAGCGCAGTGATCAATACTCAATGCTTAATAGGTTTATGCATTATATTTATTCCTCAATTTACATGACTGCACCTACCGCTGTTTGTCTCTGCATCACTCAAAGGTTGACTGGTAGAAAATACGTGGCATTAAGTCCGCCTCTGTACATTTGTGTGCTTAAAATATTAAATAAATAAATGCTCGTGCCTTCTCTGAATGAGAAGCTCTCTTTAAATATTCAAATTGTCTAATTTGCCCAGCAGTGAAACAGTAATATGTTGGTATTATTTATTTATGTAAACAGTTCATTCTAGTTGAGAAAAGACAGATGGTATTAATGAACTGTTGGTTGATTTATTTAATTATACAATTACAATGTCTCTTAATACAGAAGGCTTAGGTAGGAAGGAGATAGCTTTGTCAAAAAGGTCACAAACATGTCTAATGAACTGAATTATGTAATCCAGACAGGTAGCAGATATTCCAAGTTTTAGGTATAAATCCATAACCCAAATTGGTATCTTGTGGGATCTCCCACTAGATACTAATTTGGGTTATGGTTTTATATAGGTATCTACCTATGTAGTGCATTCTCAGGATTCAGTAGGTGTTGGTTTGTACGGTATTAGCTAGTATGACATTTCTCGACGTATTTACAAAATATTATTAGAGCCTACAAACAAGCTTTGGAACATTGTAGACTGCTTGTTTATTTGTAAATACCTATATTATATTTATATGTGCATGATGTCTCTAAAGATAAAGGTTAGTTTTTTTTTTGTTTCTCCAAAACTTCCTGTCTTGTGGGATCTCTGGCCATGTTGGCCCTGCAAACTTTATCAGATCATTACACCACCTTCGCCGTGGTCTCCTCGACGGTCTTGCCCTCCCTCAGGCGTTCATTGAGTGACGATCTTTGCCCATCACTCCGAGTGCATTCGCGTATCCGGCCCAAGTAAGTTAGTTATTTACCAGCCCTTTTTTTAGAAATGGCATCTCGCAGGTCAACCTGGAAGGCTTCTTAACCAGGCTTGCGTGTGGGTGCTTCAATAAGTTAAGGTCTCCAGTCGGGGCTACATGCATCCTGTGGGATACGGGCCTCGGCTTAGGGCGTCTCTGGGGAAGGGCAGCAAGAGACAGGTTGAATCGGATTAAATTTAGCAGACTTTCAACTTTTTTTGTTAAAAAGTAAAGTGAGGGAACTTTGTCACCGAAATACTCGACTGCTTTAGAAGGATGGTACTGTCAAGGAAAAAGCAAACTGACACCATACGTCAATATTTGCTGTGTTAAAGCTATTTCATAAACCTGTCAAAGTATGACAGTTGTGACTTGAATAAACAGGCAAGTTGGTAGTCAATTTTCTTATCAATTAATTACCCGACTTTATTAAATATTTTTTAAGCTAATACATAATATTGTTTATGGATCTAAGTTCACCAGAGAAGGCTAAATTACAAAATATATCTTGTGTAATTTCATCTAATCCTTATGATGTTTGAGACGACCCCGTTGGTCTCGTGGTTACAAGCACGATCGCTGAGCATGGGGTCCTGGGTTCGATTCCGAGGTCGGGCAAAGTGTTATTGGGTTTTCCATTAGGAATTTCTTAGTAACAGGCCGGAGTTTGGAAGTTGGTGGTGTGCTATCCCCGTACCTCGGAAAGCACGTTAAGCCGTTGCTCCAGCACCTGAGCTCTCTCCGGTCGTGTCGGATTGCCGTCCCAACAGACTATGAGAGTGAGGGCAGAGAGACTGCACCTGTGACTAAAACACAAAACACACGTAATTTATAGCATACATTTGTGTACTATAAATTACGGCATCACGGATTAATTTGTATTTTCAATGTCAATTAGTGTGTTTTGTCTTTGGTCCCTAGCCCTGACATCAAGCAATGGACAAAATTGACAAACTTTCTATATGCTTTAGTACGAGCCTTTTGACTACGTTGCATGTGTATATTTTATGTAATATTTTGTTGTAATGTGCGATTTGTTTGTGCAGAATAAACATTTATTCTTTTTTTTCTTTTCTATAATATCTCCCGAACCAAAGGTTAGTCTCCGTTGAGATTGGCCGCCATACGTTCTGGAGGACTATTATTTAGTTCTTCTTTGATACTCTAATTAGTCTAGTGAAGCCATCTTTCTTCAAACCCACTCGTCTTTTGTCAGATAGCAGCGTAAGCCTTCATGGGAAGTGTAATTTTGATATATTTCCGACATTCCCTAACTTGTCTGCCTAAATAAGAAAAATGGCCTCATTCCATGTGATTTATTTGTAACAGTAACTATTTTTGTATGCGATAGAAAAACTGGCTGTTTTTAACCAACTACGGCTCCGAATTACGAGTTGTAGGTCGTGGGTTCGAACCAAGGCAGGCGCTTTACTTTGTGTACATAATTTCATCACCATTGCTCTCAAAACCGGTGAAGGAAAACATCGTGAGGAAACCGGCATGTCTTAGAATCAAAAACTCGAAGACATGATTGTGACATCTACCAACATGCACTGGGCCCGGCTGAAGCTGTTTGCATTGAATTGTATCACGAGCTTCTCTCCTCCAGTTAGGGCTCGCTGTGAGTTTTATCTTGTCCTCCCATATTCTTTGTTGTTTTCCTCTTTCTGTTAATATTTATGGGATACCAATCATTTATTAATTTACACTATTTTTCCTGTTTTGCTCTCATTATGATTGCGTCCAGTCCACCTCCATTTTCTTTATCTAATTTGTAGTTGGATAATATAGAAGGAAAAAGAAAAAATAAAACAACACCCGATACGGCCGAGTTATGTGACCGCTGTCGCTTCTGGCGGCGTGGCGCAAGATACAAGCTTAGCGTTTCACGTATTATTTTATGTACAGACGCCAGCACATCAAGCTACTACAATCTGTCAAACTTTAATAGATTTTCAAGTTTATCGCCAAACTATTAAGGTTCATGGTTGATTGGGAAAATTTGACAGTTTCGGGTAGCTTGACCTGCTGGCGTCTGTCCATTTCTCAGTTTCTTTCATATAAGCAGTAATTTTTAGGCCATGTTAAGTCACATTTTCTGTTCAAACGTTTAATTATAATTATACTTTTATCACTATGCAATTTTAGAATTGTAAACTACAGTTTATTTAATATTGATTCTCTCCCATTCCGTAAAGATGCACATGCATACAATACTGTAAATGTACAATAATTAGTGATAATTACAATATATTCCGTTTCATTTTTTCGTGTATATTCTGTGCCTTTTTTTGTTAACCTATGTTGTCCCACTGTTGGACAAAGGTCTCCCCAGACTTTTCCAGTTTTCTTTATTTAGTAGTACCTTCTCCGGCCAATCGGTCAGGGTCAGTTGCTTAGGCCTCGGTAACGATGCTCGAGGAAAGCCTTATCCTGTGTCCAATAAATTTATATTCTATCCCGTTTCTTTCATGCTGATTTGTACCAAACTAGAAACTACAACTACTACGCGAAGTCGAACGAGTCTTAGTTTTAAACGTCAACCAATAACGGTTCGCAAGACTTTAGGAATCAACCATTAGAGATCGAATGACCACGCTGCCACATACCGCATTGCGAAAAAATAAAGGACGTAGGAATTTTTCCATATTGTGTGCAGAAAAGGTTTTTTCTATGTACCTACATAATCCTCAAAGGTTACCCTGCAAGTCTGAACAGATTACCATCTTCACTGAAACGGGTTAAGTGATATACGAAAGCGGGTACTGATCTAATTAGTAAGGGTCCTTGTACGAGTACCCTTAAAAGATTTATTTTCACAATGGTGTATTGTGACGTCTACCTATTTTGCTTGTCCGCTCCCCGGGATTTAAAAAAGCCCAGGACAATACCTTTCTTTAGTACCTACGTACGGTACGTAAGACAATGTATGGCCGTTTTCATTTGTGGAACCATCTGATGCTGGGGATGTTAAAGGTACTAATAAGTTAATGACTAACAATGTTGTACCTACTTTTAATTTTGAATATACCGTTACGATCCTTAAGGAAGGTTTTGTATGCAATCAGTGTTTATTTATTTGTATATTATATACTTTATTGTACACCAAAAAATACATCATCATTCTCCTGCCCTTATCCCAATTTAGTTGGGGTCGGCGCAACATGTATTTTTCTTCCATACTTCTCTAATAGTCGTCATCTCGGTAGTCACCCCCTTTTCTAACCATATCATCATTCACACAGTCCATCCATCGTTTCTTTGGTCTTCGCTTAGTATTATGCGCATCGACATTCATACTCAAAACTTTCCTCAAGATATTTTCCTCATTCCTCCGTACAAAAAGGACATTTAACACTACAAAAAATACAATGGGCGGCGTTATCGCTATCGGGCAACCTTGGAATGGACAGTGATTGCGTGGTCATCATCGTGGTGTTTGTCATACAATGTCTAACTAAGGTCTTCAAAGACGTTACATTAGAGGCATCATAGACTACTAATAGTGAGGGGAGCGGGGTGTGTTCGCGTATCGAAACATTCACGCTCCGACGAGTCGCAAATGTATCGATAGAAAATTGCGCTCTTGACATCGTTGTTTAATATTCTTAAACTCGTAACTTAATCACAAATTTAGTTTTTGATTGAGTGTAAGTGCGAATTCACGAAGTGTTTTTTATTGATATAGTAAGTAAGTTATAAATTAATAATACATACGTCTCGAAATAAGAAGCGATGGGCATATTTGCAAACAGCGTGTAGCGTTTAGACTTTTTACAGTAATGAATTTAACTAACTGCCTCGTTACTGCTGCATGAGGTGCTAGGTTCGATCCCCGGTTCGGGCAAAGTGTTATTGGGTTTTTCCATCTGGAATTTCTCAGGAGCAGCCCGGAGTCTGGATTTGTCCCTGGTTGATGGCAGTAGGCTCGCCCCCTATTACATAAGACTTGAATATAACTGGCAAAATGTGGGTGGAATAAAAGTGTTACTTTTGCCAAACCCTTCGGGGAATACACATGTGATGATATGTGTTAATTTAATTAAAATCTAAAAGTAAAACATTAGGTGACTTGCACATGATTAAAAATAAAACCTCGCCATGTTAGATGCTAGCTCAGCCTAACTAATATTCCTACGAACGGCTGCAGCAAACCTAATTAAGCCCGTGAAAGCACGATTTCAGGTCGCGGCTTCAGAATTATCTACACACCCGTTTTCCTTTATAGCATGAGCAGAAATGCAGACGGTATTATCAGCCCTAGTTTCTGGAGTATGCAGAGTTCGCTGCCATAGCAGAAATGGTCTGGATTTTGTAGATATGAGTACCTAAAATCCTACTAATAATACTAATATTATAAACGTGAAAGTTTGTATGGATGGATGGATGGATGTCTGTTACTCTTTCACGCATAAACTACTGAACGGATTTGGATGTAATTTGGCACACATATGATTTATATCCAGGATTAACATATAGGATACTATTTATCCCGATATTCCCACGGGATCGAAACTTATGCGGGTGGAACCGCGGGGCGCAGCTAGATAAACAATAATATCAGGGAGCAGTGGTGGCCAAGTGGTAACTGCCGTAACTAACGCGTTGTAGCTCGTAGGTTCGAACCCTGACAGGCGCTTTACTTTGTGTAAATTATTTCATCACCACTGCTCTCAAAACGGTGAGGGAAAACATCGTGTGGAAACCGGCATGTCCTAGAACCAAAAATTCGAAGACATGTAACATCTGCCAACCCGCACTGGGCCCGCGTGGTGGATAACGGCCCATTCCCTCTCACCGAGAGGACGCCTGTGACAGTGGCCCAGAAGTGGGAACATTATAGGCTGATTATTATCAGGGCGAAATTGTGGGTGAAATTGTACCTCTGTGTCTTGCAAAAGCAAGGGGACAGTCCCCTTTTTAAATAAAGAAGAAACAACCATTGCTTACTGCACTAGATAAGTGTGTATTAGCGATTTCAGAAAGTCCTATTATTTTCACTTTATGGGGGAAACGACACAATAGCCCGCGAAATTAAAATTTTCTTACGTTTATGCAATTTGCAGGACAGCGTGTCAGGTGGAATGTTGGTGAAGTTATGATTCGCGACCGTAACAATTATGTGCTTACGGAATTATAATAATTAATATCATCTAACAATCTCTAATTTTCTTCACATAACAACGTCACATATTAAAAAAGTATGAAATCCCTTATACGAATTCACTTTCTTACTAGCCTTGCAAAATGTTCTACAAATTGTCCCACTCTCCATTTTCCACACAATTCTATTTTTGGTAGGAGTCAAGTTCGTCTGGCCATCTCAAGACTAAAGCACTCCCCTATCCACACTACCTATTAGGCAGATAGGTTTAAAAACCGTAATCTAGGACATCAAACGCTGGTTACTGGCTTTTTCCCGCAGTTTCGCCCGCGTTCCCGCGTACTGGAATAAAATGTAATCTTATAGCCTAACCCAGCTCATAATCTACCTCTGTGTCTATAATCATTAGTATTATAGAGGTAATGAGGAACAGGGTAAACTCATCCTCTATAGATAAGGGAAGATCCTCCGACTAGACGGGTGTTGTGTCTGGTGGGCAACTGCCCGACGATTTGTATCTGGGCGTTGTATATATTCTAGTAGTGCGGTAAACTTTGCTTGCGCGATGCAGGGTTCTTGCGTGACATCATTGTGATGCATAGTTCGTAAGTGGCGATGTAGATAAAAGTAAGACTGCAGTCACTCTGTGTGAATCTGGATTCAAAGTCGTTCCTTAAAGAAAAAGCCGAAAGAAAAAGACTGCTAGTTAAACTCATAGTAAGACGACTTAAGACGGTTAACATAGGGAAATGAAAAGAAATAAAACTGTTCATAGGTCTTTTGAAACCATTTTGCAATTCGCTTTTTGAACTAGTCACACTGCACGGTTTCCTGCCAAAGTAAGCACTGTCGAACAAATAGTTTGTTTCAAGTGTTATTGGGTTTTCTCCATGAAGAATTTCTCAGTAGCAGCCCGGACTTTGAAATCGTGCCTGGTTGATGACGATAGGCTCGCCACCTATTAAATGGGACTTAAACTCAACTGGCAAAATGTGGGTGTACTATAATAGGTACACCACTCTGCCTAAAAAAAATAATAAATTTGGCAGTTCAGTGGAAAGATGAATGTTCTTGCGTGTATACGCATGTGTTTAAGTCCCATTTAATAGGAGGCGAGCCTATTGTCATCCACCAGGCACGATTTCAAAGTCCGGGCTGCTACTGAGAAATTTTTCATGGAGAAAACCCAATAACACATTTCGCCGGTTTGAGAATCGAAATCAGGACCACAGCAGTAGCGCTTATGACCACTATATCAACAAGGTTTTTTTATTGTCTGCGTTATAACTTTACATTTAAAATAATTATAAAAAATCTTGACTAGTCACGTCACCATAACATACATAATCAGCCTATAATGTTCCCACTGTTGGGACACAGGTCTCCTCTCCGTGAGAGGGAATGGGCTGCTTGGTAGATGTCACATGTCATCGAATTTTTGGTTCTAACACATGCCGGTTTCCTCACGATGTTTTCCTTCTTCGTTTTGAGGGCTGAATAATTTACATACAGTAAAGCCTACGTCCGGACCAACGTACATGTAAGTCGTGGCGGTTACCACTTTTTTTTTTTTTTTTTTTTTGTTCCGGGGTGGAAAATCCTCATGGATGTCCGCCGCCCTGGGGCGGGCGACGGGGTCTGTCAGACTCTTACTGACTAAAAATCACCCCAGTGTTCCATCTCTCACCTACGCCGGGGGTCGCGGGAACGTAAGATCCTTCCGCAACCCCCGACTGGTGCCGGCCCGCCGCAGCGGGCCTCCTCGGGTCAGGGGGGGGAGTGAGGTGTTTGACTCCCCCCGCGACGTCTAAGAGAGGCGCGCGTGGAACACTACGCGCCGCCATCTCGGGTCCTGATGTGTGGGGGGCGACGGACGTCCCCAAGTCCGTCGCCCCTGGACCCATTTAGGGGGGCTGGAAGAGGGCGTTATCCGCCCTCCGCCGACGCCCGGTGCGCCTGCTGCGGGCCGGGTGAGAGGACGAGATCTCCCTCTCCCTTTCCGCAGCCTCCTTCTGCGAGACGACCGTTTCGCAGAAGGAAACCACCGCGTCCCAGGACTCTTCGCTGCCGACCATCGACTCGACCACGGCCGGCAGCGACAGGGTGGCGGTTACCACTGCCACAACTGCTCGCTCTCTCTTCTCCACAGCACAGCACACTCACCACATTGCATTGGTTCAAAGTAGTTGGAATTGAGCTGCTTGTATAGAATTTTTTTTGTTTGTTTGACTGACTATACCTCGGACGAAAAACGCAGTAGCCAAAAACAATCGTGAAAATTCAAGGATGGAAACTGAAGCATATTCGAGGATTATGTTCGGTCAAAAACCGGTTCTACGAAACATGTACCACCAACAATTGTTGTTGATGCGAAGAAACGAAATTATTCTGTACATCACTTAGCAGACTACCCCTAATCATGTTTCACCAAATTTCACAAACATTTCGTGTACCTATTATGGTACGCCAACATTTTGCCAGTTATGTTTAAATTCCATGAAGTAGGGAGAGCTAATTGCCTTGAAATGTATATTATGTATTTTCCAAAGGTTCCATTTCTAGGTTTTCCATTTCTTACCTAACATGTACAGACGCCAGCAGGTCAAGCTACCCGAAACTGTCAAAATTTCCCAATCAACCTTGAACCTTAATGCTTTAGCGATAAAGTTGAAAATCTATTAAAGAAATTTGACAGATTGTAGTAGCTTGATGTGCTGGCGTCTGTACCCTACCAACTATATTTTAGGGACGTTGGGTTTTAACTCGTTGGAGGTGAGAAGAGGCCTTGATCAACTCACTGTATCCTGTAAGACCTTACCGGGACGTATCGATTGCCTAGAGCTCCATGGTCTTTTCTGCCGACTATTTGTGCCCGACAAATACACCGGACACCGTCAGAGCCGCCGGCACAATCTGTTTGCGCAACTCCCAGCGAAAACTGTAGCCAGAGCCGAATCTGCGGTCTGTTGTACTCTAAAGGTGCTGAATGCCCTTCTGGCTGCCAACCCTGAATGTGATTTGTTTGCGGATGAATGGAATAAAATTATGAGTATGTCTGGTGTTCTGTGAGAGAATGTATGCAAGGGAGTCCACTGTTCTATGTTAGTTTTAAGTTATATTATTGTCAACGTAATTATTGTCTCTATGTTAACTAATATAATTGGTGTTGTACCGTTTTAATTAACTAGAAATAAATAAATAAAATAAAAATAAATAAATATTATAAATATTCGGATCTAAGCGGCGCATGCTTAAATTAAATTACCTATACATATGAACAAACTGTACTAACACTAGGCTAAGTTTATTGTTACTAACACCTATGGATATAATTTTTGAATCTGAAATAATAATAAAAATAATAAAATAATAATAACAATATAATATAATAATAATAATAATAATATAATATAATATTTGATTTGATAATTCAGATATATTTATTTCAGATTCAAAAATTATATATATTAATATGTCTGTATGTATGTTGTTTTATTTTATTTATTATTTATTATATTTTATTACTATTTTATTTATTTATTATTATTATATTATTATTATTGTCATTTTCCATCAGTTTTTTTTTAATGATTATATTTGGCTAGGTATAAATACATCCAATGTATTCTAGGTGTTGTCTTTACATAATTATAATAAAATAGTAACAAAGTTAAAACTGTATATAATATTAAAAAAAGTAATTACTACGGATTGTGCTATGAATCCAAAAATATAGTTTTTTGAATTATTGTTCGTTTGTCTATTTGTCTCGATGTGGATGGTGTTCCGGATTGGGGCAAAAACGCTTGATTTAAATGAAATTTGGCACACAGAATACACACATAGGGCTATATTAATGCCGGCAGTTTCCTGGGATATTTCCCGACGTCCACGCGGGCGAAGCCGCGAGCAAAATATAGTATTTTATAAATCTATATTTTATTCTTTATTAGCCTACTAGCTTCTGACCGAGACTTTGTCCGCCTGGGTGTCAACTATACCATAAAAAATATCCTATTGCGCTCGGCAATAGTGTAGCTTTCTATCAGTAAAATAATTGTTATAATCGGATCAGAACTCCCAGAGATTATCTCTCACAAACAAACAAATAATTTTACCTCATTAAGAGCTGATTTTTCCAACACAGATAATTTTATCCGAGGAATAATTTTGAATTTTTGACAGTTCTTCCATACAAAATCTGTCAGACGTCAATTTATTCCACGAATAAAAATTATCTGTCGATTGAACAACTCGGCCCTAAATGAACTTCATTATATTGAAAGTCACCACTTATTTTCTCCGTTCAATAAAAACGACATACTAGATGCTGTTACGAGAAGTTTCCAGGAAATCTTATGATAATGAGATTTGCGCTGTTTTACTAAGAATAATGGACGTTGTTATATTATCTAGTAGGTATACAATCATAGCAAACAAACAAACTGAAGCACAGAAAACAGCAAACTGAAATGGCAGTGCGCTGGTTATGTTTGTCAAAGGACCGAGAATAGAATAGAATATTCATTTATTTGCTCAGAATGCAGGTATTTACAATTAGGTGGTTACAGTAATATGAATGAATCCTTGTACATCGAGGAACAGACGAGACCTAGAGTGGAGACCGCGTGTCGCGTATCGGCAAGCGTACCGTCGCGTAGTTGGAGCTACGACCTTAAGAAGGTGGCTGGGACACGCTGGATGCGGAAGGCGGAGGACAGAGTGTTGTGGCGTAGCCTGTGAGAGGCCTATGTCCAGCAGTGGACTGCGATAGGCTGAGTTGGTACAATAATAGATAACCTACATAGCTATTATACTTGCTGAGCCCTAACAGGGTCATGTACTCTTAAGTTTTAGCTTAGTCATAGCCTGTAATTGGGTGAACATTGTACAAATAAATATATTTGTTCTGACCAGGGTAGAAAAATGTGGTTTCAATGGCAGGAAATTTTGAAAACAACTGTCACTCTTAGGAAACATTTTTATGTCGATTTTTGAATTCGTAAGTAATTCATAGATTTGCTTGCTTTCGTGGATTTTCTGGTTCGTTGTCACTAGTACCATTAACAGTTCCATGATGGAACTACTGATTGTTTTTTTTTATCACTAGTTCCATTTTAAAAGAATCTGAAAATAATGGAACTAATGTTGAATTTGTTATCACTAGTTCCATTTTTAAAAGAATATGAAAATAATGGAACTAATGTTGATATCACTAGTTCCACATTATTATTTTTGGCACTTGTGAAATTTTTAAGGGTGGTAAAAACACTGGAGTTAAAAACACTTAGTTTTTATATTAATTATATTCAATAAAATCAACAAATATTTATTTTTTCATGTATGATTCAGATTCATTACATTTATTACAGTACGCGCTCAACGAAGTTTATCTAAAAAATTACCCACAGATATTTCGCATGAAACTTAAATTCGCAAAAAACTTGGGCTTCAATGACTAAGTCATTTCTGTCTCTGTGAATTCTTCGTCGTTTAGGTTGGGAGCTCTGCCCATAATTTTGTAGAAGATTAGTTCTACACTTCATTAACATTGCATCATCATATAGAATATGTAAGAGCTGCAATAAATTTGAATCGTTTTTAATGACATTTGTATTTATATTATGATGCCAGCCTTCAAGGACATTATTTGTCCTATGGATGTCACTGGCTCATCAAGTAGGTATCGCCATGTAAACTCATTCATTCGCAAAAAATAAATGTTTACTGATTCTATTCGATCTGTACATACCTATTATAAAAAAGTAAAGGTAGCCAAATAAATATTTGTTGATTTTATTGAATATAATTAATATAAAAACTAAGTGTTTTTAACTCCAGTGTTTTTACCACCCTTAAAAATTTCACAAGTGCCAAAAATAATAATGTGGAACTAGTGATATCAACATTAGTTCCATTATTTTCATATTCTTTTAAAAATGGAACTAGTGATAACAAATTCAACATTAGTTCCATTGTTTTCAGATTCTTTTAAAATGGAACTAGTGATAAAAAAAAACAATCAGTAGTTCCATCATGGAACTGTTAATGGTACTAGTGACAACGAACCGATTTTCTGAACTTTAAATTACCTTATTCGTAGAGATCAAAATCTAATGAATCGGCCTAGCCTTTTCCTAACTATATTGGAATCGGCCTCCTGTCTAACCGGATGCAACTGAATATCAGTATATTACATGGAGCGACTGCCTATCTGACACCCACAACCCAGTTACTGGGTAATACGAGACCCCTTGATAAGACTGGTTGTCAGCCTTTTTGTCTTCTGACGACCCATAACGACTCTTTTTGATGTAATATCATTGTAACATTATCGGCCTATAATGTTCCCACTGCTGGGACACAGGCCTCCTCTCGGTGAGAGGGAGTGGGCCCACGCGGGCCCAATGCGGGTTGGTGGATAATATCTTAGTACACTCTCACTTTATCTAAATTATTGCCAGAGCCAGAACAAAATCTCTAACATTAAATTAAGCGTTATTTATAAGCCTCTTGTAGAAAATTAAATAAGCAGGTGAGCGATATAACAGACAAGGACTACTAAAGGAGCATAATTTAAACCAATAAGTATGAAAATATGCCTTTGTGTATTATTCACCCTACATCAATCTTCATAAATGTTGTAGATTATTTCCATCGTTCATTCGTCCTTCAGAGGAAAGTGATTTAGAATATGTTAGCATTATCCAATAGCACTTTGAATATAATTGCATATTAATATTATTGGTTTGTTTAGTGGATTGAATATTATATTCAGTATGTATAATATTGAATATGGCATTAGTTTCCATATAATACAAATGAGAACGATGATTGAATGTGAGTGATGAAACGGCGGGAGGGGACGCCCTAGAAGGACATATACAGAATATATAGTCACGCTATTGGTGATGTTCTTCAAAAATTCGATCCAGCCTGTCCCATCTTGCTGCCCTCTCCCAGCGACGCCCTAAGCCAAGGTTCGTACCCCACAGGGGGTGCCCTTAGCGTGCAGTCGCTTAGTTTTAAGCTCTGGCTGGCTTTACGTTCAGGTCTGGCATAATGCTGAGCTATAGCCGTTTTGCATGGATGTGACGCATGTCAACCTTTTCTTATTGTTTTTTTTGTTTTTTACGTTCTTTTTTGCGTCATGTTTACCGCGAATAAACGTATTTTCTTTCTTTCTTTCTTCTTTCTTTACTTAAGGCAACCACAGGATAGCCCGGTTAAGTAGTCACGACGTCTCTAGGTCAAATACGAGATAATATACGTATAAAAAAAAAATGATGTTCTTCAGAAAGGTCAGGGGCGTAGTACTCGCAACAGGTGTGCATGTATGACCTGAGGGGCAATTCTCGTTATTTTAAGAACGTTCACAGTGTAATCTCAGTGTCAATCTGTCAAAAATACCTCTAATTTCCCTACATTTTTGACAAGATTTTGACATTTGTTGTCGCTGACATGAGATTTCAAATTTCTGAACGTAAACGAAGCAAAAAGAGTATCTAAGGGTCGTAGTAGATGGCGTTCTGTAGTTTGTGCCTACCCCCATGGGAGGAAGTCGTGAGTTTATGTTATGTTTTATAAATGTTTCAAATATTTTCCACAAAATAAAATGTGTAACAAGAAATTATCAAGAAAAAATATTACCTCATAACAAAGTCACTTTCAAAATCAAAAGACATTTATTCAAATTAGGCAGAGTATCAGCACTTTTCGAACGTCAACATTACATAAAACGCCTGCCCTTCACTTTCCTTTTCGATCTATAACATAACAATTTATTTTACTAATGGTAACAAAAGTCACAGAGAATATGTCCATAACGGAGCTCATCGACTGTAGGCATCTCGCTCATTTTTTGTTTCACGAATTACATACTTCAGTAGTTCAGTGAGATTGTGTAATGAGACCTCAAACTAACGACAATTCGCAGAATATTTAATAAGCGTTCTTGTGTCAACACATACCTACTTTTAAATGATCTGGTTTGCTCATAAAAGGTAAATGCCACCACAATAATTCCTTTAATCACTTATTCCTTGGAGAAATACCAAGGAGACGCCATGACAACGAATACAAAAACATTTAATCAATAACAGAAAAATATTCCCAAAGATAAATCTATCAAGGGAACCCGCGTCAGCGATACTGTAACAAAATGGAAACGTAACAAAATGGAAACGTTACAGAATGGAAACGTTCATTCACTAAGTAGATAGTCCAATTCAATTTGCTTAGGTTACAGAGGGTTTTAAGTATTAACGGGACCTTTGATGTTGCTATTCATTAATTTTACGAACACACGTATCCCTTAGGACAGCGGCTCCCAAAGTGTTGAGTATAAAACGGCTCAATATCCATGCGGTCTGCCGACATTTACTAAGTGGTCGGGAAGTGGTACTGTGTTAATCGTATGAAGTATTTTGTCGTTTGGTCGTATTTTACCCTTTTTTAATTCGAGAGGATGCACAACAGTGTCCTTCTGTGTGCTAATAACACCAAACGGCCATCACAAATAGTCTAACGTAACGATTATGTGAACGTCCTCGCCGACCGCTTGTTGTAGTGGTAATTTTAGGAGTCCCATGCTCAGCAGTGAATGTTTACCAAAATAATGATATTATGATACGACTTTTATAACAGACTATAAGAACAGCCGCACGTTCGAAGGTTAAGCTACGCTTGCCGCGGTCGGCTCGTTGATAACCCTTCACCCGGAGCAAATGACGTGAACATAATTACGCCGACGATGACACCGGGTCATCATGACCCAGATTTTATCGAGTAATTGTTATGAAATTTAAGGAGTTGTCTAAATTTTAATAATTATTTTATTATATAAGAGTTTTTTTGCATGTAGTAAAAAAGAAATAAATCCAAATATTTTATAATTCAAACTTTTACTAGCTTTCTTAATTGCGCATACAAAATCAACTCTGAACACATAACATTAATATTATTTAAATTTTTGTTAAATTATTCGACATAGTAATATAAATTAATAATCGTTTATAATAAAATAGAGAACAAACAAACTTTTTATCATAATTATAGTGTAGTGGCAAGCATCGCAAGATACAAGACTCAGCCCACTATCGACCTCCGATCTCTGGAGGGGAGTGATGTAGCGGTATCTACAATGCCACATGCGAACAACGCGTCATACTGACGTCACGCAAAATCCTGCATCTCGCAAGCAGAGTTTACCGCGCAATTAGCATAGATACAATTTCCCAACATCAATCGTTGGGCAATTGCCCGCCAGACACAACACCCGTCTGGTCGGAGGATCCTCCCTTTTCTATGGAGGATAAGTGAACTTTACACCCTGTTCCTCATACCTATAATAGTAACAAATCAGTCTTCTAATTTCTCATTCAGAGACATAAAACTACTGCTATTATTGCAGTACGGAATCAAATGATCTGGGCACATGTAAATCTGGCATGCATTACAATTATTAGATGTCTTCTTATTCCTTTGAGGCAGTGATACTTGACATCTTCTGTGAGTTCCTGGAACCTTCGGGGGACCATCCCCGAAGGTTCCTAGGTGGGGTCACTCGCAAAACCTGCGATTCTTTCGCGCAACTGTCGAAGCAGCATTTGACTCTTCTTCGTCAGACCCCGACTCTTCTAACACCGCAAATATTCTCTCAGGGTGGCTTATCAGTGCCATATTTAACAAAAACTTAAAAAAGAACAAGGTGAATTGACAACAAATACTAAATGACCTAGTAAAAGTATGCCACCAAAATACTACGCCAGCGATGACGCTGGGTCATATTTACACGTTTTGAGTTGGTGCACGTATATCTCGTTTTGTATGCGGCGTTGCACTTAGCATACCTGCGGTTCGGCTAGAAGGAGGTCGTATCTCCAGCTACACAAACGCTAAAATTGCATGATCGGCGTAAAAAAGAATAATGACAGATTTAAGTCGCCTCGGGTCAGTATGACCCAGCGTCATTGGCGCCGGGTTAATTACATAGAGAGCCCCTCCGTGCCTCAGAAAGCAAGTTACACCGTAGCTGTCAGCCGTTGGCTATCTTTCGCAGATCTTTGACAGTAATTACGAGTACTCAGAAGCCCAAAAGTCTGACAACCAGTATCAGTACCAAGGGGTATCGTTCTACCCAGTGACTGGGTTGTGGATGTCAGATAGGCAGTCGCTCCATGTAAAATTCTAGCATTCAGCTGCATCCGATTTGGCTGGAAGCCGGCTTCAAAATAGTTTGGAAAGTTTTAGGCAGATTGATTATGATACGACTTTCCACGCTCGTAGGTTGTACAGCTATGTTAACGATGCCTGTCTGCGTTACTTTTTTTGCTTACGCAGCTGGCGAAAAGCGTTGGGCCAAAAATGTTGACTATCACTGTCTTTGAGCGAGGATATTTTTTATACCCATTACATTTGTGGCCCTGATATGGGTTTCATAAAATTCCGAATGATATTTTAATAAAAGTGAGGAAGAAGAGTCGGTCTGTTTTACGTAGGTGAATTTTCATTTTGTTACAAATAGGATTGTTTTCTTTCTATTTTGTTGATCATGAATCATTTATTTTGCCCGCAGAGTAAATAAGGGTCTCATTCGATTTGCTACCGTATATTGTAAAAAATGTGTTTGTTTTTATTGTTGAGATAAATAGGGCCACGTAAAGACAAAAGAAGATGAATGTTTTTTGACCGATGTTATTTCTTTAACTCATCGATTATTTAATATTGAATCGAATAAGTATCAAGTCGTATAGTTATTTGACCTATTATGGTATAGTTATTTCATTCTAGGACTATCGTCTTCATATATAATAAATAAATAACAAGCTTCTGTCCGCGACTTTGGCCGCGTGAAATTTCGGTCCCTGACCCACCATGTCGCATCGCATCATCCGCGCTATTACTTCGTTAACGTTTAGAGTTTTTTCTGGCTTTATTTTTATTTTTGCCAGGCTCCTTATGTTCATAGTATGAAATAGTCTATTTATTAATCTTCCTCAAGAATTGAGCTGTCAAATGCAAAAATATTTTTGAAATCCAACTGGTATTTCCAGAGAATAGCGCGTTCAAACAAACAAACTGTTCAGCTTAATTACTAGTATAAATTAATGTATACATCTTATAAAACATTTTAAAAAAGTAACGGTGTAGTTTCTTGCCCGTTCATCTCCATACAAAACTACCTTTTGGAATGGGCGACCAAAATCATATCTATTTTTGTCGTTCAAAAGTGCCTTTTATGTGCTTATTTTAAATAAAGGATTTGACTTTGTCGTCAAAAAATAAACTACAAGTAAACAATATTTGCAAACAATAGAAATCAATTCTTCCTGAAATCAGAAATAGTAAAATGCCACATGAAAAAACCATGCTTCGCTCTGCAAAAGGTCATCATCATCTGCCTCAGACCATCTTCTGCCTTACTCCAACTATGTTGGGGTCGGCTTCCAGTCTCACCGGATGCAGCTGAGTACCTACTAGTATTTTACATGGAGCGACTGCCCTCCACAACCCAGTAATACGATACCCCTTGGTAAGTTTGGTTGTTAGACTTTCAGGCTTCTGACTACCCGTAACGGCTGTCAAAGATCCACGAATGACAGCCGGAGCTAATAACTTAGCGTAAAAGAAAAAGCAAAAGGTATGATCTATACAGAGTGGCAGGGACATCGACGCCCAACCGCTTACCATGGATTCAGTACATGATTCTGGACCCTCCTGCGTTGAAATTTTTCGTCGAGCTTTTCTTAATTTTTACGTTTTTTTCTACAAAGTTTTTTACTGTAAACTGTATAATTATAATCATTATTTCTATCTAACCCAATGAGATTTTTAATAAATAAAATTGTAAGTTCACTTGTTTCACTTATAACAGCAATGTAAATAAAACTCGAAAGGGTAGCGCGCGGTATCGTGGTAGGTTGTAGCGGGCACGCGCTATTCGCGGAGCGTTTTGATCGCGTTGTTTGCAATACATTGCGCACTCAAAAATGTAATTTTTTATTAACGGTCATTTCCGAGATGAATTACTTTCGTAATTTTATTTATGGCATCAGGTGCAACCTTTTCACGACGTTTGCGCGTCAATGTCCCTGCCACTCTGTATTATTTCTATTGGAGGCAAAAGCAATTTATAAACTTCCTGCTTATCGGTTCCAACAAAGGGTTTAATCTAATTAGATAGGGTACTTTACCTTTGTTCAACAAAACCTTAATTACTTTATGATAGACTTTTTATAATAAAGTTGAAAATACCCTGCTTTTCTTTTAGTTTATAGATTTTAATTAATATTGTTAAAAAATCGCTTGCCAATTCTTGGAATAATATTAAACGTAAAGTTATCTTCTTCATAGCGTGTCGCTGGCCAAAATAACACAAAAAAATATATTGTTTATTTTCAAAGTTTGACCCTACATTCAGCAACGCGAATACCGTTCGCTGTTAAGAGCGTTCATCCCGCGCGGGCTGGCAACGTCGCATTTCTAGTGGTTTTTCGTGATTATTAAAGTACTATTTTTTGCAGCCAAGCACTAGATCTGGTATGGGAACGGATCTAGTGGTGAGGTCAATATGTACCTACTGCTGCCTGTACATACTGAAGTGATAATAATTTTCTAAACTATACCTAAACTATTGGTGCGTGGTTCTTCGTGCCTTGACCCAACTATGATAGGGTTGGCTTCCAGTTCAACTAAATGCAGCTGAATACCACTTTACATGGAGCGACTGCCTGTCGGACCTTCACAATCCATTTACTGTGTAACACAATACCCCTTGTTAAGACTACTTGTCAGACTTTCGAGCTTCTGACTACCCGTAATGACTTTCAAAGATCTGCGAATGACAACGCTGCACGAGGGGGTCTCGATAATGGATGTACATTTTGCTCTGACTTTTGGTGCGTGGCAAAAATCTGTGTGTGACAAAAATCTAGTAATGACAGCTACGGATTAACATGCTTTCCGAAGCGCGGAGGGGTGTCGGTAATGCATGGTCACCCATCCACTGGCCGACCTCAGAAAGCGTTCCTCCACCTTGAAAATCGACCCGTGCCACTTTTATTGTTTAGCCACAAGCCCCTCAAAACCTACTTCCTAAGTAAGAGAGGTTATCAACACCAGATCACAAAATAAATCCGTCTTACATAAAGAAACATTGTCCTATATTACGTAGGTTAATGCCTCTAAGGCTATAACAGAGTTTGTCTTCGACCAATATTTACATTTAGTCTTAAAACCGCACATCACAAGTACATCCTGTATGACAGACGAGTGTGGTAACCACGATTTTGTGCGGAAATAAATGGACGATGTTAGGGCACGGTCCGGTAAGCCTGTTTGGGCTACGGAACTAAGCTTTAAGACCAACAACCATAATTCTTAACAGTATATCATGTTGGAATTCCCGCTGTAGATGTATGGATGGTCACATTGGTCAACTTGTATGTGGATGTCTGTGCGAGTTATTTAGCTTTGGGTATTATTTTGGTAATGTTAGCTGTAGAATTTGGGCTGGGAAATAGTTTTATGTACACTTATTTTATTATTCGTGGGATTTAAGTACTTTTCGGCCTATGTAATAGAATAGTACTCTTTATTATGAACACCTTATATATTACACATATAAATGTAGAAATTTTACAAGGGGTGACACAATGGGCGGTCTTATCGCTAGGAGCGTTTTGTTTTAAACATAACTTTTGGATGGATTTAGATGGAAAAGAGAGACAAAACTGCAGATACTATACAATATGTAACAAAAACCCTGTCCGATCCTTAAGAGTATTATTCGGCATCGTACTGCGTACACATATGCGTAATCATTTAATGGATTTGAGATTATTATTTTTCCCCAGTGAATATCATTAAATTAAAATAAAAAATAAAAACTGACCAAAGGCAACACTGACCGCTCGACAAAGTTCACGTCTTACTACCTACAGTTTTGTGTCAAAGAAGCCGCCCGTGTCATTAACCGCGCTTTGTCGCGTGCCGCCAAACATACCTACATTACGCGCGGTGCGCGTAGGTATCAGCTGATATTGTTTTGTAGGCATAGTAATCCGGATTTCAGATACTCTCTGTATTTTGTGTTTTTGACTTAATTCTGTTTATCAAGAAACAATTAATTGAATTAAATGTAGCCCTGATAAGGGCTTTTTTTTAAATGTGATGTGCTTCTGGCAATGTACTTACCGACTCCAGGTGTTAGTTTATTAAAACGTTCACTTGTTGTTGTTGCATACTTCGGCGATCATGCTCCACATGTCCACCTCCAACACTAATACACATTCGACACCTTTTTGCTAAATTTACAAAAAAAACACACACAAACACATTTACAAAATTCCATTCTTGGTTCGTAATCAGTGGGCAGAAGGGATTGAACCCGCCGGTAGTGATAAGGGTGCTGACCATCTCCCTTCAGCACACTCCAAACCGCACTGTGGTTTGTGTCTAATCGTCGCGCAACAGAGCGTGTGCTTTGCGTGGGGTCCGCGGCAAACATATCCAGCACTTGTTCCTCAATTTCCTCGTTGCGCTCTCGTGGTCTTCCAGCATCAGTGGCTTGCGACTCGTGCCCATGAACACTGCCTGTGGTGTATACACCGTTATGCAGGCGTTGGAACGCACGCTCCGACGGTACTGTCACACCTGGTCTATTAGCGAAACGCACCTCGTACCTACGTATTACGCGCAGCTGCATAATTGCAGTCGGTCTTGCCTAAGCACATCAACATATTAAAATATTCCTGATTAGAATACGACATTGTTCGCGAAACGACAGCGCTTGATACGTACGGACGTCAGATCGAAAGCTATCTCCACGAAAGACTAGCAACAAGTATCGCGTCGGTAGGTAACTAGGCGGCGATATCAAAAGAGTCGGCGACTAGTTGAAAGAGTGTCTACGACGCGGTAGTGTAGGGCGGTGTTCTTTGAAATAAAAATAGGTAAAAATAAAAAGATTTTGCCGGCGGGTGGAGTGTTGTCAACTTATGAAAATTTGCCATATTCAGTGTTAAATTTCGCATGGATTATAAAAATTAAAAATCAATAACTTTTGGTTTTTATGAGTTACATTTTTATAACGATTTTTTCTAGTACGTATGTTGACCCAGGAATACGCCTTTATTGGATCGGACAGGGTTTTTGTTACAGCCTGTATATGTCGATATTTGACACTTAAAGTTTATTTCAGAAAAATGTGTCTGCTCAACAATGTCAATAACGTAATGATGTTGAACTGTCAAAATGAAAGCCATTCCTACTTTTAGTCATTATCTGCCTAGCCTTTTCCCAACTATGTAGGGGTCGGCTTCCAGTCTAACCAGATGCACCTGAATACCAGTATTTTACATGGAGCGACTGCCTATCTGAGCTCCACAACCCAGTTACTGAGTAATACCACACCCCTTGGTAAGACCGGTTGTCAGACTTTCGGGCTTCTGACGACCCGTAACGACTGTAAACTATCCACGAATGATAGCCGAGACCAATGGCTTAACGTGCTTTCCGAGGCATGGAGTCGTCTTGGTATGTAAAGATCACCCATCTACGGACCAACCGCGGCAAGCGTCGCTTAACCTGGTCAATCCTCGAGGCTGTTATTACATAGCCACAAGCTCTTCAATTCCTACTTTTAGTGTGATACGCAATTACCCCGCTGAGAATCTAATCCAAGACCTCATGCTCATCAGTAGCGCTTGCGACAACTAGAGCAACAAGTCAGTTTTTATAATGTCTCATAATAGACACGATCTATTTAATCTTCTCGAAGGAACTCAAGTCGATAATCTTTTTCTTCTTTCTATATACAATGTGTAGGTAACTATACACATTACTATACAGGGTTATTGGACTAAACACCAACAACCTCTTAAGAGGTCATTGTACTCATCATTATGAACAACTTTTACTATGGGACCAAACCAGAAATCGCGAAAAAAAAAAAACAGCTATTCCCTACATTTATGTTCGTCTCGTCAAAATGTAGGGAACAGCTGATTTTTTTTTCGCGATTTCTGGTTTGGTCCCATAGTAAAAGTTTTTCATAATGATGAGTACAGACGCCAGCACATCAAGCTACTACAATCTGTCAAATTTCTTTAATAGATTTTCAACTTTATTGCTAAATCGTTAAGGTTCAAGGTTGATTGGGAAAATTTGACAGTTTCGGGTAGCTAGACCTGCTGGCGTCTGTACAATGACCTCTTAAGAGGTTGTTGGTGTTTTACCAATAACCCTGTATAGTATATAGTTACACTACAATGTGCAACTACGTACTATATACGATATAATTAAAATTCTAAAGGATCGGCAGTAGGCTCCATAGGTTTTACGCAATGTGCGTATCATTATTGATAGGCTATATTATTATTTTTTTGATCTTTTATAGAATATTGTTTATATTTTTTCTTTTAGTTTCTATTTCATTGAGTTAGCCCTGCTACAGTTAAAGTTTGCTAACAGCTTGTTTTTTATTATATAATATAGTAATTTGTGGAAAATGTTGTGGGTAGTACATTTGTTAACTTTAATTTTAAGACAAATACTGTTTACGCATAATATACTACTGTTTGTTTTCCCACATGTAATAAATAAATAAATAACTGAGTTAATGCACATTATGTGAAACTAGTTTGCTCAGAATCGTTAAGTGAATCGATTTCTGACATTTTTAATGTCGGTTATTTTTGATCCAAAAAATAATTGAAACTACGTAAATTACTGACACACTTTTGCTGTACAGTCAAAACAAATCAAAATAGATGAAGTACCTACTACGCTAGACCCTTATACGTGTGCGACTGAGTGAATGTGTAGATTTGTAGTGTAACCACCACTTTCTCCCACTATCAGTATAACTAATTTAATAAAAAAAAAACAATGTTATATATATAATAATAGAAATTCGGTGTGTGTATTATGATTATAACATAATATTCTAATTGGGGTGTTTGGTGGTGTACGTTAATTCGGGGACATGTTGTATAAAGCTGAAGAGTTTGTTTGCTTATTTGAATGCACTCTCTGGAACTACCAGTCGGATTAGAAAAAAAATATTTTTGCAATTGGTAGCCCAATTCTTGAGAAAGGCTATAGGCTACTTAACATCATGCTAGGACCCTTAGGAGCCGAACAAAAACGAATAAAGTCAGAAAGAACACAATTACAGCGCAGGTAGGCGATGCGATGCGACGGGGTAGGTCGGGGGAATAACGAATTTCACGCAGAAAAAAGCACAGGCAGAAGCTAGTGTCTTTTAATAGACATAATCTATTTAATCTTCTCGAAGAACAGTTCCCTTAGGAACTCAAGTCGATAAGCAAGTAATATTCTTAGGGTTTTCGTTCCCGGATCAGTTTCTTACAAACACAAACTTAATTTTGTTCAGCGAAGAACAATTTAATTCAAAAGCTGAAGTTTTCCTTCTAACCCGATCTTGGCGGAAAGAAAAACAGTGTCTATGTTAGTGGCTGGTGTTTATCATTGAGCTAAGTTATTAAAGTTGAAGGTATTGTTTTAATTAAAAGGTGGTCAAACTGTCTTTAACAAAATTTTCAAACTTTTGGTGCGTGGTTCAAAGTCTAAGTCAAATCAATTAAAATATCAAATAGGCACATACAAGGCACTTTTGAACGTCAAACATTACAGTAAAATAGAATTGTTTCTAGTCGCCCCTACCAAAAGGTAGTTTTTGTATGGACCATCGTATCTAGCCTTTTCCCAACAATGTTAGGGTCGGCTCTCAGTCTTACTATATGCAGCTGAATGCCAGTATTTCACATGGAGCGACTGCCTATCCGACCTCCATAACACAGTGGTTTTTTATAGTCAAACTTTATGTCGGCTCTGAAGTGCGCTACACGCTCGCTGCGCAGTACCCCCCCCCTCACCCCCGCTGTGCCATGAATTTGTTACTGCGCGGCGACTCGCCTCATGTTTCAAGCTGCCATAAAGTTTGTTCGGGCTGTACTGGATAACGCGATACCCTTCGCAAGAGAGGTTGTCAGACTTTTAGAATTCTATATAGTAATAATAAAGCTTAAGTGTTTGTTTGTTTGAATGCGCTAATCTCTAAAAATACTAGTTGGATTTGCAAAATTCTCTTTGCATTTGTTAAAATGCAAAGATAATTAAAATAATAGCTGAATTAGAATTAAAATAAGAGCTAACGTTCAATTCTTGAGGAAGGCTATAGGCTAACACTACGACCTTTAGGAGCCGGCCAAAAAGAAAAAAAAGTCGGTAAGAACGCTAAGCCAAAATGAAGTAATAACGAGGACAAGCGATGCGATGCGATGAGATGGGTCGGTGGAACAAGAAAGAAAGAATGACCAAAAGTCGTACCAAAAAGTCTCATGCATCAAGATCAAAATATTATAGTAATTATTTTCATAATTATTTACGTCGGGGATTTGATTTTTGAATAGGGAATTTAGTTTAAAGTAAAAAAGTGATATTGTTGTATTCCCTTTACATGACGTTCCGTTTCAAATGATATGATTAATTTAACCTTGAATTTTGAAAGTGTCATGATCACGTCTTTCAAAAAACTTGTAAAAAATGATACTTTGTCGATTCTACATTAATTAAAAATAACTAGAATATAATTTAATAGATAAATATAATAGATATAATAGAATAGAATTTTCACTTAAACGATTATCATTTTTTAGAGAAATAATGGCCGTTCGTGTATGACATGTCAAATAAAATAAAGTACATACATACCTAGTTTTTAGATTATATCGAATTTTTTGAAAATCTCCGACAACCGGGTTTTTTTTACAGAAATAACCTTTGTAGGAGTTAATATGATAAGTGTAGTCTATAAAAACAAAGTTTGACTTTGATGCAGCACGGTACGGGATTCCATACACCCATGGGCATTATCCTTTCACGGGACAAAGTCGCGGGCAGAAGCAAGTGTATTATAATGTTAACCCAAATGAAGTTCTTTCAACGATCAGGCAAAAATTATGGCGTACGCCAAAAATATTCCACACTCCTTAACAAAACAGACTCCGCAGTACATCCGTACCATACAGAACAACATAACGTAAGTACTTATAACATTACATTTCGATGAAAGCAATTCAGCGTAACAAATTGTATGAAGCCCTCCAACACGCACTTGACCGACATTTGCCAAGCAAATGTGGAGTTTCGACATTTCGTAATTAAGTGCAAGTTTGAATGTCCGACGTACTCTTCCTTCTGCGGTCGAAATTTACGAGTTCAGGGAGTGTTTATTTTATGTTGAGTTTGTTCGGCATACT
Source organism: Apamea monoglypha (assembly GCA_911387795.2). Classification (NCBI taxonomy): domain Eukaryota; kingdom Metazoa; phylum Arthropoda; class Insecta; order Lepidoptera; family Noctuidae; genus Apamea; species Apamea monoglypha. The sequence continues at coordinate 17,327,729 of OU426925.1, forward strand.
TATTCTGTGGTGAGAAATATCTGAGATTCTCAAGTGATTAGGTTTGATAGAAGGGCTAGCGTGGGATATGCCCTTATGTATTACTGGATTTAGGTTCTGCAATGTTAGAAGTTTTGATGAAGATTGCTTTTGGCTGGTGCTTTTTTTGAAATTCTGATTTGGGCACCATTTTATGATTGGTTAATGGTTACTGGTGATGAGTGGCTTGTGGCTAAGTAATAACAGCCGCACGGGTCGATTAATCAGGTTAAGCTACGCTTGCCGCGGTTGGTTCGTGGATGGGTGACCATCTTCACATACGAAGACCCCTCCATGCCTCGGTAAGGCAAGCACATTAAGTCGTTGGTCCCGGCTGTCCAGTCTTACTAAAGGGTTATGTTATTACCCAGTAACTGGGTTGTGGAGGTCAGATAGGCATTCGCTCCATGTAAAATACTGGTATTCAACAAATCAACAAATCATTCGCGTTCAATTATGTTAGATATTTTTTTCGAGACTCATTCAAAATAAACAAATTCCAGAATACAAATCTTACAATACGCTGAAAAATTAAAAACCAAATAATTAAAAAAGCATGAACTTATATATCTACCTTTTTAATTATAGTTTATTATTATAACTATTTTTAATTTTAACTATTTTTAAAATATCCTATGTGTTTCTCCGTATATCAGACATCAAGATTTTATTATTATTTGTTTAGTAGCTAAGGCGTGAAAGCGTAACAACCACCTTCAATCAATTCTGCAAACAGAGTTATTACTGAGCCACTTGATATATTTTTTGTGCCAATTGTGGTCACCCATCCTAGTTGGAACCACGACCGGGGTTGCTTAACATGAGTTAGCGCTACGACCACAAAGCCATCGAGTTTCTCACTTATTCCTCATTGTATTATATACTTCAATGATTAGGTAATACCTATGTAAAGTTTCAGCCAATTCAACTGATCGGTTATTCTATAGCATTTTATATGTTATTCTCTAGATTGATATAACTTTTTTATTTATGAACCGATTGAAATAAAACAAACACGAAATTTTAAGTGGAGCAAACTAAAACGCATTAGTGAAAATCACATTCAAATCGGTTAAGCCGTTTCTGAGATTAGCATGCAAATGTACAGACTAACAGACAAACATTCTAAAAATCATTGTTTCGGGTTCTATTTAGTTCATAAAGCCCCCCTATAATAGTTTTTCTTATATATCTTCCATGTACAGACAGCGACCAATTACGATTTTACTATATTATGTATTGATTAATTAACTTTAACTGTGCAGAGCAGGATACTAATAAATTAATAATTATTTATTTATTTATTTAGCATCACAGATATTGTTGTGGACAGGAAGCGCTTTGTCTAAAAAATAGACTTAATATTTGTTGAGAGACTGCTGCCCGAAAAAGGCATAAAATACTTGTGTTACGGGTAAAATTATATACAACCTAACTTACCTTGCCATAATTTTGTTCGCAATAATTACAAACATTAATTCCACTCAGGTGACTGGCATACATTACACGACAGATTCCAAATACCGGTTCGTGTAATAATCTTTGATCCCGAGCAATAACAGCTGTGCTTGATGTTTGACACCAAAGGTGAGCCTTCTAAGAACGCAGAATTGCTACAGTGTTAGGTACATACACCTTGATGTCTGAGTACTACAGGTATGTACGAGTATTTGATACCTGATAGGTTTGCCTTTTGCGAATGAGGAAAATTACAACCCCATTTTTATGTCCTTTCCTACGTTGCCTGGAAGAGATTGCAGAAAGCGATAAGCCCGCCCATTGTATGTTTTGTGGTCTTAAATGTATTCTAGTGTACAATAAAGTATATATAAATAAATAAATAATAATAAAATGTTGTGCGGAATGGTTTGAGTAACAATGTGAATGGCTATAAGAATAGGGGATGATCAAAGAAACGATGGATGGACTGTGTGAAAGACGGAAAGGGGGGTAACTGCTGAGATGCCGACTAAAAGAGAAGTATGGAAAAAAAGACGCCGACCCCAAATAAATTGGGATAGTGATGAAAGATTTGCCTATAGGTATCTTAAATGTGTACCTAATTACAGAGAATTTCAAAGTGTACATAGATATCGGTGCATAACAAAATATCGAAGTAGAATTACTCTTGTTATGATGAATAAGAAACAGTTCTACAAATAAGTAGTGTGATGAACTGATGAGCTCATCAATTCTTATTCAGGAATAAATTAAACCACGATTTATAACGTATGTTCAATAATTATTCATAAAAAGCGCTTGTCAACCAAATCTGACGCCTAATCTTAAACTAACTTCATGTTTGTCTAAACATGAAGTTAGTTGAACATTTAACTGACTCGCGGAGGTTGCATAGAAGCACCAAATATGCTATAGTCTCTACAGTAGCATACAGAAGCTAGATTATAAGTAAATACAATGGTTTCGTTATTGTCATGCATCAAACGTTACAAAAGGTGCTTTTACTTAATGTTAATAACACATACAGTGCCGTTGGCTTCACCAATTTCAAAGTATTCCATAAAGAAGCATTACCCCCAACACATTTACCATTAGGTTATGTCCAGTAGAATAATACGAGTGAATACGAGAACAAAATTGTTCGCCTCGCTTTGATCAAGAGATCGACCTACACAGTGAAAGCGGGAGGACAAGACTAACGAAGATCGCTCTCATCAACTCAGCCCTCAGCCTAACCATCTAAACTAATATTAAAAAGAGAAAAGATTTGATGTTCTGTATGTTTGTTTGTTATGCTTTCATGCTAAAATGGATGAAGGGATTTGAATAAAATTTGGCTTATGGGTAGACCATGACCTGGATTAGGGCATAGAATACTTTTTATCCCGATTTTCTAAAAAAAAGTTACTCAAAACCAATATTTAGCAACCAGAAAACCAACAACGTTATGTTTTTTTTTTTTTTTATAAGGGCTCCTTTTTTGGCATTTCGCTACGGAACCCTAAAAACATGGGTATAAATTACAAAAAAATATACGCGAGAACATAATAATATCAAGACAGGAGTTTCTTCCCATCGCGTGAACGACACTAAACATGCCCAATTTCTTTTATTTCAACATCTATATGGAAACGTTTATTTTCTTCCTCTGCCTTGCGAAATATATACGTTTGTTTTTACATAACCTACATAAGATACTCACTTAGGGGTGCTTAAGGGCTTTTGTGAGGCCATGTTAGGTCTAGGCGAATTTTAGTCACGTTTCCTCGAATCTCGTCTAAAAGACGAATGGCGTGCCGTATTGTGTCGGGTTTATGATGTCATTTGGTTCTTAAAGTTGAGCTATTGTTATGATTTTCAAAGAACATGTGAAATAAAAAGTTTTCTTTGAGAAACTTACTCGAGTTTACAAAAAAAAGGAAATAGTACGGTTGAAATACGTTTAAGTATCTGTACGAGCTACGCCATAAAATACGTTTAAGTTATTATTAACAGCCTATAGCAGTCCTCTGCTGGACATAGGCCTCTCCAATTGCACGCCATTCAGCTCGATTCTTGGCAACTCACGTCCAGCTGCTAACAGCCTCCTTGCGAAGATCGTCGCTCCATCTAGCCTGAGGGCGAATACGTATAAGTGCCCTGGAGGAATCAAACACCACGGTCTTACGGCTCTGGTTTAAATAAATAGGTTTAAGTTAGGATTTATGTTTCAAATCAAGCAAGGCTTTTAAGAAAAACAACCCAGTCTCATGTAAGAATCGCTTTACAATCATTTTTCAATACACTATTATCTGAACACCCAGTCTATTTTCATGGCAGAATCTATTTTTCAAACCGTACGTTTCAGTACATTCGCTCTAAAAGCGATATGAGAAAGGCATTATTTCTACGTGTCAGTGGAAAGCTACATATTTCCCTTTCTTTCTCGAATTGTAAATGGCGTGTAACGTTTGTTGTTTTCAACAAATTGCACGCGAAATTAACGTTTTACTTTAGAGTATGCGTCACTTCAAGATGGTGAACGGAGATGCATTGCATTCTTTTGTCAATATGAAAACGCTACGATGTGCTGGATGTGTATGCAGATAAGATAATATTTATTTAGTAGAAGTAAAGCTTTATGTGGAAGAACTTTTAAACTTTATTGGTACTCTAGCTTCTACCCGTGACTTCGTCCGTGCGAAATTTCGGCCTTCGACCCACCTAGCCGCTCGCGCTAGTACTTCGTTTTCTGCCTTTTATTGTTTTTACTCGGTTCGTACGGTCGTAGCGTGATGTTAAATAGCCTGTAACCTTCGTTAAGAATTGGACCATTAAATGCAAAGAGAATGTTTCAGTGCTACAAAAATGTGTCAACAACACAATTGACAGATAACTGACACATCTGTAAATTAGTGGAATCAGGTCAGGCCCTCGAAAAGAAGCCAGACCTAGGAAATTGTTACGTTAATTGAGCTGAATCTAGACGATCACAAAAACTCCATAGAAATATTCTTCAGCAGATTGCAGCAAAAATTCTACATTTTCTACCAACACTTTTAACAAGAGCAACATTGTGGTGAAGTTAGGAATTATAATTAAAAAACACAACCAAGTTGGAACTAGGTCGAGCGAACTCAAGACTAGAACAAAAACTGATACTACCCACTAAAAATACTGAATAAAAAATTGCTCAGAAAATGGATGTCGGTATTGAGTATAAGCGATTTTTTATGGAAAATGGAGTGCAAAATGGCAATGGCATGTTACGCGTTATGACAATTCCTTGAAAAATATAATAATAACAACAAAACAAAAACATTTTAAAACAATTTTGGTGTTGGAAATGTTACGTAACATTTATTTATTCCGGGTATATAATATAATTGAAACAAAACTCTTTCATGGGAACTGTCCTGAAAATTAAATTCGTTTTTTTTTTTTGAAGTTTTAACATTTGATAGTTAGGGAGGATAAAAATATTTAAGTATACTTACTGGATAAATAAACTTCGTATACTCGATTAACTAACAAACTATTAAAATTAAAATATAATAACCTCAACTATTAATAAACAAAAATATGGCGTCAAAAAATAAACTCTATCAAACATTCCGTTATTATTGGCAAAGAATCAATCGGTATTTTGGATTCCTTCAGAATTACCTGCTTCAGTTTTAAGGGCTGATTTTTCAATCATCGGAAACCTTTATTCGAGGAATAATTTTGAAATTTGGACAGTTATTTCATACAAAAACTGTCAAACGCCAATTCTATTCCTCGAATAAATGTTATCTAGCGATAGAAAAATCAGCTCTTCGTTTAATTAAGAATCTAGAAATACCCAAAATCAATCAGCGAAAAAACAAAATTACTGGTTTTAGTTCTATTGTGAGCCGTTTAGTAGGCGAAAAAAAAGTTACTTTTTATATTTTGTAAATATGAAACAATAAATTAGGAACTGGCAAACAACAATAAAAAAAAAACAAAAATAACTCAACATTCTGATTTCCGTCACAAATAAGTACTGGTACACAACAAAACTTGTATATCCAACTTTTTCAATATCATTCGAAAGAAATCGGTCAAAAGAAGAAAATAAAACTTTTTTTGCATGTTCGAGAGCAAGTTGTCCCTTTGTGCAAGTTTTGGGCTCTTCGCTGTTGATAAATAATTCATATCCGAACTACATAGATATGTAATAGTTTTTCTGTCAATCATACTGATGGTAGTTTGATTTGGAAATGTTGTTGTAAATCTAAGTTTTGCGCTGATATTGGATTAATATTGGGTTCAAAATAACTCTTCTCAGTAGCAAACGCACTTGAAATTTGTTTATTTATGAATATTTTGTAAAACGTGTCAATCCCTTAAAAGTACACTGCCCTTCAAGATACAGGATTTTCCTAGTTTTAAGGCCCACCGACCCATTCCTTATTGAAATAACACTGATGTTACCTAGACTAAGTCTTTTAGTAAAATAAATAATTACTACTACTACTAATACTAATAACATACTATTGACGTCACTTTGATCACCTTCTAGTCATTGTCGCGTGACAATGAGCCAAATCAATGAGCCTGTGAATCGAATTAAAAGAGGATTGAAGATCTTTTTAAGGAGCCTAGCATACTTACTGTCGCGACATTTTGTTTTTTTTTTTCGAAATGGTGGCCACAATTTTGTTTATTTTAAATATTCAGAGTGATTATTTTAAACATCTTTGCAACAAGCTGTAAGCAGGTTCAAAAAAATTAGGATGTCACTTGATCAAGTTCGAATGTTCATATTTCAGAAACGTGACGCTTTACGGGGTTTGGTCCTTGTATATTTGCCGTTTGCATTGATGGCAGCTATCGATTCAGATAGGTTGATGAGTGGCCGCTATTAAAAAACAAAACAAAATGGCGCGACAATGCAACGGATCTTCAAAGCCCTTTGACATCCAATATGATATGATTATGACGTCGCAGAAAAATCTCTTAATTTAAAAATATCATGATCCCCATCGACATTCCATTCAAATATGAGATTCCCTTGATGTCTAAGTTGCACTCACCTCGGCCTTAAATTCACGCACAACAAAAATCCTTTTACCCAACAAATTCTCATAACAACTCTTGAAAAACCGAGCGTCAAGTGTCAACGTACCAACATAACGCCGCAAAAAAACGACATAATTCTATTCTAGTTGCCACGTCAAAATCAACGTTTTGAGGTTACCCCATTGTGTACACTTACGTTCACAAGTGGTTTGAGCGTCGCTAAAACATTTCAACTGCTGTCACCAGCAGTAATGTTGACAGTGTTATTAATTGTCAGTGCAATGACTAGGCATTTCCGACTGTCTATTGTTTCGCATGAGAATTTTTATGCATTCTATTTTGAAAATAAAAGAAAAATGTTGGGTTGTGTAGTACACCTGTCATCGTAGTTGTTAATAAGAGTAGATTATGCGTTCCTTTGTTCTTGTTCACTTGGAGGGGCTCGTGGCTAAATAATAGCCGCACGGGTCAATCGAAGGTTAAGCTACGGTTGCCGCGGTCGGTTCGTGGATGAGTAATCGTCCATTACATATCGAGTCGGTCCCCGCTGTCATTCGTAGATCTTTGACAGTCGTTACGGGTAGTCAGAAGCCCAAAGAATCTGTCAACAAGTCTTACCAAGGGGTATCGTGTTACTCAGAAACTGGGTTGTTGAGGTCAGATAGGCAGTTGCTCTATGTAAATAATTGGCATTCAGCTGCAGCCGGTTAGACTGGAAGCCGACCCCAACATAGTTAAGAAGAGGCTAGGCAGTTTGTTGTTTTTTTAAACAATTTTTTAATGTCGGGTTAACACAATTTTATTCCTTAACGGCTACCACAATTAGGTGACGTTTACATGCTTTTTGTTAGTATCGTTTGAATTATTTTATTATTTAACAAACAGTTTGTGGCTTTATCAGTTTGACCATGACAATTATAATATATAATAATATATAACATACAGTGATAAGTTAATCTCGCAATACATACATTCTAAAGTTGGACTAGCGTAATTTGGCGGTAAATAGAATAGAATAGAATAATTTATTTTCAGATAATTAAAATCCATATCTTGTTAGTATATATGAGCAACAATATTAGCTTACAATTATGTTAGTATTTTTAGTACTTATCTTTATGTAGACTACTTATACAAAACCATTCACTAACCTCACCCAGTGTTTTTGAATGGGGCAGTCAAATCTAGCAGCAATGACTTTCAGAATGCTATTTTTAGCACCCCGCGGTCGCTGCAGCAAAGAAGTCGATTTAAAAACCGATAAATTAAAACCGAAACCGATAAAATATTATACTTCAGTGTAAATGATATTTATTTCTGTAGGTATGTTTATACAAACACTATTAAACGTCAATAAAATTTTAAAACCTGATCTGAGAAAAAACATCGAAATTTAGTGGTCACAGTCTCTCTTTAACCTACTTCGAAAATGGAGGAGGTTCTCAATTTGGATGTGTATATTTTTTTATAAGTATTAGATTATTCGAGGACCATGTAGATTAGTGTCTGAAATGGTCTTTTGAAAGAGAAAGACAGGAAAAGTATTTGTTGTGACGCACACAGGAAGATCACAAACTAAACTAAACACAATCATAAAATTGTAAAAAAAACAATATTTTATGTATAAAAAGAAAGTGAAAAACAAAGCGTCCTGTACGAGGCCAAAAGGTTCCTATCTCAGCACGATGCTACGAGAATTAAAAATAAGTGTGGCAGCGCTGGTATTCTGATTCTCCGCTGTGTGTTTTTTGAAGGAAGGACCACACGGAGTTGTGTGGGCCGGTGCAGTCAGTGCACTCATGTGTCAGAAATCGTATATCTCAACTCAAACATTAAGGAGCTCAAGTACAGCCGAAAATACTGCTAAACTTTGTGTGCAAGCCCTTACAGTCTCATACACAAACTAAACAAAGTTCCCTTTATCATGAATTTCTGAACAGCACAAAGCGTACGTATACGTATTTGTTCATTGTATACTTCTGAAGCAGCTCTAATCCTAAACAGAGTACCTACTATTATGTTGGACCCAACAATTTCGCCTTTAAAGTGGATATGTTGAACACAAAGGTGGCGGCTAGTGAGGGCTTAAACTAACTATAGGGGGTAAAAGCGACACCTGCATTATACGTAAGGCTTATAAACTTAGTTGAGTACAATGTATAATTATAGGTTGCCTAGTTCAGAAGTGATTTATGAGAAAGTACGACTAATTTTTGGTCTGCTGGTCGTAAGCATGATTGCTGTACTTGGACTTCTGGGTTCGGTCCCCAGGTCGGGAAGAGTTTTTTTTTAGCCTTTATTGTGTCACTGCTGAGCAAAAGCCTCCCTACTCTCCGGAATGTTAAAGTTTGTTTCTATATGTGTAAAGGTACACCAACAGATTCTATGCATAATATATCTTAAGTACTATAGATCATGTATAGTCTCGATCTTAACACAGTCGCCAATTGTAGGTTTACCAGCAATCTCAGAAATAAGTGATCACACATAATAATAAACAAAACTGAAGGCTAGAACTTAAAAATTATGGCAGAATACTTCTGTTACTGATAGCCTGTATAATCCTATTGCTCTGAAAAGGCCTGTACCTATGACTTCCAGTTCTTAAAATCCAGGGCTAAAGCAGACTTCTGGTCGTTTGTTTTCTCCAGCACATTCTTTCGTCTTCTAAGGGGTCATCTGCGTAAGGCTTATAAACTTAGATGAGTACAATCACAGAACCTCTTTTAACTGTTCTGTGAGTACATTCTACATTGTGCCAACAAGACAAACAAGCTATGTGTGTAGCTTGTTGGTCTTGTAGACAAAACTCCATTTAGCTTTTCTTATATGACTCGTAAAAGTGACCCCAATATCCTGTTTACAGAATAATCTATTTCATTTCATTCAATAGATCATCGCTTGTTGGGGTTTTTCCATTACATATTTCTTAGTATCAGCTCAGAGTCTTCATTTGCTCATGATTAATGGCACGAATTCTTCTTCTTCGACACGCTGAGAAGAAAAATGCCAGTAAGCTTACCCCCTAAGCCCCTATTATAAAACCTTAATATTATATTTATTAGCCATAAGCTTCAAAAGGGTTCTCAATAATATGATTTTTTTACGATGGGATCATTTAGGGTGCCAGTGTATATACAGGGTGTCCCAGAACTCAACGTCAAGCCGAAACGGGGCGACAGGATTGATTGTAAACATCATGAGAAAAATCAGAAAAAAAATCTGTCCCATGCAGTTTGAAAATTGTGGGCATTTAAGAAAAACATAAAAATTTGGTCAATCTGTAACCATTTTTCGGTTATTGTGGTTAATTTTTATTATTTTTGTTCATTTAAATAATGACACAATTGCCCCAAGGGTAGCGTACTACATCAATTTTTGTTAGTTTTGACTTTACAGTGGAACAGTGACTGTAATTTACGTAATTTTCATTACTTTTGGGTAAAAAAATACGTATATTAAAAATGACAGAAATCGATTCAGTTAACGATTCTGAACAAACAATTTTTTTTTATTTTTTTTTTCTTTTTTTTATTTATTTTTTTTTTTTAAAAAACGTTGCCCCACACTAGGAATTTCTCCTGTGTCGTGGGTGCGTTTACAAACATTTAAACTCACATACACAAACAGCCAGACCCGGAACAACTACTTGTAGGTCATACAAATATTTGTTCCGTGCGGGAATCGAACCTGCGACACGCAGCGCAGCAGTCAATCGCTTAACCACTGCGCCAACCGTGCCGTCAAACTACTTTCATAGTATGCATTAATTCAGTTACACTTTGTATACACTTCTGCCTACGGTTCAGGAAATAGATACAGGCAAATGTTATGTTAGTCGTAAGCTAAATGTTAGATTACTGGTTTATCATGTTGATTTCCAGTCCATTTGAATGAAATTGCATCGGATATTGCCGTAATCACAGCGATTAGCGACTGAATTGGGGATTGCAAGTAAATTATTGATGTTATAATAGAGGGTGTTATCCACATGGATAACAACCACACACACATCCACATAGGTGTTACATGGATAACATCCTTTATTATATAGAGTACTAGTAGAGACTAGTACCCTTTTTGAAGGTTAATTATCATTAATGACCCAATTCTTTGCCGAGACTTTGGTGCCGTGGAATTTCATTAAAAAAAAAATACTTCAATTACTTCAAACTTAAAACACCGGCTAAGTGCGAATTGGGGAGACCCAACTCCTTTAATTTTTATTTTTATTATTTGTACACTAGCTGCGCCCCGCTGTTTAACCGCATAAGTTTCGATCCCGTGGGAATATCGGGACACAAAGTATCTTATATGGTAATCCTGGTTATAAACCATCTGTGTGCCAAATTTCATCCAAATCCGTTCAGTAGTTTTGGCGTGAAAGAGTAACAAACATCCATCCATCCATCCATCCATAAAGACTTTCACGTTTATAATATTATTAGTTTGTACATACTCGTATATATAAACAGTTGAAAATTTCACAGGGTGTGTCGCTATGTTATAGTGACACAACCTGTGAAAATTTCAACTATTTACCTATTTCGGTTCATGAGACACAGTTCATGAGTACAGCCCGCTGACAAACAGACAGACGGACGGACGGACAGATGGACGGACGAACGGACGGACGGACATCGAAGGCTTAGTAATAGGGTCTCGTTGGGTACGAAACCCTAATAAAAATGACTGTTGTTATGAAATGCCTATGGCATTAAGTCCGCCCTGTACATGTATGTGCTTGAAGTATTAAATAAATCAATAAATAATAAATAGCAAAAACAACAATAATTTATTTACTCAACATTTCCTTTAAAAAAACACATTTAGGTATATTGATGTTTTTTTTTAAGGAAAAATTTATCCCATATAATGACTTTTATACTACTACTAGACCTAGCAAAAACACGGAAATCTACTTATTTGAAAAAGTAAGACAACAAAGTGATCTTCGCGAAAATCTAAAAAAAAACCAAGACCAACTTTCAAGTTTCATTTCACAGTTCGTTGCGCAATATCACAAGTCGCAACGGAACTGAACAGGAGTGATCGTTGAGAACTCAACGGAAAAAGATAAGAAGTGGAAAAGTTCGCGTATCGTACTTTCACAATTTAGTCATAGAGTTCATTTAGGTATATGACGAAGCGAATGAATTTGAATTTCCGAGAAGTTTATAATTCTTCACAGCGATAAAAGTGGTAACAGTCAACTGCATGAACATGTGCCATTTGACATCAATTGACAGGACACAACGGTGTTATTCGAGCGCTAAAATATAAAAATAGAAACAATTTGTGAACGACAGCACCTGTTTCGTACTGGAACACAGCCTCCTCTCTTCGAGAGGGAGTGGGCTATGATCTATCATGTGGGCCCAGTGCAGGTTGGTAGATGTCACATTTCATTGAATTTTTGGTTCTAGGACATACTGGTTTCCTGTTCGATGTTTTCCTTTACTGTTTTGAGAGAAGAAGTGATTAAATTATTTACACAAAGTTAAACGCTTGTCTGAGCTCGAACCCACGACCTACAACTCATAAGTCGGGGCCGTTACCACTGGACTATCCCTGCTCACTGGTAGATAAAGATGCAAACAATTTGACATCGCGCCGCGGTTTCACCCGCATAAATTTTAATCACGTGGGAATATCAAGATAAAAAGTATTCTATGTTTTAAGCCTAGTTATGAACTATATGTGTACCAAATTTCATCTAAATCCGTGTAATAGTTTTTACGTGAAAGAGTAACAAACATCCATTATCCATCCTCACAAACTTTCGCCTTTATAATATTAGTAGGATTGAGTTAAAGTTCAGTATTCGGTTGCTGTCCGTCCATACACGATGGACGTTGTAAACTTTAGTCATGTTTGCGGGGAAAAACCGTCATGCATCTCCGTTTGAGCGTTTGACAGAATATGCTTCGCACAACATATCAACCGTGTGTAGAATATTGAAATTGAAAATATTTGTTTCAGACTAAGCACACAGTAATTGATACAAGTCCATATTATGTTAGTAAGTAGATACTTATAGCTATGTTAGTAAAATTTAAAATATTTATTATTTTGGACATGCATGCCTTAGGATTTGGCTGTCCACTCTGTCCGACACCACGCTCAGAAGCGTGTTAGTGCTACCCTTTACCCGAGACCACAGAGAGGCCATTCTTTTGCGAAGAATCGCATGAAAGCCGTCCGTGCTGAGTTCGGTGAACATGCTGGAGGCACTGCACCGCCACGGGAGCCCCAAAAAACCTCTGAACGCATATAATCGGGCATGACGTTTGGGCAAACTGTTACTCTTATGTGTATATAGATAATGCAATAGATAGATAATAAGACTTAATAATGATCTTCTGGTTGCTAAGTCAAACTGTGCTTCAGGGTTTATTGAACCCTTATTGAAATAAATTACATACTTACGTATCAAATAAAATTTGGCAGTAGGTCCTTAACCTTACCCGTGTTTGACAAATAAATGTTTCTATTCATTCTATACCCATTTTGTATTGGACAAAAGGCTGTGTAGGTTGTTCTTTACAAAAAATAAAACAAGCAAGACCAAAAATATAAATTGTAAACGTTTTTTATAAAGCTTCACGGATTATCTTGGCACTTGTTGACAGGCGTATATTGCTGTTAACACTGTCATTTGAAAACGTTGTAAAAGCCAATTATTTTTATAAAAGTAACCGTGGAGTTTATTGTCGGCTCTTCTCCATAGGAAACGACCAATTGGAACCGTGCACCTAGCTTCTGACGTTTCATAAGTGCCCATGTAGGTTTATGTGAAATAGAATATTTTGATTGAGATTTTTTTGTTAAAAAAATTGTCAGATGTTTTAAATATGTATCCAAGCAAACCTGGTAATTTTATTTCTCCCTTATTAGAAAGTCTCTTTCCATACATCCTAATATTATAATACCTTTGCTTTGTAGTGGGACAATTTCATACTCAATTTATTTTTATTTTCTTTACAAGAAAAGTCATGCCGTGTACTTATATACCTCGTTACGCCTTTCTGACGTATCTTTCTCCGAGGGGACATGTTTCTCCGAGGGGACATGTTTCCCAATTTACCAAATAAATAAAGAATAAAAAAATATGAGTAAAGAAAACGGTTGGTTACCCGTGAAGTTTCTACTCAATTAAATTATTTCGTTTCTTTACACACAGCTGGGTCGTGGATAAAGATCACAGTCTGTTCTTCGAGCACACTCGCACACACTTAGCATAAAGGGTACCGTCCTTGTTAGCACGTGGCAGACGTGGTGGCCTGCCAGCACGGGCTCCGCAGCAAAATATATAAACATTTGTCGCACCTTAATTTGTCTAGTGAAAGTAGTGTAACGCTATCGTTCATCGATCAAAAGTTCCGTCGTCCTGTCGTTTGTCGAGAAAACTACTCGTACAACACACTAACGAACGTCGAGCTGATGTGCAGCATAACCACGTTGTATGTCAATGCAATTCTTGGGTCAAAAAATAGGCCAGCCCTTTGGTCACGTGAAGAGCCGACCAACCGCTTGAATCGGGCATTATTTATTGATATTTATAATAATAATAATACATTTATTTGTACACTTGCAAACATACATAAGTACAAAGAATTAAAAATATATTGTACAATAGAGTCACATTAAAGGGCGAACTGATGCCTCCTAAACTAGGCCAAAAGCCTGTTTTTTAGGAGCCAAGGTTCTTCCAGATATGACATATAACTGGTATTAAGTGTCGTGCAGGTACTTATAGTAACACATCATAAATTAAACTAACAGCGCTTTAATTTAAATACAACATTAGTTCATTTAAGAGACAATTGTAATATAGATTCTAGGTTTTGTCATACGTTAACTTCTGCAACCAATTTTTCAGGTTGATTTTGACTTTGTGCTTGTTAGGGAGTATATGGGTATAAGTTTATGTATTCTATTATACATACAGTCGAGAGCTAGTTGCCACATACTGTCGGCTGGCAAACTTGGAACGGCATTGGAGTATATCGCACGCGGGAGTGCCTTTGCGTCTTTTTAGCTTAGCAAGATCTAGATGTAGCGTAGAGTGTCTTCACAGCATAGCGCGGAACACAAAAAGCTGTCTCACAATCAATACTTTGACTTCTGAATAAAGTTGATTGGTTGAAAAGTCCCTGCGCTTAAAGTGCATGATTTTCAAGATTGAATAACAAGTAACAAAAGACTCAAATATGTTAGAAACAATTTGTCTTAACAACTACGTTAGTAAACTTAACGTACACACTTAACCTAACACTGCAATACGGTGCATGCGAATCCCTGCTGCAAGGTCAACACCGATGTGGAAAGTTTGCAGCAGCGATTAATATACAAGCAGTCCAGTCTGCTCGCGTACACCGCAATATAATATTGGGGTTGGCCCGCACCCGGCGCACCAGAGAGGCGCATCTTTTTCGCATCGTAGCGTAGAAGAAATCGACACGGGCTTCAAAAAACGTCCCTGAAATGGAACAGCCCCATCCGGAACGCATTATTATTGACATTAGGTGATATTAAAATAATTATGTAGAAATCTTTGCAAAGTTCCGATAAAGGGCAATCCTATTAATTTCTAGAGTGAAGTTTCCTTTATCATTTTGCGCTAAATGCAGTCAAGAGGTTTTAATTTCCAAGAGGGTATGTTTTAAGAGCATCTTATACAGCGTGTTCTATTTTAGATGCTGTATCCTGTTAGCGTTTACAACGTAAAGTGCATAATAGACTTCCTATTTTGTGGGTAATTTATTCTAAAATGTTTTGAAGTTTACGAAAGTGAACATTATATGTATATTGTGGTCGAAACTCTAATTAATTTGACGATTATTTATTAGAGGGAAGCGAGATGAGACACACACACATTCACACACCAGAAGCCCAATTCTCGTAATTTAAAACGTTCAAAATCTAGTCGCAGTCTCATCTCGGCGACAAACAAATGTCAAAAACTTGTCAAAATGTAGGGAAATTAGAGGAATTTTTGACAGATACAGACTGAGATCAGACTGTGAACGTTCTTAAAATTACGAGAATTGCCCCTCTGGTCCAGTTGTTACAGCGCGGCGCAGCCGTGAGGCACACATTCTTGCTAATTTATTACATCGGAATTTACACTTTTTTATTTGTTTTTTATCTGGTGTACTGTGTGTCTTTTTACTCTGTGTTAAATAAATGTATTTTATTTCTTTCTTCTTTCTATATATTTCTTTTTGTTTTATGAATTAAAGTTTGCAAAGAAAGCATAAAGGCGTTGCTTTTGTTCACTCATTATAGATGAAAAAGGAAAAATGACTGAAAAACGAGAACATGAAGCAATATTAAAAGTTGTAGCTAGTTACAAAAAGCAAAACTTCATTCTACGAGGGACTAAATCGAAACTTATATATAATAATAATAATAAAGCTGATGACTTTTTTTGTTTTAATGCATTATTAATTTCTGGAATGGAACCATACCAGTCTGATTTGAAAAATACTTTTTGCCTTTTAGGATCATTAGAAGCAGAGGAAAAAGAAAAAAAAAGAAAATTAAAAATTTCAAAAAGAACTCTAAGTGATAACGAAGTAATAGTGCGGGTAGGCGATGCGATACGATGGGGTGGGTCGGGGCAAAATCGCGGGCAATATACCAAAGTTAATATCAAAATACCTAGAAAGACGCTTTGCAATATTGAACAACCGTAACACTTCAAAGGTAAGAGCAAGTATCAAGGAAGGTATAAGGCCGAAGTCACACAGGCAGGCCCTTTGCTTGCTACTTGGTACCGTGCTAGGTATCATGTTCTGGCGAACCAACACATGTTTCTATAATTACTATACACTAAGGGCTGATTTTTCCATCGCCAGATAACTATTATTCGAGGAATAAAATTGACGTTGGACAGTTTTTGTATGAAACAACTGTCAAAATTTCAAAATGATTTCTCGAATAAAGTATTCAGATGATTGAAAAATCAGCCCTATATTTTTAAATAATTTTATTTCTTTATGTAGGTTTGTACAAACTCGTCAATTTTGTTTGAAAAACTGGATCAGGTCGGCATTTCCTATCTGACTACTCGGAAAAGAAAGGCCGAAACAAACTCAGAGGTCACCGTCTCTTTTAAAGTCCAGACTAATCTTGGCCAGATCATATGAAGACCATGTAGATTGGTGTCTGAAATGGTATTTTGAGGAAAGAGCCACATAGTGTCTCTCCAAGTGAATAGGCGCAACGGACATTAGAACGACGTTAACAAAATGGAGGACGCACTAAAAATACAAAAACAGATATACCTACCAGTCTTTAACTTGTTAGTGAATTAGTAACAAAATGCGCCGAGCAGTGCAATGTGTAGGGGCTGTGGTGGCCCAGGTTCGAACCCAGACAGATGATTTACTTTGTGTAAATTATATCATCACCACTGCTCTCAAAACGGTGAACGAAAACATCGTGGGGAAACCGGCATGTCCTAGAACCAAACAACATATTGCAACATACAAATGACTTCGAATGTTTGGTTCCACCAAATCACACTGGGCCCGCGTGATAAATAGCGGCCCACTCTCCGTCACACCCACTCCATCTCACAGAGTGGAGGCCTGTGTCCCAGCAGTAGACACATTACAGGCTGATTATATATACTAGTTAATCGTGATACCATACGAAGCAGCTGCCTGTGAGGCTTCAGCCTTAGTACTTACAAAAGAGTACCAACTGGAAATACTTGGCACGGCCCACCAAGCACTTGCAAATTACTTCGCACTATTAATAAACTTTTAGACTAGTACAAAAGAAGTCTTAAAATATTTAGTGTTAATAACGCTTACAGGGAAAATTTATGTTGACATTATGCTGCATTGTCTGTTACTAAATTCGTTTCAAGGACATGAGTGTATTCTGGTTGTTTGATAGCATGTTTTTCTTCTGTTTTCTTTGGATATTAAAAAGTTTTATTGCCGACTTTTTTATTAATTTCTGCTATTTCGCCATCTATGTCCTTTTAATAGCTTTTTTATCTTCACAGTCATAGTTTCTTTCTGACATGTATTTTATGAGTTTTAATGATAGCAATTAGACCTTGAGATTGTTAATATTTTCAGAAAGACATCCTTACACAATGTCCATTTTCACTGGTTTCCGTCGGCGACTTCGTTCGCATGGATTATTTTTCTGAAATAAAAGTAGCCTCCCTATAACATTAGCTATCTGCCAGTGAAAGTCCCGTCAAAATTGGTCTAGCCGTTTCTGAGATTAGCCGGAACAAACAGGCGGACACAAATTTTAAAAACTTTTTTTTTCATCATCGTCACCATTTGAGCCGAATGACGTCCACTGTTAGACATAGGCCTTCCCCAAACACCGACCGACCGATCCGACCGACTAGCCTCCGACCGACTAGCCTCCGACCGACCAGCCTCCGACCGAGCTTCGACCGGTTCTGTGCTTCTCGCATCCAACGGGTTCCTGCGGCCTTCACAAAGTCGTCGCGGCATTTAATAAAAAGCTGTTATTTTGACATTACAAACAGACACTTCAGTTTTATTTATTTGTGTAGATCGTTCACAGTTCTGCGCCAATTACACGCGAAAGATATTTTATTCAAAGCGCTACTGTTATATAAATAATCCTCTGTAATTGAAATCGTGTCATAATTGAGACTCAATGATGCTAAAAGCTTCGTTATTTATTATGCAACAAATGGATAATCAGGTACTTGTTCAGTTCGACATTTTCAGATATGAAGTAAAATAAACAAAATAATGTTCAATAACGATCTTCAAAATATTCATGTAAACACGTTCATAATAACGATAAAATTCGAATCCGCTTCGAAAAAGACAGGAATTTCGGAATTAATCCGTCCGATGAATTCCGGTTCAATTCCACCTACTGACGGAATTAAAAGTATTATCGGTATAATGTGTGTACTGTACTGATTTATCCTACTATACTATTAATCTTACTCCTTCTATATAATATTATAAACGTGAAAGTTTGTATGGATGGATGGGTGGATGGATCGATGGATTGATGTTTGTTACTCTTTCACGCAAAAACTACTGAACGGATTTGGATGAAATTTGACATACAGATAGTTTATAATCAGGATTAACACATATGATACTTTTTATCCCGATATCCTCACGGGATCGAAATTTATGCGGGTGAAACCGCGGGGCGCAGCTGGTTATTAGTAATCATTGATATTTTAATTATATATGTAGCTGTGACTTTTAGCAGTTTAGTATAATTAATTATTATTATGATTTTTATAATATTTACCGTTTTAGACTAAATTGATATTCCAGTCATACCAATTTCAGACCTTAGCAAAAGCAAATAGCTACTAATCCTACTTCCTACTAATATTATAAACGTGAAAGTTTGTATGGATGGATGGATGGATGGATGGATGTTTGTTACTCTTTCACGCAAAAACTACGGAACGGATTTGGATGAAATTTGGCACACAGATGGTTTCTAACCTGGATTAACATATAGGATAGGTACTTTTTATCCCGATATTCCCACGGGATCGAAACTTATGCGGGAGAAACCGCGGGGCGCAGCTAGTATTAAAATAAGCTTGATTTAGTTCTAGTACTTTTTCTTTCCAGTACCTAGTCTGCCAACATAATCCGATGTTAACCGGATTAAAATTGACCTTTACCCTTAACTAAGCCCAATTTGAAGGCCTTTTAGAGAACCTAGATTCAGATTACATAGGATTGTAAAGACTGTTTATTTTATTAGACAAATAGACAATTTGAAATTTATTTAAATTAACCTAAGGGGAATTTAAAGTTAAGAAAACAGGCCGAAGATACTTCACTGCGATACGTGATCGCAGCTTAGCTCGTTACCTCGATGTCACCTTCATGTAAAACAAATGCATGCTACGAGTAATACTCGTAAGTGAAGCACATGCCGAAGGACACCTCACTGTGCGGCGCTCGTGATTGGTCAAATCGGTTCCTCGCATTCTTTTGGAACAGGTAGAAACACAGAACTGGGCAACTCAGCTTTCAGGTGCGACTAAACTGACGTGTTCACATCTTCATCCATGTATGTAGAAATAGTGAGTATCGACATCGAGGTATCGAGATGGCGACCGCGATCTTAAACATCTTCGGTATGTAATATCCCTAAGCGATACCCCCCGTATCCCGTATGCAGTTTTCATATTCAATAAGCTATCCACCTTTTTGCTTCCACGATATTTGGGATACAATCGAAGTTTTGCAGCGTTTCATTTAAAAATATGTTTTTTTTTTTTGTGATTTCTTAAATGCTATTATTACATGTGTCCAACGAAGTATGTTGTTTTTTTTGTGTATGTCGCAGGTCAACCTAGGAGATTATCAGCTGTTGTGATCGAACTTTCCTGTGAGTGCCTCCATAAATTAAGGCCTCAAACCAGGGCATAAAACTTATAAAGTAAGCGACTACACGTGAAGGGCACCCTCTATGAGTACGAACCTCGGTTTAGGCCGTCGTCGCTGGGGGAGAGTAGCAAGGGGGCAGGCTGGATCAAGAAACATGTTATTTTCACCTCACATACATAACATAAACTCCACATACATATCAAAACGCCTTCTTCCCCTGAGGGTACGCAGGAACTACAGAATGTACCTGCTACGATCTTTACATATTTCTTTTGCCTCGTTTACGTTCACACATCAACAATTAATTCATTGCGAAATATCCATCTCAGTCTGCTTACCTACCTTCTTTATAATAATTATCGTAAACTAGCTTCAGCCCGCGACTTCGTCCGCGTGAAGCCACATTCTTGTTTTTTTTTCCGTTTTTTTTTTCCACAAATTATTAGAAAACTTAAAAAAAAAGATGGATGAAATCGGTAAAGTCGTTCTCAAGTTATGACGTGACCAAGGGAAATAGGGATCCATTTTTATATAGATAGATAACAGCATGTAGCTGGGGTCCTAACGGCTGATTTTATCATCAACACGGATATTATACTGAATAGCCTGGTCCGGGTTAAGTGGCTTATTATGACCGCCATTATCACACTGTTTATGCGATGGGCACTGCGATTAATGATTGAGCTTTGATCATTGTCGTGAATGCGTCTCTCTCAGCTGTTTGTGACATATTATCTGTTATTAGTTCCAATGGGGTGGCAATGTAGGTTAGTGAAATGTACAAAAGATAGTTTGGTCATAATGGAGAGTTACCTTCATCATCAGCCTCGAATTTCCCATAATCATCCTATAGTATTCCAACTGCTGGGACACAGGCCTCCTCTCTGTGAGAGCGAGTTGGCCGTAATCCACCACGCTTGCCCAGTGCGGGTAGGGTGATGTCACATGTCTTCGAATTTTTGGTTCTAGAACATGCCGGTTTCCTCACGATGTTTTCCTTCATCGTTATGAGAGCATTGGTGATGAAATAAGAAGACTGAGATTGGACTGTGTGTTCTTAAAATTACGAGGATTGCCCCCTTTTTTTTTTTTTTTTTGGGATGGGAAATCATCAAATGACCCCTCCCGCTCTGGGTGGAGCGGAAGGGAGTGTCAGACTCTTACTGACTAAAACCCACCCATGTTCCTTCCTTCGCCCTTTATGTTCCGGGGTAGCGGTAACCCTTTCGGACAATCCCGCTGCCCCGGCAGGCTTCGGCCCTGAGGGGCCCCTCGTTATGCTGACATCTCTTTGAGGCGCGCGTGGAACACTTACGCGCCGTCCGGCACGGGCCTGGTCCTGATCGGGCGGTGAGCTACCCATTGCTCTCCGCCCGCAGGCCCGCGCCTACGGTGGCCGGTAGTCGTCGCTCGACTCCCGACGCCCGGGGCGTCTCCCGCGGCGGCTGGGACGGGAGGCTCTCTCCCTCATCCGTCCCGCCACCTCCTTCGCTAGTATGAAGGAGGCGACTTCCTCCCACTCCCTCTCGCTCCGGACCATGGCTTGCACCAGGGGAGGATTGCCCCTCTGATCTCATTCTCAGTCTATCAAAAATACCTCTAGTTTCCCTGCATTTTTGACAAGTTTTTGACATTTATTGTCGCTGAGATGAGCTTGCGACTAGAGTTTGAACGTTTTTAATTACGGAATTAGCCTTTAGATGTCTTATCCATTTTTATGCGTGATGCGTCGCGTTTTATTTGACAAAACACGTCTCACGACTTTATGGAATTTTGTATCGCGAAGAGACAGATGATGGCATAATGCGTATTAATGGTAAACATGCTAACAAGCGAATTTCACGGTTATAAAGCAGCTTATGCATGCGAGTTTAGCGCGTTACCGAATTTTAGACGCACGCAAAGCACGAATGCACATAAGTATGCATAATTTCAAAATTCGCTTGTAACTCGCTTGTTTTCAGACAGATAGTCTACGTCAAGTACTGAAATAGTGGTGTCCCTGGCACTAACGCCTGAGGGGCGATTCTGGTAATTTTAGGAACGTTCACAGTCTGATGTCAGTCTCAATCTGTCAAAAATACGTCTAATTTGCCTATATATTTAACAAGTTTTTGAAATTGATTGTTGCTGAGCTATGATTGCGACTTGAATTAGCACGTTTTTTAAGCATGAGAATTGATCTTCTGCAACTTATCGAACGATATTTAAATAAAAATATAACTATCCTATATCAATATTGTTGAATTGTTTTCGAAAAGCATAATTATTATCACCCAAAGATAAAGAGATAAAGTGTGAAAAAGTTATGTGCATGCGCAAATATTCTGTGTAAAAATAGTTTTTTTTTTTTTTTGTCGTGCTAGGTCCACCTACTTTTCCCAATAAATATTTAGAATCAACAGAGATAGATTAAGAAACAACAACAATCAAAATCACCCGTGTCTTAATAATCCCATAACTGGGTATCCAATAAAAACGTATTAAAAGACAACCAAACATTATGCTCAAATACCACGAAGGCTCCACTCATTTACCTTTTTACCCTATATCCAATTATGTTCTGATATACATAATCTCGACGCATTTGACCCGAGGATTACCGAGGAGCCGTCGGCCATTTTACATAAGTCTCGAAAGGAAAATTGGGTGTTCCAAATTTTGTTGCCGACTTCGGACCAGCCTATCTGCTTTGTGTTTTTGAAGTAAAGTTTAATGAATTTTTATGAGCTACGTAAAATAATCTCTTGTTGTAAGATTTTTTTCTTGGTGCATCAAGTTTATGAGTTTTCCGGTTTTAGATTTTGTAATGGGCTTTTATTATTTTATGCATATTTCGAAATGCTTTTAATTAAATTTGAAATTTCTTTGTGGCCAGCATTAAGAATCATGTTTAAATATAGCTAGCTTCGTTGGCCTAAGTGCCCGTTCGCCGGCATCTCGGATGACCTAAAGAATGACAATGATGACGTAATCAACGTGGCCACCTACTAGGCTGCAATTACATAAAAAAAAAACACCGAGTAGTACAGGACATGTCTGCCGCATGCCGGACAAACTGTGGGCCCAAATAGCACAGAATCGGTGCCCTGAGACAGCGAGGCGGGGTCGCGGTAGATCACGTAGGAGATGGCGGGACGAGCTGGATAGGTTCCGACAAAACTGGAAGGAGGACGCGCGGGCTCGCGAAAGATGGAAGGAGAGGCGGGAGGCCTTTGCCCAGGAGTGAGACAGCGTAGGCTAGTAAAAAAAAAGAGTACCATCGATACGAAAAGAAGAAGAAGCCCAGTGGTCGTAAGCGCTACTGTTGAGCATGAGGTACTGCTGGCTTCGATTCCCAGGTCGGTAAAATTTTTTTGGGTTTTTCCATCTGGAATTTCCTTGTACCACCTTGGAGTCTGGGCTTGCACCCGGTCGATGGCCATATGCTCGCCCCTTATTACAGGGATTTAAAACATAAACTACTCGTAACTGCCTAACCTTTGAGAATACAGGCGTGATGTTGTGTGTTAGAGCAGTGGTGGCCCAGTAGTAACGGCCGCGACTTTCGAGTTGTAGGTCGTAGCTTCGAACCCAGTCAGGTGCTTTACTTTGTATAAATTATTTCATCACCACTGCTCTCAAAACGATGAAGGAAAACATCGTGAGGAAACCGGCATGTCCTAGAACCTAAAATTTTAAGAAATGTGACATCTACCAACCTGCACTGGGCCCGCGTGGTGGATTACGGCCCACTCCCTCTCACAGAGAGGAGGCCTGTGTCCCAGCAGTGGGAACATTACAGACTGATTATGTTATGTATGTTTTATGTTAAGTTGTATAAAGTATTTATCCATCAGTACCTTTGTACTGATGGATAAATACCGATCCGATCGTTGATAATTGGATCGTTGGACAACGTAATCTTACCTTACTTACAACAAAAAAATTTGAGTGACGCGTTTCAAACACAAACATGTTACATTTCTTATCAAAATATACCGAAACATTCTTCATAAAGTCTGCAAGTCCCAACTGAAATATCCCTGCAGTTGTTATATGAACTTTGTCGCGATAAGCAAGTTCTGTGCCGCCTTCCAGTGTGTATATAATGTGCAGTAACACCTGCATACACGAGGAACGAAGGCTATGACGTCACACACGGAGTATTGAGCTCTTAGTATGTACAGAGATTTATCTACGACTGTGAGTCAAGCACGAACGCGCGGAATAAACATTACGTAAATTCGAAAATACTCGTTCCGCGCATAATATTGACTTAGGTTTAAGACTTTATTCATATTTATATATTGGGTGATACATACTAATTGTGCCTGTCGCAGAAAATTAAACCAAAATGCTGAAGGAAAGTTGTATTTTCAATTCAATAATCGTCGGAATTTACGTTATGTCTACGTTGCGCGTTCGTGCTAGGGCCCCTGAACTTATTCAGCCTATAATGTCCAGTGGGGACATTATTGGACAAAATTAATTTCCCTGGCTTTATCTAAGAGTAAGAATCCGTCTTCGGGTTCATAACTAAATATCTCTACTAAATCAGCCCAAGGGACTCAAGAAACTATCAAAGCTTTCTTCCGAAAAAAGGGCACAGAAATGATACTTATGTCAAATATCATTTAGTTTATGTACACGTATCTTATCTAATTGTCCAGCTTCACTCAAGGTCACCCACAGGATACATACTTGGGTACATAGATAGCCGCATCCGAGCGACTCAGACATGCTTCATCCGAGCATGGAATTCAATGTGTTACAGGATTGTAAACTATGGAATTATTCGTTAGACAACCGTACATTTTAGTATGTAGGATCATTTACACCCTTCTGGGCGACCCGGCATGATTTTATGATGGCATCATCATCATGATTTCAACCGAAGACTTCTGGACTTATGCCTTCCCCAAGCGTCGCCACGTCGACCAGTCCACGGGGTCTACTCCGTAGTGGTATCAGCCGAATGTTCGGCCGTTTCCTGCTACGAAGTTACTATGTATTTGGTTCGGTCGGTTCCGATCCTACACTCCCACACTCTTTCGAATATTGACTATGGTCCCGACCACATTTATCTGTTCTGTGGTCCCGACCGAACGGAGCCGATCTGAACTTTTTTCGCATTTTTCAATAATATTCGGTTCGGCCATGTGTCGGTCCGAACCGATCATTCGCACTTTGCACTTCGTAGTAGACCCCCAGTGCTACACGCATCCATCGGATTCTTGCGGCCTTCACAAGATCATCGGTTCACCTTGCGGATAGCCTTCTAACGTCTTATATTGTATGTATATTGTTGTTATTTTCATCTGTTGTGATATTCTCCAAATATTACTTCGAACTCGAAAGGTTTCGAGGGACTAGTCCCCGATTATTTTCCAAATGACAATTATAGACCCAAGTTAGGTCACTTTCTGGTTGTGTGTGAGGTTTTATGTGTATTATACAGGTCATTAATGGCAGGGTTAACTACTTAGTGTTAGAGACCAACGGTGGAATTAGGCCTCTCCCAAAATTATGTATAATTCAGTGGTAATTGTACAGCATAATAGCATAATCAGCCTATAATGTTCCTACTGCTGGGGCACGGCCTCCTCTCTTCAAGAAGACTGTAATCTACCACGCGAGGCCAGTGCGGGTTGGTAGATGTCACATGTCTTCGAATTTTTGGTTCTAGGACTTTCCGTTTTCTTCACGATGTTGCAGCGGCGATGAAGTTATGTACACAAAGTAAAGCGCCTGCCTGAGTTACTGTACAAATTATTCAATCAAGCATTCAATCCGTTACGGAATTTCTTTGGTTGAATATTCGCTTAAGAAAACCTAGATTATTTTGCAGAAAAAGAACTTCTGTTTTCAGTGTAGATAGATCACACCCCAGCATAAAAGACACGGAACGTGAGATGTTTTTAATTAAAGCAGGTTGAAGGCCGCTCCTCATCTGGATTTAGTACTATTATTCCAGCATCCCAATTGCGTTACCCACTTTCTGTCACAACCCAAAAGATTTTAAAGGAAGTTTATACGAGTAATCCATTACTTCATATATTATGTTATAATATATAAGCAAGCTGATGTGGCAATAGGCCGGCCATATTAGCCGTAGAACCAATGACCGTTGGGGTAAACGTGTTCTTGAGTGGAGACCGCGAATCGGTAAACGTAAGGTTAGGTGTAGCGACGATCTTCGCAGGACGGCTGGTAGCAGCTGGATAAGAGTTGCCGAAAATCGAGTTGAATGGCGTGCAATAGGAGAGGTCTATGTCCAGCAGTGGACTGCTGTAGACTGATGATGATGATATATCATGCTTGAAAAATTCGCTGATGGCATTAAGATTGTCAATGTGTTAAGCAATTATCCCGCTGTTCCCAATACCTTTCATAATTCACTTTAACTTCGTAGACCACTTCACATGAGGACGTTACATAACATAAGGTCACGTCCGTATTCCCTGAAGGGTTAGGCATATACCTATGAAACACCCACACACGGGTACAAATTCAGACTCCGGCTTGCTTCTGAGCAATTCCGGACGGGAAAACCAATAATACTTTGCTTGGCCTGGAAATTGAACCATTACGTTGCAATAGACAGACAAACTGATACTTACTACTATGTAGAAGGCATGATGCACGATACAGGAATTTCAGTTTGTGACTGCAACTGAAAAGCGTGTCAATTTATTTCCCTCGTTGTTGTAACTTCTACTGTACCAATAAAAACTACTAAAGTTCTCTTTTTCTAGTGTCGAAACTCCTACGTGGATATATATCTGGAAACGTTTGAATGTGGTGAAAAACTTCGTATTTTAGTAGCTGTAAAAAGTTGACATGAATCGCAACGTTTATCGCAACGAACCTATATAATATATCATATAATATTATCATATAAGAATTATCAGCATATAACGTTCCCACTGATGGGACACAGGCCTCCTCTCTGTAAGAGGGACGAACCTATGTAATCTTATATCCCGCCCTGCTTCGCACGGTTTTTACAACATGTCAAAACGTCGAGATTTCTTCATTATACTTAAGTTTAATACGAATGTATTATGCACACAAAACTTCCGGAATAAATTATCTAAATTACGGTGAAAACGGTATCAAAATCCGTTGCGAAGTTTCAAAGAACAACGCGGTCACACAGACATGAAAATTAACTTAAATTTATAATATACGATGTATAGATTCACACGTACACTCGTACTGTGCGTGATTCCATTAACAATTTCCAATTACATTTGCCGTACATACGGTTTTATGTTTGAGAAAGTATGTCTAATTCTGAACCAAAGTTTTAACAAAATATTTTAATAAACTTTGCCTTGAACATTACGGTGATCATAAAATAATATCGCATTTGATAAGAACAACCATGTGACAGCAGTGATAGTAGAGAACAGTGGTAGCCCAGTGGTAATGGCCCCGACTTGCGAATGAAGGTCGTCGGTTCGAAACCAGGCAATCGCTTTACTTTGTGTTAATAATTTTATCGCCACTGCTCTCAAAACAGTGAAGGAAAACATCGTGAGGAAACCGGCATGTCCTAGAGCCAAAAACTCAAATCTACCAACCAGCACGGGCCCGCGTTTTATGTAGAT
This sequence comes from Apamea monoglypha, assembly GCA_911387795.2. Taxonomy (NCBI): domain Eukaryota; kingdom Metazoa; phylum Arthropoda; class Insecta; order Lepidoptera; family Noctuidae; genus Apamea; species Apamea monoglypha. The sequence goes on from OU426925.1 coordinate 17,355,213, forward strand.
TATTAGCCCACTCCTAATAGAGGAGGCCTGTGTCCCAACAGTGGGAACATTATGGGCTGATTATGTAACCATGTGATACACCCAGAATACTACCACTATAGTACCGTCCCATAGTCCCATAAGTCTGTAGGCATAGGATCTTAATTAAAAATATAATCACACTGTTCCGGTGACGGTAGAGTGTTGACGGCTCGGCTGTATTGATTATCCACCCCTCATGCATACTAGTATCTAAGATTATAAAGAAAATTGCCTTTTTTTACGACTTTGCCTGCGTAGAGGTAAGAGATTATCTCAAGGGAAAATACTTAGGGGGTGATAAAGTAACCCATGTTCTAATCCAGGTTTACTAAACTTTATCTTAATCCGTTTAGATGTTAAGGCGTGAAAAGTTTACAGACAGACAAACAGACCGACAGATAGACAGAGTTACTATCGTATTTATAACATTAGTATGCGTATGGATAGTATGGAATCCGACGAATAAATGTCTTTGTATTTGTCTTTGAAGTATGAATTTCCCACATTTTTCATCGACGCGCATCTCAGACCTACCTATCCTTAGCGATAAGACCGCCGATCCTTAGTGTCACGTCTTGTAAAATTTCTACATTTATATTCTGTAATATTTATGGGTTCGACGCTGTATTTTAGTTTGTGAATAGTTTTAGTTAAGTTAGGATATCATTTTGTTATTTTTGTTAATTAATTAGGTTTTACATGTTTTTAATATATTTATGGTGTACATAATAAAGAACATAGTCCATAATAACAATAAAAATATATAAATAAACAATTATATAATTACTTATACCCTCCTATGAACCGGTTTACCAATTCCAAAACTTTTTCAGTTCAAATTCCAAACTTGTATAAAGTATTTTAGAACACATTTCAAACAATGAACATTCACGTTCTAAATTCTCTCTTACATTAAGACCCTGATAGACAGTCTGCCAGTCGGAGTCATTAGTGTTTCTGGCACTTTTCCTCTAAAAATAGACTAAGTTCTGCCAAATTCTTTACGTACCCGTCTGGCAGGAGCAGTTAGGAAAGGGGTTCGTTTTGTTGAAAGGAAAGAGTATTTTAAGTGGATACTTAATAGCGTAAGTTCAAGTATAAAAGAAACCTTGTATTTTTTTCTTTTTGTGCTAAATTTGCTTAAGGGGGAAGCGTCAGGGTAGCCTGCGACATTAATTTATTCTTACGTTTTTTGCAATGTGCAAGTCAATGGCAGGTTTTATGTTGATCAAAATATGATTCGCGACCGTAACAAGTATGTATTTATAGAATTATAATAATTAAAATCATCAACACAACCCTTTTCTCAACCCGGTATTAATGACGACTAATTTATTCAATGTGTGATTTTGGGTTATCCATCCGAAATTTCTCAGTAGCAGCGTAGTCTGGATTAAGTTCATATAACTCTATTGAAATATTATTTAATGTTTTTTTTTTTTTTAGTAGCCTACATTGTGTCCTACCGCTGGGCAAAGGCCTTTCCTTGTTTCTTCCAAACCTCCCTGTCTTGTGAGACCGCTGGCCGTGTTGGCCCTGCAAATGTTACCACATCATCGCACCACCTTCGCCGTGGTCTACCTCGACGGCGATGTCATGTAATATCAATGAAATATTTTGTGCGAAAATTTGAATTTGACGGGCGCTTCACCCTTAACCTACAATTAAAAGATCTGAGGTACTTGTATTTATAACGGGTCCAATATCTAATGGATTTACAAAATGGGTTAGACTACAATCATTCTTAAGTGTTGCTACCCACTTTTATCTTTTTAGAGATGAACTCTTACTTACAGGCTTGTTTGGATAACCTAGTTCGATTATAAAAGATTTTAAGTAGGTAAGTACTCGTACCTAAATCTTTATAAAAGGATAAATTAAGTATATTTATCGAGTTTTCTGAATGTTTGAAGTATTGTGAGAGAATTGAAGTGAAAATATAATTGTTGCATAGATGCCAGCACATCAAGCTACTATAATCTGTCAAAATTATTTAATTGATTTTCAACTTTATAGCTAAAGCATTAAGATTCAAGGTTGATTGGGAAAATGTGACAGTTTCGGGTAACTTGATGTGCTGGCGTCTGTACCTAGGCCCTATTACGGAAAAGTTGTGTATTTGAAGTGTAAGTGGACCGAAACTTGATAAGGCTGTTTCGTTACAAATTCTTGACTCATTGTTGCCTGGGGTTGGAGTTTGTTAGTTTGTTTATTGTTTCCCAAAAACAAATAGATAAGACATAAATTTAACATCATGCCTTGTTATCCCGAAGAGTTGGAACACCCACATTACAACATTGATCAGTGTTAATATTATTAATATTTTTTTTTATTTCAGAAAAAAAAACACATTAAAATTTCAGAAAACAATTATCCAATTAAAATTGAACGTTTCAACAAAAAGTGTATCTTTGGTGCCTGTACTAATGAATGAAAATCTTTGTATCACAGACACCAGCGCATTCCAAGATAGGTTAGGTTACATAAAAATCTCGAACATGCTATAGTGAACTCGTAAAAAATACTCGTAAATGGTAATAAAATAAACAGTTAAAGTAATTTAAAAATAATAAAAACAATTAATATTATAAACTAAAATTAAATTATAATTAAGCTACGTATTTACTTATATTGAGCATTTTTTATTTTATTTGCAAAACTGCATAATAGTTTGTGAGTCATGGTATTTTTTACATCAATGGGACATCAATTTTAATACAAACTGTGTACACACATTTTTTTCTTGCCTTGAAAAACTATGGTTTATTCACTGTGTTTAGGCCCCCTGGTCAGTGGTATATGGATCACTATGGAAGCTTGATAGACACGATTTTTCTACCGCGCGGTTTATGCACTGCACCGTAACGTAAAGATACCGTGCCGTGTACAAAGGGCCTAAAGGATACCTATCTGAGTCTATACTTAGTAATATTATAAAGAGTTAACATTTGTGTGTTTGAATGTATATGTAGGGGGTAATCTTCGAAACTACTGATCCGATTCCGAAAATTCTTTCACTAATAGAAAGCTACAGTGGTGTCAAGTTTCATTGGATATGTTTTATGTTAAAACAAGACAATTTACGCGGACGAAGTCGCGGGCCAAAGCCTTAGTACTAAATGCAGGTTATACTCATACTAATATCTTTATTTGCGTATATCCTATTACAAGCATTAATGAGATTACATGTTGACTTTGGGTCGGCTTATAGAAATATATTATAGGCACGGACGCCAGCACATCAAGTTACTACAATCTGTCAAATTCCTTTAATAGATTTTCAACTTTATCGCTAAAGCATTAAGGTTCAAGGTTGATTGGGAAAATTTGACAGTTTCGGGTAGCTTGACCTGCTGGTGTCTGTACATAAATGCCCATTAGTAGCGGTAATAAATTTCCAACACAAGTGAGCTAAACCTTTTCGAAAACCTGAATAAATCCTACTAATAAATATGAATGTGAAAGTTTGTATTTTTGAATGTCTGTTACTTAATCACGGAAAAACGGCTAAACGGATTTGAATGAAATTTACTACACAGATAGTTTATAACCTAGATTAACTCATTGTAAGCTTTTTCTCGCGGTAGTATCCGTGGGTTATTTTCCAAACATCCAAAAATCGCGAGTGAAGCCGCGGACAAAAGCTAGTAACTCATAAATTTATGTTAGTTTTCCATAGAATTTATAACCTTTCCAAAAATGGCGTGACTTTATGTAGGAACCATTACCTAAAGAAAAGAGCACGAATTATTTAATGTAATTCATTTTATATAGTTTGTGACAGAACAGGATGATAAATTAAACGCAAATAAAAGTTAGGAACAGAAGTAGACAGAAATGCTAATGGTTTAAGCGAATTTAGTACCGAGTATAAGTCGACTAGCTTCTGTCTGCGACTTCGTTCGTGTGAAATATTTTGTATCCCTGACCTGTCCCGTCGCACCGCATTCTTGCTCGGCTCCTTAGGGTCCTGTCAAATAGGCCTTTCTCAAGAATTGAACTATCAAATGCCAAAATTATTTTACAAATCCGACTAGTAGTTGCAGAGATCAGCGCGATCAAACAAACAAACTCTTTAGCTTTATTATTAGTCTAAATTGTGCACAATAAACATTAAAGTTAGGAAAGTTAGTTTGATAATGGATGATAAATTAACCCATTAAGCAATTTACTTGTCATGTTAAAAGGCATGATTTGTGAAAATAAAGTTAGTTTATTGGCGTGGATAGTGGCGTTACAATAGAAAAAAAACGAAATGATGTTGTAGAAAGAACAATAATTTTATTTATCTAAACTTTATTTTTATTCCATTTAGTGAACAAAACAATGCTCTAAAACCTGGTAATAATATACCTAAACACAAAAGAAATCTAAACAAAAACGGACATCACAAAGCCACATATTTGCTGTCGCGGTCAAATTTCAGTTGCTCAAACAAGGAGACGTATTCTAGCGTGTATTGTGTAGATATCAACAACAGACGCGGCGAGAATAACTCACAACAAAGGAGGTAACTCGATACAGAAGGTTCAACACCCCTGCAACGTGCTTACTGCAGAGATTGCTTCGAGAGTGTGATCTATAATATTTGTGTGCTTTTCTTTGTTTACGTGTCTTTATGGAGTAGTTCGAGGGGTAAAAGAATAGTTTCATTCTAACCTTAGAATGAAACAGGGGGTTTCGTTATGTAAAGATAGTCACCCATCCACGGAGCAACCGCGGCAAAAGTAGCTTAACCTGATCGATCGACCTGTGTGGCTTTTATTACTTGTACAGCCACAATAACAGCCACACAGGTCGATTGATCAGGTTAAGCTACTCTTGCCGCGGTTTCTCCGTGGATGGGTGACCATCTTTACGTACTGAGACCCCCTGTGCCTTGGAAGGCACGTTCAACCGTTGGTCCCGGCTGTCATTCGTGGACCTCTGACAGTCGTTACGGGTCGTCAGTAGCCCGAAAGTCTGACAACCAGTCTTAGGAAGGTGTATCGTTTTAGCCAGTAACTGGGTTGTGGAGGTCAGAGAGACAGTCGCGTATTCAGTTGCATCCGGTTAGACTGAAAGCTGACCCCAATTTAATTGGGAAAAGGCAAGGCAGATTGGATATACATAACATATATAAACACGGCTGCATCCCATGGGGGTAGAAACTACTGAACGTGCTACGATCCTTACATTTTATCATCTCGCACCTGCCTTGTACATAAATACCTTTTGCTAGTCTTCTGTGTCGTGTGTTTTATAATAAAGCAGTGAAAATTACAGTTTTATCGGTTGGTTTACTACTTTGGTTGATTGGTTGTAGATATAACGCATATTTACTGGAACAGGTATAATCACCAGGTATCTGTCTGGACTAGGCCGCACCTAGTATGACGCGGGAACGAAATACATAGAGTATTTTCTATCAAAGGGAGATTTTTAAGGTTCCGTACCAAAATGGTAAAAAGGAACCCCTATATGGTGCGACTCAGTCTGTCTGTCCGTCTGTCGCAGCTGGATGTCTAAAAAACTACTAATGTTATCAACTTAAAATTTGGAATAGTTTTAGATACATATTTTGCAAATAAGAAAAAAATATATTTTGCGACAGGGACTGAAAGTCTTTCTTAAAAATTCGAATCTGAAATTATTCTATGTGATAGAAGTTTATGTAAAGATTACAGGAAACATAAAACGATGTCTCTAAATAGCGCACTTTTTCAGAAATCATCAGAATGGTACGGAACCCTCGGTGCGCGAGTCCGACCTACTCTTGGCCGGTTTTTTTAATACCATTTATGATATTAACCCTAACAATACAATGTTAACCCTAACGTATGTATGACACAATTTTCCTGCTTGAAATACCCTGCTTTATAGTACCAGGTGCGGCCTAGTCCTGGTCCTCTAATTGGTTGGTTGGTTGCTAGTTGGCGCTCATATGTGTCGATAATCTTGAGTTACCGACCATACCAACCATACCATTATGAACCTTGCTACAGTTAGCATAACCAGCCTATAGTGTTCCCACTACTGGGATACAGGCCTCCTCTCTATGAGAGGGAGTTGGCTGTAATCTACCACGCGGGCCCAGTGCGGGATGGTAGATATCGTCGAATTTTTGGTTCTAGGACATGCCGGTTTCCGCACGATGTTTTCCTTCGTCGTTTTGAGAGCAGTGGTGATGAAATATATAACATAATCAGCCTATAACGTTCCCACTGCTGGGACACAGGCCTTCTCTCTGTGAGAGGGAGTGGGCCATAATCCACCACGCGGGCTCAGTGCGGGTTAGTGGATGTCACATTTCTTCGAATTTGTGGTTCTAGGACACGCCGGTTTCCTCACCATGTCTTTCTTAACCGTTTTGAGCGCAGTGGTGATGAAATAACACACTTTACACAAAGTAAAGTGCCTGCCTGGGTTCGAACTCACGACCTACAACTCGTAAGTCGGGTCCACTACTACTGGGCCACTGCTCCCATGATGCTGGTGATGAAATAATCTACACAAAGTAAAGCCCTTGTCTGTCATGCTATAGGTAGGTAGGTACTACATTAAAATCAAATAAACCGTAACGACCGATCGATCAATTAAATTGTTCTAGGTATTGGTGACAATTTTCAATAGTTCAGGCTGAAACATTTTCAATATTATCGATTCCAAGTATCGGATGCGTTTAATGTTTGTTCCGTTTACTTAATATAAGACTTTACTTATTGAGTACTGCTTGTTGTTTACTTATTGAGTATATAATTTTATGAAAGTACTTTCCTATCGTGATATAAAAGCGCTGTCTTGAAAATATGTGTAAATAAAAATTATATGTAACACAATATCGTCAATAAACCCCGTCAGTACGACGTACAGTCCCAAAAGATACAAGAATTCATTTGATTGTCTACTCCCACTTGTGGGACACAGGCCTCCTCTCAGTGGGAGGGAGTGGCATGTATACTCCACGCGGGCCCAGTGCGGGTTGGTGGATGTCATTATGTCTTCGAATTTTTGGTTCTTAAAACACTGGAATGTTTTAAGAATATAGGACGTCTTTTAACTAACTGGTGTAATTTGGGGAGCATAAATTGTCCGTATTTCGAGATATTTTTGAAGTGGAAAATTCTTTAGGCGCATTGCGCTCTTTCGGAACAGTGAACGAAACTGAACCGTCACACTCGGGCCGGTGACGCTGAATCGGGTATTCTCGGCTCCAGTCGGTCGGTGACGCTGAATCGCGTATACTCAACACTGAATCGCATGTACTCGGCTTCAGTCGTAAGTTTTCACCTCTATCGTGTTCTCATGAGCACGCTCTCTTTTTTCTTCTTCAATCTTATCGACCTCAGTATTTATTTACAAGTGATCTTCAACCCACCGCTTACCAGGAGCTCATAAGTAAACGCTGATAGTTCGGTAAACCCTCAAGGGAGAGCTCCCATAAATATATGTACACAAGTATTATTCATCCTGTATTTTAACGCCTGCGAACCAACATCGATGAGCCTCTGGGGCACAATATTTTCTTCGAGAAAAATAAATGCGGAATTTCCTTGTTAGGAGTAATTTTATTTGAAGCGTAAAATTTTAGTGCAAAGAGAGCGTTTCTCAGTAATAGTTTCGAAAAAATTGCACGTGTAGGCAAAATTCGAAGCTTTGTATGTGACTTTTATGATAAAGGCTATAGTTTTGTTTTATCTGAACAAAGACAATGTACGCGTCTATTAAAGTTACCTACTGTAGTAAAGTCAGTATTTAAGACAACTTTCATATTAATTGTGATTTAGCACAATATTACAACGCACCAGCTTCTGCCCACGACTTCGTTCATGTGAAATTTCTTGTTCCCCCGCCGATGCGATGCGACGGGATGGCCCATCGCATCGCATCGCCTAACCGCTCAACAACTTCATTTTTCACTTAGCGTTATTTCTGACTCTTTTTCTTTTTGCTCGGCTCTTATAGGGTGCTAAGTAGCCTATAGCCTTCTCCAAAAAATGGGCTATCAAATGCAAACATCATTTTTGATAAAAAAACAAACAAACTAATTCTTCAGCTTCATTATTAGTATAGATTATAACGCATCGTGGTATCTAAAACTACAGGGTGGCAGGGACATCAACGCGCAACCGCTTACCATGGATTCAGTACATGATTCTGGACCCCCCTGCGTTTAAATTTTTCGTCGACTTTTTGTTAATTTTTACGTTTTTTTCTTCAATGTTTTTTTACTGTAAACTGTAAAAATCATTATTTCTACCTAACCCAATGAGATTTTTAATTAAAAAAATAGTAAATTCACTTGTTGCATTTAAAAATAGCAATGTAAATAAAACTCGAAAGGGCAGCGCGCGGTATCGCGGTAGGTAGCGCGCGCGCACGCGCCATCCGCGGAGCGTTTTGATACATTGCGCACTCAAAAATGACAATTTTTTTCAACGACAACCGGTAACTTCCGAGATAAATGACTTTCGTAATTTTATTTATGGCATCAGGTGTAACCTTTTCACGACGTTTGCGCTTCGATGTCCCTGCCATGCCATGACCAATCGCACTAGTCCAGTGACTTACGCATTGCTTGGGTAACCCGTAGCACATACCTTACGCTCAAGTCACTTGCACCGTGTGTAATGTCGACCACGTTGCATATAGCATAATCATTTTATAACGTTCCCACTGCTGGGACACAATATATAAACACGATGAAATAAAAAAAAAAAAAAATATGTGTAATTTTTTGGGGGTTCAATGAAAGGTAAAAAAAAAAATATTTTACTGTACTCGAGTTGAGAAAATATGTTTTCACAAAAAAAAAACTGTTTCTTTTAAAAGACATTTCAAGTAAATACACTAACTGCGGTCGATGACCCCACAAAAAAGTCATCAAATTAATTTCATTTTTATCGTGTTTAGATTTTGATACCCACCAAGTCTGCGGAGCTTCGTTAGCTAATTTAATTTGACCCTGTTTATAGAATACCTAGAATAGAATATGAACCCCCCCACCCCTCTTTTATGAACCCTAAAAGACATTAAAAACGCCACACATGACTACTTGGCAGCAAGTTATTTATGCTAGTTATAAACCACAACCTGAGGGACAATTCTCGTAATTTTAAGAACGTTCAGTCTGATCTCAGTCTCAATCTGTCAAAAATATCTCTAATTTCCCTACATTTTGACAAATTTTTCACATTTGTTTGAGATGAGATTGCGACTAGATTTTAAACGTTTTAAACCGGTCTTACCTCTCCAACCACGACTTTCCACCTACGAAACATAACAATATATAAGAAAAAGAAAGCTTTTCATTATTTCAGCCAGCACAAAAACGCACAAAAAAAAACTAAAGAAGAGCCGACTACACTTCACAATCACAAGCAAAAGAAATTACAGAATCCCAACACCTGATAGCATCTCATTGCTAGCAAGACGCTCCCCGGCCTACTCTCTCATTAATACTTACAAAAAAGTCTGCAAAATCTGCGGAATTAAAAATACTGCTACATTCAATTGCAAAAAAATAGTAAAGGGAATTTTGCATAACACTGGTTATGATGACTCGGAACAACTAATATAAAAACCCTGACCTGACACCAAATCAAACGAAGCACAATGGAACAACACACACACACACCAGACACACACACACCACACGCACATCACACACCCACACACAAACGTCACACGCACACACACACACGCACCATACCATACCTGAAATCACCTTGCTAGTCTCCACTCTCGAATTCGTACTCCGAGCCCCAAGATGCAGACTAACTGTCTAGTTTGGGGCTCACTAGCCTGTAGGTAATATTTTAAGCCACTGTTAACCTGTAAACCTGCTTACTGTATTACCTGGACAATAAAATATTTTTTATTTCTATTTCTAATTTTAGAAAGCTGCAAAACAATTAAATGCACACTTTTGTGTTCTCTTGTTTCATTCATTGCAGTCCAACGTTGTGTTTGTAACGATAAACGGACCATTGTTAGCCATTATGTACACCTGTTCACACAGTGGTCCACGATTATATGTATACCCTTTATGTAGTATTAAGTGGACTTTAAGTTGGACAATAGCATGGGAGTCGTTTATACTAGAGGGAAATGCATTAACATGTATTTTTAAATAGGTATTCCAATGGTTTCTGTTTTACACACGTATTTATTTCGGGCTTCGCCGGCTGGTTCCGAACTGGAATGAAAATCCGAAACACGAACTCACCACAGGCGGATCGGCAGTTTCATTATAATTAAGGGTAATTAATCCTCGGCGACTTTTTCGTCGCGTTTCATTAACACGCGTCTTCATCGCTACTTTTGACCGATTGTTGCGTTTGCAACGTGCAAAAGAAGCAATTCAGTAGCGATACAATTGCATAGTGCAAGTCCCCAGTACCACATACTCTGGCCGCACTTAACGATCTCTAATCCAACAAACGATCTGTTTTCGGACCAATGGACGAAGATTTTGTCGGCACGTCAGAAGTACTGTGAGAGGGATTTATAAAAGTGTATTTTTACTTGATGATTTTATATTTTATGGAAATGTATGTATTTATGTGTATATACAAACTGTGTCTCTAATTTCTGTAATTGGTATTAAACCGTTTTCATTAAAGAAATAAATAAATAGTATTGATTCAGTATCACTTCTGCATCAGTGCAAACGCGCTACTGTATTGGTTTACATAATAGCGTCTACGTACTATTTGTCTTCTTGCCAATGTAGCGTCTACAAGCGTACAGCAGTCACTACAGCGTACGATTCAATCATGTCTGTATGAATTCTGCATCACGACTGCGTCATCGGTACTGAATCGCGGCTGTATCAATGCTGTATTGCGACAGTGGCGATGCAGAATCGTTGTTACGTGGGCGAAGGTATTGCAGGATTAGTCCTCAGTTCATGGTTCGACTTCTTTTTACAAAAGTGCTTAAGCTCTAGATCGCTAACCTATTCAAATAAAATTAATTTGGAGCAGAGCTATCCACATAAGAGCGGATGAGGCAAAATTAAACGACTCAGTGCATTTGTAAAGGACGGAGACCTAATTTGATCCTAATTTGAAATAAATAAATAAAGAAAGAAAATACATAGAAAAACGTAATCCTAACGATATGGCCGGTCGGACGGTCGTAATACGGTCGTAATCGTTCAATTTGTTTCACTTTATTCGCGTGTCTGATTTCAGTTTCCTCAGGCAGGTCGTCAACGATTCAGGGTAGAAATCTGTATATTTTGAATCGTTTACATCATACCTGAGGACAAAGGGTAATTTAAAAAATAATTCGCGATAATTGTGAAGTAGTTTTGCATTCAAATTTTAGCAATGTAAAGCGAGAGCAGTGGTGGCTCAGTGGTATCGGCCGCGACTTACGAGTGGTAGGTCGTAGGTTCGAACCTAGGCAGGCACTTTACTTTGTGTAAATTATTTCATCACCGCTGCTCTCAAAACGGTGAAGGAAAACATCGTGAGGAAACCGGCATGTCCTAGAAGCAAAAATTCGAAGACATATGAAATCTATCAACCCGCACTGGGCCCGCGTGGTGGATTACGGCCCGCTCTCTCTCACCGAGAGGAGGCCTGTGTCCCAGCAGTGGGAAGACTATAGGCTGATAATGTAAAGCGTATCATCATTGGTATTGATTTCTAGAAATCGGGTCGATCGATCAGGTTAAGCTACGCTTGCCGCGGTTGGTCCGTGGATGGGTGACCATCTTCACATACCAAGACCCTCCGTGCCTCGGAAAGCACGTTAAGCTGTTGGTCCCGGCTGTCATTCGTGGATCTTTGACAGTCGTTACGGATCGTCAGAAACCCGAAAATCTGACAACCAGTCTTACCAAGGGGTATCGTATTACCCAGTAACTGGGTTGTGGAGGTCAGATAGGCAGTCGCTCCATGTAAAATGCTGGTATTCAGCTGCATCCGGTTAGACTGGAAGCCGACCCCAACATAGTTGGGAAAAGGCTAGGTAGATGAGGGCCTTTGTCCACACACATTTTTCTTGCCGTTAAAAACTATGGTTTATTCGTCGTGTGTAGTCGTCAGTCAGGGTTGTTGTTCTACGGCGCGGTTTATACGCACACAGGATCCTTATCAAGAAACATGCACCTTGATAGCTTCACATAGATCTAAACCACAGAGTATAATAATTATTCTAGAATCCCTTAGTAACAGACAGACGTACCTGTCTATAAGTCCTCAATTTAACCGACTTAGATACAAACCTCTTTATTCATAAACTTTGATTAAAGTTAAGTAGTGATTAGCAACTGTTTAACTATACATTTTTGACGTTTAAACGTTGCTTAGCTTCAATCATCGTTTATAAATAAACCCCATTATGTACGAGTCCTTACTCGTAATCAAACTGACTAACACGTATTGCCTGAAGATAACACGTGTTGGTTAGTTTGATTAAGATATACTACACTACCTCTAAATATGAATGTGATGTGTTTGGTAATCTATAGGTACCAGCCGGTCTATTCTGTAAAAATCTCACGCTAAAAATTTAGGTGAAGTGAGATTAAAATGAGCTGTCAATAGTGCTAATCCTTAGCATCAGGTGAAATGGCAGCTCACTTCACTTAAGTTTTCACGGTGATTTTTTACACAAATTGACCGGTTGGTACGTTCTTTTTTATGGGTTTGGTTTCCGCACTTAGTCCTTCAAGTGGACCATTGTGCGTGGGCCATGGCAGCCGTTGGTGGTTATTCCAACCAGCCCACCTCCCTCTAGACCGGCTGGTACATTGATAAGACTCAATGCAAAGTGGTACCATCATTGATATTGATTTATCCTAATAGGGCCTTTGTTCACGCATGTTTTTCTTGCCGTGAAAAACTACTCTTAATTCGCCATGTGTAGGCACAGACATCAGTGTTGTATGGATCACTATGGATGCTTGTTGACGGAACGTTTTTTCTACGGCGCGGTTTATGCGCCATACCGTAAAGTAACCGTGCCGTGTTCAAAGGGCCTTATGGTCATTCGATTTATAATAATCGTGATTCGTGTATAAATCGGCCGATAGTCATTTATTACGACCACCTCGGGTGGGAGGGGGGATGTCAACCCCAGAGTCGAACTTAACTTATTATACATCCACTATAATTCGGTTCTAAAGTTTCCTCATTCTCTATTTTATTACATGGAGAAAAGCGGGGCTCAGCACTCTTATAGCCTGTAAAGTTCAGCCTTTATTTTATTTGCGAGTTTGCGTCCAACGGGAGGCGACCAAAATTTCATACAAAGTAGAACTTCATTCTTTGTAAGCGAAGTTCTTGACCAAATAAAGTGAGTTCGAAGTCGTTAACGAATATTTATTTTATTTATTTTGTAGTTTATTTGCGTTTAAAGTACTTAACAGTTTTTGCTCGAGTTTATTTGCAACTTTGTAATCACTTTTAACGTTTAACGTTCTATTGTTACATTTACTGTGAGACATAAAAAATTTAAGTCAAAGTAGAAAACTTTATTTGTAAAACAGAGTTGTACAAAGTGTTTGGACTTAAATAACTGTAGGGATTGTATGTTACTTACACTATGTTTTGCCGTAAATGATTTTATTTCAGTGAGTACGTTTGTACAAGCACTTTTACACGTAAATAATATTTTTATAACTAGAATAGCTGTTGCCGCTGTTGTCTGCGATCCAGGATGAAAAGTAGCCTATCTCCTTACCGAGGTCATGGTCTACCTGTGTGCCAATTTCATCCAAATTCGTTCAGCCGTTTTAGCGTGAAAGCGTAGCAAACAAACAAACTTACTTTCGCATTTATAATATTAGTTAGGACGAGGTCAGCGTTTCCTATCTGACTACTCTGAGAATAAAGGCCGAAACTAACACAGTTCACGGTCTCTTTTAAAGGCCAGTCATAATCTTGGTCAGATCATGTGAAGACCATGTAGATTGTTGTCTGAAATGGCCTTTTGAGGAAAGAACCAAACAGATTGAGCGGACCTGTCCAGTCAGTGCACGAATTTGTCAATAATATTATAATAACATTAATCAAGTATGTATTATATTAAAATTATAAGACCCATCACATAGACTAATATTATATCATAAATGTAGAAAGAGTCTGCCGACGAATCCGCCGGAACAGTCTGTCTGTCTCTCTGTTGTCTGTCGTGTGTGAGTCTGTCTGTCTGTGTGTTGCTGTGGTTGCTCCGTGGATGGGTGACCTTCTTTACATACCAAGACCCCTCCGTGCCTCTGAAAGTACGTTATGCCGTTGGTCCCGGCTGTCATTCGTGGATCTTTGACAGTCAAGCCCGAAAGTCTGACAACCAGTCTCACCAAGGGGTTTCGTATTACCCAGTGACTGGGTTGTGTATGTCAGATAGGCAGTCGCTCCATGTAAAATACTGGTTCTCTGCTGCATCCGGTTAGACTGGAAGCCAACCCCAACATAGTTGGGAAAAGGCTAGGCAGAAGATGAAATGTAGAAAGAATCTTTTGTTTGTACCTCACAAACAAAATTCACGTCTTTTTCCCATAAGGACAGAAACAAAAGAACTTAATAGGATGCAACTTGTCGTGTTGTTTTCCTCCGCTCTTCTGTGCTTCTTAAGTTCAGTTAAAAGTTATTAAACACACAATAACAATGAATATTACTAGCGTAGCGGAAAGGCGTTTTTGTATGCCTAACTCATGTGTTGACTGACCCTGAGCAAGAACTCGAACTTTTTTAAACAGAGTTTAGAATTTTCTTTTTCTTTTTTTGAGTATGTTTGCACAGGCGTAACACAAAAACCGCTGAAGGGACGTTGATGGGGTTTTCACCGTTTGGAGGCCTGTAGCCTAATTAAAAATAGCCGTATATATCTTCATGCTGCCAGATGGAAGATTAAATTAGCAAACCGTCCTTGATGGCAGTATAATTGTAGGCACACAATTAAGCTAGAGTGAATTCTGGTGTGAAATTGGACAGACTTTCCTCCTGTAGAACGGGGAGAATATGTTATAATTTTCAGTAAATGTGTCGCCGTATGTGTATTAAAGTTATCTGATGGCGGAAACTGAATAAACGTCTACCTTTATCTTAGGCATAATCGAACCATTTATCTGATGATCAGTATACGTTTGTCATTCCACTTTGATGAAATTCAGGCAATGTATGTGACATCATCATCATCTGCCTAGCCCTTTCCCAACTATGATGGATAGGATAGGATGCAGCTGAATACCAGTATTTTACATGGAGCGACTGCCAATCTGACCTCCACAACCCAGTTACTAGGTAATACGATACCCCTTGGTAAGACTGGTTGTCAGACTTTCGGGCTACTGACGACCCGTAACGACTGTCAAAGATCCACGAATGACAGCCGGGGCCAACGGCTTAACGTGCATGTTGTATGTAACATACATACATACACAGAACAGATAATCTGTTCTGTGCATACATATATAATAATAATAATAATAAAGGTGATGAGTTTTTTTGTTTGTTTGAACGCGCTAATCTCTAGAACTACTGGTCAGATTCGAAAAAATATTCTTTCCTTTTATTTGATAGGTACTCCAACACACAAAATTCATGTAACTGAATACCGGCGAAAGAATGTTTAATACTGGCCTGTATATCTTTCTCATATGACGTCACATAAATATTATCCTTACGTACAAACTAGTTATTTTCAAGCCTTAATATATGCTTCAGCACATATCGCAAAAACGGTTTAATTAGGAGTAATTATTCGCTGCAATAATTTATGTAATTGCCCCGCAGTCTTGTCTCGAACAGTTTGCTTTTAGTTCACGGGATATATTTTGGTTCGGGGCTATATTTTACGCATTCTAGACTAATATTTTGTGAGTTTATTCACCGTGTGATTGGCGGGGAAACAACTGAGTTTCCACTATGTATTTTCGTGACTGAGAGTCTACACATCTGTTGAGCTTGAAGAAGGGTACATAGTGCTTATCCTCCTTGATTTTATGTTGTATTTCTCTTGGAATTCTAAATTTGTCTTTCCTTGGGTGAAGAAATTACCTTATTCCTAGCACCTTACATCTTGCACAAATGTGCACCGCGCTGTTAGACCAGCAGCCATCTTGTCGACCGGCAGGGACATCGCCGACCTGTTAACATGGATTCAGTACATGATTGTAGACCCCCAGCGATGAAATTTTTCGTCGGTTATTAAAATAATAACAGCTGTTTTCTACAAACGTGCAATACCTACGTGGTCAAAATGTGTGGAACAGCTATTTTTTTTTAATAACCGACGGAAAGTTTCAACGCAGGGGTATCCAGAATCATGTACTGAATCCATGACAACAGAATGCGCGTCGATGTTCCTGCCACCCTGTATTTTACCGTGGCTTGAACTTTTCTCAAATACTTTGTACTGAAGTACGTAAGAAGGTAGTACCTACGTAACTACGTACCTACCTTTCGCTTGCAATCTCAACTTATTTCAACAACAAACGAGGTGTCGTTACAGTCCTACTGTTCTGGAGTGTCATAGTATACGTGACGTTACTAAATCCAAGATGGCCGACGTTAACAGTCACTTTATCCAATACAACAGCACCAAATAAGATCGAACTGTTTCTGAGGTCTTACAGTAACATTATTTTATTTTGTGTTTATTTCATTGTAATCGTGGGCGGTTGAGTTTATTGAGATCGAGTACGTACTGAATTTGGAGACAGAACTTTTATGTAGTCCGGGTAGAGACATCACTTCTCCTATATTTATACAAATTATAAAATGAAGTCGCTTTTTGTGTCTTTGTGACCGCGTTGTTCTTCTAAACTAGGCAACGGATTGTGATGCAGTTTGAAAAATCATTTAGAGAATTTATTGCATACAATGCGATGCGACGGTGTGTACCCCGTCGCATCGTCAATAAAGCAGGCAATAGCCTGCCCGCTATATTATTATATCTATTGAACTGTATTCAATAGATATTGTTATTCATTTTTGATAAAAATGTAATTTTATTACGATCGAACAATAAACTTGGTGTCACCTTTGGGAGCTTTTCTTCATCCACTGCAAAATATAAAGCATGATCATCCCTTTTATGTTTTGCTTCCCAAGCATTTTTCAATTCCATTCACTTTTCTTTATTTGGCTATAGCCTTTCTAAATCTTGCAAACTGACCAAGTGTGAATCAAAATTAAACCTTGTATTACTGCAATATGGTTGATATTTAATTGCAGTAGGACAAAGGGTGTAAACGTAGAGCCTTTTGATCTTCGAGAGGCCTTCACCTTAAGACTATAAAGACTTGTATGTAATTTAATAATTTCCATACCTTTGATATAATTTCTCACATCCATTATATTACACTTGAGAAGAAATCGGATGGCTGTTTTTGGCAAGGAGCGTTACAAACCTTGACGATAAGAAAAATCGTATAAAGATGATTGTTATTATTTTGCTTTAAATTGTTTACTTTTATGATATAATATTAATATTGCAGATAGGTGGAATATGTTTTATTGTACACCAAAATTGTAACATAGCTCTATTGTGATTTCAATGATATAACAAAAGGCATGTACCTATGCATTATCGACGCGCAAACGTCATCAAAAGGTTAGACCTGATGCTATAAATAAAATTACGAAAGTCATTCATCTCGGAAATGACCGGTTAAAAAAATTGTCATTTTTGAGTGCGCAATGTATTTATTGCAAACAACGCGATCAAAACGCTCCGCGGATGGTGCGCGCGCGCTCGCAACCTACCGCGATACCGCGCGCTGCCCTTTCGAGTTTTATTTACATTGCTGTTTTAAGTAAAACAAGTGAATTTACTATTCTTCCATTAAAAATCTCATTGGATTAGATAGAAATAATGATTTTTACAGTTTACAGTAAAAAAAATTGCAGAAAAAAATGTAAACATTAAGAAAAAGCCGACGAAAAAATTCAACGCCGGAGGGTCCAGAATCATGTACTAAATCCATGGTAAGCGGTTGCGCGTGGATGTCCCTGCCACCCTGTATATTATGTAAATATTCAATCAACTAGATATAGGCCTCTCCCAGGCTGCGCCACAACACCCTGTCCTCAGCTTTCCGCATCCAGTCTGTCCCAGCCACCTTCTTTAGGCCGTCCATCCATCATTCTAGCTGGGGGGCCTCACACACTAGGCTCGCTAAAAAAATAATGTAAATATTATGCGCGCTATGTAAATATTATCTTATTTGATTTATATAAAAAAATATATTTGATACATTGTATTCCAGCATTTCATTATAATAAGAGCTTATACATTATTTTAACTTATGTTCCGATTTTACATAAATATTTCACTCAATAATTAAAAAAATCGGAAGTACCTAATTGACTTTTGTCACTGACTGTGATACTTTTAAGGTTTTTTTTTTATTAGGCCCATCTGACAATGACCATCATGACTATCTGTTGGAAGTTCGATGGCTTATTATAAGGTATTTTTGTATTAGCTACATCTGACAATGATCATCATGACTATCTGGCAGGAGTTCTATGGCTTATTTAAAGGTATTTTTGTATTAGGTCCATCTGACAATGACCATCATGACTATCTGGCAGGAGTTCTATGGCTTATTTAAAGGTATTTTTGTATTAGGTCTATCTGACAATGACCATCATGACTATCTGGCAGGAGTTCTATGGCTTATTTAAAGGTATTTTTGTATTAGGTCTATCTGACAATGACCATCATGACTATCTGGCAGGAGTTCTATGGCTTATTTACATTAAAAGTTTACCTTAAGTCATCATTTTCCTGCCCTGATCCCAATTTGGTCGGCGTGACATGTCTCTCTCTATTAATCATCATCTCGGTAGTCACGCCTTTCTACCCACATCATCTTTCACAGTCCATCCATCGTTTCTGTGGTCTTTCCCTACTCTTACAGCCAAAGGTTACCTTAAGTAGTTTAGACGTAATTTCCTTCTCGTAACACGAATCCCATTATTTTTATAATATTCCGTTCCCTTTAGATTATAAAGGTACACACACACACAGCTGTATTTTCATTACGCAAAAAGCTTCTGCGTGAAACATATGCTTACCTACTAGACAACTACATTACTTATTTATTATATGCACTACACATTACCGTTTTCCTTTTGACATGTTTTCGCTGAGAGCATCCCCTCAAGTGGTGGAAGAGACATGGATTATACATGTCTATGCTCTGTTCTTGAATGATTATGAGCAAACAACAATAACAAGGTAGAGGGTGTGTATTTTTTGGTGGGGCTCGTCGCTAATTAATTATACACACGTTTTTCTTGCCGTGAAAAGTATGGTTTATTCAAATTAAATCAAATGATAAGTCATTTATTTAAATTAGGCTGAGAATCCACACTTTTCAAACGTCAAAATTACATAAGACAGCCCCCCAAAACGCCCGCCCTTCACCACTTGCTAGTGCTTTCGCTGGGAAAAAGAAATGGCGTATCAAACTCAACAGCAGCACAGCTGTCTGTTTAGTTAGAAAGACTTGCTTCTATACAATAGTAGGTATGCAAAGTAATTAACATTACGAGACACAGAACATTAAATTAAATTATTTTGCATATGTTAGCTAGCGACGTCAATATACCAATAAATACAACGAAAACTGTAACCAAGCAAAAAAAAAATAATAATCAAAATTTGTTCGCCTTGTGAAGGCACGGTCGTCCTGATCTACACGATAACTGACAAATTCTTGCACTGACTGGACAGATCCACGCTGTGTGTTTTTTCTCTCATGATCTGACCAAGATTATGTCTGGACTGGTGAGCGTGAAACACATCTGCGACGATAAGCTCGCATGGGACCGCCGGAGCCCCGCAGCGCCGGAGCCGTGACAGAAACCATGCCTGCTGCATGTTGCATGCTTGCTTGCATGCTGCATGCTTGCTTGCATGCTGCATGTATGGTGTATGCTTGTTTGCATGTTTTTCACAGGGAAATAAAAACCACATAATTATGTTCACAATTAACTGTTTTATAATGATTCATGCTTCAATTGATTGACAAATATCATATTAGACTTATAAATAGGTTTTATGTCTTTTGAGTGGTATATCAAACAATTTTATATTCAATGTATGTTATGCTTATAAAAAATAGTTACTTTAAAATTATATTAATCGTTTATTATATTAACTGATCATTATATCAAATAAAATTATAGATTCAGTTTTTATATTTGAACACCAAGGTATTTGACGTGATCGGTACGCGTGAGAGCCGGACATTGGCATGATGACGACAGTTGTGAGCAAGTGTGCGCTATTATCGAAAGGGTATTGTCGGGTGCGGTACTCTGACGGATGGCGAATGGAATATATGATGTGTTGTTACGGTTGAGGGTGAGCAGATTTACGTTCAGCCGCTTTATTTTCACGTAGTGCCAATTCGGCGCTACTTTTAACGCTATCCCATGTTGACCTGTCAACTATAACCACGTTGTCATATACAAAGATCGTCGAGTTGGAGAGGGACATTCTGCATAAGTCATTCATATATATGTGAAACAAAATTGGACCCAACATGCTATCTTGGGGGACTCCGTAGGAAAGGGTTTCTTCACACACTGAAGTGATTAT
Source organism: Apamea monoglypha (assembly GCA_911387795.2). Taxonomy (NCBI): domain Eukaryota; kingdom Metazoa; phylum Arthropoda; class Insecta; order Lepidoptera; family Noctuidae; genus Apamea; species Apamea monoglypha. The sequence goes on from OU426925.1 coordinate 17,375,787, forward strand.
CAATTTTTTCGAATGCCTTCGAAATATCTAGAAATATTCCTAGAAATTTGGTTTTCCTATCGAGATTCCCAGCAACCGACTGCGTCAAATCAAGTACTGCATCTTCAATCGAGACACCGGAACGGAAACCATACTGATTATCTGATATTATCTTGTATCTATCCTAGGAGTTCTTAAGCCGGTTACTAAGAATCCTTTCAGAAACCTTGGAAAGAGCAGTCAAAACCGAAATGGGTCTATAGTTGTTGTGACAGCTCCCACCCTTGTGGATTCGGTGCACAATTGCTTTTTTAAGTGCGTCCGGAAAAACACAAAATTCTATATTCAAATATTTTATTGGAACGAAAACATACTACAATTTTTGTGTACGTTAATACTGCGTTAGTTTAGTAACTGTATCCCAGTTATTAGCGCCCACTCCAGGAGCGAAAGACCACTGAGTTTCAATAACAACAAATTTGGTTATACTTATAGGTAGAAACTAGACATAAACAATAATAATAATAAAACTAGAACTAGACATTTGTTAATAATAAAACTATTATTATACATACACACTCACTCACTCACACACACGTTTGTGTGTGTGAGTGAGTGTGTATGTATGTGAGGGAGGGTATGTAGGTGCGTGCGTCTGTGTGTGTGGAAAGGGTGCGTATATGTGTATGTGGAGGAGGCTCTCTGTTTCGTCATAACTCAGATTTTAGAGCCATTTTTAAATTTTCAGTTTACACTATCGTAACGAGAGCGGATATACCCATATTTAATTTCTCAATAATTTTGTTATAGATAACAGGACTCAAAAAGTTATAATGTCTTCTCGCAACACCCTGATTAACGCTCTCTGTCTTACATATTCTGTTAACTCTGTGTTTTAAAGAATTGAGATTAGTCATATTTAATATCATTATACTTACGTAATAATATGCTTATCTTCTTACTTTTTCTCTTCTTTCGTAGGAAATTTTTAGGTTTCTAAGTAGGTTATTAAGAGTTAAATTATTTGGCTCTTTATTTGATAGAATATGCATTTTGTCGCACACACAGCAGTACACAGCAAAAACCAGCAATAAGGCAACAAGTTTAGCTAGTCAGATATTAACGTTGCTCAAATCTTGAAGTCATTTTTCTGATTGTACATATATGTAGGTAGTTATTCTTCTTTTCGTGTCGATGGTACTCTGCTTCGATATTTTATATTTGAGCCCAGTAAGTGGCGACGTTAATTGCGGCATCAGTGGCATTCATTAAGTCATCCAAGGTGCAGGTGAACGGGTACACTCCAGCAAGTGGGGCATGGTCTCATTAGAGGCACCGCACTCGCACTGGGTATTGGATGGGTCAGTAATCCCCCATTTCGACAAGTAGTTGCTTGTCCCCTACTTATTTACGAAGGAATATGTTACCATTGCTTATCCAGCAGAATGAGTAATGGTTGTTTTTAGCAAATTGTCGGGCTAGGTAAAAAAAACATTTTTAGAACTAGAGGGAATCTGTTCTGCTACAAACACTGGTAGGCGTTTCCCTGGTATACCAATTAGATCTGTATTCAGCTTTTCTTCCTTTGGGTGCTTGTCCTTGTTATATAATCGAATTGCTGACAGAAGACTTTGTTTGGTATGTACTCTTGAAAACTCCGCGATGATCGGACGTGAAGTTGGAGTTGGTATGGATTTCCCAGGGAGACGATATACACCACGTATCTCTGAATCAGATATAGGCACACCAACGAGTTGTCCGATTTTACATACTGCGTTCACCAGGCTGATTGTTAACTCCTTCTCCGACTGTGGGATGTTTCTAACCTCTATGCACGAAGGACGAGCGTTGTGTTGTAGGTATGTTCTTTTTTTTTCGAGCGTTTCTATGTAGCCTCTTTGATCCTGACGCTCCTTTTTAAGTCTTTCACTTCTTTCTTTAACTCCTCAAATTTCATATTCATAAAAGACATCGACTGTTCAATCTGTGTACTTATTTTACGGATTTCGCTATTGGATTCCTGTATTTTTGTGATTTCCGCCTTAATTTCCCCTATGTCTGCAACTAATTTAGCCATCAAGGCATCCTCGAGCATTTTCGATACTCGAGTGTCTTGGTCTTTTTTCCAAGTTGCAAGGAAATCGTTTAGATTTTGCTGATTAGACAGGGACACATTTTCCGGTGAGTGTTTCGATCTGGGTCTTTTGTGTCTACTTGTCACATGTTCACTCATCTCATTGCCGTACTTTATGTCAGGCACAGATTGCGTTTGACTCAGGGCATTATTCTTCCCACTCGGTGGTGTGCGCTGAACACCAGCCATAGTAATGTTAGTAAATAAAGTGATATTATAATATGTTTTATGTCTGTATTTATTGCTGTAATTGCCTGACAGCTGTACCGTGGTATAAATAAACTGTATAAAATGGAATAAACGCTCTAAAGTGTAGCGAAATTGAATCATCTGAAAAATTAAATAATTTATTTTGTGAATAGGTTTTGTGCCTATTTTCATTCGTATTTTTATTTTTACCTTGCATAAAAAAGAAAAATGGTTACACATTCCAATGTGTAACCATTTTAACCTAAAAATACTGAGGAGCAACAGCTCTTCAGTCTTTTTAGGCTAAAAATCGGGCACAATAACCGTTTATCTTGTATTCGCAAACAGCCTGTATACTGACGTCCATTTATTTATCATGCCAATATTTCCCTTTTAGGAAGAAAATGCGGAATTCCTTTACATGTCATCTTCAGACATCTTCGGTATGACTGACCGACGATCCAAGGTTCATTGTCCGTCCCTTTTTACTTTATGGATCCGTAAATAAAGACGGGAAATGACGTCATTACTCTGTTGGCCATTTGTTTTGTTGGGTTTTATTTTTTTTCTTGTTTTTGGAATGGTATTGTGAATGCTTGGGAATAGGTCAGTAATCGTCATTGGCTGTCATTTTCGTTAAATGATAAGCGTTGGGAGCACTTCCTCCCAACGCTACAAGATCTTTGCGTACATTACCTACCAATACTACCTACACTACTAGTTGAGTGTTCTTAAGAACAAAGTAATGAAATTGTTTCAATTTCAATCGCTGTGGAGAAATATTTCATGGTAAACGTTTTTTAAAGGTTTGAACGCGCCCTGGTATTATAAGAAATGACGACCTTTATCGTGACATAAAAATGGGACCCTTCACCAACATAATCGAAAATTTTGCTGAGGCCCATGAACTCCACCGATATGTGAACATCGAAGCAATTCAGCTGTTTAGACCAAACAAATATAGTGTGAAGACTAAAACGAACAAAACCTGTTGAGTTAGTGTAGTGTCAAAAGTGTCGAAATAATAGTGACAATGACACACATAATAACACGTGAACAAAGTGTTTATATCATTATATCAGACTCTAAGAAAGTGGAACGAATTTGTGTCAAGTACAATCAACACTATTCTAAGTTTTAAAATAGTTATCACGTAAATAATTAAGTTAAATTAAAATTGCTTATTAGTCTTATAGGCTAGATTGTAATTAATTATTAAGAACCTGGTTCTTTATAATAAAGGATAATAAAAAAAGGTTTGAATGTAAATATCATATCCAATTTGTATAACTCCATTCTAACACCACATTTTCTAATCATTGGTAATGCCAATGATTGATATGACACATTACATGCAACACAAGAGCTGTTCTAGCAGAAGCCGGCATCATCACTCAATTTAATCAGTTACCATTGTAAATGATTTCGGAGCAGCCAATGATGTGCACCTAATCATTAGTGATGTCCTGTTAGGCCGAAATGTCCTTTGATCTCGACTGTTAGTGACAGTATTGTAATGACTGATTAGGTACCTTTGTCAGTATCCATTCAGTAAGTGTCTTGCTTAGGCATAATGCAAATGTTAGGTACGGTCACCAAAATAGATAAGTAACCAGGGTCGTCGATATAGTTGAAGTTTAGTAAGAAACATATTATTAAATCGATTTATATGATGATAATTTGATTAATGAACTGTTTGTTTTGTATTAATTGGTACGTTTTCGTTATAAGTGCAGTGACATTCAAACTTAAAGTGACAAAGCAAAGTATCAATGTATATGTCGCAGCCAACTATCTTAATTCACTTTTCATTTAACAACCTAGCCTTTTTACTTAACGTCGCCCTTCAACTAGCGGCCTGAATGAGATATTCATTATATGTTAGGTTGGAACTGTGACCAACCACGCCCAAGCCAAATTCGTCGCAATAACTAGACCGGGGACACCCGATCAAATGGGTTATGTTAGGTTAGAACTGAGACCAAACACGCGCGAGCCGAGCGAGCGAAGCAAGCCGTGTCGTGGCAGCCGGCGGCCGCCCGGCCGGCGAGCGCTACTTCCAAAGTTAACTTTAAGACAAATTAAGCTAATTGGTTGCGACAAATATACAGTAGGCCGCACGGAAGTGGCAGCACCTTGAGCTGGCAGAGCGTAGTACGGAGTTACAATAGAATAAGAAGCCAGCAATTGGATTTGTTATACTGACGTGTGGCCTACTGTACCTACCGCACTTTAATTATTCTAAAACCTTTCTACAACTAACTTCATTATTTGTATTATGAAACAAACCATACTCGTCGTTTCATTTCAATCTCCGTGCCCCAATACTCTAAGATTCTAGTTAATTTTGTTCCTATGTACACCAAACAGGGTTATGAATTCGTAAAGTTCTGTTTGATTTTATGTAATGTATGATGAAGTGTATATTATACAGGCTTCATTCTGGTGGTATGTTGCCATGGCGTATGGTTTTATTGAGAGAAACCGTATAAGGAGAACATTTAGCTATAAATGTGAAAATTTTGTGTCGAAATGTTTGAAATGACATGCTTTTGTTTCCCATGCGTGAATTCTTAAGAGACGTTTGAGAGGAAACAACGCAGGAAAAAAACAGAGTGTCAAACGACAATTACTTAGGTGCCTATGTATAATCTATATATAAAACAAAGTCGGGTTAGGTACTCCATTTACGACTCAAAAACGGCTGGACAGATTTTTACGATCTTTGATTTGCTGGAATTGTCTCCGCACCAAATAGAATAATTAAGTCTTAAGTGTGAAGTTTAAGTAGTGCATAAAGACTCGCCAGACCCCACAGTCAAACCACTATACGGTTTTGTGGGGCTTAGTTTTAGTTTATATTATTTAGGATGCTGTGAACTTGGAGAAAGATGGGAGAAATTCACGAGAAAAATAATAACGAAGATGATTTTCTCATATATTTTGTATGGAACAGCTTTTTTGATGATTCTGAGGCGGTACTAAGTTCACCGGGTCAGCTAGTTGTACATACTTTGAACAACCGCCATCCACAATAATAGTAAATTAACTTTTAACTCATAGTACAGACGCCAACAGGTCAAGCTTCCCAAATCTGACAAATTTTCCCAATCAACCTTGAACCGTCATGCTTTAGCGATAAAGTAAAATCTATTAAAGAAATTTGACAGATTGTAGTAACTTGATGTGCTGGCTTCTGTTCTGTACATTTATACATATAAATCCTCATCTGCCACAGGTCTGTCTACTATCTTCCACTGCTTTCCAACTTCATTTTAACTAGGAGACCCGACAGACGTTATCCTGTCCAATTTTCAATAATCCCATAGAAAAAAGCATTTTCAGTTTTCCCCGAATTTTTCAATTTTCCGGGAAAACTTTCTAATTTTTCTTTCCCTAAAAATTTTATTCGTTTGAAAACTCATCCTAGACAAAGAAAATAAAATCCAGCTGGAAACAAATATACTTCAGTTAGTTTAAATTGCAACATACAGTGAAGCAGTAGTCCCAGTATTCCCAGATTATTTCACGTTTCATTTGCCTGCCCGATCCGGCGATCCGTTTACTCCGTCCGAGTCGCTTCGGACGCTACCGTAATATTTATTACCACTGGTTACTTTGTCCTTTGTGGTCAATATCGCAAATTGAATATGAACGGACATACGAGAGACTCTGGATGATTGCTTAATCTGGTTTACAAATAAAAGAAAAATGTTAATCTGTAATTGTCTCGCTGCAGGGGAATTTTCTCGTGAAAGAGGGAACGGAAAGGCTATTGATCATGACGCTTGCTTTTGACGCGTGGACGACCTTAGATCGTTTACCTTAAGTTTTCTAAGAATATTTTCTTGGAATAAAGCAGCGGGTGGTAAAACAACGGAGGTCTGTCGCCCGCCATTTTCATAGGATGCGATTTCAGCACCACCCTTATAGGAGCCATATACGTTACGATATACTAGCAATTTCGTCCAAAATCCTTCGTATGGTGATTGAAAGTGCGTTACGCAATTTATTGGGGTGTTGCACCCTAATTTCGTAACACACCTACAATCACAATCTGAATCATGTTCAAGGAAATTTGCTAATCCATTGGTTTATTTGCTTAGACAAATCGGCTGCTCGACATCGTAAATGACGCAATGAATGTTGTTGAAAATGAAAGGCATTCAATCAATCAATCAACTCAGCCTATCGCAGTCCACTGCTGGTCATAGGCCTCTCCCAAGCAGCGCTACAACACGCTGTCCTCCGCCTTCCGCATCCAGTCCGTCCCAGCCACCTACTTTAGGTCGTCCGTCCATCTAGCTGGGAGGTGTCCCACACTACGCTTGCCGATACGCGGTCTCCACTCCAGGACTCATCTGCTCCACCGGTCATCGGACCTTCGACAAACATGGCCAGCCCAATGCCACATCAGTTTGCTCGCTGATAACTTTAAAAAGTAAAGGGTTGCTTTAAATTTGTAAGCTACATATTTCTCTCGCAAGGCAATATATTATAGGAACGAAGACGGGCATTGCATTCCGACATTTTGGATTCGATAAAGGCAAGTTTTGTTTTTGCCTTCGCCAGTTTCTTTGACTATTTTTTAAAGTAGTTATTGCTTAGGTTTACAATTTTTTAAGTTTTCTTTTTTTATATTTAAATTACGCTTTTCTCGTGCTAATCAGGGAATTGGTTCTCAAATAATTTTCTATAGTCATGTAGGTGTATTTACGAAATTGGAAATAGAATTAGAAAATATTTATTGTCCATGTAATACGTATACAGTAAGCAGGTTCACAGTTTTACAACAAGTTGAAATGACATGAGTAGCTTAAAATATAACCTACAGCTAGGTTTCAATATATTATTTGCTGGTGAATCCCAAACTAGACAGTTAGTCTGCATATTGGGGCTAATTACTTTCTCAAAATTGGTAGTTTTTAATAAGATTTAGAGAAAATATGAGAACACCGTCCCGTGGGCATTAAATTTCTATAACTAAGTTATCTAGCAACACTTTTTGTAAGTTTTGGATTGTTTTCAATAGTTGCAGTGTATTACATTATTTTAGCTTTATTATTTTAGACTCATTTTCACGGAACAACCACATGGGGGCTAAAATGAAATTCTATTTATGAAACATTAGTTATTTAAAAGCCGCGTTTCGGTAAATTAATTTCAAATTCAATTTACTGGTTTCGATAGCGTTCTGGGAATCAACCTTGGAACAGTTGGACTTTATGGACTCATGCCCGTTTTAACTAATTTAAGCGACGCCTTACCCTCCTATAAACAAAAACGAATCCTTTTGCTTACTAACGGTAGCATTTTTTGTTGCCAAACTGGGCATATAAATAGATTCGTACGCTAATTATACTTGTTATAGTTACTTACATATGGGAGGGTCTACTATTCAAAGCTATGAGATATTTGCTCCATTATTGGTAAATATACAGGTGTCTTAATTTTAACCAATAGCGGACCGTAAATTATGGGAGTCGGCCATAAATAAAAGCGCGATGTTAGATTTCAAGTCTCGGTTCAGCGCCAATAGTTGAAAATCTAGCAACGCACTTTGATTTACGCTTTCATTTAGGTGTTGTTTCATTTGTCAATAACAGTAAAAACGGGCATGACTGATTCCCTTTTTTACTTTTTTCGTGTAAGTAAAACCTTGCACAATCGGACATTGTGGGAAACAATTTGTACAAAATATAATGCAAGCAGACGGATACGGTCCGGATGGCCCAGACCTTGGAAAGCATGAACCCTGAAATCGCTGACCCTGAAACCCAATTAACCGGTTGAATGCCGTAATTACAGATACAATTAAAAAGCCAGAAAGTGTCTTGCGTAGATCCACGTTCTTACGACGACGGCTGGCTTCAAAACGTTCAAAATCGAGCCCCAATCTCATCTCAGCGACAATCAATCTCAAAAACTTGTCAATAATGTACGTAAACTTGAGGTATTTTGACGTACTGAGAGTAAAATGCTAGTCTTCATAAAAAAAAACTGTTAATCACCCTTTTGAAATGTAAGCAAGCCCTGATATATTTTATTTTATTTATTATGGGACAATAAGCTACAAAATAAAACGTTTACAAATAACAATAATATAGGCTCTTACGTAGTATTTAAAAAACTCTGTCGTCGACCCTCGTGTGTATGCACACTAAATCGCGCCGTAGCAAAAATGTGCCCGTCAACAAGCTTCCGTAGTGATCCATACAACACTGATGACTGTGCCTAAACACACAGCGACCAAACCGGTAGTTTTTCACGGCAAGAAAAACGTGCGGGTAACCCTGAGCTTCAGTCTTCTCAATATTCCAGATATTGATTCCCAAATACTTCTCCTTAATATTTGGAGATAGCGTGGTTTATCTTAATCAAACTAAGTAACACCAGCAGTACGATTCTGTAACCTTCTCACCGTGAAAACTTAGGTGAAGTGAGCGTGGAGTGAGCTCACCTAAGGGTCAGTTCACACCGAGACGCAACGCGACGCGACGCTGCGCGCACACTTTAAAAGAGTGACTCAAAATATACTTTATTTTCTACACGAAAAGTTACACATTGCATTGTGAGAGTTCAGAATACGTTGCGCGGTGCAGTAGGTCGTTTTAAAGTGTGCGCGCAGCGTCGCGTCGCGTCTCGGTGTGAACTGACCCTAAGTCGTTGAGTCATTCCAAGTAATACTAGGGATTGACACTATTGACAGCTCACTTTAAGCTCACTTCACCTAACTTTTCACGGCGAGATTTTTACAGAATCCATCGGCTGTTACCTCAAGGATCGTAAATATACCTAATTCAGTTCAATTGAGGTCTTATAGCTAGGTATGGTCTGTCTGTTACTAAAGGATTCTTGAATGGTTTTTATACTATGTGTTTTAAATCCAAGTGAAGTTATCAAGGTGTGTGTTTGATGATAAGGGTCCAGGTGTGTATTTGATGATAAGGGTCCTGTAATTCAGCGGGATTGTCCGAAAGGGTTACCGCTACCCCGGAACATAAAGGGCGAAGGAAGGAACATGGGTGGGTTTTAGTCAGTAAGAGTCTGACACTCCCTTCCGCTCCACCCAGAGCGGGAGCGGTCATTTGATGATTCCCAACAGAAAAAAAAAATACATCGTTTCTGTGGTCTTTCCCAAGTCTTACAGCCAAAGGTTACCTTAAGTAGTTTAGACGTAATTTCCTTCTCGTAACACGAATCCCATTATTTTTATAATATTCCGTTCCCTTTAGATTATAAAGGTACAGACGCCAGCACATCAAGCTACTACAATCTGTCAAATTTCTTTAATAGATTTTCAACTTTATTGCTAAATCGTTAAGGTTCAAGGTTGACTGGGAAAATTTGACAGTTTGGGGTAGCTTGACCTGCTGGCGTCTGTACACACACACACAGCTGTATTTTCATTACGCAAAAAGCTTCTGCGTGAAACATATGCTTACCTACTAGACAACTACATTACTTATTTATTATATACACTACACATTACCGTTTTCCTTTTGACATGTTTTCGCTGAGAGCATTTGATGATTTCCCACCAGAAAAAAAAAAAAAGGGTCCTGTAATTATGAGTTGTGGTTTAGAGTTCTATGCATCTATACAGTGTGGCGATTAGGTTATCAAATTAATTGAAACCACGTATTCTACATAACGTATTTTAAGCACACACAATTAAAATAATTAATAACAATTACCATTCTAGCCGTGGGAACTTATTTTCGTTTGAGTATTTAACAATATTAAACTTAATTTATGAATATTTGATAACAATGCCATAAAGTTTGTGTTGAATTGTTGATACCAACGCCCCGCGCGTGTCTAGTGCCTTATTATTATTTCGTGGCAATTTTTAAGCTGTTAGTTTTTTTTTAAATAAACTTTTTCTGACAAAATATGCCATTTTACACAAAATAAATAGCATTTTGTATACAAAATGTTGTATCGTAGCATAGCAGAATCAGCCTACAATGGTCCCACTGCTGGGATACAGGACTCCTCTCCGTGAGAGGGAGTAGGCTGTCATGTCAGTCATGACTTCGAATGTTTGGTTCATAGCGGGACATGTTTTCCTTCACCGTTTTGAGAGCAGTGGTTATGAAATAATTTACACAAAGTAAAGCGCCTGTCTAGGTTCGAGCCTACGATCTACAACTCGTAAGTCCCGATGGTCACGGCCGTTATCACTGGTCGGTTCTATACAATACTTAGGTAGACGGTAGTGTATGTATTGATGGTTTTCTGTACAAGAGTGTAATCGTGAGATCCTTTTTTTTAGTCTGTATTTTGTCGCACTGCTTGGCGATGGCCTCCCCTTGTTTCTTCTAAACCTCCCTGTCTTGTGCGATCTTTGGCAATGTTGGCCCTGCAAATTGTGAGATGTACAGACGCCAGCAGGTCAAGCTATCCGAAACTGTAAAATTCTCCCAATCAACCTTGAACCTTAATACTTTAGCGATCAAGTTGAAATCTAATAAAGAAATTTAACAGATTGTAGTAGCTTGATGTGCTGGCGTCTGTACGTCTTAATAATAAACTCCCTAAAAGGGTCTAAGCGAAACATCCTATTAATAGAGATTTGTCGAGACTTGTGTGGGAAGTGTTCGTAAGCAGCTTTTGTTTGGCATCTTTTGAACAAACTTTCAACTTTGTAAGTCTTCACACGAGTAGGTACACACCTACTCAGCCGATCATGTAACCTTGCCGTCTGACCTTTAAAGAGTTTACGAAAATGGTACCAAAAATAACAATTTAGATAATAATATTTAGGTTACAAAGAGATAAAAAAAGAAAACGCATACTCCAAATATTTGAACGGTATCGGAATAATGTTGGGCGCTTCAAAGATATCATTACATTATTGAAAAGGTGGGGGGATATCTTATACTTTGTGAAAGGGGATCCATGCTGCGTTATTGGAATGGCTCGGCAGACTACCGTTGCTCATGGCAATGCAAAAGGCACATTTTTTTTTAATATTCTGCTTTTAATATTAAATCTATTTCCTTTGGATTATCTTCGTGGCCTTTTTTATGATGCTTTTATACAGAAGGACTTTCTACTTGTTTTAAAAAAAATAGGGATGTTGAAATTATTTTTAAAATGTTACTTTTCGCGTCCCATTTCATAATTAACACGATTTCTAAATTGACAAGTTAAAGTTGAGAACTTAAGTCTGCTTAGGTGAAAGGTCCCGAAATTCAAAATTTATTTGGAAAATTCCTAAGATATTTAGAACTACGCAGGTTTGCAAAAGCTGCTATGTTACAATATGATAAATTATTGGTTGGTAAGAGTATTGTAAGGATCGTGGTAGGAGGCGTTCTGTAGTTTCTGCCTACCCCCTTGGGAAGAAAGTGTGAGTTTATGTGTATATATATAGGTGGGTTTGGCCTTTGCCTTACCCTTCGGGATAAATATAAAAAAAAAATAGGCATGGCGTAAATATAATTAGGCATGATATTATGTTATGTACGTTAGGTAAACCCATTTACATATTGTGTTTTAAATTACGATATATAGATTATATATTTCGTTTTTTAAAAACGTTGCCCCACACTAGGAATTTCTCCTGTATCGTGGGTGCGTTTACAAACATTTAAACTCACATACACAAACAGCCAGACCCGGAACAACTACCTGTAGGCAATACAAATATTTGTTCCGTGCCGGAATCGAACCCGCGACACGCAGCGCAGCAGTCGATCGCTCAGCCACTGCGCAAACCGTGTCGTATGAATGTAAACAAAGCTGGAGTTGTCAGCATGATTCGAGGGGCTGCTTAGGGCCGAAGCCTGCCGGGTCAGCGGGATTGTCCGAAAGGGTTACCGCTACCCCGGAACATAAAGGGCGAAGGAAGGAACATGGGTGGGTTTTAGTCAGTAAGAGTCTGACACTCCCTTCCGCTCCACCCAGAGCGGGAGGGGTCATTTGATGATTTCCCACCAGAAAAAAAAAAGGGAGTATGTAAGGAGGAAGTGGTGGTGGTGGTAGGTGGTAGTTTCTGCTTACCCCCATGCGAAGAAGGCGTGAGTTTATGTGTTTGTAGGATAACAATAATAATATTGGCATTGACTGCTTCGTAGACAACTTGCTCTCTAGTGAGGTCTATGGAGTTTCTATTTACAAAATCTTAGAAATCAGAGCTTGGATTTGATCCAGGTTCTATGAGTAGGCTCAGCCTGCTTACCCTTTTTTAGAATTACGACATTCTTTAGGCGCGATTCCATGTTATTTTATCATGAAAATAAGATAACATCACGCCTCTATTCTCCAAAGGGTTAGGCAGAGGTACACCTCTGTAGGGGCACCTCTGCCAGCCTCTGCTTCTGCTGCAAGTCACCATACCACCAGGGGTATGGCCATTGGTATGATGGGTCCGCAATGGTACCAACTACATTTATTTTTGTCAGTTATGTTTTATTCCCACGTATTAGAGGGCGAGTCTTCGAGTGCCACCAACTTTGCACAAACCCGGGCTGCTGCTGAGAATGTTCTAATAGAAAAATCCAATAATACTTTTCCCAACCTGGGAATCGAACCTTATGTTTAGCAGTAGCGCTTTCGACCACTAGACCAACGATGTAGTCGTGATGCCATTTATCTCGTTTATATAATCAAATGAAGCATCTAGAAGTAATGACATTACTGAGTACACTAACAAGCTATCAATTGAAGATAGGTATACAGTTACTTATAGAAAAGTGTGTAAATAACGATGTATCAAATTGATGGACGCAGATGTTTCCCTACATAGCGGGCTTATAAAAAATACGATTTATTCAGAAAATGGCAGCTTTTGTGCAGTCACGTCCACTGATAAGTACCTACCTACGCGCCGCTGAATTTCCAAATGTATGTTAACAGTAATGGGATTTCAGAATTAAGTACGCCGTATGTACTGCGTACGTTTGCTTCAGGGAGTTATGTTAATTTTACATATCTATGTTTAATTTCGCTCTGTCAAAAATATATTGCTTTTTAATCTTTGAAGACATTTTTACTCGTCAATATCATAAAAACTAGATGTCACCGGCATTTCCTACCTGACTGATTCCTGAGAAGAAATACCTACCCAAACGAATTCAGAGGTCATAGTCTCTTTTAAAGTTCAAACGTTACATTATTAGAATTTTATGCGAGTCTAACAATGCGGGGCCATGCCTGGAAGAGCCTTTTGAAGAAAGAGCCATTGCAGCTTTGAGTTGACCTGTCCCAACAGATGCATGCATTAATCATCGTGTAGCTCAACCCTATTTTTGGGAGCTCAACCAGCCGACACGCTCACGACGCTACCAGATCTGCAGGTCATTTGCGTTGACAATATGCAAAATACTTAAAACCGCAAGACATTTGTAAAGTCGTGTATTCAATCTCATCATGATACTCACATTCTGAGTCAGTTTTCTCTTTAAATGTCATCAAAAATATCGTGAGTTATGTCACGTAAATCAATAAAAATAATAACGTCAATATAAAGTAATGCATGTTATAAAAAACACAACTACAAAAATAACTTCATAGATACAAAATTTTGCAAATATTGCGCTGTGATTTATTACAATTGCTTCCAACGATTGTTTTATTATCGCTACTATTTCACACTGCAGTGCAAAAAGCGCAATGATCAATCAAATCTCGAATTAACTGTTTTTCCCATAAAACTCACTCTGCCTAGCCTTTTCCATACTATGTTGGGGTCGGCTTTCAGTCTAACCGGATGCACCTAAATACCAGTATGTTATCAAGCGTCTAGGCAGTCGCTCGATAGCATACGACGCAACATACGACGCATTCCTGCGTAACGCGATACTCCTTGATATCTTACCAAGGGGTCAGACCACCAGTCTTTCTTTTTGGGCTTCTGACTACCCATAATGACTGTCAAAAATCTACGAATGACTGTCAGGACAAAAGGCATAACGTGCTTTCCAAGGCGCGGAAGGGTCTCGATATGTTACATGGTTATCATCCACGAACCAACCGCGGCTAGCGTACCTTCGACTGACCCGTGCGGCTGTTTTGTAGGGCCACGAGCCCCTCCCGTTTTCCTACATACCTACAACATAACATAATTATCTGAGAGTTGATCTAATCCAAGCTAGCCAGTCTCCATGACCTAAACGATCAACTTTTGATCTCAGTCCAAATTGTTAGACCAAACTTAACAGAGCATGATACAGTCAGAGATACATACAGCAGATCTTAATACAGTCATAAAATTTTATTAGACAAAAAACAAATGGTCTAGACTGGACAATAATGCTTTAAAACTACAATAAGCCTAAATGTCTGCGTTTTCTTAAATGGTTTTTGGCATGCACTAAGGAAAACTGAAGCTTACTGTAATTGCTACCGCAGCATTGTACTTTTATGGTAGAATTCTGATGCCAATATAAAATTAAAAGCGTGGTGAAATTCAGTTATAAATGTAACGATGTGAGAGTAGGCTGGAGGTCACGATGGCATTAATTAATACCGTTTCCGGAGAGGGTTTTTATTCATGTAAATTCAATCGAATAGGAACACATCTCGGTTAAAATAAAGGATTCTTCATGAGTGATGGCACTGAGTTATCAAACTTTTTACTTGTCACGATGGATGTGCGTTAAAAGTTGAGCGATGGTAGCCAATTCTACGTGGTCCCAAACTTCCATAGCATAATCAGTCAACAATGTTCCCACTGCTGGGACACATGCCTCCTCTCTGTAAGATGGAGTGGGCCGTAATCCAACACCTCGCGTGTTGGCCACGCGGGCCCAGTGCGTGTTCGTAGATGTCACATGTCTTCGAATTTTTGGTTCTAAGACATGCCGGTTTCCTCACGATGTTTTCCTTCGCCGTTTTGAGAGCAGTGGTGATGAAATACTCGTAATAATTTATACAAAGTAATGCACCTGTTGTGGTACCTATAGCGTATTTTATTTATACTTCCATACTTAGGCTCAATAATAGTAAAGTAGTGACTTTACTATTATTGAGCCTAAGTATGGAAGTTGACTGAAATCGTCAGTTTCTCATAGTGATGAGAAAGTGAGGAT
This sequence comes from Apamea monoglypha, assembly GCA_911387795.2. Classification (NCBI taxonomy): domain Eukaryota; kingdom Metazoa; phylum Arthropoda; class Insecta; order Lepidoptera; family Noctuidae; genus Apamea; species Apamea monoglypha. The sequence continues at coordinate 17,391,129 of OU426925.1, forward strand.
TTCAGTCAAATGGCAAGAGCGGGCTCGAATAGAAAAAAAATATATTTTGAGTTAGATTGAGAAAGACGACAGTGGCGCCGATTCCCTTGTTCACAAAAAATTAAACTTAAGTTTAGTGGATCTTTTTATTTCTATTTCATTAAAAAAAGGACAAGATAAATATTAGTTTAGTCCTGTCAACTTAGACAGCGCTTGACGTAAATTGACGTATTTTAATTTTTTTATCAGGTCTAAACCGTCTATGAAGTTTCTTAATTTGACAGGACTAAACTAATATTTATCTTCTGTACTTTTTTTAATGAAATAGAAAGAAAAAGATGCACTGAACTTAAATTTAGTTTAGTTTGTGAACACGGGAATCGTCGCCACTGTTGAAGTAGGATTGATTTGTTTTTGCTATACTCCAACAAGCCCCAAACTAACCCTGTTTGTCTATCTATCTTTTACCTTTTCACGTCATAACGGCTTCAATGGATTTCGACGATGATGCACACAGCTAGACCATAACCTCGGTTGGGACGTAGGATACTTTTCGTCCCGGTAGTACGCTCTCGTGGAACAATTTCCAAAATCCACGCGGGCGAACTCTTCTTCTCCCTTTCTTCCGTGCGAATAAAGCCGACATTACACTTCTAAAACGATACGACGTTCCAAAAAACTTTTGTTACTACCTATTTCCGTACAAACCATGTTACGAAGAACGCCTGCATAAATAATTTGCTATCTCTTTTCACGCATTAAGTTGCAAGTTGTTGAACTTACGAAAGAGGGAGATCAATAAAACCGTGGCAGCTGGTACCTTAGATAGGTACCTTCGAAGAAATTGGTAAGTACCCTCTAAGAATTATTTCGTACAATTTTTTATAGGATTACGTTTTCTTTAATCAAAAATCCTTTTTGATATCAAAATGTGGTACGTATCGTAAGAAACTTAAGGCAAGATTAGAGTTTTTGAGCCGAGTTATCTTTTAGAGTTTCATATTCAGCTTACCGCAATCCGCAACAAGATTTATAACAAAAGTTGCTAAGAAAATTTTAAAGATAAAGTTATTCAAGGTAGATGTGAAACTCCCAACCATGAAAACATGTCTTGTTTTCATGGTTGGGTCTTTCTCATTTTTTTCTAAAACAGCCAAGGGACTATCCCGCTACATAAAAATACATCACAATAGCGTAAACATCCATAGACAAAAAAAAACCGGAAGCTAACCACAGACTGCATAATATTCATGCGATGCACCAACCAGCCATTTTCACGTTGGCAACTCTATTGTTTCTGGTTTTTAATTAAGAGCCTTCAGATGAAGCATCGTGGCCACAGACTTTATAGAATTGAAAAGAAAAAAGAAGTATTTTTTAGAGCTTATTTGTCTTTGTTAGGAAACGGAGGATTTCGCTGTAGTTTATGGTTAGCTATGCTCGAGTTACTTTAGACAGGGGATTATGCATTCATGTTCAGTGTAGTCTGTGCAAATTTAGTTTTGCACATCGGAGTACGTTTTAGATGGGAGAACGGTTTAATTAAGTGCTCAGTTCGGGGATGATGGGTGTTCTAAATTTTAGTCATGATCTTTTGTCGTGAAACCACTTCGTGCTTTTTTCCACGTTGTAAAATTATGTTTTAAATACGCCAAAATTAATTTGCATTCAAAAAGCCTCCACGAGAGGCGATACTTCCTACAAGTAGCATAAAGCGCGCCTGTGTACATTTTAGTTTACTTCATGCAACTAAATAAAAAACAACAAATGTTTAAAATAAATATTAAATGTAAACGTAAACGGGACAAAAGGAGTATGTAAGGGTCGTAGCAGGTGGCGTTTTGTAGTTTGTGCCTACCCCCATGGGAAGGTGTGACTTATGTACGTTTGTATTAAATGTATCCTATTCTTACTACACTGGCCTGCAAAACAAAGCACCACACTTTTAAAATTTAATTTTTTTCTTAACTATAGAAGTTAGAGATTTAAAATAAAAAAAATGTTTTATAGCAAATTTTATCAGCTTTCTTTGAAACTAGTAAACTATACATTAGTAACATTTTTAACTTAAAACAAAAATATAAAACAATAAAAATAAAGCTATTTTTAGCTTAATGTTAAAAAACTCAATTAACATTTAAAAGTATGTTTTACATGTTATTTAATTTGTAATAACTGCCTGTATTGCCTCCTCGGGCTCTGAATACAGCTTCGAGCCGGTGTAGCATACTGAACACGAGGTTTCGGAGCCGATGTTGGCAAATATTCTCCCATTCTTCAATCAGGGCCTGTTTTAGTGCCCTGAGGGTGGTAGGTGGTGGTCTGCGGCTTCTGACTAGCCTCCCTAGCTCATCCCAGGCGTGCTCAATCGGGTTGAGATCAGGACTTCTTGATGGCCAAGCCATCACGCTGATACCAACCTACTGAATATACGCTTGCATGACCTGAGCCGTGTGTGGCCGGGTATTATCATGCATCAGCATCGAATCATCACCCATATTTGCTAAATACGGCCCCGCATACTCGTTGAGAATCTCTTGGGCATATTTTTTCCCAGACAGAGTGCCATTTTCTATGGCCACTAACTCTGTGCGACCTTCTGAAGATATGCCAGCCCATACATGTACACTGCCACCTTACTGGACTCTTTAAGAGAAGCAGTCTTGAAGGTATCGCACACCAGGCCGCCTGTAGACACTTTGCCTTCCATCAGAAGTGTAAAGTGAGAATCGAGACTCATCTGTGAACAAAATTCTTGGCCACTCTTCTTCATCCCACTGTATGTATTCACGGGGTATCGCAGTCTTGCTACTCGATGCTCTCTCTCGAGTTTGAGGCCTGGGTTTCAGATTTGCTTCAGCAAGTCTTCTTCTCACTGTACTGTCACTAATGCAGTCCCTTCGGGTCTGAAGAAGCTGTTGCTGGACTTCAACTGCATTAAGTTGGCGATTTCTCAATACAGTGGAAACAATATAACGATCTTCTCGGGCACTAGTACACCTGGGTCTGCCATTACAAGGTCTCCTCAGATAGTTTCCAGACTCTTCGTACCTTCTGAACATTTCGAAACATCACACCCACCATTCTTGCATTACGACGCATACTGATGCCTAGTTCCAGAAAAGTTATGATCCTAGCACATTCTTCAGGTGAAAGAGGTATGATAAATAATATTCATGTGCTGTTGTCTAACAAAAAATTTGAAAACAAGAACCGAATCAAAAAAATGAATGGTAAAATTGTAATTCGAAAAGGATTATTTTTGTTTTTAAAGCTAGAAATAAGTTTTAGGAAGTTTTTATATACAAAATTAAACGCTTTTTTCGAGTCTTTTTTGTTTCTAAAGTACCTATATCTTGTTTACTTAAAAAAGTTACTCCAATTTTAAAAGTGTCATACTTAGTTTTGCAGGCCAGTGTATCCTAGTTCCTACTTCCTACTAATATTATAAACGAGAAAGTTTGTATGGATAGATGGATGGATAGATGGATGGATGGATGAATGGATAGATGGATGGATGGATGGATGGATGGATGGATGGATGGATGGATGGATAAATAGATGGATGGATGGATGGATGGATGGATGATGTTTGTTACTCTTTCACGCAAAAACTATAAAACGGATTTGGATGAAATTTGGCACACATATGATTTATAACTAGGATTAACTTATAGGATACTTTTAATCCTGATATTCCCACGGGACCGAAGCTTACGCGGGTGAAACCGCGGGGCGCAACTAGTAGTAAATAAAATTGGTTTCTTGATCATCTACCTGTCTTTATGGCATTATAATAGTGTTTCCTTGACCCTTACGACCTGTTTAACAGTAACTCATGGTTCAAGTATCAGCTAATCGAAGTACCTAATAGTGGGGCAGATTGCACAGAGAGCGCTGGAGGTTGTCATAATTGTCTACTTATTAAAAGTTCTCTGGAGAGAAACTCCAGACCCAGGAGAGAGAGGTCAAGACAACCTGTTCTGGTGGAGATTCATAGACGACTCCGCCGTGGATTAGATGTGGTGATGTTCCACAAACGATGACACACTTACTATCTGATCCTGCGTGTCCAGTTGTGTGCACATTATAGAAACTGATTGCTATCGACAGCTTAAGAAGAATGGGATAAGTAGCATGTCATACCCATATAAATTGACCCCAGCATACTCATAGTAAATCAAACGCCAGGCATCTGCCTGGCGTTTGATTTTGACTAACAATCAAATTTCCAGCTACCCCTGCGAGTGGACAGTGACTAGCAATTCAGCCATGAATTGAAATTCAAGCAATCTAGCTTGTTTGGCGAATGTACTCATAGGACCTCCAACAAGTTAAATAGACTTGCTATTTGAGTTCTCTGAATACTCCTATAATCAACATATGTATTATATTTTGTGGTCTGTATTGACATAGGTCAAAACTGGAAGTGGATGCCGACCCTAATATAGTTGGAATTTGGCTCATTGGGACGAAAACGAATGAAATATATTAGCTAACTAATGGCTGATTTTACCAAAGTCATAATATATTTTATGCGTGGAATACAAATGACGTCTGACAGTTCTAGTATAGAAAAACTGCCAAAAAGTCAAAATTTGTTATTCTATTAATCTTAAAGCACAATTATTAGAGCAAAATTTCAATTTTTTTTTTTTTTTTAAATAGAATCGTCTCACCGAAACTTGAAAACTAAAACAACAATTACTTTTATAATACAATACTAGTAGAGCAAACATTTTTTTTTCTCAGGAATGTCTTACTACTTGGGGCCTAAGGTAAAACTCTAGGTATTAAAGTTTGGTAAAATTCGCCGTTATACCTAGAGTTTTACTTTTCACCAAACTTTTATACCTAGTTTAGCCTTAGACACCTAAGGGCGAATTAAAAATAAAAATATAAAGTAAGTAAGTAAGTAAGTAAGTAAGTAGTAGTAAGTATTAAGTATTTATATAATGCAAATACTTAATTTCTTTTAACCAAAATTGGTGTTTAAAATAAAAATGAAATATCAATTGAAACAAAATCCACCTAGCCGCTATATTCATGATTTCAACCTCAATAATATATCAATTCCATTCAGTTTTTAGACAGGAAACTGAAAATATCTCGTTGCGTACAGAGTATTAAAAAATAAAAAAGTATTATAGGTAGGTAAATAAATGCATGAATCAGTAAATTAACAGTCACTATGTTAGTGCAAATATTGAGTTTTCAGATTCACATTTTTATTGACAAACTGTGTAATGGATATGGCCTCATTATATGTATAAACCCATCCGCGACCCATCCCTGCTTCACACAGGTCCAATGGTGACATGTCGAAACATTAATATTTCTGTGTTATATCTATGTCAATATTAACGTAGGTATTATCCACATACAACTTCCGGAATAAATGTTCTAAATGATGATATGTTGAAATATGGATGAGTATTCTACATATTCTATTCTATTCTAATGATGGTGAAAAACGCATCAAAATCTAATGTGCGTGTTAAATGGGAATTCGCAAACTAAAAATCCTAGGATTTAGTAGTAAACTTAAAACAATTGTAGAACGAATCTGGGAAATTGTAAAGAAATATACTAAAAACTATCTTCGCATGATGGCTGGTAGCAGCTGGATGAGAGTTGCCGAAAATCGAGTTGAATGGCGTGCAATAGGAGAGGCCTATGTCCAGCAGTGGACTGCTATAGGTTGATGATATTTGTTGATGATGGTCCCTCAGTTCTAACAAACCATCAGCTAGATCTGGGAAAATAGATATCTTTAAAATGAAGATATTCTAATTACAGACATTTGGTAAAGTGTTTGTAACGATATTTACTAAATTACAGACCACAAAGCATTAAAGATAAAAAATATAACGACTAAACTGTTGTCTCTTAGTCCAGATAGCAAAAATAATTATTTTAGTGAATCACTAAAATACATATATATCTAATTCATCATATATTTCATATATTTTATATATATTTTAATTTTATTTTTTCATATGTTTTTAATTCTATTTCTATATTTAATTCGGTAGATAATATTATCTACCGAATTAAATAAATAAAACCGTTCAAACACACTTAAAATAAAGAAAGAAAAATTGTTTATTCTGCACAAACAAAACGCACATTACAAATTAAAAAAAGACAAAATATACACATACAACTTAGTCAAATATATTGTGTAGTTGAGAAGAAGCGGTCACACAGACAGACATGAACAGTGACTGTTTACAACTATAGAAGAATGCTAGTCCTTCCTTTCAACCGCACCCTAGGACCAAAAGGGTCTACTCCGTAGTGGTATCGGCCCAATGTTCGGCCGTTTCCTGCTACGAAGTTACTATTTGGTTCGGTCGGTCCCGATCCTACACTCCTACACTCTTTCGAATATTGACTATGGTCCCGATCCAACTGAGCCGTTAACTTTTTTCGCATTTTTCAATAATATTCGGTTCGGCCATGTATCGGTCCGATCCGATCATTCGCACTTTGCACTTCGAAGTAGACCCCCGGGTTCTTACATTGTCATTTTCAGTATGAGAAGTATTGTATTATTGGGAGTTTGCGTTTAAAACTTAAGTCTGTATAAAATAAAACTGCATAATTTGCCTAAGATGTACCCACTGCTGGGCCACAGGCCTACTCTCTGTGAGTGGGATGGGCCGTAATCCAGCACGCGGGCCCACTGCGGGTTGGTAGTTTTCACATGTCTTCGAATTATTGGTTCTTGGACGTGCCGATTACCTTAACGATGTTTTCCTTCCCCGTTTTGAGAGCAGTGGTGATGAAATAATTTAAACAAAGTAAAGCGCCTGTCTGGGTTTCAACTTACGACCTACGAAAATAAAATTGTGAAGGAGAAAATAAAGTGTGGAAAGTAACACAAATAATAAGCAGTAATTAGCAGTCTTACTGCTATTAAACATTAAGCAAAACAAATTACCTAAATGTTAATTTCACGTAAAATTACATCATTTTAAGTTTCATCTTACGGACTCATTTCCAGTCTTAATGAGTGCGAAGTATGAAACTAATGTCTAAATGAAATTCTGGAAACTAACAAATACGAATCTCAAGAAAATCATGATTTTCTTTGCAGTCTTTTTTTTTAATGAAAAAGCAGTATTTTTTTTGTTTTTACTCGACAGCGCGACGGCAAAGAAAGCCTTTTTTTATTTCTCTTCGTTTTTGGGTAGCCAAACTTACGACCCCCATCTGGGCCTGCCGCGATGTCGGGGACCAGGTGGAGATGACGGGATGATTTGGACTCTTTTAATAAAGATTGGTCCTAGGCAGCTCTGGACAGAGAGAGATGGAAAGAGAGTAGGGAGGCCTTTGCCCAGCAGTGGGACATTAATGGCTAATTAAAAAAAAACAGAGATATCTGATTACAGCATCACGGTTGATTTACGGTTAAAGGTACGGACGCCAGCACATCAAGTTACTACAATCTGTCAAATTTCTTTAATAGATTTTCAACTTTATCGCTGTAGCATTAGGTTCAAATTTTCCCAAAATTTGACAGTTTCGGGTAGCTTGACCTGCTGGCGTCTGTACACTGAGGAGTTTTGTTTTCTTCATAAAGTCACGTCGAGAATAACACGCGTGACATACATTAAAAAAATATCTCGAAAAAAAAACCACTTTCATTTTTGAAATCGGTTAAAGATTGGGATAACCTGTATCCGTAGCACGTACACTATGTCTCTTATTTGCCTATCAGCAGAAAAACCGCCCCGGGGAAACGATTGGGGTAGGCTGAGCAGTGAACAGCATACGAGAATAATGTAAATTCATTTCCTGAATCTCCAACTGATTGCCAATGTGCGCTTTTATAATTTCAAATTGACGATATTACCATGGACGTCTACGTCCAGTCCATGGAAGGTAATTAAAATGCATGGAAATACGTGCACGTTATAATGATATCGTGACCATATCATCACATATTTCTATACATTTTAATTCCCTGTGTTATCGTGATGGCGCGGTCATCCACGATAATTTCAGCACGTTTGAAATTATAAAAAAGCACATTTGATAAAATAGTTATACCCGGTTTCGGAAACGAAAATCAACACAAAAATTAGCAAACAAATTATTATTATGACTGAATTATCAACAGCCAATTGGATCACTTGACTTGCGTTTAACACGTCGTTAATTTTTGTCCCAGGATATGGGTGTTAGGTAAGATCATGGGCAAATAAAATTGCACAATTCTCCGCAATTTCAATACATACTTGGTATTGCCGTAAATTGTTAGATATTGCTGAAAAATTAAAGTTAACCTCAATTTCCTAGCATTGATGCAGAATACAGAAACCGCACAATCAAAAGTATATTTCCTTACTGGCTGCTTTTATCACTATAGCACGAAATATAGTAAAGTACTGTTCAAACAGAGGCGAATCCCGGGACGCGGGACGCGACTGCACGCGTCTTAATCATTAGGAATTCACGCCAGACTGAATACCTTCACACAAATTAGTTGACACAATCTGTGTACCGTCACGAGCACCAATATGTCAAAACTTGGCAACTTTCAATTGCGATTTTTTCGTGAAATAACGAATGCAACGTTGAAATACGACCGTTACGATACGAACGTTGAAACCTATGGGTTAGAAAATGCTATGTTCGTAACAACATACAATTTCATTCAAAAATAAAGGGTTAAATCGCTTTTGAATAAAGCCGAGTGTATACATACTTTTGCTCGCGACTGTACACCTCAGTACGACCAGCCGGTCGATTCTGTAAAAATCTCACCGTGAAAACTCAAGTGAAGTGAGCTTGATGTGAATGTCAATCCCTAGCATTATTTGGAATGACAGCTCACTCCACGCTCACTTCACCTTAGTGTTCACGGTGAGATGGTTACAGAATCGCACAGCTGACCTATATACAACTCGTGCAACCACGAGATACTACTGTAATCATAACTAAAATAACTACACAGCATAACTGTCTAAGTAAACCAACCCATATCATAAGCAGCCGCAACTTAGCACACTTAACTCACATCATGATCAAACCAACAGTTATCCAGAAAGTTAAACTTTAACTTTCATCTTAGTACATGCATAAGAAAATACAGTATTCGTGTAGCAATTAGAAGTTGTGACGTCACCAGACTGAATTCACTCGACAAACATAGGACACGAGTTTCAGGGCTGTCGCTTAATTGAGCTCTTTATTTAATTACTAGCTTTGTGGGTTGGATGTGAAGCTTTTAGTTGGATGGATGTAACCGATTTATGTCTGGGTATTACTACTAACATAAGTGTGTCAAATTTTTTAAAATATTACCCTCTTTTTAGGCCACGCCACAGCCGGTTGAACCTTTTTTTTGTTTAGTCCTTAATCTTTCAGCTTTGATGATAAAAAATAATCCTACTATCCTACTAATATTATAAACGTGAAAGTTTGTATGGATGGATGGATGGATGGATCTTTGTTACTCTTTCACGCAAAAACTACTGAACGGATTTGGATGAAATTTGGTACACATGTAGTTTATAACCAGGATTAACATATAGGATACTTTTTATCCCAATATTCCCACGGGAACAAAACTTATGCGAAAATGGTGAAACTGCGGGACGCAACTAGTATTAAATAATTTACAAAGGTATCACAATGTTAGGTGCCTGTACTAGAATAAACCTGTATTCCAGGCGGCGTGAGCTAAAACGTTGATGATGATCATTTTTCGATTGCTTAACCAAGTCAATACTTTTTTCACGGTCAGTGAGAAAAGTCGATTGACACTTCAGTTTTTTATAGCTTCATTATTGATAGCTCAATATTTAATAAAAATCGGAACAAAGGTAAAATAATACGGTATTTATCCTAGACTGCAAGCGACTACATGTGGTAATTATATCCCAGTCTGCAAGCGACTACACGTGGTACTTATATCCTAGTCTGCAAGCGACTACACGTGTATTAACTTTTATAAAAATATGAACAATTTAGATTGTGTGTAAAAGTAGCAGTGTTTTTCTCACCTTTGGACGCTGACTGTACAACATTTTTGGACTGTACGTGAAGACGAGTAGCGTCAGCACATAACACACAAACACACGCGGTGTGCTTACACACCCATTCACAGCGTTTTTGTACACTAAGTAACAACAAGTAAAGCGCGTGTCGCTTCATGAGATAAAAATACTATACCTCTGTACGATAGAACAAGTAGGTACCTACAATGAAACCCGTATTTTTCCATTCGAAAATTTCCTCCTGTACAGCCTAAAATCCATTTATGCTACCTCTCATCAACTCGTACATGAAACCAAAACGGTGTACTGTAGAACACCGTTGGTCCACCGTTTGACAATTTCCAATTAAAGAGCTTGTTCCAGCAGCGCGAACTGATTCACACGCCGAATGTAGAGGGCGCGCGTTTCAGGGTTGTCACATAAATTGACCTCTTATTGAATAACAAGCGAATCTTACAGATGAATTATTTTACTATCTGACAACCAGTCTTACCAAGGGGTATCGTATTACCCAGTAACTGGGTTGTGGAGGTCAGATAGGCAGTCGCTCCATGTAAAATACTGGTATTCAGTTGCATCCGTTTAGACTGAAAGCCGACCAATATAGTTGGGAAAAGGCTAGGCAGATGATAATACTGTCTCCAAGTCGTGATGGCACAGTGATTAAGGCCTCGTTTCTCCTCATGCACGAGGTTGGGGTTACAAATCCGGGCAAGTACCAATGTAACTTTTTCAATTCATTATGCACTTTATGAGTTAATCTTGGACATAAATGACATCGTTGAAGGAAAAACATCGCGAGCAAACCTGGACTTATCATCATCAGCATCAGCCTATAGCAGTCCACTGCTGGACATAGGCCTCTCCTATTGCACGCAATGTTACTCGATTTTCGGCAACTCTCATCCAGCTGCTACCAGCCATCCTACGAAGATCGTCGCTCTTCGCAGGTCGTCCTACCTTCCGTTTACCGATTCACAGTCTCCACTCAAGAATACGTCTACTCCAACGGTCATCTGTCACCTGGACTTATAGTCAATATAAATCTGAAATCGCCAACCCGTCATAAGCAAGCATGGTGATCAATACTCGTGCCTTCTCATACTAAGCTGGTATCATAATAATATTACCAGCTTAGTAAGTCTTGAAGGCGAATTATTTTACTTAAATTATATTGTCTAGTAATAGAGAGCTTATGTAGGTTTTCCTCCCAAACCTTCCATTGTTCGTCAACGGAATTAATTGCCAGCATAATAAGGGTCAAACTGAATTACAGCCTATTGTCAACTGAATTAAAGTCCATTTTTAATCATATTTTTGGTTCAGAGTGAGAATTTGACGTGTACGTATATGCCTTCATTAATTTGGTGACCCTTACGCGTTTGTACCACTTAGAAAGGGTTCTCAATTTATGCAGGCGTGCGTGCCTACCTTTATACCATTTAATGGTCGACGCAAAAAATATCATCATAAAAATTCAACTTTGATTCTTTTCCCATAACAGGTAAAGTCAAACTCAAAGTATTCATTTCAATTAAAGCATTTACAGGCACTTTTGAATTTTCAAGGAACTGTCAGTCAGAAATATGAAGCTAGGTGCCCATTCCAAAGGGCTTAGTAGTACCTATAGAGAAGAAACTCCATGGACATTCTTTTAAATTATATTGTTACAAAATTATTATGTTGAATTTATAATTATATGTGAGACGATGACAAAAGGACGTACACGTTAATAGCTTCCGGAGTACAGCAAAGAGAAACAAAAAAAAACAAGCCCCAACTAAAGGCGTCCGTTCACGAACATGACGCATGAATCAGCACCATTCACGTAACGGAGTTAAACATGGTGACCTGTCAAAATTGTGATAATTGTGACTGTCGCGAGTCTTGGCTTGCAGTTATTTTACCTATGATTTTATATCACTGCCAAAATGAAAGTAATCTTTATTCTAATTATCATAAGGTTGCTGCTTGGTTTGCTGACAGAGATGAAATAACTGCTAAAGGACTGTAGGTTTTAAAGACCTAGAAACGTGGAATGCATGGTGGCCAATCTCAAGTCTCAACGGAGACAAGTCTTCGGCGCGGGAGATATTATAGTGCACGAGTATTTTCCGGGGGTATCACACCGCCAACACCCAAACTTCGGGTATTATTAAGAAATTTCTAATGGAAAAATCAATAACACTTTGCTCGACATGGGAATCAAACTCAGCAGCCTAATTGCGTAACACACTATCAATCTTAATCTGAATCATATCGAAGGATATTGCTACTACACATGATATTACACATTTTTCGAACATATGAAGCATCATATGTTCGAAAAATGTGTCTGTTCAACAACGTAAATAACGCAATGAATGTTGTGGAACTGTCAAAATGAAACCCATTGCTACTGGTAGTGTGTTACGCAATTACCCCACGCTCAGCAGTCGCGCTTGCCGCCACGAGACCGACGGGCCAATACTTTACTGCTGACCTTGAAATCATTTCTAATTATACAGTATTAGGTACATATCAAAGAAAATATAATGAACAAGCTGCTTATCAGCACAGGAGAGCAATAAAAGTAAAGTAAATCGTTTTTTATAGCGTCGGTAATTGCGGGTCGGGCAATAAACTACGTTTGTGATAATTGTGTTTGGATTCAAGCGATATCCACTGTCGTTTTTTTGTTGCCGAGTCTAACTGTACTGCGAGAACCGTAAGTTATTGCTAGATATAATTAAACCTATTTATTGTAAGTATATAATAAAACTAACCGAGGGGCTCGTTGCTAAATAATAACAGCCGCACAGGTCGATCGATCAGGTTAAGCTACGCTTACCGCGGTTGGTCTATGGATGGGTGACCATCTTTACATAACAAGACCCCTCCGTGCCTCGGAAAGCACGTTAAGCCGTTGGTCCCGGCTGTCGTAGATCTTTGACAGTCGTTACAGGTAGTCAGAAACCCGAAAGTCTGACAACCAGTCTTACCAAGGGGTATCGTATTACCCAGTAACTGGGTTGTGGAGGTCAGATAGGCAGTCGCTCCATGTAAAATACTGGTATTCAGCTGAATCCGGTTACACTGGAAGCCGACCCCAAAATAGTTGGGAAAAGGCTAGGCAGATGATATAATAAAACTAACCCTTATGTTTAATGGAAGATTGCTGCGTTATTTTCACTACTTGAAACCATGAATTTTATACCAAATCCATACTTTAATTTTGTCAACGTAAGAATGTTTTATTTAAATACAAACAAGAAGCCTTAGGGCTGATTTTTCCAACATTATATAGATAATTTAACCCGAGGAATAATTTTGAATTTTTGGCAGTTCTTCTATACAAAATCTGCGAGCCGTCAATTTTATTCCACAAATCAAAATTATCTGTCGATTGAAAAATCAGCCCTTAGTTACAATAAACAAGTATAGTAATAATAAAAAAAAAATAAAAGAAAAAGGGAGGAGCTCATTGGACATCAAAAAATTCGTCAGCATCGCTGTCAATGGAACAAGTGCCCAAAAGGCTGGCAGCATTACTACGTTGAATGTCAATACTGATTCTTTTTTTCTTTTAGTCCATACTTAATATTATATAGAAAGACGTAAAATTTGTGAGTTTCTATGTAGGGCTAATTTTCAGAACTACTGATCCACCCGAAAAAAATCTTTCACCAATCACTATGACAACCTGCAGTATTTCCGACTGTCATAGGATATATTTCATGTTAACACAAGAGATTTCACGCGGACAAAGTCGCGGGCAGAAGCTAGTACCTTATCCCCTCGTATATGGATAACATGAACGTGTATCCACGCGAGCCATAATGATTTTTTGATTGTTCCTGTAATTACGGCATTCAACCGGTTATAAATGCAACTGAAACACATTGTATATTAAAGAATTAACTCAATTTTGTAATTGCATTATTTATTCGAAATAAATAATTCAATCCTGTCAACACCAGTGCAACATATTAACTATTAATTTGATACTGACTTTGTTAGATCAATTAAAATTATTCAATAACAATAAGGAATTTTTCGACGCCACATTTTAGTTTGTTAATAGTTTTGGCTAGGTTATTGTGTTATTTTTATCATTTGTTAATTAATTTAGTATAAAACGTTTATCCCGTGTATAGTTGTATTCTTATTCTCTTTTGGGCTGATTTTTCAATCATCTGATAACTTTATTCGAGGAATAATTTTAAAATTTTGACAATTATTTCACACAAAAACTCTCAAACGTCAATTTTATTCCTCGAATAAAAGTTATCTGGCGATGGAAAACTCAGCCCTGAGGGCCCCTTAGGGCCGAAGCCTGCCGGGTCAGCGGGATTGTCCGAAAGGGTTACCGCTACCCCGGAACATAAAGGGCGAAGGAAGGAACATGGGTGGGTTTTAGTCAGTAAGAGTCTGACACTCCCTTCCGCTCCACCCAGAGCGGGAGGGGTCATTTGAGGATTTCCCACCAGAAAAAAAAAAAGCCTTAATAATTAATCCCAATGTCGATTACCAGTATACCTACTAGTTGCAACAATTAATATTCAATATGTAACATGACAATGCATGACCTCATACACCCCAATTATTGATTTAATATATTGAATATGTAGAGTATTGAATTAAAAGCATAATACAATAAACAAAACTTATTTTTTTAAAGCTAACTATATTATAAAGAAAATCGTGTTGATCCCAGCATTACTGTATGCATTTAAAGTTAAGTCTTATTGCCATGAAATGAGATTTAATTTTCTTTGGCTCAATCGGCGGTCAGTATGCAAAGGCAAAAAACATAATTTAAAAAAAATACCAATATCAAAAGTTACGGAAATCAATTCAGTAGTCAATTATGAAGAAACTACTTTCAGGACTTGCGTTTATTCTGTTACACCTTGTATTATTCAGATAGATTTAATCAAAAGCCCATATGCGTGTCAAAGTTAAAACCATGGTACGCGTGATAACTTCTACTAATTACAATAAAACCCTGGAATGCCACAAGTGTAGTAAAATAAATAGTTGAAACCGTATCTTAATTAAGTTCACGGATATTTTTAGGTAAGGTAGGTGGTGTTGTAACCACTTCATAACTTTAATATAATTAAAAACGAAACATTTCTTCGTCGATTACCTACTCATTATTGGTAGAAAGAACGCGAAGGGGCAGAAAAAAAAGAATAACAGAAACAATAATGTTTAAATCACGCTAAGTTATATACATAAACTTCTATATTTCATTACGACTATAGGTATTTACATTATATAAGCTAACATTTAAAATATTGATATGTACATGTGAAAAATAAGAAAAATAATCATAGGGCATCAAAAAATTCGTCCGCATCGCTGTCAACAGGAACAGTGCCCAAAAGGCTGGCAGTCAATTACGACTTGTCTATTTATTTATAATATACATATCTCCGAGACTACCAGTCAGATTTAAAAAAATCTTATTGAATTTGATAGCCCAATTCTTGAGGAAGGTTATATGCTATCTAACATCACGCTACGACCCTCAGGAGCCGAGCAAAATGAAAAAAAGTCAGACAGTACGCTAAGCGAAGACGAAGTAGTAGCACGGGCGAGCGATGGGATGCCGAAAAAAACGGACGAAGTCGCGGGCAAAAGTAATATTATAAAGAGGTAAAATTTGAGAGGCGAGAGTATGTAGGGAGTAATCTTCGGAACTACTGATTTCGAAAATTCTTTCACTAATGGGAGGCTACATTATTGTCAAGTGTCATAGGATATATTTTATGTTAAAACAAGAAATTTGACGCGAACGAAGTCGCGAGCTGAAGCAATTACAACGTTTTAGTAATTGAAACGAAAAATTTGTATCTTTATTTATTTTCTTAATTTAAAAAAAAAACAAGAAAAACTGCCAACCCTACCTCTTGTGTAGTTCGGAGTCAGTTCTGAACTTGTTTCTGCTTATTCAGATTCGCGTGGAGTTGTAAAGCGACAGATTTCGTTAGGCATGCAGCGCCTTTATTCATTCAGCTCACCAACACGCCTTTGAATCTAGCAGTTTTTCAAAATTGTCCCAACAACCTGTAGGTACTATTTTTCTTTTTGTATTTGATAGTTGGGTGATTGAGGAGGGGCTCGTGGCTAAATAATACCGATTCATTTATATTATCGAGATCGGACGAACGGAGAGGCCGTTCCTCGGAAAGCACGTTAAGCCGTTGGTCCCGGCTGTCATCTAGGCCGTAGATCTTTGACCGTTGCTAGACTGTCAGACTTTTTGTGTGTTTTGTTTCTGACTTCCCAGTCGAAACCCCAAAAATTCTGACAACCAGTCGTAGGTAACAGAGGATATCGTGTTACCCAATAACTGGGTTATGGAAGTCATATGGGCAGTCGCTCCATGTAAAATACTGGTATTCAGCTGCATCCGGTTAGACTGGAATTTGGGGAAAGGCAGATTGATTGAGTTGGGTTATAGAGAGGTCAAATGTTTCTTTGTTAGGTACATATTTTTGAAGAGTATGAGAGTACGAGTAAGAGATGTAGCTAAATAAGTATCAAGAAATATTATTGAAACATTTTTTTATTTCTGACTGACTTTTAATATATTCTAAGGGGTCCACGAGGGGTGAGAGGAGCAACTTTTGTCTCGGCAACTAATTTGTCTCTCACATTAAGTCAGTCTTTGCCGCGTCGCTACATGCGCGCTTTTTCAGACATACCCGTTGACTTGGTGTGAGAGACAAATAAGTTGCTGAGACAAAAATTCCTTAAACGGGCCCAAGCACGATAAAAACAATGAAACAATTAGAACAGCATCCTAATGGCGTAACACACTTTCAACCACAATCTGAATCATTTTGAAGGATATTGCTGATCCATTACTACATGTTCGAAAAATGCGTCTGCTCAACAACGTAAATAACGCAATGAATGTTGTTGAACTGTCAAAATGAAAGCCATTTCTACTGTTAGTGTGTTACGCAATTACTCCGCTGATGTACGGAACGAAAACGAAACGAAAGGAGTATGTACGGTAGCGGGTAGCGTTCTGTAGTTTCTGCCTAACCCCATGGGGAGAAGGCGTGAGTTTATGTATTTATTATGTATATGCCTTTTCTGTAGAAATCCCTGCAATCAGTTATTCTACATTATTTGTGATTAACCGCAATATGTATGCAAGCAAATGTTAATATTCATGGCTCATGTACATTTTGTTTAGGATTTAAATATGAACCGGCTTTTAGCTGATTACTAGACATAAGGGTACCAAAATGACGGCACGGCCTTATGGGTTCCCCTTATTGACGGCACGGTTGGTGCAGTGGTTAAGCGATTGACTGCTGCGCTGCGTGTCGCGGGTTCGATTCCCGCACGGAACAAATATTTGTATTGCCTACAGGTAGTTATTCCGGGTCTGGCTGTTTGTGTATGTGAGTTTAAATGTTTGTAAACGCTCCCACGATACAGGAGAAATTCCTAGTGTGGGGCAACGTTTTTTTTAAAAAAAAAAATGATAATTATTAAAAAAATTGATGATTATAATTTTTGCTATCAGATAGTTATTATAAGATGATGCTCTATTATTTTGAATTGTATAAATATTACTAATATTATAAACGCGAAAGTTTGTGAAGATTGATAGATGGATGGATGTTTGTTACTCTTTCACGCAAAAACTACTGAACGGATTTAGATGGATGGTTTATAATCAGGATTAACACATAGGATACTTTTTATCCCGATATTCCCACGGGACCGAAAATTATGCGGGGGAAACCGCGGGGTGTAGCTGGTAGTAATAATAATAATAACCCCCCTATTGACCCTATGGACTCCGGTCTGAATTAAAAATATTCTATTCTTCTATTCTATTCTATAATCGGTAGCTTGGACTCTGCTCCCGACATCGGTGGATCACCATTTTTAAATGTTTTTTTTTTTTTATAATTAATTTTTATATTTTAAAAAAATATTTAAAAATTTAATAAAATAAGATAACTAAATAAATAAACGAAATAATAATAATAATTTATTTCAGTTAACTTTACAAACTTCTACAATACGGGGTGGCAGGGTAATCCACGCGCAAACGTCGTGAAAAGGTTACACCTGATGCCATAAATAAAATTACGAAAGTCATACATCTCGGAAACGACAGGTTAAAAAAAAAATTTTTTTGAGTGCGCAATGTATTGCAAACAACGCGATCAAAACGCTCCGCGAATGGCGCGCGCGCGCGCTACGTACCGCGATACCGCGCGCTGCCCTTTCGAGTTTTATTTACATTGCTGTTTTAATTGAAATAAGTGACTTTACTATTTTTTAATTAAAAATCTCATTGGGTTATATAGAAATAATAATTTTATACAGTTTACAGTAAAAAAAAAATGCAGAAACAAAACGTAAAAATTAAGAAAAAGCTAGACGAAAAATTTCAACGCAGTGGGGTCCTGAATCATGTACTGAATCCATGGTAAGCGGTTGCGCGTCGATGTCCCTGCCACTCTATTGCTTACAAGAGTGGCCTCCTTTTAAGTAATAAAGATACCCGTGTTAGGAGACCCCGCTCTTCTTAAACGAGAAACAATAATAATGTAGTAAAATATAATTTCCAAACAAAAAAAGGAGTATTAATTGAATGCTTAATTGTTTTTTTCATCTCCAAAGTTAGTGTAGAAATATTTAGAAAATTAATTAAATAGTTGTAAAATTGAATAGCTCTAACAACCTAAAAGATTTTCTACAAAACTTTGTTATCTTAAAAACACAACAGAGTCAGGTGTCAATCAAATTGTCAGAAGCAGATCTAACGCTTGAAATTTCAGGGAACACTAATGTATTCGTAAGGGTAGGTTAAGTAAGGGTAGGGTAAGTGTGTATCATGAGAACAGAAAAGCAGCCAGTGTATTCTGTAAAAATCTATCCGTGAAAACTTAAGTGAAGTGGGTAAAGTGGGTTTATAGTGAGCTGTGAATTGTTTCAATCCTTAGCATAAGATAGCAGTGGTGGCCCAGTGGTGACGTCCTAGGTTCGTACTATCTGGGTTCGAACCTGGCGCTTTACTTTGTGTAAATTATTTCATCACCACTGCTCTCAAAACGGTGAAGGAAAACATCGTGAGGAAACCGGAATGTCCTAGAACCAAAAATTCGATGACACGTGACACGCGTGGTAGATTACTGCCTCTCTGTGAGAGGACGGCTGTGTCCCAGCAGTGGGAACATTATAGGCTGATTATGCTATGCTTATGCTAGCATATAAGGTGAAATGAGAACTCACTTTACCTAAGTTTTTACGGTGCGATTTTTTGATCGGAAGGTGTCTTATTATGCCAGGATCGCCCAGAGGACACAGTGGAGCACACGGTGGAGGTCTGCCCCGCTTGGGCGGAGCACCGCCGTGTCCCCGTAGAGGCGATCGGCAGCGGCGGCGGCCTCTCGCGCCCGGCTCTGGTGCAAGCCATGGTCCGGGGCGAGAGGGAGTGGGAGGCAGTCGCCTCCTTTTGCGAAGCAGTCATGCTAGCGAAGGAGGTGGCGGGACGGATGAGGTAGAGAGCCTCCCGTCCCAGCCGCCGCGGGAGACGCTCCGGGCGTCGGGAGCCGCGCGACGACTCCCGGCCACCGTAGGCGCGGGCCTGTAGGCGGAGAGCAATGGGTAGCTCACCGCCCGATCAGGACCAAGCCCGTGCCGGACGGCGCGTAAGTGTTCCACGCGCGCCTCAAAGAGTTGTCAGCATAATTTGAGGGGCCCCTTAGGGCCGAAGCCTGCCGGGTCAGCGGGATTGTCCGAAAGGGTTACCGCTACACCAGAACAAAAAGGGCGAAGGAAGGAACATGGGTGGGTTTTAGTCAGTAAGAGCCTGACACTCCCTTCCGCTCCACCCAGAGCGGGAGGGGTCATTTGATGATTATCCATCCGAAAAAAAAAAAAAAAAAAGAAAAGTAGGTGTACATTTTGTGCAAGGCAGTAACATAACCAGCCTATAATGTTCCTGCTGCTGGAAAGTAGGCCTCCTCCCTGTGAGGGAGAGAAAAAAACCCGGTAAAGTTATCAGTAGTGTCATAACATGTAGGTGTATATATCAATCGATTGTTGTTTTTTGGGGCTTAGTGCGCAAAGGGTGCCAACAGAGCCTTATTAAAGCTCTCGTACATATCACAACACACATTTTATAATAGATTAATTGCGGATTTTTGTATATAAACTTTGTCAGGGCGCTGCCAAACTCAATGCTGATTTGCTGCTAAGTAATTTGAGTCAAAATTGAGGTCTGTAGGAACATTTATGTACATTTTTACGAGAAATAATAGCGGTTAGCACATAGTCAATCAGTCAGAGTTTTATTTGCTTTCAATTAAAATCAATATTGTTTTCCACGACTGTAAATAACTTTTTATAACGTAAATATTTACCTATTTGCCGACTTTAAAATGGCTGGTTTTTACTGGCTCACTTTCGAGCAAGCAGGAAAAATATCCACAACAACCGGGCGATATGAAAAACTTATTCATAAAAATAAACGACCAGGCATAAAGCTCAAAGAGTAAAAAAGACATGGCGTTGTTCGAATAAATTTCAATTAAAAACATTGCACTGTGCTGCAGACAAATTGCGAAATTAGATTTTTTTGCTGGGATTTTTTTTCTTTTTAGCGTGAACGCTGGGTTTTTTTAGCTTTCTGATATGCCATTAATTTTCCAGCCAGCCAGTTGTGTTTATTATTTTTTTGTTTCTTTTTTCATTAATAGGGCTTCTCAAGTTTTTCCAAGTTGGTGTGAAGTCGCTGGTAAATGAACGAGCAAGGTATAGTCAACCTCGTAATAACTTTATAACTTTTTTTCTTTTCTTAACAAACTATTTGTTCTGTAAATTACATTGAATAATCTACATTATAATTACATAATTGAATAAGCTAACAGTCTAACAATAATAATATTCACAAGTAAATAGAATAGAATAGAATAGAATACTCTTTATTGTACAACATACAAATTATAGAACATAAAATTTAAAATTTTACAATGGGTGACACAATGGGCGGTCTTATCGCTAAGAGCGATCTTTTAAAGACAACCTTTGGATGGAAAATTAAAGAGAGAGAAATATATAAAAAGGAGGGGAAATAAACAAAGGGCATCAAAAAATTCGTCCGCATCGCTGTCAATAAGAAACGTGCCCAAAAGGCTGGCAGCATTGCCACATTGTATGGCGATGCTGATTCTTTGGTCAAAAAATAGGCCAGCCCTCTGGCCACGTGAAGGGTCGACCAACCGCTTGGACATAACGTTTTTATAACAATTACTACTAAATTTAAACTTCGTAAATATTGAAACTATGTCACTGTCAGATGGAAAATTTGGCCTTATCGTTTTACGACGTGCAAGTGGGTGAGTAGGACGACTTAAAATGTTTCACATATTTTGTAGCTACCTTTTTTTTTGTTTGGCCTATTATATTTCGATACAGTCCTCGCGGTACACGTCCAGGTCATCTCGCCACCGCTTTCTGAGCTGATCTCGGCGGCGCCGTCCATCTTCAGGCATCCATTGTGTGGAAAATTTTGCCTAGCAGTCATTCTGCAACCTGCCCAATCCTATTTGAGCTTGACGGCCATCTTGCCTACGTCTTGGAACACAACTTGGTGTTCCGAATTTTGTCCTGTCTTTGTGTAAAAAGAATACTGCGTTCCATCGCTCTTTGGCAAACTTACCAGGTACCTATAACCCTAAAAGGTACTTAGGGCCAGTTTTTTGATCCGTAGTTAAATTCAACCAATTGTTAAAAATAGTAACTAATGGTTAAATTTTTGCAAAATGTGGTTTTTGATCAATTTTTAGTTTATCTAATGATATAATATCATTGATAATTGTCAAATGATTAACTATTAGTTAAAAAAATAACCATTAGTGACTATTACATTTATATACCATATATATATATATATATATACCATTAGATAGATTTACTATTTTTAACAGTTGGTTGAGTTTAACTACGGGTCAAAAAATCGGCCCTTAGAGAGAAATATGGTTGAGGAAAATCGTCGAGTCGTAATGCGTACTTGCTCATACACCTATCACCTACTCCAGATATTTCTGCCGTACAAAAACTGTCAGACGTCAATTTTATTTCACGAATGAAAATAATCGGTCGATTGAAAAATCAGCCCTAAATCTCATCTCAACAAAACATTTAAATCTGATTTTTAGTTTAATTACAAAGTTTGTTCACCCGGTCCCATCCCTTTCGTTGTTATGTAGATGTTGTCAAGTTTGCCTGCAGTTGGAATTTAGTTTAGTGAACATTATGCAAACGGCATCCAGACTGTATTTTGCTATTCAGTCTATCTGTACAGATTTTGTGCAATCGTATTTTTTATTCATACGGTTTTAAATACACGTGGATTTTATTCGGATTGCCTGACACAAATACTAGCAATGTGAGCTGTTAACTCCTCGCAGAGTGAAGTCAATAGGACAAATAGAAATAGAAAATATATTAATGTCCAGGTTCCGTATTATGACCAATTATAGTTTAATGCCATCATGATTCCAGTGTAAGAAAGAGACGGAGCTAATACATGACTTTGATCAGCTCACGATTGCCTGTAAAACCCTAAGCGGTCGTATTGACTGCCCTGAGCTCCACGGACTTTTCTGCCGCCTATTTGTGCCCGACAAATACCTTGGGCACCGTCAGACCCGCCGTCATGACTTGTTCGCACTACCGCTATCTAGATCTGTTGTTAGAGGCGAATCGCCAGTATGTCGAACCCTAAGGATGCTAAACGGCCTCCTGACTGCCGACCCTGAATGTGATGTGTTTGCTGATGAATGGAAGAAAATAATGCGTGCTTGTCTGGTATTTTGTGAGAGACGTTATGCGAGGGTGTCCACCGTTACATGTTAGTTTATGATGTATTTAATTTATTTAACCATTTACTTAAACAAATATTAGTCATTTTATCCACGAATTGTATACCTTTGAATTTGAATTTAATTTTTGTATTGTATGTTATTTGAATGCTTATTTTATTCTAATGTTTTATAATTCTATATTAATTAATGTAATTGGACCTGTGCCGTTTTAATTAACAATAAATAAATAAATAACAAAATAAATGACCGATAGCACCATCATTTTTTCGCACTGGAATCATGATGGATACAGTAAGCAGGTTCACAGGTTAACACCAAGTTGGTGTGTATTACAGCCACCCCTATCGTCCACCCGTAATTATGTTTTTAACAAACCAGTGGGGCAGCCAAAGTGACTACAAAGCGATAACGCGTTGTAGAAGCAACGGTTTTGCTGACGCTACAGTTTCACCATTGGATTTACTAATTGGTTACATTTGCAACCAATAAGTAAATCAAAATAAACGGAAATAATATAGATTATTGTCATCATCTGCCTAGTCTTTTCCCAACTATGTAAGTGTCAGCTTCCAGTCTAACCGGATGCAGCTAATGCAGCTGAATACCGGTATTTTACATATAAACTCCACAACCCAGTTACTAGGCAATACGATATCCTTTGGTAAGACTGGTTGTAAGACATTCGAGCTTCTGACAACCCGTAACGACTGTATATCATAGATCTACGACTGACAGCTGGGACCAATGTGCTTTCCGAGGCACAGAGGGTTCTCGGTATGTAAAGATCCCCACGGACCGACCGCGGTAAGCGTAACTTAACCTGATCGATCGAGCCGTGTGGCTGTAATTACATAACTAACCCTCCTGTACCTACTATCAAAAATACAAAAAGTATATTATTTTCACGAACCTACTGCATTCACCAATTTACCATAAACTCGCATGCAGGAAATTGAACGAGAACACATCAACAACTTTACCGACACTTCGAACTATTCGAAGAAAATTTAGTTCGAAGTCTTCGCAGTAATTGCCGTCATGAACGAAAGAACCGAGCTCGTTTGAGTGCACGCATCGCAACAGTGAGCAGACTTGAGCCAACCGAAATTGCTGAAATTACAGTTAAAAGCATCATCAACCGTCTAATATGGGGGGTTAAGTTAGGGACCGAAGCGGATTGGTGGGAACGTCAGAATCGCGACCGCTTAAACTTCTTTAAAAAAAAACTCCGTTTTTCTTTTGGTTTGGTCGTGTTTGACCCGAATTGAACAATCAGGGAAATTAATTGCTTATCAAATAGACACACTACGTCAATTTGCCAATTATAGCTATTTAGCCCGTGACTATACGTGTATTGTATTGCTTAATTCATTTAAAATAGTGTATATATCGTATTTGCTTTGCTAACTAAAAGGACTTTTAATATTTTATTTATTATCTAACACTTTGTAACACAATATCTCATTGAAATGGTCACTCCATTTCAATGAGATATTGTGTTACAAAGTGTGTTTAAAATTTCAGCGTTATTTCAGTGGTTTTGTTTATAATTAGCAAACCAATTAATTTAAATTTTCGAAATGAATGGAAGTAATGATTGAAATGTTTATTCAAGTGAAAATAATGGTAATAAAGGTTCGTTCTGTCAACCCCACAAACCGAAATTAGATTAGTGACATGAACCAAAATCGAATGATAAACAAATTGCTATACAGGGTGGCAGGGACCTAGACGTAGGACCTATTACCATGGATTCAGAAGATGATTCTCTACCTCCCTGCGTTGTAATATTTCGTCGGTTATTTAAAAAAGAATTAGCTGTTCCGTAAATTTTGACCGCATAGATATTTCACTTTTCTATGAACAGTTGAATGTTTTTTTTGATAACTGTCGAACAATTTCTACGCTGGTCTAGAACTTTGTGCAGAATCCATGATAAGTGATAAATGATTTTATTTTGTAAGTAGGTTTGTACAAACACATTAACACGTCAATCATATTTTAAAACTAGATGAGTTCGGCGTTTTCTATCTGACTAGTCTGAGAAGAAAGGCAAGGAAAACTCAGAGGTCACGGTCTCTTTTAAAGTCCAGACATAATCTTGGTCAGATCATATGAAGACCATGTAGATCGATATCTGAGATGGTCTTTTGAGGAAAGAATGGTTTCAGTTTGCGCGTCAATGTCCCTACCACCCTGTATTGTAAAGGGAAATATTATACTGATCCTCTAAAAACTTAGACCTTTTGGGCTTCTACTGATGACCGTTTTTTTTAAATAAATTAGCACCTTTTTAACTTTTACACATACAATGTTTAGTATTTTAAGGACACCAAAACGGAATTATTTGCGGTTCACAAAAAGGGGCTCATCTTAATAGGTATACATACATTCGTGTAAATAAGGGCCGCTGTATTAAAAATATTGGACTGAATTTTTATAATACAAGGTTTTACAAAAGCTCAGATACCCTCTACGGTCGTAGCACATTGCTACGCCGTAGCTACGCGCGTAGCAAAGATTTCGCGCAGTCAGACGCGAGTAATCTGATAAAAATTATTTGAATGCACTAGCGTCCACTTTCACGACTTTTACGATTTGAAAAAGCCTCATTAATGCATTACACCTGCACCTCCTACACAGAAACCTTCGGTAATAAATTCTCTAAAAGAACAATGCGATACTAATTCCATGACTTACCGACTTTAATTTATAATCTGTTCAGAAATGTAGGTATTCATTTAATTTTAAGAGGCTTAGGGCCGATTTTACCAGCCTTTTATCTTTTAACCGTGGAATTAATTTGACGTCTGACAGTTTTTGTACGGGAAAACTGTCAAAAATTAAAAAAAATATTCTCAGGATAAGCCTTATTCTAGGTATAAAGGTTTGCTGAAATTCGCCCTTAAGCTTCAAAGACTTCTTCCGAGAAATAGTATTTACTTACTTACTGGAATTCGATACCTAATTTATTCATGAACATTTTTACTCGCTTATTCTTGAACATCACACCAACGCTAAATAGGAAACCTCTAGGGCCGTACAACTAGCGTTTAACTAGCACAACTTCAGGATAGTTTTGAAAACTTAAATTGCCAAGTTACGTGGATTGAAGCTGAAGTTATTTTCAGCTTATGCTTAATACCTGCGGGGTTTATCAACTTAGTAAATTATGTGCGAATACTCGTCTGGCGTGAGTTGCCTTTAATGCGGCTTATTAATTCTTTCTACTAGTAACTTTACTGTTGATAATGAATTCACATTCCAGTTACAATTCCGCTTTTGCTAATTATAAATTCATTTAAGTTTCAAAGGTTTTTCGCGGTGTGAAGCTTTTTGATTACCGTATCTTTATAGTGTAGCAGTATCTACAACGCCACATGCGAACAACGCGTCATACTGACGTCACGCAAATCCTGCATCTCGCAAGCAGAGTTTACCGCGCAATTAACATAGATACAATTTCCCAACATCAATCGTTGGGCGATTGCCCGCCAGAAACAACATCCGTCTGGCCGGAGGATCCTCCCTTTTCTATGGAGGATGAGTGAACTTTACACCCTGTTCCTCATACCTCTAAAATAGTAAATGCCTCGTTTACAAAGTTTTCTTTTTTTTTTAGCCTATACTGTTCCACTGCTGGGAAAAGGCCTCCCCAAGTCCTCCCAGGAGCTCCTTTCCCGCGCCACCTTGAACTGGCCCTCGCCGTACGCGTCTAGGTCATCTTGCCACCGCTTTTTGGGTCGACCTCGGCGGCGCCGTCCATCTTCAGACACCCTTTGTGTGGAAACTTTTACCGCAGCATACTGTTCCAAATTTTGTCCTGTGTTTTTACACCCAGGATGCTGCGCTCCATCGCTCTTTGGCAGTTTTCTATATTTTTCTACTTAATTTTAGAAGTCTCGAACATCCAACCCACCTCCACCAACCGTCCTTAACTCTCTCCATAGAAGATGGCGGGACGAACTGGAGAAAACAAACGACCAGTGGTCCACTTTAGTCCTGGATTGAAAGAGCTGGAAGTCATGAGGAGAGGCCTTGACCCAGCAGTGGGCTGATGCAGGCTAACAGTAACAGCAACAAAAAAATGTCATAATCCACACAGCAGATATTAAGCTTTCAATGGAAACGTCTGAAAACGTTTCACTCGTCCTTTTTTAGCAAACATTGTTCGTTTTGAACTTAAAAACGGATATTAATATTTCAATTAAAATATACGGACTCATTTTTCGTAGTAGTATAAAAATCTAGTACAATAATAATAATAATTTTATACGTTCTCGTCTGAAACCATTACCAAAAAACGCAGCCTAAGGCCGTATGTACACGACACGGTTTCTTTACGGTACGGCATATAAACTGCGCTGTAGAAAAATGTGTCTGTCAACAAGCTTCCATAGTAATCCTTCCGACACTGACGTCCGTACCTACACACAATGTATAAACAGAGCCGTTAGAAAAAAAGTGTTTGTCAACAAGCTTCCAAAGTGATCCATACAACACTGATATCTGCCTACACACGGCGAATAAACCGCGCCATAGAAAAAACGTATCTGTCAAAAAGTTTCCATAGTAATCCTTACGACACTGACGTCCGTGCCTACACATGGCGAATAAACCCTAGTTTTTCACAACCAGAAAATCGCGTGTGAACGTGGCCTAAGTCCTAATACATACATATCCATAATCAATAAGCAAGGGCTCACAGAAAATAAATTACATGATTACTCAACGCGGTAACATCTGTAAATCTAATTGAAACCTTTTAACCGTACTGAAAAGGTTCCTGAATTACGTGGAATACTCGTACCAGCTAGAGGTCATTATTGAATTCACCCGAAAGTGCGTAATTCCTTACCATTTTATCGATAACACACGTAAATTCCATTTTCTGGTACATTACACAGGTCAATCTGGAACCCCGATTCTGTTATTGGACTAGAATATTAAGAAATTTTCCGTTTCTTTAAGAAAGTACTTTCTAAATGGATTCCTTTGGAAGTCTTTGTTGAATACATGGAAAGTAAAGAACTGTTATTTAATGTATAAACAGTGGTTAGCTGGCAGGATACGTAATTTTTTGAATTAACGATGACATTTATAACTGGCAAAATAATGATGTACTTAGGTACACCTCTGCCTTATCCGTCGAGGAAAACAGGCGTGATGTTATGTGTGTCTATTTTATTTGTTTATTTATTAGGAACACCAACTGCATATTTACAATGCATTTTACATTTGATTTTACCTTAGATCTTATTTCTGTGTAAACCTAAAGCGGTACATAATAATATACAACTCTTGCGTAATTAATTAATAAACACAAAAACACACAAAAACGTTAAAACAATTATAATTATCAAATAATATTACACACACACACACACACAGTTAAGAACACCAAATATTAAAGTCGGTCGGAAAAAAAAGTACTGTTTTCTTGTGGGAAATGACCTCTTGAGCATTTTTTACTCTTGCAACGAAAGTGTACAATATTAACCCCTGGACTGCTATTTGAGATTTAAAATGTCAAAAATCATATTTTTATAACTAGTTTATAGTTAAAACATGTTCAGGGTGTTAAATTTAATTAAAATGTGGTATTTTTTTATGTTTTGCTTGTTTTGTTTGCTTTGTTGTGGTGTTTTTTGTGTTGTTGTGTATACCTTCGCTGTAATAGTAAAAAATGCTCAAGATATTGTTATTTGCCATAAGAAAATAGTACAGGCGCCAGCAGGTCAAGCTACCCGAAACTTTCAAATTTTCCCAATCAACCTTGAACCTTAATGCTTTAGCGATAAAGTTGAAAATCTATTAAAGAAATTTGACAGATTGTAGTAACTTGATGTGCTGGCGTCCGTACTTTTTTTCTGACTGGCTTTAATTTTTGGGTATAAAATGTTTCGACAATTAAATGATGTCCTTTATAACAGTATTTCAGTTTTTTTTTCAACATTACAGCTTCAAAGCACGTCAAGTATTTATTTTTTTGTGACCTGAATTTTTTCACTTGTGTACCAAACAAAGCCTTTATTTTCAAATATTTCTGAATTTTGTCGTACAGTTTGCCGCAGTGGCTGAGCGATTGGCCTTTGCACAACGAATCGCTTCCCACACAGAACCAAATATTTGGATGGCCTACATTTTATACTTCCTAGTTTCCATTTTTGTGAATTTGTGATTTCTGAATTTTTCACGACAGAGAAGAAATTCTAGCCTCAGTTTTATGAAAAAGGAACTCAAACATGTACTCGTATCTATACCGGGTCAAATTCAATTAGCTAGCGAAACTCCGCAGACGTGACAGGTATCGATGTCTTGTGGCTTGTCTGAATTTATGTTCTTGGCGCAAAAACGGCTGAACGGATTTTGATGAAATTTGACACACATATAGTTTATCACCTCGATACTTTTTATCCTGGCATCATGTTCTTGTGGGGTAAATAACGCGGGCGAAGCTGCGGGCAAAAGCTAGTTTTAAATAATTGGGTTTTTTACAAAGCGTATTTTATTATGTATTTATTAAAACTTCACGCACAAGTAAAAAAATACTGTACAAAGGTGGATTTAATGCCTGAGGTATTTTCAAAGTATACTAAAGTATTTTTCCATTAAATAAACTATTTTTTATTGCTGCTTTACATAGCGTATTCCTTTGAGGTATGAGATAGGTCAATCGATCAGGTTAAGCTACGATTGCCGCGCTTGGTTTATGGATGGGTGACCATCTTTACATACCGAGACCCCTCCGTGCCTCGGAAAGCATGTTAAGCCGTTGGTCCCGGCTGTCATTCGTAGATCTTTGACAGTCGTTACGGGTAGTCAGAAGCCCGAAAGTCTGACAACCAGTCTTACCAAGGGGTATCGTATTACCCAGTCACTGGGTTGTGGAGGTCAGATAGGCAGTCGCTCCATGTAAAATACTGGTACTCAGCTGCTTCCGGTAAGACTGGAAGCCGACCCTGACATAGTTGGGAAGAGGCTAGGCAGATGAGATGATTCCTTTGTAGGTTTAAAAATTAATGTAGGCATAATATTTAGACCAAACGCTAGCAAATTATGGCTGCCTAAAGTTTGGTCTAGACATACCTAAGATTAATCGAATCAAATCAGTTAGTTTGAGATACCTATTGAGAAGTCACACCCTTACTTCTTAGGAATACATAGATAGATCTATATATATATATATATATAGGTCTATATTCATTTAATTATGATATATTGAAATTGTTGCAAACAATTTAATATAATTTAATTGACCTAGTTATTATATAAATTGTATTAGCTTATATATAGGCCCAGACGGAGATGGCGGGATGAGCTGGACTCCTTTCATAAAGATTGGTCCTTGGCAGCTCTGGACAGAGAGGTGGAAAGAGAGTACGGAGGCCTTTGCCCAGCAGTGGGACATTAACGGCTAATAATAAATATATATTTTAAAGACATCACCAATATTTTTTTATTTTGAAACCATAAGTATAGTATTGAAGGTTCAGCCATCCATTACATATCGAGAGAGGCCGTGCCTCGGAATGCAAGTTAAGCCATCGGTCCCGGCTTATCATTCGTAGATCTTTGACAGTCGTTACCGGTAGTCATAAGCCCAAAAGTCTGTCAACCAGTGTTAGCAGGGGGTTAACACTTATCCAGTAAATATTTTGTAGAGGTCAGATAGGCAATCGCTCAATGTAAAATACTGGTACTCTGCTACATCCAGTTTGACTGGAAGCCGACCCCAATATATGTAGTTGGGAAAAGGCTAGACAGAAGAAGAAGTATAGTCAACCACGTAATTGCTTGCCCACCATAAGGTTGAAAGTCACTATGTGACAGTTATATAGTTAATTTATTTATAAATATGACGGAGAAGGTACGTCTGTCTCGTTATCTTCAGCCATATTTTATACTGTGGGCGTACTATGGGTAGTGTTGGTTATTGCGAAATAGAAAAACCGTTTGCTGTTCACATCAGATTATAATTGACGAACAAGTTAATCACACTAGCGAATCGCACACTGGAGGTACACAACTCAACGATACGGAACGCGAGACAGTTTCTGAGCACATGTTGTCCGTACGATGTCCAATGTCCAAGAGAAGCTCCACATCGCTCTGTAGCGCTCATATCGACTCCCATGAACTCAGGCTAGACTCTGTAAAGCGCCACCTATCGCGGCTGGCGTCCCGATCAGTCAAACGTATTTCCGACATATACTTTATCCAACATACACCACAAAATAACATAACTTAAAAAAGATACATCAAACACTACAAAATATTCAATGGGCGGCCTTATCGCTTTCTGTGATCTGTGTTTCAACGTTAGTGAAGTGCCAATTTTCTAGGAACTGTTGTCAAAAGGAATTACGAACTAGATTATTACTTTTTTTTTTCTTAATATAATTTGTTCTATTTTTATTTTTATTTTTAACTGTGCTTAGTTTAGTTTATAATCCTGTACGAGTCGCAATAAATACTTTTTCTTTCTTTCTTTCTTTATTATTCTTACTCAACTCAAAGCATTTATTACAAACTAGCCTCTGCCCGCAACTTTGTCTGCGCATCGCATCGCCTGCCCGCGCTAATTGGAGGCGCACACTTGCATTTGTCCTTGTTCATGTTTACATGCATGTAACTGTGTAGCCTTAGTTGGCGATACAATAAATAAATAAATAATCAAAGTCAATTATACCTAAGTAATGTATTAAAATACATTGATTTATACACGCACCAAATAAACATAAATAAAACAAAACTAAATAAATCACAGTTAGAGAACTTCCATTGTTTACGCCCGTGAACTAATAACGGCATAACCGAAGCGATGTGGCAACACCGTGTTTCAATTTCGAAGTTATAATTGGCCACGAATTCATCTCCGCAACTGGCAAGAAGATCGATCTACTGCTGGATTTAAATCCTGCAGGGTAATTGTGGAACACACTAACAGTAGCAATGGGTTTCATTTTGACAGTTCGACCACATTCATTGCGTTAATTACGTTGTTGAGCAAACACATTTTTCATAGTTATGCAGCAATGGACTAGCAATAACCTTCAAAATTATTTAGATTATGATTGATAGTGTGATACAAAATTAGCGTGCTGGCAAGGTTTATTTAGAAACTACGGTCTTCATTTGTTTTTCTGATTAGTTCTATCTGAGGAGAAAGGATAGTTATCAAGATTGCATATATACAACGTCCCGCCATCAATCGTCGGGCAGTTGCCCACAAGACAACACCCGTGTGGTCGGAGGATCTTTCTTTTTTATGGAGGATGAGAGAACTTTACACCCTGTTTCTCATACCTTCCTGACGTTAAGATATAGGGACACTATTACCTAACCCATCAGGAAATATAGATGTGATGTTATGTTAATTTATGGTTAAAAACAGTACTTATATGAAAAGTCAGTTGCAAAAATATGTGTGAAAAAAATATAGTAGCTGTCAAATGTCCCGTTAATCAGTTGAAAGTAAAATTCTTCATCAGGGTCTTTTATCTGGAAATTGTTAATTTTCCTGGGCTAAAACAATGATTGCCATTTCTTTTTTGGTGTAAACAGAATAGGTAGTTTACCTACTAAATACTATAAATCGTTTTGAATTCGTTTTGTTTGAAACCTACATGAATAACGATTGGTCCGAGCGCCCATGATTTAAATGAAAGTTTTTATTTAAAACCGTTGATCCAAAACTTGCAACATTGAGAATGAAAATGATTTAAAGCATTGATAGCGTATCGCATCGTTGGTTTGACACCTAATTTATTTAATGGTAGACTACGGCAGACACATCACAGAAAAATATTAATTTTGTGTGTGTTTTTAACGTAGACAGATTATGTGAATGAAATGCTGTGTATTTTAAAGTAAAAAAAGAAACAGACGTTCGGTTTTTTCGGGGTAAAAGTTCCCGCAGACAGACGCGATGCGGCTCTTGTACTCGTAGAACAATTTTCATAGACTTTTCATAGAAATGCATTTTTCAATCGTGTCACACTGTCGCGTCGTGCCTGTCTGTTGGAGCCTCAAAAGATTTCTACATCCTTTGTCCTCTACACATTGACATCGCTTAACAAAACACCCTATAAGAATGATTATACGAGTACAAGTGATATTTATAATATTTTTAGTAGAAATGCGAAGCGAGATATTAGATTTCATTACTGACAACCCGTACCTAGATAAATTGTGGCTGAAACTAATCTAATGAACAACAACGAGTAAGACAAACATCAAAGGCGTTGATATAGATAACATGTATTATTGACACCTTTTTATTTATTTATTTATATATTACGTACGAATAAATAGACGATATATATTATTTGTTGGCAATATTTATGCATTATGTTGTATGTATTTATAGTATTTTTAAGTTATATTAATATTGTATTGTATATATTTATATGGACCTTGATGCCTGAAATAAATGAATAAATGGAAATGAAAATAGGAGTATTTGAAATTATAAAATAAATACTAACATCGAAAATAAAAACATGATATTATCAAACATGTCGTGATTTTAGTCATGAGTTGAGTATATAACTATTGGTTTTGACTATTTTTGACTAGCTATCTATTAGTGACTTAACTATTCGATATACCATATGTAACATTATTAACGAAGACCTCATATGCTCAAATTAGAGTATGGAGTTAAAAGCATAATACAATGATCAAGACTGATTTTTATTAAAGTTAACTATTCATGTCCTTTATTTCAATGTAAACATATAAATAATATTTTTAAATATTAGAATATAAAAGATATAAAAACATTTAAAAATATAAAAAAATAGTAGCCCACCGGTATCGGGAACAGGGTCCAAGCTACCGGCGGTCAAGGCTCCAGAGAGAGGAACCTCCTGACAATGCGAGCCGTGTCCAGAATGGTACTTCTGGACACGGCACGGCACGTCTGTACAGCTGGATCAAGAGCTTGATTCAGAAAGCGGCAGCTTTCTGAATCAAGCTCTTGATCCAACTGCCCAACGAGAGCCTCCTCAAGTGTTGGTCGAGGCTCTTGGCTATTAAGCCATTGGCTGTCACGACTATCGGCACAATGATCGCTGAGTCCACATCCCACATGTCGACAACCTCGCGAGCCAAGTCAAGATACTTGATTTGTTTATCTTTCTCGGCTTTCACGAGGTTCATATCATGCGGGACGGTTATGTCAACAATAATTGCGCGCCGCTCTGATCGATTAAGCTAACTATTATTATTAAGAAAATCGTGTTGACCCTAGCATTACATTGTGCATTTAAAATTGAGCCTTATTTCCCTGAAATAAGATTTATCTTTGGTTCAATCGGCGGTCAGTCTGTCAAAATACATAATGTTTGAAAAAAAAAATACCTTTACTAAAAGTTACTGAAATCGATTCAGTCTACTTTCAGGATTTGCGTTTATTCTGTTACTCCTTGTATTCGGTTGAATTTTTGTATGCAGACTGAGAACATCATTAAGGTATACGAATTTTAATTTACTGTCGTATTATCTTCTCCACTATATTATACACTATAGTATATTTTGTTAGTTTCTATTAGGAAAAAACTATCAGTAAAATCTTTTCTCGTCCTATTTCGGTCGGACCAAGAGTGAAGCTAGCATGCAATTAATGAACAACCATTGCCACTTTCGTATCGGCACAATAATAGCTCATAGTGAAGTGAACAGATTACTTCGTCAGCTAAATTGGTAGCGGGGCTGCCCAGAGCACCTCCGCGTGCCAGTTTCCACAAAAAAAGTGCGATCTTGGATTTTCAACTTTTGGTTGCTTCTATTTAGGCATACATTTAGGTGTCGTGTAGTGATGGTGAAACCGTGCAGTATTGTCACAGCCCAGAGTATTGTCACTCAGAGCGTCTCTTTGTATGTTCTCCATTGCAAGGATAAAACTACTGTAAGCAATATTACTTCTGGGGCATACGTTTCAAATTACAAGACTGTGACATTCCGTAACGATTACGTTACGATTCCCTCTAGTCATCATTTTCTGCCTAGAGTTTTCCTAACTATGTAGGTCGGCTTCCAGTCTAACTAGATGTAGCTGAATACTAAAATTCTACATGGAGCG
This sequence comes from Apamea monoglypha, assembly GCA_911387795.2. Lineage (NCBI taxonomy): Eukaryota > Metazoa > Arthropoda > Insecta > Lepidoptera > Noctuidae > Apamea > Apamea monoglypha. Next base: position 17,426,060 of record OU426925.1, read on the forward strand.
ACAGCCTGTCTGACCTCCACAAAATATTTACTGGATAACAGATACCTCTTGGCAAAACAGGTTGTCAGACTTTCGGGCTTATGACTACCCATAACGACTGTCAAAGATCTACGAATGACTAGCCGGGACCAACGGTTAAACGTTCATTCCAAGACACGGAGGGTCTCAATATGTAATTGATGGTCACCCATCCACAAACCAACCGTTATTGGATAACACGATTCCCTCTAAGATCGACATAAAACTGTGACCTCTGTCTCCTTCATACAGTCTGCCCCAATGACCTTCAACTTAACCAGACAACTATCACCTCATCTTGTTTTTCTCCAAGCAGTACAAAATAATCCAGTTCTTTTCCGGATAATCCTTGGCCTTGATTCTAAGCATTGATTAATAACTTGGCACAGATCCATCAGTCTACATGTCTGATGTCAGGCTTACGATGGATGACCAACGCGAATGTGGTGCTCAGACGTTGAAACTCCTCTGTCTCGAGACGTTTTGTCTGTCAAGGATAAAAGAATCGGGTTAGTTCATTTGTCATTTTGTGCTGGAAATCAACTAACAATTTACAACGGGTGTAAAATGAGGCTTAATGAAGCCAAGAGTAAAATAAAACGAAATTGATGTCGGTATAAAGAAAGAAAGAAAAAGTATTTATTGCGACTCGTACAGGAAGATCACAAACTAAACTAAACACAGTTAAAAATAAAACAAATTACTTATATAAAAAAGTAACAAAAAGAAAATGAAACAGAAAGTTCGTAAGTCCGTCCGTGTAACGTTTCAAAGTCAAAGTCAAATCATTTATTTCAAATAGGCACATAAAAAGGCACTATTGAACGTCAAAAAAAAAAATTGATTCTATTCGTAGTAGTACCTCTGAGAAGAAATGGCGAAAAAATCTCAGGGGTCAGTCTATTTTAAAGTCCAGACATAATCCTGGTCAGATCAAGTGAGGACAATGTAGATTAGTGTCTGAAATGGTTTTTCGAAGACAGAACCACACAGATCTGAGTCGACTAGTCTAGTCAGTGCAAGCATAATCAGCCTATAACGTTCCCACTGCTGGGACACAGGCCTCCTCTCTGTGAGAGGGAGTGGGCCATAATCCATCACGCGGGCCCAGTGCGGGTTGGTAGATGTCACATATCTTCGAATTTTTGGTTCTAGGACATGCCGGTTTCCTCACGATGTTTTCCTTCACCGTTTTGAGAGCAGTAGTAATGAAATAATTTACACAAAGTAAAGCGCCAGTCTGGGTCCGAACGCACGACATACTACTCGTAAGTCATGGCCGTTACCACTGAGCCACCACAGCTCTGTAGTGCAAGCATTTTTCAGTAATCGTGTAGCTCAACTCAGAACTTGAAGGGAGCTTGATTCTTCCCGTCATTGCAATAACTTTTTTGTACTGGACCATACCAGAAGGCCAATTCTCGTAATTTAAATCGTTCAAAACCTAGTCGCAGTGTCATCTCGGCGACAAACAAATTTAAAAAACTTGTTAAAATGTAGAGAAATTAGAGGTATTTTTGACAGATCGAGACTGACATCAGACCGTGAACGTTCTTAAAATTACGAGAATTGCCCCTCTGACAACCTTCTGGTTACGGAGATATTGAACGTCAAATTTCGAACTTTTATATTCATGAAAACAAACTTTAAACGTACGTATGTGTTTTTTGTGTATGGGCGTGTGTTTGAATACCCCCACGACCGCTATACCGTTGAATGCACTCATTGGCACAATGTTTTGCCTTAGGTAAACCGCGATTGTCACATCAAAGTAAATTTAAAGATTCCCAGAACTTATTTTCTTTACATTGTTATATAATACATAGCTCGACGTACAGAATGACGACTTTTTTATGAATCGTTTTACACCCTGTATTTCCCGCATGGTGGATCATCATCATCATTCTCCTGCCCTTATCCCAATTTATTTAGGGTCGGCGCAACATATCTTTTTCTTCCATATTTCTCTATTAATCGTCATCTCGGCAGTCACCCCCTTTCTAACCATAGCATTATTCACACAGTCCATTCATCGTTTCTGACTGTAACCCTAAACTGTCTTTAAAGTATAACCTCGCCGTATTCCCTGAAAGGGTAGGCAGGTACCTACAGTATGGGCCATATTTCGTTGTTATAAGTCCCATGTAATAAGGCCTCCCTGTGAAACACACGATTGCAGTTGCCTCTGTCGTGGACGCGTGTCGCTCGTGTGTATGCACACTTACCCAAAAAAAAAGAGTAGGTGCATTATGTACTCAAACTCATACTCTTTATTGCATGTATTATAGAAAGAAAAGAAAGAAAACACATTTATTTATCAGAAACTAAAAGACACACAATACGATAATAGGTCTATTGTGTATCTTTCTTTTATATGTGTATACAGGGCGTCACACGGATATGCCGCATGGAGGGAAAGTACCTTGAATATTGTAGATGGAACATTTTACTGAAACAAGACATTATTTGAATTTTAAAAACAATTTAAACTGTGTTCATAGATATTTAAATAATTACATGGTTGAACCGGGAATCGAACCCGTAACATGAGAAAAATAATCACCTGTAGTTTTATCATACCGATCGAAAGGCTTCATTATAAGGATTACATGTGACACTATGTTATTTTGCTAAATAACATAGTGTCACAAATAAAAGGAAGACCATGAATTTTAACATGTTTAATACCAAATTAATCAATTTATCAAATGCTCAAAATGAGTCCCTTCCTGTTGAATACAAAGTCGCACTCTTTTGATTATTTCGCTCCCTGCCGATTTTTTGATCTTGTTGTGGTGGATATTTAGAATAATACGTCTAAGTTCTGCTTGTAGCTCGTGAACACTTTCATACTAGTTCTTGGAAACTAAATTTTTTACATAACCCCATTTTACTCAGTAAAATGTTCCATCTACAATATTCAAGGTACTTTCCCTCCATGTGGCATATCCGTGGGACGCCCTTTATATAGGGAAAAGTGAAAAGCGGGTCACAGGTGTGTAATATTTATTAACTGCACTTCATAGAAATAGGGGAATAATAACGTGATTGATTTAATAAACTACACGGTTTATATATTAACAAAGGGATGTCTACCATTAATCGAATTCATTATAAATGTCAATCGTACTATTTATATGACATTAATTTGATTTCCGACAGTCGCTTTATGAATAATATAATATTAAATTCGTGATAAATTTCTAGCAGATTAAACCTTAATGCATGGTATTAAATTCCCTTTTACGTAAAAATATTGTCATTCGCCCCGCTCTGCTCCTGATCCGCTTAATACGGAACTTTTTGCGTTCTCCGTTCCACACTTCTTTGAAGTCCATATTAAAAATGAATTTTATATGGGCCTAGGATTATCCGATGGTAGATAAGAATTCCGTGCTACATGGTACAGTGGCAAATGAACGGTTCGGAAATTCGGTGTCATTTCAGAATGCTACTGGAATGTCAGATTAAATTTCGAATTTCCATGGTAATTGAAAGATTACAGTTTGAGATTACGTGTATTTTATTGTATGTGTATGTCGCAGCCAACTAGCTTAATCAGCCTTTCAGTTAACAGCCTAGCCTTTCAACTAAACGGCGTCGTTCAACTAACAGCCTGTATGATATTCAGTCAATGCGTCTAATACAATATTTAATGAACTGGCTGGCTGATACTTTGGCTATTTATATAATAGGGTGAATAATAATTTTAACAACTGTTATTTTAACAGTTGTTAAAATTATTATTAACTGAAGGAACACGGGTGGGTTTTAGTCAGTAAAAGTCTGACACGCCCTCCCATTCCTCCCAGAGCGGGAGAAGTCATATGATGATTTCACACCCAGAAAAAAAAAGGGAGGCTATTATGATCAGTTGAAAAACGATTCAAAATTGATCAAGTATTTACACTAAGTACTAAGTTAAATGACGAACTAACTACACAAATAAATACAAAAACAAAAGGACGCTTCGGCGTCGAAGTACTCGTCCGCATTGCTGTCATCCGAAAACATGCCCAGAAGACTGGCAGCATGAATTATTTTTTTTCGATATTTTTAGCATACTGACCTTATTTGGTTGGCAAGTTTGAGGAAATCCTCCTGAAAAGTCCTGTAGATTCCACCTTCACACTCAAAATAGATAGTGTCTCGGTTTAAACAAGTTTAATAGGGTAAAACAAGGATAGATGCCCCAGGGGTATAGTTGCCCTGATTGTAATTACTCTATTTTCGCGGATAAATCGCATGCCATTTCATTTATTTATCTATTGAAATACTCCAACGACCACTAAGTTGACCGTGTCGCATGTCTCTGTGCGATTGCATGGGAAGTCAAAACGCGATCAAAGTTTTGTATCTACTCAAAAACACTAAGGCCATGGGGTCCAAGTGCCCACTTAGTATTTTGAGATATCGCCAAGCGTTTGGTCGACTCTTCACGTGACCAGAGGGCTGGCCTATTTTTTGGCCAAAGAAGGCTGGCAGCATTGCCACGTTGTATGGCAATGCTGATTGCATTGCCATAGAACGTGGCAATGCTGCCAGCCTTTTGGGCACGTTTCTTGATTATTTCCCCGCCTTTTTATACACTAGTACATATTATTAGTATTATTTTAGTCTTAAAATAAAAAAGGAAATATTTACATAATTTAAAATGCTTACAATCTTGTAAGCTTTTTAAATTATGTAAATATTTATCTGATCGGTGAAATAATTAATGATGACTACTAAAACTAGATTTATATGTTTAACACTACTATTACAACATTCTATGGATTTTACAGTCTGCAATTTTCAACTTTCTAAACTTCCAGCTAATTTCAAAGAAATTTTGTAGAAGGCTTGTTTGTGTAACTAAAAACATCGTAAGGTAATTTTCATTCCGGAAAATGAAAGCAATACTTTACAGCCATAGAGCCATAGGCCGCACAGGCAGGCATTATATTATTAAATCTAAATTCGAAGTAGGCTGGCCGAAAATCAACTTGAATTATTTATTCTCTAATATAAAGCCATGATATCAGCATCACAAAATAATAAATCACTGTCTCCCACACCCGAGAGACGTGTTACCCGATTGCTTCCTCATTACAGAGTAATGAGTTTTCCCAGTACCATCTTGCAGTGGTACAGGATACTTTAATATTAATACAGACTTACTCTTGCTCTGTTGTCTGTGGACACGGTTCGTTAATTACCTCCGAACCAAGTACAGAAAACTTCAAAAAACTTGAAATGGAATCTTCTATGTACATATATACCATACATATACTATGTATATGTCACTTCGTTAATTTATTTACTATTTTTAAGATATATAACTCTTCTGTTCGTGTGTTTGTCACATAACTCCTCCTAAACGGCTGAAATTTTGTGTGTATATTTCAATGGGTTTCTGGATGGTTTGAAAACACAATTGGACCCGGTAGGTGGCGCTGCTTTTTCAGGCAGGACGATGTCTGCCAAGTCCGCTAGTATAATATATAATAAAAAAAGTAACGAAGTGAAAACTGTACATTGAAAAAAAGTAAGGCTTCACCGCCTTACTTTTTTAGGGGTGTGGGAACGAGTCTGAAGCCGAAAATATAGTTTTTAGAAATTAGGTCCGTTCGCCTGTGTTTCTGGTTATATGTTCCGGTTTGGCGTAAAAACGCCTGAACGGAATTGGATGAAAGGAGATAATTTTATTAATTTTGGGTAAAATTATAAAAACAAACAACAAAAAAAAGGTATATTCCGTTAGAATTATGTTTTGTTCACTTTTCATGGAAGGACCAAATCTGTAGGGTCATTCCCTGCGCTTCTATACAAGTTTGAAAAATACTCTTTTTTGTATGTTTTAGTTAAAAGAACCGAATTTAAATCAACCTTGAACCGAATGCTTTAACGATAAAGCTGAAAAACTATTAAATTTTGACAGAATGTAGTAGCTCGATGTGCTGGTGTCTGTACGTTTCCATGAGATATATTCCGATATCCAAAGCTACGAGTAGTTATAAATATGAGGCCTTGAATGACATTATAGCGATGCTCAAGTCAATTCTCAGGCTGAGTTGGAACGATTGAATATTCATTACCTTTATATTAATTTACATTTTATGATGACAGGAAAACATGTGATTGTGATTATGAATGACTCAATTTGGTATTAGATGTAACAGTTATCGGTGTTGTTGTTGTTGTTGTTGTTGACGTTGAGATCGTAAGACGTACGAAGGTCTTCGATATCGGAAAGCGTATTATGGAATTCAAATGGAATTGGATAGGACATCTAGCAGCCAAAGCCATGACAGGTGGAGTAAGGCTGTGACAGAATGGCGTCCAAGGACTGGAAGACGAGATGTCGGTCGTCCAGCACCGACCCTATTACTAAACCTCTGCTGTCCGTTCGTCCGTCCATCCGCCAGTCTGACCGTCCGTCTGTCTGTCAGCGGGCTGTATCTCATAGGTACATAGTTAAAATTTTCACAGAGTGTGTATTTCTATTTCCGCTATAACAACAAATAATAATATTAAAATAAAAAATAAAAAAAGGGTCTTCATACAAGAAACGTGTTTTATTCGGCATTTTTTGTGGTACGAAACTTCGTGTGCGAGTCCGACTAGCACTTGGCCGCTTTTTCTAAGAGAAAAAGCCAATCACAGTTCAGCTCAAGTGGAAAATCGAAACCGAATCGAAACCGGGACTCCAGAAGAGCTAGTGATCCGAAGCAGTGGCTAGCAATAAATAAATGGCTAGCTTTTGCTTAATTTAACTTTAAAGAGTAATGTTTTGTGCGAACTCATGTAACTTAGTAGGTACTAGAATTAAGTATCGTGAACAATGGAGTGGATAACCAATTTACTCAACTTAAGTAGGTTTTTCTGAAGTAAGTCTTTGACTAAAGAAATTATACAGGGTAGCAGGGACATCGACGCGCAACCTGATACCTTGGATTCAGTACCTGATTCTAGACACCCTGCGTTAAAATTTTTCTTCGGTTATTAAGAAAAAATAGATCTGTACATTATGACAGCGGCCAACCCGTCTTGAGCAATCGTGGCGATCAATGCTCGTGCCTTCTCAGTAAGAGAAGGGACTTTTGCCCTGCAGTGGAAAAATAAGAGGCTGGTATTATTATTATAAGTATTGTACTTTTGTATGTAAAAGCTGTTTTTTTTTTAATTTCTTTATTTAACCATTTAATATGTACAGACGCCAGCACATCAAACTACCTGAAACTTTCAAATTTTCCCAATCAACTTTGAATCTAATGCTTCAGCGATAAAGTTGAAAATCTATTAAAGAAATTTGACAGATTGTAGTAGCTTGATGTGCTGGCGTCTGTACAAACATATATAAAAAGACAAGTAAAATAGGTACAGAGGTGATGCTTATTTCATAAGAAATTTCTTCCAGGATACCTGTGATAGGACATTAGATAGAGAGATGTAGACAGCGTGTGAAAGAGTAAAGGAAACAAAAAAAAAAATACATAAAATCATTACTTATAAACTAAAATTTTTTTTTTCTGTTAAACCACTAAAAATTTCTACGCTAGGTGGTCGAGAATCATGTGCTGAATTCATGGTTACAGTTTGTGTTTCAATGTTCCTGCCACCCTGTATTATACTCAAGATACCATAGAAAGTCTATCAGAAACAATGTCAAAGAAAATCTATAATCCCGTGTCAAATTCAGGCCTTCTACTGTAATATAGCAACATTAAACAGTGGCCTTCAGGGAAAACTGGCGTGGTGTTGTGCTACGTAATTACCAAGTTTGACACGTTAAGGGGCGGTAAGAAGCCAATGTTTAGGTGAACAACAATAGCGCGTCGCGTCATCAAAATAAGGTTCAAAACAACGATGCGTTTGATGTTAGTTGCCTCGAATGACCACCAAAATAAAAAGTTTAAAATAAATGTACGGCTCAGTGGGTTCCTTTTTAGGTACTTCTTTAGTTGATTGAATTCTCTTTATTATCATTACATAAAATATGATAGTTTATGCTCAAAATCAGACGTCAGAAGCTAGGCGCACGGTTCAAATTGGTAGTTTCCTATGGAGAAGAGCCAGTAAGAAACTCCACGGATTAAAATTTTAAACTTGCAAGAAACTTGCGTCGTGGGCCTTTGCACTTTTGCCGTCACCAACCCGTGATTACCAGATAGTTTTGACACGTCTAAGAAAACTATTTATTTTATATAAACATTGGAGAAATTATAAAATACTTCCGAAAATAAACCGTAGTTAAGTCCAGTCGTTTTATCACTACAAGATTGGTAATAGCACTATGTGAAAATCGATATTTATTTTGTTCGAAAATAATTTTCTATTAGCACACAAAAGTTACCTGTTATGTAGGGCGTATGACATGAGATATAGAATCCGACTGATAGGTTGAAACTAGGACTCATTAAAACAAGTATAGATCCTGGTGATAGATTTCAATTTTTGTTCACTTTGTCCCGTCTATCGTAACAAAAATGCCAATAGGTGGGAACCGAATTTACGACCTACGATATTCTATTGTATTCTTAAGACTGCTTTGTAAGCTTGTACAAAGCGGTCTTAAGAATAGAATAGACTAGTTCTTTATTTGCACAGAAAGTAGGTACAAGTTAAAGGTGTTATGTTTAAAATGATCCTAACTTGGTTTTCGATTAAAATGACCGTTCTAAATGCCATGATTGACTACTTAGCTCCATATTTAAGTGTCTTTGTGCATGTTTATTAATCAAGCTTCAAAATGATACATCATCATTCTCCTGCCCTTATCCCAATTTATTTGGGGTCGGCGCAACATGTCTTTTTCTTCCATAGTTATCTATTAGTCGTCCTCTCGGTAGTCACCCCCTTTCTAACCATATCATCATTCACACATTCCATCCATCGTTTCTTTGGTCTTCCCCTACTCTTAGAGCCATCGACAGTCATACTCAAAACTCTCCTAATGACATGATACATAACAAACAATATAACGCGGTCAGGTCAGGATATGGTTCAAAACATTTTTAAATCTTTTACTAGGTAACAACAATGTATTTTTTTCTTATTTTTTGTGTACGGTTTCCAGAATAAGCATGCCAAGAATTTAAATATTTTTTAAATAAGTGATTCACGTGATCCGCTAAAAGCTCAAAAAGGCGAATGACAAAAGCTCGAATAAATAAATAGGCTCAGAATTTTCGTATACATTTCTTATTTCAATTATACCTAAAATATATAATTATACTTACTCAATATTAAATGTATCCACCGGGATTAGTGAGCAAATGAAATTAATTGTGTCTGTGAAAGCAGAATGGTCGTTAAAATTTTAGGACGAAAAATATATTACACGGTGGGTCCGTCGAAAACGTCTATTGAGACCTCTATCTTATACTTAATGGATAAGTTTTAAAATAATGGCACGTATTAAGAACAATTCTCATAAGAGATACCGAACTCAAATGTAATTTTCGTAACGAAGGCACGTGATGTTGATTCGATGTAAATTGCATTATTTTTATGTAGATAAAAAGCAGCATCGCAGTGAGCCGTAGTGGCCAAGTGGTAACGGCTGCGACTTACGAGTTGTAGGTCGTAGGTTCGAACCCAGACAGGCGCTTTACTTTGTGTAAATTATTTCGTCGCCACTGCTCTCAATACGGTGACGGAAAACCTCGTGAGGAAACCGGCATTTCCTAGAACCAAAAATTCGAAGACATGTGACATCTGCCAACCCGCACTGGGCCCGCTTGGTGGATTACGGCCCATTCCCTCTCACCGAGAAGAGGCCTGTGTCCTAGCAGTGGGAACATTATAGGCTGATTATTTAGATAAAAAGCGACCAACAAGAGGTATTTAGAAGGCAGATGTGATTGGAAACATCAGGAGGAGACGCCCTATGAGGATATACAATGTGTAACAAAAATCCTATTGCTATCCTTAAGTACTAAAGATAACAACTGGTATAGAATCACAATACATAATTTCAACTCAAAAAAAAAACCAAGAATTGATACCAAATTTTCGGTTTCATATGTTTCTTAAATTCAAATCATAACAAACGTGTCGCCGCACTACGTAGGTCAATAACTTTCCACGTTACTTTCCAATATCATGATAAATCTCTTTATTAAAAATTCTCATAACTCCCGAACAAGAAGAGATATGATTAAAAAACACTTCCGATATCATTTGATATCATCCAAAGAAGCCGTCCCATTGGTATCTTTCCGTTACACAATGTATAGTGACCTTGTTGATGATGTTCTTCAGAAAGATCAGAGGGGCAATTCTTGTAATTTTAAGAACGTTCACAGTTTAATCTCAATCTGTCAAAAATACCTGTATTTCCCAACATTTTTGAAAAGAAATTGATATTGATTGTCGCTGAGATGAGATCGCGATTAGATTTTGAATGTTTTTAATTACGGGAATAAGTTTTCTGGTGCGTGCGTTAGAGCACCGGCGTACTTGTATGACCAGAGGTATGAACGTAACCGAAGCAAAAGGAGTATGTAAGAATCGTAGCAGGTGGCGTATTTAAAACATGATTGACGTGTAAAAGTGTTTGTACAAACCTACTCCCTACTAAACCTACTAATATTATAAACGCGAAAGTTTGCATGGATGGATGGATGTTTGTTACTCTTTCACGCCAAAACTACTGAACGGATTTAGATGAAATTTGGCACACAGATAGATTATAACCAGAATTAATACATAGGATACTTTTTGTCCCGATATTCCCACGGGATCGAAACTTATGAGGGTGAAACCACGGGGCGCAGCTAGTACAAAATAAAAACATTTATCATTTATTTTATCGTTCTGTAGTTTTTGCCCATCTCCATGGGATGTATGGAGCAAAATAAGTAGGCGATTACATTTTGGTCGCGTTCTATTGAATTTCGTTTCCAACGTCTTAATAAAAGTGGGTTTATCCTCATATCTTAATGATATTACGTGATGAAGTACGGGCTCAAAAAATGATCGATTTGTGCGTAAGCAAGAATTTGATTGATGGTATACCTACCAGTATCCATACTAATACACGCAATTGACTGAAATGAAATGGCATTTGTTCCTCAAGCGACAGAGCCATTGACACAACAAAGTAGATTGATCGAACATCATTATGTGGGTCTTTATGCTTTCCCATCCGGAAAAAAAAGGCTAGTAGGTAAGGTTGACCGTCCATTGGACCAAAGAAAAAGTGCGGGCTTGTATAATATTAACTTGTGGCGCCATCTACAACGCCACAAGTGAAGTCCCTTTACAGAGGGGCAATTCTCGTAATTTTTAGAACATTCACAGTCTGATCTTAGTCTCATTATTGTAATCAACCAGAATTCAGCCCGGAATCACCCACAGTTGAGTATAAGCCTCCCCTTTCGTCTGCCATACTTGCCTCTTCTTTGATCTCAGTTTCAATCTATCAAAAATATCTCTAATTTCCCTACATGTTTGACTACTTTTTGACATTGATTGTTGCTGAAATGTGATTTTGAACGCTTTTAATTACGGGAATTGGCCTTTTGACGTCACGCAAATTTCGCATCGCACAAGCAGAGTTCCGCGCGAATGACAAAGGTAATATACAAAAACAAACCGGGTGCCAACCATTGGGCAGTAGCCCACCAGATACAACACCCGACTGATCAGCGGATCCTCCCTTTTCTATGGAGGATGCGGATCTTTACACCCTGTTCCACACATCTCTATAAACTAATAGAACTTCACTCTATTCACATCATTGTTGATTCAGTGCACATGAACACTCCGCTACAATACTCAAGACTAATACCTCGCTCTTCCCCGCTTACACGCTCCATTCAAATGTACAGGCAGCGTCAACTCAAATGTAAACATCTCATGGTCACAAAGGAAATTGCCATAATCCCCATACTTGGACGAATGACTGGTGATCGCAAATGGTAGCGTGCGTGCGCTTTGTGACATAAAAATACTGCAGGTATATTCTGTTAAAATATCACCGTGAAAACTTAGGTGAAGTGAGCTGTCATTTTACCACTCACACTCACTTGACAGTTCACTTAAAGCTCACCTTACATGAGTTTTCACGGTGAGATTGCCCTACGATTAGAATACCTAAATGCATTGGGCCCTATTCTGTCAATTGGAAACATCATGTCTAAAATAGGAAAAACTTAAACAAAACGGCACCTCCACCAGCACAATCAATACTTTCCATAAACCTTTTCATATTTGAAACCTCTCTTGGGTCAGTAAAGACTTCTGAAAACAAAGGTGAAATATCCTACTAACATTTCTATCTTAGAATATAAAAATAAGCCCAAAGAAATATTTCCACTGGCCTGTATCACAATTCAATTTGAATGTTTTATTTTATGTTGGCCGTTCCCTAAAGTCGCATCTATCCCAAAGGTGGGTGGATGAACTATGGAAAGTTCTGAGTTCGGATGAAGTATAACGTCAGTGTGATGGAGGACGTGTTAAAAGTTTGTAGTATTTTTTTGGGATGTGATCCTTAGATAATGTACGTTACATAGAAATAGGATGTTTTTTTTACTTGGAATATTCAATTACGGATTCAAGTTCGTTTTCTACCCAAAGGCCCTAAGCACAAACAGGCGACGTAAACGTTACGAATTTTCGAATGAGTTTTGAATGGAAAATGAAAATTTTAACGTTTTTTTTTTTGCGGCAAGCACAGTTAGGTTCTTTGTACATACAGGTTTTTCTTACCGTGAAAAACTACTACCGTGTGTAGGTACGGTCGTCAGTGTTGTATGGATTACTACGGCACGGTTTATACGCCGTACCGTAAAGGAACCGTACCGTGTACAAAGGGACTTACACCTACATCGTCAGTCTTAAAACTAAATAATGATTATGTAGGAAACGAGTATCTTCAAATTTTAAATTAGCAACCTTCAGTTTGTGAACGCCAAATATTTGGCTAATGCTGTGAAATTTTTAAATTTACTTCAGCCTAATCAGCGATTCGAATGGACGGATAGAAAAGAGACGACAAGAAAAACTGAAATCTCGTTACGATCCCCTGTGATCTATTTGCAGTCAGTTCATGCGATGGAAGGTAAACGACCTAATTTTTTGTTTCTAAATCACAAAAAGGGATCGCTATTACCTATGTCTGTGAGTGACAGGCTCGTTATGATTGATTTCTAGTCCTAGGGTTTAAATCTTTGTTATAACCTACAAGCCATATCTTGGTCATTTCATAAAAAAGGCGATCATTGTTTGTCTTCTGTAGATTCTAGGGTATTCTGCAAAGATATCTCTAAAATTTTCTCTTCTTTAATCTGTTATAACGTTGAAAGCAATCTCTCTAGCCTTTTCTCGACTATGTTAGGACGGGCGGCTTCCTTTCTAATTGAATGCAGCTGACCTCTACAACCCAGTTAATGGGTAACACCATACTCCTTGGCAAGACTTCTGGGCTTCAGTCTACCCGTAACGACTATTAAAGATCTATGAATAACAGCCGGGACCATCGGTTTAACGTGATTTTCCAGGCACGGAAGGGTCTCGATATGTGATAGATGGTCGCCATCCACGATCCAACCGCGTCAGGTGTACAAATTTTTTTAACGCTAGAAAGAGCAACCTCATTTCTAACTATGGCTACGTAGGCACTGACAGGTGACTTGCTTTGCGCCCAGTGACTTAACATCCTAGCAAAGGCTCCAAGCTCGCAATCCAATTTGAAGATTCTAGAGCGTTCGTTCCGTTTCGCTACTCGCAAGGTGACTCACTAGAATCTAGGCACTAAGCAAGCGACCTGTCAGTGCGTACGTATATACTGATTTTCCTTAGCAACAAATTCTACTCTTAAAAAATCCAATACCATCTAAATTCAAAACATTACTGGCTGGTCTTACTCCAGTATCCAGCCTTGCCTCTGCAGCACAATAAAAAACAACAGCCAGTAACAACTCCATGGATTATAAATGTCGCATTACGAAACCCTAAAGAACACGGATGTCGAATCTTTATTATTTCCCGAAAACACTTTCTGATGCCAAAATAGATTAGGGCGCCATTCCCAGATAGAGATCGGGTGGTTTTCCGAAGAGAAAATTTAAATAATGACGCGATTTTACTTGAAGAGCGGAAAAGTTACATTAAAATTATGCAGATTGAAGTATATTTCTTTGTGTAACGACCTATTAATGTGTCGGTTTACGTTCTGCAGTCTTTGGAAGGTACGAAATAGGATTAACGTAGGTTTTATGGCAGGCTGCTATCCCACTAAATGACTTACCGTGAGGTTGTTACTTGTGGATTTTATGTACCGTTTTGTGTAACGACGTTAGGTTTATTGAATAAATCTGGCTTTAGATCTTCGCATACCGATATTCGTGGCTTCAGGTGTATTGGAATGAATTTGTAAAAATGTTACCGAGTCTTGGTTTAATCTGGAGCAGATTCGGTTATTATATTTTTGTTTAACTTTTCAATGTTCAACGCAGATTTTGTGCTCAAGTTCGACGTTAAACCACAAGCATGTGGTTTAGTTGAAGTGGTGACAGTACTAATTCATAGAGTTGCTAGAAGCAACTCTTGGCTCCAAAATGACACTGAAAGAGTTGTTGGTAAACATTTGTGAAAATATCACAGAAATTGTATCGAAAACCTGTAGTTAGGATGAATTTTTCCCAAAAAACAAACTTAACATTGTAGTTGAAAAACATATTCTCCCATACATCGATATACGTCACGGTTAATTTTTTAATTACAAAATGTAAGTATTTAATCGCAAAAATAGATCAATCGCATTTCGATACGTGTGACATAAGTAGTCCATTTTTGCACGACGTGAAATTAACGCCGGAACGTAGTGAGGGTGCTAAATGCCGTCAACGGGAAGTACCCTATAGATTTTCATTTATTTCCGAGTAACATTGCGTATAATTGACCGTATTTTTTTATTGCGTCGACTTAGAAGCTTGATTTTTAGAACCTCAAGGAACCGTTGACTTACGTATTTAATATTAATTTCAACTTGATACCTCCACGCGTTCCTGAGAAAAAGGATCTTGACAGACTGACAGACGGACGGATGGGCGGACTACAAAGTGATCCTGTAAGCGTTCCTTTTTTACCTTTTGGGGTACGGAACTTTACGGATGGTAGTGTTAATTCCAATTTTGGCCACGCGCCAAAATATTCTTGTATCGTTGGTCCGTTATACTCTTGGATTTTCTGGTGGACTAAACGGATGGACCATAGCAACAAACGTCATCATTCTCCTGCTCTACATCAACAATTTGGGGTCGGCGCAACATGTCTTTTTCTTCCATACTTCTCTATTAGTCATCATCTCGGTAGTCACCCCCCTTTCTAACCATATCTACATTCACACAGTCCATCCATACTCATCATCTGCCTAGTCTTTTCCCAATTATGTTGGGGTCGGCTTCTTATTTTACATGGAGCGACTGCCTATCTGACCTCCACAACCCAGTTACTGGGTAATACGAAACCCCTTGGTAAGACTGATTGTCAGCCTTTCGGGCTTCTGACGACCCGTAACGACTGTCAAAGATCCACGAATGACAGCCGGCACCAACGGCTTAACGTGCTATCCGAGGCGCGGAGGGGTCTTTGTATGTAAACATGGTCACCCATCCATAGACCTACCGCGGCAAGCGTAGCTTAACCTGATCGATCGACCCGTGCGGCTCTTATTACTTAGCCACAAGCCCAGTACATAAGACATAATCGCCAGTTGCCTGAAAAAAATATACCATAAAAACTACACTATCAAGTATCAACGTCCTTTATCCTACTATGATAGTCAGAACACGCAGTTAGGGGTCCGACAATAAACATCACACTCCGGTTTTATTTACTCTCATTTCGATGACACAGGTACCTCGTAGTGAATGTTAAACGCGCTATTTTATAGAGGTCCCTGTTTTAATATTATTCCCAAAGACAAAATCTACCTAATGTTCCTAACCTAGTAGTTTTCAGCACCTCTGAAAGTTCCAGTTGACTTATCTGGCAGTATTTTTTTATAAATCTGGTGCGTCCTATTCTAAAGAATTGGCAAACTCAAGTGGCAGTGGGCTGGGCACTTACTGTGAGATGTGATGACGCTTGGGGGAGGACTATCTTCAGCAATGGACGTCTTTCGGCAGAAATGATGATGACAATGCCTATCCGAGTACCTAAAGCAAAGAGTGTCCTTTTTTTTCAAACTGAAAACCAAAAGTCATTTATTCAAATTAGGCTGAGAATCAGCACTTTACGAACGTCAAAATTACAAAAGACAGTCCCCCAAAAACGCCCGCCCTTCACCACTTCCTAGTGCTTTCGCTGGGAAGAAGAAGTGGCGCAACAAACTCCCCAGCAGCACAGCTGTCTGTTCAGTTAGAAAATCGAGTGTATACAATACCTGGTACCTGGTACCTGTGTTAAGTAATTAACATTACACAATTATAAGTTCTGTGTCTTAGAACATAAAATTAAATTATTTGCCATATGTCAGCTAGCCACGCCAATATACCAACAAATATAATAAAAAACTATATGTACTCAAGCTAAAAATAATTAATTAAAATTGAAATGTAAATAAAAGCCTCCAGGCATAAAGGGCGTGACAGCTTACATATTCATTTTCACATGTAGGTACATATCTAGCTGGTGTCTGTGGGATCAATGATAGTAACCCATTAGTATTGTGTCTACACATAAGTAATGAATGAAAGTGTGCGTGCGTAGGTACCTGTAATACAAATCCAAAGCTTTCGCTTGAAATGTAAAACGGGGAACGAGGTGTTCCAGCTGCTACGCAACACGGAGATAGTGCATAGGCTAAAGAGAAATAATCCAATTGAGTTAGGGGAGTGAACAAGGCTGAGCTATACAGGGTAGCAGGAACATCGACGCACAAACTTTAATCATGAACCCAGCACATGATTCTAGACACTAGTGTAGATATTTTTGGAGGGTTATCAAAAAAAAATCTACTGTTTCATAGAAAAATAAAATACATACTAAGTATAGCTTAGTACGTATTAAGCTAAGCGTACAGAGGCCACGGTGGAGCACACGGTTGAGGTCTGCCCCGCTTGGCGGAGCACCGCCGTGTCCTCGTAGAGGCGATCGGCAGCGGCGGCGGCCTCTCGCGCCCGGCCCTGGTGCAAGCCATGGTCCGGGGCGAGAGGGAGTGGGAGGCAGACGCCTCCTTTTGCGAAGCAGTCATGCTAGCGAAGGAGGTGGCGGGACGGATGAGGGAGAGAGCCTCCCGTCCCAGCCGCCACGGGAGACGCTCCGGGCGTCGGGAACCGCGTGACGACACCCGGCCACCGTAGACGCGGGCCTGCGGGCGGAGAGCAATGGGTAGTTCACCGCCCAATCAGGACCAGGCCCGTGCCGCACGGCGCGTAAGTGTTCCACGCGCGCCTCAAAGAGTTGTCAGCATAATTTGAGGGGCCCTTAGGGCCGAAGCCTGCCGGGTCAGCGGGATTGTACGAAAGGGTTACCGCTACCCCGGAACATAAAGGGCAAAGCAAGGAACATGGGTGGGTAAGAGTTAGTCAGTAAGAGTCTAACACTTCCTTCCGCTCCACCCAGAGCGGGAGGGGTCATTTGAAGATTTCACATCCGAAACAAAATAAAAAAAGCTAAGCATATTACGCTTCTGCCCGCGACTTGGTCCACGTGAAATATATTGTTGTTGTTGCCGTCACATCGCATCACCTACCTAAGGTATTAATTCGTTTCCATTCAGCGTTATTTCTGACATTTTTAGTTTTCGCTCGGCTCCTAAGGGTCGTAGCGTATGTATAAAGCCTATAGCCTTCCTCAAGAATTAGGCCATCAAATACAAAAATATTTTTTTCGAATCCGACTTGTAATTCCAGATTTGCGCGTTCAAACAAAAAATTCTTCAGCTTTATTGTTGGTATAAATGTTAAACAGTTCCCAAGGAACTGATTTATAGCAAAAAAATATTTTTTCCGCAAGTAATCTTAATTTGATCTAAATGGTCTTCCCACGCCGTCTAAAAAGCTGGTTTTGGTTTTTTATTTTTGATTGTGTTTAGTTTAGTTTTATGGTGTTCCTGTACGAGTCGCAATAAATACGTTTTCTTTCTTTCTTTCTTAAAATGACGTTAGGCTTTTAGTTATGTGGGTCGACCTTTTCGATCTGCTTAATCATAATCCTGGGGTAGGCACGTTATGTCTGAACCAACACAGATAGAAAAGTATGAGCAACGAAAATCACGCCAACGTGTCCCAAAAAAATAGGTAGACGTGAGATTAATTAATTTCATTATCTTTGAGAGTGAACTGTGGTGATACTGCTAACGCCATCTGTTATAATAAACGTGAACTAATAACGTGTAATACCTATTAACTTAGCTGTGTAAATGTTCGTCAAAGCATGAGAATTTGAATTGGAAACTGCTGATATTCTTGCTTGCCTTTTTCAAAAATTAACAATTGTGTTAACTTTCATATTTATGATTATTCAATAAAAACGCCACTCTGAGAACTGTTTGTTAATCCTATTAGGTACTTCCTTACACAGGCCTTTAAGTTCAACCCTAGTATTTGTCGGATAGTTCTCAAACTTTATGACGTAACATTTCTAAACATTACATTTCTGAAATGTGAGCATAAAATATGGTAACACTTTCAGAAGACCTTTGGTATATTATTCAAAATAGTGGTTATGCAATGACAATGGAGAGGGCTATGCTTGGAGATTCCCTACGTGATCGAATCAGAAACCGAGTCAAAACCGCAGGAGAAGCAAGGTAACCGACATAGCCCGAAGAATTGCCAATCTTAAGCGGCAGTGGGCAGGCCCACATTGCTCGCAAAACAGATGGCTGACGAGGCTGAAAGGTTCTGGAGTAGCAACCGCGTACCGGAAGACGTAGATTGGAAGACCTTCTACAAGGTGGACCGACAACCTTGTGGGAACCCGCTGGATGCGGGAAGCACAGAGCCGGTCGAAGTGGAGGTGCTTGGGGGAGGCCCAGCACTGGACGTATTTCCGCTGAAATTATGATGATGAGTGGTTATGCTGTATGTGTAACTCCTTTGTTGGCTTTGCAAAAAATATGTATATTAGTAATAAAAAGAAACAGAAATTTAGTAGAATGAATTTCGTAATGAGGAAAGAGGAAAATGTTCAAGAAAACAACAAGTATCCAATTTCCTATACAAACTAAGCAAGCCGTTTGATTGTTTTAGAATTCTACAAATAACAAGAATAACGTATTGTTTTTCAGCACTGCTTTATTGTTCTATGACTAAGTACAAAAAAGCAGTGCAGTTCATCTTCTGCCCTGCTATAAGAGCTGTTGGTAAGCCCCCAGGAAACTTTATTTTACAATGAACTATGTAGCATATCAGCGGGAGCAATGGTGGCCTAGTGGAGCAGTGGCCTAGTGGCAGCGGCCTCGACCTACGAGTTGTAGGTTCGAACCCAGAGAGCAACTTTGTGTAAATAATCTCACCACCACTGCTCTCAAAACCTAGAATCAAAAATTCAAAGACATAATTATGACATCTACCAACCCGCATTAAAAAAATGTCAATAGTATGTGAGAACAAGAAGAGAAGAATATGATTTGTGACGTCTTGAACTAAAATATTAACTATACCCACACAAAACATTGCAAACAAAATTAACATAATTACGTAATTAAATACACAATGTTAAAATATATAAACGTATAATAATACACAAGCTGTTGTTTTGTATCCTCGTCAAATTTCAGGAGGCTGTTATGAAATACATAAATAATCAAATAAAATTACGATCCCTGGTAAATAATGAATAAATACTTGTTTTTTTTAGTTATTTAAGTTTGACAGTATTTCAGAATACATCACTTTCAAAGAACAGAATCGCGTTATGGTATCGTATAGCCGGCTGCGTTTTTATGTGTGTTTAAAAGGGCAGTTACAGTGCGGTCTCACACAGGCCGCGTTTTAAAATGCGTGTCCCTCACAATCATGCCGATTTCCGAAAATTAGAAAAAAAAAATACCTACTTATTTTATTATTGATTCCAGTCGAGAATCAGTAGCATAGTTACCTCCTTGAATTTGACGAGGATGCAAAACGACACCTTGTATAAATACTCACAGTTAAGAGGAAAGTCTCTTATCTTATACAAGTTGTAATAAACTTTATCAATAATTTAAATATTAATACCTCCATTTTACAATTACATACTTCAAAAACTGAACATTTGTTTAAACCATGTCAAGTATACGAAATTTGCAAGGCGTTGTTAATGTTCCTAACTTTGGTTTCACTTTGGCTTTGGTACATCAAGATCGAGTGAAATGCTCTTTGAAAGTGAGATACTGTTTGATATACCTACTTCATGTGTGTGTGTGCGTGAAAATGGAGAAGGTGTTTGGGTATAGCTACCTATATTTAGCATAATCAGCCTATAGAGGATTAAATTGAATAGGTGCGCCAAATAAAAAAATCGAATTCAACGTGTTTAAGCAAACATGTCATTAAGGAAAGGGATGCACATACGTGGGCGTAGGTGAGCGATTAGGTAACGTCACGTGGTCGCGCGCCCTTTTTTTCGTAGGAGCGCGGAGCAGTCAAAATGAGGTAAATACAGCTAGTTCAACACGTTACGAACTGGCTTCAATTTCTGAATTCTGCGATGAATGGATTACTTATCGGGCGCGTTGTGAAAATATATACTTTAATTTTCTTGTTTTGAATAATGTTTTGTTTTTTTTATAATAATATTGTGGGATCTGAGAAGGAGTGGGCCGTAATCTAAAACATTTAAAAATATAAGAAATAGTATCCCACCGGTATCGGGAACAGGGTCCAAGCTAGCGGCGGTCAGGGCTCCAGAGAGAGGAACCCCCTGACAATGCGAGCCGTGTCCAGAAGTCGGTACTACTGGACACGGCTCGCGTTGTCAATATATGTAAATATATGTATTTACATATATTGACAACGCGAGCCGTGTCCAGTATACGGTATACGGTAGATGTATTTACATACATTGCAATAAAGGAGATAATAAAGTTGTGGGATCTGAGAGTGAGTGGGCCGTAATCTACCGTATGTGGTAGATGTCTTATGTCTTCGAATTTTTGGTTCTAGGACATGCCGCTTTCCTCACGATTTAAAAAAAAATATCACACAAAAGATTGTATATGCCAAAATATTATATAGATAAATATAGATTGCATCAACAATGTCATTTAATGTGAATTTTAATACCACCATACTTTATCAACTTCAGTGGAGATACTAAATTTATAATCTTGATTTAATTTACTGGCATCAACGAAGACATAGGTTGTCAATGCCGCACGATCGTCTGTAATAAGTTTATCTCGCCAAGAATGGGTTAGCCATTGTAACTCGCTCGTGTGTTGACCCAAAAATATAAAGTGATTTATCTCCACTTTCCTAAGAGTAAACACTGCACTATCCTGAATTGATTCTAACAAAAACTTAACTGAATCCAGCAAAGTTTGCTTAACATAAAAAATGCTAAGAGTATTTGTTCAGAAATATTTTCTTCGAATACAAAATTCGGGTCGGGACAAATAGGTCTTTGCCTTCTTTATTGTGTTGGATTCGGTCAGACAATATGTGCCGTGTCTTATAAGAGTTATGAGACAATCGATCTGAGTTTCGGTAAAGGCCCTATCTATTAGATATCGGGAAATGTGATCATACTCCGTCATTTGTTTTTTGAACGCGAACTGAAAGAGCAACACGATATCTAATGACGTCAGGATGTGTTTGTCGATTTATTGAGCTGGCTTAAGCAGCTTTGTTTTGCGGTATTACGTGGGTTTGTTCCTGTAGATACCGTTGATATTCTTTTTTGAACAATTTACTCACTCGCATTAAGTTTGGGGCAAACCATTATGAATTCTGACTTTTAGTGATGATAAAATAGTTATTAAAAATGGTACAGTTTTTTTCAGCCATTACAGACAACTTTTTATTCATGTCTGAATAATGTTGAAAACCACTGACTCGATTATGGTAACGAGCAGCGATTCTGTGAACCCTCAGATCTGATTACTCGCATAATATTTTTTATTGACTTTAGTACAAAAAATAAAAAATCTGCATTTAAAGCAGGCATAATTTTGATGGAGTCGGTTGTGGAGGACGGTGGAGTTTCTTGCCGATTCTTTTACATACGAAAACCACCATTTGGAAGGGGCGACTAGAATCAATTCTATTTTATTGTAATTTTTGACGTTCAAAAGTGCCTTTTATGTGCCTATTTGAAATACACATTGACTTTGATGTATTTGTTTGTCGCTACTTTGATGCGGAGTCGATGTTGACATTGAGGTCTTGTAAAATACCTAATGCTTTAATCTAAAAGGTTACGATTTTACTCACGATTTTTTTCTAAATTTTCAGGAGTCACAAGCCTTCGAGACGTCATGCTCCTAGTACAGCCTTCCACAGTCATCAGGGGTGGCACAGCCGCTTTAATTTGTTCCCGGGACATGCAGGGGGCTCCACTGTACTCCGTCAAGTGGTACAGGGGCAACCATGAGTTCTACAGGTATACGCCGATGGAAGAACCAGATACGAGGGTATTTGGATTGCCTGGGATCTATGTGGATGTGAGTAAAGATTATTTAGGTTGCCTGTTTTATAGGTCACCTGAGGTCGTTTCTTGTCGTGTTTAAGCCATCAGATTGTCCTAGTGCAAGAGAAAGATAGAGCTATACAGGGCGCACAGCACCACCCGTTTTTGCAACGAAGACTTTAGTATTTTATAATATTGAGTTTATACCACAACGTCATGTCAAAAAAAAAGGCATTTTTTTTTACAAGTAGCTCATTGTTGATCGCCCTTACTACTGCGACATAAAGGCGCTGTCATTGTTAATATGTAAAGGTGCATGTTTACAGTTTGTTTTTATTCCAATGTATCAAGCGTAAACAAATGCGAATCGAAACGGCACCTGAAACTCATACCGTGTTATTACAAAACGAAACCTAACTTTAGTTCTAGCCTTAACTATTGAGCCAGTACTTGTATTTCGAACTTTATTTCGATTTAGGCAAACTTCTTAATACTAAAATGACAACTTAGCACCGAACTAAGCTGTCAGTTTTGTATAAAGAACTGCATTTCTATAACAGTTGGGTTCGTAATTCAATAACTGGGTCAGTGGTTTAAACCTGATCGAAAGAAAAACCTTGTTTTGTAATAAGGGGTAAGATGTTGCCCGAATTCTCCACTACCTCCTCTAATTATCTAAGTAGCAGTTCAAAATTTGATTCTTCCGAGTACCGGTTTTAACTACATAAAGCGAATGGAATCTTATCTGAATTCTATTCCACTCCAATATTCGGAATTTTGTTACCTCACCCAAGAGCAACATAAAGATAATTAGGGTCTACCTTCCAATATGTTTTTCCTGCTCTGCCTTTGGCTCCTCATGGACAGATTAAAGACTCTATTACACGGATGGATAGGACTCGATCACAGAACCTAATTCTTTCAGTCACCTGCAATAAACAAAGAAAACGATCCTTGCTTAGTTGATTGGTTTGGTTCAGAATTGGAATGGTGCAACTGTTCATGCAATTTGTTCAATTGAACGACGAGAACCATTTTGGATTTTGTTGGAGAGGGCTTTAGTCCTTTGTCAAAATCGTTTTGAATTGTGCCTACTACTAGGCTCAGGAGTTTTACCCAGTAATTTGGTTCTGGAGGTGAGATAGGCAGTCACTCTATGTAAAATACTCGTAACTGATTGTTGGGAAGAGGCTAGACAGATGACGATATTATGCTTAGAAGTTGTTATGTGACTATTTATGTACGGACGCCAGCACATCAAGTTACTACAATCTGTCAAATTTCTTTAATAGATTTTCAACTTTATTGCTAAAGCATTGAGGTTCAAGGTTGATTGGGAAAATTTGACAGTTTCGGGTAGCTTGACCTGCTGGCGTCTGTACCAATCCATGATATTTTTTTAAAGTGTTCTCATGATATTACTGTTACTGTTAACCTGCATAATCCCACTGCTGGGCAATGGCCTGGTTCCATGACTTCCAGGTCCTTCGATCCAGGGCTAAAGTGGACCATAAATATTGAGACAATTACTTGTTTGTTTGTTTTTATTTTTAAAAACGTTGCCCCACACTAGGAATTTCTCCTGTATCGTGGGTGCGTTTACAAACATTTAAACTCACATACACAAACAGCCAGACCCGGAACAACTACTTGTAGGCAATACAAATATTTGTTCCGTGCGGGAATCGAACCCGCAACACGCAGCGCAGCAGTCAATCGCTTAACCACTGCGCCAACCGTGCCGCCGTACTTACCTAAAGAACATCAAACATTGTTGGTCACCTCAATAAAAGATGGTGTTCGACCGTGGGGAACAAAGCTGACCACAGCTACAAAACAAAGCTAAACTAAAAAAAAAATTGTAAGCACAGCACAAAAACATAACTAAAATTGAAAAAGACTACAACGAAGTTCCGAAAAACTTTTATGGCCAATGTACCACAGTTTGGTGAGCAAATATTCCAAAATTTAAACAAAGTCGAGCAGTTTCACGTTTGAATACGGTCAGCAAAAAGGAACATACAAAAAGGCTGCCAGGCGACAAAAATCTGGTACACATATTGTGTACCTGTTTGAAAACATTCCGAATTTCGCTACCGACGTCACTGGTATGGTCTCACTTTGCTAGATTGAATCGATAAAGACAGGATCGGGATTGAATACGATTTTCGAGGTGCGATCCAGTCTGTATAGTGCTGTCTTCCTTTCATTACAGCGGAATGAGGTTTTTCACATCTCTTTTATTGTAGAGGTGTTTAAAGGGAATATCTGTTAGTGGTGGATACTTTAAAATCCATTCCGGATATTTACTGCACGAGTTGCATTGTGTTGGATGGTTTCTATTTTTATCTTGAACCGAAAATCGACGCTTCTAACAGTAATTGTGTCTGCGATGCGGAAAATGTTACAAAGTGATACTTCTTGGTTAATGGACTGAAAATAATTGGATCTCTGGTTGTAAACGGCACAGGACTATTTGATGAGTCCTGAACAGCGTTCTAAAATCACTTTGTTGTCATTGATGTTCTTATCTATCTAACTATATCTAAGCTAATATCATCATCTACCTAGCCTTTTCCGAACTATGTTGGGGTCGGCTTCCAGTCTAACCGGATGCAGCTGAATACCAGTATTTTACATATAGCGACTGCCTATCTGACCTCCACAACCCAGTTACTGGGTAATACGATACCCCTTGGTAAGACTGGTTGTCAAAGATCCACGAATGACAGCCGGTAACAACGGCTTAACGTGCCTTCCGAGGCACGGAGGGGTCTCAGTATGTGAAGATGGTCACCCATCCACGGATCAACGGCGGCAAGCGTAGCTTGACCTGATCGATCGACCCGTGCGGCTGTTATTACTTAGCCACAAGCCCCTCTATGATAAAATTCTGAATAACGATGATAAATAATCTACGAAAATTAAATCGTCTGTTACTTTGCTAGTAATGTTGTTTTAAGTCTTTTCTTAACGTTAGAATTAAGTAGCTACAAAATCGTTATAATTACCAAACCTAATTACTCGCTGTCATTATGGATATTTTCTTAATCTTCACTTAGTAACTTGTAAAGAAATTATAATCCCATTAACATAAAAGCGAAACATTTTTGACAGGCGGTCAATAGCCTCTGACCTCTCTTCTATAAACGAGTTCAAAACAGCTGGAAAATTAAATTATCCTGCCGAAAATTAAAGTGAATTTGTTCCACAGATTTGCTCATAGAATATAATTTCAAATAAATATTCATCTCTGTAAACTTAGTTATAGTAACACTAGATAATCTGGCTTATTGGTCGATTCGCACGAATTCACTCGCCCGAAACGTGCGAATCGCCACTTTTGAATTTTGAATTTTATACATTGAGGTTAAGAAAAATAAACACTATTTTTTTTAATTTTTTTTTTTGCCCCATACCAGGAATTTCTCCTGTATCGTGGGTGCGTTTACAAACATTTAAACTCACATACACAAACAGCGAGACCCGGAACAACTACTTGTAGGTCATACAAATATTTGTACCGTGCGGGAATCGAACCCGCGACACGCAGCGCAGCAGTCAATCGTTTAACCACTGCGCCAACCGTGCCGTAATAATATTTAACTCTTATCACTTCTGTGCGGAAGTGCTCTTTTTACTATACTTTATTCATCATAAACATAATCAGCCTTTATTGTTCCCACTGCTGGGACACAGGCCTCTTCTCATCGAGAGGGAGTGGGCTATAATGTACCACGCGGGTCCAGTGCGGGTTGGTAAATGTTACACGTCTTCGAATTTTTTATTCTAGGACATGCCGGTTTCCTTACGATATTTTCCTTCACCGTTTTGAGAGCAATGGTACTGAAATCATTAACACAAAGTAAAGCGCTTGACTGGGTTCGAACTCATGACCTACATCTTGTAGTAAGTCGACGTCGTTACCACTGGGCCACTACTGCTCTCGTACTTTATTCAATTGCATAAAATTCTAAATGTGTTAATTGCCTAATACATATTTTTGGAGTTGTCGACTCGCCCCCAAATTAATTAACTTCAAGTGACGATTCGCATGTTTCGGGCGAGTAAATTTGCACAAATCGACTACAGAATAACTAATAGTACTAACGTCCGATAATCCTACTAAATAATATTTATTACAAACGTGAAAGTTTGTTACTCTTTCACGCAAAAACTACGAAACAGATTTGGATGAAATTTGGCACACAGATGGTTTATAACCAGGATTAAAATGTAGCATACTTTTTATCCCGATACCCCCACGGAATCGAAACTTATGTAGGTGAAACCGCGGGGCGCAGCTAGTCTAACCTAAATAGGTTAGATTATCGGCGTATTTGTCGATAGAGAGACTCGTGAAGGAACATTACTTGTTGTTGTGATCTTATTCTTATAGCTGTAATCTGTAGTCGTTATTTATTTTCAATCGTGATCAATATGATACTTATTATTTTGCTCCAATGACTAGCCCATTTTTATATCCATCACTGTCCATTCCAAGGTTTCCAGGAAGAGATCGCAGAAAGCGATAAGGCCGTCCTTTGTAAAGTGTTTTGTAGTGTTATTTTTTTTTTTGTTATGTATTTTCTGGCGCAGCAGTAATGGCCCTGTGGTAACGACCGTGACTTACGAGATCTAGGTCGTAGGTTCGAACCCAGACAGGCACTTTACTTTGTGTAAATTATTTCATCACCACTGCTCTCAAAACGGTGAGGGAAAACATCGTGAGGAAACCCGCATGTCCTAGAACCAAAAACTCGAAGACATTCACATTTCATCCAGTTTTTCGATGTCACCATCTAACAACCCGCACTGGGCCCGTGGTGTATTACAGCCCACTCCCTCTCGAAGAGAGAGAGAGGCCTGTGTCCCAGCAGTGGGAACATTAAGGGCTGATTATTTATGTTATGAATTTTCTGGTGTACAATAAAGTATTAGGTATCGTATTAAAAAAAGAAAAAGAAAAAATTAGAAATCCCGTTTGTATGATAGTTCATTTCATGTCTCATTATAGTTTATTATAATACGAGAGAAGAAGGAGAATGTTGTTATCTCTTTTCTTGATGATAACCTCTAAGAATTCTTGTAAAATAATGTAAGCACTTGCAACTCAAAAATCTCCAGGTAGTTAGTGAATTTTATTAAAGTTTTTTCCATGGTGATTTTCAGATGAATAGATCGAACGGCACTCAGGTGCTGCTCCGAAGACTGGACCTGACGTTAGCCGGTAACTTCAGCTGCGAGGTGACTGCAGACTCGCCGTCCTTCGCCACGCAGATCGCTACCAAGTTCATTGATGTCATTGGTAAGAATACATAATATACATTTATTTTTTGTTCAAGTTAACTCTTTGGGCCGGTTGTTTCAAACGATTGGTTAACATAACATACGCACGTCAAATAATAACGACTACTTAATTGTTATTACTTGATGTTGTAATTGTAATTTGAACGAATGCTTTATTTGGTTTGACGATAGTTAGCGCCATTTTTGACGTATACGCGATCGTCAAGTGGACGTGACACAACCCGCCCTTAAGAAGTTCTATTTTTGAGAAGACATCACAATGAATTCTTTCGACGACCGGACTATAGATACCCTGTGTCAGACAATGGATAAAGATGCGCAAACTAATAAAAACAGGAACGAACAATGTAAAGCTGCAACGTCATGCATGAGCATGCCTGCATCCAGAAAATAAAATTCATTACAATGTAGTATCCTATCGACACAGAAACTACGTATGGCTGCAGTAAATGTAGTTGCGATGTATCCACTCAATTTATCCCAGTTACCGAGCTAGTTTATGGGCTAGGTAACAGGTGGAGCAATTTGTCGCTATTTCAAAACGACTCGTTTTATAGCTTATTATTTATCAAAATCAAAATCAAATAGAGTGTCGTGTCGCTGTATTAGGTACTTTGTTTCTGTACTGCGGTGAGGGGACTCATTGGTCATATCTAACACAAGTTATTCCTTGCTTTAAAGGTGATCTCCACATGTATCGATATGCTCTTTGTAATTGAAATAAACATTTTAATTTTATTATATCTGAGGAGCTGTTCACAATATTTACAACCTTTATAATAATGAAAAATGTTTAAGCGAGTAAAGAAATAAGCAGTATTAAAGGAGGATGCAAATCCTGGTCCCACCTTCCAATAGCTATGTGTGTTACATCGTTGGATAGGTATTTTTGAGCTGAATAAAAGTTACTATGGCGCCAAGTTCCAAATCTTAGTCCGTTCAAAGTTATTCTTTAATAAACATGGTAGTTTTATCAGTAGCCAAGTAATGCTATTTTTACGTAATAATTGCATTTGTGCTTTATACACGTAGTGTAGATACTAACCTACGGTTATCAATTGCGTCACTGAGTCGCACACCGTATGACAAAAAGTTAAACAGATGTCAACATTGACAAAATGCTTTTTTTTACAAATAAAACAACGATAGCGTATTATAAACCTATACATTTATTTAATCATCGTTGTCTACAATGACGTTATTTAAAAATAAGACTGGGCCTACCAATCCCTCATGCCTGGCTACTGATAAAACTACCATGTTTAATAAAGAATAACTCTGAACGGACTAAGATTTGGAACTTGGCGCCATAGTAACTTTTATTCAGCTCAAAATTACCTATCCAACGATGTAACAAACATAGCTATTGGAAGGTGGGACCAGATTTCATAGAAACTCTTGCATCATCCTTTATTTAAATAAATGAGTAGATAGACCAGCATATAAAATATTAATAGAATAACTGAATGAATGGAAATATAAATACATAGGTATAAAATTATTAATAGGATATAAAATAATTGTAACTAAATAACAAAGAGAATTAATAAAGCGCTCTTCCTCTCTCTGCTTATTTAAAATTTTGCTGTGCCCGACAGGGTCCATAATTGTTTCTATTATTTTTATTTTATTTACCACCTGTAATGGTACATCATTATGGATTGCAATAAACGATTTGAGATTTGAAACCGAACAGTGCAGCACTTTTGCCTGCGTGCATTTCCATAAATACATGTATCGTAACTATTACCAGTTAGTACGTGTTAGACTACCGATCGCGTAACTCAAACCAAACTAGATCAAATCATCTTAGTGCTAATTTAGTTTAGATTTACCATATGATGATTATCATTAGTATTCAATATAGCCTTTAAACCATATCGTTTTATATCATTAAACCAGTCTTAATATAATACCAAATCAACCAAATATCAACCAACTCAGAAGTTAGTACTAAACCAAGTAGGCGCTAAATTCTACAGGGGTAGTTCTCACAGTCTGATCTCAATCTAAATCTGTCAAAAAAAAAAACAACCGTCTTCCAAAAAAGACACTACAAAGTGAAAAATAACTTTAATTTCGGAAATTGGTGTCGTTGGGTTCGCATTTCATTGTTAGCCACCGACTTCTGAAATTAAAGTTATTTTCACTTTGTAGTGTCTTTTTGGAAGTCGGTGGTTTTTTTTTTTAAGTTTTTATTTTTCACTTTTAAGTTGTAATTCTTACCAGTAATTTTGGTTTAAAAACCAAACTACTAAACCGTTTTTGATGAAATTTCCATTGAACTTATCTGAAAGTATATCCTTACAAATAAAAAAAGAATTTTGCAAATCAGCTTACAAATAACGGAATTCTGAGGTAACAAACACCTTCTCCTTTTTTGAAGTCTGTTAAAAATACCTCTAATTTCCCTACATTTTTGACAAGCTTGTGACAATGATTATACATACCCGAGTTAAGATTGCGACTAGATTTTGAACGTTTTTAATTACGGGAATTGGCCTTTTGCTTACGGGGTCATGGATAAGAGATCTTTTGAAAACAATGGCTGAATGATTTTCTTGTCTGATCCTGTTGATGGCATGTCGTATCTAAAATCGAAAGCTGGTTCGTAAATGCTTAAAAATATTTATAAGAAAAAGAAAGAAGAACACGTAGATTCATATTTTTTTACCGTTTCCCAATAAACGTCATAGTTTTATAAAATAATCACGGGGTCTATCGTATCACCCAGTAACTGGGTTGTAGACGTCGGCAGTCGCTTACATGTAAAATAGTGGTATTCAGCTGTATTCGGTTAGACTGGAAGCTGACCCCAACATAGTCGAGAAAATGCTAGGTAATCAGTAGCCTATTTAATCTATGTGACACATTTTTCAAAAAATTACATGTTTGGCAAATTGTCACAACACCTATTTAATAAAACACTAAAACTATGAAAAAACACTTGTAAAAACCTGCTGAATTTTATTAAATTGGCTCCGATTTACGTAACTTCTACCAAAACCATTCAAGAATAGTTAAATAGAGATCAATTTAAATAAACTTGACACATAAAATTAAACAATTTCAAACAAGTCACTTCCACAAAATGACAGCTCTCTATAATCTCGAATTTTAATTATAACCGTTATAATTTTATAGTCTCGAGTACTTAAACGAACCTTTTGCCGCTGTAACTCAATTTCGGAATCTTAAGTTTATTCGCAGTTTAAATATCAGAAAATATATCTGAATGATGAAATAAAAACTTTTAATTGACCGGGAAGCTATCAAAATGGTGTTCCTAAGTGGTATGTTAACTGGAACGTGAAAGGACAATGCAGAAGGATAAGAAAACTTTGTAATTGTGGGGATTTTGGTTAATAATGAAGTGGGAGGTATCGATTTAGTTGAATGTTCCTTAATAAGACACCTTTTTTTTTTCGGATGGGAAATCATCATATGACCCCTCCCGCTCTGGGTGGAGCGGAAGGGAGTGTCAGACTCTTACTGACTAAAACCCACCCATGTTCCTTCCTTTGCCCTTTATGTTCCGGGGTAGCGGTAACCCTTTCGGACAATCCCGCTGACCCGCCAGGCTTCGGCCCTAAGGGGCCCCTCAAATTATGCTGACAACTCTTTGAGGCGCACGTGGAACACTTACGCGCCGTCCGGCACGGGCCTGGTCCTGATCGGGCGGTGAGCTACCCATTGCTCTCCGCCCGCAGGCCCACGCCTACGGAGGCCGGGAGTCGACACGCGGCTCCCGACGCCCGGAGCGTCTCCCGCGGCGGCTGGGACGGGAGGCTCTCTCCCTCATAATAAGACACCTTCCGATCTAAAAATCGCACCGTAAAAACTTAGGTAAAGTGAGCTCTCATTTCACCTTATATGTTAGCATAAGCATAGCATAATCAGCCCATAATGTTCCCACTGCTGGGACACAGCCGTCCTCTCACAGAGAGGCAGTAATCTACCACGCGTGTCACGTGTCATCGAATTTTTGGTTCTAGGACATTCCGGTTTCCTCATGATGTTTTCCTTCACCGTTTTGAGAGCAGTGGTGATGAAATAATTTACACAAAGTAAAGCGCCAGGTTCGAACCCAGACAGTACGAACCTAGGACGTCGCCACTGGGCCACCACTGCTATCTTATGCTAAGGATTGAAACAATTGACAGCTCACTATAAACCCACTTTACCCACTTCACCTAAGTTTTCACGGATAGATTTTTACAGAATACACTGGCTGCTTTTATGTTCTCATGATACACACTTTATACACAAACATACATAAACTCTCGCCTTTTTCTAATGGAGATAGGCAGAAACTGCTGGTGCTGTTTCAGATGATG
Source organism: Apamea monoglypha (assembly GCA_911387795.2). Taxonomy (NCBI): domain Eukaryota; kingdom Metazoa; phylum Arthropoda; class Insecta; order Lepidoptera; family Noctuidae; genus Apamea; species Apamea monoglypha. The sequence continues at coordinate 17,458,276 of OU426925.1, forward strand.
TCAAAATAATACTGGTTTCAGGCAATAGAAAGGCAAAGAAAAACAAGATATGTATTTTGAACTTGCACAAATTCAGACTGGAAAGATAAATGAATTCGTACGGTCTAGGTCAAGCTTCATAAAAATAAAAAAGGATTTATTATAAGTACATAAAGTTATATACCTTTTGGCTGATCTCCAACAAAAATAACAAAAATACTCGTTTCAATTGAATAGCGAATGTTATACAGGCACCATCATTTAGATACTGCTTCCTGACAATCCTGACCTTTTATAATATATGAGTGAGTAAATTAAACTGTATTCAGTTTATTTGCTGGCCCTGTTTTTTTGCCTGTTGAAAAAAAAAAAACAATTGTGAGAATTGAGGATTTGTTTACCGTGCAATCTAGGTTTAAGTTTGTATATACTCATTTCTATGACAAGAAATCTTCCTGTATAATAATAAAAGTGATGATGACGAGCAAGCTGTCTGCCAAGTACCTACCTAGGTATGATCTACCTAACTTAAACTGTATTGTCCCACTGCAGGGCAACGGCCTCCCTCTCCCTTTTCCACACAATTCTGTATTTTGCGAGTGCCAGCCAGTCCCTACGGTAGGAGTCAATCTTGTCCCGCCATATGCGTCTTGGTTCTCCGCGATGGCATCGTGCGTTTAGTGGGACTCAAGCGGTGGTTCTCAGGGCACGCCGCGATAGTGGCGATAAGACCCCTCTTTGAGGAGTGGCTAGAGAGGCGCCACGGCGCCACCACCTACCGCCTGACGCAGGTCCTCACCGGACACGGAAGTTTCGGCACATCATTAGGCGGGAGGAAACGCCCGGGTGTCACCATTGCCAGGATCGCCCAGAGGACACGGTGGAGCACACGGTGGAGGTCTGCCCAGCTTGGGCGGAGCACCGCCGTGTCCTCGTAGAGGCGATCGGCAGTGGGGGCGGCCTCTCGCGCCCGGCCCTGGTGCAAGCCATGTTCCGGGGCGAGAGGGAGTGGGAGGCAGTCGCCTCCTTCTGCGAAGCAGTCATGCTAGCGAAGGGGGTGGCGGGACGGATGAGGGAGAGAGCCTCCCGTCCCAGCCGCCGCGGGAGACGCTCCGGGCGTCGGGAGCCGCGTGACGACTCCCGGCTATCGTAGGCGCGGGCCTGCAGGCGGAGAGCAATGGGTAGCTCACCGCCCGATCAGGACCAGGCCCGTGCCGGACGGCGCGTAAGTGTTCCACGCGCGCCTCAAAGAGTTGTCAGCATAAATTGAGGGGCCCCACAGGGCCGAAGCCTGCCGGGTTAGCGGGATTGTCCGTAAGGGTTACCGCTACCCTAACCTAACGCTACCTAAACTTTAAAATATATTTTAAAGTTTCGTCCGTTTCGTCCCCTGCATCCCTTATTCTCCCCGTTACATGGTAGTCGATTTAAAACGGAAACGTTGAACTCACTAGTCCAAACAATAATTCGATTTGGGAATACAACCAGCGTTTGATCGATCGTGGCATAAAAAGTTGTATAGTTAATTAAAGTATGTTCATAATAAAGCGTATTTTATCAAAACAACAAAGTTTTCTGCTTGTTTGATTCCAAAACAAACTGTAACATCGCCATGGCAACTTTTCTTTCAAATTCTTAACGGCCTGTAACTTTTTAGCGAATTATACATTCATACTTCTTCAAAAATTACTCATGGCCACTAACATATCTCAAATTCATATTTTCTACATGGTATTATTCTACGAGTTCACATTATAAATCCACGCAATGCGAGGATCAGCTCCCGTTTCGCCTCTAAAGCGAATACATTAAATAAGCCTGTAGAGAGCCTGTCCTGTTGTGTACCTACAAGCCTGATACTTCAGAGTCACCTATCCCGGGAACACCCAGCGTGCCTCTCCTAAAGGCTCCGGTGCCTGACGGACCCTCCTCCTCCGTCCTCCGTGAAGGCCTCTAGTAACAGTCGGACCGCCAGCGCGCCTCGCCGCTCCCTCCTGCTGCCGTGCTGAATCCTGCTCCTGCTGCGTGGGCCCCTCTACGGGTACCCTCCGTGCTGCACATCGCTCTACTCCTGCGCTGTGGCTGAAGCCACCTGCCTCGCGTCGGCCTACGCCTTCAGCTCGCAACTGCAACTCCATCTCAACCTACTCAACCCACCTATCGCGCATCTTCATCCTTCCTCATCCTTCCTCATCCACACTACTACACACAACTCTTCAGTCCATATCCATCTTTTGTATTTCTTGTAAATATATCTTTAATTGATTTCTACTTCTCTTTCTTTAATTTAATTACTTTTAACTTTAGTTTACTTTAAAGTCGAAGTTAAGCTTTTCTTGTCGCTACACGACAAAACCGCCTTAATAATTCAATGAAAAGTTTACTTAACTCCTTAATTTCTAGCGGACATTTGGTCCTCTGTTTAACGTCATTCAGTAAAGGTTTTACAGTGTCATAACCATTTTATTGTCTCGTTCGTAATTGAGTAATCGAGGCAACATTTTGAAAGAAATCGAGTTTGTGATATTCAGTTTTAACTTGAAAAATAGTCCGACCGTAAAGAGAAACAACAAAATATATAACTTTAATATCTCTTCTTGATAGTAAGTTTGTATTTTTAACCGACTTCAAAAAAGGAGGAGGTTCTCAATTCGGATGTTTATATATGTATATTATTTTTATTTATTTGGATTTATTTGGAAATCATTTCATCACCACTGCTCTCAAAACGGTGAAGGAAAACATCGTGAGGAGACCGGCAAGTCCTTGGACCGAAAATTCCTACTACCTACAACACACTTTCGGAAGGTCCTAATTCCATTTCGCGAAGTGTTTGGCTATAACAGTTTCAGTATTGTTATTTTATGGGACATAAAGTTCGCGATATCAGTATCGTTATCTACGACCGATCTTGTATTTATTAGGGATTGGATAGCCTAAGTTTCGGCATATCCTGTACTTTGTAATGGAATAGGTTGTAGATAGTTGTTGTATTCCTGTTTTCTATGAATTTACGGGGCTATCAGGGTTTATAGAAGGGGTTTTTTTATTATTATAAAAGTTTTTGATTTATGGAAAGGCTAGTGTCATTATAATGTTGGTAACATAAAATTCTATGAGCGATAAGACCGACAGTGTGTCCTTGATTTTTACTGGAACATTATTTATTATGAATTTGTTTTTTATGGTGAAGATAGAAGTTATTTCTCTATTCTAAAGGTAGTCGGCGGGGTAATTGCGTAACACACTAACAGTAGCAATGGCTTTCATTTTGACAGTCCAACAACATTCATTGTGTCTTTTACGTTGTTGAGCAAACAAGCTTTTCGAACATACGAATCTATGGATTAGCAATATCCTTCAAAATGACTCATGTGATTGAAAGCGTGTTACGCAATTAGGGTGCTGAGGGTCTACTCCGAAGTGGTATCGGCCGAATGTTCGGCCGTTTCCTGCTACGAAGTTACTATTTGGTTCGGTCGGTCCCGATCCTACACTCCTACACTCTTTCGAATATTGACTATGGTCCCGACCCAACTGGGCCGATCCGAACTTTTTTCGCACTTTGCACTTCGTAGTAGACCCCCAGGATTCTTAACACAAATACTACAACCAGCCTTTTTTAACCGACTTTAAAAAAAAGAGGAGGTTCCCAATTCGGATGTTCATATTTTTAAGAAAAGCAGTCCATTTCGAAACAAAGTAAAATGTCATTTGTAGATTTTTAAACAAAGGCTATTGACTGGACCCGTATCTGTCTTTAAATCTAGACCGAGATTACAGGCTTTCCTCAAGTATAATTTGGATCCACTGCCAGTTTAATATAATGCGGAAAAAGCAGCGTTTTTCACGAAACCACTTATCGCTTATCTACCTTCTTCAGCTGAATACCTACAATACGGTTTGTTTTATTAAACAATATAAAACACAACAACGTTGCAATATTTTTGTACCAACCATTTTGTGCGCAACTCCTTTATTATATCCCATTTACGAAAACACATCGCGTCCTTATTTTCAAATTATGTTATAGGATGGAAAATATATCTTCGATCTTGTTTTATTAGTAAATAAAATCCGTCTGTAGTAACGTAGGAAAACAAACATATTCGTAGGGATATATTTTCATGTTCATCCTTGAAATTTTGAGATTGACAGAGTTTTATAGGCATGTAGAGGTATCTGTTCCAAATGTGTGCCATTTAAGTTCTAGTACCTAATTCTTATTTTATCGTTGGTGATCTAAAGGTGAATAAGTACAGGTATACAGTGTGTATGGTTAAGTATTTTCTTGTAGTGTTTTATTTTTTTATTCAACTACCACAGGTAACAACCACAGTACTAAGCAAATTATAGGTTTCGACCTGATTATCCCCCATAGCTAATCGCACAATATGACTAGTAACAACAATAGTAATGATGGAACTACAGTAAACAGCTTAGTTCTCAAAATTACAGCTGCAAGGTCTGTGCGTCAGCCCTCCGACAAACTTATATTTAGGTAGAAAATATGTAGGAGACGAAACACGCCAGGTAAAGGACCTAATTGACATAAAGTTACATTATTTAAAGAAAACAGTATTAAAAGCGTTACAATATTAAAAAGAAAGAGTACATGTCTTTTGAAAGCAGCGCCACGAGAATCGAAAATGTCAAAACTGTCTTTTAAATTTTAATTGTTCAATTTTAATTTTAATTGTAGTTTAACATTCTAACGATAGGGTTGTAATATGAGGTTGTTATTTATAAAGACCTGAAGTGGAAAAGTTTTCAGTATTCAGGTCACGGGTGTTTATACCTAGCATTGAATTCTACTTTTATTACCGTCACGCCTTTTATACCTAGAGGCATTTATTTCGGTAGTAAGTTTATGTTTACATTTTTAATTTTGATTTATTATTTTTTTGCTTGAGTACTTAATTATTATTATTATTTTTTTTTTACTTACTTTACTTAAGTAATATATAACTCAGCTAGCCACGCCAATATACCAACGTATATTGGCGTGGCTAGCTGACATATTATAGCAAATAATTTAATTTAATGTTCTGTGTCTTGTAATGTTAATTACTTTGCATACCTAGTATTGTATACAATCAAGTATTTACTAACTGAACAGACAGCTGTGCTGCTGGGGAGTTTGTTGCGCCACTTTTTCTTCCCAGCGTAATTTTGACTTTTTGTAATTTTGGCGTTCGAAAAGTGCTGATTCTCAGCCTAGTTTGAATAAATGACTTTTGATTTTATTAATTACCTTCTTAATTTCTGATGATCACTGTACTGACGACCTACTGATCTTTCATATATCTGTCTCTGTCTTTCTAGTATGTCTGTCTATTTCTTTCTTAATCAAATCATTCATTGACCTTCTTGTTGTGCTACAATAGTCAGCTCACAGTCTTCCACGTCACCTAGCAGTCTTCCGGGTAATCTTTCTCATATAAATACGAACTGTACAAAATATCTCATGTCGTGGTTAAAACGTAGACTAGTCGGTAAGGTGGGTAGCATTGCAGACTCTCGAGGATGCACCAGACGGACTCGAGTATCGTCACTCGTTTTCGTGCTCCCCAGACTGCGACCTAACGTGTGGGGTACATAGTATTCCGAATGCTCGCCATGCTCGGAGGAAATATTTTATTTTAGACTAGACATTACTGGCGAAATGTAGATTGTAGGTACTTTAAGTTCTTTACAAGTTCTCAGTACCGGGCTGGGTAAATTAAACGAAGGTTTGTCATATAACTACGATAATGATTCCTAGGAAACCGTTCTACGTATTAATATATTTTTATATTTTTCGCTTGTCAGCTAAACTGACTCCTACTGTTTTTTCTCTATTCTTAATACACACTAATGTTTGTCTCGTATTCTTGTCACTAACTTTTAACGGCATTTCATTTAAGCACCAAATAGGTATAGCTACGCCTGTGTCTAACCCTTCGGGGAGTACAGGCGGGATGATGTGTTTAGCCTAGATATCCTGTTATTATAATGTAATTTGGAATGACTAAGACACTTTTTATCCGGGTACAATAATACTCTATCATTTCACATAGCATGTACTCGTTTCCCTTGGACACGAGTAAAACTGCGAGAAGAGATAGAAAGTTCATAATATGTTTAAAGTTACTTACATGAGAACAATGCTTTAATTAAATTATATAAAGTTCGTCACAGACGTCACGGTAGCAATTTCAATACACCCATCCAGCGCATTCAGCTTTTATGAAGTCCAATGTATTCATAATGGTCATCTTAATTTCCAACCAACTCGACATTATATGAGCATAAGCACAATTCTCTGCTTTCCAAAGCCCAATTGAGCAGATTATTAGTTTACCAATAAGATCGCGTTGCTTAAGCCGATTATATCGTCTAATCAAACCTCCAGGTTTGTTAATGAACATTGAATATTATATTTTCCTAGTATCACATACATGAGTTATTAACAATAATATCTCTACTTTTGAGAGCAGGTAATATTATTTATTAAGTATCTTATTTGATGAATATTTATTACTAGCTTTTGACCACAGCTAAGCCCGCGTAGAGATAGGTAGAAGATAGAATATTCTTTATTATAGATATCTATTTTATTATAATTAGCCATTAATCGATTCAAGGGGACCTTGGTCTCAACTCCCCCTTGAATTGATTAATGACTAATTATAATAAAAACAGATATCTGCAACAATATTGATATATTTACAGATTCGTTTTTTCATTTTCGCAGAAGACTTATAACTATTAGCGACGGATCATAATTTCCCACCTACCTACCACCTACCACTATAGCACCAAACATATTGCTAATCCATTGCTTCATATGTTCGAAAATGTTGTCGGCTCAACAACGTAAATAACGCAATGAATGCCGTTGAACTGTCAAAATTAGCCATTGCTACTGTTAGTGTGTTACGCAATTACCCCTCAGGTTATATCTAATTTTTTGTCGATAAAGACTAAGTAAGTATAACATTCTTATAAAAAAAAACAAACAGCATTGATATTCCGGTCAAGGCATTGACATCAAGTGGGCCCCTTAGGGTCTTAATATTCATAGATGTACATGTATTTAGGATTCCCATCTACATTTGAATAAGTATTTTGTTTTGTTAGGATTCAATTTAGTATCAACGTATCCCTTCAGAAATCCCTACAGATTTAGGAACTGTATGATATTGTGATGTTAAAATTGTCAGAAAATAAAAATCCCGTTTTGACATTGACAGTTCTAGTAGTTAATAAAGATCAAATTTGCAAAACACGTATTCGTTTGTATGAAACTGACAGGTGTCAAGAACGCATTCTCAAATGTCAAAACTGCCCTTTTGTTTTTTGACAACTTTAGATGCTGAATATATTTCTGTACTTGCATACACGTAGGGTCGGGGCGGGCATGTGTACTTGCGACCCCTGCTTCGCACGGTTTTCACAACTTGACAATATATCGGGATTTTTCATTATATATATGTAAGTTTAATATGAATGTATTGTACACACAAACCTTTCGGAATAAATTATAGGAGCCTGGGGGTCTACTATGAAGTGCAAAGTGCGAATGATCGGATCGGACCGACACATGGCCGAACCGAATATTATTGAAAAATGCGAAAAAAGTTCGGATCGGCTCATTTGATTCGGGACCATAGTCAATATTCGAAAGAGTGTCAGGAGTGTACGATCGGGACCGACCGAACCAAATAGTAACTTCGTAGCAGGAAACGGCCGAACATTCGGCCGATACCACTTCGGAGTAGAACCCCTGTATTGGCGGCACACACTTCCGTTATCGGGTAGTAGGTGCCTTAGGCGATTATCACACGCTACGCATCACGTTGCATGTTGCGTATCAACGCACTGAATGAACGCGCGTGGATGCATATTCTGTGTGTTGGACTGTGCGTGTTTTCTATACGAACGGAGATACTTACAAGCAACGTTAAAACACGCATTCACGTGCTACGCTGCGTGGTGCGTGGCAGTGTGTTAATCGCCTTAACAATACTAGTAATAGCTAAATAATACTGGTTTAAACTGGTCATAAAAAAACCCCTGAACTACTTTCACACTAATATGTAGAAACATGAATGACATTGTGTCCTTGAGTATATTTTTTAAATTATATTATTAGCCTGTGATGTCCCACTGATGGGTAAAGACCTCTCTACTCTCTTTCCATTTCTCTCTGTTCGAAGCTGCTAAGGAACAGTTCTTGTTGAAGGAGCCCAGCTCATCCCGTCATATCCGTCTTGGTATATAACTGAACATTGTCTAATGACTCTCTTCGAACTATTCCAGCGTTGCCGCCAGTCGCACCAGTACTGAAGGCAGACAAGGATCGTTACCAGCCTGGTGAAGTGCTGCAAGCCAACTGCACGTCTTCACCTGCAAGGCCTGCTGCCAACCTCACTATCTACATCAATGAGGAGCCTGTAAGTATCTTTTTTTTTTTTTTGTTAGCCTATTCTGGCCTACGACTGGACAAAGGCCTCTCCCATCCGTCCAGAAACTCTTTTCTCTCGAACCAGCCCTCGTGGTACGCGTCCAGGTCATCTCGCCATCTCTGTCTGGGCCAGCCGCGGTGGCGCAGTCCATCTTCAGGCACCCATTATTATTATGTCGCTCAAAATTCGACCCTGATAGGGCTGCTCACATAACTATATTTTTTTTTAATTATAATTTTTTGTTTATGACATTCGTGCATGGCAACCGAAAACCTCATAGGTTGGCCTGCGAAGCCAACCTATGAGGTTGTCGGCTGCTTAACCAGGCTATCCTGTGGTCTCTTAATATCTGACCAAGATTATGTCTGGACTTTAAAAGAGACTGACTGAGAAGAAAGGCCGAAACAAACTCAGAGGAGTTTGTTTCGGCCTTTCTTCTCCTCTCTTCTCAAAGTAGATCAGAGTCAGATAGGAAATGCAGACCTCATCTAGTTTAAAAAAAAATATGATTAACGTGTAGAAGTGTTCATACAAACTGCTTACAGCAAATAAAATCATTTATCAATAAATTAAGGCCTCCAGGCAGGGCATAAAACTTATAAACTAAGCAACTAGACGCTAAGGGCAGCGCCTGTGGGGTACGGACCTTAGTTTAGGGTGTCTGGGGGAGAGCAGCAAGAGACAGGCTGGAGCGGGTTTAGATTATTTTGGTAGAAGTTGGAGTTCTCAATCCTACTATCCTACTCGTGAAAGTATGTATGGATGGATGGATGTTTGTTACTCTTTCACGTAAAAACTACTAAACGGATTTGGATGAAATTTGGCGCACATATGGTTTTAACCAGTATTAACATATAGGATTTTATCCCGATATTCCCACGGGATCGAAACTTATGCGGGTGAAACCGCAGAGCGCAGAGTACATTTTGTCCATTTTCCGATAAACTATGATTGAACCATCATTCAAAAAGGGAGAATTCTTTATCAAAAATGAGTCTCATCATCATCATCAGCCTATAGCAGTCCACTGCTGGACATAGGCTTTTCCTATTGCACGCCATTTTACTTGATTTCGGCAACTCTCAACCAGCTCCTACCAGCCATCCTGCGAAGATCGTCATTACACCTAGCCTGAGGGCGTCCCACCTTACGCGGTCTCCACTCAAGAACACGTCTACCCCAACAGTCATCGGTTCTACGGCTAATATGGCCAGCCCATTGCCACTTCAGCTTGCTTGTTCTGTGAGCTATGTCGACAACTTTGGTTCTCTACCGGGTCACCTCGTAAATGAGTTTCAATACGAAATAATTATTGTTATAACGCTTTGAATACAAAATGATACCGAATAAAAATCAATTTTTCACCTATCTGAAACGTTGGACCTATCGTTTTAGAAACAATTAAAACTTTAGGCGGGTAGACACGCCATATTTTCTGTTCTATTCAATTCCTGAAAAGTCTAAAGCGCTTTTCACCAAAGAAAGTTTCCTTTTATACAATTTTAATGGTTACAAACGACCTAATTTGCAGATGTAAAAGTTTTGTAATTAGATAACTTCGCAGGCCACCTGTAACTTCGACAATTGTTACTTATTTCAACGAAGGTTATAAAAGCAGGTGGCTCTTTTAAATGTAATATTTCTCATTAATTATTTTTATTAGTTAGGTACTGGCACCGATTTCGTTGTACACAAACTAAACTAAATTTAAGTTCAGTGCATCTTTTTCTTTCTATTTCATTAAGAAAAGGACAGAAGATAAATATTAGCTTAGTCCTATCAAATTAAGATACTCCATAGACAACTTAGACGTGATTAATAACATGGCTACTAAAAATACATCAATTTACGTCACGCGCTGACTAGTTTGACAGGACTAAACTAATATTTATCTTCTGTCCTTTTCTTGAAGAAATAGAAAGAAAAAGATGCATTGAACTTAAATTTAGTTTAGTTTGTGAACAAGGGATTCGGCGCCAATGTGTATTTATGTAAGTTTTTCTTTTTGACACTCATCGTTATTTTAAGTATGAAAAAAGGTTGCTTAACTATTCCAACTACTTTTACTGAAGTGTGTAATTTCTTTGATACTTGTCAAGGCAACATAATTATTATAATACTAGCTTCTTCCCGCGACTTCGTCCGCGTGAAATTTCTTGTTCCTACGACCCAGCCTGTCGCATCGCATGTTGTAACTTTGTTCTCGCTTAGCGTTCTTTCTAACTTTTTTTCTTATTGCTGGGCTCCTAAGAGTCGTAGTGTGATATTATATACACTATAACCTTCCTCTAGAATTAAGCGCATTTGATAAATGTGCTAGGACCGTTAGATGCCGAAAAAACGAAAAAAAATCAGAAAGAAAGCTTAGCAAAAACTAAGTAGATAATGGCGCGGGCAGGCCATGCCATACGACGGGGTGGGCCGGGGGAACAAGTAATTTCGCGCGGACAAAGTCGCGGGCAGCTAGTAATAAAATAAAATAAGCCTGGACAGTAAAAAAAAAACCTTTTTAAAGAATAAACGTATCAAGTAATTATACTTTTAAAATTGTTCGATTTTAAGTTACCGCATGTTCGTACTGGCCTACTGTTCTCGTAAAATCTTTATTTAAATTGAGATTATTCTTTAAAAATCAACTAAGGGTTTGGCCCATTTTTTGGCCAAAGAATCAGCATCGCTATACAACGTGGCAATGCTGCCAGCCTTTTGGGTACTTTTCCTGCTGACAGCGATGGGGACGAATTTTTTGATGCGCTATTTTCTTTTCCCCTTTTTTATATATATTATATGTAACTACATATTATTAATTTTTATTTTAAGTTTGTTAACTTATGTTATGTAAATATTACCTCGTTTGAAACTAAGGATTAATGTTAGAGAAATATTTACATAATTAGAAGCTTTCTCTATTGAATGATTTAACCTCTACTAACGCTAATCTCCATCTCATTCCAGCTCCGTTCAACAGAGATGAGTCTCCATCCTTCAGAGAGCGGTCTCCTCTGGACCAGCGTCAAGGCTGACGTGAAGGTGACGCCAGAGCTATTCCTCAGCGGCCGTCTGAGGGTCGCCTGCCTGTCCACGGTGTATGACGTGTACAGGAGCTCAGCCAACCTGGACTTCTTTACGCCAGATACGGATCCAAGACCTGAGAGGAGTTAGTTTATTTATGTTACTGAATGACGATCAAAACCGACCAAAGGTCAAGGCAATTCTCGTACTTTTAACTCGGTTCACATTCTAATCTAGCCTGAATCTGTCAAAAAAGAACCTTTAATTTACGTAAAATTTCGACAAGTTTTTGACATTCACTGTCCATGAAATGAGATTGCGACTTGAATTTGAACGTTTTTTTAAGTACGAGATTTGGCCTTCGGAAATTATGCAGTCAAGATCGCCTGTAGACAGACCTAGGAATTTGAAATATCAGATGCATTGAAGACCTTCGGGGTAACAGCGCAACACACTACTACAGTAGCAATGTGATAGATGAGGGGTTGACTATTTCGTTGGTCCCATTGTGAATGTGAATTCGAGTATGAGTTCCTAGGTTCCCAGGGTTGGTTGGATTTTCAAGTCGTGCTTCCTTCATGATATTAGACTTTTCCATCAGTTAGGTATCTCTCAGTAGCAGCCCGGAGCATAAATTCGCTAGGTTAATGTAGGTTCAAAATGGACGAGCCTTTTGCTATTAAACGAGCATAATCCAAATTCCGGAATGATACGCTGAGAAGTTCTTTAAATAAATCAGCAAAACACAGAAATTAACAAACATAATATAGGCATCATGCTATGTAGGTATGCTATGAGGGGTAACTGGGGCATAGCTATAGCCTTCAGAATTAACTAAACTAAGGTTAGTCTCTAGTTTTAAAAACCTTCCGGTGACACCTAAATGAAGAGGTTGGGTTTTCAACCCTCGGCTTAGCGCCTAGAGTTAAAAATCCAACGATGCAATAATATTTAGGCGTTTGCAAACAAACATTTCGACTTAGAATGAGCTACATGAATGGAATGAAGTCATTTAACTGGAAATTCCTTTATCAAAATCACAATTCCAATCTTGCATACTAACATTTAATTTCTTTTTTTAATTCCAGTCACTCTCAACAGTGCATCGAAGTGCTTCCAGAGTTGGATCCTCCTGTTCCTGCTATTTCTTCTGCCAGTGGCGATGGGCCAAGATTACTTGGTGCCAATGCTGGATTATGAAGACTATGATGAGAAACTTAAAGACACCGTTGCATTTGCGTCACTCATTGGCGGCTAAATGTAAAGGGACTTGTAAAAATACGAATTTAGTGTGATAAAATAATTTTAAACACGATACTTAATTAAGCATTACACTGTTTTTTTGTAAGAATTCGCTTTTGGGGGTTAATTTTGTTATTGTTATTTAGAGTTTTTACGTTGAACTCAAAGTTTAGATACACATATGGAAATATTATACCCTCCTACATCGATATTATTAATTCACAAAGACATGCATGACTCCTGGGACTTATACATAATTAAAACCAAAATGTTGATTTTCTTTCCTGAATAATTTATTTTTAATAGTAATGATATGCCAAACTTAAACCACGATAAATGTCATGGCAAATCTGAATTGAAGCTCTGTCGTACTCTCTCACTGGTAGTAACTACACTCTGCGTTTATTAATAAGTCCCTGAACCGTCTCCAGACATAAGTGGAAAGATGCAAGTCCAACCTAGTAAAGTGGCGCTACCTGGACGGAACGGCAGTAGGTTTAGATTATGGAGCTATGTCGCACACCATGCTACACCTCCTATCCTGGCCTCTATGCCCCAAAACATGCAGTCAAAGTGATCTCTGGGCTGTCACCGACAACGACAGTGGCAACGTTTTAGTCTAACAAGATCTAAAATACAGTCGTGCCAGGGACAAGAAGAAGACGAAGAATAAGGGGGAAATAATTTGAATTGTGTAGGACGAGGAGGATTTAAATTCTGTATGGTACTCGTATTTGATTTGGATTTCCGAAATAACTTGTTATTGGAGTTAATCTTTGGCTCTGTAGTGTTTTAATCCTTGAGTTCAACTGACAAAACGAATAATGATTTTGGGTGTTAAGAACTATCAATTGGTTACTTGTTTAGAATAGAACCGTTAAACAAATTAAAGCTGGATCTACATGGTCGGTCAGGTCAGTTTTACAAAGATGATCGTGGTACCCGAGCCCAGAAGTACATATACTTAAAACTTTATGCTTGTCTAGGGCACAGTGGTGGCCCAGTGGTAACGACCGTGACATACGAGTTGTAGGTCATAGGTTCGAACTCAGACAGGCGCTTTACTTTGTTTAAATTATGTCATGACCACTGCTTTCAAAACGGTGAAGGAAAGTATCGTGAGGAAATCGGCATGTCCTAGAACCAAAAATTCGAAAACATGAGGCTTCTGCCAACCCGCACTGAGCCCACCTGGTGGAGTAACGCCCACTCCTTCTCACAGAGAGGAGGCCTGTGTCCCAGCAGTGGGAACATTATTGGCTGATTATGCTTATTCTTGTCTAAAGAATAGGTAGGTACACCATATTTCAGTCATCAGTCGCGTTTAGTATTTTTTGAAGACGAACACAAGTCTTATGCGTTCCAAAAGAAGTTGGATGTTTCTCCTTTCTTGAAATAAGAAATCTATAGATTGTAAAAGTATAGCAGCTTCTTCTTAGTATGTAGATACGATAGCAATCTAAATGGACTCGGCCCAGAACTTGGCTACTGTTTGGCGCCATCACCAGCGTCCATCAGTTCCTGTAACGTGCAGCTGACAGGACACAGTCTAATAGCTAGGCCAACAACTTCACCACGTAGATCACGCCTTAATGAATATTTAAATTATTTTCATTCTCACTTAATTCCTAATTGCTTTGCACCATCTGTTAATATTATTGCCGTACATGAGGGATAATCTTCATTCAATTATTAATATTGTAACTTTGTACATTCCATTTTCCATGTAATAAATAATATTCTACACTGTTAAAAGTCTTCATGTAAATAATGCTGTCTTTCTAGTGTACACAGTTATAAGATATTGTGATAACTTAAGGGTTGCCACGCCCACTAGTATAAGTGTAACTTGGAAAATTAAATTTTCATAGTACTTAAATGTATGTACAGTTTCCGATAAAATGAAATTGTTTCGTTAAAGGGGATGCGGTATGGTAGCCCGTGAAATTCAAATTTACTTTACTGTCTTGCAATTTGCTGGTCAGGCGCCGATTCCCTTGTTCACAAACTAAACTAAAATTTAAGTTCAGTGCAACTTTTTCTTTCTATTTCATTGAGAAAAGAATCCTACTAGTATTATACACGTGAAAGTTTGTATCGATCGATGGATGGATGTTTGTTACTCCTTCACACAAAAACTGCTAAACGGATTTGGATGAAATTTGGCACACAGATGGTTTATAACCAGGATACTTTTTATCCCGATATTCTCACGGGATCGAAACTTATGCGCGTGATACCACAGGGCGCAGCTAGTAGAAGATAAATGTTAGTTTAGTCCTGTCAAATTAAGATACTCCATAGACAGTTTAACGTGATTAAAAACATGGCTACTAAAAATACGTCAATGTACGTCAGGCGCTGACTAATTTGACAGGACTAAACTAATATTTATCTTCTGTCCTTTTCTTAATGAAATAGAAGGAAAAAGATACACTGACTTAAATTTAGTTTAGTTTGTGAACAAGGGAATCGGCGCCAGTTTCATGTTGTATGTTGACCTAAATATGATTCGCGACAGAATTATTATCACTAGAATCAGATATGCAACTTCTTAATTTAGAATTGGCTTTCTTCTTTGTGTCGATGGCATACCTGAGTTTTAAATATTTTTGGCCCAAAACTTTGCTTCTTCACTTCCACGGCATCAGCGCAGAGAACACTTTGTCTGCATGTTTTGGGACACAGATGTCATTATTTCATGAAATAGTTATTCAATAGGGTAATATGAACTTAGATAGATGTATTGATGATTATTATTATTTATTTATATTTCAGACAGTAAGATCCATTTTGTTGGTAAAAAAAGCTTAAAACTAAGTTTGTACACACATAAACGCATACATTTTTTGAAGAACGGACTGTCATACCTGTCCGCTATCTTTTGTGAGTTATTTTATGAGGTAATTCTATAAATAAACATTTGTTACGGTTGCGAATCATATTTAGATCATCATACAGCCTGATATTGAACTGAAAATTGCAAAAAAAACATAAGAAAGATTGGATTTCGCGGGCTACCCGACGCTTTTACCTTAAAAAACTACTCTGTAACGTTGTGTGGATAGGAAGTCTTAAAACTGGCTTAACACTGGGTTGTGTTGATAAAGTCACTGAGTTAATAAGAATATCCATTTTGTTTCCACGATTTCAATAACTGTTTTGAATGCTTTTGCTAGGCTGCCATCTTATCAGTCAGAGATTTAGATGAAACACACACACACACACTGCATTATACTCATCACTGGTTTGGATCTTAACTCTATCTCACCTGTACAGTCATAATTATCTGGTTTTGACTGTCTAACCATTTGAGTAGAGTGAGTTACCGGAGAAAAGCGAGGTAGTAGTTACAGTCCGGCCGTCGAGAGAATGTATTCCTGACATCTGTCAGTCCGACATTTCTAGTAGCTGACAAAGATCAAATTCTCAAAACACGTAAACGTTTGTCCGAAACTGACAGGTGACAAGAACGCATTCTCCCGTCGCGTCGGCCGCGCTGTAAGAGTAGATCCGCCAACCCGGACTGGACCCGCGTGGTGGATTATGGCCCACTCCCTCTCGTAGAAAGAGGAGGTCTCAGTCCCAGCAGTGGGGACATTATCGGCTGATTATGCAGTTTAGTGGGAATGTTCCTGTGAACTGGAGAGCTATGACGTGAATTTGTATTGGTTCGGTGACCATCCTTGTTGTTCTAGTACTGACCCTGCGATCCTTGACTTCTGTGTTCGATCCTCTGTTTGAGTTGTTTGGTTTTTTCTTTAGAAATGTATCAGTAACAGTTTCGAGTCAGAATTTAAGCGCGGTTAGTTAGGCCAAGGGTTAATATTTTCTTAGATTTGAACTTCACCTTTCAAATGGACAGGCAGCCTTACAAATTCAATTCTAATAATCTGAAATACAGGAGATGTAAGATCTAATGAATATCTGTATCCTTTTCTAACAAGCCTATCTGAAACTATCTATCTTTCTAGCAATACCTTTGCAAATCTACTAAATCTGAGGGCAAAGAGAGTGTTTAGTGTTAAAACCATACACTATTTTAAACTTATGAAACTAACCAATAGAATGTATGAATATTAAGTTAATATTAACATCGAAATAAATAACTATAAATAGATAACATAATATTATACAATTTGTAAATATTGACGATTAATCAATATCAATCAAAGCAGTGAAAATAGGTCACCAAAACATACCAATGTATGTTTTGGTGACTAATTTTCGCTTTTTCATTTTGGGTGTACAGTCAGCAATAAAAGTCGATAAACACTACAGTTTTTTGAATCATAACTAAGATTCATAATAATCATAATTAAGATTTTACTTCACCTAAGGGCTGATTTTTCCAATTTATCTGAGGCCTATTTTTGAATTTTTGACAGTTCTTCAATACAAAATCTGTCAGGCGTCATTTTTATTCCACGGATAAAAAATATCCGTCGATTGAAAAAACAGCCCTTAATTAAAAGAAAATGAACTTGAATAATTTTGTGTCAATTGAGATGATGTGTAAAAGTAGCAGTACTAATCGACTTTTATCGCGCTAAATAAGCGGTAAGGTCAACGATAAAAACTAGCTGGCTGACTAAATAGTCAGTATTTTTGTGTAAGCTCCTTTTCTTCCTGACGCTGAACCTGAGCTGAATTTAATATTTCCACTTCTGTTTGAATTTACTTGAAGATAGCGCAACACATTGATATTTTAATATAAATATCATTGGTGATATGTCCCATTTCCTCCACGTCTGAAGGCTAATTCCCGTAATTAAAAACGTTCAAAATCAAGATCAATCTCACTTCGGCATCGATCATAGGTCAAAAGCTTGTCAAAAATGTAGATAAATTAGAAGTATTTTTGACAGATTGAAACAGAGATTAGAATGCTTTTAAAAATACGGGAATTGTCCCTCACGTCCGGTGTCAGCTTTAATTTCTTCTATTTAATGTTGTCTTCCACACTATTTATCCTTGATATTTTATGGTGTTTCTGACTAGACCATGCCCCACTTGCTGGAGTGTCCTAAGTGCTCATTCACCTGCACCCCGGATGAACTAAATAAAGCCACTGATGCCGCAACCAACGTGACCACCTACTGGGTTCAAACTATTTAAAAAAAACAACGAGTAAGAGTACCGTCGATACGAAAAGAAGAAGACCCTTGAACTGTCTTACTTTGTAACTGCTTTGGAGCCCTAAGGTTGAATATCACTAATTAAATGTCGTAAGACAACAAGGTCTATATGACAGATAGCCTCAACAATCAACCTAAAGCTACGTTTTCCTAGAAGAGCGGTGAGCGCCACATAACGACAGCAGTCACTATCATGCATCATTGCCACTGACCTATAATAAACAACGGTACGCTGGATTTCATACTATCGATGACAAAATTTGACATTTGATTTTCGCCGTTTTGGCGCTGACAGAAACGTGAGCGTCCGTGGAACTAATATTTTTGATAGCGAGTTTTTCAAGATGCGCATACTCTCATGATATCTCATAGAATTTTGTAAATATCTCGTAGTAAACACAAAATACACAAAAAAGTCTCATTCCACGATTTAGACCTAAAATCAAAATCAAAAGTCATTTATTCAAATAAGGCTGAGAATCAGCACTTTTCGAACGTCAAAATTACAAAAGACAGTCCCCCAAAAACTCCCGCCCTTCACCACTTCCTAGTGCTATCGCTGGGAAGAAGAAGTGGCGCAACAAACTCCCCAGCAGAGACGTACCAAAATAAAACGAAGGCCATTTGCGGCAATTTGTCAATTTTAGTTCCTGAGACGCTCGCTCGGGGCGCTTTGAATCAACACAAAAAACAACTGTCATTTCGTGTAGTACATTTAGGCCAGCGTACTTGTATGATATCGGTCAATGATAATGAAAATGTTGGCAGCGGGGTTTGACTTCACAGTGTCAAAACCGCTCTTTAGAAAAACACACCAAGTTACTTTCAGCAATAACGTTTCAGTGACGTCATTCGATGGTAACTTGCGGATGTTATGTCGGGGTCACCAGAGTCTTGAGAAACCCCAGTTTGAGTGAAGTTTCAATTCGGTGGAAATTGTTGTCAAAAGTGATAAGGAAATTACGAGACCGACTTTAATTAAAACTTTTTTGTTTTCATACTCATCATTCCTCCACGTCATGACGTCATTACGCCATGTTCGTATGTATTTATGTACCTGTATTTAATTAATTATGATATTGTTACTCACTGCTTCATGCAAGATTAATTCTTAAGTAATTATAACTATTTGTCTAATAATTTTACCAATTAAATGTTACACAATGCACGAATTGTTTAATAATTTGGAATTGTTGATAATTTGTCCAAAGATTTTATTACTTATATCAATGAATTGTAAATAAAGAATAAATTTTTGAAAATAATTTTGAATGTGATTTTATTTTTAGTAGCAGTAAATGTAACGTAACGTTGATGCCAATGTCCGCTGACAGTCTGATAAAAAACCTCGGCCATACTGCCATTATAGATGTTATCACACTCACCTACTTATATGAAAAAAAAAAAAAAAGATAGGTAGATGACAAAACGTAGAAATTTGATTTTTGCCATTTTAAATCAAATCAAATCAACTCACTTTTATTTGTTAACACAGGTAAAGAAATACAGATCTTGAGTTTGGTGTATAGAACGCTATGTTATGCCAGGAGGCGTACAAATATGGTGTGCATCTAGCTCAATATCACGAATTTGAATTTCAAAATAAAAAAAAAAGATGTTTGAGAGTCATGCATAATTAAAATTTCTGAATAAATTATAACAATTAAATAATATTATTTAAAAAATTGAGTGATGTCAGATTTAAATGAGGAATTTTTTAGTTATAAAATGTCAAAAAATAAGAAATTAAGAAGAAAGAAAAATTTAAACAAGTCAGAACAATTGAAAATGTCAAAAATGATTAAAAGTCAATATTAATTATAAATTTCAACTCCAAATTAATTTAGCGCTGATAGCTACGTGAGCGTCCGTGGAACTAGTAGATAGCAAGTGAGTTTTACATAATGCGCATACTCTCATGATAAAAATGTTCTAAATATCTCGTAGTAAACACAAAATACATTAAAAAGTCTTATTCCACGATTTTGACCTAAATCATCAGAGACGTACCAAAACAACAAGACGGCCATTTGCAACAATGAATCAATTTCAGTTCCTGAGACGCTCGAGCCCCCGCTTTTCATTTCGTATAGTATATTTAATCCAGCGTAGTTGTTTATTAGAGGTTCATTATACATAGGACGGTTTCTTTACGGTACAGCGCGCAAGCCGCACCGCAGAAAAATCGTGTGAGCTTGTACATTGACACGACAAACCACCGTTTGTATGGTATATGCCGACGGTGCCATGCCGTCTGTCACTAAGGTTCTACAGTAATTCATACATCACCGACGACCGTGCCTACACGCGGCGAATCAACAGCAGTTTTTCACGGCAAAGAAACGTGTGTGTACAACGGCTCTTAGTATTTATTATGGTGTGTAAAGTTAAATGGCAGTCACAATAAAAATTTAATGCCGTGCCATCAGTTACAGCGGTCACTGGCAGGATTAGATTTGGAGCCTACCCGTAGACAAAAAGCTATAGAATTCTTTATTAGAGTAACCAAGACTCAACAAGATTGTTAGTAAAATTTACGACTATGTTAGTAAGCACAGACATAAACAAAAAGGAGGAAAACACAAGAAAAAACGGAAGAACTACCGGTTGGTCACCGTTGCGACATCCCATGAGAGACGCCACAACAGTGACCCACGTGTACACAGTCCAGGCGATTCGTAACAATGCTTAAGACTGTTGGAGCCGCCCCACACCCTGCGCACCTTTTACGCATTTTTGCGTAAAAGATATAATAATATCAATGCCCTAAATGCTCATTTTTATTTTTGATCATACATAGATATGAGCAGTTATCTCTTAGGCGATTATCACTCTGCAACATACTCCATCACGTAGTGCGGGGCGGTCATAGCAAACAATCTGCGCGCAGAAGCGCGATCCACGCGTTTGCTGTTTGACCGATTGATTTTTCTATACAAACATATGTATCTCTATGTCTATGTATTCATGACGCAGATAGGTGGTACTAACACTTTCCTAGGCTTTCAAGGAGGCGATGTTATGTTAGATATGTTTTAAGTGAAGGTGAAAACTTCTTGTTTGTTACGAATTCATATGTAAGAACACACAAATATATAGTATAAAAAAAACAAAAAAACACACTTTTAAAACGCATTAAAAATTATAAGATAATTCCTAAAGCGCCCACGCTTTAGTAGCCACTGAAGAGTTCCACTATCCACCTCCTGGCTCCATCATCAGACCCTCGACATCAAGTGTAATCTATTGGACTCGACAAAACTAATCATATGAACCCAAATTCGAAGGGTTTACTAGTAGCCACTGAAGAGTTCCACTATCAACCTCATAGCTCCAGATCAGCTTCAAGATACCAAATTATAGTTTTGTCTTCCAAATTACATATACCTACAAAGTTTCATTTCGATACGATAATTAGAAAGAGATTAAAATTTACTCCTAAGATTTTGTTATTTTATTAGTTAGTTAAGTGAAGCTAATAAAAGCGTGTTAAAAAAAGTTTTTTACAAATTACGAGGGTGACACTGCAAGTTCTTAGAATATCAAAAACTGAACAAACTAGCAAGTTATTAGTTTTATTATATCTTTTCAAAATAGTGTCTATTTACATCAATACATCGCTGCATCGGATGAAACCACTGAGAAAAGCAGTTTGCCCACTCGTCCCTAGTCTTAGTTCTCTTAGTCCACGATCTCTTCGACGGCATTTGGAAACGCAGCCACTGCTTCCTCGGCGTCCATAAAACATTTTCCTCGAAGTTTTTCTTGTATTTTCGGAAAAAAATAAAAATCGCAAGGTGCGAGGTCGGGGCTCTAGGGCGGGTGACCCAGTAATTCCACGTCTGACGTCGCCAAGTAGTCGATTGTTTGCTTGGCGGTGTGCGACGAGGCGTTGTCGTGGTGAAGGAGGATCCTACTGCGAGGTCGTTTCTCCCGAACTTTTTCCAAGACAAGTGGCAAACAATTTTAGTTAGTGTACCACTCTGCAGTAACTGTTTTTCGATCCTCTAAAACAATTGTTCCGTAATGACCTGTCCTTCCGAAGAACGAGGCCACCATATCTTTTCCCACGCTTCGACCTCTCTTCACTTTAGTTGGCAACTCCTCGGAAGGAAACACCCAGACAGCAGACAGTCTCTTAGTTTCAGAATCATAACAATAAATCCAGCTTTCGTCACCCGTAAGTATGTCGAACACAGCATTTGAGTCACCTCCGTTAAGTCTTTGAACCATTTCACCACACCAATCAACACGACGGAGCTTTTGGGCCTCTGTCAAATCATGAAGTATCCACCGGGCACAAAGCTTCCTGCCCGCTAAATGTTCATGGAGGATTTTGTGCACTTGACTCATACCGATGCCTATTATAAGCTTGTCCGAATCTGCTGATAAATTACTCTTTTGTCAGTCTCTATCATACGCCGCACAACACTGATGTTATCTTCAGTCGTCGCCGTAGAAGACCGTCCCTCACGCAGATCATCGGTGAGATTAGTGCGACCACGTTTAAACTCATTAAACCAGAAGGCCAATTCTCGTAATTTAAAACGTTCAAAATTTAGTCGCAGTGTCATCTCGGCGACAAACAAATGTCAAAAACTTGTCAAAATGTGGGGAAATTAGAGGTATTTTTGACAGATTGAGACTGAGATCAGGGGGCAATACTCGTAATTTTAAAAACGTTCACAGTCTGATCTCAGTCTCAATCTGTGTCGCAAACTTTCAGTGTCGCCCTCGTATTTAACATTAGTCTTGTAACAAATATTTTGTAACAATATAATTTAAAAGAGTTACCATGGAATTTCTTACCCGTTCTTCTCCATTGGAACCTACTACGCTTTGGAATAGGCAAATACATAGCTTCATCGTGCGCTGCGCACTGTCAACACGGTGGCAGATGCCATAGACATATTCACCTGTACACTGGGTGAGTTCACAAGGGCCACGTACTGTGTAGCATGTAAGGTATTATAAAGTTAAGTATATTTTAAGTTACTTTGTCGCATTAGATTAAATATATGTAAAGTCAAAGGAACATGTGATAAATAAATAAAAATAAATAAATATTTCCGTTCGACTATTCAAATGTGTCTGTAAGTAAACGGATAAATTGAAATAAATGCTACGAGTTTGAGAGACGTATTACCTACTTACCGAAATCCAGATAGACAAAGACGTAGTACAATAGTTACATCTGATCTAATCCAATCCCAGGTGCAATCTAAAATCCAATCAAGCTGGTTCCAGTCCAATATGTCGCTGCTGGATTTAACGTAATTCTTCTATAGAGGCTACTTTGTCTTGTAAAGATACCGATATTCTTGCCGTACATTTTATCAAAATGCAGTCGAACCGGTCATTTTGCTTGTTGTTTTGTGGTGGTCATATTAAGGACTTATTTCTTGTCATCATGTCGTCAAATCAAACTCAAAGCATTTATTTCAAATAAACCTATTACAGGTACTTTTGAAGTCAGTCAGAAGCTAGTTGGCCATTCCAAAGCGTAGGTATCTATGGAGAAGAACGGAATCAAATTAATATAAAGCCATTTATTTAAAATATTAGGTTGAGAACTTTTTGAACGACAAAATTATATAAGACTGTCCGCTGAAACGTCCGCCACTCCAAGAAGAACTGGCGTAATAAACTCCCCAGCAGCTCATTTATTTATAAAGGATTCGTGAAGGATTAGTACTGACTTTCAATTATCTCACTGTACAGCAAGTTGACAGCTGAATGTCCATACATACAGCCCGGCTGTGAGCATCGTCAGAACGTGGTGGTTCTTCCGACAATCAGTGTGATTGCAGTGCATCCAACCAGACCATGGCCTACTTGCAGTAGTGTCCAAAGTGTCCTTACACCTGCACTTTAGAATACATAAAATCGACTCCGCGATTAACGTTATACGACAAAACAAGTAAGAAAAAAATAATAAAAATAATTTAAGAAAAGTAATAATGACAAGAAGAAGTTACCATGGATACGATACGAGGAAGGTGGTTCTATAAATGCACGGACTTTACGTTTCGATTCAATGTCTGTTTATGTAATGGTGATTTCTATGGCACTGAGTCCTGCCCAATCTTGTGTCACTGTTCACGCATCGAGTGCGTGAGCATACACACCGACGACACCGGCGGCTGAGGCGGCGCGCGGGGGAGGCGGCGGGCGCGGGCAGAGAACGGACACCATCTTGTACAGGGTGGCCCATAAGCCCATAGACATGTAAATAAATAAAAAAATAAGTTTTGTTTGTTATTTGGTTTTAATCTCTATAAAATGGGAATATTTTGTTTTAAATTACACCGTTCAAATGTCATCCTTTTTGATCACGCCACTCCTGTAAGCGATGTCTAAAACTATCGATGACTGCACAGCAAGTCAGTTCTGTGATGTTAGCCATTTATCTTTGAATATTTTCTTTTAGAGCTTCAATTGACCGCGGATTTGTATAACACACTTTAGATTTCAGATAACCCCATAAGAAAAAGTCCATCGGGGTTAGATCCGGATTACGTGGTGGTCAGGAAATATCTCCTCTTCGAAAAAGTCTTTGTACATACAAAACGTTTACATCGACCGTGACAAGCGGGAGCCCTCTCCAAAAAGATTCATATTTCAAACACAAACAATTTCAACACAAATATAAGAATAAACGCAACCTAATTGTCTCCTATGAATGAGTTGAGAATTATAAGCACACTGCAATTAGAACGCGCTAGAAAAATCAAATTAAAACCTCTAATGAACAAACATAGCGGGAGGCGGTTGCCGGTTAGCGGCACAGAGTAGTCGGCGAAACAGATACTGCGGAGATAGATAGTTATAGGTGATTGTTGATCTAAGGATCCTGGAAGAAGCGTCCCCAACGCATTGCTTGCAATTATCAAACGAGTGATCTGGCTAATCGATCTGTGCGACGCAAAATCTATAACGAACTAAGAGAATTCATTCATTTATTTATTTTTCAGTTCATAAAATCCAATTTGTTAGTAAACAATACAAATGAAATTCCAAAAAAAGAATTAATTGACATATACTCGTAATTTTAAAAAGATGAAGGGGTACACCCCTTTATCTTTTTTTAAATTGTATAATTAGATTAATTGTGCACATTCTAAACATGCACAGTGTGGCCAACCAGAGAATGCATTCTTGACACCTGTCAGTTTCATACAAACGGATACGTGTTTGGCGGATTTGATTTTTCTTACGAGTAGTTACTAGAATTGTCGCACTGACAGGTATCAGGAACGTATTCTCTCGACGGCTGGGCTGTAAATAAAAGTTTTTACTCTTCACAAATTGGTATTTTTTCTGTAATTTCTATGCAACATCTTTATTAACTAATTTGTACAAGACAAGTGCATTTTGTATTCATGATCTTCGCTGGATGGCTGGTTGTATGTAGCCGAGAATCGAGTTGAATGACGTGCAGAAAGGCCATACAACATTTTGTTATTTTTTTGGGCCAACCGTGGTCTGTTGTAGGCTCGTGTTGTAGGATCGTGATAGGTACTTGAATTAAATCTTATTTTTCTACATACAAACTTTAACAAGGAAAGCCCTTTGCTCTTTACAAAACAAAAAAACATACTATGTCATTGTTTCCACAAGACAATCAAAAATATGCTTCAATATTATAATTCTCTGTTTCTTCCTACTCTGCGCAACGTTATTCAGAATGTTCCCGTCGCATAGTTAGTCTCCGCAGCTTCCGCCAGGGGCGCCGCGCCGCACGCCACAAAGCTTCAGAAGAATTTTATTCTGCTTCAACTCTGCACCAATTATTTACTATGCCACGATGCGCATTGATTCTCTTTGTTTGCTATGCTAATGAAGGACGCAGGTGGCCTTTTACTTATAAAAACTTTTATATTTCACACAAATTAATGTGAGTTGGGGTCAGTGGCGTAGCTATCGGAGGGCTAGGCGGTGCCGTGTCGCGGCCCCCAGGCTAAGGGGGTCCCTCGGCCTCTGACCAGCAAATTTCGAACTGACCTAGCAAAAAATTTTATCCTCCTTCAGCACAAATACAGGGTGACAGGGAAACTCGACGTATTCCTTCAAAGGGGTTATATTAGAGGTCATTAGCAACAAATTTAGTCCAGTCAACTAGAGGTCAAAACTGGATGGTAAAAAATTAAAATTTTGCTATTAATGACCTTTTATTTCTGAGATTAGGTAAGTTTTGCAAACATTTTTTTTAAAGGATCACTCTTTTTCAAGTTTCAGAAAAGTATCAATTAAATGTTTGGAGTGAAGTAGTTTTTTCTCATAATTAATTGTTTTTGGTAACAAGTCAGAAAATTTCTAAAAAAATCAAAGAACCGACACAGCTCGGTAGGTAGCCATTCAGTTTTGACCCCTAGTTGACTGGACTAAATTTGTTGCTAATAACCTCTAGTATAACGCCTTTCAAGGAATACGTCGAGTTTCCTTGTCACCCTGTATAATAAATTATTTCCGTTGTGTTAAGTTCTTGTGTTTAGCCACTTCAACCAATCGGCTGATTTATGAATACTAGATACTAGCTTACTCTACCCAAATATTAGTAATGAACTGCACTCCTTTTATTGACAAAAAAAAATTCGTTTCCGCGGCCCCCGGCGTAGGTTTGAGATGGAACACGGGGGTGGTTTTTCATAAGAGTCTGTCAGACCCCTCCCCCCCCCCGGCCAGAGGACATTCATGAAAATTATGAAAACCGGAACAAAAAAAAAAAATAGGTTAGGTTAGATAAAAAATATAACCTAACACTTGTTGGGGTGTTAATTAAAATGATAACAAACAAACATGTTGAAAGCGTACTTTTCATCAACAAAATATGTTATTAAAATCCTCCAATTGAGTTAACAATGCTTCAGGATCCGAAGCTGAAAGGTTTTCACTGACTAAACTAGTAGCCTAGGTATATTGATCATTACGATTGAAGTTTGGAGCAAGCAAAGAGAGAGGATGAAGTCGGGCTTTGACAGAGGATGATGATGATGAGCTGCCGATCGATTCTGTAAAAATCTCACCGTGGAAACTTTTCCATTTTTACAGAATCGATCACTCCACCTCGAGCTCACTTCACCTAAGTAGGTGAAGTGAGCTTAGAGTGAGCTGTCAACAGTGTCAATCCCTAGCATTAGATGGAATGACAGCTCACTCCACGCTCACTTCACCTAACTTTTTACGGTGAGATGGATACAGAATCGCACTGCTGTAGCTTGGATAGGTACCTTAATATGCACAATTTTCGTTTATAACAAAACATGTGGCAAATCCGGTGCCTCTTTACTATTTTTTTTTTAAGATAACGTGCACAGCATTACGGATTTGAATCCCAAGGCGTTGTCATCAACATCATCATCTTCCTGCCCTTACCCCATGTTACTTGGGGTCGGCGCAACACGTTTTCTTCTTCCATTCTCCCCTGTCAACCGTCACCCTGTCATTCACTCATCCCAAGGCGTTGTACAGAACAATTTACAAACTAAAAAGTTTACATAATGGTTTATGCCATTGATATCCAGCGATCTACCTAGATCCTAACTCATTATCAAGTAACTATCTGAATGATATATATCTGAACAACCAGTATCAATTTCAATCTCCAAATAATTGTAAACGACACCAGAAACGAAATGCAAATATCACATCTACATAAGTAAGCAATCGGCCGAGACGTAGATAAATATGTATATCGTGCGGAACCCTCAACACTATAGTGCAAATCGTTCGCTTGTATACCTAAGAATCCCGTTTTTCCCGTGATTGAGGTGCCTCGGATAGAGGCGGGATTGAGCCGGGATTGAGCCGGGATTTACCGCGGGAATCAAGTCGGCAAGAAAATGTTTTCGTTCTGCATAGTGCAGTAAGTTTCCAGGTATTCCTCGAGCTACGGATTTACAATTGACAGAATTGAAATTGTTTATGATTATCCCCTTTGTGTGGCTGCTGTGTTATTTTATAAAACTACTACTGGTTTTCTTGAAACGCTTTGTTTGTTCAAATGTCCTTCATTGAAACTTGGATTTTAATAATGTATTATTGCGTTGCGCTGTTTTCTTGGGTCTTTAAAATAACGTAGTTGCAAGAACATTGTTGTTATACCTAGTTTCCACCATTTATTTAACTTGTATTGTCTTCGGTCTAGTTGAATTTTTACTTCGATTGTTAATATTTTTAGTGGGTCTGTATTCGGACAGGACATAATAAGGTGGCTTTTCATCCAATAACTGCGGATTTAAATGATGCGGCATAGCATGGCATAGCTTATACATAGCTAAGTTGTACTTCGTAGAATGCTGATATTTCATTTTTATAAAAATCAAGCATTTTTTATAACATAACATCATTTTGTAATCGCCTAAGGATAAGGCATACCAGCAGTACACCAAAATTTCGCTAGTCATGTTTAAGGGCCAAGTGCCATGTAATAAGGGGCGAGCCTATTATCATCAACCGATTCCGAGCTGCTATTAAGATATTATTTGCGTTTCTATTTTTGGGATTATAGAAACAAATATACTAACACTAAAAAATGGGTAAAAGAACCATGCCACTTCCTACCTCAATCAAAAGCCTATGGATAACATTCTAAGTGCTCTATTTCCTCGCTTTTTGATAGCGATCGAATGAAAAGAGTACCTACCTACATCCTCCGTTACTATGAACATCAATTTGCTTTTGGCAACCAGGCACTAGCGGCTTTGCAAAGCGAGCAAATACCGCAAATCCTCGGGGCTTAGATAAAAGTAACCTCACAGTATTGCAGTTCAGACAATATAAGATACTTATCTTACTATTAGAAACGTTGAAAGCTGGGCCATTGTGGGTATGGGATCGGGTTTTGGTAACAGTTTTGGAATGTACGTAATGTGATCGACCCTTTTACATATTTTTGGGAAATGGAAATGGATCCTGTGCCATCTACATGTATTTTAGATCTGAGGGGCAATTCTCGTAATTTTAAGAACGTTCACAGTCTGATCTCAGTCTCAATCTGTCAACAATTCCTCTTAATTTTCCTACATTTTTGACAAGTTTATGACATTTGATTTTCGTCGAGATGAGACTGCGACTAGATTTTGAACGTTTCAGATTACGAGAATTGGCCTTCAGGTGTTGTACTTATGTAGGTTCAGCAGATCTATTCTGTATAATCGTCGTGAATAATGAGGTGAAGTGAGTTGGCAATAGTATATATCCCGAAGAATTATAGTTCGTTTTTTTTAATCTCAGCGACTAATCTGACAGGTGTAATGTCAACCTTCTATACTAAAAAAAGCGCAAACACAAAAGACTTAAATATCAGATTAGTCTCTGGGATTAAAAAACGAATTGCCGACCGATTCTGTAAAAATCTCACCGTGAAAAGTTAGGTGAAGTGAGCTTAGAGTGAGCTGTCAATGGTGTCAATCCCTAACATTAGTTGGAATGACAGCTCACTCTACGCTCACTTCACCTAAGTTTTCACGGTGAGATGGTTACAGAATCGCACTACTGCCTGTCAATTCTGTAAAAATCTCACCGTGAAAACTCAAGTGAAGTGAGCTTGATGTGAGCTGTCAATAGTGTCAATCCCTAGCATTAGTTGGAATGACAGCTCACTTCGCCTAAGTTTTCACGGCAAGAATCGCACTGCTGTAGGTGGAATGACAGCCGATTTACCGTGTCATATCATCGTGAAAATTTAGGAGAAGTGATGTGTCAATAGTGTCAATCTCTAGCGATCCATAAGCATACAGTGGAATTACAGCTCACTTCACCTGATTATTCAAGATGAGATCTTATCGACTGTTCTTTTGAAGCTCACTTCACTTAAGTGAACAAGAGTACGTAGTGTTATAAGAAGCAAGATGGTTAGAATTTCAAATTGTTCAAATGCTGTCATGCAATGAAATATTAACTCGGGTACTCCTACTGGTTTCCTTACTACAAAATTTATAGGTTACAAAGAACTTGGTGGCTTAGAAGCATACTGCACAATTTAACATTCAAAACCTTTGCGAGAACGTGCCTCTAGGAACAAAGCTTATCTACATACGAGTACAAAACAACCCCAAAACTGCATACAAATAAAAGAGCCAACTTTAGATAAACGTAGGCGTAACTCGCGATTTCAAGATGCAGTAACATAGAGTGACATTTACATGGACCCACACAAGGAAGTTAGCAACAGCGGGGTACCCACAATTAACAATGCAAATTCACCAAGTGCGAAAGCTGTTCTGAATTTCATACAGAGAATACATATGGTAATTTGGTTTGAACACAGGAAAAACATCATAGTACGCTCGGCGACATATCAAGTGACACATTTCCAGTGTAAGCTGGTCTGGCATTGTCCGAAAAGCCTATGCAATCGGAGACAAATGTATACTGGAAAATTTTTGCTTGATGTATCACCGTGTGAAC
Organism: Apamea monoglypha; assembly: GCA_911387795.2. Classification (NCBI taxonomy): domain Eukaryota; kingdom Metazoa; phylum Arthropoda; class Insecta; order Lepidoptera; family Noctuidae; genus Apamea; species Apamea monoglypha. Next base: position 17,488,508 of record OU426925.1, read on the forward strand.
CAGGCTTGAGGCTCGTTAAGATCTTGCAGGAAAGATTCTCCTTGCGCAAAGTTTTGTCTTCGTTAGTATCTGGTTGGTTCATGTCGTGGTGTATCTATAAAGCCGCGGCCACACTTGTAACATGTTCGATAACAAAACGCCCAACATCTGAAAAACAACTCGTAAAATGTGACGTCACACAGCTATGTTTTTCAAATTCTCATAATAAAAAATTACTTTTTACCAACTTTAAAGCCGCGACCACAATTGAAACATATTGGATAGTAAAGCGGCGTTTGTTGAGTGAAATTAATAAATCCTTGTCTTCATTTACGTAACATGTTAGTCCCTCAGCGACGCCTTACGACGAGATCTGTCTTAGTTTTTTAAGCCCTGCCTGGAGACCTTAATTTATTGAGGCACCCACATGCAAAACCGGTTAAGCAGACGATAAACTTCTAGATTGATCTGCGAGAAGTCAAACAAAAAAACAAAAGTAACATGTTGGTCACTTTGTTGGAAGAGATGTAGGCGTGTTCGTTACAAGTGGGTACGCTTCTTCAGGTGGTGATGCTACAAGTTACCTCTGAAGAGTAAAGGTTGTGTAATATTTTGGGAGTGGATGGTTTCTATAAAATGGTGTTGATAGGTTTAAAAAATTATCAGCAGAACGTTTTGCTAAGAGTTTTAGCAATTTTTGGGCCTGTAGACTTTAGGCAGCGTGTAGTTGAAGTTTTCTTTGTCAAATATCTCAATGGCTTTAAATAGCTTTGAAGTTACGTGACATACCTACCAATCCGCCATTTTGTTTTTTTTTTCAAAATGGCGGCAACCCATGTAACCTATACAAATCGATAGCCGACATCAACGTAAACAGAAAACAATTATGTTTTCTTATCAATTATGTTGTTTTATTATGTTGGTCTTATTAAAGACCAAACTCCGTAAAGTGTCACGTTTTCGAGATATAAACGCTCGAACTTGGTCACAGCTATATAATTATAAAGGTTCATGCGCGGCAGTAATTTTGAAAAAAAAAAAATGGCGCACAGATAGGTGTATGCCAGGCTCTAATTCTTCAATCCCCTTTGTTGTCAGTGTTTCATATAGGTACCGTTTAATACCTACTTGTCGTGGTAACATCTACCAACCCGCACTAGGCCCGCGTGGTAGATTTTAGCCCACTCGAGGAGGCCTGTGTCTCGGCAATGGGAACATTATAGGCTGATTAAGTGTTATGTGTACCTAATTTGTACGTACGTTAACCTATCTATGCCAACGGCAAATTCACGATAATATAACATTAGCATGCCGTGGCAAATTCTTCTGCCTGCCCTTTTTATTATTACGAATATTGTAAGAACGAAACGAACGAAAAAATACTGCCTATTTTTAGTTGATGTAAATAATGGCTGTAGGCTGACCCTTAACAATATATCTTTTTTTCAGTAGACCTCTCAAACAAAAGAAGTAAAAAACAATTACAATAATGAAAAACAAAACATTCAAAATTCATGAATAAACGTACCCATACAAAAACTGGCCGGCCAATAAAACACACATAAAATAAGCCCATTTTTATTTTATGTGTGTTTTATTTTATTCAATAAAATTCTGAATCAATTTTTTATTCATTCAATATTTATTACAATAAAATTGCTATCGGTCGACTAAAGCTAATGTGCTACTCTTGTTGAAAAAATGAAACCAGATGTACTGTGGTGGACTTTTTACTTTTATATTTGTTATGTGCAGAGAACAGAATCTGTAAGGATTTTTCAAAATCTTGTGACACCTCCTGCAGCTTGGTATACAAAATTCGTGCCATCTGGTAACTTGATATTTTTTTTTATCATGATCATCATTATAATCAGTCCACACACTCTGAATGTAGACCTTAAGGTCAGAAACTTCATCAATACTTTCATTACCACTTCTCTCTTCATGTTCATGAACTGAACTCCTTTATTTACAAAACACACGGTGCGTGTCAGCGGCACCTGAGGAAGAATTTACCAAAACACGGGCGGTGTTTTAGCGGCACCTGAGGAAGAATTTACAGAAACACATACTGCCTGACAACGGCACCTGAGGAAGAATTTACAAGAATTTGCGCGGCGTGTCAGCGGCACTTTAAATGTTAAAAGCCTGCTTATACCTTTATGGCTGAAACGACCACTGCTTGTCACCACATCGCTAATCAATCATGATTGAAGTTTTGTATAAATGACTTAATCATAAGTCATTACTTACATTATTAACTTAGCCTGAGAAACAGCACTTTTGAAACGTCAAAATTACATAAGACAGTCCCCCAAAACGCTCGCCCTTCACCACTTCAACACTTTTGCTAAAGTTTCTATTCTATCAAAACTAAATCTTTGTTATTACAGTGACCTCCAAAACTTGTATGCTGATACCAGATCATGGTCCCTGTCGTGATAAGCTCGAAATGTGGTACTACGATCCCGCGACATCAAACTGTTCTATTTTCGACTGGGGAGGCTGTCAAGGAAACGGCAACAGATTTGATACATTTTCGGATTGCTTGGGATTTTGTTTGAGTAAGCCAGGAGCTAGTAAGTATCTTTTGCAAGAGATTTTAAAGGTTAGGTTTGCTAAGGAAGTAGAATCATTATAGAAACCGTTTTTGGCATCGTAAAGTCAAGCCGTTGCCGTAAATTTCACATTTTACGAGTTACCTACACTGTCACTCATGCTTGTATTTAGCTTAGATATGACCTGTGTTAAAGGCTTAAAAAATGTGGAACGTACTTTTTTTAAATTTTGATCCAACCATGGCGATTCTAAGATACCAGCTTCTTTTCTGTGCTCTAGAGGTTAACAGGGGGCAATTGACGTAATTTTAAGAACGTTCAGTCTAATCTCAGTTTCAATATGTCGAAAATAAATTTCAATTTCCCTACATTTTTAACAAGCTGTTAACATTGATTGTCGCTGAGATGAGATTGCGATTCGATTTTGAACGTTTTTAATTACGGCAATAGACCTTCAGAACTTTCCAAAAAAAAAAAAAAATATGAAACCCAATAAAGTTCATTAAACTACACTCTTCATCACTTCATACTGTTTTAACTGAGATAAAATGGCGTTTCAAACTCTGCAACACTCTGTCACACTTTTAGAAAACCGTCCAAGATATTGCAGCTTGACTTTCGACTACGGATTCTGCTTTGGATCAACACCAAGGTGGTTCTATGACTCAAAGTGGAAGGTCTGCAAGTCTACCATTTACTCCGGCTGTGGTGGAAATAAGAATAATTTCTATAGTAAAGAGCAGGTGCGTTTTAAACGACTTTCAAAAGGAGGAGGTTATGTAACGAATATGAATAGTTTTAAGAAGCAGTGGTGGTATTGGCCCCGGCTTACGAATTGTAGATCGTGAGTCCGAACCCAGCCAGCCATTTACTTTTTGTATCTAATACTCCGTATGTACAGACGCCAGCAGGTCAAGCTACCCGAAACTGTCACATTTTCCCAATCAACCTTGAACCTTAATGCTTTATCGATAAAGTTGAAAATCTATTAAAGAAATTTGACAGATTGTAGTAGCTTGATGTGCTGGCGTCTGTACTTCAGAGTGTCATTATAACAATTTACAAGTAGACTGAAAAAAATACTCTTTAAAATAGCTACGCACAGAACATGATGTTTATAGCAAGAATAAAATCACACTAAAATATTACATAGATAGCTACTATCGTCTGTACATAACATAATCAGCCTATAATGTTCCCACTGCTGAGACACGAGGGAGTGGGCCTTTTTTTTGGATGGGAAATCATCGTGGTGGATTCCGGCCCACTCCTCTCACCGAGAAGAGGCTTGTATCCCAGCAGTGGGAACATTATAGGCTGATTATTTATGACGTATTAGATCAATTATCATTAAATGAACAGAGTTTAAAAGTTTTTGATTTTGGATAAAATTATTTAACAATCTGTAATAATCTGTTAAAAATGTTGGTTACCGACTTGAGCTCTCAAGTTTTTCAAGAATTTATTAAGCTTGTAAAGGTCAAATTTTGTAACCAGGTTTAGGACAATTTTCTCTTACCCCATCAAGTTGTAACTTTGTACAGCTGTTAAGATCTGATGACGATACATTTTAACATGATATTTTTTGCAGTGTGATCTAGTCTGCCGCTTCGGCCATCCGCCGATGGCCGGTGTAGCGACTGAAAGGGGAGGCGGTAAGAAAGTGTTGATCATTAACCCTGAAAGCACCCAGAATTCTGACAAGCATAATGAAATTACCGAGGATCCCGCTGTTGTAAGTGCAAGCAGCCCAGCCTAGAGAATATCTACGTCTATCACAGAGCGATTAAAAATATAGTACTAGCAGGGCCCTTTTTAATACAACTGACAAAGTGACATTTTTGCCAAAAAATAACTTAATGGTCAAATTTTGACGACAGGTGCTGTTAAATAGAGAAGAAATCTATGAAAAAAAACTTACAAAACTGTCAGATTGTCCACTGTCACCTGTCGGTTGTATTAAATAGGCCTCTGACCACACAAAAACAAAAATAGAAAGATAAACCCACCTTTCCGTGCAAGATACTTAATTTTGCGTTGATTAACGTATGTTTAGTTGCATCCAAGAAACTGTATTTGTATAGTAATTTAATACAACATCCATCGCCTTCAAATAAACGCTATGTGGTCTAATAATCTCTTCTGTTTTTATTATAAAAATACAGTAAATAACTATTTTACGTGAATTTTAAAAGTTGTTTTATTTTTTAAACATATAATTCTGACCTCCAATCAAATGCAAATCCAATTAAAGGCAGAATAAGAGAACAATTCTGTACATTTTACCAACCTTCTGTACCTTATTTATGCAAATAAATGATTTATGATTTTTTTTTTTGATGCACTTTTGTTACAAGAGCACAGCGGGTTTGCTGTAAATAGTTTGTAATTCCTGTCCACTGTAGAGTAAAGGCATCTTCTCATACAGAGAAGGCACGAGCATTGATCACCAAGCTTACTCAAGACGGGTTGGTAGTTTCATATTAACTATAAATCTAGATTTCCCCACGATGTTTTCCTCCACCGATGTGTTGTTATGTAATGTTCCGTAATGTATGTGTGCTAAAATGAGACGATATCTCACAAAAATGGCACACTATCGGGATGGGTTTTTTTTTTTTTTTTTTGGGATGGGAAATCATCAAATGACCCCTCCCGCTCTGGGTGGAGCGGAAGGGAGTGTCAGACTCTTACTGACTAAAACCCACCCATGTTCCTTCCTTCGCCCTTTATGTTCCGGGGCAGCGGTAACCCTTTCGGACAATCCCGCTGACCCGGCAGGCTTCGGCCCTAAGGGGCCCCTCTGATTATGCTGACATCTCTTTGAGGCGCGCGTGGAACACTTACGCGCCGTCCGGCACGGGCCTGGTCCTGATCGGGCGGTGAGCTACCCATTGCTCTCCGCCCGCAGGCCTATCGGCATGGTGAGACGGAGTTATGCTAGTACCTACATAATGGACTCTAGCATAATCATTCTATACTGTTTCCACTACTGAGACACAGGCCTCCTCTCAGTGCGAGGGAGTAGACCGTAAACCACCACGCGGGCCAAGTGCAGGTTGGTAGATGTCACGTGTCTTCAAATTTTTAGTTCTATGACATGCCAGTTTCCTCACGATGTTTTCTTTCATGGTTTATAATACCTATACCTACCTAAAATGTTTTTTTTTTTATTGGTGGTAAAAACAACATGAAAAAACTTACAGTGTAAAACAAACGTTTTTTATTTGGCATAAAATCACTAGTTAACAAAGTCTATCACCAATATTATTCTACTAATAACAGTACAAAATTTTCCTAATAATCTAAATTGATTTTTAAAGTACAATCTGATAAACCCGGTCCCAAAACAGTTTTTTTTTTTAAATTAAACCCGATGGTATAAACTTTTGTTTCGTAACTTAGAGCGAATTTCACAAATAAAACTAAACGTTAAAGAGCGTCATTATTGTTACGGAATATGGATATTGACAGCTCTTGATCGCTATTTAGAAGAGCTGATCGCGTTCACATTAAGTTGACGTTTTAATGCCACCATGTGCGAGAGATGGAGCTATACATGACCGATAGCACCATCCCTTTAAAGGACTGGAATCATAATAGCATAATACGGCCGCAGTTTCATTGGTAAATTGCTCTCAAGTTTCCTTTTTCCGTACTTATTATTAAGGCCTATTCCGATATAAGCGATATCGCTTGCGGTAGAGATACCGAATCGGTACGCAATATCGCTCCGCTATTGGTCCGCCTTCTGGTTGGACCAGTAGTGCAATTCTGTAAAAAAAATCACGGTGGAAATATAGGTAAAGTGAGCTTGAAGTGAGCTGTCAATAGAGTCAATACCTAGCATTAGATGAAGTTACTGCTCGCTTCAAGCTCAGTTAGCCTAAGTTTTCACGGTGAGATTTTTACAGAATAGACCGACAGTATCACTACCGAGTGCGACAGCAATATCGTTTATATCCGAATAGGCCTTTAAAGACAAAATTGTTTCTAATTAAGTCTTAACAAACATAATACATAATATAATTCGTCTAAATTCTCCATTCCGTATCACATCGCATTTCGAACGAGCTCCGCAAAACTCTTGTATACCATTTCAGACCTGAAACAAAAGAATACGTCATGTTAGAAATATTAATCAGTAAGTTAAAACGTGATCGGTCTCCGCCAAGCTCCTTCTTTATGCTGTCATCATAAATCATAGTGTGACGGCTGGATATGTAAAGTACCTTTCTTTGGAGAAATAAATATTATGGCTTCCACTTTAAGCACTTTACTGGCCATTTATAAGTTTAACTTAGTTGCTTTATGATACCTTCGCACCGATAAGTTTGACCAGAAATTACCTACCTTATTATTTCTATGGGAGGCTTATAAGACAAATTATCTATAATGAAAATAATTTCCCTAAATAATAAATAATGTGGCAAATAAATAACGTTGTATGTAGTGTTTCAGATTTTAGTGAAATCTAAGACTGACTTTGGGAATCGATTCACACGTCATAATTGGGATTGTATTTTTCAAATGAAAAAAATAGTTACCATAAAAAAAAAGAAAAAGAAAAACCAGTGTAAGCTACAGTAGGGCCTCGTTAATCCGGAGAGGCAAAAACAAGACCCTTTCCGGATTATCGAGGCGTCCGGATTATAGTATGCCATATTAAATGTTAATAAAACACATGTTTAACCTTAGTTTCTTTAATCAATTTTTAAATTATAGCATATAGACAAAATGTACATGTTCAAAATTACAACTATGTAAGGAAATCAGTAAGTTAAAATAAAACATTAGTTAATTCTTCTTGAAAAAGTCTGTAATACTCTTCTGTTTATAATTTTCGCACTTCATTTCGAAAGCCCGGTCTCTAAGTCGACGGAGAAACATAACTTCGTGGCTATCAAATTCGTTATCTTCAGCCCATTTTAAAGCAGTGTTTAAAGCTCCTACTGCCTCTGAATTACCAACTTTTGTGATTTTTAGAATTTCAAGGCTATTGTCCTCATCTTCCTCATCGTCCTCACACATAGCCGCTCGCACAATCTCCTCATCAGTTAACACTTCATATCTTTGTAACTCGCTTTCGGCACCACCAGCAGCCCATTCTTGAGCTTCTGCCTCACTTATTTGAAAGAAAGGCGATAAACAAAAGACTGACGGCGCATTGGCTCATGACAGCCCCCGCACCTACACGCCGCCGGGCCTCCCCCGCGAATCCCATTGCCCGGCCGGATTACAGCGATCACCGAACAAGCGAGAGTCCGGATTACCGAGGCCCTACTGTACTAAGAAATTAAAAATCCTGTAAAATGGAAAGAAAAGAATCCATCCACCAAGAATGGAAAGAATGGAAGAATCCAAGAATGGGTCTCATTAAAAAAAAGAAAAAAAAAGAAAAGAAAATAACTAGTGTAAGCTACTGAGAAATTAAAAATCCTGTAAAATTATACTATAGTAAAAACACACACACAGACATTACGACTTACCACCCTATTAACACTTAGACAAAAAAAAAAGCAAAAACAGACCGTAAAACTATATCAAATTTAAGTTTAAAATAGCAATAAATAAAAGCCCTACCTCCCGTTACTGCAAGACTTCATGAGATTGAATACATAGCTGGGGCAAGCTTCAGGATCCATTATACGAGCGTTGAAAAGCGTGCCCTGGCATAAACAGTATAGAATCTCCGGTAGCGGCACATTAGATGGCAGCACTTTCTTCTCGTAGAGAATGGTTGAATACAGCTGGAAATGGTAAGGTAAGGTTATTATGTTCATGTAGAATTTAATATGAAACTTCATCGCAACGAGACCTTTACGTATAAAAAATCAGCTGTCCACTTTGAGTAAGTGTGGTAATTAATGAAATGAAATGAGAATGTTTATTCTGCAAATAGGATATTGTAGTCACTTATTCAAATCAAATAAAAAAAATAGAACGGCTAGATGAAGTCGACATTTTTTCTTTCTGACTACTCTAAGATGAGATGGGAAATGAATAATATGTGGAACATAAATTATTTGATTATTGAAATAAAATGAAAAATGATCTTTAAAGTAAATGTTTTAAGACACTTTTACACGTTAATATTTTAAAACTAGATGGCGCCACATTTCCTAGCTGACTGCTCCCGAGGAAGAATTTCCGAAATCCACTCAGAGGTTATGTTCTCTTTTAGCCAGTTGAATGGCGTAATTACAGAATAATTTAAAACGTCACTATGTCTAGCGTGAATCCACGTTCGACACGAAGGGTTTAAGTTCAAACGGGTCTCCCTTGTTTGACCGAAAGGAATTTGACAAATTTTCATTTCCCAAAAAATGTTTCGCATAATTTCATTTGCCAAATTATTACTTAGCAAAAAATCTATTGACAAAAAATTGTAACGCAAACCTAATGTTTGGCAAATGACCGTTTAAACTATAACTTGTTTACCAACTAGTACTTTTAACATTTTTCATTTAATCAAATGTTTCAGTTGGAATAACAGTTTTTACGCAAAATCAAATAAGCCAAATATTTAGTATCGTCAGTTTTCAATTCACCATTCCTATTCAGTCAAATGCTTCAATAACAAAAATGTGAACTGCTAAGTGGGTAGGAGGTAAATCAAAAATTCTAAACAGGTAATAATAATATGAATATTAACTATTTTTTTTCTATATAATGTAGTCGTTCCTGGCACTCGCCGGCCGCTGCCGCGGCACCGCTCGCTTCGCTCGCTCGGCTCGTGCGTAGGAGGTCACAGTTTTAACCTAACCTAACCTACCCATTTTTTTTAAAGAAGAAATTAACCTAATCTAAATAGTTGAGTTCCGGGTAACTTAAAACAATATCTTTTTTTCTATTAATGCAAGTCGTGTCTGGCACTCGCCGGCCGCTGCCGCGGCACCGCTCGCTTCGCTCTCTCGGCTCGTGCGTAGGGGGTCACAGTTTTAACCTAACCTAACCTAACCATTTTTTAATAAGTAATTAACCTAATCTAAATAGTTGAGTTCCGGGTTCACAGTTTTAATCTAACCTAATTACCAAAAAATGCTATTTTTGCCTTAACATTTTTTGTCTTAACAAATCATTTCACCAAACTTTTATTGTCTGAAGATTGTTTGCTGTAATAAATCATTTGATTATAGACCAAATGCCATAATGACATTATACTTGGCAATATTTTGCCAAGTAAAAATTTGACCAAATGAAAATATGCGAACTAAAATCATTCCGAAATATTGCAATGGTATAAAAAAAGGTTGCTAAAATTTGTTTGGGTAATGAAATTTTGGCAAAATCTTTTCGGCAAAACGGCAGGCACCCAGTTCAAACATTATATTAGTAGGATTTTATGTGAGTCTAACAATGTAAGGCCATGTCTGGTAGGGCCTTTTGAAGAAAGAGCCATTACAGTTTTCAGTTGACCTGTCCCAAAAGACGGCATGCATGCATCAGTCATCGTGTTGCTCCCTATTTTTGGGAGCTCAACGACCCGTCACATGACGCTACGCTCAGATATACACAGACATACCTCCTCTTTGTTATGAGAAAAGACCCTTGCCCTGCACTACTGCAGGGCAAGGGTCTCTTCTACTACAAGGGTCTTGTCCTACGACAAGAATAATAATATAAAACCATTGTTCAAAGCATGTTCTAAAGAGTACTTATTATTTCATTTTAGGTAAAACTTATTAAATTAGAATAAATAATTCTGAATGCTTAAATAATATTGGTACTTAAGAACACAATTTCATTCAATGATGCAGAGGATTAGATATATAAAAATGATTTCTTACTTTAAATGCTGCGGTCAGTGACGCTATGGACAACCCTAGACTAGGGCTGAAAAGGAACGATATTCCTGCGGCATATCCTGCCGGTAGCGCGTACATTGCTGAGTCAAACCCTTTCTTACGACACAAGTAGCATATCACCGCCTGCAATGTAAAGCGAAATTATTATAGTTTGGACGAAGTGTCAAGGTTTTTTTTAAATAATTTATGGTAAGCAAATCTGATCAGTATCATTCTAAGCAGTCAAATAAATCTAAATCTAAGTATAATAGTAAATATAAGTAGTTATAATATATAATTAGTAGTATAATTATATTACATTGAAAAAAAAAACATAAAATTTTTTACTTGGATTATTTTCTCTGGCAACTGGAAGATAGTCTATAAAATACATCGACTAGAATTTGTATTGTAAAAAAATACAAGGTTTAGTCATTAATTGGATTTAAATTTTAGTCGGTATATTTTATAGTCTGCATATATACCTAATAAAATAATGTGGTCGTATTACTAAATATTCTTACTTAAATTCAATTATTACACAAACTAAATTAGTCGTACTCTGTAAATACCGATATAACTGCTGAAGAACAGTGCCAACTTGAAGTGTTTCCCTCTTATTGACGATATTGCCTTTATCGGTGTCCGGATTTTGGGTAAGATCAGTCTTGCTAAGGATATGCCGAGACCGACTCCAAAGTACGTGGCGAAACCCTGAGGAAAGATAGGAAGTGTTTATTATTTTTTAATTTATGAAAAATATAAACATTTATGTCTGTAAATTAAAATATAAAGTAAGCAAATAACAACTAATACCTAATTAATTAATAAAAATAACAAAATTAGATCCTAACTTAACTAAAACTATACACAAACTAAAATACAGCATCGAAAAATTCATCCGCATCCCTGTCGACTGGTAATGTACCCAAGAGACTGGCGGCATTACTACGTTGTATGGCAATGCTTAGCCTCTGGCCAAGGTCAAAGCCAGCCCTTGGATCACAGGAAGCGTCAAACAGCCGTTTCGAAATTTCTTTAAAAAGACCACGAGAAAAACATAATATTTCTTTAGTATTACAAGAGCTGGTCGTGGAAGACATTGTCAAGAGAAGTACTTTCTATCTGGATTGAATCCTTAGAGCTGCGCGAAAAAGTGTCCATAGGTAACGGTGTCTGTAGGTAAACGTGACCTGGATGGATGAACGCCATTATTGAGTATCTATCAATACAATCAAGTCAAGAGTCTGCGACATTGTGTCAGTTGTGTCAAAAAGAAACAGACACGTAACCATCTATTGACGCAGAAGGGCGAATCTACGATTGAAATCTTTGCCTAACACCGATTTTTGTTCGCAAGCAGTACCTGCTGAGCAGTTTTGATTCAAAATTATGAGGTGCCCGTAAAATAACTGGCATATTAGACAATTTTTTTTTTCAGTTTTAAGGACAGCCATACATCTAATTTTTTATCAAAGAATCAGCATTGCCATACAACGTGGCACAGCTGCCAGCCTTTTGGACACTTCTCCTGGTGACAACGACACGGACGAATTTATTGACACCCTATGATTCTTTCCTTTTTATATACTTGCAGATTAATTATTATTGCACGTTATTTTAAGACTGTTAGCTTTTAAATTACGTAAATATTTTAAGATAATAAATCAATTACCTAAGTTAGACCAGCCACCATTATTTAAATTTCTCTCGTTGCTTACCTTAGCTATGTATTTTTCGCATTTGCCTTCGTGAGGACAGACCTTTTTGGACTCATCGGTTTTTCTTCTAACTTTTTCTGGAGTAAATAACCTGAAAATTAAAATAACCGTTGTTTACAAAAAAGCACTATCAATAATGTCTATAATTATTTTAAAATGAGATGAATATTATCAGATTGGATATAAAAGATAACCGAGGGAGAGTTTGCTGGAAACATGAACGCAAAATATATTGTTTTTTAGCTTATACTAAACTAAAAATGAAAATGTGAATATGTTTCAGTTTATGTTTCGAACTTATCGGGAAATAAAGCAAATAAATCATATAAAACTACAGGACTGAATATCGTTTAATAATATCTAAAATGGATTGGTGTTTTGTATTGGAAAAAATGTTAACAGTTATCGACAATATGAGTTTTTAATATGCTGAGAGCTATTAACTACAAACGATATCTACAATTAATATTTTATTTAGTATTTTTTATTTACATTTGAACTAGCTGTAGCCCGCGACTTCGTCTGAGTTTTTTTTTTTATGAGAGGCAGCGTAAGTAAGTTCTTTCCCAGGACCCAGGCAACCTATCTGTCAAATTTCATAACGATCGGTTCGGTGGTTCAAGCTTGAAAAGGTAACATACAGACAGATACCTTCACATTTTTATTATAAGCATGGATCGTTGAACTTTTCTCTATAAAGCCAGATCTTCCCTAAAAATTTAATTCGGAATTTGCAATGGTGATTGTATTATTGAGCATTACATATTGCTTCTGCGACTAATTATAGTACGAAGGAACGTCAGTGCGATGAAAATTATTCAATAAACGTAGTAAATACAATCTATGAATATAATCAGAGGGGCAATTCTCGTAATTTTAAGAACGTTCACAGTCTGATCTCAGTCTCAATCTATCAAAAATACCTCTAATTTCCCTACATTTCGACAAGTTTTTGACATTTGTTTGTCGCCGAGATGAGGCTGCGACTAGATTTTTAACGTTTTAAATTACGAGAATTGGCCTTCAGAAACCTAGTTGTATTGTTTCGATTTCCAATATTTAAAAAAACACAAGCGTATGACGCAGTTTGACGCACTTGTACCAAAGTAAACATCAATTATGTTGGACTGATTGGCACCTAGATAATAATAATCAATTTTAACTCACAACAGACTAAGTAAGTACATAAATTGGTCAAACGCATCATGGTCTTCTCCAAAGGTATCTACTACGCTTTGGAATGGGCATCAGCTTCATCTTCCTGACTGACCGACCCCTTTTTTTTTCTGGATGGGAAATCATCAAATGACCCCTCCCGCTCTGGGTGGAGCGGGAGGGAGTGTCAGACTCTTACTGACTAAAACCCACCCATGTTCCTTCCTTTGCCCTTTATGTTTCGGGGTAGCGGTAACCCTTTTGGACAATCCCGCTAACCCGGCAGGCTTCGGCCCTAAGGGGCCCCTCAAATTATACTGACAACTCTTTGAGGCACGCGTGGAACACTTACGCGCCGTCCGGCACGGGCCTAGTCCTGACTGGGTGGTGAGATACCCATTGCTCTCCGCCCGCAGGCCCGACTGACCGACCCCTTGACAATGCAAAAGTGCCTGTAATTGATTTATTTGAAAAAATACTTTGAGTTTGAGATTTGAGTTTGAGGGTTCAAGCTAACGTACAGAAAGCCGCTCTTCGGTGTGTAACACTTTGAACTCGAGCTGGCCTAGCCGTATTACAGAGTTTCACTAGAATAGAGTGCACGGAAAGCCGTTACCTCCTTCTGCGAAGCAGATATGCTCGCTAAGGAGGAGGCGGAACGCGTTAGGGAGAGGCAATCTTAGCGTCCTCCCGCCCTTAGGCGCGGACTTGCGGACGACGAACAATGGGTAGCTCGCCGTCCGGTAAGGCCCAGGCCGGGGTCGACGACGGCGCGTTGTGTTCCACGCGCGCCTCAAAGAGATGTCAGCACTAACTGATGGGGTCCGCTAGATACTTACTCGTTCTGTTACCAGTGACGTGCGGCCTACTATATATGTCCTTTACTGGCCAATACTAAAATATAAAATTTAGTTAACGTAAGAATGGAAAAAAAAAACTTTTGTTTCATGTCAATAGTTTGTTTCATAATTATTATTTTATTGTAAATTACGGCAACCAAAACGGCAATCGATTACTTGTATTTATTCATCAACTTATTTGGGCACTTCTGGGCACATCTCCGGATGACAGCGATGCGGACGTGTACTTCGACGCCAAAATGACCTTATGTTTTTGTATTTATTTATATAGTTAACTAGTTGCGCCCCGCGGTTTCACCCGCATAAGTTTCGATCCCGTGGGAATATCGGGATAAAAAGTATCCTATATAGAATAGAATATATAGAATATATCCAGGGTGTCAGCTACGTGCATACCAAATTTCATGAAAATTGGTCGAGCCGTTTGAGCGTGAGGAAGTAACAAACATACCATCACACACACACACTTACTCACAAACTTTCACCTTTATAATATTAGTGTGATTAGTAAGTTAGTCATTTAATTTAGTAGGTAGCTAGTGTAAATAGTTAGTTGTGTTAAATATCGTAAAAGTTATGTAAGTAAAAGGATAATTAGCTTCCGCATTATCATATGTATCTAAGTATCGAGGAACTTATTTGTACATTTATTTTAGGACTTCTGTTCCAACAACAACAATAAAGAAATATTTTTAGAACGCACAGAGGATATTTAGTTGCTAGCCGATTATCTGTAGCATACAAAGGTGACCAGTCATTAGACTTTGGTACAGGAAAATATACTTAGCGCACTGATATGTGGCAATGAACTGTGGCCGATAATAATTAACACGCGTTCATTCAACAATGCATTCATTATAATGAATGCATTGTTGAATGAACGCGTTAGGTACGAGTATACATAAGTACATTGCATCCATTGTTTTATTACTTTGTACTACGATATATAAAATTGATACTTCGTGTTATATTAGTTCTATTATTATTTTATCAGCAGTTATTTATTACTACTATCGTTCTTAACCATAGATATAGGAATGAAGGAGATATGCCCCGGTAGTTGAAAATGTATTAGAACTCCATGTCGCTAAGACGATCCCATTTCTGCGCCACTACTACTTATCGACAAAAATTAAAATTAACTAATCGACATTGTCGTCGATAGCCTACGTTAGTGGATCTGTACAACCACATCACTAGCTGGCCGCAAGAAGCAGCGGCCGTACCATGCGATGCACCGCGGAAATAAAGTATCGTTTTGTGATTTTTACATTGCTTATCTAGCCACTTACTTAAGTAGGTAGTGGTTAAGGAACAACGTATTTACTGCGAAAATAGTACAGTCGCTGCGATATTTGAAAACAAAAATAACGTGGTAAAAGCAAGAAATATTTTACAATCTTTTGGTTTTTCATGATTTTAAAGACAAATATAGTAAAATACTTTTATTTATGTATGGTAAGTGATTCCATATTTACAAATTTTTGGTTTTTTCTTCGGTTTCTACAAGAAACCACTCACCAACACAGCAATCTTATATTTTTTCACGATCGCGGTCGAAAGCGCACTAGTTCGCGGAGACGGCCATTTGACTAGAACATGGTCATTTTTAACATACCGCGACGACACAGACACGCCCCCTTGCCACTTCTCCTGTTTTTTACATTTCTATGTTCTTAACAAAAGGTATTTACAAGGCAGATGTGAGTGGAAACGCCCCAGAAGGACATTATAGTGACCTTTTTGGTAATGTTCGTCAGAAAGGTCAGGGGCGTGCATGGTGCGGTTAGGTGCTCGCAAACGGCGTCCACGATGATCAGAACCAGTTGTATGAACATAAACGAAGCAAAAGGAGTATATGTAAGAATCGTAGCAGGTGGAGTTCTGTAGTTTCTATTCACACTAGGCTCGCGTGGTGAATTATGGCCCGCTCTCTCTCAAAGAGAGGAGGCCTCTATCCCAGCAGTGAGGACATTATAGGCTGATCATGTATGTCATGTCTTGTCCGTTTGTCAAAAAAAGATTGCTTACCAAAATAATGGCGTCCTCTCTTTCTTATCTCCTTCCAGTCTCATCAGGTAGAACAGCAACGAGCTCCCTAACATGAACATGAGCGTCTGCTGTGTCTTCGTTATCGACAGATATCCAGCTCTCTGCAGAACTTTGAAGTAGTACTCGATCACCTGGAATACAGATATTAAAGTGTTACTTGCTTATGGAGGATGCGTGACGGGAACGTCAGGTTTTCATGAAATTGACGCCATTTTTCATTTCCACTTCAAGAGTTTTATTGAAAACGAAAGAATTAAGGCTCTCCCCTGCATTATTATCGGTCGATAATATCGGCTTAACGTGGTTTCCGAGTCGTTTCGATTGTCACCCATCCACGAACCGACCGCGAAAAGCGTAGCTTAACCTTCGACCGACCCGTGCGGCTGTTATTATTAAGCCTCGAGCCCCTGGGTGCATTGAATATTTTCTCTGAATTTATTATAACGAACACACATCCCCCTTTGTGTTTTTTATTCCAGCGTATGGCACTCGTGGGTTGCAGCTGAAAGGTGGTACATCTTTTTTTTTTTTTTCGGATGGGAAATCGTCAAATGACCCCTCCCGCTCTTGGTGGAGCGGAAAGGAGTGTCAGACTCTTACTTACTAAAACCCACCCATGCTCCTTCCTTTGCCCTTTATGTTCCGGGGTAGCGGTAACCCTTTCGGACAATCCCGCTGACCCGGCAGGCTTCGGCCCTAAGGGGCCCCTCAAATTATGCTGACAACTCTTTGAGGCGCGCGTGGAACACTTACGCGCTGTCCGGCACGGGCCTGGTCCTGATCGGGCGGTGAGCTACCAATTGCTCTCCGCCCGCAGGCCCGCGCCTACGGTGGCCGGGAGTCGTCACGCGGCTCCCGACCCCCGGAGCGTCTCCCGCGGCGGCTGGGACGGGAGGCTCTCTTCCTCATCCGTCCCGCCACCTCCTTCGCTAGCATGACTGCTTCGCAGAAGGAGGCGACTGCCTCCCACTCCTTCTCGCCCCGGACCATGGCTTGCACCAGGGCCGGGCGCAAGAGGCCGCCGCCGCTGCCGATCGCCTCTACGAGGACACGGCGGTGCTCCGCCCAAGCGGGGCAGACCTCCACCGTGTAGGTGGTGGCACCTTGTGTTGTCATCTGACATTATGCTGAGCTGAGGCCCTTTTTGCATTATTATCTTTGTTTCCTGTGTTATAGTTTTAAGGTGTATTTATTTTGCTGTAATGCCAATAAACGCATTTTTCTTTCTTTTTTCTGTCAATGTAAAATAAAATGTCTAAGTAAAAAGAAATACCTTGTAACCTTTTATTTTGACACAAAAATAAATGTGTAGAAGTATAAAATATAGAGAGTACGTACATGGATCCGATGGACATCTTTGCAAAGTTCTGTCGCTTTTACATACATGACTTGATGTTTGTTGAAGCGTGAAAAACAGCATAACGATCGAGAAAATATCATATATTTTTCTCCATGAGAGATTCTTGCGTCTATTCTTAAAACCTACTCGTGTATCCACGGAATTTAGTTTTGGACTCCATAGTACACGGAGCTACACAAGTTTTCCGCTCAAATTCGACGACTTAACGCAAAACCACATACATTCGTATAGATCATAGTTCTATTTATAACACCTTAATGTACCATGTTTTAAAGCAAATAAATATATTCTATTATATTTTAAAGATTCAGCGTTTCAACTACTAGCCTTGCAGGGTTTCATCATTCACGTCATCTAGAGTTTTTTTTAGAGATGAATGATGGTATACAGGATCAAATTAAATTAGCAAGCGAACTCACCAGTCTGCTGTGATGGATACAGATATGAATATATAAATATGGATAAAGCGAAAATAATAATTATTATAATGATAACCTATTTTGTAAAAATCACATCAGGTGGAATGACAGCCCACTTCAAGCTTACTTCACCAAAATTTTAACGGTGCGATTTTACAGAATAGATCCGCTGAATTATAATTGAAGTAGAGTGATTGACTTCTGCACTAGGGGTAGCGATATTCCCACAGAGAACCAATATTAGCATGCTATACAAACTACCTATTTCGAATCTGGGTATTTGTAGTTGGAGGAATTCTGTTTGTAAAAGCGACGATAAAGCAAAATAAACCCTGTATGTGTTGGGATGTAGAGTTACTTTCTTGAATAATTATTTATTACTATAACTTAGGATATTTATTCTCAGGATTTTAATTTTGAACTCAGTTTTATTCTATGCACTATGTCTTATTTGTCACTTTCGGCATAACTTTGTTTACTCACCTCGTGACAATTCATGGGTGCCCTTGCAATAGTATCGTATCGAAATGTGAAAGCTCAATAAATATTTAGGGGGGATGCGTTAAAGTATCGAAAATGAAATTTCCTCGCGTTTTTTGCAGTTTTCAGGTCAGTATCAGGTTAGGTATATGTTGATGATTCGCGACCGTAACAAACATGTATTTATATAACTATAATCATAAACATCAGTAAATGTGTTTTAATAGAGAGACTTACCAAGTTACAAAACAAGTTGATGACCAACCCTCTCCTGCTTGGCGGCTCCAGGTATATAAAGAGACCGCTCAGTGCGAAAGGTATGAACAGGTACGTGGAGAAGGTAAACTTGTCACCCATCAACTTTCTAGAAGAATTAAAAGATCAGTTTAGATATTCGACACCTATCGATTCGGAGCTATTGACACTAGAAGCAGTTACCAGTATCGCTATCGAGAAAAAATATTCAGCCATCCCATACATTTGGGTTGAGTAGTTATTGAAGTTATCCGGAAAAGAAACGGAATAACCGACATAGCTTGCAGAATAAGCTAGCTGAAGTGGCAGTGGGCTGGCTATATTTGTCGAAAGATCGATGGCCGGTGAAGAAGACGAGTCCTAAAGTAGAGACCGCGTATCGGCAAGCGTAGTGCGGGAAGCTCCCCAGCTTGATGGACCGACAACCTTAAAAAGGCGGCTGGGACAGACTGGATGCGGCAGGTGGAGGACAGGGTGTTGTGGTGCAGCCTGAGAGAGGGCTTGAGGCCTTGAGGGATAGAGATCCCTGTTTATGAAAAAAGAAAAAAGGGGACAAAATGTGCGTAGGCTTATTTGTGTTTGACTACTAAACTGACCTCGAAACAAAAACACGCCTAAAATATTTCACATGCAGCATGTATGAATAACTATAGAAAGGAAATGGATGTTTGTCCTATACAAGATTGGCACAGAAATAGACAGAAATAAAACAAAATGTATTATGAAGCAATAATAGTATTTCAAAACCCTGTACGGTATATTTTTGTTCGTCATAAAACTTTGGTGAAAGGCTTTAAGACCCTTCCCAAATCAGATGGCTTCGATCCTGTCAAAAAATTAAATTCACAATACAACCAATTTCCACATACCTTACCTAATCATACAACTAATATTGGGTCCTGCGGATGTGACCAGCAGTCCTAACATCGTCGATCTTACGTAGTATTCGCCCATCTTGATCCATTGGTCCTTTCTCATCATTTTTTTACCTCGCATCAAAATTTGTGCCTGAAAATTAAAAAAGCATTTTTAACAGTCATTTCTATACTTGGTTGAATCAATATACCGTCCTTTTCCCAACTTGTCGGAAAGCACGTTAAGCCGTTGGGTCATTACCGGTAGCCATGTATCAAAAGTCTGACAAACGATACCCCTTGGGGTATCGTGTTACCCAGTAACTGTGGAGGTCAGATAGGCAGTCGCTTCTTGTAAAATACTGGCTGCTGCATCCGGTTAGACTGCAGGCTGACGGCCGTAATTAGGAAAAGGCTAGGCAGAATAAATGAGAATTTAGTTCCCCTGGGAACTGTGTTTTGCCCAGTAACTCAGTTGTGGCGGTCAGATAGCAGTCGCTTCGTGTAGAATTCTGGCATTTGGAAATATTAGATTACATACTTTTAGTTGGGAAAAGGCCAGGTAGAAGAAGTTTCACAAGCACAACATCAGATAGACAGGTACTTACAACATAAATAATGGAGTAAAACTTCGCGCTGCCAATAACAGCATCTTTGTACAGACCAGGTGAAGCTGCCAGACAGCTCTCGTTCCAAGGATGTAACATGACACTGCAGTGTGCGTCACGACACACAGCGTCAAACAGCTGCTTGCTTACCGCCGCCATCTTGGATTAAATGCTTGGGTTCGCTCTTAGGAGTGCCTCTGTATTGAAAGCTGGAACAAGACATAATTTTGTTAAGTATTAACAAGCGACCCGCCCCTGCTTCACACGGTTTTTACGACTTGTTAAAACATCGGCATTTCTGTGTGCTGATTATGTATGACATTATTTGTTAAATTTTGCATGCCAAAACTCTGGCAGAATGTGCCCGACTCATTATATTTTCTATAACAATTTTATTGTACAATACCTACATTATTTGCAAATAAATGATTTGATTTAAAAATAAATGCATTATACACATAAAATTGTTCGGAATAAATTCTCTAAAATATGGTGAAAACCACATTAAATTCCGTTACGTACTTTAGAAAAACAGCGCGGTCACACAGACTGAGCCAAAAAGCGAATTTAATTTATAATATGGCAAAAATAAGGCTTATTCACGTATTAATCATCTGGAATACCCCATGCACAGACGCCAGCACATCAAGTTACCCGAAACTGTCAAATGTTCCCAATCAACTTTGAACCTATTGATTCAGTGATAAAGTTGAAAATCTATTAAAGAAATTTGACAGATTGTAGTAGCTTGATGTTTTGGCGTCTGTACAGTAAAAACGAAGCAAGAAATGAAAGCATCGTCTGAACACTGCTTAGATCGTGCACACCGTGTAAATCAGGCTTGATTCGGATGTTTTCTAAGTCTTAGGTATAAGACGCCTGCAAAAGATGTAATAGCAAAAAGTAAAACTCGTATCGGAGCCACTGGAGGACCAACCGCGGCAAGCGTAGCTTAGACTGATCGATCGACCCTTGCGGCTGTTATTACTTAGCCACAAGCCCCTCCTCTAAAAGTGGTTGGTTATTTTTTAAAACAAATTAACCAAAAACTTTTCTTTGAAAAGAAAATCTGTATTTATCGTTCAGGTTAAAATTTTCAATTTCATCTAAACTACACGTGTTCTCTGTTAAGTCATATTCAACGTCCCACAGAGTCATAACGAGACCAATACAATTTCACAAACCACTCCGTCGGGATTTGAATCTGTGACCTTCGCCGTGCATGTTACGAGTAACTTAACCTTTATAACCTTCGGTCAAGAACGTTAACTTGTGGTTATATCGTGCGCTAAAGTTGGAATAAGAATAATTGGAGGCATTTAATATTGTGGCTAAGTGTAAATATTAGATTAAAAGAAAAACACAGGCTGTATCATGATTATTAA
The DNA here is from genome assembly GCA_911387795.2 of Apamea monoglypha. Taxonomy (NCBI): domain Eukaryota; kingdom Metazoa; phylum Arthropoda; class Insecta; order Lepidoptera; family Noctuidae; genus Apamea; species Apamea monoglypha. Next base: position 17,509,981 of record OU426925.1, read on the forward strand.
CAGGGCAGACTAGGCAAGTCAAGGTAACAGTTAATAGTTGTACCGCAAGTGGTAGGTACAGACGCCAGCAGGTCAAGCTAACCGAAACTGTCAAATTTTCCCAATCAACCTTGAACCTTAATGCATTAGCGATAAAGTTGAAAATCTATTAAAGAAATTTGCCAGATTGTAGTAACTTGATGTGCTGGCGTCTGTACCCATAGTCCGTTTTACAACAAAATAAACTTTACAAAAAAAACGGCCAAGTGCGTGTCAGGCCACGCATAGAATAGGGTTCCGTAGTCAAGGTTTGCCATTAAAATTCTACTTTACTTATATAGCCTATATTGTAACGAAACAATACCACGATTCAGAAATTTGAAATAAATGCACAACGCCATCTATCGAGGCTTGTTGTAAAATTTTTAAGCCCTTAGTTTTATTTATCTTCTTTAGAGGATTCACATTGAAATAAAATCGTGACCAATAGATAATTGTTACGATTTTATTTTTAACATTTTACATGTTTACTTATTATTTCGTTATTTTTGTACGAAGTTTTCGAAGTAAGCGCATTTTACAAGTTAGACCTCTATAACGCCTGAACTAACAAAGTTATCTAAGCCGTTATAATTTTTCTTCAAATTTTATCACATGGACTACCATCATGAATTTCTTCAGATATTTCGAGCCAGCCGTTTAGCTTATAAAAAGGGGGGGTGGGGCACCCTATTTTAACAAAAAAAAATGCGCTTTGAAGTTGAATATCTCGCAAACGGACAACTAAATCAAAAAAACATCTTAGCAACCTCCTAAAAGACCTATCTATTGATGCCCCACACTATGGGGTAGACTTGAGAATAAAAAATCATCCCGACTTTACGTGTAGGGGAGGTAAAAAAAAAAATGTTTTTTCCTGATTTTATTTTAGCAATTTGGTGACGTGGTAATTACAAAATATCCATGCAAAGTTTCATCTTTCTAGCATTAACCGTTTGGAAGGTAAGCCGAGGACGGACGGACAGATGGACATGACGAAACTATAAGAGTTACGAGATATGAACTACGGAACCCTAAAAACCGATGCTAAAATAACATAGGTTTTGCATAGTGCGAATGACCACACCACAGTTTGTTTTTCGTAGAATTGTGACCATACCAAGTGCGATTACGATTTAAGGAAGCTGTCAATTTCAAATTGTTACTTTGTTTACTGTGCACGTGCAGTTGATAGTACAAAGTCGCTTGACAATTTACGTCTATTGTTGACCTGCTATAATTAAACGAGTATGGGAACCCTTCAGATGTTTGTAGGTAGCCTAAGGACATTCTGTAGTTCCTGCTCTCGAGAGGAGGCCTGTGTCCCAGCAGTGGTAAACTTATATGTAGGCTGATTAAACCTTAAACAGTTTTGAACATTAGTAACAAAAGGTCTTTATATGACTAGTTGAGATACAAAATTATTTAGTACAGAGATATTTTTTGTTACAATATTATATTTCTATAAATCAATAAAAATAATAATTTATTATTTTGTTATGTACTCGTATTAATTTAATAAATCATTTAAAACAATATTTTATCCTATTGTTATTTTTTCCTTGTATCTTTGTGAACATTGACTCATAAATACACTATGGCGCACTCTATTAGTGAGTTGCATTGTCTGCTTGATAACACTTATGATAATCTACGTCATATTGCACTTGCGTATGTCATTCAGTTGCTATGTGGACTGTGTACCTTGTTCTATAGGTAATCCTACTTAATATTATAAATGTGAAAGTTTGTATGGATGGATGGATGGATGGATGGATGTTTGTTACTCTTTCATGCAAAAACTACTAAACGGATTTGGATAAAATTTGGCACACATATGGTTTATAACCAGGATTAACATATAGGATACTTTTTACCCCGATATTCCCACGGGATCGAATCTTATGCGGGTGAAACCACGGAGCGCAGCTACTAAGGTAACATATTTGATAAGCCTACATCAGAGGGGCAATTCTCGTAATTTTAAGAACGTTCACAGTCTGATCTCAGTCTCAATCTGTCAAAAAATACTTCTAATTTCCCTACATTTTGACAAGTTTTTGACATTTGTTTGTCGCCGAGATGAGACTGCGACTAGATTTTGAACGTTTTAAGTTACGAGAATTGGCCTTCTGATATCACAGCAAGTATAACACAAGTTTTAAGCAATTAGTGAGCTTATTATTACAGTAAAAAAAACACTAAAAAAGTAAATGTATGTTGGGAGGTTTAATGAATGTAAAGGTGTGTGTGTGTGTGTGTGAGGGTGTGTTGGAGAGTGTTAGTGGATGAGTCTGATCAGACTAATACGTCAAAGAGAGCTTCTGTGGCAATGTGATGTTTAGCTTTGTATGACAGGCTTGTAGAGATAGATTGTTTTTTCTTTTATTTTATACAACAATAGCATAAGATAATCACACATCTCACATCCACACACACCCTCACACACGCACACAGATCCAGTTTCAAGGTACTAATGAGAAAAACCTAATAACACTGCCCGAATCCGGGAATTGAACCCAGAACCTTTAAAGGTGATGAATATAAAGAAGCAACAATCATCATTCTCCTGCCCTTATCCCAATTTATTTGGGGTCGGCGCAATAGAATACTCTTTATCGTACACCATACAAATTATAATAAATGCAATAATAAAATAATGCAATATGTCTTGTTTCTACCTCGGTAGTTTGTTTTATGTTTTTAAAAACGTTGCCCCATACTAGGAATTTCTCCTTTATCGTGAGTCCATTTACAAACATTTACACTCACATACACAAACAGCTAGACCCGGAACAACTACTTGTAGGTCATAGAAATATTTATTCCGTGCGTAGTCACCCCCTTTTTTACTACACGGACCATCCATCGTTTCTTTGGTCTTCCCCTACTTTTATAGCCATCGACATTCCTAAAACTCTCCTCACGACATTTTCCTCTTTAATTATTTATTTAATCTTTTCACGCACAAAAATGTACAAAGGCGGACTTAATGCCTTAGGTCCACCAGTCAACCGAGGGTGGTGAAGAGATTAGATGACAGGTGCTTTGGTTGAGCCGAACAATGATAAAAAACGATTAAAATCTTAGTCTTTCCTTCGTATCACATGCCTACTCCATGACAACCGATTTCCACACAACTACAACTGTACTCATTTCTGATTCTATCCATTCGTGTAACACCACACAGTCCTCTTAGCATTCTCATCTCAGCTGCATGCAATTGCCTTTCATTCATCCCTTTTGTGGCCCAACATCCCCAACAAGATAGCAGGTCTAATCACGGTTTTATATATCGTCCGCTTTAGTTTAAAGAAGCAACAATAACCTATTATAAGGTTGACTGTTCACATAAACCTCAAGATTTACAACAACTTGCTACCCAAGAGTCCAACGGTGCGTCTAGCTATAAGTTTTAACAATATTTTAATAAAAACATTCCGTTAGATTAATGTGTGTAATAACAAATTTTATGACCGCCCAAATAGGTCTACCGAGTTAATGGCATGCATTAAAGATAGATAAGATGTGTATTCACCCTTAATTTGGGACACCTAAATTAAAACGTCACCTTCAAAATTGATTTACATTTTATGTAGTTATTTTTTTTTATTTAGTCTTTGTATAATACTAGCTGCTCTCCGTGGTTTCACCCGCATTGGTTTCGAACCCGTGGGAATATCGGGATAAAAAGTATCCTATATGTTAATCCTGGATAAAAACCATCTGTGTACCAAATTTCATCCAAATCCGTTCAGTAGTTTATGCGTGAAAGAGTAACAAAAATCCATCCATCCATCCATCCATACAAACTTTCACGTTTATAATATTAGTAGGATTGTTATTCTGTACTAGCCCGCGACTTTGTCCACGTGACATTTCTTGCTCCCCGACCCATCCCGTCGCATCGCATCGCCTAACCGCTCTACAAGTTCGTTTTCACTCAGCGTTGTTTCTGACTCTTTTTCATTTTGATCGGCTCTTAAGGGTCATTGCAAAATGTTAAATAGCCTATAGCTTCCTCAAGAATTGGGCTATCAAATACTAAAAAAGACTAAAGTTTTTGAGTATAAATATTTGGCTGTAGGGAAAGAACAAAAGGCAATGGATTAACTATGTGAAAAATGGCATGGCTAGAAAGGGGATGACGATGACTAATATAAAAGTATGGAAGTAGAAGATGTGTTGCGCCGACCCCAAATAAATTGAAATAAGGGCAATGCGCCTAAAGTTGAGTTGGGCAGGACATCTAGCGGGACAAGAACATGGCCGAAGGACTAAAGCCGTGACCGAATGGTGGCCAAGGTTGAGCCAAAGAAACCAGGGCCGTCCAAAAGCGCGCTGGGTTGACGATGTCATTAAAGTAGTCGAAACACCTGGATGAGTGACGCACGGAACCGGGAAGTCCACAACCGGGGACCCAGGGGGGTCCACGTCCATAACTGTATCTTAGGTTTAAGCCTATTTTAACAACTTAATTCACATTATGGTATGCAAATAAATGAAATGTAAATGAAATGAAGTATGGCGGAAGAAAGGGGAGGCCTATTCCCAGCAGTGAATGATTCCGGGCTAAAATGATGATAATGGTAAAGGGCAAGATAATGACAATGATGATATTCCAATCAAGACAGGAATTCGATTATTTAATTTGAACTGTTAATTAGCAATTGGCGTCTTGAGTACTTCGTCGAAACGAACGAGCTCCTAATTGCCACTAGCCTTGAAAGTTTCCGTTCTCATATAACACCTTTTGATCAGAGTTAGGTAACTAAACAAGATTCTAAACTTGCTAAAAGTATTTTCACATCACTTAATTTGAAATTTAACTGCTCGTGTTCTGTTGGTCGTGGGTCCGAATCCAGGCAAGCGCTTTACTTTGTGTAAATAATTTCATCACCACTGCTCTCAAAACGGTGAAAGAAATCATCGTGAGGAAACCAGCATGGCTTTTTTTTGTTTTCGGGGGGACACCTTCAAAAGGCGCCTGGTCTTTGGGGATAAAACCAGGGAGTGTGGGATTTTTACCTCACTAAAACCACCCCGGTGGTCACCATCTGCACATGCACCGTTACCTCTCAAAAGACCAATCCGGAGCCCCCTCTGTGCAACGCCTGTTAGGGCACATCCTGGGGAGACTGTAAAGGGGTCTCCCCAAAACCGGCATGTCCTAGAACCAAAAATTCGAAGACATGTAACATCTACCAACCCACACTGGACCCGCGTGGTAGATTATTGCCAACTCCCTCAGGAAGAGAGGAGGCCTGTGTCCCAGCAGTAGGAGCATTGTTATAGGCTGATTATATGAATTTTAAAATGAAGGCCTACTCATACATGAGCACCATGATCTGCCTAGCCTTTTCCCAACTATGTTGGGGTCGACTTCCAGTCTAACCGGATGCAGCTGAATACCAGTATTTTACATGGAGCGACTGCCTATCTGACCTCCACAACCCAAGTACTGGGTAAACCCAATTACTGGGTAATACGATACCCCTTGGTAAGACTGGTTGTCAGATTTTAGGGCTTCTGACGACCCGTAACGATTGTCAAAGATCCACGAATGACAGCCGGGACCAACGGCTTATCGTGCTTTCCGAGGCACGGAGGGGTCTTGGTATGTGAAGATGGTCATCCATCCACGGACCAACCGCGGCAAGTGCAGCTTCACCCGATCGATCGACCCGTGTGGCTGTTATTTCTTAGCCACAAGCCTCATACATGAGCATAATTCAGAAAAAGAGTCTTTACAAAAATATATTACTTGCAAATTCCAAATATAAAGAAATAGAACTAATTGTATTTGGGACACACACGGGAAATACAAATAGTAAAATAAAGAAATGAACACTAACAAAGTTACATTAAAACAACCAAAAAAAAGACGTGCGAGACCAAAAAGGCTCCTTTCTCAGGTATGCTGATAATAAAAAAATAAAACGAAGTCCAAGTACTTATCATAGTTTGTTTAATCTATAAAAAAGTACAACTAACAGTGCACGACAAAACATTGCAATATTGCACAGCGTTGCATACTTGCATAATACGCAATCGTGTGTCAATTTCCTGCAGTTTTCCTACGCAAGGTTAGCTTTGTAAGGATAATAACACCTTTGTAATAGTCATGCAATAGAGTATGCGGTTTGTAGTAATTTGCGTTTATTTATGGCAGCATAACTCGCGTTTAATCATTTTCGTCGTCTTCGTCAAACGTATTAAAAAGTGTTCATCGTATTAAAATCGTATTGGCAACCAGGGTTTACACCTGGGGGTGATTGCGTATTGTGTAGCACAGTATCAGTAGCAATGGCTTTCATTTTGATAGTTCAACAACATTCATTGCGTTATTTACGTTGTTGAGCAGACACAGTTTTCGAACATATGAAGCAATGGATTAGCAATAATTACATCACACATTTGCGAGAAGACAGTATTATATAACTAGCAGTTTACCTTATAATAAAATTAACAAACAACTTAATATAGTACTCGTTGTTTTTCTTTCTCATTTGTTTCTCTTTCTCAGCTTTCACGAGGTTCCCGTCATGTGGAATGGTAACATCGAAAAATATTATTATTATTAATTTCAAAATTATTCAGATTGATTGTGATCTGATTCGCAATTAAGGTTGAATGAATAATTTCTCGTGTTCTTGAGTAAGGCACGTAAGGTGGGACGCCCTCAGGCTAGGTGGAGCGACGATCTTCGCAGGATGGCTGGTAGCAGCTGGATGAGAGTTGCCGAAAATCGAGTTGAATGGCGTGCTAGGCCTGTTCAGCTGCAGAGGACTGCTATAAGCGGATGATGATGAATATTTTTGCGAGTACTTCGTAGTTAGGCACCGTCAATTTTTTTTTAATTATACTTTAGTTTTTTTTAAATTAAATAATAAATAATAATAATAAATCCCTGGACATTTTCACACAGCACCATTTGTCCCAAGCTAAGCAACCTAATGCTTGTGTTATGGTAACAAGATGGCTGATAAACTACTTATATACAATTTTTTTTTTTTTGTAAATACATACATATTATAGATAGAAAAACACCCAGACTCGGAACAAATACATGTAGGTAGGTCATACAAATATTTGTTCCGTGCGGGAATCGAACCCGCGACACGCAGCGCAGCAGTCAATCGCTTAACCACTGCGCCAACCGTGCCGTCGAACAACATTAACAGAAATTAACTCGTACAAAATCTAAAAAGTAAGATGAGGTCTGCCCCTGGCTGGGCCTTTTCAAAATTCTATTTACAATAACTGACCAGAATCCCCATTAAATACAACAACAACTTCAAGTAAATACATCAATCAGTTTTTATTACGTCATTCACACACAGCGACTTTGGCTCGACCGCACGCTACTTTCATTTGCTTTTATTGTCAAATTTTATCTGCGACTCGTACAGAGAGATTAGACGCCATCTTTTATTTTTATATTTAATAAATACGTTGATTCTGTGAGACGTGGCTAATGTAATAATGTGTAATAATTACAATATTTATTACTGCGTTTTAACGAGTTTGTGGGAATTTGGTGGCGAGACGGCCTTGACCCGTACCGCCAGGGCTGGATCAAGCTGGCTCTAGAAAGGGATGCCGGGAAGGATTTCGGGGAGGCCTTTGCTCAGCAGCTGGATCAGCTAAATGGACAGACGACCTAAATAAGGTGGCTGGGGTGGGTAAACTGGATGCGGAAGGCGGAGGACAGGGTATTGTGGCGCAGTTTGGGAGGGGCCTATGTCCAGCAGTGGACTGCGATAGGCTGAGTTGATAGATTATATTAGTATAGATACCAGCTACAATTTGTTGACAATTCCGAGTAGTGAAATTTAAATAGCAAAACACATAAAACTATCAGATAACATTGAATTTCATCGTAACAGATGATTGGTGCAATATACATTTGGTATTATCTATTATTATTGATGATTAGAACAGATTTATCATTGATTACAAAACTGCGAAAACGTTATTTCTTGTTTTGTGTCCATTATTTTGAAACAGGTAGTCGAAGACAAAATAAGTTCGTCACCTTATCACCAGGGCTATTTTTTGCCTGCTCTTTGCAAGATAGAATCTGCTTTATCGACTCAGCCGCAACATTTAAATTTATTCTTAACATCTCAGACCGAATCACACACACACACACACACACACACCCACACAGACTAACGCAAAATACACACTCAGCACATTCCACATACACCTAGAACTCCACTGCACTTCATACTAATTTAAAATTTATATTATTACTTTTTTTTTTTTTTTCTTTTCTTCCAACAGATAGTTTGGACTTATAACATATCATGAATATAATGTAACTTTCGTGCATTGCCTGTGGAGGGGAGTCTCTGGTGTCCTGAAATACAAGTCACGGCTTAGTTTAGGCACCAGTCTCCCACAAATGAACATTGTCCTTCATCAGAATAATTCTTTTCTCCTCTTTTAAGTTTTAGTTAATAAGTGTCTTTTGTGGAAGAAAATAAACATTTTATTTATTATTTATTTATTTAATAATCAAAAATGTGACATTGACAGCCTCTGAAAATTAAATTTAAAAAATATAAAATGGCCACACTATGACAAAGGTTTGAGGTTAATGTCAACGCGACATTTATCAAAGGTGTTTGCCAAATTCATCTTTCACTAATCAGCCTTTAATGTCCCCACTGCCAGGACACAGACTTCCTTTCTGTGAGAGGGAGTGGGCCATAATCCACGGGCGCAGTGCGGGTTGGTAGATGTCACATGTCTTTGAATTTATGGTTCTAGAACATGCCGGTTTCCTAACGATGTTTTCCTTCACTGTTTTGAGAGCATTGGTGATGAAATAATTTACACAAGGTAAAGCGCTTGTCTGGGTTCGAACCTACGACCTACATCTCGCTATGATCTTTACTAATAAATAATTAAACATAATTTTCTATGCATTAGGTCTGCTCAATGCCGTAGCTTCAAAGTAAAGAAATTGAAAACTGATGAAGATAATATTGAAGACGTGACTGTATAGGTACACACCATATTTATCATTTCCAAAACTCTTCATCAAGCAGATATAGGTACAGACGCCAGCAGGTCAAGCTACCCGAAACTGAAAATTTTCCCAATCAACCTTGAACCTTAATGCTTTAGCGATAAAGTTGAAAATCTATAAAATAAATTTGACAGGTTGTAGTAGCTTGATGTGCTGGCTTCTGTACCTTCATTATCAACTGTTGAAAGTTGTTGGACAAAGATAAGTATCTATCCATGTAACCTAGTTGATTAGACGAGTACCAATTACTAAATAGGTCGTTAGATAGAATCTTATAATAGGGTCTACCGACTAATTGGATGTTACTATTCCACTGCGTCCTTATTAGTTACTAGCTGTGCCCTCGACTCGGTTTATTTTTTTTTTTTAACGGACCCTAATTTTATTGTTTTCCTAAAATAAAAGTGGTTTTAGTTACTCCTTATAACATCAGCTATCTACCAGTGAAAGTCCCTTCAAAATCGGTCTAGCCGTTTCGGAGGTTAGCCGGAACAAACAGACAGATGGACAGACAGACTGACAAAAATTTTAAAGATTGTTTTTTTGTTAGAGGAACTGTTTATACTTTCATCATTTAGTAAAAAACTATTATTTTTACATTAGAAACAGACAATTTTATTTATTTATATAAATATAGATGCATAGATATAGGGGAGGGGCGTGTGGCTAAGTAATAACAGCCGCACGGGTCGATCAATCAGGTTAAGCTACGCTTGCCGCTCTTGGTTCGTGGATGGGTGACCATCTTTACATACCCAGACCCCTCCGTGCCTCGCACGTTAAGTCGTTGATCCCGGCTGCCATTCGTGGATCTTTGACAGTCGTTGGGGTCGTCAGAAGCCCGAAGGTCTGACGACCAGTCTTACCAAGGGGTTACGTATTATCCTGGGGTTGTGGAGGGTAGATAGACAGTCGCTCCATGTATAATACTGGTACTCAGCTGCATCCGGTTAGACTGGAAGCTGACCCCAAAATAGGGACAAGGCTAGGCAGATAAACCGACGATATCTCATCAGATATAGATGAATGGATTAGCATGTTCCGATATGGGTTGGTAGTCATGGTATGGGCATGTGATACGAAGGAATGAGGAAAATGTTTTGAGTATAAGATAAGAGGAAGATCAAAGAAACGATGGAAGGGCTGTTAGAAAAACGACATGGCTAGATAGGAGAGGAGTACTCAGATGACGACTAATAGAGAAGTATGCAAGACATGCTGCTCTGTCCTCAAATAAATTGGGGTAAGGGCAGGAGAATCATGAAGAAGTGCCAGCTAATTTTAGAAGCTATGTAAGAATACATAGCTTGTAAAATTAGCTGGCTGAAGAGTTGCCGGCCATGTTTGTCAAAGGACCGATAGCCGTTGAAATAGACGAGTCCTTGAGTGTTGTGAACCGGAAAGCATAGTATCCAAGCTAGACTGACGACCTTAAAATGCGGCTGGGACAGACTAGGATGAATATGGCGGAGAACTGGGTTTTGTTGTTCATCTTTGGAAAGACCTATGTTGTCTAGCACACGTAGCAGCACATGACCATAATTGAAACGGAAAAATGAAGAACAAAATTATAGATTTTTGAAAGATTTCTACGGTGCGAAGACAAAAATTTAGAAAAGAAATGTCACGTTGATTCGCAAAACAGTCATCATCATTTCAGCCCGGAATCACCCACAGCCGGGTATAGGCCTCCCTTTTCTTCTCCCATACTTCCCAGTTCTGTGCGTCTCTCATCCAGGTATTTCCTGCGACTTTGACGATATCGTCAACCCACCGCGCTTTTGGACGGCCTTGGGGGTCTACTACGAAGTGCAAAGTGCCAATGATCGGATCGGACCGACACATGGCCGAACCGAATATTATTGAAAAATGCGAAAAAAGTTCGGATCGCCTCAGTTGGGTCGAGACCATAATCAATATTTGAAAGAGTGATTCTCTGTGTAGGATCGGGACCGACCGAACCAAATAGTAACTTCGTAGGAACATTCGGCCGATACCACTTCGGAGTAGACCCCTGGTTTCTTCGGTCTAACCTTGGCCACCATTCAGCCACCGAAGCAATGATAAGTCTATTCTTAGAACATAGATAGATTGAAATAACTAACCTGAAATCGGTAGCATTTATCATAGTGTTTGCGGTATTCTCATAGACAATACTATTGCGCCCACGTATCAATCAAGCAGAATTACTTTGATAGTATATAATGACTCGTGCGCTCGCTCTATATTTCTTCATCGCTCGAGGAATTCAGATAGTTATTCGAGGTGTTACTCAGACTTGTTACGTATTTATTGCAATGAAATCAAATTATTTATTTACTAGAATGCAAATACAAATAAGGTCGCAAAGATTTAAAGTTGAGCCATACATTCTGCCCAAGATTCAATATGCAAAATGTAAATGAATGAATACGATGCTTTATTAAAAACAATAAGAACATTAAACACAATTATCGGATAAAAATTAACAGTTCAATACAATTAAAATCAATTCAATCAAAATTGAATTAATCCTACTATCTTACTAATATTATAAATGCGAAAGTTTGTATGGATGGATATGGATGGATGGATGGATGCCATGTTTGTTACTCTTTCACGCAAAAACTACTGAACGGATTTGGATGAAATTTGGTACACAGATACTTTATAACCAGGATTAACACATAGGATACTTTCTATTTTCGAGGATCCAGTTTGGTACTATTTTCGCCAGCCACACGAGGCAGTACACAAGCCAGGATAGTAAAACCGGTGGCGGGAGGCGCTACTAGCTCAAAAATAGAACCCCAACCTATTAAACTATCTCACTAGCTTACTAGCCTAAAAATTAGGATAGTTGTATATACACGAAGCTAGAGTAACTAGCTTGAGAGCTTACCAGCCTATAATGTTCCCACTGCAGCTGGGACACAGGCCTCCTCCCTGTGAGAGGGAGTGAGAATGTCACATATCTTAAAATTTTTGATCGTGAGGAAACCGACATGTCCAAGAGGACATGCAGGTTTACTCGCCGGTTTATCCGGTTTATTTGTGTGTTTTTTGTAAAAATTACATCGGTATATTAAAAAAAAAAACGTGTTACTGAATTAATGCACATTATGAAAGTAGGTTGTTCAGAATCGTTAGCTGAATCGATTTCTATAATTAAATGACTGAAATCTATTCATCAAAAGATTTGGTTGCATGTTGTATTACACAGTGCATTCATTCAGTTACACATTCTATATCTGCTAAAAAAATCAGCTCAAATAAGGAATTTATTGCCGAGACATGGCTGAGACAGAAGCATTGAAGACTTTGAGTCGTATTTTTTGGATAGGTTACAGGGATGGCATAAACGAAAACATCGTGAGGAAACTAGCATGTCCTAGAACCACCATCACTCACCACCCATCAAAAACGGTCCACCCATCAAGACGAATCAAACTCGACACGGTTGTGTCGCTTAATTATCGAGTTCCTATGGCCACCTTCCAGCTCCATCATCAGACCCTGGTTACCATTTAGCACCAAAGTACTCGTTAAGACAGAACCAACGAGTCCAAACTCGATGGGATTGTGTCGTTTAACTACCGAATTCCTATGGCCACCTTCCGGTTCCATCATCAGATCAGCTCCATTTCATAATAATTTTGTATTGTCAACCAATTTACACACGCATGCATAATTTCAGCTCAATTGGTAACCGGAAAGTGGATCAAATTTAACTTGCAAAATTTGATTACAAACATCGGGACAGGTGAAACTTAATAAAAGCTTGCACAAATAAAAAAAAACGAGAAAAACTTGCGCTATCATTGCTATTATATCATTGCTGACACGGGTACCTACTTAATGATCAACATACGTTTTCTATACTGGGACCTGGTTTGGAGCAAATTACCTAGGCTCTGTAAACATAAGTATACCACAAGAGGTGCCAATCAGCATATTTCGAAATCTAACAATAGATCGATTCATTAACTATTTGGCACAGTTGTTGTTGCACCGTTTAGGGTACGAACACACTAGACTGTAACTTTAAAACGGAAAACATTAACATTAACATTAACATTTTACACCAAAATATTGCAGGTTTAATCAATAAGTCAAATGCTCTTACGGTGTGCTTAAACGAACTATCTGATAAAAATATAAATGTGGACATTATATGTATTACCGAACATTTCATCATGAAAGGCCACGAAAACCAAGTATGTATAACAAATTACAGTTTGGCGGCATGTTATAGTAGACAGGAAAAGAGGAGAGGAGGAGCATGTATCATTGTTAATAATTGTCACCAATGGAAGGAATTACCTCAAATATCAAAATTGTCATTACCAGGAGTTTTCGAGTGTTGTGCTATTGAGCTTATTAATTATAAATTAATGGTTGTATGTATTTATAGAGTACCACATGCTAATAACTTAAATGATTGTTTCAATAAACTTGAAATTTTGCTCAACAAAATATCCAACTGCCATTCCAAGAATGTTGTGATTGCAGGCGATTTTAATATAGATATTCTAAAACCGAATAGGAATTCGGCTACACTGGAGTATCTGTTACTAAATTACAACTTAAAACTTGCCCTTAAACAACCTACTCGAATGGCTAGCAAGACTTGCATAGATAATTTTGCACATAATTTTAAAAAGACCTGTAAATCGGATGTACTGGAGTTTGCTTTATCAGACCATACGGCACAACTACTTCAATGCCCAGTGGTCAATGTATGCACTATAAAATCCTGGTACATAACTAGAAGAGATTACAATAACGAGAATATCACAAAATTTAAAAATTGTATAAACAGTCTTAAATTTTTTGAGATCTATCTTACTGATGATCCCAACGTAGCGTACAATGAATTTATCAGCACATTTAAATTATTTTACGACTTGTGCTTCCCGTGCAAAGAAATTAAAATCAATATTATAAATAAACCAAAATGGCTATCACATGGCGTTAAATTATGCAGTAGGAAAAAAAGGGAACTATTATGGCAATCCAGGATGAAACCTAACCGCGAAAATAAAAAGAAATTCACTGCTTATTCTAAACTATTTAATAAAATTATTAATTTGACACAAAAATCTCAAAATAACTACAAAATACAGCAATCTAAGAACAAATCAAAAACTACATGGCAAGTGATTAATCAAACAAAACACAATATCCCTAAACAACAAATCGAGAAAATAAAAGTTGGTAATCAAATTCTATATAAACCATTAGATATCGCTAGTGCCTTTAATGACTTTTTCGTTGATAAGATACAACCAAAAATAGAAGCTGAATGTAAGCCAAAGGCATGCATGTCATCCATGCAACATAATTCCATGTTTATGGTCCCTAGCACACCACAGGATTTATATAGAATTGTAATGGCCCTAAAAAACACCAGCAGTGTGGGTTTTGATGGAATCGCCACAAAAATATTAAAATCAGTGTCTGCTGAGATATGCGGCCATCTCAGTCACATACTTAACCTCATTATTAGTGCAGGTACATATCCAGATGCTTTAAAAACATCTATAATTAAACCTTTATTCAAAAAAGAAGATAAGGAGTTGATGGAGTATTATAGACCGATTTCACTCATACCTGTTATTTCAAAGATATTTGAAAAATACCTCTACAGAGAGTTTTATAATTACATAGAGAAAAATAGTATACTTTGCGACGAACAAAAAGGATTCCGACGGCACAAAACCATTAATTTAGCAATTTATGACTTTTTGTATAATATTATCAGAAATATGGATAAACGATCCCCTATATGTGCAATATTTTGCGATATGACCCAGGCGTTTGATTATGTACATTACAATACACTGTTAAATAAATTAGAGGTCTACGGCATAAGAGGTAACATGCTTGATCTTATAAAATCCTATTTAGAAAATAGAACACAAATAACCGAAGTTAGCCGCATTAATGTACTTGATAAACATGAAGAGGTAGCAAGGTCGCGAGAACGTAAAATCTCATACGGTGTACCACAAGGAACCGTTATGGGCCCATTTTTGTTTATATTATATGTCAATGACATGCCCATGTCCCTTCAACAACCTATAACAATGTTTGCAGACGATAGCACAATCACCATCCCTTGTAATAACGCAATTACATATGAAAATGATATTAATAACTCCCTTGACACATTAATTAAATGGCTTGACAAGAATAATTTAGTTATTAATTTAAATAAGACAAAGATAATTCATTTCAGACAGCGTACTCCCGGTTTAACTAATCTTCACATACACCACAATAATAATAATATTCAAGAAGCAGCAGATACGAAATTTTTAGGTTTACAAATAGATAATAGTTTAAATTGGAAAGCACATATAGATATGTTATGTAAAAGACTGAGTTCATCTGCTTATGTTTTATATAGATTATCCTCCATAGTAGATACAAAAGCACTTCTAACTGCTTACTACGGCATAGCTGAATCGCACCTACGCTACGGCGTCATTTTTTGGGGGAATTCAACGGATAAAGACACAGCATTTAAGGCCCAAAAACGATGTCTCCGATCAATGTTTAAACTTAAAACTATAGACAGTTGCAAGCCCTATTTTAAACAATACAAAATCCTTACACTTCCTTGTATATATATATTCGAGGTAGCTATGTTTGTGAAGCAAAATCCGAGTCGTTTTAAACGCCTATCTGATGTGTTCCCAAGGAATAGGCGTGACAATAGCCAACTGTGTCAGGTATCATCTCAAACCGCTTTGATGCGCAACAGTATATATTGCATGGCGCCAATTATATACAATAAATTACCAAGTGGTTGGAAAGATTTAAATACAGTAATGTTTAAGAATAGACTACGTAAATATTTGTTAGAAAAAACATACTACAGTGTAACTGAGTTTTTAACAGAAAAATACATATATTTAGGATAATGATTATTTAATAGCAATGTTATTTTTTATTGATAATTTAATAATATACTTTAATTTGAATAATAATGTGATATAATTGATAATTAACGTTAATTTTAATAATAATGTTATATAATTGATAATTTAATGGTATTGTTAATTTTGTAAATATTTGCATGCCGAATGGTAAAATATGGCTGAACTGATTTTGTTTTATAACAACTATTGTGTACCCATATTTGCAAATAAACGTTTATTCTATTCTATTCTATTCTATTCTATTCTAAAGGTATACCTATGTATCTTCATTGAAATAACACTTTTTTGAACCCGAATATATCTAATATTTGATGTAAAAACTTCTTTAGCACTTTACTTTGCAGTCTTTTTGAAACTGAACCGTCACGCTCCGGTCGGTGACGCTAAATTGCGTGTACTCGACGCTGAATTGATTCGTTTTGCGTAGATGCGACGCATATTTTCCCCCAATTTATTTTTCTATGTTTGTGTTCTTTTTCTGTGTCATGTTTACCGCAATCAAACGTATTTTGTTTCGACGACTGTCAAATATCTATGAATGAGAGCCGGGACCAACGGCTTAACGTGCTTTCCGAGGCACGGAGGGGTCTTGGTATGTAAAGATGGTCACCCATTCACGGACCAACCACGGCAAGCGTAGCTTAACCTGATCGATCGATCTGTGCGGCTGTTATCACTTAGCCACAACCCCTAGCCACCATTAGCCACGGAAATAAATGCCTTACACCTACGAAAGATTCAAAAGTAATTAACTCCCAATTTATTGATCGATATTTTACGGTGTACGATCATAATTTTATCAAAACATACTAAAAAACCTGTCCTGGTATTAGACTACACAATAAAACGCAGGAAATTACACAATGTTTACATCGCCTTTATCTTTACAAGTCCGTCATTAGAGCCAGCCTTAATACGAAACCGTACTAAGCCTTAGATTACCCAGGCATTACGTGCCAATGTTCGACCACCCTAAAATTCATAATTAGAACCGTATACCAATTAACATAAGGTTGATTATTGCTTTTCATGAAACTGGTTCCAGGCCGAATGGGTCACGGTTTTGAGCGAATCTCTGACGTCATTACTCAATATTTACGTTGGAAGAACAATGTTTTACGGGCTGCTACACAATGTGACATTTGTATTAAACATTGGAAGAGGGAAAGTTTTTTTGTTTGTCGTTGTTGAAATGTTTGTTTTTGTTTGTGTAACTGCCTCGTTTGTCGCGTGGCCATAGGTGCGACTGCTAAGCGTGGGGACAGTGTTAATCGGGACATCTCAGTAACAGTAAGGAGTTAGGAAGTTAGCGGTGTGATGCCCCCGTGCCTCGGAAAGCACGTTAAGCCGTTAGTCCTGCGCCTGATTACTCTCCGGTCGTATCGAATTGCCGTCCCATCGGATTATGAGAATGAGGGAAAAGAGAGTGTACTTCTGTCTGCACACACACTTGTGGACTATAAGATATCCCACGTTGATGGGTAGTTTTCACTGAGATTGGACCGCCTTGTCCGAAATTCGGTCTTTAGGACAATCGGCAATTTCTTCTTATTTTGAAGCCCTTTTTCTTTTTTTTTTTTTCCTGATGGGAAATCATCAAATGACCCCTCCCGCTCTGTTGCTTCCTTTGCCCTTTATGTTCCGGGGTAGCGGTAACCCTTTCGGACAATCCCGCTGACCCGGCAGGCTTCGGCCCTAAGGGCCCTCGCCCACGGCGACTTTTTGTAGCGATGCAGTCGCGCGTTTAGCAAACGCGCGACAGCATCACTTCTAACGCGTGTTAGTCGCATTTGCAACGCGCTACTGCATCGCGATTGTATCGATACAAACGCGCGACCGCGTCGGACGACATCGGTAGAGAGAACGGAGGGGGGAGGGAGTGTGGCGCGGCGCGTGATTGGGAATCGGCATCAGTGCAACGAGCAACACAGACAGGTCCAGAGTGCATGCTATTGTCCGTCACAGGCGTAAAATGGAGTCATTTGACACTGAAACTTTTATTACGGCAATTCAGGAGCGTCCTGTAATATGGGACTCACGTCTTCCTGTGACTAATGTTGCCTCAACGGAGTCCATCTTGCAACTGTACTGATCCAAGGTATTTTTGTATCGTAACTGCATCGCGACCAAATCGCGTTTGCATCGCGACTGAATCTGGTCCCGTGGGCGCGGGCACACAGCTAGCGACTGCTTCGCGTCTGTATCGATGCTACGCGCGAGAGCATCGCGACTGCATCGCTACAAAAAGTCGCCCGTGGGCGAGGGCCCTAAGGGGCCCATCGAATTATGCTGACAACTCTTTGAGGCGCGCGTGGAACACTTACGCGCCGTCGGGCACGGGACTGGTCCTGATCGGGCGGTGAGCTACCCATTGCTCTCCGCCCGCAGGGCCATTTTGAAGCCCTTGACCAATATTTTTTTTAAGGTATAAACAAATTATTTTTTGGGTTTACAGACAATATATTGTTAAGGAAAAATAATTTATCTTATCATCTTATCAGGAAAAATATTTATTTTATCAGGTTTATTTTAATCGCCCTTCCCTTTCATTCCGCGAAATTTTTCGTGCTCAATAGCCTGCAGTAGTACACACGATGTCATATCACGCTATACATTTCCAGTTTTGGATGACCTCGCATTGTAAGTAGAGGCTTTTAATAAAATGAGAAGTCAGCTTCCACTGGAAATGTATAGCATGACAAGCCAGTTAACTGGCCTAAATTTGTTGCTAACGACCTCTAGTATAACCCCTTTTAAGGAATACTTCAAGTTTCCCTGTCACCCTGTATATAGTAACGGCAGGAAAAGTAAGTAGTATTAAATAATCAATTTCAAAAATATTTATCAACAGGAAAAGTCACAGGAAAATCCAAGTGTTGCTTTTATTTCTGGGCAAGCGGTTACCTGCGCCTGTCACTTGTTTGCGTAACTCTTTATGGGATATAATCCTTTGTATATTCTAGGGGTTAGTTATAAGGAAATTTCCAGTGTTATCGGAACGGTTTTTATTGTTTACAAGTCGCATCTTCTATACAAACTTATATCCCATATTTAACCCTTTTAGAGGATTGATTTTAGGAGATCCTTTCTTAGTTCTCACATACATATAAACTCACGCTTTTTTCCCATGGTGGTAGGCAGAGGCTACAGAACGCCACCTGCTACGGTCCTTAGATACTCCTTCAGCTTCGTTTACGAGCATACATCTGGTCATACATGCACATCAGTTGCGAGTACTATGCACCTGTCAATAACGTCACTATCCTATGTCTTAGAGTCCTTCGGTATAAGAGAAACTCTTGATTCAAGCTTCTAGACCCAGCAGTTAGTGTCTGTGCTTTGTCCGCTAAGTGGAAGGTAACTGCCTCGTCGGGCTCGTGGCTAAGTTATAACAGCCGCACGGGTTGATCGATCAGGTTAAGCTACGCTTGCCACGGTTGGTCCATGGACGGGTGACCTTTACCTTTATATACCGAAACCCTCCGTGTTTCGGAAAGCACGTTAAGCCGTTGGTCAAGTGTTCGCAAGCGTTACATGAAAAACACTGCTCGACTCGGGAGTGCCATCCAGATTAGACCATCTTTATATATATGTATGTCGAGATCCCTCCCTGCCTTGAAAAGCACGTTACGCCGTTGGTCATTCATGAAACGTTGACAGTCGTTACGAGTCGTCAGAAGCCCAAAAGTCTGACAACCGGTCTTATCAAGGGGTGTCGTATTAGCCTAAAAGGAAAAGGCTAGATAGATGAAGGTGATCAATTTTGTACTTACGGTGACTACCTATTTTGTACCTGATATCATTAAGACCTAGCAGTTGTTTGATAACAATCATCATACTAAGTAAATATTACAATTCCTGGTAATGAAATAAATGCTGTTCCAAATATGTGATACTAAAGTTAAATACAATTATAATCTTATCTTTGTAAAGCGTTATTTAATCTTTAGAGAAAATCAAGCAAACGTCGTTATTTGGGTTAGTGATTATCAGTTGCCAACTGATTTATAATATTTACCAATTGATTATGTCGTTCATTTATTTAGTTGTGTTATTTCATTACATTTTTAAATATTAGATACTATAAAGAAAGAAAAAAAAACGTTTAAAAATATAAACAAATTGTGATCCACCGGTGTCGGGAGCAGGGTCCAAGCTACCGGTGGTTAGGGCTCTACAGAAACCTCCTCACAATCCGAGTCGTATCGAGGAGTACTGTCTTCTGAATCAGGCCCTTGATCCAACCGCCTAACGAGAGCCTCGATATATGTTGATCGCGGCTTTCGGCCAGATTATATTATTATAGTTTTTATTATTATTTTCGGCAAGCGTAGTGTGAGACGTCCCCCAGCTAGCTGGACCGACGACCTTAAGAAGGTGGCTTGGACAGACTGGATGCGGACGGCGGAGGACGGCGTGCTGTGGCACAGCCTGGGACTATGTCTAGTCGTGGACTGCGATAGGCTGAGTCGATTTGATGGAAAGTAGGAAGCTAATAGAACCGTGTTAATAAAAATTACATAATAATATTTAATATTCAATTATTGTTTTCACAAGGATCTCTTTACGACCGTCTATTAGTTTATCAACATTATTGTTATGAGGTTAGGTTTTCCATCGGTCATCCATCAGTTGTGTTGTTTGTAATAATAATATTATGATTTTATGACCGTACGGTTACTAAACTTTAGTGTCCGACCGAATGTTCGGTTTCGGTCGAGTTTCGGCGAAAAAACGAGTTTCGGTTTAGTTTCGGTTTCGGCGGCAAACCTGCCAAAACTACGACCGAAACCGAAACTGCATTCGGGAGTTCTCGCGCTACGGTCGGTCATGTTCGGCGCGTTGAATTACAAGCGACGAAGACATTTTGCCGCGTTCACGTGCCTAATGTCGTGTCTGACTTGTCTTTGCAGTTTGTTTTGTTTGTTGGGAGTTTTCGTGTGATTTTTTTTTGAATTTGGTAAGTATATAACGCAATATAAGAGTAGGTAGTAAACATCAAAAAATAATTTAATATAACAAAGCGTGAAGCTACACTTGATTTGTCATATGATAACAAAGCATATCCCTTGCAATTCCTTTAATAAAAAGTTGCAAACTAGAGACGAAAATGAAAGCGAAATAATGAGAAACATGAATACAGGGTTGCATGAATCAATTAATCGACGATTTGCATACGTCAAAGGACATCCTGCTCTAATAACTGGAACATTACTGGATCCAAGATTTAAAAGGTACATATCTGAATTCTGATGAAGTTGACATTTCCACTTTGGAAATAGAAAACCATTTGAAGATGTACACACGGCTACACATCAAGTTAGACACCCTATATACGCATAACTACGCTACCAACAATACAGAGAATTGTAGGAAAGGGACTGCATATCGTGGCATCGGCCAATCACAGCACTTGCTGCGTTGCGTCTACGCACACAGATGCACTTTTTTGGCAAAAACGTTTGCTAGTTTCATTCGAATTCAATTCAGTGTTCTATGCCAGTTAGTTCCTAAACGTCGCTCAGGATTTACGACTATTAACTTAGGCAAACTAATTAGATTAATCGTTCATTGTTTGCAATTTTTTCCAACTATTGTTAACTATTTTAATTGACAAACGTTTTATTTGTTATTATTTTTGGCTCCCGAAGTAACTCGAAGCTATTAAATTTTATAGTAGTCTGTTATTTAAGAATAATATTTTATTGTTTTAAATGTTAATAGTTTACGTTTTTTTTAAGTGGATTCAGCACCCTAATTGCGTAACACATTATCTGAATCATTTTGAAATCATTGCTAATCCATTGCTTCATATGTTTGAAGAATTTGTCTGCTCAACACCGCAAATAACGCAATGAATGTTGTTAGACTGTCAAAATGAAAGTTTCCACTCCTATTGTGTGTATAGTGTGTTAGGTACGCAATTACCCCGCAGCTTCTTTTCGAGTCATAAATACAATTTATCTAACTATTTACATAATAATTACTCTAGTGTGAGGATATTTCTCATACCTATTAGTAGCATAGACCAATAAACCACATCAAGTTTTATTTGCCATAGTTGATTATAGAGGGTTGTCACTGGATGAATTTTTTTTTTAACTGTGTTGTTTTTATATTCATTGTTGATTTAGATTTTTAACGATTGTTGGCTCCTGAGGTAATTTGTAGTTAATGTTTAGATTATGATAGTTATTTCGCGCCTTTCAAGCGTTAAGTAATTAGACAAGATTAATAATCAATCATTACATTAAGTATTAACTATTGTTACGCGGTCAGCCGACGCGGACGCCCGCATGGAGCTTTGTGAATTGAAGTATATATTTAAATTGTTAATTCATTTTAAGCTTTCTTCGACACATTGATGATATACCTATGCAATGCATTTGATGCTAGCTTAGGCAACATGTATAAAGGCCTATTCACTCGGCTCAACACCGAGACTTTAAAAACCATTGCGCGGTAAACTCCCGCCGCGATATTTTTACGTCATCCGTGCGAACATGGGCTTACAGGCAAACAAACATACATTTTAATATTTTCCAGGCTTCCAACTAGTCTGTGCAGAAACACGTAGATGTATTGATTGCTTTGTTGTGTCGTAAAGAAGGGGGCAAACAGTTTAAAATTTATTTATTTATTAATAAAATAACTTTTCAGTGATTTTATAAAAGCAGTGCAGCAGTGGTGGTAGAAAAGGGGTTGAAAGTTTGTATGAAAATCCGTCGTTTTGAAGTTAGATATATCAAAATTCGTATTTGTTTTTTTGGTTGACAGTAAAGTAAGTCTCAGTCTTGTATTAATTACTGTGTGCTTAGTCTGAAATAAATATTTTCAATTCAATTCAATACGTGTTTCAGTGTGTTGTTGTAAAATACTGGTATTCAGCTGCATCCGGTTAGACTGGAAGCCGACCCCAACATAGTTGGGAAAAGGCTAGGCAGATGATGACGTGTTTCAGTGTTTTTGTTGTAAAAATCGAATGAAATGGATTGGTTGGATGGCAGTGTTGGTTGAAAGTTTGTATGAAAATCCGACAGGATGTAGATTTCCGAGTTACCTACACGCATGCGGACCGCAAGATCGAAATATAATATAATAATATACTTTTCTTTTTTTTTTTTCTGGTGGGAAATCATCAAATGACCCCTCTCGCTCTGGGTGGAGCGGAAGTGAGTGTCAGACCCTTACTGACTAAAACCCACCCATATTATGTTCCTTCCTTCGCCCTTTATGTTCCGGGGTAGCGGTAACCCTTTCGGACAATCCCGCTGAATATAATAATATACTTAAATGATGTGAGTGCAAACTCATCTAAACTAATATTATAAAGCTGAAGAGTTTGTTTGTTTGTTTGGTTGAACGCGCTAATCTCAGGAACTACTAGTTCGAAATGAAAAATTATTTTTGTGTTGGATAGTCCATTTATCGAGGAAGGCTTTATACTATATAACATCACGCTGCGCATAGGAGCGGAGCATCAATGGACAATGTTGCCGAAATTCGGTTTCGGTTTCAGTCGTAAAAACAAGTTTATAGGATAGGTAAAAAAAAACAGACTTCCAAAAACAACACTATAAAGTGAAAAATATTTTTTTATTCGGAAGCCGTTGTCTTCGGTTAGCTTCATTCAGCTGCATTTGGTTAGACGGGAAGACGACCCCAACATAGTTGGGAAAACATTAGGCAGATGATGACCTCTCTTATTTGACAAAAATGTTTTAGCAAGATGTGTCTTTTATTTCTAAGAAATATTCTTCTCTTTTACAAAAATGTTTTATTTGAAAATAGACTATTCATTAGTGTGACATCAGTGTTATAAAGTTATAAACAAAATCGACCTTGGCCAAGAAACTGACGAGATGAAGCAAAACGGTTCGAATTACAGTCTTTACAGGTATGCATTGCCAATATAACCTGACCTACCGTTGTTAAGGCTTTTTGTACAATGACAGATCATCTTATAATGGACAGTAATAGCTTGATGTGTCGTGCGTACCTTAGTATTTATGATTATACATCGTCTAATGTCTCATCGTGCAATAAATCGCTCGTACCTAAATGCACAGATAAGACTGAATTGTACCTATTAAACGTACTACGTACATTCAATCTTATATGATTGAATGAATGTTATTCTCAACGCAATTGCTGTCAAACGAACAGATAATAAAAAAGGAAAATATACATATAAATGTCAATTAGATTTATTTTATATTTGATTAGTGTGAGCATGGACATGCTCACTCTATAAATATTTATAATAATATTATGGTACTCCCTGCTATTCCTATTCTGTGAACTTCATTATTGGCATAATGTTTATAATAATGATAATGCTTACTGTCAGCTGTGAAGCTGCCCTATATAAAATAAATAAATAACAAAAAAAAACTTACCACAGAGCACAAAAAATCCAATTTTAAAAACGGAAAATAATCACACTTAAATTCATCAAAACGAACTCACTATGATTCACTTCAATTCAAATATCGAACAGAAGATTAAAAATAATACGGATTTAATTAATATCGTATCGCGATCGCCCTTTGATCGCGATATGGCGCGCGCGCAGTGTCCGTGCGCTCGCTTTGTTATGTTGCCAACTATCAACTGCAGGCTAATTTGCGTCATAGAGAAGGATTACAGAAGCGACACTGCTTCGATTCGTGGACTTTCCAGTAAGGAAAAGGCATTATGGATTTTCTAAAAAGTGGAACATGAAAATTCTTTAACTTTTCCTTGTTTACTTCCAAGTCTAGTGTTTTCAAGCAGGGCTATTAGATAAATTTAGTTTTGTTAAGTTGTTGGTCTGTAGGCGTTGGTCCTGCGCCTGATTTCTTTTCTATCGTGTCGTATTACCGTCCTATCGGACAATGAGAGTGAAGGAAGAGAGAGTGCACCTTGCGCACACACTTGTGCAATATAATATCTCCCGCGCCGAAGGCTGGTCTCCGCTGAGATTGGTCGCCGTGGCCGAAATCCGGTCTGGAGGACTTTATTTATTTATTATATAGAAAAATAAAATATTCTTTTGAATCATCAAAATCAGAATACCAGCGCTGCGACATTTATTTTTTAAATGTCGAAGCATCATGCCGAGGTAGGAGCCTTTTGGCCTCGTATAGGATTTTCTGTTTCATTTTACCTTTTATTACTTTTTTTTAAATATAATTTGCTCTATTTTTATTTTTAACTGTGTTTAGTTTAGTTTATAATCCTGTACGAGTCGCAATAAATACTTTTTCTTTCTTTCTTTACATGTTCTTCATCATTTAATTGGTATTTTATTTTTTTGGAATGAAGTTTCTTATCACACTTGGGGAATGACAGCTGGACCGAAAAAAAGTGAAACATTTTGACCGTCACGACACTTTGGCTATAGTATGTATTTTTTTTTTATTTTGCTTCTCTCAAACGTTATTAATTTATTTCATTGTACCTTTTATTTAATATATGATATACAGCGAAAAGAAAATTGTTCTATCCGGGTGTCCCACGACACTTCTCGACTGTTTTACTTATATTATTTCGAACTCAGTTTTTTTTTTGTGATAGAGACAATATCCGGGTTCCCATCGCAGTAGAACCAATAGAATTTATATAAAAATACATAATCAGCCTATAGTTTCCACTGCTAGAATACAGGCCTATTTTCTGTGAAGAGAATGGGCCGTAACCAGGCCCAGTGTGGGTTGGTAGATGTCACATGTCTCTGAATTTATGGTTCTAGGACAGGCCGGTTTCCTTACGATATTTTTCTTCACCGTATTGACAACAGTGGTAATGAAATATTTTACACAAAGTAAAGTGCCTGTTTGAGTTCGAACTCACGACCTACAACTCATAAGTCACGATTGTTACCACTGGGCCACCACTGCTCATTAAGCTCATAGCAGCAAGCTTAACTTTTTGCTATAAGCTTAATAAATTATTATTATTATAATTGTACTAGCTGCGCCCCGCGGTTTCACCCGCATAAGTTTCAATCCCATGGGAATATCGGGATAAAAAGTATCCTCTGTAATATTCCTGGTTATAAACTATCTGTGTGCCGAATTTCATCCTAATCCGCTCAGTAGTTTTTGCGTGAAAGAGTAACAAACATCCATCCATCCATCCAAACTTTCGCGTTTATAATATTAGTAGAATTATGTGACAGCTGGGCACTCTTCGTTTATATCTCGGACTGATGTTTACATTGTTTACACATGCGACAGATACATAGATTTTTATCATTGTCCCTCTCAACCAAAGCACCTGCCATCTAATCTCTTCACCACCCTTTGTTGACTGGTAGAGAATGCCTAAGGCATTAAGTCCGCCTTTGTACCTTTTTTGTGCGAAAAGCTTAAATAAATAAATAAATAAATAGACATAATATGGATACACAGAAATGCTCATTGACAACCAAATTAATGATGTCTCTCTGAAAAACAAAACTGAAGAAACAACAAAAACGATTAACATTGCAAGTCACGAGTATTTGAATATGGATGTAAAACATTGCATTGTTAACAGTACGTTAAACCTAATGTTCTTGTGAAATAAATAATTGGTACCTACGGTCTGACGTAACAGGGTTACTGGTCAGTAAATGGGTTGTGGAGGTCAGATAAGCAGTTGTTCTATGTAAAATACTGGTTTCAACTGCATGTGGTGAGACTGGGAGCCGACCCCAATATACTTAGTTGGGAAAAGGCTAGGCAGATGATGACTTATGGTCTGAAGGTCAATTGAAGTAAGTAAAAACGTTCAAAATCTAGTTGCAATCTCATCTTACCGACAATCAATGTCAAAAACTAGTCAAAAATGTAGGGAAATGACTGAGGCTGTGAACGTTTTTAAAATTACGAGAATTGGCCCTCAGAAGTGTGGACTTCATACGGTACCTATTATTTACTTTGACATGACTAAAGTCTAAAAAGAAACTTAAACATAAACCTTACTACCACAAAGCAGTGTTTAGCCGTTGTTTAGGCTAAACATCTTTTAAACACGACATAATTATACGGACTCTGACGTAAGACTCACTACGACATGCGTTGAACAAGTGCTTAAGTTTTTGTAGTAAGACCCGGGGTGTCTACTGTCAGTCCAACGTCAAACTCCATACATTAATCTCCTATTGAAGAGTTGTTTAGCCTCGGCTGAAAAACACGGTTTTGTTGTAATATTCGTAAAGTAACTTTGTATGTACAAGTATATAAAAAGGAGGGGAAATAATCAAAGGGCAAAACCGGCTCTTCACGTGACCAGTGTGTTGGCCTATTTTTTGCCAAAGAATCAGCATTGCCATGCGACGTGGCAATGCTGCCAGCCTTTTGGGCACGTTTCCTATTGACAGCGATGCGGACGAACTTTTTGGATCCCTTTGATTATTTTCCCTCCTTTTTATATGTATACTTGTACACATTATTATTATTCTCTGAAGAGTGTTAACTTTTTAAATTATTAAACTTAAAGGGCCAATATATATTACTTTGTATTGATAGTAAAATTATTAATAACTTTTTCAGTTTGTCCAAAAGGAGAGTGATCATTCTAAAAAAAATATGTCAGCTCTGTGCTCATTTAGTCTATGCTTGTGCTCATGGAATAATATGAATTGTGAATAATAATATTGATAGATTGCCCTTAATCTTTCTACTACTCGTATAATAATCAAATAAGACGATTATAATTCTATATTTGTTTTATATCTGACTTTGGCAAAACAATTGTGTTAATTGTACCTACTTACCCTGTTTATTGATATTTTGTTTTGAAAGTGATGATTTCATTTTTGATTTCTTGAGGGCTCTATTCCCAGGTCGTGCAAAGTGTTAGGTATTGGTTTTATCCACCTCAGTACCAGCTCGGAGTCTAGAATTGTGCCAAGTTGGTGGCAATAAGCTCGCCCCCTATGATCTACATGGGGCTTAAACATAACTGACGCTATGTGTGTGTACCTATTATGGTTAACCTCTGCCTAACCCTCCGGGGAAAACAGGCGTCATCATAACATCATCATAATCAGCCTATATGATACAATTGTTCCCACTGCTGGGACACAGGCCTCCTCTCTTCGAGAGGTTGTGGGCTATAATCTACCACGCGGGCCCAGTGTGGGTTGGTAGATGTCAATATGTCTTCGAATTTTTGGTTCTAGGACATGCCGGTTTCCTCCTTCACCGTTTTGCAGGGGTGATGAAAATAATTTAGGTACACAAGTAAAACGGTGGTGGTGTATGGAAAACGGGTGTATGCAACTTATATTTCAAACAATGTATTATAAAGTGGCTTCAGGCAGGAACTATGGAAAAACAATTAAATATACAAGGAAAATAAATAAGGAAGTTAAATAGCCACAGTTTTTTAAAAAGCCCCTATAAAATAATAACACAACAAATACTATTGTTTCCTCATTAACTACTCTTATCATAAGTATATCCTTAGTCATGTATAGATAATTACAATTATGTTTTTGTAAACACAGTTGCAGCGGCAGCTTAGTGGTTGGAACATTATTTTCATTTTTTTTTTGTATTTTGTCTTTCACTAAAGGAGAATGGGTAAGACCGTACCCAGGCACAAAGCTAATTGTAGCATTATGAAATATGCTGGTTTTTGTTGTCCTCGTGGAGTAGTTTAATTAATCTTAAGTCAGCATTTCTGAATTCACTTGAAGAAAAAAGATTTGTGAGGAAATTAAATTCATCTACTAAAGGAACATATTTAACTTATTCTCTCAAAACTTATTGACCTAATAATAATGGACAATTTTTGAAATTAATGAACCTCTAAAAAGTTTATGTATTTCTAATTACGCACTTTTTTAATAATTAAGCCTCTTTTTAACTTTCTGTAATTTTTGAGGTGCACTCTTTTCTCCAAGTGAATTCAGACATGCTTTCCTAGGATTAATTAAACTACTCCCTGGGAGCATAACATCATCATCATCTGCCTAGCCTTTTCCCAACTATGTTGGAGTCGGCTTCCAGTCTAACCGGATTCAGCTGAATACCAGTATTTTACATGGAGCGATTGCCTATCTGACCTCCACAACCCAGTTACTGGGTAATACGATACCCCTGGGAGCATAATATAGTGGGCCAAATGACCCCTAACCCAAAAATACAGACATAGTTCATAATGCTACAGCCAATTTTTTTTAGGCTAAAGTCTCGTCCTAAGTTCCCCATTTTTCTTTTGTCAAATATAAATAAATGTTATTAATTTTTTTCGCATCATCATACTATAACATAAATGACCTCATCGTCGAGCTCAGTGGCAAGCGTGTCGGTTGTTCAATAGATGGCGTCTGCGTCAACAACATCAGCTACGCGGACGACATGGTGTTGCTGGGCCCGACGGTCAGGGGTCTCAGAGATTTGTTACGGGTGTGTGAGGCATATGCTGGTGCACATGGCCTTGTATACAATGTCCAAAAAACGGAGTTTATGATCTTTAGGGCCACCGGTGGATGCCCCGAGTATTCACATAATATAACCCTAAATGGCTTGTGCATAAATCGTGTCACGAAATTTAAATACTTGGGGCACTTAATTACCGAGGGTCTTGAAGACGACCTGGATATAGAGAGGGAGCGCAGGGCTTTGGCGATCAGAGGTAACATGCTGGCCCGCAGATTTTCCCGCTGCTCTGAACAAGTAAAGATAACCTTGTTCAAGGCGTATTGTCAAAGCTTTTATACGGGAAATATGTGGGTCAGTCACACCAAAAGGTCGCTGGATGTCCTGCGCATCCAGTATAATAACATATTCAGGATGATGTTGGGGCTGCCTCGCTTCTGTAGTGCATCGGGGATGTTTGCGCTGTATCGCACGGATGGCTTTCATGCAGTCATCCGCAAGAAAACCGGATCCCTGATCTGCAGAATGCGTGGCAGTTGCAACGGAATTCTGAAGACTGTAGCTGATAGGATCTCTTCGCCGATATGGAGATCCTTTATTAAGCGAGTAATTTAAATGTATTTTAATTTAATTTTTATTTTTTATTTAATTTTGTAATTCTATGTTTTATTTTTTATTTAATTTGTTTAATTTTTAATCTCTTTTATTTTTAATCTTTAGTCTTTCATTTGTAATTTTTAATTTAATTTAATCTTATATTTATTTATTTTATTTTAAGTCGGAGTGAATGGAATTATGGATCAATTAGTTATCCGAAATAAATGAATTTTAATTTTTAATTTAATTTTTAATAACTTAACACCTATAATCTCCGAATCGATATCTTACATTTAAAATATCTTCAAGTCTGCAGGGTAGTAACAATAGCATTCTAAAAATGATCGCTGCTAGAGCGTACTGTCCTTTTCAGGGACACCGGGTGGGGACAGTCCTAGGTCTGAATTAACAATAATAATCATTACTGTTTGAAACCAAAATACTAACAAAATTATGGACCTAGTCTGAAATAATGTTTTATTTAGTTTAATTTAATTTTTATATCATTTTTTATTTGTTTACATACATTCCTACAA
Source organism: Apamea monoglypha (assembly GCA_911387795.2). Taxonomy (NCBI): domain Eukaryota; kingdom Metazoa; phylum Arthropoda; class Insecta; order Lepidoptera; family Noctuidae; genus Apamea; species Apamea monoglypha. The sequence continues at coordinate 17,540,453 of OU426925.1, forward strand.
GTACAACAATTGCACCTATTAATACTTAATTACACTGAAGATTTTTTAATTTCATTCAGACTAAAAAAATTGGCAATTTGCTTTTTAAATCTACTACGTGGAACGCATAAATTCCTGTAAACCGCTAAACATTGTTAAATGTTTGAAGGGAACCCTCTTCAACAGGGACTCCCAGAGTGATACATTTTTGAAAAGATTTTCCAAACACATTAATAATGATTAATCTTGGGAGCAGTGCGTCAAGTAGCTTGGTTGAGGTTTTAAGTAAATTTAAGAAATGAATGTAATTTGATAATGATAGAGGTTCTATCAATGATAAATAAAACAAAGTCCGCTTTGTTATACCATTTATAACTCAAGAACAGCCGGACTAATTTTTATGATGTTTGATTTGTTGGATTTCTCTCTGCCCCGAATAGCAGGATAACTATTAAAACATAATTATTAACACATTAATAAAACATGAAAAATTCACTGAAAAAAGATAATTAATTATCTCTAAAACCCGAATTTTAAGGTCCCAAAGCACGCGACCCATACAATCTATAGATTCATTGTGTTCATTTTTGTGATTCAAAATGGTCCATTTTTTCACAAAAGTCTAACCGGAATCACGAAATTGAAATAAAAAGAAAATGTTTTGACAATGCACTCAATTGACTCAATTCCAGATATGGTTGTCAATGTCATAAATGCTTGTATTGAAGCGTTTTTAAATATTGTAAGAAAAGAAACAAAATATATAATAATATACTTAATTGCAGTTCGAGGTGGTAACCGAACCTGTTTCATTAAGTAAAAAAAAATACCATTGACGCTGCAGCATGTCCTCCTGTATTTATCCCATTTTTAAGTTTGCTTACACTCGCGTAAAGTTGTTTAAAAATCAACGTGAAACGGATTTCTTTTTCTTTGCTTGTCAGTTTGACTCTAGTGATGTTACTCAGCCATTAACGTTCAGGTACTCGATTGTCTCGATTATGTAATTCGAAAAGTAAGTGCCCAATAGATTCGTACGGTACGTTTGAAACGTACAGACGCCAGCACATCAAGCTACTACAATTATCAAATTTCTTTAATAGATTTTTAACTTTATCGCTATAGCATTAAGGTTCAAGGTTTTGGATTGGGAAAATTTGGCAGTTTCGGGTAGCTTGATGTGCTGGCGTCTGTACACAAAAAAAAATAAAGAACAGAATCATAGCAATTTTCAATACAGCAACCATTAAATATTGGTACAGACGACAGCACATCCAGCTACTACAATCTGTCAAATTTCTTTGCTAGATTTTCAACTTTATCGCTAAAGCATTAAGGTTCAAGATTGATTGGGAAAATTTGACAGTTTCGGGTCGCTTGACCTGCTGGCGTCTGTACGTTGAGGTTTAACTCAGTGACATTCGGTTAAGACCAGCCTTGTTCGACTTTGCAAAGAGCGTCTTCTACTCACATTCCTCTGTCAATCTGATAATCAATGACGACACGATGACGATAATAATGACAAATAATTATACGTTATCAACTGACCGCACTAACCCACAGAATATGAACATGTTTACTTTTATTAAAACTCTGTGATTCTGTACATCACAGTATTTTTTCAATTATTTGACTCAAGCCTTTATTTTGTTAAGGGCTGATTTTTCCAACGCCAGATAATTTAATCTGAGGAATCATTTTAAATGTTTGACAGTTCTTCCATACAAAGTCTGTCAGACGTCAATTTTATTCCACGAATAATAATTATCTGTCGATTGAAAAATCAGCACTGAATCGTGTTACGAGTTAACCGAGCCGCATCACTATCTGACACTGTCAGAAAGACGACTGTCAAGTAACAACAACACTTGCTCAAAGATCTTTGAAGAGTTCGTTCCGCGAAAGTTGTGGTGATGGTGGCTTATTACTACCTACGCAACCATTTAAACTGCACCCAATAAATATGAGGTGAACGTATCACCTCATATTTATTGGGTGTAGTTTGTGTATATTTTTTAATCATCACTGCTCTCAAACTGGTATCAAACATCGTGAGGAAACCGGCATGTCCTAGAATCAAAAAATAGAAGACATGACAATCTACCAAAGACATTAAATTATTTACTTGACAATCTCTTTGCAATCTACCAACCTGCACTGGGCCTGCTTGGTGGACTATGGCCCACACCCTCTCACCGAGAGGAGGCCTTTGTCCCAGCAGTGGGGACACTATACGCTGATTATGTTTATTTATTGACTTTATATTTCATTTAATAAAGGAAAAAAAGAGCTCAAATATAGTTTCCAAAGATGTTCTTCTGCTCAATCGTCAGACTCTCAGCAGCTCATATACAAAAGCATAGAAGAAAAATCTTGATTACAGCACCCTCTCTGAAGTAACATCATAACACTTATCTAAGAACCAGCGCCGATGAATCACAAACCTTTACTTTACCTTTATTATTTAATCACCACTGCTCTCAAAACGGTGAAGGAAAACATCGTGAGGAAACCGGCATGTCCTAAAACAAAACATTTCGATGACATGTGACATCCGCCAACCTGCACTGGGCCCGTGTGGTAGATTATGGCAGGCCTGTGTCCCAGCAGTGGGAACAATATAGGCTGCTTATCCTACACAACAAACGCATATACACTTTCTCCGTTCCGTCTTGAGTAGAAAAAAAAACAACAAAAAAAAAACCAATAGATAAATAAACAAATTCAAGAACCAAAACTATTTCAAATATTAAATAGCCCTGCATCACCGCGACTTGTATGTAGTTTGAAATTGTAGCTAAGTGCATGAGGAGTGATAGGTTCAGCTTCCTTGCTGACCTAGTTCTAGAGGCGTTGCGCGTTGCTCTGAGACGATGTATAGCACCACTTACTTAGTATAAATTGCAACAGTGACCAGGTAGGTACTAACGTTTCCTAGACCAGTACTTACGACTTGAACGGTACATATTTCAGGGTTTAGTTCTAAAAGTTATGATCGTTTTATATTTTGTTTACACACCTGTGACCAGTTGGTCTAGTAGTCACGAATTTTGAGAGGGGGAGGGACTTGTGCTCGATTCAAACTCAAAGCATTTATTTTAATTATATTTTTTTAATTATATTTTTTTTTTTTGGCATTAATTTTATTTTATTTACAGGCACTTTTGAATAGTCAAAGGAGTCGGTCAACCCGCACTGGGCCCGCGTGGTAGACGGCCCACGCCTTCTTACAGTGAGGAAGGAGGCCTGTGTCCCAACAGTGGGAACATTATAGGCTGATTGTGCTAAGGAGTCAGTCAGGAAAATAAAGCTATTTGCTCATTCCAAAGCGTAGTAGGTTCCTATGGAGAAGGACTGGCAAGAAGCTCCAAGAAGACATCATTCATTCCCAGGTCAGGAAATTTAATTGAGGTTTCCCGTCAGGAATTTCTCAGTAGCAGCACGGTGTTTGGAAAATGGCGGTGTGACTTCCCAGAGCACGTAGTCATCGGTTCTGTGTCTGATGACTCCCCAGTCGGTTCGGATTGCTATCTCATTTAGCTATGAGAGTGGAGAAGACATGGGATGTTTGTGTAGAGTAATTTTGTATTTGCCCAAAGTATGTAGGCCAAAGCATGGGCTGGGAAGCTTGAGGTCATGAGTTCCAACCTCCTCTTGGTACACTATTGACTTGTATTTTTAGCTAGTAACTGGTTTTTAGCTAGTAATTTGCAACCATTTTTGGGAGTCACAAAATAAATATAGCATAACTATGATATTTTCAATTGTTATTTTTTTAAAGAAGAAAACAGCTGCTCAATACATTTCTACACCTTAATTGCGTCACACACTATCTATCTCAATCTGTATCATTTTGAAGGATATTGCCATTGCTTCATATGTTCGAAAAATGTGTCTGCTCAACAACGTAAATAAATTAATACTACAACGTAATATTTATTAAGTAGGCACACGTTGTAGACTGCTTTAACAAAAACTCCGCAGTTTTATTTTCCATATTTATAAATACTTAATTTACTGTCACTAATGAGCAGGTGATAGATAAAAACAGTTAGCATTTAGTTATCAATAATTATAATATTATCGGAATGAGTTTCAAATTGATTAGTGACGTAACAGCTGTATGTTATTATGATAATATTGTGCTGCTATCTTAGTATAAGTGAAAAGATTACAAAAGATATAAATAAATACATTATACAGATTATTGATTTTTTTACACTCTTCTGTCTGGGGAAGTACAGTAGGCCGCACCTCAGTGGTACTTTGACCTTGAGCTGGTAAATAAAAAGTCCTCCAGACCGTATGTCGGCCACGGCGACCAATCTCAACGGAGAGTAAGCCTTCGGCACCGGACATATTATAGTGCACAAGTGTGCGCGCTGACGCAGGTGCACATCCTCTACCTTCACTCTCATAGTCCAATCCAATTTGACGGTAATCCGACACGACCGGAAAAGATCAGGCGCAGGACCCTAGAGCTGCTAACTAGTGACCGAAACAACTTTCCCAAAGAAACGACTTTTTAAAATGTATCAAGCGCATCACCCCAATGACCCCAATTAACCGCGCGCACGGTCTTTACGGTTATTAAATGAATGAAAAATAACAATGCATGGTAAAAGAGGAATAATTTTGTTTGTAAAAAGGGGTCAGTAACTAAATTAAATAACAGCTGATGGTGTATTACTCTTGTTCGGTACTGAATATTATATTGGGGTGATTGGGGCCATAGCATAATTAGCCTATAACGTTCCCACTGCTGGGACACAGGCCTCCTCTCTGTGAGAGCGAGTTGGCCGTAATCCACCACGCGGGCCCAGTGCGGGTTTAGATGTCACATGTCTTCGTTGAGGCCATGCGCTTGGTAAATAAAATAAAATCGTTTCTTTGGGAAAGTTCTTTAATATCACTAATTACCAAAACCCTATATATATATGTATATATACCCCCCCCCCCCCCCCTATATATATACGGTATACTTGTTTGGAATGATACTTGTTGAAGTCAATAAGTTTTAGGGCTGATTTTTCAATCGACTGATAATTTTTATTCGTGAAATAAAATTGACGTCTGACAGATTTTATATGGACGAACTGTCAAAAATTAAAAATTATTCCTCGGAAAAATTTATCTGGCGTTGGAAAAATCAGCCTTTAGTAGAATTCACAACTTATTTTTAAAGAACAAGGCAAATACATATATCTAGAAAACGCGCAATATTAATTTGAAATTAAAACATGAATTTGAAACAAGCTAACACTTAAAAAACTATAACGGTTGACTGTACAACTTAAAATCAGTTTACCAGCGATAAGTACGAAACATGTAGGTATGTACATAAGTATCTCAGTCTCCTTGAATACGCAAATAACTTGGAGTTCCTCGGCGTAGGTAGGCATACTTAAACAGCAATTTGCGTATTGATTGGAGTCTTTCACGGTGAATAGATAATGTACAAACGGTTGGTATCAATTTCGAAGCTAGCTTTAAATCGTTCAACAAGAAGAGAACAAGAGCTTATAACTTTTACTTGTATCGTTTTCATAATCATTTATTTAGTTATTTATTTATAACAGCATGGAAGACTTACAACTAAAAAAAACAAACAAAAACAAGGAAACAATAGTCGACAGAAAGCTATTAAAATGAACAACTCTTCTAAGATTTTAAGATTATCTTCTTTCATTTATTTATTTATTAAGGTACACCAACAGCTTGAGGGGCTCGTGGCTAAGTAATTACAACCGCACGGGTTGATCGAACAGCTTAAGCTACGCTTGCCGCGGCTGGTCCGTGGATAGGTGACCATCTTCACATCACCAAGACCCCTCCGTGCCCCGGGAAGCACGTTAAGCAGTTGGTCCCGGCTGTCGTTTGTGGATTTTTGACAGTCGTTACGGGTCATCAGAAGCCCGAAAGTCTGACAGCCAGTCTTACCAAGGGGTATTGTATTACCCATTAGGCAAGCGTAGCTTAACCTTGATCATCGTTCCTCACCTGCGGATATTACTTAGCCACGAGCCCCTCACGAGAGACTCACTTTAGAGTGTACAATGAACGTTACGTAGTGAAGAAGTCTACATGATTAGATCCAACTTAAAAATCTGTACGTCAACAAAAATTAACAACGATTTTTAATGGTTGTTTTATGCGTTATTCCATCGTTCAATTTTATACGTAAAACTACTAATCTATTTTAAGTATGTAATAAATAAAAAAGACAAAACACTATAAACTAAGTTCGTACTTCGTAAATCTGAAGGCCAATTCTCGTAATTTAAAACGTTCAAAATCTAGTCGCAGTCTCATCTCGGCGACAAAAAAATTGTCAAAAACCTGTCAAAAGGTAGGGAAATTAGAGGTGTTTTTTTTTTGACAGATTGGGACTGAGATCAGACTGTGAACGTTCTTAAAATTACGAGAATTGCCCCTCTGCTGTAATCCTAATCACACACTAACTACATAAACTCGTGTCTATGTAGTTGGTGTGTGACAGATTTTATTGATCGATTACCTAAAAGATGTAATTAATAGATTAATTTGTTATCTACCTAAGTAGGTAACCTCAAAATATCATGATAAGTACGTACCTAGTTCCCTGCTATATCGGCAACAAATTTAACAATCAACAATTAATTCAACCAGCACTTTTAAGCACTAAAACACATTTTAATAAATTTCTTTCTCGTTTTACGAATATCCACAAAAAAAATAGTTGACCATATCATAGATAAACGCTGACTGATGCCCCTAGCAGATTGATAAAGTAAAATCAATAAAGTTGGTTGCCTAGCAACCATCCAAACAACTGCATTACTTTATTGTGATACGACAAATTAATTTTATTAATAGTGTCGGTGATTGTACTAGTTATCACTTTTGTTAAGTAATTGCTATAATAATCACTGTTGGCTATAAATGGATCCCATTTGATACTAGATGTTTATTGCTTTTGATTATGTTTTATGTTTGTCATCCGTATTTGTGCCACGGTTAAACACGACGACGTGGCGTGGTAAGTCTTTTTTTTTTCTTAATTCTGCGATCAGCGATAGTCGCCCAGCGGGGTAATTGCGTAACACATTATCCCAGAACATAAATCCCCTAATGGGCACACTATCAGTAGCAATGGCTTTCATTTTCACTCTCATAGTGCGATAGGATGGCAATCCGACACGATCGAAGAGAGAACAGGTGCAGGACCAACGGCTTAACGTTCTTTCCGAGGCACGGGGGTATCGCCAACTCCGGGGTGTTACTGAGAAATTCCTAATGGAATCATGGAATCCCAATAACGCTTAGAACACACAATAGCATGCACGATCATCTTACGAAAACGTTGATCACTTTTGATCTTTGTCACACTTAACTTGTTACTTGTCAATTGTCGTCATAACTTGTAAATTACGTCATTGACGCTTCAATGACAAGGTTCAAGTATGGCTATGTCTTCAGCGGCCATCTATACTTGCAACTAATCAAAACAGCTATCTGTCTGTCTCAAAAAATACGGCCCAACAAAAAAGTCCTCTTAAAAACGGCTATAATAAAAAATCACTTAGCCCATAACTCAAATGATCACCAGCGGCCACTATAAGTTGGCTAAAATGAGCGTTACAAACATCTTCCCACAAACAGCACTCGGACATAAGCACTGCAATAAAAATTATATACGTGGCCATTTAGAGATGAAACTGTGCATCCTTGGCTAAGAGCCAATACAATTATATAGTCGGTAAGTGGACTAGGCTAAATAGACCTTGTAGATTAACGTTGAAGGATGGAGTTAACAGTTTAGAGGATTAAACATTTCTGTTTTTAATTTTGACTGTGTAATCAACACTTCATTCAACAGCAGTGCGATTCTGTAACCATCTCACCGTGAAAACTTAGGGGTAGTGAGCGTGGAGTGAGCTGTCATTCCAACTTATGCTAGGGATTGACACTATTGACAGCTCACTTCACCTAACTTTTCACGGTGAGATATCTAATACATTTTTGACTTTTCTATCTTCGTTATCGCTGATAGAATTGCACGTTGTCTGTTTGTCGTTAAACGATAGTTACACATTTCCATTTGTGAATGAAAAACAAAATTATTTTCCGCTCTTATCAAACAACAGCATCACCACTACCATCAACTCATGACCACCACCTTCACCATCTATTCCTTCTCCTTCACCAACTCCGCCTCTAAGACGACCAGGCCCACTTTTCACCTGTCCTTTTTTTCGCATCACCCTTGTACCTATTTATCTGTTCTATTCTTATTTTCTGTTTATAAATGGGTACATAAATAGATTAAGAAAAAAGCTGGGAAATGTCCATTTTTTTACGCCCTACTTACTAACCGATCGGACAAGGGCTCAGTTTCCTCTTGATTTTCATAATACCTCCCGTTCTGCCCTATCCAAAGCGATAAATACGGACCCACAGTAAGATTATATTGGCCTCAAGCCAATTTTAATTTCGCATAGAGTGTTGCACGTATATTTGGAGGAGATATTGCTATGTTCACTTGTAAATATTCACGTTTGAGTTCAATTTTGCTCTTTATATCTGAGATTATGCGGGGAAATTGAGAATGTTAAGAAATTGGAGTGGGATACGGCGGTGAATGTGTTTTTTATTCGGTCGGGTTATGTAGATCGGAAATATAAATTGTGAGTGCATTCAGAACGTTGGCTTTTGCTACTTTTGGGATGAAAAGAACTCTTCTAATATCTATGCTGACGCGGGAATGGAGAGGGCTGGCGCTAGGATGAACTGTTTTATATTCTTTCTGCAGCTAGGCCGCGTGGAAATACTTTTCAGTTTACCTTTTTTTTAAATAAAATACATACATAAACCCACGCCTTCTTCCCATAGGGGTAGGCAGAAACTACAGAACGCTGCCTGCTGCGGTTCTTACATACTCCTTTTGATTTGTATACGTTCAATATACATTTGGTCATAATATATGCACACCGGTTACTACGCACCTGACCAGTGGACCTCGCGTTTCCAGTTACATCTGCCTTGTAAATACCTTTGTTAGTCGCTTTTCACTTATCCTCTGAACATGACAAAACCATCTAAGGATATTTATCTCACACATGCTTCACAAGGAAGGCATTTCCATAGCATTTATAATAGGATTAATTGTTTGTCGAGAAAGGTGATTCATTTGTTTATATTGACACTAAGCTAGCATTCATCCACAAGATTCCTGCAGTGAAACTCCTAAGACGGTGATTTTGATATTGCCGTGTCTAGCTATACTGTTTGAAAATTCAAGCCACGAGCAGTCGTATTTCATAATTGTGTGGTCTCGAGTTATAATGGTTTACATATTGAAAAGAAAATGGACGTTATAATCACTGCCATTAGAGTTATTGTCTCAGATGCAGGTCGTGACCGACATAGTCTACATTTCAAAGAATCTATTGCATTTTGTTTCGTTTAAATTTTGTGTCTATATTTATTTGACCTTAGCTTTGGTCCTTACCAAAGCCAATGTAGACTAATAAGAATAATAATAATATGTCTAAGGAGTCATCTTCATTAAGTCAGCTTCTATCCTCCATTCCATACTTCCACAATATTCATGCTTACAGCTGAACTGGATAGGTCCACTCAAATCTGTATGGTTTTTTCCTCAAAAGACCATCTCAGACATTAACCTGCATGATTCTCATACCATGGACCTATAATTTTTCTCAGAGTAGTCAGTTAGGAAACACCATACTATTATATTTAAAACAAAAAAAAAATTGACGTGTTAAGTGTTTTTTGAACCAATTTGTAGAAATAAATATAATATCTGTCTTTTACCTTTTCACGTCTAAACCACTGAACCAATCGTTATGAAACTTGACAAGGTAGCCTCGGACCTGGAGTAGTACATAGCTACTTTTCATCCTGGAGCAGATGTTTTTTTTATAAAAAATCATAAAACACAAAATACAAACAAACAAAGTCACGGGCAAAAACTAGTCTTCTATAAATCATTCATCCAATTCTCGTAAAACATAATTTCGAATGACAAATCCAATTTCCCCCAAAAACAAAGCTATAAATCTTTACTTGCTGCGTTAACAACCTCTATTCCTATTAGGTGTAATGTCAATCTTTCCTGGCAACTCGTCATTAAGGGGAATGGGCTAGGTAGCCCGCGAAATACATTTTTTTATTGGGTTTCTTTACAATTGGCAGGTCAGTCTCAAATTGTACGTTGATTAAAATATGATTCGCGAGCATTACAAATATGACTTTACAGAATTATAATCAACAATAACAATACAAGAATATTGCTCGCAGAACATATGGCCGATGTGACCGAAAGGTTCTGGAGTGGCGACCGTGTACCGGACGACGTAGACGTAGCGTTGGAAGGCCCACAAGGTGGTCCGATGACCTTGTTAAAGCCACAGGAACCCGTTGGAAGCGAGAAGCACAGAACCGGTCCAAGTGGAAGTGCTTGAGGGAGGCCTATGTCCAGCAGTGGACGTCTTTCACCTGAAATGATGATAATAAATCATCAATACAACTCTCTAAGTTCATAATAAGATCCTATTGAATCGCTATTTCATGAAATATCAATCAATAGGATTATAAATGAACTTAGAGAGTTGTTTTGATGATTTTAATTATTATAATTCTGTAAATACGTACCTGTTACGCTCGTAAATCATGTTTTGTTTAACATACGAGCCTGACACTGACCTGCAAATTGCAAAAAACGTAAGAACACTGGAATTTCGCGGGCTATCTAGAACGTCCCCCTTAGTCTCTTGTTTACCTAGTTTTAAGAGTTTTTTATCATTGTCCCTCTCAACCAAAGCACCTGCCATCCAATCTCTGCACCACCCTTGGTTAACTGGTAGAGAATGCCTAAGGCATTAAGTCCGCCTTTGTACCTTTTTGTGCGAGAAGGTTAAATAAATAAATAATAAATAAATAATCAAGATACTTACTTATACGTAGTACAATGTACCCGTTCAATGGAAAATGGGTCAAATTCATAAAGCTCATTGCAATGAATAGACGTGTCGATGTAATATTGTGGTAGTAAGTATAAAGCAGAAAGACAGGTTTACTTAACTTTGTGATCTGGCCAATTCTCGTACTTAAAAAAACGTTCAAATTCAAATCGCAATCTCATCTCAGCGACAATCAATTTCAAAAATGTTGGGAATTTAGAGATATTTTTGACAGATTGAGTCTGTGAACGTTTTTAATATTACGAGAATTGCCCCTCTTTAATTTATGTTAGGGGTTCAAACTACAGGGTGACATCGACGCGCACCCTGTTCTCATGGATTCAGTAAATGATTACAAACGCCTCTAGCGTTGAAATATTTCGCCGGCTATTAAAAAAAAAAAAATGCTGTTCCATACATTATGACCGCGTAGGCAGTTTGCTATGAAACGGCAGTTTTTTTTTGATAACCGACGAAATGTTTCTACGCTAGAGGGTCTAGAATCATGTGCTGAATTCATGGTTTCAGTTTACGTCTCCCTGCCACCGTGTATTTACCAATACTACTTGTTTCAGTAGAGCTGTTTCTTGGTCAGAATGTCTCAGATTCTGTACATAAATGGTAAAACATTAACAACAGTTCTGTTTATCCATTGGAAAAAAAAGACAGGTTCAGGTAAAATCAAGCAGATCAATCTTTCATGAAACTGTCTTGTGTTTTATTAATACTAAAGACTGTCTTTTTATGTTATGTATTTTTGTGGTGTACAGTAATATATAATGTAAATAAAAAGGGTGGCTTGTGGCTAAGAAATAACAGGTGAATGGTTCGATCGATCAGGTTAAGCTACGCTTGCCGCGGTTGATCCGTGGATGGGTGATCATCATTACATACCAAGAACCCTCCGTGTCATTCGTGGATCTTTTTCAGTCGTTACGGGTCGTCAGAAGCCCGAAAGCCTAACAACCAGTCTTACCAAGGGGTATCGTATTACCCAATAACTGAGTTGTGGAGGTCAGAGAGGTAGTCGCTCCATATACATAAAATACTGGTATTCAGCTGCATCCGGTTAGACTGGTAGCTGACCCCAACATAGTTGGGAAAAGGCTAGGCAGATGATAAACAAATAAAAAGTTTAGTAATTCATCCAATGGGCACAATATTGTTCCAATTCACTATTTTTGTCTTGCTCCAATTGTATTAGAAATTCTTGCTTGGATAGGTATAACTGGATAATCTATTTATTCCAATCAATTGTCCTTCTGCCTACAGAGCTAATTTTTGATCTTATTAATGAAATATCCATCCCATGATTTGGACCTCTGTGACCTTTCCTTTTTTTCCTCCAATAACATTTTGTAGGCTATATAAAATCCAATTAAATAATCCTACTAATATTATAAATGCAAAAGTTTGTAGGGATGGATGGATGGATGGATGGTTGTTACTCTTTCACGTTAAAAGTACTGAACGGATTTGGATGAAATTTGGCACACAGATAGGTTATAACCAGGAATAACACATAGAGTACTTTTTGTCCCGATATTCCCACGAAATCGAAATGTATGCGGGTGAAACCGTGGGGCGCAGCTAGTAATCTATAAGTACAAGAGTCTTCTAAAATATCATGAAAATGTATTTGATCTTCATAAGTGCTGCTATAAAATTGAATCACTGTATTTCTGTCTCAGAGGCCATGACGTCATTTCAAAGACTAGATACATTCAGTCGTCATAAAACTCAATCAATACAACCATTAATACATTTGTCGAGTCGGCAATCTATTTTATTGCTGTCAATTCAAACAATTCTCATCTTTGTCTAAAGGAGTCTGAGTTTAAAATGGCACAGCAGCCGATTTAATAAGATTGATTGTTCTTGAGTAAGTTCAATCAAAATTACGCAACATAGAGAGCTGTTCTATTTTCTGGTATATAAAATGGAAGAAAATACTCAAATGCTCGTCTAGTTTATAAAATTGTGGGTTTTAGTTTGCGAAGACCTTTTCGAGTTTAGAAAATATTTTTATTATAACCTCGTAAGAAAAAAAGAAAAAAAATATTTACATATTTATAATCATTAGAAATAGCAATACAACTCCTTTAGTTAGAATTGGCCTCAAATGTCATGATTTCATGAAATAATCATTCAATAGTTACCCTATTGAATGATTATTTCATGAAATCATGAACTTTTAGTTTTATTGATGTTTTTTTTTATTATAATTCTATAAATAAATGTTTGGTAGATCAGAAGGCCGATTCTCGTAATTTAAAACGTTCAAAATCTAGTCGCAGTCTCATTTCGGCGACAAACAAATGTCAAAAACTTGTCAAAATGTAGGGAAATTAGAAGTATTTTTTGACAGATTCAGACTGAGATCAGACTGTGAACGTTCATAAAATTACGAGAATTGCTTCTCTGTATTCAACCTAACACTGGAATGCAAATTGTAAAAAAACGCAAATACTTTTGAATTTTTCCGCTTAAATCTATAATGAATTAACTATGTAAAATCAGTGTGTTGTTTTTTTTTTGTAGCTTTGTAAATAATTTTTAGGATGAACGCTGACGTCACGCAGTATTTGGCCACTTACAGCCCATGAAAAGTTATTATTGTGTAGGAAATAACAACTAATGCCTAATCCATTCATAAAAATAACAAAATTATATCCGTTAGGATTAACCAAACTATTTACAAACTAAAATATAGAGTTATTTACGTAGGTACATACTATTTTAATCCATTTTTTTTTTATCTTATATTGAGAAAAAAAATGTAGGAAGTTATGTGACACTTTATTTTCCACTATTTAACACCTGAAGAACCAACGACTTCATGTTATCAATAAACAAAATCATAATCCCAATTAAACTTCGGACCAACAACCCTTCATAACTCCAAACAGTTAAGTATCACCGCAGGTGGTCCGATTTACACTCCCGTAGTAGCATAAACCTTGTATTTCCGAGTTACGACATTACCTAGCACCTGAATGCTGTGGCTAAATATCGGGCAGGGCTTCACAGTGCGAAGTGACGCCCATACATCCTCGTTTGTACTCTAAAGGATACCTGTAATTTCTCACTGCAGCATCTATTAGTTGGCGCACTCTGCTTTGAAAACGCTGCGAATATCAAGAAACTGGTTTGTATGTATACAAAAATAATAAAATTGTCTACGATATCTGCTGTATCTGTATTCTGTAAAATTCTCACCGTGAAAACTTAGGGGAAGTGAGGTTGAATTGAGTTGTCATTCCATCTGATACTAGGAATTCACACTATTGACAGCTCACATCATGCTCACTTCATCTAAGTTTTCATGTAGAGATTTTTATGGAATAGCGTTGCAGCTGTTTCTACGAGTTGCATTAGAATAACAGAAGGACTTCAATGCCGCACAGTATAATTTCTACTTCTGAGTCGAACCATCTGGGGTCATCGGATATTAACAATAACCTCAGCAGTTACAATATAAGAATACGAGTATGTACAGACGCCACTGCTGGCGTCTGTACATATTGAAAATTTGACAGAAACTTAACTGAAACTGTTAAATTATCCCAATCAACCTTGAACCGTAATGGTTTAGAAGGGTTGGGGAGGTTGAAAATCTATTAAAGAAATTTTAGAAATTGTACTAAGTTGATGTGCTGGCGTCTTGTACGTATTGTAGGAAAATAAAAGAGAGACATCTTCGCTTGAACACGATTTAATTTTTGTAAGTAAAATAAGATAGTGATAAAATCTTAGCAAAAAACACAGAACGAATATTATTATTAAAAAGGATTACGTCGTAATGCCGACGTGATGTCTTTGGTGTTCGAGTCCTAATAATAAATTTGCATTCGTTTGCATTTGTGTGGGGCAACGTTTAAAAAAAAAAAGTTAGACAAAATAATAAATATTACATTTTGTGTATTCTTATTATGAGTTGATTAACATACGTTTGCAAACGTTCCTAAACTTACGTAACTAAATAAATACAAGGACGTCCTAAATTGCTAATTGGCACTAAGTCAATTCGTTATTAGGAAGCAAGATAATAATTGTAACAATGATAATATACGGTTAATTGGTAGTAGGTACATCAAGTAATAGGCTCTACTAAAAACTAAGCTACAAAAAATATAAAAATCCTGTCCTAGGCTCCACGCTGATAATCGGAAGGCTCCTCGACGGCCGGAATCAGAATCCTCTTAAACGTGCAGGTCGCGCGCAAGGTGTTATGTTGGGTTCGATTCCCAACAGGAAGCTTGTAGACGTCTGGTACTAGGGTGGCGGGTAGGGCGAATTCTAGATCGCCCTACAGTCTTCGGACAAATCTACAGAAAATAACGAAAAGTGATAATCCGAGACGCAGGCAGATTCTTTTATAACAAAAAAGTCTTCATGGAATGTGGCTCCCGTCGAGACCACTTTTTAGTGATGTACAAGTCGTTTATTTTCGGGAACACTGCGTATTACAAAGAAAAGAATGGAATAAAATTTAGGAAACAATAAGAACTTTTGAATAATCAATAGGAAAGCAGTCTCTATTAGTCGTCATCTCGGTAGTCACCCCAAAATTCAAAACCAATATGAAGAAAAAAGCCTTTCTGGTTAAAAATACGGTTGAATTTTTTAAAAAAAGAAGGTCGTTCGTGATAAAATTATAATGTAGCATTTGCCAATGCTGCAGTATGTATTAATGTACTTTTAAATTAATCGGCATTATAAAATTACTATAAGCCAGAATATTATAAGTGTTCTCATATTTTTTGTTTACTTTTATTATGTGAATTGTTATTTTATTTTATGTATTATTTTTTGTTCCGTCTCTTTCACACGCTCGCTGTCTACATCTCTCTATCTATTGTCCTATCGTAGGTATGCTGGAACAGATTCCTTATGAAATAAGCATCACCTCTGTACCTATTTTTCTGTTTTGCTTTTTCTTGTCTGTTTATATATGAGTGTACATAAATGTTAAAATAAATAAATAAAATAAATAAGTATGTATCTTTGTAGTAATTATCATTTTTTTATTTTTATTTATATGAACCGCTCGCCAGCACACAGATAACCCTGGTAGGTTTTCGTTGAGTGGTGAAAACCAAATTGTAATAGGTTTAGTTTTTCAGAAATAAATAAAAAATAATATGTCATAAAATTCTTTCTCAGATGAAATAAAATAATGACGAAAATATCAACTTATTGGTCACACGGCGGACAGTTTTCTTAATTGAAACACTAATATTGTTCTGCTCAACATCTCATCATCTTCTGCATAGCCGATTCCCAAATATATTGGGGTCGGCTTCTAGTCTAACCGGATGCAGCTGAGTACCAGTATTATACATGGAGCGCCTGCCTACAGATCTGACCTCCTCAACCCAACTGGGTCCATCCAATCCAGTAACTACTGGGTACTACGAAACCCCTTGGTAAGACTGGTTGTCAGACTTTCGGGCTTCTGACGACCCGTAACTACTGTCAAAGATCCACAAATGACAGCCGGGACCAACAGCTTAACGTGCTTCCCGAGGCACAGAGGGGTCTTGGTATGTAAAGATGATCACCCATCCACAGACCAACCGCGGCCAGCGTAGCTTAACCTGATCGATCGACCTGTGCGGCTGTTATTATTTAGCCATGGGCCCCAATACAATAGTAGGTAGGTACGCAAAGTAATTAACATTACTGGACAGTATAAGCTAGCCTCTAATTATATTGAAACTCAATCAATCAATATCTTTATTGTGGACCATAGGTAGGTACATAATACAGGTCTTAAATAATAAAATTGAGATCAGCTATGTCCCGCCCTTAGGGCATACAATAGTTATATAGAAATTAAAGGGAATTGCTCAGTTTGTTAGGGCAATTTGGCTTAAAGTGAACATTAAGTATAATATTTAATGACTAGGGTTTTTAATAGTTTATGCCTCAAAGAAATGAATTATAGTAATAAGGTTGCAGGAGAGTGTAAAAATGGTTCATATTTAGCATGTCTAATTCTAAAACTTTTCACTGAAAAAGTTACAATTATGAGCATTTATGTTCCAAAATAAATCATTTGCTTTTATAATAATGATATTCCCTTACTTTGAATGCAGTAGTAACATATCCTGAGGTCATTTAAATGGAAAAAATAAAATTAATATTTTTTTTGTTTTCAACATTCACAATAGGTACACGGAGGCAAAGCGAATGTTTTCGTTGTCTAGATTTGTCATTATGACAGTTAGTGTTGCCAGGTAATAAAAAAAAATCGATTTGACAACAACCGAACTAATATTATAATCGGATGTAAAATGATTTGATGGTCTAAAACGATGAGTGTTTTGTTTGTTTTTAATGTAATTAAAGGAAAATAAATATAAACCTTTTGAAAAATCACTTAATTACAGATTTTCAAGAAACTACATACTTTTTACTCAGATTTAGAAATCGATTATTTTCTTTAATAAAAGATTGAAATCACAATTAATATTAATGTGGCAACACAGAATCAGCCTCCAACCATAAAATGGCGACGCTTTTTGAACTCAATCGGCTTAAATACTTTTTAAACGACTTGTTTTTACATTTACTTTCCTGCAACGAGAATCAAAAAAATATTAATTTTAGTTTTAATTATATTTTTTCGTAAAATTACTTTTTGCAGAACAACTTGTCCACGATAAGCCAATAATGAACAATTCCCTTTACATTATTGTTACAAATTATTAAGATGTCACATAAAATATAAAAAAACATAAAATATACGGAACGAATTTGAGTAGGTACACGTCAGTGGGCCACTGAACGCATCATGAGTGAAGGGGCTGTATTGGAGCAGTGATTTGTCTGATAGGAAGGGTCTTTTATTAGAGTAGACTACTGTAAACTCTGTAGGTACGAGTACTACGCTAGGCCAGCTAAAGGACAAAATGTTACGACTACCGTACGGCCTTCTGTACCTAGCCTACATAATGCTAGCTCGTTATCTCATCACTGAAGTTAGAAAAGGAAGTAAGTCACAGAAAGAACCAAAAGGCAGCAAAGAAAGATATGAAAATAGAGTCGGTCGTGGCGAAAGAAAAGTTTTTCACACTGCTTTCCCTTTAATTAGACGGAACATCAAAGGGTATCTAGGCATCCGTTAGAAATAAGGACACTACAGTTGTAAAGGGATACTAGTTAGGGTGTCTAGTTTTGTGTCCCTGTATTATCGTATAAGTTTTACACACAGAAATAAAGAAAAGGAAAACATTTTATTTGGGACACACACAGGAAATACAAGTATTAAAAAAGGAGCTTTATTATTAGTATCATAGATGGGAATTTACTTATAGATACTAGTTCAATCAAAATATTATATTTATACCTACATAAAATCCCAACAGATTATTTCACTCCACTTCCGATTAACCAAATACCTTTGAAGTATATTAAAAATTACTGAAAGGCACATCACATTAAGACAAATCTTTGTACTAATGAAATCGCCCGTTTTATACACAGGGATTTTCCAGCGTTGTGAATTTTTGCGTTAACATAAACCGCGGGACAAACGCGGCGTTCATTCCGCACCAGTGCGTGCCAGCCTTAGCCACCCGTCCCGCCGCCGGCGATAAACGAGAAGCGACTAGAGCCAGCAACTAAGAACAAGTTGGCGAGCAACGAGTAGCAAGTGCGTGACGGCGACGAACGATTACTCGCTGGTACGCGTATGTACCAAGCGTTAGTGTCTCAGCGAGTTTCTGCCCGCCAAGCGAGCATCGCATCGCATCGCTGAGCGAGTACACTCTCTTCATTCATTTATTTTTTAAATGTCGCAGCATCATGCTGAGTTAGTAGGACTTTGTCTCATTTTTTATTTTATTACCCTTTTTTATATAAGTTTATTTTTTATTTTTGACAGTGTTTAGTTTAGTTTGTGATCTTCCTGTACGAGTTGCAATAAATAATTTTTCTTTTCTTTCTTTCTTTCTTTGATAGATTTTGTCGCTGCAACAAACGAGCACTGGCGGCGCTGGCGGCGTGACCAGTCGACGTGTACATACCCTGCTAGGTTGTGTTGAATGCAGATGGATTTTGGGCAGATGCACTCCGATTCATTCATTGCCAGAAACGGACTCCCCGTGGCCAGTCAGTGATCTACTATTAATATATATGTAGGATGTTCGAGCGGCTGAGACACCAGGTGTCGCTGCTGATCCGTCATCTGCAAGTCCTCCATTATGGGTGTGTACGTGCAGGTGTTTGTAAAATAATACTCGCAAAATAACGCACTTAATTTACTCCCAAATATCACAACGAAACTTACCCATACAATTGAATGATTACAACGATTATCACTGATTAAGTCAAATTACTAATAATTGTTAAACTTGGATTTCGAGCCAATGCATTTGTGCGTGTGTGCCGCGTGACGATCGCATTAAAAGTGATCGCTACCGCCGCCATGACACTCACAACCCCATTCGGTGTTACCCGCTTTAAATAAAAAATACCGCTAAAGAAATAAATTCCAAACCACAGGGTAAAAATAATCAATTACAACTTTTAAATCTTTTTACAATAAATCGACTAAATCATCACGCGCAGTCATATACATGTATCTCTTTTACTAACACCGGACTAATGATCTTTTATAAATGTTTGTTGAGCGACAAAAATCATTGATACTAGTCGCGCCCTCGTCGACGGTGGGACAGGTGCCCTACTCTTTTAAGCCTTGTTTCTATTGAAGTAGAGATGTTATTCTTTAGAAGGAATGTGCACTTGTATTTATGTTCTTGGAAACAGGGTCTTTGGTTTATTAGTATAAAGAACGAGTGTAGGTCACCTGTAGAAAAAAACTCAACGACCTTTCAGACTAAGGTCTGAAACGGATACGGTCCTTGAGTTTTTCGTCCCTTTCAATCTATTTGCTAGCGTTTCTGTTTTTGGATTGAGTGATTGACATTGGATATCGAGGCACGTGGGCTCAAAGAAGTTTATCTACCAAGGCTTTTCCCACGTCTCATTTAATCAATCTTATTCAAAGTTCAGCTATCTAGTTGATTCCGTGATTTCAGAGACACATCTGGGGTACCTAATATAACGACATAATTATTGATATATGATTTTATTTCTGTAAGCAGGTTTTTTAAAACTGGAAAGTCGTCGTTTCCTATCTGACTCTTAGGTTTAATGATACTAATACGAAATGAATACAATGAGCAATGAGTATGTAAAAAAAAAAAAAGGGGGAAGTTTGAAAGTGGCGCCAGTGACTGAAAATTTTAAGCAACATCGTTGGGCTTGGTATGGCCATGAGATGAGGAGGGAGGAAAAACATGTTGTGACTGAAGGGGTAGTGAATATAAATGTTAATGGATGGAGATGGAGAAGAAGGCCAAAGAAAAGATGGATGGAATGTGTACTCTCTTCTCTTTCATATCATTCCTTACACATTCCATCCATCTTTTCTTTGGCCTTCTTCTCCATCTCCATCCATTAACATTTATATTCACTACCCCTTCAGTCACAACATGTTTTTCCTCCCTCCTCATCTCATGGCCATACCAAGCCCAACGATGTTGCTTAAAATTTTCAGTCACTGGCGCCACTTTCAAACTTCCCCTTTTTTTTTTTAGAAGAAGGCCAAAGAAAAGATGGATGGAACGTGTACTCTCTTCTCTTTCATATCATTCCTTACACATTCCATCCATCTTTTCTTTGGCCTTCTTCTCCCTCTGATCTCGAATGATAGCGTGACGGTTGATAGGGGAGAATGGAAGAAGAAAACATGTTGCGCCGACCCAAACTAACATGGGACAAGCGCAGGAAAATGATGTGAACCTAAGATGCATATTGTGATATCTTTTTATCATGTTTTGTGACTTTAATTCCTTGATAATCCTTTACTAGCATAATCATCCTCCTGCCCTTATCCTAATTTATTTGGGGTCGACGCAACAAGTCTTTTGCTTCCATATTTCTCTATTAGTCGTCATCTCGGTATTCACCCCCTGTTTAACCATATCATCATTCACACAGTCCATCCATTTTTTCTTTGGTCTTCCTCTTATCTAATGGCCATCGACATCCACACTCAAAACTTTCCTCACGACATTTTCCTCAATCCTTCACTGGCATATATGTAGACTACTGAAGACTTTTTTTAACCCTTTACTCCAATGAGACCACGCCTTTATAACCAGCGTTATGACTTACGGCCAAACCGCACGCCCCTCATGAAATATGCGGTTGAAATACGCACCCTTTACAAGTACTACTGAATATTAAATGTGTTAGTTTTATGTACAAGTAAGTATAAACTAGCTGTTGCCTTCGGTTTCACTCGCATCCTGGAAAACCTTTTTAATTTACACGGAAAAAAAGTAACTCAGGTATCTATATTTTTAATAAAATTTGAGACAAATGTTTGATTAGAACCTCAGTGGGCTCGCGGTTTAATAATAACAGCCACACGATTTAATCCAAACTCAAGCAACGCTTGTCGTGGTCGGTTCGTGAATGAGGTGACCATCCATTACATATCGAGACCCCTATACCTAGATCTTTGACAGTCGTTAAGAGCACAAAAAAGTCTGACAATCAGTCTTACTAGTGGAGGTCAGACAGGAAACCGCTCCATGTAAAATACTGGCATTCAGCTGCATCTGGTTAGATTGGAAGCCGACCCCAACAAAGTGGGGAAAAGGCTAACCACATTGATGTAGAACACCTGTATCTCAAATTTTATTTAAATCTGTTCAGCCGTTTAAGCGTGTTTAAGTAAAAAACCAAACCTTCACATTTACTATCTTACTAACTGTCGCGGCTTCGCTCGCTTTGAGGTCGTAAATTATCCCGTAGGAACGTAGGTACTGCCGGGACAAAAAGTATCCTGTCCTAACCCAGGTCATGATCTATGTGATAGCCGCTAGGCATGGCAGGCTGATAACACTCGGGGGTATGGCAATTTATATAGGATACAAGTCTCTCCCGGGTCCTCGATTCATGATACTAGAAGGAACAGTGGGGTTTTAGTCGGTAGGAGTCCGGCATAACCCTCCGTTTGCCCCAGATGAAGGGTATCGTTAAGGATTTCCGAAAGAAAATAAAAGAGGTCATGGTCGCACCGTGCGCCAAACACCCAAATTCGTTCAGCTGTTAATGCGTGAAAAGGTAACAGACAGACACAGGGATTTACTTACGCATATTTCATGATCTATATTATCCTAACTACTCGTATATAATAAATGCGAAATTAAGTTTGTTACGCTTTCACGCTAAAACGGCTGAACGCATTTGGATGAAATTTGGCACATGAGTCGACCATGACCTGAAGAAGGATATAGGCTACTTTTCATTCTGGATCGCAGACGAAGTCGCGGGCAACAGCTAGTATAATAATAAAGCTGAAGAGTTTGTTTTTTGAACGCTAATCTCAGGAACTACCAGTTGGATTTGACGCTAGGACTCTTAGGAGAAAAGGAAAAAAGTAAGAAAGATCGGTAAGCGAAAACGAAGTAATAGTGCGGGTAGGCGATGCGATGCGACCGGGTGGGTCGGGGGAACAATAAATATTACGCAGACGACATCGAGGGCAGAAGCTAGTTTCATATAGTAAGGATATAATATTAGT
Organism: Apamea monoglypha; assembly: GCA_911387795.2. Lineage (NCBI taxonomy): Eukaryota > Metazoa > Arthropoda > Insecta > Lepidoptera > Noctuidae > Apamea > Apamea monoglypha. The sequence continues at coordinate 17,563,004 of OU426925.1, forward strand.
CTGGATAAAGGAGTAGGTGATAAAACTAACAGTTTATGAGGCTACGATCTGTTGCGGTTGGTGATTCAAGTCTATGGATGAAGGTGTTGTGTTTGCAAAGAGGTCGGTTAAGCTATGATCTTCTGTTGTCATGAATCAGAATTTAAGATTAGAATTTAAGATTAAACAGTTGAAGTTTAGAGTGTTGGCTTCGGAATTTAAATGCATGAGCATTCTGATACTATGACTTTAATCGTCCTGGGGCTGTATTATGACGTTGTAATGCCATCGCGATTCCAGTGCGAGAGAGAGAGACGGAGCTGTATATGACTGATTTTACCATCCCTTTTTCAGACTGGAATCATCAATCAATCTGCCTGGTCTTTTCCCAACTATGTTGGGGTCGGCTTCCAGTCTAACTGAATGCAGCTGGATACCAGTGTTTTAGATGGAGCGACTGAATATATGACCTCCACAATCCAGTTACTGGGTAACACGATACCCCTTGATAAGATTGGTTGTCAGACTTTCGGGCTTCTGACGACCCGTAACTACTGTCGAAAGATCCAAGAATGACAGCCGGGACCAAGGGCTTAACGTGATTTCCGAGACACGGAGGGCTTCTATATTTATGTCTGTAATTTATATGGTGTACATAATAAAGAGCATTCTATTCTATTTGACCGGGTAAGTGTTGCACTTTTCTATGTAATAGGTTTTTTTTTAAGAACCGACGTAAAACGGTGGATGAGCTTCTATACAAAACTTTTACTAAACCATTGATTGATTCAAAATGGATACCTGTTCAAAATTATATTACCTATTTTTAAATGCATATTCACTGGCTACTAAATTAGAATTCCGCCTTACATTTTTATCCCAACTACAAAGAGTTCTACCTATTGAAGGTACTGGAATATCGCCAAAGGCACCACATTTAGCAGTAGATTGGCGATCGCAGTGTGGTGTTATTAAGTACACAAGCAATTTCTGTTGGTATCGAGAAGATGTATATCGAAGGTGGTGATGGTTACTTTGGTATATGCCTTTATAATAATAATATGGCCTGCCTCGTTGCTGTAGCGCGTCGAACATATTTGCGTAAGCCCGCACCGATGGCTTTTATGCAATTATATGCAAAAAAATGCGTCGCTTCTGAGTAGAGTGAGGGGCAGTCATAACAGCATCCTGAAAACTGTAGCCGAGAGTTTCAGCTCTCCGATAATAAAACAGTTGGTGCGGAGGTTGATTTTTACTAACACTAGGCATTAAGTTATTTTTTGTTTTGTTACTAACACTATATGGATATTTTGTGTCCGAAATAAAGCTATTCTATTCTATTCTATAAATAGTCTAGATAGATATACAATAATAGCATAATCAGCCTACAATATTACCACTACTGGGACACCGGTCTCCTTTGTCGAGAGGGAGTGGGCTGTTATCTACCACGCGGGCCCAGTGCGGGTTGGTAGATGTCATATGTCTTCGAATTTTTTGGTTATAGGAAGATGTTTTCCTTCACCGTTTTGAGAGCAGTGGTGAAAATTATTTGCACAAAGTAAAGCGCCTGTCTGTGTTCGAACCCATGACCTATAATCCGTAAGTCGAGGCTGTTACCACTGGGCCACCACTGCTCTAGATATACCAGAATAAATAACATAAAATAATTAACCTTTCTTTAGTTTATGTGCGTAGTTCCTCATTGAATAATTAAAACTGACCCTCAACTTTGAGGTAAGCCGGTGGTAGTTGTCTTTTTCAAGCCCTTAAAGTTGAGGAATATAATAATAATAATAATAAGCCTGATATAGTGGTGGTAGATCGATCAGAGCGGCGCGCAATGATTGTTGACATAACCGTCCCGCATGTTGAGAACCTCGTGAAAGCCGAGAAAGATAAACAAATCAAGTATCTTGACTTGGCTCGCGAGGTTGTCAACATGTGGCATGTGGAATCAGCAATCATTGTGCCGATAGTCGTGACAGCCAATGGGTTAATAGCCAAGAGCCTCGATCAACACCTGAGGAGGCTCTCGTTGGGCAGCTGGATCCAGGGCTTGATTCAGAAAGCGGTACTTCTGGACACGGCTTGAATTGTCAGAAAGTTCCTCTCCCTGGAGCCCTGACCACCGGTAGCTTGGACCCTGTACCCGATACCGGTAGGCTACTATTTTTTATATTTGTAAATGTTTTTTTTTTTATCTTTTTGTTTATAAAAATATTTAAAAATGTAATTTGTAGGTATTTAAATGAAATAAAGGAGATAATAATAATATTTTTTTATTTTCAGTTTAACAATTTACTATAAATGGTATGATAAATCAAGTGGTAATCACTTGATTTATCATACCATTTATAGTAATAAAATATATAATAGGATACTTTGGAAGTATGCCTCTTCAAGATATTAATGGTTAAAATAAAAACACCTAGAAAGTACAGAATCCTAATTGCGTAGCACACTATCAATCACAATCTGAATCATTTTGAAGGATATTGCTAATCCATTGCTTCATATGTTTTAAAAATTTAATTAAAAAAAAAATTCTGGTCAGCAACGCAAATAATGCAATAAATGTTATTGAACTGTGAAAATAAAAGCCATTGCTCAGATGGTGTGTTATGCAATTACCCCGCAGTAGAGATGTGTAATTATTATTGGAGGTAAATTTTCATTGTGTGTCGTTATTTAAAAAATGGGATTTCGCTAAGAGTCCGATAATAAACATTGTCATCATCATCTTCATCGTTTCAGCCGAAAGACGTCCATTGCTGGATATAGGCCTCGCCAGAGCACCGCCATTTCGACCGGTTCTGTGCTTGCCGCATCCAGCGGTCATTACTTTAGTTTATTACGATAGACTAGAAAAAACGGGAATAGTGAATATTGGGAATAGGTAAGGGAATTCATTATTCAATTGTTATTGTTTTTATTACTTTTAAATTACTTTTTCCGTATATTTTATTACCATGTAATTTTTTACGAGTTCATTTGTATCGTTCGAATTTTTAATTTATTATGTAACCTATCTTGAAAGGCGCTGGTGCCTGTGATACAATGATTTTCATTCATTGGCACCAACGATACACTTTTTTCTGTAATGTTCATTTTTAATTGGAAAATTGTCAGTGAACCTTAAATGTGTTTTGTCTGATTTTTTTTATTTTTTACACAACTTAAATACTAGTGTTAGTATATCCATAATAATTGTTAGTTACAAAGGTCTTAAAACTATCTTAGTATATTAAACTACAAACTAAGTTAACAAAAACAATGAGCGTTTCATTTCCCCAACTATGTTAGGGTCGGCTTCCAGTCTAACCGGATGCAGCTGAATACAAGTATTTTACATAGAGCCACTGCCCATCTGACATCCATGACTATCCAGTTACTGGGTAATTTTTATTTTGTTTATTTATTTCAACCAACTTTGGATCATACAATTAAACTTAATTCAGAAATTATTAAAGAATTACATTTGAATTGATAATTATACATTTATTTATTATGTCTAAGTAAAAACCACTTGTCATCGAGTAAAATAGTCTGTAATAACCAGAAAATCTAGATTCAAAAGCAATATCATCATTGAAAGACGAGAAAAGTAAAAGAAGTTTCACTCCCAATTATTCTTCTTACGTGTCGATGGCAATCTAAAGTCTCGGCCCAGAATTCGGCCAGGCAGGATACGCAGGACATGATATTGAGTGACCCATCGTTTATGGAACAGCACCACTGTAGGAACTAAAGGTAGAAATAATGCTAACAATGATAAATGCAATGTTCTCCTGTACAGTGTAGCCGGCAGTCATTTTCCCAGAACAACAACTTGTGTTCTGAATAGATTATGTAAATTTGCTAATTAATAGTCAATGGACTTTATACCAAACACTGGCATTCTATTTGCAACCTTCTCCAATCAACGGTTCCAACAACCACATTTACACTTCAAGGCGGAGTCGCCTATGAATCTCCAGCTGAACGGGTGGACAGGTGGCTGGAGAGGTGGTGTATAATGTATAATTAAAAGATAAAGGCAGTGATTATCAGAAGGCCAATTCTCGTCATTTACAACGTTCAAAATCTAGTCGCAGTGTCATCTACACTGGCGAAAACTTATCAAAATGTAGGGAATTTAGACGTATTTTTGACAGATTGAGACAGATCAGACTGTGAACGTTCTTAAAATTACGAGAATTGCCCCTCTGATCTTCTCCACCGTCGCCTGACCAACTTGTTTACGTAACATGACAAAATCTTTAACTAACCATCTATAAAACAAAACTGGAATCAATTTTCCCACTGTAAAATGAGTTCTTAACAAGACGTTTTACAAGCACTCTTACCGAAAATAGTCTCGGAACTGAGAAAAGGCTGGCGAGCATATGTCGCGGGCCATTGGCATCTTTCCACTGGTTTTGCTACTCTCCCGCCGTGGATGCGCCACCTTCGCGGCTTCGGGAAGCTTCGGACTTTTTCGGCTGTTCGATGTACATTGCTCGTTTGGTTTTTCAGCCCCGAAAGCGTTTGGAAGCGCTCTTGTTCCTGGAAGCAAAAGTATTGTAGTGTTTAGAGATTAAATGGCAGTATGATTATATCGATCATCCATCATAGATTTTTGGATTTTGAAGCTCAAAAATTTGATGTGAAATATTATAAGAATCCATTTTTATTTTTAATAGATAGGTAATTTTTTTACCGTTATACACATTAAATTGGATATGGAGATAAAAAAAGGCCTAACGAGGTCGGTTCGTGGATAGGTGAACAACCATTACGTATCGAGACGCCTCCGTGACACGAAAAGCACGTTGAGCCGTTGGTCCCGGCTGTCATACGTAGATCTGTGACTGTCGTTATGGGTAATCAGAAGCCTGAAAGTCGGACAATCAGTATTGCCAGGGAGTATTGTGTTACCCAGTAACTGGGTTATGGAGGTCAGATAAGCAGTCGCTCTATGTAAAACACTGGTATTCAGCTGCAATCTGCTTGGACTGGAAGCCGACCCCAGCATAATTGAGAAAAGGTCAGCAGATTGAGATTAGTTTGACGTAACTAATTACATTAATGAGAGATTTTTGGTTGACTCATTTTGGCAGAAGTACATAGGTCAAATTTGATAATTGTTACAGTTTATAAAATGCCACCACCAATTACTGCAAAATAGACAGTAATTCCACTATTAATTCGTGAAATTAATTGCGAAAGGTGCTAACTAGAGATAACCAATCAACGTTGACGGTATTTAGTCCAACATTAATTATGGAGGCTCACCTATCGCTATTCATTGAATAAAACGGTTCAGAATACAGAACGCATTTCATGTGACATTTCATTATAGATTTGCATTTGAAAATGGATTCAAATAACACACAAATACCCATTCATGTCCACTTTGTTGGTCGACTGTAGGAATCTGGCATCACAAAATTAATATAACATACCGACTGCCTTTTTTAACGTCTTGACAAAAACAGGGCGAAGGGAATGATTTTTTTGATAATTTCTTGTCATAGGCTTTCTTGCATGGCAAGAAATTGTCAACAAATTCGTAGCGACATTAAGTAAAAACAAAGGGATTTTTTGTAAAAAAAAGTTTTTTTTCTTGCCATAATGCATGGAATTATATTCTTTCTTGTTCTTCCCGTTAGATGCGAGAAGCACAGAGCCGGTCGAAGTGGAGGTGCTTGGGGGATGCCAGTAGTGGACGTCTTTCGGCTGAATTATGATGATAGGCTTCTACTCCTGTCACTGTTATACCCTGTTCTTGTTCAGACGGTAAAAAAGTCAGCAGGTATAATGTAATAATATATGTATACGTGTAAGTGTGACCAATGAGCATGGCAGACAAGAGAGATGAGAGACGAGACACCTCTCGTCTCTTATTATCTTATATCATCGATCGTAATGTGTTTTAGTCGACTCTTCACGTGATCAGAAGGCTGGCCTCTTTCTTGGCCAAAGAATTAGCATCGCCATACAACGTGGCAATTTTGCCAGCCTTTTGGGCACTGTTCCTGTTGACAGCGATGCGGACGAATTTTTTGGTGCCCTATGATTCTTTTGCTTATTTTTTCATATACTTGCACATATTATTATTTTATATATTAGTTTATATTAGGTCAATATTATCTTGATCGAGTAAATAAATATTTATTTAAAAAAATGTCTTTTAAGTTTTATTAAACCTTGTGCAAGCTCGAACCGACTTAAATTATAATAATAATTATTATTTATCATGAAAATCTAAGTAAGCTCTTTATACACTTGAAAAAAGGAAAATAAGATGATAGAAGATTATTACTTTTCATTGTTGTACAGACGCCAGCACATCAAGCTACTAGAATCTGTCTTTCTTTAATAGATTTTCAACTTTATCGCTTAAGCATTAAGGTTCAAGGTTGATTAAGAAAATTATACAGTTTCGGGTAGCTTGAACTGCTGGCGTCTGTACAAAGAATGATTGTTAATATATAGGTAAAACAAAGAAATAACATATAATTAGTGTCTGGGTAATGTCAAAATGTCAGCTATTTACTAAATTAGCGTATAGACTTTAGTAAATGCATATAAAGGTATAATATACGGTACTTATAAAAAAGAACTATTTTTATGATTTTTCTCTGTCTGTCTTGTTTGTTTCGGCTAATCTCCGAAATGGCTGGACCGATTTTGACAGGACTTTCTCTGGCAGATAGCTGATGTTACAAGGAGTAACATCCGGTGACTGTGAGTGGCTACTGTTTGTGCCGGTAGCACGTTCCCGCGGGATAATTTTGCGGGCGAAGCCGCGGGCAGCAGATAGTATGTAATAAAAATTATCACAAAACATACAGACAAACACAAAAACATCTTAGAAAATTCCCTACGTTCTTAACATACACTACCTAGAATCCTCAGAAAGCAGTAATTTTTTCCGATATTATATCCGATCCTCTCAAACAGCAATGTACGACGAACAAAACGAATTCTTCTCAAGCGAAAATCCGCTACATGCCACAGTAGAAGTTAGGTCAAGCAGTAGCCAAATCGATTTGAAGTGCAAGCCTGGGGGCTAGATTCATGTAGCCATTGTGCCAATGCTGTTTAGCTTACCTAAGAATTGTTCGAGCTACTTTTAAAAATAAACTTTGTATCCTTTGTGGGCAGACAATTTGGTTTAGTTCGCGGTCTCCTTTGTTCTTTTCAATTTCAGGAATTTTGTTTTTGTTTTGTTCTTTCATGGAACAGGTTGTGTGTGTTCTTCTATGGTGAGTTGTTTTGTTTAAAAATTGTTTGTTATGAGACAGTTTTGTTCACTTAGTTCATCGCCTCATCATCTGCCTAGCCTTTTCCCAACTATGTTAGGGTCATCTTCCAGTCTAACTGCTGCAGCTGGATACCAGTATTTTACATGGAGCGACTGCCTATCTGACCTCTACGACCTAGTTACTGGGTTACCCCTTGGTAATACTGGTTGTCAGACTTTCGGCTACTGACGACCCTTAACGACTGTCAAAGATCTATGAAAGACAGCCAGGATCAAAGGCTTAACGTGCTTTCTGAGGCACGGAGGGACCCTGGTACGTGAAGATGGTTACCCATCCACGGATCAACCGCGGCAAGCGCAGCTTAACCTGATCGATCGACCAGTGCGGCTGTTATTACTTAGCCACAAGCCCCACAATTTTGTTAATCGTCTGTTTGTATTAAACATTATTTAAATTGTGGCTCTGAATTTGATTTTCTAATTGCCAATGCAACGTGTAACTATATCAGAATTATTTGGTCTAAAACAGCTAAGGATTGAGTTTTCTATTTATTATTGAATTAAAATTTCATCATAAACAGCCTATAACGTTCCCACTGCTGGGACACAGGCCTTTTCTCGGTAAGAGGGAGTGCGCATTATTCCACCACGCGGGCCCAGTGCGGGTTGGCAGATGTCATATGTCTTCGAATTTTTGGTTCGAATAACTTGAATCAAAGTTTGTGTAATCTAAATTGTATAAAGATTATCCTAGATTCTGAGTTAAAAATAAATAAACCTGCCTTCTCATGCTAATACTGGCTGGGTTCTGCATATCAACAGCAAACACATCTGTTAGGTCTACCTTTCACATACAAACCTAAATAAATCTTCCCAAGAAGTACCCGAAAAAAAGGCTTTACTGCTTTTTTTATTCACATATCAACATGGAAATATAGCATTATAATGTTCCAAAATACCCACACCTTACCGCACATTACGTTTAAGGTACACAATGGAAAAAGGTTGGCATTAAGGCATAACCTAATGGTGTGAGACGGCGGGTATTAGAAAAATGTGTTCAACGCAGAAAACCGCTGAACTGAATGAATATTCAGCCACAATATCGCGACAATCCAGCCCTACATCGCACTCAGACATCGAACTATTGTGTAGGAGTGAAAAAGAAAGGTGCTGGTCAGTTAATGCGTTTTGTATGGTTAAAAATCGAACAAAGGGTCATAACATGACACCTGTAAACCCCGAAGAGTTAGGCCGAGGTGTATCCATATGAGAGGTGTATACAGAGCAATTCCGTATAGGAAAACACAATAACACTTTGGCCGACCTAAGAATCGAACCCAAGACCTCAGCAGTAGCGCTTGCGACCACTAGACTTGGGAAAAAGTAAATATTAAATACTTAGTACATACCTACATACATAAACTAGTAACTATTCAGTAATCTGTGCATAAACTTACACCTTCTTCCCATGAGGGTAGGCAGAAACTACAAAACGCCACATGCTATGATCCTATGATCCTGCTGCCTCGTTTACTACTTAAATACTTAACGTTATGATTTATATCCAGCAAGAAAGGCATTGTTAGGTATCCTGAGAGTAGTGACGACGTAGCATTAATCGGTTCCTATCAATCATTGTGCTGAATGCTGGAGCCCCGATGCATCAATATTGAGCTGATAGGTCCGCCGTAATGAAAATGGAGTGCAATTTTGACCGTTTGAGTTCGTATTTAACCGTTTTAACTATTCTGTATAGACAAAGAGGCGGCGTGGGCTTCTGTGGGCCGTTTTCGATTACTGTACATTGGAGCACTTCCTAGGAATATCAAATTATTGTTTTCTGGACTTTGCCTAGCAGCCTGCACTGGCGAAACCAAACTGTGCTTTGACCGAACTTTAATGCAGCCTCCAGAAAATAGAGTAAGCAGACGAACTCAAACTCAAAGCTTTTGAATTGCCAAGGGCTCAGTCAGAAAGATGAAGTTACCCATTCCAAAGCGTAGTAGGTACCTATAAAGAAGAACAGGCAATAATCTCCATGAACACTCTTTTCACATACGATATAAGGGCATAAACTCAGATAAATAAGAATAAGACTAGATAGCTGCACTTCTGTCTCAGGAACTTTTCTACTCGCTGTCGATAATCTCCAACTGGTATTAAACAGAAGCGAACCCAAGTGACTCAATAGAGGACGACGGATAATGCTTCGTAAATAGAAATGTTAGTGGGATTGGAAAAAAAACACACTGAAAATAGTACCTATTTATGTCATAACATATAGCATTATCATCCAATAATGTTCCCACTGCTGGGACACAGGCCTCCTCTCGATGAGAGGGAGTAGGCCATAATCTACAACGCCGGCCCAGTGCGGGTTAGTATATGTCACATGTCTTCGAATTTTTGGCTCTAGGACATGCGCTCCTCACGATGTTTTCCTTCACCGTTTTGAGAGCAGTGGTGATGAAATAATCTACACAAAGCGCCTATCTGGGTTCGAACTTATGACCTACAACTCGTAAGTCGCGGCCGTTATCACTGGGCCACCACTGCTCCCTGTCTATGTACCAGCAAATAATGTTTCTTTTTAGTGACGTGTTTCTGTAGTCGTGTGTTTAAGTCGCAGTACTCAAGTTAAAAGGGGCTTACCTCAAATGGCAACACTTGAGAGTTTGCTGTTTGTTATTATGAAATAATAATAAATTATCAATGGTTAATATTTTATCCTACTGCACCTAGAAACATTATAATTCAAAATTCCCACAAAACGCTATATTCTAGCTTTTGTTGTTCTATACCTTCTAATTAAAGTTTTTTAGTTTTACTTCATGCAGAAGTAAAGGTGACCTTATAAAGACCGGAGGCATTTTTTACCAGTCTACATTATGGTGAGGCAAAGACAAAACATGCCAGGTGCGACATGACAGATGGTTAACTTGAAAATAATTTTTAAATGGATATTGGAATTTCTTGATTGAAAATGGAATTTCTCAGCCCGGAGTCTGAATTTGAGCCTGATTGATGGCAAGGGTTCGCCTCCAATTACTACACACTTAAAAATAACTGGCGAAATGTGGGTGTACTAACACAGGCTTGATGCTGTGTTTTAAGTTGTCATTTGACGATTGCCTCTAATTGATTTTTCCAATTAACAAATTTGCATAATCAGCCTGAAATATTCCCACTACTGGGGCACAGGCCTCCTCTCTGTGGCCATAATCCACTAAGCGGGCCCAGAGCAAGTTAGTAGATGTCACATGTCTTCGAATTTTTGTTACTAGGATAGTTTTCTCACCATGTGTTCCTTTACCGTTTTGAAAGCAGTGGTGATGAAATTAAATACACAAAGTAAAGTGCCTGCCTGGGTTCGAACTCACGACCTACAACTCGTAAGTCGAGGCCATTTCCACTGGGCCACCATTGCTCCTCCAGCTACAGAACGCACCATTTATATACTCCTTGTGCTTCATTCACGCCTAGTACCGACTGCATCTCTCCAGCCCGTCGTACACAACCTACCTCCTCCACTGGGCCAATACTGCTCAAAAACTTTAAGTAACTCTTATAGTACATTCTCAAAGAAGCTTGTAACATTTATATCTATTTAAACCAGCCGTCTGTTGTAATAAAGCCTTCCAGCTATAATTGCATCGCTTGGCATCCGGCCTGGTGACCACGGAATGATGTTATTAGCGCATAGGTTTAGCTCTAGACTAGCGTTTGGCTTGCTTGTTGGCGACTATTTGGTCTTAAATAATCTTGTTTTCATTACTGGTTTTCTATTAGTACTGGTTTTATAGTAAGGAATGTAGAATGTTTTGAGTTGCAGATGTAGGTCCAACACCTACATACTCGTATCATACAGGTTTTGATATACCTACACCAGTAATTTACAATGCTATAAATACTTTTAACTTGACTGTTTTAGATAACACTACTTGAAGAAATCGCGATAATTATGGTATTATACATACTGCAGTGGGCACTATCAGATTGATTTGGAAAACTGTTGAAAATTTCATTATAACTACATAAAAAGAAATTAATTGTTCATCAAATTACGTCAATTTGCCCTATTATAGTCTGTTGAAAAGTGAAATAACGATTTGAATAATATTCACTTAAATCTCCCGCATCGTATATTATATCTACGGGCAATTTAAGTTGGTGTTAAATATAAACAATTAATTCCCCTGATATTATAGCCACTTTGTCATAGAGTCAAACATGCTCATTAAATAGAAAAGAACATCCCACTTTTCTCCCTCACACTAATAATTTATAACCAAACACAACTCAAATCTTATCAGCGACACACGTACATATTTCATCCTCACATCTACAGCTCCTAGTCTTACCGATAACATCTCAAGCGTATTCAGAAAAAATCCCGTCCAACTCGAGCCCATGTGTGCGAATGATAAAAATATCACTTCTTGTTTAACGTAACTATATTCGCAATATGTTCCTGGGCTATATTGCTTTTTACTCAACCCTTTCCATCCTTTTCTATTGTATGAAACTGTCGTGGTGTCTTAAGAAAAGAATAAACCCTGATGTCAATTCTGAAATTGTTTTTTCTTTATCCAGAAGGGCAATTCTCGTAATTTAAAACGTTCAAAATCTAGTCGCAGTCTCATCTCGGCGATAAACAAACGTCAAAAACATGTCAAATGTGTAGGGAAATTAGAGGTACCTAATTTCGACAGATTGAGACTGAGATCAGACTGTGAACGTTCTTGAAATTACGATAATTACCCCTCAGGACGTACGATGTTTTTGAATGGCATCGTTTGAACACACTTTACATTCGTGAAGCTGCGGTTTCCTTGAAGAACGATGGCCGCCATAATTATAACGGCCGCAGTGACGTCTGTCATGAAAATGATGGCAGCGGGGTTTGACTTTACAGTGTCAAAAAGCGCTGTCAAGGACAATATAACAACTTACTGGCATAAATAGCGTTTCAGTGACGTCATGCGCCCGTAAATTGTGGACGCTATGTGGCGGCTACGGCTCTTCTAAGAAACCGTAGCTTAATGCCTGTTACTATTTTTTACGGAGTGTTTCTGTTTGTTCAGTGCTTATCAGTCTAGTTACTACTAGGCTTTTCTCGACCTTAAAGCTGTAACAATAAAAACAACGAAGAGGTTGAAGGTCAAAACTAGAAATAGCTTAAGCTAATTAGCCATAACTACTGACAAGCAAAAACTTTCAATCTACCCAACTTGTTTACCCGAGAAAAATGAAAAACAAACAAACAACATACTATCAACAATAACATTTTTAATTCAGAATTTATCGAGCAAAGCATTTCATTAATTACTGCTACTGCTCACTTTTATGGCGGCGGACAAACAACCACGAAATAGTTAGGTACAGAAGGTCGGCTTGCTACAACAGGGGGCAAACGCACACACACATAGACACGCCACACGTACGGCGAGTGCAAATGCACTCGCGACTGGCATTTCTTTGAGATCGCGCCGTGCGAACGTGACGAGCGTAACACACGAGCGGCACGCATCGACGGCAAAGGCAATTGCAGCCGTCTACACGCGTCGACGACACCCGTTGACACCCGTCGACGCCCGCCGTCGACAACGTCGTGTATTTGACTACGGTACTAAAATACACAAGCGCCACGTTGTCAACGGCAGTCGCAGACGCGTCTCGACTGCTGCAGTTGCCTGTGCCGTCGACGCGTGTCACACATGTGTATGAATACTAAGTATACGTCAGTGTGTGCGCCAGTTTTAGCTCGTTGAATGAAGCTGGCCTTCTGTAGGTACCTACTCTGTGAAACAACTGTCGACTGTTTGCAGAGGGGATACTTTTTAAATAAAGATGTCGTCGTATTTGTGTCGTGGTAACAACGATAATAATTAAGTGAGAACACTCTCTGTTCTTCGGTTAAGTCGTGTTTGTGCTTCAGTGGGATTATTGTGGTGCTCAGACACTTGTATTTGCGCTTTCTATCATCCTTAGATTGTTTGACAAGGATCTTTGACTGTGTTTATATATTTTTTGCAATAGTTTGTTTCTTCTTGGGTTTTTCCTTCAAGGATTTTTCAGTTGCTGCCTGAATTTGTAGGCTCGTTACTTAGGTATAACACTGGCCGCTATTTTAACTTGCTAGGTACAGCTCTGCCTCTACCCCTAACTCAAACTCAAAGTATTTATTTCAATTAAACCAATTACAGTCACTTTTGAATTGTCAAGGGGTCGGTCAGTCAGAAAAATGAAGCTACCCTAGTTAATATAAGCGTGATATTGTGTAATGTTACCTGAATTTTCTTTTTCCATCTATATCGCTTCGATCGTCGAGTCGTTGAGCTCCTCAAGTTCCGAGTTGAGCTACACGATTACTGACAAATTCTTGCACTGATTGGACTGGTGCACTCAAATCTGTGTGTTTTTTTCCACAAACGTCCATTTCAGGCACTAATCTACATTGTCTTCACATGATCTGACCTGGATTATGTCTAGACATTAAGAGGGGGACCCTTGAGTTTGTTTCGGCACTTCTTCTCTGGGCTAGTCAGATAACGAAATATATACGAATCCATCTAGCTTATTTTTTTATAATATGACGTGCAAAAGTGATTCTGATATTCGATGAACAGAATAAACAATTTCATTTAATTTCGGCATAATGTCTTTTCACCTCACAATGTTCGGTACAGCCGCCATAATTTATGGTGGTAGTGATCCATCAATATTATTGGTTGCCAGTCTTGGCTCCGTGTTTCCGAGGCTAGTGACAGTAATTGATATACTCACACCACAATGAGCTGTTATTGTTTTTGTTTACGTGTTGTTGTTTACATTTCACCGTCACCTAAAGACATATACCGGTCTATTCTCACCTTGAAACTATAGGTGAAGTAAGCTGTCATTGCATCTGATGCCTGAAGCCTGATTGACACTATTGACAGCTCACTTCACCTAAGTTTTGACGGTGAGATTTTACAGAATAGATCCGCTGCAATACCAGTCGAGGCAACGTAGGTACGTTGTCAACCCACAGAAAAATAAATGTTTTCGGTCTTTGACTGGTGATCTGTGTGCGCGATAAATGAGACCTAACATGATGCCTAAATTCAAATTTCTATGTGTCATATAACTTGAAAAATCCGCTGTGACGGATGGACAAAAAACTGGTCTTATAAAGATTCCATTTAGGTATCCTAATAAGGTTGGTAACCCTAAAAAAACACATGTCTCATGTCCTGTCCATCGGGACTTAAATTCGGTAAAAGGATACAATTATGTATACGTTATCCTTTGACTTGACAGCAGAAACAGACAGAAATAAGAAATATATCTTGTTAGCTTTTTGTATTTCAGTCAATATACACGAATCAAGTTTATCTTAACCCACAGATCAACAGAACTTTACGCAAAGTCAAAGCAAAACAAAAATCGTTTGACTTCGAACTCACTTGTTTTGAAAGTATATTCTCGCAATTTAAATTTGTAATAAGCTCCGCATGGTAAAGGAAAACATCCTGGGGAAACTCTTTATTAATAATACAGTGTCGGACCAGCTACAGTAACGCCATCTGTTGCCATGGTTATGAACTTAAAGTACAACGCGTAGCGCGAACGTAATTATGTATGTCCAAATTAATTAGTGTTTTGGAAGAGTTGTTGGTTTTACAATATTGTTTTTAATTTGGCTCTCAGTGTTTTATTTGCACTCGTTTTTTTTTATAATATTCAAAGAAATTATAGATAGTGTCAAGTATGTAAGCACGGCAAGTATGTAACTACACCACAGGCCTCCTGTCTTCGAGAGGGAGTGGGTTATAATTTACCACGCAGGCCCAGTCAGTGCGTGGCCAGCTTCCGTATAAAATATTAAAATTAATTATAATTTTATGCTTTAAGATTTTATTAGCATTATTTCTTCTCTACGATGGCTAAATGTGAGTCCTACTGCCTACCGCTTCAGGGAATACAGGCATGATTTTATGTTATAAAAACACACATTTCTCACTTTTGTTGAAATACATATCTAGAAACTTGTGATATTCTCCCAGAATATCCCACCAACCAATTTGTGGCTGGACCTAAATACTAAATTTAGGTCCAGCCACAAATTGGTTACCCGTATTGCGTAAATTCTCATCTCAGATCACCGAAACAAAAGAGATGTGCTAAAATGCGCGATGTTTTATGTGTGTTTAGCGGAGCAACACACCTTTGAAGAGTATGCAAACTTAAGTACGCTAAATCAGCGTGCTTATGTTTACTCTCCACTCCCTCACAACGAGAGGAGGCCTGTGACCCAGCAGTGTTGGGAACATTACAGGCTGATAACTAATTAATGATAATAACTGATCACTTAACCTGGATCAAATAAACTCATTTTCTTTCTACTTTGATTATGCTGATCTATGTTTACTCTAACACTATACTAACTAAAACTTACCAACATCCGATATAAGTGCTTGTGCTGCTACCGAGTAGTTGCTTCATAAAAAAAACATGACAAGAAGAAAGAAAAATGTTTTATTGCGGACATGCACAGGAAATACAAAAAGCATTTAGAACTAACAAAAATACATTTTAAAAAAAACCTGTGTAAAGCCAAAAAAACTCCTATCTCGGCGATATTTAAAAAATAATTACCGCAGCACTGATTCTGATAGGGCCCGCAAATTAAGTGGCATTTCTGAACATGCTAAAGTTCGTCCATAACTAGTCGTAGAACACAAGAAGGATGAAGAGTCTTTGAAAGTCACAAAAAACCGCCGACATCAGGACCCAGCTTAGTTTCCAAAGTCAACATAATAATATCTCCAGTTTCTATGATCCAAGGTCTAAGAAACCTTCCGGGAGGCCAACTGGACCCCTATAATCGTAGGAAGACGGTATATTTGGTTTGCCACGCGAACGAGTCCGGCTAGGTCGCCATTAGAAGGGTGGGAACATTTTCTTATTTACCCAGCCAGTAGGTGCGCTCGTGTTAAGGACGGGTCGTTTTCAGATGGTGGAAATTTTGTGGGTATTGGAAATAATAGAATAGGTATACTTAATATTTACTTTAGTTAAGTAAGTATTGCCATGAGCTACAAGGATATTCTGGTCACCTGTAAAACTTATGTTTAATTCTTTAATAAAATCGGCTTTCGTCACTACAGGAATTTTAATCCGAAATAGAAAATAAGTCTTTTACACTAATCACTGTTTTAGCATAATCAGCCTATACTGTTCCCACAGCTGGTACACAGGCCTCCTCTATGTGAGAGCGAGTGGGCCATAATCCACCACGAGGGCCCAGTGCGGGTTGGTGGACCACTATTTAAACCAGAATTACTCATCCTGGTGTCCTTCGCTATCCGAAAATGCTGAACAAAACTTTACATCATCATTTTGAAAAATCTTCACGGTTTTTTTTGGTCGTATCTAAAGCTACAACATTAACGGACATTTCCAACACCGCTCCGTAACCGAAGAATCACCCGTTAAGTGCTCACTTAAGTTGAGTCGTGTTAAATTACTGACAAGAAAAAAAAGATAAACTCCTCGATTGCAATCTAAGTGTTCTATCTCCATTTTCATTACAGCATAATGATTTTAAGTAGTCCCCTGCTTCTAAAACGCTTGATTTTAACCTGAGATTAAGATTTAAGATAAGATTCGAATCTTTTAAAAGGTGAACCTAGAATATTCCTCGTGCCTTCCGATATTGCGTCAGTATATTTCGTTAAACGTTTTGTGAGCACCTGCGAGATTTAAAATAATCTGTTCGCGTGTGTGAGTGCTATAAATATTTGAGCAGGCGTTTAGATCATAATCATTGCTAGTTTGGATTTTGATGTAGTATTATTCGTTATCATGCGTCCTAATTATTCCTATTCATATTTTATACGTTTCTAAATATTCTACCAGTTTGTGTTGGCTATACAATAAATATTACTTCTGGTTACGCTTTACAAACCGAATGTTCAGCTACAATTAATTTACCTATTAAGAAA
Organism: Apamea monoglypha; assembly: GCA_911387795.2. Taxonomy (NCBI): domain Eukaryota; kingdom Metazoa; phylum Arthropoda; class Insecta; order Lepidoptera; family Noctuidae; genus Apamea; species Apamea monoglypha. The sequence goes on from OU426925.1 coordinate 17,580,227, forward strand.
GTAGGTACACGTTGATATGAAATAAGCTTATCAGAATTTCAAAAGACATCAGCTCATTGATATACCAAGGAACAAAAACCAGGCAACTGAAGCCAAGTTCACAAGTGAGCAAAATCTGTAACGCAAAGTGTCGCAGTTTGCAGTTCGGCGGGCGATATTAAACGGGCCGCACATTATCCGGGAGGAATATTCATGAGAAAGCGACCGCATCGCAAACTGAACGCACTGGTCTCGCCCACATATGTAAAATGTACGTGTGCTTAATAAGATCTATACTGTCTATTATTGTGTGGGTTTATTCTGGTAAACCACTGATCGTCTTGACAGGAAAAGAAAATTGTAGGGTGTCCTAAAATATTAGTTTCTAATCATTTTTGAGCATCCTTTTCTGTATAGTTGAAAATGACTGACTGACAAATGTGACGTTGAAGTTTCTGTGAACGCCAACAAGCTACTGTGGCCTGTGGGCGTAGCTAATTTTACGTTACGATAACTTGACGCGCTATGTCAAGTTATCGTAACGTAATATTAAATGATTTTAAAATTGAAAATACTCATTTCGCATTAATGGGTATTTATTTAGTTTAAAGACTTTATCCATATCTATCGATGATATTCATTGTACTTGTTGCAATGATTTAAACCAAAATACTGTAGGGTAGTTGTATTAACGTTCGATTTTATGTTACGTTTACGTTGCGCATTCGTGCAAAAGCCTCAGGTGGAATGTTTTGATTTCAAAATAGACATTGATTTCCTTGTCTTACAAAACATCTCATCAATCTAAACGAATCTACCCTGCAATACGCCAATGACCTCCCATCCTACGCAGACATATTCTGGAATAAGCATCATTATATACAACATTTGTATAGCTGTTTACGTCCCAAGAATTCTAAGAAAAAGCTTTCAGCTGTCCACTTACACTACAAGAGACATCCATATTCCCCACATACCCTAACTGAACCCTTAGGCTTATAATAAAGTCAATAAACTAAAGTGAAAAAGCCTTAACGAGCAGACGGGAATCAACAAAACCTTTAGACATCATAGCAGGCTCATAAAAATATAGGAACTGTCCGACAACTTTACGTGGACTACCGCAAAACCCAAAATTACCGAAGTTTATACTGTATGACCTTGAGACAAGGTCGTTGGGCGAATTTCTTGATGGTAAAACATCTTCGGTGATATGTCTAGTGATAAATAAGAGGTCTGACTTTGAGTGATAGTGGGCACATTTACGGGCCCGAAGCGACCCACTCAGATTCCTGTTTGCTTTGTAGAAAATGTCTTTTGCTCTAATAAATTAAGATGGCGAATTATTGTGATGTTTTTGGGTAATTAATGTTCAGTTCTATGTGTCTTAGTTATGTCTCTTTAGGGCAGGACTGTTGGCGTTATTTGTGGGCTGTACAGGTTTGGGATAGTTTTGTAGAAAATGTATGTATTTTGTTATTGCTAGTACCTACCTACTATAATAAGTACTTAGCTTAGATGAAAAAAAAATAACCTTTAAATTATGAATTTAATTTTATATGTGCTACATAAAATAATTTCCAGCCAAGTAAAACTTACAAAGTCGTTTCCAAGTTATCTGAAATTTCTCGGAAAATCTCTAGGTAAACATGATTGAGGGCAACGTTAATGTAGAACTACTCTGAATTTCATGACATAGATGTTATGAAACATATTCCCTTTGTGACGATCTATATCAAAAGCGATATTTCGTTTATCCAAGAACCTGAAATAACTAGAAAAAAGTAACTTGTCTATATTTGTCTTTGCTTTTTTTTATTATACCAAAAAATTAAAATCAAAAGTCAAATTAGGCTGAGAATCAGCACTTTTTGAACTTCCCCAAAACGCCCACCCTCCACACCTATGTATTTAAAAGTTACCGTTATATAACTGCATGAAAATTGAACCACATCTTGTACCATTATGTTTTTAAATGCGAGTTCAGGAAAACCCGGATATTGTTTAACAGACAAAATGAAAACGATTGTCATTTGGAGTGTGTAAAATAGATATCAAAAAAGTTTTAATAACATTTTCTTCTCTAATTTCACCACATTTTTAAACACTACAAAACATAGAATTTTATTACTACAAGAAAAACTTAAATATAAACCCATACTTCATCATCTTAGTACTTAAATATGGAGTCTTATAGCGTTAAAAACAGCGACATATACTCTCGCAAGTGGGGCAATGTATCCCATTTAGCTAAACGCTTACACGGAACCACTCCAAGGAAGACGGATCATGATGAATGACACTGAACACCAATTACTTGGAATTTTCTTATCTTAGATCCTGTTTTCTTGTTATAAATTGGTAAGGTTTAAAATGTGGGTTTTAGTGATTAAGTTGCTACAAATGTTTATAAGTCGTAAGAAATGGTTTTTGCTTCAAAATCTTTGGAAAGCGGAAAATTTTACAAATCTGCTGTTGTAATAAATTAATCTGAGGGGCAATCTCGTAATTTTGACAACGTTCACAGTCTGATCTCAGTCTCAATCTGTCAAAAATTCCTCTAATTTCTCTACATATTTGACATTGATTATCGCTGAAATGAGATTGTGACAAGATTTTGAACGTTTTTAATTACGGGAATTGGCCTTCAGGTGTCAAGGTAATCGTTTGTGTGGTTAATTATTTAAAATGATGTAGGATTGTTGGCGATCAGTGTGTATTAATATGCCTATGTATCTGTAACTGTGGTTTTGTAACTGCTCTATGTTACGTAGTTGTAATTCCAACCCTCAGTGATCACAAACTTCGTCAATCTATGCCATGTGGTTACAAACATAACAGCTCGGAGGCTGTTATGGATCCGAAGACTGATAATGATGATGACACGTAGGTAAGCAGTGCTTGCCTATCTATACTAATAATAAAGCTGAATAGTTTGTTTGTTTGTTTGAACGCGCGTTTTCTGAAATTTCTCATTGGACTTGTAAAATTGTTTTCACATTTGATAGCCCAATTCTTGAGGAAGACTATAGGCTATTTAGCATCACGCTAGGACCTACCGACCGACTCTGTAAAAATCTCACCGTGAAAAGTTAGGTGAAGTGAGCTTAGAGTGAGCTGTCAATAGTGTCAATCCCTAGCATTAGTTGGAATGACAACTCACTCCACGCTTACTTCACCTAAGTTTTCACGGTGAGATGGTTACAGAATCGCACTGCTGAACGAGCCAAGAAAAAAGAAAAAGAGTCAGAAAGAACGCTAAGCGAAACTGAAGTAATAGCGCGGACAGGCGATGCGATGCGACAGGGGAACAAGAAATTTCACGCGGACGAAGTCGCGGGCAGAAGCTAGTTCATAAATAAGAAGTTAATTGAATTAGCCTAGTAAAATTAGCACTCAAATATCAATTTCGTCCTAAATCGCACCCTCTTAAAACAGTATTAAATCATGTTACAAAGTAAGACTATTTCCGAAAAATGAAACTCGGGAGTGGTGTTTATGTAGGGGCTACTAACTCTAGTCTCCTATCTAGCCCTTCATCCATTGTATTACAGTTACTTGTGATCTTCTTGAAGTTAACAAGTGAAGTTCGCCAGGTGAACCCGGGGAACACTTAGTAGAGCTATCAATCTTGAACTCGGGCACTGTGGAGCGTTTAGCCGGGTTGGGGACTAAATAATATATTTTATTTATGTGAAGTGTAATTTTGTGTGATAGAAAATGAAAATCAAGTAGTTTATTTACAAATTAGCTGAATTGTTTAAGGACGTAGGGAGTAGATTTAAAATGAAATGTGGATCTTACAAGTCTTTGATGTTTTTGTAACGATAACTATCAGGGATTGTGATACGACGAATCGCTCGTCTATGACAATACTTGAACAATTAAAATCCACTATAGTTGTTTAGATGGTACAGGTCCGTTGATGCTTTGCATAAGAATAGGGCTTAACTGTTACGACATGATGGTGCTGTCAATTTCTAATTATCTCTGTGATTTGACTACACGCACACTTGTACGCAATTCAGTTAACATCATGCATATTTTTTGCAACTTAAACATTGGTTTATATTAGTATGTAAGTGCCTCATACCTTACAACAATACAGTTTAGCGCTAGTAGGTAGGTGCCTAATGACAGCATTACTCTTTCTGGAAATCTTGTTGTTGAATATATCGAGGGATTCTTAAACAGCAGCCGTCTCGTTGGTTAAGTCATTGACTGCCACCGCGGTCACACGGTGTCCGCCAACAATAAATTTTCTATTGTGTCTGTTGTCTGGCAGTCGACGTGTTAATCTTCGAAGAATTTATGAAACAGCAGCCATTTTTTTGTCCCGGACTTTCAGAGCACAGAACAGTGACATGAGGTGGATGCTAACTCTCTGCACTTCGCGTTATTAAACCTAATGCTGTTAACTGTGAAAAGTATAGAACTAAATCAATTTAATTTTGTCCATCTCATGCGTCTGTGGGGCCACAGTGCAAAGACATGAGGCGGATGTTAACTCTCTCTTCGCCCCGTGATATTGCACCTAGCATGTTTGTACTTTACAGCAATAACAATTAAATAGTTCCTTTGTACCGAAGTTTTAATTGAAATTGTCGATTACGTTATTATAGAAGAGGGATCAAACTCGTAGGGAGTTCACTTTGTGTAAGGATTAATTTTGATCTTGTGTGAACCTTGTTGCTGAGGTAGATTTTGGAAGATTGGGTCTGTGTTTAATGTCTTTACTGAAATACTTAATTATCTTTCTTTCTGCTAGTCAGCAAGGGTGTCTTCTGGGACCACTTCTGATAAAAAGTTCGGTTGCTCATACCTATTGAGAAATTCAACCTTTCGGCAATCTTATGATTTTTCTTGTAGGTACCGCTTTCCACAAAATAGACCGAATTATTGAGAAAACTAATTGGATCCTTCAAAACAATTGACATCAACATGCCAGAAATGACCAAAGGTACAAGTTTATTCTTCTGCCTAAGCAGGTCTATCCCACAATAAACAAAAACAATTAATTCATCCAAATAACAGACATTTACGTTAATAACAGACAGTTATAAACCCACTTCAGAGCCATATTCAATCGGAAATACAACCCATTGAGTTCACATCAGTACAATAAACACAATAAAATAAAGAAAATGTCCTAACAACTAACCACTGTGTGTTTTTGACGTAAAAGGGAAAGGGGAGAAGGGGGGAGGAGATCGTAAAGTTGTCAGTTCCAGAACGCAGTAAATATTGACCCACTGGGCTGCGATATGAGAACAACCGTTATAGTTTTGTGAATAACAGAAATATGGGGTTTATTGGGTTAGTATAGAATGTAGGGTTGGCTTATTACATATAGTGTCTCAGATTTATTAACAGAGGGGCAATTACTGTATTTTTAAGAACGCTCTAATCTCAGTCTCAATCTGTCAAAAACACCTCTAATTTCCTAACATTTTTGACAAGTTTTTGACATTGATTGTCGCTGAGATGAGATTGCAACTAGATTTTGAACGATTTTTATTACGACAATTGACTTTCAGATAATTTTTGACATGATATATTACATAAACATTTTAATATTATCTAATACATGGTTTTATATAATTCTAATTTAACATTATGACATAATTCTACAATAAATACTATATCTAATCTTAGGTGGAAGGAGAGTACGGACGCCTTTTGCCCAGCCATTATTGTCCCATTGACATTAATGGCTAATATTTTTTTAAAATAATATTAATGAATTTTTGACTGAAGTTTTTATTTCGAGATACATTTTTGATGAATTGTTTTTAATTACTGTTGACATTTTAAATTTATTATTGTTTGCTGAACTCACTTTAAATTAATGATATTGATTTGAAATTAATTATTAACAACTAATATTTGCACGCCATAGTCCGAGTATGTGGCATGTGTGAATCTGCATTTGTACCTTTGTTTATCCTTCTCCTTTTGTTTATCCTTCTCCTTATATTTATCCTTCTCCTTTTGTTTATCCTTCTCCTTTTGTTGGAAAGTTATAGGTCCCATATAAATTTGATCAAGTTCTGATGACTGTTTAGAGTTAGTTTCAATAATACGTATTTTTAACCGACTTCAAAAAAAAGGAGGAGGTTCTCAATTATTTTCCACTTAGTGTATGTTGATAATCCTACTAATATTATAAACGTGAAAGTTTGTATGGATGGATGGATGGATGTTTGTTACTCTTTCACGCAAAAACTACTGAACGGATTACGGACGGAACGGACAAAAACTTAATTAGAAAAAAGAACATCTGATTTCCAAAAAACTACAAGCTAAAAATAACTTTAATTTCGGAAGTCGGTGGCGAAAAACGAAAATACTAAACCAAAGACACCGACTTCCGAAATTAAAGTTATTTTTCACTTCGTAGTGTTACTTTTATAAGTCAGTTGTTTTTTTTTCTGTAATAAAGTTTATTAATAAACGAATATGAACTATCCAAATAAAACTTTTTAATAATATGGAAGTGGATGCAAATTTTTGCCTCCACGAGAAAATCTAATAACAGAATTATTGTTTAACCAGAACCCTGTCCTAAACATGCTCCAACATAGACTGTTTACTTGGGTATTTCGAAATAACATAACTTACCTCGTCGAGTTACTACGAATTCACGTAGTGACGTCATTCAAATGTTGCCACGTTCAAATGTGAAATGTTTTCTTATTTAAATAAGGGCAAGTCTGGGTCTGATATAAAGGTGAGCGAAACGTGGAATGTTTATTTATTTAAAAGTACATTATGTTAATTATAAGGCTTATTTAGTAGAAATAAGGTCTGGGCTGGTTCGCGGTGGCGAGGGGGCGTGAGAAAAGGCCTTTGGCCAGTAGCGGGACAGTATAGGCTAAAAAACAAGAATCTGCAAAAAAATGTTTGAGATAACTTATACACAAGAACAACTCACAGTACAGATACACAAACTAGAAAAGAGCTGATAAATATCTTCAAACGGCTGAAAAGATTTTCTTGAATCATAGCTAAGAACACTCTCGATCAAGTCCCCTCTCAAACAAAACAAAATTAGTTCAGCCGTTTGGAAGCTACGTTGGCGCAGACAGACACAGGTCAACATAACACCCCTCTGTTTCCGTTAGGGGTTAAAATAAAAAAAAATCTAAAGCCTACAAAAGTTATTGATATATCCTATGTCCTTATCTAGCTCTTGGTCTACCCATATGCCCGTTTTAAACAAACATACAAGAAATCAAATCTTTACCCTGTATAATATTATAGTTCAGATTGAACAAAACAGATAATTAAGGCACGTATGCTTTGTCCGTAAGGTCAACAGTGGGTGCACAAATGTGATGACCTACATAATTCCAGTACACACAACTCCTGGTAAAGCTAGACAGCTAGGCTTTACAACTAGATTTACAATTTAGATTTAGCGTCAGAGCGTCCGTAACAGATTATCAGACTACAACGTACTTGTAGGTAACAGCATTTGAATATAGGGTCGGTTATTTTCGATGTACTTAGACCGATTATAAAATAATTTTGATTTTATTGTGTACTATGAGGGCTTGAAGAGCCCTCTGAGGTAATCGTGGAATCAAACAACTATAAGACTCTTTTAAGATTAGGTATATTATAAGCACGTCTTTACATGTTCTAGACCAAATTACCACTGACTGTTATAAACAAAAATCCTAATACTTAGAAGAAACATGACGTTAGCTTGAACGTTCGAATGTAACCCGTTCTAAATTATCTCCGGCCTGTACTATGTGAGGTTGCTCTCATGCAGATAAACCTCTACAATACCTATTTTTGCTGTATATCAGTTTCAATATAAAATCGGCAAACTATTTTGTGGAAATCAAGTTTCCTGAGCTCACATTTTTTGCAATGGGGTAGCTACAAAATGCATAATCAGCCTTTACTGTTTCTACTGCTGGGACACCAGGCCTCCTCGCTGTGGGAGAGTGGGCCGTAATCCACCACGCGGGCCCAGCGTGTGTTGGATGTCACATGTCTTCGAATTTTTGGTTTTATTACGTGCCAGTTTCCTCCCGATGTTTTCCTTCACTGTTTTGAGAGCAGTAGTGATCAAATAATTACCTAACACAAAGGTACACACTCCTAAGTCGCGGCCGATTCCACTGGGCCACCACTGCTCCTCCAAATGAGCCTTGTTTCGAGTCCACTCAACTTTATTAATAACTTATTGTACTCTGCAAGTCATCATCATTATTCCTTTTGATACGTGTGTCAAATATTTTTTTTATTAATTAAAAAAATGCATCAAGCAACTCACTGTTTTCTCGCTTCCGGAAATCTTTCGTGACACAGCCCAGTAGTAGTAACCCACATTATTTTATATGAAGTTAAATCATGTTTATCTTGTACTTGTATGAGATAAAACAATATCTGGCAGTCGGTAATCTTGTATGAAAGTTTTGTGTGCATACATATATCTTATTTATTTTCCTCTCACTGAAGGAATCCATGTTTTATTACAATTTTCTGGTGCTTTGCAACAGTTTCAATATTGTGAGTGATATTAGGAAAGTAGCTACTTTTTCTTTGGGTAATTGTTTGAAATTTTGTAATGTATTCTCTTTTTTTTAAACTAGCTTCGCCCCGCGGTTTCATCCGCATAAGTTTCGATCCCGTGGGAATATCGGGATAAAAAGTATAGTATATATTCATCCTGGTTATAAATCATCTGTGTGCCAAATTTCATCTAAATTCGTTTAGTAGTTTTTGCGTGAAAGAGTAACAAACATCCATACATCCATCCATCGATCCATACGAACTTTCCGTTTATAATATTATATTCAATATTAGTATATTAATTAATTAATATTATAATATAAAATAATAATATAAAGTAAAATATAAATATAATATAAGTAGGAGTTGGATTAGCAGGTCGTTGAAAAGCAGGGATTACCTTCTTTTTATCAGACGGTTACGAAGTGATTGTAACCTTTGAGAAAAAATCTTAATGCTGTAATAACTTACTATCTTTCTCCTTCGTTATCTTGATTACGTTATCATTAACATTCTAGTGATATTTATTTTAGAAGTTATTTATATCTATGCAAGTATATTCTCATAATATTTGTTTAGTTTTATTAAATTTATGATTTTACGTATTTTTTTCTCTCCGTTACTCTTTCACACCCTGTCTACACCTCTCTATCCATTGTCCTATCGCAGGTATGCTGGTAAAGATTCTTATAAAATAAGCATCACCTTTGTGCCTATTTTTCTGTTCAGTTTTTTTTTTTCTTGTTTGTTTATTATATATGTGTGTACATTTCAACCGTAGCCCTTCAAACTATAGTAGCTTTAAATAGCGGCACTTGGGTTGCATAGCATGATACCATTGTTCACTTATGGCTTAAATAAACATAATACCTGTGTCACTGCAATTGCAGTTGTAATAGACTGAGATTAGGAACCTTTTTTGAGAGGCCTCAAAACAGCTTCAATCAGTGGCAATACTTTAATGTACGTCTGTTGTCTCTGGGCAAACAGCCCCGCTAATATTTTCACAATGAGCTATTTACATGACCATATATGTACATTACATACTAAGACCCCTCCGTGCCTCGGAAAGCACGTTAAGCCGTTGGTCCCGGCTATCATTTATAGATCTTTGACTGTCGTTACGGTAGTCAGAAGCCCGAAAGTCTGACAACCAGTCTAACAAGGGGTTTCTGGGGTATCTGGGGTATGGAGGTCCGATAGGCAGTCGCTCGATGTAAAATACTAGTATTCAGCTGTATCCGGTTAGACTAGACGCCGACACAGGCATAGGCGCTGATTCCCTTGTTCACAAACTAAACTAAATTTAAGTTTAGTGCATCTTTTTCTTTCTATTTCATTAAGAAAAGGACAGAAGATAAAATATTAGTTTAGTCTTGTCAAATTAAGATACTCCATAGACACTTTACGTGATTAAAAACATGGCTACTAAAAATACGTCAATTTACGTCAGGCGCTGAATAATTTGACAGGACTAAACTAATGTTTATCTTTTGTCCTTTTCTTAATTATTATTTATTATTTATTTATTTACATCGTTAGTAACACTTATAAATTATGTTCATTCTCATTTAAAATAAATTCACATACAATTTTTCATTAAAATAAAATAATACAATAATTAATTTAAAAACCTATAATAATAACTAAGTCCGCCTCCCGCAGCACCAGACCTGCAGCTGTGTATACGGGTCCAGTGCCCCAGGAAAGGGCTGTCAGGCTTATCCACTATCACCTTTAAAAACACTTTAATGAAATAGAAAGAAAAATATGCACTGAACTTAAATTTAGTTTAGTTTGTGAACAGGGAAATCGGCGTCATTGTTGGGAAAAAGCTTGGCACATGACGCAGATGACGATGAGCCCCATAAATGTAGTTCGTGTCGACACCAGAATTCATCTACTGATTAAAAATCTTGAAAAAAAATACAATAAAAAATATTTTTTTATTTCTATTTCTTGTCCAACATCCTAAACATATAATCAACTTTGTATCCATTTCTCATAGCGTTAAGGTTCAAACTCCTTGTGATCTCCTTTATTCTTTCAAAGACTTCATGTATGGTCAGGTTTCCAAGGGTTTTTGTCTTGTCCCTCCGCATCTGTGGTGGCGCCCGGTCCTTTTGTAGGAGTGCCTTTCTGATGTAGTCTGGTAAAACTGTAAATAGGAAGGAAGATTTTAACTAAGGTCGGTGTTTTCTTATTTCTTCTTTCTTAGGTAAGTATTTCTGTAAGAGAAGTTCTACCTATAGTAATAATAAAGCTAAAGAGTGTGTTTGTTTATTTGTTGGTTTGCACGCGATAATCTCTGGAACTACTGGTGGCATTTGAAAAAAAAATTATTTCATTTGGTGGCCTATTTCTTGAGGAAGGCTATAGGCTAATTTGCATTACTCGAAGACCCTAAGGAACCGAACAAAAAACTCAGAAAGAACGCTTGGCGAAATTGAAGTAATAGCGCTGGCTGGGGCAATAAAAAAATTCACGCTCGTGAAGTCGCGGGCAGAAGCTAATAACTAAATAAATATTGTTTAAAATTGTTAAATCCTACCGATGTTGACTTGCTATACCTAAATTACTGTGCCAACTACTTAAGGTTATTTAAAAAAAAAACATTATTTAGGATGTAACAAAGGTAAGCTTATGGCTTATATACTTTATTGCATAAAATTCAAAATGTGCCAATTTGTGCTAGAAGCCTTTAAAAAAAAAATATTTAACAGTGACGACTTGCCCGATGCGGGCGACTAAATTCGTGCGAATCGACTAATTAGCCAAGCTTTACTGCATAATTTAAAAGATCTGTAAGTACCTATTTATTAAAAAAAACTGAGGAATCCGTCCTGCTTAACATCGAACATACTATTTGGAAAAGGAATGCCTTTTCCATAGACGAACAACACAGGCCTAAAACAAATGAGCAATAGCATCATTGAGAACCTCTTCCTTTTAGAAGTCAGTTAAAAAACAAAGGAAAATAAAGTCAATACCTCCATGGACAAAGTCGTACTGTTGTAGCACGACGATTGTGGCCAGTATCAAACAGAGTCGGACCACCATCGCGCGACCGAACACGCCGCTCTACTGAGTTGAAGTCACACTACACACTTCTTTTAATCCTTTTTCTTTCTTTTTTGTAAACGGCACTGATGGCCTCGACTTGGTGTTTGACTTTTCAGACTATTAATGCCAGATTGCCTTACGTTGTTTTTCATCGGCACGAGTTTCTTCCATTTCAATGGTCCGTCTAGACCATACGTTCTCAACGTGGGCGTTATCGACCCCTTGTGGGTGTTTGAGAATATCAGAGGGGCAGTACAAGGCCTAGAGATATTATATATTCTATATCTTACGAATATATAATATTACACGTATAAATATAATCGTGGCAAGATCTGTTCCAGATTCGCTCTAAAAAATTTTGGGGACTCAAAAAAACCCAAAGTGGCAGGTGGGCAAAATGAAGTTGAGGTCCTATGGTCCTGTTAAGAGCTTAAGTCAAGATAGTCATTAAAGTAATATAGTGAAGAGATAGTTATTTTGATGTTCAAAAGTGCCTTTAAATTATTTGTTTGAAATAAATTATTTGACTTTGATATTCCAACTTTGTAGCGGTGTCATTAGAAGTCTTCTATAATATTTTGGATAAGAAAGAAAATATATTATTTGCAGTAACCATTACGCAAAGAGAGAACACAAACACAAAAAAGAACAAGTTAGATAAGATAAAGCTGTAGGTGATCATTTTTTAGACTAAGGGCTGATTTCTCAATCATGTGATAACTTAATTAGAGAAATAATTTTTAAATTTTGATAGTTGTTTCAAACAAAAACTGTCAAACGTCAATTTTATTCCTCGAATAAAAGTTATCTGGGGTTGGAAAAATCAGCCCTACGTAATGTTTGATTAAGGACTGATTTCTCAATCAACAGATAAATTTTATTCGTGGAATAAAATTGACGTCTGACAGTTTTCGTATGGAAGAATTGTCAAACATTCAAAATTATTCCTCCGATAAAGTTATCTACCGTTGGAAAAATCAGCCCTAGGTCGAATTTATTATTTTTTAAATATCTGGCAAGAATAACTGGACCAAAAACGTAAAAAACACGCGAACGGAAAATGAAAGTGAATATCCCAGATATTCACTTTTAGCTTAGTTTTGCCCGAAAATCTAATGAGGGTACACATTTTTTTTCTCTATGATTAGACTAAACAGCCTAATTGCTTAATACATAACATTATCATCATAATCAGCCTATATTGTTCCCACTGCTGGGACACAGGCCTCCTTTCTTCGAGAGGGTAGGCTATAATCTACCACGCGGGCCCAGTGTGGGTTGGTAGATGTCACATGTCTTCGAATTTTTGGTTTTAGGACATGCCGGTTTCCTCACAATGTTTTCCTAAACCGTTTTGAGAGCAGTGGTGATGAAATAATTTACACAAAGTAAAGCGTCTGTCTGGGTCCGAACCTACGACCTACAACTCATAAATCGTGGCCGTTACCACTGGCCCACTACAGCTTAGATAGATTACTTCAGGCCTCAATCCCCGCAAGAATAGGCAGAAGTGTACACACACCTGCACCCACATTTCGCCAATTTTGTTTAAGTCCCTTGTGGGCGAGTCTATTGCCATCAACCGGGCACAAATACAGGCTCCAGACTGATATTGCGAAATGTCACCTAGAAAAACTCAATACTAAGCCCGACCTGGGAACTACTACTGTAGCCTATGTTTAAGTCCCATGTAATAGGGGACGAGCCTATTGCCATCAACCCGGCACAAGACCAGACTCCGGGATACTACTGAGAAATTCCAGATGGAAATACCCAATAACACTTTGCCCGACCTGGGAATCGGACCCAGGACCTCATGCTCAGCAGTAACGCTTGCGACCACTAGACCAAGGAGGCAGTCGTAATCAAACCGTTATAGATATTTCTAGAAGGACGAACAGAAATTTAGATCGCAGAAACGTTTATTTCCCAGTACATTCTCAACCTAAGCCGGTATGTTTGTGATCCAATTCTTTTGTTTTTCAAAACGGACTTTGTTTTTGCAAACTAGCGTGTAGTGCTGGACATGTGCGTGAATTCCGGGAACGGGATTAAATGTCCGGGATAACTTTGTTGCGGGAATTGAAACTGCTAACTATTTTTGTTTGTTGGTATTACCAGTATACCAGCGACACCCATTTTGTGTAAAAGTCCGGTATGATCGTGTGCCTGTTTATGTTAAAGTAGGCGTTTATGATTTTTATAAACGAATTACCTAGTATAATATGTTTACATTCTGTGTGTTCATAAATTTAATTTAATTTCATGGTTTTTGGTTTTTTTTACAAAAGGAAGTGAGTTTTCAGGAGAAAGCTTTAGGCAATGATGCATCTTAAAATATGAAAGTACAGACCCCAGGAGGTCAAGCTACCCGAAACTGTCAAATTTTCCCAATCAACCTTGAACCTTAATGCTTTAACGATAAAGTTGAAAATCTATTAAAGAAATTTGATAGGTTGTAGTAGCTTCATGTGCTGGCATCTGTACCAGGCAGGGTTTGTTTGGCAGTGTTGTGCATGAGCATAATAAGAGCAACTAAAGAAGTTTACGATTTCAAAACCTCTGCATAAGGTGCGGTTAACAATCTGGGAGACAATTTCATACAAATGAAATGATGATGTTTTTAATTAATCTGATGAATAGTGCCTCCCTGAAAGTGTCGAAATTAGCGCTTGGAAACGCTCATTATTGATGCACCTACATAATACTCTTAACAGGAGATAAACCGGTAAATCCCGGGATTACAAGACGGTACATCACTATCCGTAGCGTTAACTTCTTCACCCACACGATTTGTTTTCAGTGTTTGACTGGGTTCGCGAAATCCGATCTTCACTTCAAAATTTCTTTGTACCGACGCAAGTACACGAATGTTTGTTTACTTCTATTCCTTGAATTATATCTGTAACTTGATCGCTAAAATGGAATTTAAGGTGAACAGGTTCCACGTGTAAGATACGATACGATAGATATATAGACAACATTGTACAAATAATTACGTAACTATGTATACATCGTCGCGCAATCTGTAACCATGAATTCAACACACGATTGAAGAAAAGAAAAGCCGCGTAGAAATTTTTCTTAGGCTATCAAAAAAAAAATCTGCTGTTTCATTAAAAAAATGCAATATAATATTTTTTTACTTGTAATTGTGTGCGTTTTGTTTGTGCAGAATAAAATATGTTTCTTTCTTTTCTTTTCTTTCTTTCTTTTCTTTCAATACATCGAAACATTCAGAACCATGTACTGAATCCATGGTAACAGCTTGCACGTCGAAGTCTATGCCATTCTATACACCTTGAAACCTGTAAAGTTGTTTTACCTCTTATCGCTCCATGTAAAATACTGGTATACTACATCCGTTTAAACTGGAAGCCGTTCCGAACATGGTTTGGAAAAGGCTAAACAGGTAATGATGGTCGCGAGTCGCCAGCGTGTTCACTCCCTGTAAAAGGGCTCGATGGCTAATCGTGCCAGAATATTTTGCTCATTAAATTTTTAAGGAACGGGTAGAACCTAAATTAGAGCAGCATTAATAAAGAGTTGGCCATGCCAAGCAAAAGAGGGATTGTAAAACACTAAAAAAAAAACTCTTCAGGCTGAGATTTAAAAACGTTACTCAGCCCGTGCTTTGGCCCGTCCCTATCTTGCACTTGTACTTGACAGTTCGGGTGAGACTGGTCATCTCTTAACTGCCAGGACTTATTTTTAATCTTTTATTATGAATTGATTCTTCATTTGTTTTCGTTTTTTACATTGTTCTCACATATAATATAAGCAACAAGAATAATGGTACCCATGATTTTGTAATATCTTGGTTTAAAAGAGTGTCCTTGGAGGTTCTTGCCCGTTCCATAGAGATCTACGTTTTGGAATGGGCAACTAGCTTCAACTTTCTGACTAACTGACCGACTATTTAATTTTGACACGCCACGATACGTTTCAGCTAAAGTAGACCAAAAATTAAAGCCAGTAAAATTTAATATCATAAACTCCACTTCATATACGACCTCACTTTAGAACAATTAATAAAGTTCTAAACACTGGAAGTTTTCCTTTCAGCTCATGATGCAGGAAATAATTCTCATAACATTTCCTAAGTAACTTGTATTATACGGATTTATTGTCGATAACTACCGTAACCTAGCGGTTGGAGTTAAAAAGAAAGTTTTTATACATCAAAGAGGCGATGTATTTGTACAGTTTGTGCAGTGCAGATGGGTGTAGCGATAATGACAGAATACCTTCTCAAATCCTGCTCTATTTTAATTAAATCAGTTATGTCTCATACTGTCCCTCATCTTCTGCGTAGTTTTTTGCCAACTATGTTGGGGTCTGCTTCCAGTCAAACCGAATGCAGCTCTGCTGAATACCAGTATTTTACATGGAGCTGCCTATCTGACCTCCACAATCCAGTTATTGGATAATACGATACCTCTTGGTAAGTCTGGTTGTCAGATGTTCGGGCTTCTGACGACATAACGATTGGCAAAGATCCACGAATGACACCCGGGACCAACGGCTGAACGTGATTTCCGAGACAGCGGTCTCAGTATGGAAAGATGGTCACCCATTCACGGACCAACCGCAGCAAGCGTAGCTTAATCTGATCGATCGATCCGTGTGGCAGTTATTACTTAGCCACGAGCCCTCCAAGTCACTGTGTTTCTTACTTTAAAATATTGTTACACCAGTGAACATAGTTATTTACAAATGGAAAAGTCTATAATTATTTATTTATTAAAACTTCATGCACAAGTAAAACAATACTGTACAAAGGCGTACTTAATGCCTGAGGTATTTTCTACCAGTCAACCTTAGCGTGATGCAGAGATAAAATATGACAGGTGCAACATAGGGGATAAACAGCTAGGAAATGACTATAAAATACAAGAATAAATACTAATACATAGATAGATACATACATATTACCAAAATGATCGGTAGGGGAGAAATTATCTGTTGCATAGCAGACATGGGAATCGAACCCAAGACACTTGCGCTTGCAACCACTTATGTAAACAAAGAAGCAACAGTCGACAGTAGCCGGGGACATGTGTACTCTCGGCTTATAAAATCATTGACTAGGTGTCCTTAGAAATTTCTCTTGTCATATGAAAATGGCGACGTCGACATCAAAAATTATTTATGACGTAATAATAGTCCTCCAGACCGAATTTCGGCCAATCTTAATGTCAGTCAATCTTAACAGAGGCTAGCCATCTACGTGGGAGATATTAAGTCCGCCTTTGTACCTTTTTTTTTTTTTTGCAAAAAGTTTAAATAAATAAATAAATATTACAGTGCACAAGAGTGTGTGTACAGATACAGGTGTACTCACTCTTCTCTCACCTTCAGCCTCTCATAGTCCGATGGGACGGCCATCTGACACGACCGAAGGGAAATCAGGCGTAGGACCAACGGCTTTCCGAGACACAGGAGTATCGCACCGCCAACTTCGAAACTCCAGGCTGTAGAGAAATTCCTAATAGAAAAACTCAATGACACTTTTCTCGACCTGGGAATCGAACCCAAGATCTCTGGCTTGCGACCACGAGATCAACGGGGTAGTTGTCATATTACACAAGTGATGAAAACAGCTAAAGGATCATTTCCAGCAAACGGATTTTACAATCTTTAAACGATATTAAATCGTGCACACAATATTTAAAGTCTATATTACCATGCCGCACATAGCAGTTTGATTGCGGGCGTCATTCGCGACACGTGATCGTAGCCGAAAGTTTGTCTCCGTTCGTATAAAATCGAATCCTTTCGGCATTAGAACACGTTAACACGGTAGGAATGAAACTATTTGACTAGGCGCAGAAATATATAATGGATACGTTCGCAAGCGACGGTACGGAGCCGATCATATGCACCAACATTCTGACGGACGCGATCGGCTGGCACCGCATCCGTTCGTATCCTTTCCGATACGATGCGATGCGAGCCGTTTGGTGGTAATCATCCTTTAGTACAATAAAAAATCAAAATTAACGAGTTTAAACGAAATCCAAAAATGGTTAAAGTTTTCGTAAAGAGGTTGTACCTACCTACATTATAATACCTATACAAAGGCATGGACCAACAAACGAGTGTTCTCCTTTCCTTTGCGCGAGAGAATAATAACTAACGAAGTGCATTGACACCATTAGACGTCACGACGAACCATTGTTATTGGTGCAGAAGTTAACAAACTTCGCGGGACATCATTATGGCAGTTTTATGTGAACGTAGAGTATAGGTATGTCGGGCAGGAAAAGGTTCAACATACCTTTTTGGACGGAATACCTTTCTTAGCAAACGTTAAAGCTAAATATAAAAAGATATTTACATCATTATTTAAAATTCTTAATTATTTAAAAAACTACATTCGGTATATAAATAGGGTACAATCTTAAGATAAAACTAGTAATACGTTATATAGGAGCTTAGGCGCAAGATTTTTACAAATTCTCTAGACCCCATTGCCTTGTTCCCTGTATCGTGGGGTCCAGCCTTTTCCCAAGTAAAGCAAACAAATTAAAATTAAATTAGCAGTTAGTGTTTAAAGGTCAATTTGAGGATCTCTTAAACTCTAATTAGGACGTCAATCAAAGTATTAGAGGCAATAACAACAATTTTTCTTAAAAATAACTATTTTTCAAGATTTTATTATTTATTTATTTATTAATAACCAACTTATATTAACTGTTTGCACCACACATACAAGTTATAAATTAAGAAAGAAAGAAAATACGTTTAGGTATTTGCGGCAAAAATGACGAATAAAAAGAAAACAAAAAAAAAAATACCAAGTTGTGAATTACTATCTTAGCTCAATAAAATCATTCAGAAAAAATAAATATGCGTCTTAACTTAAAATTACAAAAAACAAAGTAAAACTTACCCAATTAAAAACAGCAAACGAAAATACTAACTTTATAACTTAAGTTTGACTTTCCAATAGATTTCAATTCAAAATCCAACAGCTAAAATAATTTCATGAAACTTTTAAATTAATATAGTTCCTCACATAATCTCTGAGGAACGTATAGTCGTACATGTTTCTGCTTTGAAGCGAAACATATTTCATATTTTGTTCATCTCGAAATCCACACGTAGAACATTATCTATTGAAGGAGAGCCATCGCAAAAGTGCCTTACGTAACATCTCCCTCAATCATTTGCTTTGCTGCGACATAGAATCGATAAGTTGGGTTGTAAATCATGGCTTCTATCCGGCATAATGTTCTCCGGTATGCGTATGGAATTTGGGAATGTGTGTAGGTATGTGTGACACTGTCCTTATAAAATGTACCCATTTACTTTTCCATCAGTAATCTATCTGTCAAGCTCGGTTAAGAATATTATGTCATTTCCAAATACTGAAGGACAATTACCGTAATTAAAAACGTTCAAAATCTAGTCGCAATCTCATCGCAGCGACAATCAATGTCAAAAACTTATCATAAATGTGAGGAAATTAGAGGTGTTTTTGACAGGTTGAGAGTAAGGTCAGACTGTGAACGTTCTTAAAACTACGAGAATTGCCCCTCTGATCTGTTTTGAACGGTACACCACAAGGGTTTATGATGCTAATTAACATCGGTTTGTAAATAATACCACAGAAAGTGACTTCAAAACTAAGTAAATGACCAGCACCCTAATTGCGGAACACACTATCAATCTCAATCTGAATAATTTTGAAGGATATTACTAATCCATTGCTTCATATGTTCGAAAAATGTGTCTGCTCCACAACGTAAATAATGGAATGAATGTTGTTGAACTGTCAAAATGAAACTTATTGCTACTGATAGTGTGTTACGCAATTATCCCGCTGAACAACCATCTTGCTCTAATAAGTAACAGTTGAAAATGAAAAAGAATTAAACCACTATTTGTGTGGGGTAAGATGCTAATACTGCATTCACCCTCTAATTTATTATCCTCCAGCATGTTTCCTTCTTCTCTACACCTCTCTCAGCCATCATCTCAGTATTCACCCCGTTCTAGCCATGGTTATTCCACACAATCCATCCATCATTTCTTTGGCGTTCCCCTACTCTTATAGCCATTCGTGATAAAAACTTTTTTCGCAACATGTCCTTTTGCATTCATAAGCAGCCTTAAAATATTCCCACCACTGGGACACAGTCCTACTCTATGTGAGAGGGAGAGGGCTATAATCCGCCACACAGTATAGATTGGCAGATGTCACATATCTTCAAATTTTTGGTTCTAGGACATGCCGATTTTCTCATGATGTTTTACTTTACCATTTTGAGAGCAGTGGTGATGAAATAATTTACACAAAGTAAAGTGCCTATCTGGGTTCGAACCCCCGAAATACAACTCGTAAGTCACGGCCATTACCACTGGGCTGCTCCCTTTGTCATTAACCCCACTGAAATAAAGTATCAACTAGAGGAGGGTATTGTGACTGTTACTGGCAGCCTTATATATTGTACTGTCAACAGAACACTTAAGACAATAAATCGTGTATAAAATAAATAAATACCTATGTCTAATGTCAATCCCAAGCAAACCCAGTGCCTCCACATAGCAAGCAACAACTCATACACCTTACAGATCCCAATAATTCATTAGTGTGTCATTGAACGGCTCGATTTCACGTGATTAATGTGCTTAGCAATTATTTACCCCCTAAGGTGATATTGCTGGGGAGGCCCGATATATCGGCTAGTTGGATTGAGTTAGGTTGGCCCTGTGTAGATATGGGTCGCAATTGATGAAGTAATTTCGGGTGAACTCGGGGTTTAGAATATGACTCTATTACGCTTCCAGCGGTTTGAAATCTTTAAAGTAATTTATATGTTTACAAAATGTTTTAAACTAGCTGAACCGACAATTTTTTTCTTGTCATACAAAAAACACTTTCAGTTTAACATGATTTTTCCTATTTTCTGGGCAAGTTTTCCATTTTTTCTCATCTTAACAGACCACAACAACAACAACAACAACAATAATTAGTGTAATTATATGTTTATTGTATCTTTTATTGTTTTCATAGTATGTTAATTTTCTATGAAGATTACATTGTTATAATTATAAGGTTGTATTGTTTTAGTTATAAGTAATTTGGTGTTAATGTATTGTGTAGTTATTTGTAATTGTTAGTAATAGTGTTATTTAAAATAGTTAATATTATAAGTAGGCTTAGCTATCGCATTAGGTTTCTAAACCTGTAATGATAGTTTAAGAGTTTTAAACAAATAAAATAAAGTAAATCTTATAAACCTAATTCGGACTATTACAAACATTTTTAAACATAAAATAGCGAAATCGGTTCAGCCGTTCTCAAGTGATGGGCTTACCAACGAACATTTAATTATTATTTACTAGCAGCGCCCCACGGTTTTACCCGCATACGTTTTGATCCCGTGGTAATATCAGGATAAATAGTATCCTATGTGTTAAACCTAGTTATAAACTATCTTTCTGGAAAATTTCGTGTAAATCCGTTCAGTTTCGATCTAACAATAACTTAAGACGTCTTTGCTAGAACGTTTAGATATTTTCTGGATAATTAGATATGCAATAATATAAAAAACACTCAAAGGGCAATGGAGAGGGCTATGCTCGGAGTTTCCTTGCGTGATCGAATCAGAAATGAGGACATCCGCAAGAGAACCAAGGTTACCGACGTAGCCCGAAGAATTGCCAAACTTAAGTGGCAGTGGGCAGGGCACATTGCTCGCATAACGGACGGCCGATGGGGCCGAAAAGTTCTGGAGTGGCGACCGCGAACCGGAAGACGTTGCGTTGGAAGGCCTCCCACTAGGTGGACCGATGACCTGGTGAAGGTTGCGGGAATCCGCTGGATGCGAGTCGCACGGGACCGGTTAATGTGACGACACTTGGGGGAGGCCTATGTCCAGCAGTGGACGTCTATCGGCTGAAATGATGATGATGAATATAAAAAACTACATGCACCACCACCACCTAATAATAATAGTAGGTACATGCAGAGTAGTAAAACCCATTCAATAATACAATTAGAGAATAAGATTTTTCCATGGAAGTAGACAAAAACCACACTACACCACCTGCTACGATCCTGACATACTTCCTTTTTTTTAATGCTGAGCGATAGCCGTTTTGCGTGGATGTGACGCATGACAACCTTTTCTTATTGTTTTTTTTTGTTTTTTATGTTCTTTTTTGCGTCATGTTTACCGCAAATAAACGTATTTTCTTTTTCTTTTCTTTCTTCTTTTTTTTCTTTCTTTCTTTTGTTTCGTTTACGTTCATACTTTTGGTCATACACGCATGCCGTAAAAAATACATTTAAAATGCTAATCAACAAATAACATTGCAACAATAAACCAAAAAGTACCAATAAAACAAATTGAACATCACAAAATAGTCAAAGAGCTGACATACAAAAAGCTAACTGTATCCAATCTTGAGTTATTTAACAAAACACGGGTAGAAACGATCTGTCAAAGTCGTGGAGCCTATTCATGCCAAGATAAATACTCAGGGAACGTGATAAGAGAGAGGACTACAAACATTGTACTTCAAACGCCACTATGTTTGCTCTGAAACATTTTTTGTCCCGCTCCCTCTTTGATTAATGCTTTGATACGTCAAAAACATTTATGTAGTCAGTTTTATGGGATGACAAACGGGTGGAGGGAATTTGTATGATATAGTGTCACGATTGATGGGGGAAAGTACGGGAGCGAACGGTTGAGTTGTCAAGTTTGATTGGAAAAGTTAGTTGACGACAAAAAGAAGGGTAGTAATGTTTTTACCTTCCTTCAGTTTGGTGGTAACTTGTGATACTTGCGTTTTGAAAGACGAACAGTTGGCGGAGTTTATTACTGTTTTCAAATAAAAAGAAAAATATAGTATTAAATTATGTCAATTTGTTTTTTCTAGTAAGATCCTTTTTTTCCAGTGGGGAAATCCTCATGGAACTTCCCGAAACGTCTGTGTCCAATAAGCACCCGTATTAGCTGGAAACTGAGGGCACCATGCTGCCACTCCAGCCATTCCTTCTTAACAGGCCTTTTGTGGCGAGCCCCCACCTGGGTTGTGCAAGTCGCTCCCACCATTCAGCTACTAGGACAAGACGGAGCTTGGTCCTTCGTGGCTCGAATTGCCGAGGATCCGGAGGCTGATCCGCCATCTTTAAAGAATAACTACAGAACGCCACTAAATTTATTAACTTCGTCTAAGAAAACATCTTAGAAATCTGTATCTGAATATAGCTTTTTTTTTGTTTTTTTGACGAAGTTAACCAATTCATGATTCAAATGTCATTGGAGCTGAGTACCTTATTCACAAACTAAACAAAATTTAAGATCAGTGTAGCTTTTTCTTTTTATTTCATTAAGAAAAGGACAGAAGATAAATATATTATATTAGTTTATAATCCTGTCTGAGTAATTTGACAGGATTAAACTAATATATTATATTAGTTTAATCCTGTCAAATTAGTCAGAGCCTGACGTAAATTGACGTATTTTTAATAGCCATGTTTTAATCACGTCTAAAATGTCTATGGTATGGAGTAACTTAACTTGACGGGACTAAACTAATATTTATCTTCTGTCCTTTTCTCAATGAAATAGAAAGAAAAAGATGCACTGAACTTAAATTTAGTTTAGTTTGTGAACAAGGGAATCGGCGCCACTAACTGCTTTGCCTTAATCATCAAGATCAGTATTTGATATCACAAATGGTGTGATATCGAGATCAGTATTTGTTAGAACAATGGAGTGATACCAAAAACTGATCTTGATGACTTTCGTAAATGGTTACGAAAGTCTTCCAAAGAAATAATGAATTAATCAATTTAATTCAGAATAACTCTTAACTTATTCATAATTTTAAAATAAAAAGAACAACACACTAAGAAAATCAAGCAACACTTTTACGATCAAAACTTTCTTGACACTCATCTTTAACTCAAGTCTTAGAGCGATAGTAAAAAGTTACAATCATATGGGAGATTGAAAATCATAACAGAAACAAGTTGATATACGTAAGATCAACTTACTTGGAAGTTAAGCCCGATAAGTAGGTAGCTGTCACGTTTGTAGACTGAAAACTTAGATCAGTTTGCGTTATCGTGGGGTAATCATGTACTCGGTGTTCGTCTTTGACATTATTGTAGGTGATTAGGGCAATCGCGTTTATATTGGTAATTTATTGGCACTATAGAATATAATTGAATACTCTTTTTTATGTGTACACCATATAAATATATAAATTTTAAAAAGGGTGACACAATGGGCGGTCTTATTGCTAAGAGCGATCTGCACTATATTCAGATCAAAAGCTATTTATGATTCCGTTTTTATTTCCAATTATTATTTGCCTTCGTACACAAAATAATGTTGAACTTCACGTTTTGCAGTTGGGTAAAAATCTGGTGAAACTCATAATGAGCTTATAATTTCCCAATGCTGGGACACAGACCTCTTTCCACCACACCAGCAATGGAGCTAGCGTGAGGGACTGGGCCATGTCACTGGGCCACCACTACTCACGCCCAACGCGGGTTGGTGGATGTCACATGTCTTTGGTCCTAAGACATGCCGGTTTCCTCACGATGTTTTCATTCACGGTTTTGAGAGCAGTGGTAATAAAATTAAATACACAAAGTAAAGTGCCTGCCTGGGTTCGAACTCACGTACGACTCGTAAGTCGGGGTCAATACCACTGGGCCTCTACTACTCAAACTGGTGAAACTATTGAATATTGATTTCGAAATAAAACTTACTATATAGGTACTTAGGAAGTTCGATCAGATCGACACTAAAATACGACCAGCTAAGTGGCTAAAATGCATGGAAGTTGGCAGGAAACGTTTTCTATTAAGTGGAGTATCACTTAATGGCAGCCATTTTCTACATATTTCATTTTCTGTATAGTTGAATTAAGAATTTCAGTTAATCAAGTTATAGAACAACGAAATAAATGTCATACATAACTAAGTTCAAATTCCATTGCGACTATAAGGTCGCAATGGAATTTGAACTTAGTAAGTAAGTAAGTAGTTCTTAGTAAGTTTATACTTATTAGTTACAAATTGTCAATCAAAAATTAACTTAGAATACATTTCACTAAATTAGATTACCGATTAAGTGGCGCTGGAATGTAAAATTATCTGATCCTATGAACACTACTATAGGCCTCATTTCTAATCATAAATTCTCATGGGTTGCCTAATTGACGACGTCGTTTTCGCAATGCCCTTCCCATCAGCAGGAACCTAATTCTTTGCATTTTTTCCCTGGACAATATTATTAAGTCACCCAAAAATTTGCTCCCAAATAATGAAAAGAGCGGTTCCCTCAAAAGCCATAGTGACTTAGTGAGTTCAAAGTAAAGGCTGTGACTTGTGAACGTTTCTTTCTTATGCCTCGCCGATTTGTCAATGTCACCGCTCATATTTTATCAACTCGGGGACAATAGTAACTACATTTTGATATCGGCAAGCTCGCCGACTAGTTTTCAAACGTGTGATGGATTATTCGGGGTCGTATCCATTTTGTCTCTACGTTTTTTCCCCCTTTTTCTTTAGGGAGAAAGTTTTTTACTGACGTATTGTAGTTGTAAGCAGTTGTGAGTTTATGTGGATTTATTTCCGCTTCTGTGCGGCCGGTTAGACATTATTTATGTATGGGTTTGCGTCATGTATGGAAATTGTGTAATCTTAGTTTTGGAAGGCATTCTTATTTTTTCTTTGTTGCTACTTCAGAGGCAACAAAGAAAAAAGAGAGAGAGGAGAGGAGAGAGGTTTTTTTTTCTTTTTGTTGTAATTTTTATTCTAGGTACATCGTCTTCACATATATAATAAATCTATGATTATAATAATATAATTATTGTATACAAAATATTTTAAAACTTTTTAAAAGTGGTGGTCTCTTGCCTGTTATTATCCGTACGCAACTACTTTTTGGAATCAATTCTATTTTATTGTAAATTTTGAGGTTCAAAAGTGCCTTTCGTATGCCTATTTGAAATAAATGCTTTTCAGAATCAGGACGCTACAAATAGTGCTATCTGAGTGAAAGAAAGTTACAGAGATTACATTAAAACATTAATTATAAAGCTAAGAAAGTTACTTAAGTGATTGTGGAAACTTGATATCAACCGGCCTATCAAAAAATCCAAATCAAAAAGTCATTCATTCAAATTAAGCTGAGAATCATCACTTTTGGAAAGTTACATAAGACAGCCCCTTTTCCAGTATGCCATTCACCACTTTCTACTTTTTTAGCTGAAGAAGTGGCGCAGAAACTCTCCAATAACACGCCATGAACTCAGCCACCAAATAATAGAATAGAATAAAATACTCATTATGTGCTCCATTATAATATAAATTACAGATATAAAAAATAATATTGATCTACTTTAATACGTCAGTCAATACACGTCTGTGATTGGCGAACTAGTTAACCGCGCCGCCTTAGGTAAGTAGACTTGAACTAAAGGTAAGCTTATCACAACAGTTTCGACGACACGGTTGGCGCAGTGGCTGAGCGATCGACTGCTGCGCTGCGTGTCGCGGGTTCGATTCTCGCACGGACCAAATATTTGTATTGCCTACAAGTAGTTGTTCCGGGTCTAGCTTGTTTGTGTATGTGAGTTTAAATGTTTGTAAACGCACCCACGATACAGGAGTAATTACTGGTGTGGGGCAACGTTTTATAAAAAGAAAAAAAAAACAAAGTTTGTTTATTGGCACTCCGATACAGTACAGTCACGAGCATAAACATTTCACTTACGCAAGATTCAAAAGCGATTTTCTCCTAAATAATTGATAGAAATTGTTAGATGTTACAATCCGATTAGGTACGGCGACGACATACCTCTTTCGAAAATACTATATATTCGAAAATACATTAAGAAAATACCTAGTTCGTACTAATATAATATGAAATAGGTATTTTCTTATATTTGATATTATTATTTCAATTTTGCGTAAATGTAAGATATTTATTTATTTATCCATTTATTTCAGGCATCAAGGCCCATAAAACACATACAGTATTAATATTATAACTTAAAAATACTATAATTACATACAACATTATAATCACACTAAAAACTAACTAACGCACACGAAGTGTCTGCGTCGTGTTTCGCTGACTGGTGTCATGTAGCCGTGACTATCAGACTACAAGTCCTGGATAGAGACAGGAACATATCTAAGCTGAAACACGTGATGTTTATAGATATTGGACGTAGGTATTTGACTAGATAATTAAGGTACCGTGTACATTATTGAAAATTTAATGATTTTTTATACATGGTATTTTAAAGCGCAATGGAGAAGGTACTATAAAAATAAGTAGAAGACATTTTTTTTTGTAAAAAAAAGATCTAAAAATTTAAACAATATGGATTAAGATTATATTAGCTTAGCTGAGAGAAAATTTGTTAAATATTGTTGGTATTGCTCGTAGAACAGATGGCCGATGGGGCCGAAAGGTTATGGAGTGGCGACCGCGTACCGGACGACGTAGACGTAGCGTTGGAAGGCCTCCCACAAGGTGGACCGACGACCTTGTAAAGGCCGCAAGAACCCGTTGGATGCGAGAACCACAGAACCGGTCCATGTGGATGTGCTTGGGGGAGGACTAAGTCCAGCAGTGGACGTCTTTCGGTTGAAGGATTTGTGCTAGGCGAATAAGCAATTATACTTATTTGCCTAGCACAAATAGGTTAGATATTGCTGCTTCAATTAATTTCCTGCCTAACAAAAACTTAATGTGTTTTGAGCCCAGTATTTTTCCATTATAATAGAAAAAAATTAAAAGATTAAAACACCAAATTTTTAACTGCTTCGTTGGTCTAGTGATCACAAGCGTTACTGCTGAGCATGAGTTCCTGGGTTCGATTCCCAGGTCGGGCAAAGTGTCATTGGGTATTTCCATCTGGAATTTCTCAGTAGTATCCCGGAGTCTGGTTTTGTGCCAGGTTGATGGCAATAGGCTCGTCCCCTATTACATGGGACTTAAACGTAGCCTACAGTACATGTACTACAGGCACACCTCTGCCTAACCCGTCGAGGAATACAGGTGTGATGTTCAATGTTCTCTATATTTCAAGGCTAAACCCAAAGGCACCACACCTGTTACAAACAACCTTCTGTTACAATAAAAGTGATAATTTAAACTCATGCTTGTAAATTCCAATTAAGTAAAATAATGAGCCATTTGAAATTTCTAGGTGCTGGCAAAGGTAAGTTAGAGGGTAAAATAGCTAGTGAGAACTTTCAGCCCCCATTTTGTAGTTGTTATGAAGGCAATTATAATTATGTTCTAGACCAAAGCACTAAATAGATATCACACCGTAACTTGTAGTGAGCTCCTGGACTAAATAGGGAAACTTTATGCGGGCACGGGTTTAGAACCTAACAAGGGTGAGTGAACTTTTCAATGAAAATAGTTTTGAATTTAATAGGAATTATAATTTACTAGCTTCTCCTCGCGTGAAACTTCTTGTTCCCAAGTTCCACCCCGCAGTCGTATCACATCGCACGCCCGCGCTTTTACATCGTTTTCGCTGAGCGTTTTTCTCACTTTTTTTTTCTTTTTGCTCAGTTCCTAAAAGTCCTGGCGTGATATCAAAAAAAATTGGGCTATCAAATATTTTTTTCAAATCTTACCGGTAGTTCTACAGATTAAGGCGTTCAAACTAACAAACAAAAGAAATAAACAAATTATTCACCTTATTATTAATATAAATTAGTATAGATTTGATATGACAAGTATCTACGATCAGTGATCAGTGAAAAGCAAATTAACACTGCTACTTTTTCACATCATCTGAATTGACACAAAATTATCCAATACATTGTATTTCAGCATTTCATTATAATAGCTAAGAGTTAATAGAGGGGCTTGTGGCTAAGTAATACCAGCCCCACGGATCGATCAATCAGGTTAAGCTTGCCGCGGTTGGTCCGTGGATGGGTGACCATCTTCACATACCAAGACCCCTTCGTGCCTCGAAAAGCACGTTAAGCCGTTGGTCGCGACTGTCATTCGTGGATCTTTGACAGTCGTTACGGGTCGTCAGAAGCCCGAAAGTCTGACAACCAGTCTTACCAAGGGGTTTCGTTTTAACCCTTCGTCTGTTTGTCGTCATCATTTCAGCTGAAAAACGTTCACTGCTAGACATAGTCGTTGGTCCCGGCTGTCATTCGTAGATCTTTGACAGTCGTTACGGGTAGTCAGAAGCCCGAAAGTCTGACCACCAGTCTTACCAAGGGGTATCGTATTACCCAGTAACTGGGTTATGGAGGTCAGATAGGCAGTCGCTCTATGTAAAATACTGGTAAGGCTGGTAAGGCTAGGCAGATGATGACGAGCTCATCATCTGCCTAGCCTTTTCCCAACTATGTTGGAGTCGGCTTCCAGTCTAACCGGATGCAGCTGAGTACCAGTATTTTTCATGGACCGACTGACTATCAGATCTCCACAACCCAGTTAACAAACAACTACATGAAATATGATCATGTTATGTTTTTCTCATTTTGTCTGTCTAGGCAAAATCTTTAAGACCTAAAGGTTTGTGCTAGGTCCTCAAGATTAGGCCCAGCCTCTTATTTGGGGTTTAAATCCTTTATAACAACAATAAATCCCCAATCCAATCCAATCCAATCCTGCCATCTCATCTCTTCACCACCCTTGGTTGACTGGTAGAGAATGCCTAAGGCATTAAGTCCGCCTTTGTACCTTTTTGTGCGAAAAGTTTAAATAAATAAATAAATAAAATAGCCCAACATTTACTAAAAACTTAAAAGTCCACCAACCCTAGATTCTATCAAGTTAAAGTAAGTAATAACAGACTCGCGAAATAATTTTCTTGAAATTATCAACAGAAATGAAAAATAATTTATTGAAATACAAATGCAAATACACTGCAGAACTTAAAAAAGGGAATATTAAGAAAAAACGTCTGTCTTTAATTCATTTTCTTACTAATCAATGTTACAACTGTAGCACACATTACCGTTCGGGACGGCTAGCAAATTGCTCCATAACCGCACAGCCGGGAATGGATGTCGCGAATTATGTTAATGTATTATGATAATGTCGACTCGCGATGGCCTTTGTAGGGACACACGGGTCGTGAGTTTTGCGATCACAGGCCGATATAGTTACTGTTTTAGTCTGTAGAAAAATAGACCAGGGGGTCTACTACGAAGTGCAAAGTGCTAATGATCGGATCGGAACGACACATGGCCGAACCGAATATTATTGAAAAATGCGAAAAAAGTTTGGATCGGCTCAGTTGGGTCGGGACCATAGTCAATATTCGAAAGAGTGTAGGAGTGTAGGATCGGGACTGACCAAACCAAATAGTAAGTTCGTAGCAGGAAACGGCCGAACATTCGGCCGATACTACTTCGGAGTAGGCCCCCAAGGGGCTTACCACAAGCTCTTATAGAAGAGCAGAAGTTGAACTGCACTGCTTTTATGTTCTATGACTAAGTACAAAAAAGCAGTGCAGTTCAACTTCTGCCCTGCTATAAGAGCTGGTGGTAAGCCCCCTGTACTTTTCTTTTAGTCCAGTCAATAAAGGAGTTGTAGAGTGCGTGAGCCCGACCTAAGCGGTTCTTTTAGAGACTTGTTCAAGTTTTAGGTTATACTCAAAGTCCTGATGACTAGGACACCTCCTAGTTGTAGTAGCTGGAGTGGGGACACACAAAGTTCCCACTTTAGGGTTTGTCGCATATATCTCAAAAAACGGTGCGTCATAGGGTTATTTTTTATACCAAATAAAAGTTCATATTCTGAAGGAATCGCTTAAGTCCCTATTCACGTACTCTATACCCCCTTGTGGACCATCCGTTGACTGAACTATTTCTGTATTTAATATTTTGAAAGATTCAAAAATGTATAACGGCTAAAAAAAGCAACAGACAGAAAATTTATTCCTTCAACATTACCATCAATATTCCTCTGTATAAAAATTATACGCCCGTTGCTCTTTTTCGTAAAACAGTCACTGTGATTAGTAAAATAAATGCTCAA
Organism: Apamea monoglypha; assembly: GCA_911387795.2. Classification (NCBI taxonomy): domain Eukaryota; kingdom Metazoa; phylum Arthropoda; class Insecta; order Lepidoptera; family Noctuidae; genus Apamea; species Apamea monoglypha. The sequence goes on from OU426925.1 coordinate 17,610,814, forward strand.
CTAAGAATTGATATTCAGCCGAGCTATTCTGTAACAATCTCACCGTGAAAACTTAGCTGAAGTGAGCTCGACGTGAGCTGTTAATAGTGTCAATCCCTAGCATTAGGTTGAATAACTCACTTCACATATGTTTTCACGGTGAAATTTTTACAGAATCGACGATAAAATATGGGAAATAGATAGATAGGTAAATCGTTTATTTGGTGCACACAAAAGACACAGCACAACATACAAAAGCATGATTCAATAATAACGAATTGCATGAATGTTAGGAAATGGCTACAAGGTGTCAATATAGGAATAAAAAGAGGAAAACAAGACATATTGTGAGGACACTATTGGCACACATTGAAATAACGGACATACAAAGTGCGGTGTGAAAAAAAAATGGATATTCAATGTGTACATAAGTTTGTAAAATCTACGTGTAAAGTTTTTGAAACCAAAAGTCATTTATTCAAATTAAGCTGAGAATCAGCACTTTTCGAACGTCAAAATTACAAAAGACAGTTCTCCAAAACGCCCATCCTTCCCCACTTCCTAGTGCTGTCGATGGGAAGAAGAAGTGGCGCAACAAACTCCCCAGTAGCACAGCTGTCTGTTCAGTTAGAAAATACTTGATTGTACATACTAGGAGGTATGCAAACTAATTAACATTACAAGACACAGAACATCAAATTAAATAATTTGCCAGAATAAAGATTTTAATCCTTCTTTTTAGTTTAATCTCTTAGAAGAGATTAATCAAACTCTCAGCTGAATATATTAGAGAAAATTATAACTTTAAGGGCTGATATTTCAATCGACAGATAATTTTTGTTGGTGGAATAAAATTGACTTCTGACAGATTTTGTATGAAATAACTGTCAAAAATTCAAAATTATCCCTCGGAAAAAATATATCTTCGCTCGCTGTACATTCCACCGGTATGTCATACTTGTTAAGAATGGCAGATGGTGACAATTGTGCGCTATACACAGCTTCAGTTAATTCACTTTTCCGTCTAATTAATTCCATAATTACAGTATAACAGATTATAAGGTGTCTGGTTCTACAGTTTTTTGGGAAAAGGACCATTATCAGTATCATTATTAAACATTGAAGTGTTATGGTTTATCGCACATAATGGTTATGAAATTTTAATATCGCTATGAATTAATGAATGGGGTAAAAGGTTCAAGCGGTCGATTCTTAATTTTATAATGCTGGTAGTAATTTCACCACTGCTCTCAAAAACGGTAAAGGAAAACATCGTGAGGAAACCGGCATGAGCTAGAACTAAAATGTTTTTCGTGACTAAACTGATTCTTTCTTGAACATGCTACCCTAGTCGCTTCTCGTCTAGTCGCAGTCTCATCTCAACGACAAACAAATGTCAATAACTTGTCAAAATGTAGGGACATTAGAGGTATTTTTGACACAGATTGGGACTGAGATCAGTCTGTGAACGTTCTTAAAATTACGAGAATTGCTCCTCTGATCTAATAGCAATATGTTTGCTTTTGAGATAACTCTGTCATTCAATCTTGATTGAGAAAGCATTACATTTTATTTTCCCAGCATTTCCGAGAAATATTATTAGCCCACTGAATCTCACATTTAAAAACCTAGCTAATAACTTTCCACGGCAAAACCCAATAAAAATGCATACGCTTTTTCCAAGTAGCGTAGCTCGTAGCACCCCGGCTACGAAATGACGTCACCGCTACAACTCGTACCCTCGTAGCTTCGTAGCCATTTATGGGAGTACAGCAAGCTTTGTGTGATTTTTTTATCCGTTTTTCGAAGAGAGGATATGCGTCAAAAATATTTATACTTCTTGTTGTGTTAGCTCGTTGTGTACGAAATAAAATGTTGGTTGTATTCATTTATCTGCAACAATTGTTTTAATTTGAAACGGAGCTGTTAACACATCAAAGGATCAGTTTTTGCAAGTTTTTTTTTTTTTGTGAAATGCATAGTAGTCGGGTATCTATCCCACTACTATTGTGCGGGGTGCAAGGTCGTAGGTAATAATTGGGCACTGTTTGTAGTTGGATTTAAAATGTTTATTAAAAGTTCTTCAAGGCTAATGTAAAATGTCTTAAAGTAAAATGTTAAATGTTTTGAATGCACCCGGTCCGTTTGACGTGTGGAAATGCACTGACGTTAAAGTATACATAAAATTTTCCAAAGACAATTGTTATAAACTGCTGCGTTAGAAGTGTTCGGTTGGCTTAGACCACTTAGACCGAACAACTATGTATTTCAAAAAATTAGTTTTGAGGTTCCATGGAACCTCAATACTATTTTTTTATTTGTATTTACAGAATGTCAGTTGGATTGAACATGGAGGGGCTTGTGGCTAAGTAATAATATCCGCATGGGTCGATTGATCAGGTTAAGCTACGCTTGCCGCGGTTGGTCCGTGGATGGGTGACCATCTTTATATACCAAGACCTCTCCGTGTCTCGGAAAGCACGTTAAGCCGTTAGTCTCGGCGTTCATTCGTGGATCTTTGACAGTCGTTACGGGTCGTCAGAAGCCTGAAAGTCTGACAACCAGTCTTACCAAGGGGTTTCGCATTACCTAGTAATTGGATTGTGGAGGTCAGCAGTGCGATTCTGTAACCATCTCACCGTGAAAACTTAGGTGAAGTGAGCGTGGAGTGAGCTGTCATTCCAACTAATACTAGGAATTGACACTATTGACAGCTCACTCTAAGCTCGCTTCACCTAACTTTTCACGGTGAGATTTTTACAGAATCGATCGGCAGATAGGCGGTCCCTCCATGTGAAATACTGGTACTCAGCTGCATCCGGTTATATTGGAAGCTGACCCCAACATAGTTGGGAAAAGGCTAGGCAGATGACGATTATGACTTGAATTGAGCATGGACATTGCATATTTACACTATGTTAAAAAAATGCAGTGTCTATTTTTCGTAGTACTCATAGTCTTCATACTCTCGTTTTCCGAAAAACACACAGAATAGAAATACCTTCACATTTTTTCTTAACCAATCCTCTGGCAAATCCACACATTGAAAACACAGGAACCCTTTCTCATCGAAACCTCTTTGGAAACGAAAAAGAGGCTAATTTTTCTACCCGATTAAAAACTGTTCACCGTAAAATGTTTAGACCATTCCCGTGTAAAATTTACCCTTTTCCATACAACCTTTAGAGTATTTTGCACACTGCTGTTAAAAGCATTAACTAAAATATATAAGGGTGGAATCCGATTAAAGGCGATAAACATGCTTACAGCTAATTGAGATCTGATGTTAGGCTTTCTAAAGGTATTAAGTGGTGGGTTTTACCCTTAAATTTGATTAAAATTTATGTATTCTGTAGCTGTCATTGTAAGTATTTCATATGGTATTGTTTTGGTGGGTTTAAATGGTAATGTTAGATATTGGCGCCGATTCTCTTGTTCACAAACTAAACTAAATTTAGGTTCAGTGCATCTTTTTCTTTCTACTTCATTAAGAAAAGGACAGAAGATAAATATTAGTTTAGTCCTTTCAAATTTAGATACTCCATAGCAAGTTAACACGTGATTAAAAGCATGGCTACTAAAAATACGTCAATTTACGTCAGCCGCTGACTAATTTGACAGGATTTGTATTACATGGATATTTTATTTGTGTATGTCTTCTTACCAATTTTGCTAAGTCAGTAAGCTCAAAGCGCTCCTTACCTATGAGTCTAGCCGACAGAGCCGCCTGAGACCCCCAATGTAACTTGAAATGTCGTCCAAAATGGATCACAAGCTTCACAGTTCTTCGTCCCCAAGTCCCCATGGGTGCCGTTGACATCGGCTAAGCGATGTTACTAGAGTGACGTCATAGGGACTTGAGAACTGAATTACTTACATTATTGTCACCGTTATAGGGTACTGCGTAACATCTTGTGCTTAATGAAACTTTCAGCTACATATGAAGCCGACTGGGATTGCGTAAGGAAACAAGCTTTTTATTGTCGATAAATTCCCCCAACCGCTGCGTTTAACTGACCCAGAGTTTGGGGGACAGGGTCATTATTAGTCCTAGACGCTATAAATTAATATTCTACAAAATTGTTTGGCTAAATTATGAATAAACCTATCATTTGTCATTAATACAATTTTAAGCAACTCAACCATTACTGAAATTTTGACCGCCAAAATTACGAAAATCAGAGATTTTTTTGCGTTTTTTGTAAAAAAGGCATCCACCAACCTTCACGAAGCGCGCGTGGTGGATTATGTCCCACTCCCTCACACAGAAAGGAGGCCTTTGTCCCATCAGTGGGAACATTATATGCTGTTTATGCTCATATGCTAAAAGAGCAATCACAGAATGTAAAGTTAGGGAAATTAGTTGTTAAACAAATTGATTACCAACTTAAATCAATAATATATAACCAACCAACAATTTAAAACCAACAACAATCCAACCAACCAACCAACCACCCAAACAACCAACAAACTGCCAACTAACCAACCAACTTCCAACTTAAATTGTCCGTTTATTCAAATCACAGTTATAAGTCTTTAACAGGTGTCCATTTACTTAACAATTAATTTATCTGAATGTAACATGTATACCTAATACCTACGGGTACTTATTTGGAAAATACTATGTACCTATACCTCCTTTTAAGCTTGTTAAAATGCCGTCTTTAATAATTTTGGGGGAGTATAATTAGGGTATCGGTACCCCTGATCAGTAATTGGGTTGCGGAGGTAAGAAACAGTAATTTCATTTGGAATATTGATATTCAGGCACAGCTTATAAGTAGATATGTAAGCTTAGAAAAGATCTTCAAAAATACTTCTGATTATTTATGTTTAGCTGCCTCACTGGTCTAGTGGCAGCAAGCGCTACTGCTGAGCAAGAGGTCTTGGGTTCGATTCCCAGGTCATGCAAAGTGTTATGATAAATTATTTATTTTCTGTAAATAGGTTTGAACACTTTTACCCGTCAATCATATTTTTTTAAACTAGATGAGTTCGAAGTTTCCTATCTGACTACTCTGAAAAGAAAGGCCGAAACAAACTCGGCTGTGACAGTCTCTTTTAAAGTTCAGACATAATCTTAGTCAGATCACGTGAAGACTGGTGTCTGAAATGGTCTTGGGTTTTTCATCAGGAATTTTTCAGTAGCACTCCGGAGCCTGGATTTGTGCCCAACTGAGGGCAATAGGCTCGCCACCAATTACATGCAACTTTAACATAAGTGGCGAAATTTTGGTGTTCTACAGTACACCTCTGCCTAATCCTTTGGGGATTACAGGCGTGATGTTTTGTTATATCATAGAAAGCTCTGGAGCCGTTTAAATGACAAAATAAATATGACTTATCGATTGACTATGGCAGTAATATAAAGGTACCTTGAAACAGAAAATTCTTGCTAGCTTTACTAAGACCACTACACACCAAGAACAAACATCAATCCTCACTACCTATTTTTTCTGTTCTGTTTTTTTCTTGTCTGTTTATTTATGTGTGTAAGTAAATGGTAAAATAAATAAACAATATCTCAGACTAACAGCCCACAGTATATATCCAAAATTAAATTTTAACGTCTGGAATCTAGATATAAATGGGCCTAATACTTCTCCTTGTCTTCACAACTAACCATTCGCCCTCATTTCGAGTAAACCAACAGCCGAATTCCGTTCATTCTTCAGTGAGAACTGTCATTCTGCAATGACGCGGGTCGACGGCACGGTTGTACCAACAAAACCCGATTTTGCTTTCGGTATACTTCGTGCTTGGTTGTTTTGTCGCTAAATGTCCTGTTGGGCTTTAGTTTTGTTCAGTTTTCAGGACTTTTAGGATTTGGTTCTTGGGGAAAGAGTGGGATTTGTATTTTGTCGTGTTGGTGAGATTTTACAGGGTTTCGTCGGCCTCGTTGTGGTTTTACCTCTTTTGATGAAAAATCTCAGTAAAATGGTGTATTTTAAAGTTAGACACACACATCAGTCTATGTAGAACTGCAGGCTTCTATAACAGGAACACATTTATTTTTTATTTACGTCTTTAATTTTTAATTAAAGACGTAAATAAAAAATAAATGTTTGATTTTTTCTGTTCTGTTTTTTTCTTGTCTGTTTATTTATGTGTGTAAGTAAATGGTAAAATAAATAAACAATATCTCAGACTAACAGCCCACAGTATATATCCAAAATTAAATTTTAACGTCTGGAATCTAGATATAAATGGGCCTAATACTTCTCCTTGTCTTCACAACTAACCATTCGCCCTCATTTCGAGTAAACCAACAGCCGAATTCCGTTCATTCTTCAGTGAGAACTGTCATTCTGCAATGACGCGGGTCGACGGCACGGTTGTACCAACAAAACCCGATTTTGCTTTCGGTATACTTCGTGCTTGGTTGTTTTGTCGCTAAATGTCCTGTTGGGCTTTAGTTTTGTTCAGTTTTCAGGACTTTTAGGATTTGGTTCTTGGGGAAAGAGTGGGATTTGTATTTTGTCGTGTTGGTGAGATTTTACAGGGTTTCGTCGGCCTCGTTGTGGTTTTACCTCTTTTGATGAAAAATCTCAGTAAAATGGTGTATTTTAAAGTTAGACACACACATCAGTCTATGTAGAACTGCAGGCTTCTATAACAGGAACACATTTATTTTTTATTTACGTCTTTAATTAAAACGGTTTAAAACTAATTAGAGCAATTAAAGATACAATTTGTGTATACACGAACACAACATAAAATAAAAGATAAAATTACACAAAAGATAAAATATAAAATCATCAAGTAAAACAACACTTACATAAATCCCTCTCACAGTACTTCTGACAGATCAACAAATCTGACAAAAAGATCTGACAGACAAACAGATCGTTTGCTGGATTAGAGTCCAAGAGATCGTTAAGTGCGGCCAGAGTACGTGGTACTGGGGACTTAGCACCGCAAGTGTGCGACACGGAGGCACAGCAAACAGCCTGTGCTTTCTGCCGCGGCAGTAGTACCTATTTTATCCCGCACCCTTCTCTATCCCTTGTAATTGTATTACATAGTTTATGGTAACCAGTTCATTCAGGTGTTGATCTTCGAAGGTAAGAAAACGGAGATGGTTGACTATACATACATTTAATTGTGTATCTACTAAACTCTGATTTTTAATTTACTATACTGAAATGACAGCGGTGATGAATATTTTTGTCAAAATTATGTTATTTTTTTATTTTTTTTTAAACGTTGCCCCACACTAGCACGCCCCACGCTAGCTATTATTTAGTATATATTAGCTGTCATATTGGTCTAGCCAATTAATACATCATGTACATCATACAGGAGGAGAGGGAGGGGAAGGGAAGGGGGAAGGTATATAGGAGTACATGGAAAGACTTGGGGGAGGCCTTTACATCTTGCTGATGATAGAGAAAAAGTGAGATTGCTAACTTACTAGATCCTTTCTTTAGCGGTCTATACTAGGACAGCATTGGCTTATTAACATTAGCTTATGTATTATCTATACATACAATACAAATAAATAGAATTAAAGTGTTTTTTTGTACCACCTCTAAGCGACACATTATCGATACCCGACATCTATGCGAACTACTCGTAAGTCGTGGGCACAGGTAGTGTCCACAGCTGTGGGATAGAGGATCTCTTCTCTTCTCAAAACAAATAAATAAATACCACAACGCCTGCGGTGTCCTGCCCTCGATATTCACTTCTCTGCAACTTTTGCATCCTACTTTTAGAAATAATTTATTATTCTGTTTTTATGTCGTTTTACAACTTTTTATAACGATTTTTTTTTATACCAACGAAGAGTCTAGAGTGCGCCTCTGGACTCCTCATTAATATGAAAAATCGAGTCCCTGTTAAAATGTTTGAAAGCACCCACGCGGGACACTACCAGCTCTCCAAATGAACATACACATCCCAACAAATACCAATATCCAATATTAAATTAACCGAAAACCAGAACACCAAATAGGAACTGACCCAATTCTCTAGAAATAAACAGACGCAATCTCCTAAACAAACTCGTCTTTATAACTTGATTGCTAAACCACAGTTATTGAAAATAAGGTGACGGAGAACATTACACGAGAATTGACTTATTACGGTGTCAAAACACGGTGTCACAACCTATTCTGGTCAATCAAAAACCAATCGTGTTTGACAGAGATAGAGTTAAATTTTCAGTAGCTTTATATGAAAGTCGGGTGACAGTACCTATGTGAATTAAGGAATCCAAGTCAAGCGACGCTGTTGATAAAGGTTGGCTCCTGGGGCGGCGGTGTCCTACCGAGCTTTACTCCTACTTAAGAAATTAGTACAAGTGTTGGGAGGGGGCGAGAGTTAATTAAATTATAATGAAACCTGGCTTTAGGGTAGGGGTGGGAAGGAAATTGAGAAAAGTGACTTATTTTTTATTTAAACCAGTGCGTCTTGGTACTGCTTTCGTTTGTTTATTTTTTTGTTGGTAGCCATATTTTTAACGAGAGCCGTTGGGGCCGGGCCTGTGTGGCGTTCACAGGCAGTTACTACAGCGTACGACACATCGCTGCTGCATCGCGATAGTATTTATTGAGAATCGTGGTTACGTAGGGGAAGGAATGAGACCAGTGACAGCATCGCGATTGTATCGCAACTATAGATGGGCAATCCACCGGGTTTAAGCCAGTATAGTTTGGTTTCAGGATGGCATAACTCTAGCTTCTAGATAAGTTGTTGAGGTTGAGGTTTTTGAGACAAAACCTGCTAATATCTTGTTGTTCTTTATAAGCCTTTAGAGCCCCATGATCCAAAAATTGTAATTGGCTTAAGAAAAAAATGTTTTTTTTTGTTTACTACCATGCAGCTAGCTGCTTTTTAGGTTTACTGCAGCCTAGCCTTTGGACATAGCCTAGAAAAAAAAAATACCTTCAGTAAACATGACGCAGATAATGAACACAAAAATAAAAAATAAAAACTTCGGGAAAATATGCGTCACAACACACAAAACGGCCGCCACTTGCGACCCTATGCGAGACAGAGCCCCAGTGCTGTCCAGTGCTGCTGTGCATCCTTATTTCTATCCATCACCTACTTTAGTAAAATAAATTAAGTTAAAAGTCCTCCAGACCATATTTCGACCACGGTGACCAATCTCGCCGGAGACCAGCCTTCGGCGCGGGAGATATTATAGTGCACAAGTGTGCGCGTAGACACAGGTGCACTCTCTCTTCCCTCACGCTCATAGTCCGATGGGACAGCACGCAAACCGACATGACCGGAGAGAGACCAGGGGGTCTACTCTACTCCGAAGTGGTATCGGCCGAACGTTCGACCGTTTCCTGCTACGAAGTTACTATTTGGTTCGGTTGGTCCCGATCCTACACTCCTACACTCTTTCGAATATTGACTATGGTCCCGACCCAACTGAGCCGATCCGAACTTTTTTCGCATTTTTCAATAATATTCGGTTCGGCCATGTGTCGGTCCGATCCGATCATTCGCACTTTGCACTTCGTAGTAGACCCCCAGGCGCTGGACCAACGGCTTAAAGTACTTTCTAAGGCACAGGGGTATCACACCGCCAACTTCCAAACTCCGGGCTGTTACTAAGAAATTCCTAATGGAAAAACTGAATAAAACTTTTCCCGACCCGGGAATCGAACCCAGGACCCCACGCTCAGCAGTCGCGTTTGCGACCACGATACCAACGGGGCAGTGTAAAGTATTTAGGTATCTATTGAATAATAAAACTGTCAGGAGAACATTTACCTTTTATCTTTTTACGTCAAAGTTCAAACCGCTCATCTCTTACGACTCAAATATAATTGTCAGCCCCAGTAACAAATTGAGTTTACACGATTATATTAGGAACCAAATTAGATCATATTTCCCGAGCCAGTTTATATTTCTGTTACCCTTCTGTTCAATACAATTGTTGAACCATTAACTTTGTTTTTATTTGTATAGTTAGTCATTTAATTGGGTTAGTACTGATTCCCGTTCTTGTTTCCACCTGAAAATGTATATAATTTATAATTCCGCTTCATCAGACGAAATCGAGGTGGTACAGTCAAAGAAAAAAGTACCAAGCGATTAGTGGCAGATAAGTATATTTATTTGACAACACCCCAATATAGTTAGGAAAAGGCTAGGCAGACGATGATGATGTTTATTTCACAACAAATTATTCTAAATTAATATCAAATTTTTCGTTAGTTTTTCACGATTTTAGGTACAGACGCCAGCAGGTCAAGCTACCCGAAACTGTCAAATTTTCCCAATCAACCTTGAACCTTAATGCTTTAGCGATAAAGTTGAAAATCTATTAAAGAAATTTGACAGATTGTGTAGTAGCTTGATGTGCTGGCGTCTGTACATCACAATTTCAAAAATCACAGATACCTTATTAATACTAAGTACTTATTAAAATAATGTTAGTAAAAATTGAAAGAGATAGACCTACTATCTATTCACAATAAGTTCTTTTAATAACAGGAATATTGAGTTAAAACTAAAATACTAAATAGCTACTAAGTAACTGCAACCAACTTGGATGTAGCGTCACAGCTCCAACCTAACCTAACTCGTTTGTTCGGAGTATACTAGCTTAGTTACTGCGACCAACTGAGAAAAGTTCAGAAAGTAACAAAGAGGCTCAATCATTAAAAAAAAATGACCACTATTAACAGTTCAACAAGTTCTTACAGGATCAGTTATGCGCCGACGTAAATTGGTATCAGGGCAGGAAAATGAATGAATTTAATCGATAACGGCAAACAGTTTCAAAACCGTTCAAAGTGATTGTTTGCAAAGGATTACCTTACTCTTTCCCTCTAATTATCAGATTTGTTCGTTAATTATTTAGAAAGGGTTATCGTGTCATGTTTGCCATACTCCCCTGCGGAGGGTTCCAGGCAAATAGCCCTGTACGAGTAACCCCATTTTTAATGTCCGTCGTAACTGTGTTTAAAAATGATTTTGCTAAGCAACATTTTTAACGGTTTGTTTGTCGGGTTTCCTTGCGCTTTTTTTGCTGAGTTTGTTAAAAGGTTTTAGGTACCTATTATTTTCTCATTTAATTATTTGCTCCATTATACCTTCCCACCTACATTCATTTTGGAAATATTCTATTTTGACTCTTATAACAGTGACCAAGGGCTGATTTTTCAATCATCTGATAACTTTATTTAAATTTTGACATTAAGTCCATACAAAAACTGTCAATTTTATTCCTTGAATAAAAGTTATCTGGCGATGGAAAAATCAGCCCTTAGTCATATTATTGTCACTATAAAAATATTATCTGCAGACCTAATTTAAAAATCTCACCGTAAAAACATAGGTGAAGTGAGTTTGATGTGAGCTGTCAATTGTGTCAATCCCTAGTAGTTTTCCCTGTGACACTTTGACAGAATAAACCGGCAGATCCTTTGCAAATAAAAGACAGTGACCCTTTTGACGTAAAAATCTCAAAACATAATCGTTAATGTTTTATTTGATAAACAGGACTATCTAGCATCCAACTATAATATAAAAATGTAAAACCTAAACGTAATTTTTAATTTAGTAGTTATTTTACAGAAAGGTCTATTAAGATACTTTGAAAAGTTGAGATAAACAACAACTTTAAATAAAGGTCCTTTCAAAATGAAAATGCAGGAATTAAAAAAACAATTAATACCCTACAACTTTACAGTATATCAGCATCATCATCATCAGCGTACAGCAGTCCACTGCTGGACATAGGCCTGTCCAACTGCACGCCATTCATCTCGATTTTCGGCAACTCTCATCCAGCTACTACCAGCTATTCTGCGAAGATCGTCGCTTCAACTAGCCTGAGGACGTCCTACCTTACATACGCAGCCTTTAATGTTCCCACTGCTGGGATACAAGCCTCCTCTCTGTAAGACGGAGTGGGTGTGGTCCACCATGCGGGCCCAGTGCGGGTTGGCGGTCACATGTCTTAGATTTTTTTGTTCTAGGACATGCCGCTTTCCTCACCATGTTTTTGTTTACCGTTTTTAGAGCCTGCTTTACCCTTACGCGGTATATCAGCAAGAAAACCATTAAAACCCGCACAAAATTAAATTAAAACAAAAAAACCTTCAAGTTTCAAAACCAAACAAAGAAACTCGCACACAATAGAATCCTCACTCTATTTACACTTTAAAATAAAGTCACCTCATCCGAAACGGGCGTGAACCTCATTCATTCTAACTACATACAAATCTGTCCTACGCCATAGAGAAGCGAAAACGTTTAGTTGAAACGTTGCAAACGCCTGAATAAAATGCTAGAAAAACAACCATAGATGGGGCGCCAATGTGTAGAGATTGTGAAGAAGTATTGTCAAAAATAAAGCCTAACAAATTGGGACCAAAAGTATGCCAGGACATAAGTTATTAGGAGCATAGGACAAAAATGTTCTGTCAACAATAAACACAACCATTTCCGTGCTTGTACGGCCTCCCGTTTTTTCTTCCAAACTTCTCTATTTTGCGCGATCTCTGGCCATGTCGGCCGCGCAAACAAAATCAGATCGTCACATTGTCGACCTCGACGGCGATGTCCTCCCTCAGACGTCCAGTGAGTGACGATCTTTGCCCATCTCTCCGGGTGCATTCGTGCAACGTGGCCAGTCCACTTCGTCAGCCTGGCTGTTTTTGTGTTATGGAGCGTGGGTGTTTCTAACGCGGGGTGTTTTATGTAGGTATCTAACATAAGCAAGTTTATTTACCTTATGGTGGGTACACATATTTGAACCATAACATGAAATGTAATATACGTTGAAACGAACATGCCGTCCAAATATATGCAATTCAACATGAAATGTTACACAAGGATTAGGCGAATTTGTTTCAATGTGTGTTACATTTCATGCTACGTTTCACATAATGTGTACCTAACTGCCATTTACCCTTAAAAAAAAATCGGTTGCTACTGAGAAAGATGTTTGTTAAATTTCTGTGTCATCATGAGCACTATACTTGCTAAAAGACGTCCACTGTTGGACATAGGACATCCCCAAGCGTTCCACATTGAATTTCCACGACCTTCACCAGTTTCATATTTGCGTAACACACTTGCAATCACAATCTGAATCATTTTGAAGGATATTGCTAATCCAGTGCTTCATTATGTTCGAAAAATGTGTCTGCTCAACAACGTAAATAACGCAATGAATGGTGCTGAACTGTCAAAATGAAAGCCATTGCTACTGCAGTTAGTGTGTTACGCAATTACCCCGCCATTGGTCCACCTTGAGAGGTGCCTACCCACGCTGCGCCCTTCGGTATGCGGAGTCATCATCATTAGGTATACAGGGTAGCAGGGACATTCTTAATTTTTACGTTTTTTTTTCTGCAATTTTTTAACTGTATAAAATCATTATTTCTGTCTAACCCAATGAAATTTTTAATTTTAAAATAGTAAATTCACTTGTTTCACTTAAAATAGCAATGTAAATAAAACTCGAAAGGGCAGCGCGCGGTATCGCGGTAGGTAGCGCGCGCGCGCGCCATCCTCGGAGCTTTTTGATCGCGTTGTTTGCAATACATTGCGCATTCAAAAATGTCAATTTTTTTAACCGGTCATTTCCGAGATGAATAACTTTCGTAATTTTATTTATGGCATCAGGTGTAACCTTTTCACGACGTTTGCGCGTCGATGTCCCTGCCACCCTGTATACCTTCCGAAAAGTTTGTTGCTGATCAGAAGCCTATCAATCACTTCGTAAAATATCTATTTATTTACTTTAAAATATCTCGTTATTCTCGCTTACTGCACGAGTTGACCTACTCCCTCACTCCCCCGCCACATGCCCAGTGACAATCGACGCACAGATCCAACGATAAGACATTGATGTATAGCGGCAATTGCTTTTTGCAAATTGCTCACACACACACACACACACACACCAACGATTTATGTGCAACAATTATTTTTCACCAATATAAATGAGATTAAACGACATTACGCTATGGTCGATAACAGAGTTTTGTGGTCATTGTTTAATTGGGGGTATTTGTAAAAAAAAAAAAATGTTTTGTTTTGACCGGTGTTTTGTTTTGTATGAGTGAAATGTTTGTCCGTTTTGTGAAATATTGGAGTCGAACATTCTTTAGGAAACAAATGAAGGTAATTAGGTGGTAATCAGCTGTTTTTACAAGCGTATTTTTTCAGCCTGAAGGCCAATTCCCTTAATTAAAAACGTTCAAAATCTAGTCGCAATCTTATCTCAGCGACAGTCTGTCAAAAACTTGTCAAAAATATAGGGAAATTAGAGGTATTTTTGACAGATTGAGACTGAGATCAGACTGTGAACGTTTTTAAAATTACGAGAATTGCCCCTCTGATGTGGGACTAAGCGGGATACGCATGATAAATTCACCAGAACGGATGGGCCGCTGTGGTAGCCTAAAGATTGGTATACATACTGGCTAAAACATGCCTAGAACACACTGACGCGTCTTGACTTAGATCGAGATTTAGAGAGTGACGATTAGGTTATCACTTTAAATAGTATAGCGGTTATTACAAGATGTTATCACTTTCTTAAAATAATAAAACAAACAATTTCACTAAATATATTTTTTTGTAAAAATTGGCACAAAATAAAAGGCACTAGACACACGATGATATCAACAGAAACTTTATGATATTGCCACCAAATAATCACAAATTAAGTTTAATGTTGTTAGTAACATACGAGTATAATCTTAAACGCGGGCATTGGCTTAGACATACGAGGTCTCTATTTGACTGTTGTCCGACATTGTCAGAAATCACGCGTAGTTAAAAGTAACGATTTTATAGATCTCGGCCCTAGGTCCAATAAATTATTTTTGTAGGCACCTAAATGCCTACAAAAACCACCACAAATACCACACCATACCATACACACCATACCACCACCACATCATATATGTATTTCATGTTTTAACATCTTTTTGTAATGTATGTTTATTTTATTTTATTTCATATTTTGATTGTTGTTTTTATTTATGTATGCTGCACTGGTTGACGTCATCACGTCAACGCCGGCTGTCGCTGAAAACTCGACTCTGACTCGTATAGGTCTTAGCACTATGCTGAGCGATGGCCGTTTTGCGTGGATGTGACGCATGTTTACCCCAACTTGTTATTTTTTTTGTGTTTGTGTTCTTTTTTATGCGTCATATTTGCCACAAATAAATGTATTTTCTTTCTTTACAAAAATAATTGTTTGAACTTTTCCAATGTGTTAAAAAAGATCACTGTTTCTGAGCGATTCTCATACGTAAGTTGAAAGTCATGGCAGCTCCATAGACTACCATTCAATTCCACTCTCATTCTCATCCATTTACCATTCTTTTATCGATACTATCATCAGTATACGAAATACTTAAAGAAAACGGAAGGAACAAAACCATTGCGACATCGCTAAGATGTGAATACATCCTCAGATAAACATCAATGTATGGCGGCAATTTCCTTTGAAGGGTGAACGGAAAAGGGGATCCCGCCCAAATCGTTCCATTTTATATGGAGCCGAATTCTGGGACAGTTAGATGTAGTAGTTTAGGCGACTGACTCCTAGTGTTTATTCGCAAAGGTCGGGTAAGTGGTTGTAGACTGTAGATCCTTTTGCTTTGTATATGAATGTATGGGAAGACATATATTTTTGTACATAAGGGTTGATCTTGGGTCAAAGGATGGATATGGAATGCGTGTTTATAAAAATGCAATATTTTTCATAATTTGTTTTATTCAAGCTTATCTTTTTTTAAATGCACGTATTTCTGTGACGTGATTTCATGTTACCGTTCGCATTTTTTTTTCTTTTTTTTTTTGTTGGAGAGCAGAGATGAGTTCGTCATGCTATGTATTTTTAATCATATAAAATAAAATAAATAAATAAAATACTATAGTTAGTCAGCCATTCAAGTAAGCAAAAAAGGAATGTTTTTTTTTTAAATGTTTGTGTTCTTTTTCTGCGTCATATTTACCGTAAATAAACGTATTTTTATTCTTTCAACTTACTTTTAAAATTGCATACTAAGGTCTACCAAAATTCCACTAGAGTTAGATCAATGTTCGCTCAACTAGGAAGCGAAAAGTGATACCATAATGCTACTTTAAGCTAAGGTTTGCTAAGATAACGGTGGCCGCCACATAACGGCCGCAGTCACAGCCGTCATGAAGATGATGGCATCGGGGTTTGGAAACACACCAACTTGCTTTAATAAATAACTTTTCAGTGACGTCATTCGACGGTAAATGGAGGACGCTATGTGGCAAGCGTGGTGGCCACCGCAGTCTCAGAAAACCCTAGCTTTAGCTAGCGTACCGTTTCATGTTCACCACTAATTCAACAATACGAAAAATAACAGAACGAATATTATGGTTTAATTTAATTGGTGTAATTGCAGTTAAACATTCCAGTAGAACAAACAAAATAAATACGCAATCTGATACAAATATAATAATTAATAACGACTACTAAAAAGTAATACTGATGTACCTACAAGGTGTAAACATTATGAAAATTTTAATTAGCTATCAACGTAATTGGATTTCATGGCACGTGGTTAATTTTAAATTAATTTTGTTGCTTGTAAACAGGTGATTAAAATGTTAATAGTGACCGAGAGGAAACCAATGAGAGGGATGTGGGAAGTGGACAGTTGTAATGGATGCGGTATTCGTGGGGAGAGAAGGAACATGGACGTTAATATTCAAGTAATTCAAAATGTTTTTCATAACGTATGTAATTTTCACTCACTCTTTAGTATTTTATTTTAGTTGCTAATATTTTACATATATCTTTTTTTTTTTTTTTTTTTTTTTTTTTTTTTTTTTTTTTTTTTTTTTTTTTTTAAATGTCGCAGCATCATGTTGAAATAGGAGCCTTTTGGCCTCGTATAGGACTTTCTGTCTCATTTTTCTTTTTGTAACTTTTTAAAAATATAATTTGATTTTTTTTATTTTTGACTGTGTTTAGTTTAATTTGTGATCTTCCTGTACGAGTCGAAATAAATACTTTTTCTTCTTTCTTTCTTTCATCGATGCAGTCTTGATTTGTAACTGTTTTTTAAATAGTTCATAATTGGACGATTATTTAATATTGAATATCTCTGTATGCTCGCTAAGTCGTCACGATTGGCTGAAGCCGTGCTGCAGGCCTTCGCAACAACGCGACGCGCGCGCCATCTACAAGGAACTATATAGTCTGCCGCCACAGTTCGCCCGAAAAACTGTCTAATTGTTGATTCGGTGGGTGGAAATAGAAAAACAAGAACAAATTATGCATTACCGTGTTTTGTTACTCGTCCCAATCTCCATGATCAACGGTCTACTCAAAAGACCATTTAGAACAATTGAGAAGCAGTGCTGCAGGAGAGCAAAAGGTGGGCTGTACATAGATTTTTCTCTGTTGAATTTGTTCCTTGATTCGGTGAACGAGCAGGACTGCGTTCGTACAGAACTACCTATTTCAATTCTACAGCCAGCTTGATCACTTTTTCCACTCTTCTGTTCCAGAGTAACAGTTGCTCTATATGAATTAACGATATAGTAAATTGCCTAAAATGGGAATCAAACTTTTTATTACTTGTCAAGAAAAAGACAAACAATTAAATTAGCAGAGAGACCGAAATAAGCTAACACGGCTTGAGTGGAACCCCTGATGTTAGTCGTTATAGATATTTATTAATTTATAAGTGTCTTTCACCCTTCGTTTCACAGCAACGTGTCGGTGTAACAGCATACGTGTACATAATGTTTTGAATTTCCAACTGGTTTAGTAAGCACTGTATTGGTAAATACTTTAAAAAGCCTCCACCAGTGGGGATCTATATAATACATCCGAGGCACCCTAGGCAGCCGGGCCAGTTACCGCATTTCTGACAGCGATATTTACAGCAGCCTGAGCAATCGGCAACGGAGGTTCGAACCCTGACAGGGGCTTTACTTTGTGTAAATGATTTCATCATCGCTGCTGCTGGAAACCGGCATGGTCTAGTTCTAAGATATTTTGACATCTACCAACCCGCACTGGATCCGCGTGGTGGATTACGACCACAGAAATCTTAATAATAAGGCAATTTTGCTTTATTATTAAGATTTCTGTGATTACGACCCATTCCCTCTTACAGAGAGGAGGCCTGCATCCCATTAGTAGGAACGATATAGGCTGATTATACGTTATGCTTATTTAGACAGTCTGTACTGAAACAAGATAAAAAAAAACAGTTATTTTCATGTCCACACTAAAAGTTAAACCCCTTCTTACATCCTAACCCAAACCGATCTTACAAAACCCGAATATGCGACCAAAGCAAAAAGCAATCTGGCGCCGACACGTGAATGACCGCAACCGTTGGCTACTACAGATCTGTGCTTAGATAAACAGCACTTTACATTCGGTCGGTTAACCGCCACTCCTTAATGAGATAGCTGATTAAAACCCGACGAATGGCGCTTAATTATTTTGTTTTGCAACGTATTATTTTTTCACCGGAAAAATTTCCGTTTTGGCAGATCCCGTGTTTTGTGTTTTTGGGTTCGCGATTACGTTATTTTCAGAGAAGGAAGGGAAATTGGGACAGTTTGCTAATTTAATTATTGGGAGATTAAATAAAACAGAGATGTTTAAGGAACTTCTTGCTTTATTATTATGTGGTTGAACATAGGAAAGCAGCTTTGCTTCAAACAAAAATATTATCTGTTGCTATGTGTTATGGGATCAGGTGGATCACGTCAGCCGCATGCACAGTGATCGCTGGGCAACAGTCTCCACACGCTGGGTGCCTGAGGATAGATGGTGCCGCCGCGGCCGGCCGAAGAAGAGGTGGTCAGACGACCTAGGCGCGTACCGCAAGGTTTGGATCGAGGTGGACCTAGAAAAAGATGCCTGGAAGGATTTTAGGAAGGCCTGTTCTCAGAAGTGGGGCAGTGTTAGCTCATTAAAGAAAAAAGTGTTATTATCTGTACAGAATTAACATTTAACTACAAGATACCAAACTTTCGAGATAACTTTTCTCAACTCATAAGTCAGGCAACAACACCACCAGCGGTCGTTGACCCTAAGAAAAAAACATCAAATCTTTTTGATTTTTATTATATCGCCTTTAGATATCGATACCCATCACGTCTGCGGAGTTTCGCTAGCTAATTTAATTTGACCATGTATAACATAACTTCAATGTAAAGTTAAAACCTAAAGAAACACCATAAGGGTTCCTTTTTACCATTTTAGTACGGAACCCTAAAAAGAACCATCCCCGATGTACATAGGAGATGGTTCTTTTTCTTTAGGTTACAACCGATAGTGCACACAATAATAAAAAGCACACCATTTTACATGTACACATTACTGAACCTCGCTCCAACAAATACGCACTTACAGAGCAAACAAAAGAAGATTAGCAGCTATCTCGAACATATCCAAAAGGTACATAAAATAGTTTTATCGCTGTACAGATAGGCAATGGGCGTTGGTCTGTAAGGTACACCTACCAAATATATTGCGTGTACCGACGCCCGGTTAAACCTGATATAAAACGGACAAGGATTAGTGGTTTGCAGACATTGCAGGAGATTTGTACCTATTTTTGTAAAGGTTAGTGTTAACTATCAGATTGTCATTGAGATTTATGTAATAATTTCGTAGAGTGGGGTGACGCCGGATATTTAAGAAAATAAAAGCATTGTCGCAGCTGTTAATTCCAATCCAGTCTATCCCTTGCTGCCCTCTCCCAGCGACGCCCTAAGCCGAAGTCCGTACCCCAAAGGGGGTGCCATTATCGTGTAGTCGCTTAGTTTTTAAGGAAGCCTTAATTTATTGAGGCATCCACAGGCAAGCCCGGTTAAGCAGACGACAATCACATAAGTCGAATTGCAAGATGCCAGTTATAAAAAAAAAAGTCGCAGCTGTACAAGTGTGCAGATAGGCAATGGGCGTTGGTCTGTAAGGTACACCTACCAAATATATTGCGTGTACCGACGCCCGGTTAAACCCGATATAAAACGGGCAAAGATTCGTTGTTTGCAGATAGTGCAGGAGATTTTTACCTATTTCTGTTGTAGCGGTATCTACAACGCCACATGCGAAGCAAGCAAGCTTTAGCGGCGAGTCACCCAGCCAGCCAGCTTCCACGGCATCGAACGTCGACGAACGACGAACGAGCGAACGAACGACGACGAACGAACGACGAACGACGAACTATGCGGCAACCGGTTCCGACTCACTGGAACCTCAGCTGGCCTGGCAAGCATCGCAAGATACAAGAATTAGTCCACTATCGACCTCCGGTCTCCGGAGGGGAGTGATGTAGCGGTATCTATAACGCCACACGTGAACAACGCGTCATACTGACATCACGCAAATCCTAAATCTCGCAAGTAGAGTTTACCGCGCAATTAGCATAGATACAATTTCCCAACATCAATGGTTGGGCAATTGCCCGCCAGACACAACACCCGTCTGGTCGGAGGATCCTCCCTTTTCTATGGAGGATGAGTGAACTTTACACCCCGTTCCTCATACCTATACTGTAAAGATTTGTCATTATTATGAGTTTTTAAACTTCTATTGCGTGATAATTTTGTAAATCAATCCATAAGTTATGAAGAAAAGTTATAATTAATTTTCAATGAATTATTTACAAGCTTTTTTGCTAATAACAGCGAGCTTAAAATTGAATGTACTTATTTATTTGTTTTTTGAATTTCTTTTTACCTTTCGTACTATAGAGTAATGTGTGTTTATTATCTAAGTTTTATTTTAATCCATATAAAGTAGTAATACTCATTTAATAGAGTCAACACGATGCAAATGCAACTGATTTTAAATAGACAGATAACTTTTATCTAAGGAATAAATATTGCGGTTTGACAGCTTCTGTTTATAAATTAAGTATTTTAAATAGTCATGTTTATTTTTCAAGTAAATCTCATCTCCCTATTGAAAAATTAGCCCCTAATAGTATTAGTTCATTTTGTAAGGACGTAAAACAATTAACTCAGCCTATTGCAGTCCACTGCTGAACGTAGACGTCTCCCACATAGTTATTGTACCTCTGACAGCAGCAGCCGAATAGCAACCTTATTGCAACGAAAATAATGATCATTGTGATTTGACAGACTTGGCAATGGCAACAATCTAATAGCAACCTTAATGCAACATGGACAGTGATGCCAAATAACTGTGAGCGGACTGTACACACAACACACACATAAAAGCACATAAAGCTATACATTTCCAGTTTTAGCTGACCTCGCATAGTATTGGTTTATCGTACAATCAGAAGTCAGCTTATTCTGGTTACAGCTTGACGTGTAGCCGTGCGTACCTTCCGATCCGGTTACCGAAGTTCAAAACAAAAAATATCTGATGATTAGACGTTTGTTGTACCATTATTTTTCTTCATTCCCATAATGGTTCTTTGGAGTCACTACAAAGGCCTTCAAAAGCCCTCATGTTTATTTCTGTCAAGGAAAAAATTGGATGGAACTAAAAAAAACTTTATTCTAAGAAGTCATAAATTAGTGAGTTTATGTAAGCGTATAAAACTATGCCTTTGTCTGATTTATTCAAAAGTTTCCCGTTTTGGTAACTTTGTAAGAATACGGGGTGGATTTATAATGTAGTATAAAAAACAACTCTGTGTTAAGTTTTTTAAGGATTCTTTTGCATTTTTTAAGATCTTGCTTCATCATCTGCCTGGCCTTTTTCCAACTATGTTGGGGTCGGCTTCCAGTCTAACCAGATACAGCTGAGTATCAGTATTTTACATTGAGCGACTGCCTATCTGACCTCTACAACCCAGTTACTGGGTAATATGGTACCCCTTGGTAAGACTTGTTGTCAGACTTTCGGGCTTCCGACGACCCGTAATGACTGTCAAAGATCTAATAATGACAGCCGGAACCAACGGCTTAACGTCCGAAGCACGGAGGGGTCTTGGTATGTAAAGATCCACGGACCAACCGCGGCAAGCGTAGCTTAACCTGATCGATCGACCCGTGCGGCTTGTACTGCTTAGCCAGAAGCCCATTTTTTAAGATCTTGCTTCAAATATAGGCATTTGTACGGTTATACCCTTATTCATGAGTTCGTCACATGGTCCGACGATGGCTTGCATTTTTGGCTATTGCCTTTTCTTAGATACTCAACGAACGCAGGTGTATCTTACAAGGTATTTTAGAACAGAAGCATTCCCAGATGTTTATAAACTATTAGTATACGAATAAAAACTTTTTTACAAAAGAAAACAACCGACTTCCCAAAAAACACTACTTCCGAAATTAAAATATTTTTCACTTTGTAGTGTTTTTGGGAAGTCGGTTGTTCTGAGGTAACAAACATTAAAAAAGAATTTCATCAAAATAGAGAACCTCCTTTTTTTTTTCGAAATCCGTTAAAATGCGTTATGATATGGGCGCATTTTACTCTTTCTCTTTAACGATATTTTCAAACAAGTGTCGCATCTGATTTATAATCAATGCAGCTCGATGTTTACAGAGCGCAGTGGATAGCTTGTAGCGACGCACACACCGATCCATGCCAAGTGAACCCTTTTGTTAGTGTATCTCACACACACACAGTTAGTGTATCTCTTCACAGTGTGTACAGTTGTGTTTATAGTTGTTAGCCTATGTTCTTTTTCGTCCAGTTATCAGAATTGCTTTTCCCTAAACATCCATTACCAACTCGAATGGAGAATCTGCAATCATTTACTAACTCGAAAGGAGAATTTGCAATGATTATTTTAACAAGACAAACAAAGAATACTACCACGTTTGAAATTAAAATAATCTTGTTCTTGAAAACAATTCAAGAATGGACCTGCTCTTGATCTCGATCACGCCTGATGGGAAGCGATGGATGCGGTCTATGATGGAACGAGCGTGCCCAGAAGATGCCTGTTCACTCTTGCTTTGAAGGCAGACGGATTAAGTGTAGAAGGTTTGCTTTAAAAAGCGCTGTTGTTTAAATGAACAATTATAACATCGCTAGAAGAGCAATTCAAGATTCATATTAAATTCAATGGAAGACCACTCCTAGAAAAACTGACTATTGTTGCATTATTTAGCATGTTATTTAGTTATTATGGTAAACAATCAAAATCTATGGAAGAAAATAGATCAACTAATAACAACGTACGTATAGTAACTATTGAAACACACGTAGTCATAGATCAGAGACTAAAACCTAAACTTTTTTAATATCATACATTCATAGACAAGTAGCATCAATCATAACTGCCAGTTAGTAAACTAACGAAGGAGGTAGTAGTAGTTACTAATATATTATTTTGATATTAATTCTAACAGTAACGTAATTGTTTTTCACAAAAAAGAACAGTGTTTTACAGAACCAAGCATCTTATAATCCCCTAAGCGGTTTTTCCTCTTAGCGATAGTCGCTTTAACTTTATTAACAAGATATTTAAATCTCCGAAACCATTTTACTAGCTGTTAAACTGGTTTAAATAGGCGGAAAATTAAAGAAATATTTTTTGTCAGTTTCACCTGAACATTCTTCCAGAGGTATTTGTATAAATAGAACTTTGAAAGGATTGCGAAAAGGTTCAGGTATCTAAAAATAGAAAGGGAAGAGATAAAGGTTGTTGGAAAAAAGAGTTATGCCCCGCTTTAGGACCCTTTCCATCATAAAACGGACTTCGTCGTTAGAAATCTACATCTATGAGGTCGCCGCAGAATTTTCATGAAAAACTTTTTTACCAAAAAAAAAACATCCGACTTCCAAAAAAGACACTACAAATTGAAAAATAACTTTAATTTCGGAAGTCGGTGACTTTGGCTTCGCATTTTCGTTGTTTGCCACCGACTTCCGAAATTAAAGATATTTTTCACTTTGTAGTGTCGTTTTTAAAAGTCAGTTGTTTTTTTAAGGTACTTACTTATACAAATAAAATCATTTGTCAGTACAGTTTTTCCTAGTAAATATTATTAGTACGCTTCTTGCTTAGGTAGTGTCTACCCTACGTCTAAGATACAAATTCAGCGTCTCATTTAAAGCTCGGACAGAATTTTATAAGCAAAACATCACGTCTGATTTCCCCGATAATTATATGAGAATAATGTCCAGAATTACCTTTTGACGAAAAGGACACGGGTATTTGAGTAATCCAGTCAGGGAATTGAACCGACAATAGAGGTTAATCAGTGTAGTAGTAGAACTGATTGCCCGTATCGTATTACCCAGTAACTGGGTTACGGATTATAGGTATTCGTTCCATGTAAAATACTTGTATTCTAGCTGCAGCCGGTTAGACTGGAACCGGACCCCAACATAGTTGGATAAATGCTAGACAGATAATGATGATTAGAGGGGCTTGTGGCTAATTATAGCCGCACGGGTCGATCAGACAGGTTAAGATATGCGGGTGGTCCTTAGATGGGTGACCATCTATACATACCAAGACCCCTTCGTGCCTCGGAAAGCACGTTAAGTCGGTGGTCCCGGCTGTCACACGTGGATCTTTGACAGTCGTTACGGGTCGTCAGAAGCCCGAGAGTCTGACAACCAGTCTTACCAAGGGGTATATATGTATTACCCAATCACTGGAGGTCAGATATGCAGTCGCTCCATGTAAAATACTGGTATTCAGCTGTATCCAGTTGGACTGGAAGCCGACCCGTACCCGTACCGCCGACCGAGCTGTATGTTGATATAGTAAAGGCTAGGCAGATGATGATGATTGAGTCTGACTGTCCTAGGTCGAGGTAAGCCACTCTGAAACTGCAGAAAAATCTATTTGAAACTAGAGCAGGTTTACTTTATCAATAGCTGGACTATTCTCAATACACAATCGAAGACGTCGCATATAGAATATCAATGGCTTCGAATCGCTCACATCAGTACCATTGTGATGGTACAGGGATGGTGTGAAACGGTGCGGCCTGTTTGCGATACAAAGCATGGCCTTGTTTGATGTCGAAGTTACATTGGCCTAGTAACAGCCTACAATGGATGTGTACCTACGTGTAGCGTACCGTGTCCAACGATTTAATTTGTTGTTTCAAAACCAAAGGAAACATGTGATAAATAAATAAATAAATCTAAGTGAACTTGGAAACGCAGTATAATAATTACTTTGTCTCATTACGATAAGATTGAAACAATCATTGGCAAACTCGTAGATGTTTGATGAAGTAACCTAAGACAGACAATGGAGCTTTACTCTCGACGCGTGTCAAGACACAGTAAAATGAAGCTAACTGTTTGCCAATACGAATGAGGCGATGCGTATGCTCTATTCTCTGTAACACTAACTCACTTGACTGCGGGTCTACTCTTTAAATACATCAACGAAGATTCGGGCCCGCCCGAAAGAAGCAATAATTAAAAATGTAAGCAAGCTGTAATTAATATTTAAACTGTCACGCCCTTTATGCCTGGCGGCTTTTATTTGGGTAGTAAGTTTTTATTTACATTTTTTATTTATTATATTTTTTGCTTGATTACAATGAGTACGTATAGTTTTTAATGTATTTGTAGGTATATTGGCGTGGCTACTCGATATATTTTTATGGCAAATAATTTAATATAATGTTCTGTGTCTTGTAATGTTAATTACTTTATATACCTAGTATTGTATACAATCAAGTATTTTTTAACTGAATAGACAGCTGTGCTGCTGAGAAGTTTGTTGCGCCACTTCTTCTTCCCAGCGAAAGCACTAGGAAGTGGTGAAGGGCGGGCGTTTTGGGGGACTGTCATTTTCAAATTTTGATGTTCGAAAAGTTCTGATTCTTAGCCTAATTTGAATAAATGACTTTTGATTTTTGTTACCAGACTCTCGGGCTTCTGACGGCTCGTAACAACTGTCAAAGGTTTACAAATGACAGCCAGGATCTACTGTTTAACGTGTTTTCCGAGTCACGTAGCGATCTTAGTATGTAAAGATAGTCATCGGACCAACTGTGGCAAGCGTAGAATAGCCTCATGCGGCTGTTATTTTTAAGCCATTAGTTCCTAATATGAGATACAAGCTAGAAATAATAATATGATTAATTAATACTTCTCGAAATTCACAAATGACTTGATACTGATCTAAATACAAATCACAAATACTAGCATCGAAATTCCAAATTCCTGAGGATCAGTCATGGAAACTAGTCGAATTGTATTTGTCGGGCTGCACGCATTAGAACTTTAATTAAATCTGTCTATTTCGATGCAGGCAGGGTTAGTTACAGCTACACGAACTGGTAATGAGTGAAATGAGGCGAACTGTATGCCAATATCAGTGGCGATGCTTGTACGGTTTAGTTTATAGTCCCTGGTACATTCGCGGACTAAATTACATTGAACGGTTGATAAAATGAGGGTGAATTATTACAAACTTATACAAATTCTAAATATGTGTATATACCTCTGTGAATGCATAAGAACTATTTATAATAATTATAAAGAAATAAAAGGAAGAAACAAAATATATACATTTATTACGCACAGACTAAAAGGCATACAACATATTTTATCATTGTGATCAATTAAAATAAAATAAACCTAGAGAGGTTTTCTTTTGTATTTTTTGTTCAGCAAAAATTCCAGACAACTAGTGCCTGACGCTGGTTTTCAAACCATCTGAAGTGTGAGGTTATCGAATGAATTTTCTAATTCTTCTTTCTACTTAATTTAATTACAGTGGGTTATTATAGACATGATTCACAATCGGTTTGGTCACTCCCAACATCGTCCATCACTTGTTCTCTTAATAAATTGTATAAGTGTGTATTCAATGCAATTTTATTTATAATCCCTTGGGAATAACTAGACTAATTCCGTAAACCAGCACAGAAAAACGTGACTTTTCAATAACACATCTTCACTCGCTCATCATAGTCATCTGCCTAGCCTTTTCCCAACTATGTTTGGGTGGACTTCCAGTCTAACCAGATGCAGCTAAATACCAGTAACTGCCTGTCTGACCTCCACAACGCAGTTACTAGATAAATTAGATGACACGACACACCTTGGTAAGCCAACGCACAACTTCACACGCGTTACACACTTAGCAACAACATATCATTGTTTGCAGAAAGGATTTTCCGAAATCCATTTGTAAAAAAAGTGTAAGGAGAAGCGGTAAAGGCTTCGGCCTGATTAAGATGGCGCCACCCTTAACCTTGATGTCAGAGCGCAAAGATTTACTGTGACAAATTGATATTCTGAGGCCATGACCTTGGAAGAACAGGAAAATGTTTTTATTGTAACTTTCACTGTGTAACTTAGGAGGGTCCCGTGGCTAAATAATAACAGCCGCACAGGTCGATCGATCAGGTTAAGCTACGCTTGCTGCGGTTGGTCTGTGGATGGGTGACCATCTTTACATACCGAGAATTATCCATGCCTTGGAAAGCATGTTAAGCCTTTGGTTTCGGCTGTCATTCGTAGATATTTGACAGCCTGTGTAGCCTCCACCACTCAGTTACCGGGCAACACGATGCCCTTGGTAAGACCGGTTGTCAGACGTTCGGGCTTCTGACTACCTGTAATGACTGTCAAAGATCTACAAGTGACAGCCGGGACTATAGTCGGATATAAAAATGGAGTAGTTTTTTAAATCGGAGCCTTTATAATTAGGTATTTCATTATATTGTGCTAGTTATGAAGATTCCTCTATTTTTCTCTGCCTAACCCAGGAAAAACAGGCGAGATATTATGTGTGTGTTATAAAGATTGGATAGTAAAATGTTTTAAATAAAAAATACGTAATTATTTCATGACGTGACCTTTGAGAGTGCATAATCAGTCTATAACGTTCCCACTGCTGGGACACAGGCCTCTTCTCTGTGAGAGGGAGTGGGTTATAATCCACCACGCGAACCCAGTCCCAGTGTTCCCAGTGGATGTCACCAACTTTGAGAGTGATACCAACGTATTGTTAAAACTTTTAAATAATTTACCATCCACACCAAGCTTAGCCCCACTAAAGACAATAAAAAAACAATAGTTTGCCCTTTCACAAATGAAGCTAAACCCAGAGAAGAAGTGTTTCGTCAAACATAATGTATGTAACGACTTAAACGGTCCCCGAACACTTTCTATATCCTAACATCCCTAGATTTATTCCCCTCACGTAAAACTTTTCCCTAGAAACTTAAATGCCATCTGCTCCGAAAAAAATGGAAAAACAGAAAACATTCTACCATTTTTATAATATTCAATTTCTGTCATCGACTGCCCGACAGAAATACAGTCGGAGACCATAAATCTAATAAATGGTTATTGAAATGAAGAGGGTACGTCCCTTACAGGTCTTTTCTGACTTATTCTATTGGACATGTAAAATATGTCCCGTTTTCATGTTTGCAATATTATTTTGTAGGTTTTACGTGTTAATAGGCTCTGAGACTGGAGAATGTTTGATGTCTCGTTCTTTTTCCTATTGACAGCGACGTGGAAGAATTTTTTGATGTCCAAAGAGCTCCTCCCTTTTGCTTTTATTTTTTTTGTATACTTGAACATAATATATATATGAGAGGCTTCTGGCTAAGTAATAACAGCCGCATAGGCCGATTGATCAGGTTAAGCTACGCTTGCCGCGGTTGATCCATAGATGGGTGATCGTCTTTACTTATTATTCAAGACCCCTTCGTGTCTCGGAAAGTACGTTAAGCCGTCGGTCCCGGCTGTCATTCGTGGAACTTTGACAGCCATTACGGGTCGTCAGTAATCCGAAAGTCTGACAACCAGTCTTACTAAGGGTTATCGTGAATGTAATGTAAAACAAGCACATCGGACGCGACATTAAAAGCGGAATTTGATAAGACAAAGCTAGAGTAGCGTACAAGAGACGAAAAATACATATTAAGTACTATAAAAGTTTTAAGGACAATATGACAAAACCTCGGAAAATGTGGAAACTAATAAACGATCTATCCAAAAATAAAATAAGAGAAATGACTGGACCGAAAACACTCGAGACTGACAATGGTACTATTACAGATCAAAAGGAAATAATGTGAAAGGTTCAACTCTTACTTTTCAACTATTGGGTCATCGCTAGCAAATCTCATCACTAATAAGTTAAACGGAAACCTAGCTCAAGAACCTGCAACAAGTGACTCAACGGAACTTAAGTGTTTAATACCAGCAACCACGGATGAAGTTATTAAAATTATTGAGGATTTAGATCCAAATACTAGTTCTGGCATTGATGGCATAAGTACAAAATCTTTAATAATTATGTGTTAAAAAACGAATTGCTAATGAACTTACAGCATGTTTAAGTATTTGTTGGGATGGAGGTATTTTCGCGATAACTTCAAACTTGCTATTTATAAATCTGGAAGTAAGTCTGATCCTTGTAACTACCGTCCCAAATCTGTCCTTATTGTTATCTCAAAAAAATTCGAGAAAATACTTTATTACTGTTTGGAAAGTTTTCTTAAATCAAAAAACTTTTTTATATCTAAAGCAATACGGTTTTCGACCTCAATCAAATCAGAGAGTATTTGAGTGAGGTCGAAAACCGTATTGCTTTAGTTATAAAAAGTTTTTTTTTTATATTTACCGGCAACTATTTATTTTGGACAACAGTACGTAAAGTATTTATTTTGAACGTAATTTTATTCCAACCCACTGAATTTTATTGTAACCCAGTACCTTCAGATAGGAAAAGAAAATATTTGGTTTGTGCTAACTCTCAGACTAAACATGGTATTGCTAATCGATTTAATTTATTTTTAGGACCGTATTTGTATAACCAGTTTAACAGAGTGCTAAAGATTTATAGTTTAAGTTATAATAGGTGTAATTTACTAATATAGGAATATTTGGCAAAACTCAATTATGCAGACACGGAAAAACTACTAGAAATTTTCTTCTTAAATGTTTGATGTAAATTGATGGCCTGAAACACAGGTTTTTCATAAACCTAGATCAGGCAGGTCTACATTACAGTTAGAATTTAACTTTCCTAAATTGTAATGAATGTAAATTATATTTTTACTTTACTTTATACCTACTTGAATAAAAAAAAAAAACAAAATCGATCACAAGCAAACAGCTTTAGGAATTTTCATCGACCTCAAAAAAGCTTTTGATATCATTAGTCCCGATCTGTTATTACAAAAAACTATCTCACCCCGGTACAGGCAAAGCACTCCAGATTTTTGAGTCATACCTGTTAAATCGTAAACAACAACAACAACACAACAATTGTCAAAATGGGTCAATATCAAAGTAGTTCACATTCTGTCACTGTTGGTGTACCTCAAGGATCAATTCTGGGGCCACTGTTGTTTCTTATTTATATTAATAACATATCCCAGATTGGCCCCAAAGGAGGCATCTCGCTTTACGCAGACGATACAAGTCTTTTCTACTTTGGGCATTCAATCGAGGCCTTGGTACCTTAAATCTAAAACGATTAAAATTTACATAATGATTGTTTTCAATCTAACCTCCATACCAATAATACTACAAAAACGAATTATGGTGTGATTGCCCCCAAAAATAAAAAAAATAAGCGATAAAACACAACTTAAAATAAACGATCAATGAATTCAAAGAAAAACTAAAGAGCAATATTTAGGTTTAATTTTAGACAACTACCTGAGTTGGAAGCCTCATGTAGATAAAATCATATATAAACTCTTGTCACTTACAGGAGCTCTTTTTTTTTTTTTTTGCGATGGGAAATCATCAAATGACTCCTCCCGCTCTGGGTGGAGCGGAAGGGAGTGTCAGACTCTTACTGACTAAAACCCACCCATGTTCCTTCCTTCGCCCTTTATGTTCCGTGGTAGCGGTAACCCTTTCGGACAATCCCGCTGCCCACTTACAGGAGCTCTTCACAATATAAACAAATGCCTTCCTCGGAAAGTTCGATAAATAATTTATAATTCTTTAGTTAAACCACATATAGACTACCCAATAGAAATCTGGGGGACCGCAGCTAAATCTAATCTAGAAATATTACAAACAGCACAAAATTGTTTAATCAAAATATTATTTAATTACAAATTTAGAACGTCAACTCAGAAACCAAAATAATGAACATTTCTCAAACTTATATTAAGTACTATACATGTGTACTAATATGCAAAATATTACATAAAGATATTCATACAACACTAAATTTCACAACAAAAAAAAACATCAAGTACAACAAATTATACTATGAAACTCCAATTACTTGTAACACGTCCTCCCAGAACAGTTAATTACGGGAAACGAAGTATTGAATTTAAAGGTGTTAACATATTATGTACTAATAAAATACCCATGGAAATAAAAGAAGAATAATAATATAAAAATACTAGCTTTAGCAAGGGTTCCTGCAAATAAACAAAATAAAAGATCTTTATTTGTCAGTACGCTGACATGAATGCCACATCTAGTAATACATCTAATTTTACTTTAGATTTGTGTTTACTCGGTTGGTGATTAGTTGATATTTACTTTTCCTTTTTTTATAAACTATCTTTTATTCATTATTGTAAATTTACTTTTAACGCCGTTATTGGACGCTCGTAAACATTTTATGTGAATTTAGTTTCTCATTAAGTGAATTATTGTTAATTCTTAATGAGAAATAAAAAAGTTCCAAAACCATATCGTATTATCCAGTAACTGGGTTGTGGAGGTCAGATAGGTATTCGCTTCCTGTAAAATTATACTGGTATTCAGCTGCATCAGGTGAGACTGGAAGCCGATCCCAACTTAGTTGGGAAACAGGCTAGAGAAATGAACTTGAAAATAATTTATATATATTTTATTGTTAGCTTGTATAATGTAAAATTAATTAGTTTTAAAGTTTTTTGCTATAACTTGATTGGCAAGAAACTTGAGAAATGTTTGTAGCTCCAAGGAGGAATATCGTTACGACAAAGCACACATTAGCAGTAAGTTACTTTTGTAATTTCAGAATTAACTCAGTACTTAGTCCAGCTACCTCGGTAGAGTTTTATTACTTTTTCATTTGAAAAATTTTATGAAATATTTTTATGAATACAGCATACGAGTAAAAATAATTCTTCTAAATTTGTCCTAAAATAAGTCAACAACATACATAATCAGCCCAGACAGGCACCGAGAGGAGGCCTGTGTCCCAGCAGTGGGAACATTGTAGGCTGATTATGTTATGTAATCAGCCTATAATGTTCCCACTGCTGGGACACAGGCCTCCTCTCTTCAAGAGGGAGTGGGTCGTAATGTAACCCAGTGCGGGTTGGAAGATGTCACATGTCTTCGAATTTTTGGTTCTACGAAATGCCGGTTTCCTCTCGATGTTTTCTTTCACAGTTTTGAGAGCAGTAGTGATGAAATAATTTACAAAAAGTAATGCGCCTGCCTGAGTTCGAACCCACGACCCTCGTAAGTCGCGGCCGTTACCACTGGGCCACCACTGCTCCACCAGTCATATTCGTGTTCCATACAGCACTATGGGACAATTGTAGACAATCAAATGAATTATTATCATCTTTTCAGGCTGACTGTACGTTGTATTGACAGGGTAAGTCAGGGCCGATAGTACTGCGCCACCACTGCCCCCTAAAAATAAGTCGCTACATCTTTTTCTTGGACTTTTCATTTTCAAAATCAAAAATCAAAATCTAAAGTCATTTATTCAAATTAGGCTTTTTCTTTTTCGTTCGTATCGTTTCTTTATTTATCGTATCGTATGTTCGTATTGTTTTTTTTTATTTTATTTCGTTCGTATATTTCGTTCTTATTGTTCCTGGTCTATTAGTCTGGCAGTTATTTTCTCAAAGGAAACATACATAAATCAATCGACACCTTTCGGAATAAAGAAAAATGGCGTCATCATAAGAAATAGGTCAAGGTTATATTTTACGTTTCGCTAAAACCTTATAGACAAAAATATTGCGTTAAGTTTTTTTTTTGGAATCTGATATTTATTCTAATGTAATCTGAAGGACGGGCCATTTAGACCTTATAGAGAAAATCACTCAGAAGTGTACCTACTGAGTGTTTTTCTCTATGAGCCCTTATTTGCCATATTTGAAAAGGTACTTAAAAATAATAACCATATTTAGATCCAAAGTTTGTTTAAAATCAGTAAAGAAATGCATATTTTACTTTCTTCACGTCGGCACAACTTTGGTTCTAGGACATGCCGGTTTCCTCACGATGTTTTCCTTCACCGTATTGAGAGCAGTGGTGATGAAATTATTTACACAAAGTAAAGCGCTTGCCTGGGTCCGAACTCGCCACCTACATTTCGTAAGTCGGGGCCGTTACCACCGGATCACCACTGCTCTCCAAGGTAGGTAGCATAACTGCCTATTTATAAAATAATAAATAAAATCATTTAATTCGAGTATCACTGACTCATAATCCAAAAAAAATAAAATACAATCCTTCATTCACATTACATACACAATAATAATAAAAAAATAATCAAAATTAAATTAACACACTATTTGAGAAAACCTATCTTTTTATGTGCACAAAATAATAATAAAACAATTTTTATTTCTGTCTTTCCTTAACCAATCGCGGAGGCTCGTTGGGAAAAGTATTCACGTTTGAGTAAGCCAGCTAGCACCAACTATCCTTACATACAAATATTATAAATGCGAAAGTGTATGTGTGGGTTTATCCTTCTTTCCCCAAGCAATGGAGCAGGATTACTGTGATTTTTCGCACAGAAATTGTTCATTGGTCGGGGAGTGACGTAGCATTTTATCTCGGAAAAATACTCGGTTCCCGTGCGATAGACCACGGGATCAAAAACGCGAGTAAAACATAGTTATTCATCATCATAATTTCAGTCGAAAGATGTCCACTGCTGGACATAACCCTCGCCCAAGCACCGCCACTTGGGCTGGTTCTGTGCTTCTCGCATCCAGCGGATTCCTGCGGCCTTCAAAAGGTAATTCGGCCACCTTGTGGAAGGCCTTCCAACGCTACGTCTTCCGGTACACAGTCACCACTCCAGAACCTTAATCATAAAACATAGTAGTTAAATATAACTTCGGGCTGCTGTCTAAGTAGGAAGATCAGGTTAAGTTATTGCCGCGGTTGGTCCGTGGAAGCGTGATCATCTAAAAGCACGTTAAGCCGTTGGTCTCAGCTGTCATTGGAGGGTCTATGACAGTCGTTACGGGTCGTCAGAAGCCTAAAAGTCTGACAACGAGTCTTACCAAGGAATATCGTGTTACCTAGTAACTGTATTGTGGAGGTCAGCTAGGCATTCGTTCCACGTAAAAAATTGGTTTTCAGCTGCATCCGGTTAGACTGGAAGCCGACCCCAACATAGTTGGGAAAAGGCTAGGCAGATTGCAGTTAAATATAACATCAGAAATAACTGGCGTGTCAATTGCTATTTGTTTTGGTATAGTTTATGATGTTCGGTCGACAGTCGACACTGCGACGACCATGTGTCATCGCGTTAGTTTCGTTTCAACAAGTTTTTGTCGCATCGACTGGTCACGTCACTACCCATGTGCGTAGTATCTATATCTAAACTAATAATAAAGCTGAAAAGTTTGTTTGTTTGAACGCGTTAACTTTTGTAGGTACCTACCGGTTGGATTTGAAAAAAATATTTTTGCATTTGATAGCCCAATTCTTGAGGAAGGCTAGCCGAGCAAAAATCTTTGTGTATTTTATAGCCCAATTCTTGAGGAAGGCTAGCCGAGCAAAAATCTTTTTGTATTTTATAGCCCAATTCTTGAGGAAGGTTAGCCGAGCAAAAATCTTTTTGCATTTGATAGCCCAATTCTTGAGGAAGGCTAGCCGAGCAAAAATCTTTTTGCATTTTATAGCCCAATTCTTGAGGAAGGCTAGCCGAGCAAAAATACAAAAAGTCAGATAGAACGCTAAGCTAAATCGAAGCTAGAAGAAAAATAGCGCGGGAAGGTGATGCGATGTGACGGGATGGGTCGGAGGAACAAGAAAGTTCACACAGACGAAGGCAGAAGCCAGTAGTCGATGAAAGAGTAACTTTACTGGTAAAAATAATCATGTCTCCGCTATGCTGTCTGTGTTAATTTTTATCATGTATGTAATAAATTTTTCGTATCTTGGAATGCACGTTAATCCCGGTTGTTATGTATTTGGAAATTATTGACAGTCGTTACAGGCAGTCAGAAGTTCAAAAGTCTGTCAACTAGTTGAACTTAACAATGGGAATCGTATTGCCATTAAAATTTGTGAGTAAAAAACCATAACATTCATGTATCTATTCAGAATCCCGAAAGTATGACAACTAGTCTTGCCAAAGGTTTGTTACCTGTGTAGTCGTTACATGAATATTACGTACGTTCGTTCGTTACGCAGCAGTCAATCGCTTAACCACTGGTTAAGCGATTGACTGCTGCGCTGCGTGACGCAGGTTCGATTCCCGCACGGAACAAATATTCGTATGACCTACAAGTGGTTGTTCTGGGTCTGGCTGTTATTTTTATTTTATTTTATTTTATTTATTAGGCTCACCAACAATTGAATACACTGATACAAAGATAAGAGATACATCCAATAGACTTATAGACTAGTGTACGAATTTCTTACAGGTAAGCACATCATGCATTACTTATTTATCGATTGATATCGAGTCAGTTCATTTACTCTCCGAACGTATTTACTGTTTGTGTATGTAAGTTTTAATGTTTGTAAACGCACCCACGATACAGAAGAAATTCCTAGTGTGGGGAGTAAAAGAAAAGAAAAGGAATGTATTCGGTATTCAGCTGCATCCAGTTAGACCGGTAGCCAAACCCAACATATGTAGTTACGAAAAGGCAGGCAGATGATGAATAACTCTTTTGGACACAAAACACAATAGAATTGACTACCCTACCTAGGTAGAGGTACATACGACGACACGTCAAGCTATATATACATTTCCAGTTTTACCTAACCTTGCATTGTACAAAAAGCCAATTTAAATAGGCTTTTTGTACAATGAGACGTCAGCATATACTGGAAATGTATAGCTTGATATGACGTCATGCGTACCTAACTCGGCACACGCACAAAATTGATCAGACTCTTTGCCCTTGTTTGGCGATGTATTAAGATTGCTACGGTTTACAGCCTGGCTCATCAGCGTAATGTAAGAAAGAAGAAAGAAAGAAAGAAAATGTATTATTTATTTATTTATTTATTACATATACATATATTTATTTACAAAAAAAAATAACAAGTTGGGGGAAAACATGCGTCACATCCACGTATAACGGCCAAATAGCAAATGGGCAAATGTTCCTTGCCTCTCGGTCTTCTACAGACTGTACTTCGGAAAGTGTGCGCAGGATCTCTACGACCTGATCCCACCATCGCCTTTTTACTACCGGACTACCAGACGAACTGCAGCGTACCAACCACACTTGTTTGATATCCCGAACAGTCGTACTCAGAGCTTCTCCTCCACTTTTATTATGCGCACAGTCAATGTGTGGAACTCTCTGCGTTCTGTGTTCCCCTCCAGATTTAATCCGTCTGCCTTCAAAGTAAGGGGGAACAGGCATCTTCTAGGCACGCTCGTTCCACCATAAACCGCTTCCATCGCTTTCCATTAAGCGTGATCGAGGTCAAGAGCGCCCATTCAACAATAAAAAAAGAGTGTCCTTGTTTATAGGTTACGCACATCATTGGCTTTCCAGCACTTTTTGGTTCGTAAACTAACCGGAACGTAAACTAAGTTCACAGAAAACAACAGTTTCTGCACACTACGTTGAATCATATCAGTATTCTGTCTTGTGCTTTTTAAGAGTACTAAAGCTCGTTACGCAATCAAAAAGACTAAAAATCATCCAAATAACTTATTTTCCAGAAATTATTTTGTTTTCCTACCCTTTCACCTTTATATCTCACGAAGTTTACGCCAAAAGTGGCATCCCACGTATGCAATATTGATTTTACTCACAGAATCTAAAACTTCTCAATAAATAGTCTCAATAACACAGCGTCTTTACGATTCCGATTTTATCTAACAAAAGAAACGTCCGTGGAAACTTAGAAATTCTCGAATAAACTAACAGACTAACATCTGATACAGACTAACATGTGATACAGACTACAATTTGTAACATCACAAGATCTGTGTCGTGTAGGTATTGAAGTGAAACAAAGATGTAGTATATAGTGATAAAACACGAAATATGTATGCTACCAGGAGTACAGCGGGGCTCGGGAGTACAAATAATAAACTCTGCTACCAAATCGAGTGGCTTGAGTTATGTGAAAAGTTGTCCGACCCCGCACTGGCGAACGTTTGGGGACGCGCAGCTATGGACAATGGAAGAGATATCGTATTGATCCGGCCGTTGTTTGATATATGAAAAACAAAAGCGTGTCGTGCGAGTGTTTTTGATTTTGTTTTGTTTTGAGTTATTTCAGAATCGTATTTATATTAATTCCGGAAGAAAAATTATACCTGTTAATTGAAATGGAAACATCGTTTAATCAGTTTTTGTTCAATTGGTTGCCAACAGCTTTATTTATTTATGTTTATTTACCAAGGTACCAACAGTTCCAACATACAAATACATAAACACATAAAATTCGTTACATCATTAAAATAGACACATCACATTCAATAAAACTACATAAATTGTCACATAAAATAAAAATATCACAAAATCTTTACCTACTTACCTAGCCTACCGACCTAGTCTATTTTGGTAGACCTTGACTTAAAAAAATAGTAAATCCCTCCTTATCGTCATTTCTATTATGTAGTTAAAAATTACGTAATTTTTTGCCAAAATTCGTTAAAAATGTAAAAGAGTAAGGGCTGTTTTTTCCAATGCCAGATAATTTTATCCGAGGAATAATTTTGAATTTATGACAGTTCTTCCATGCAAAAACTGTCAGACGTTAATTTTATTCCACGAATAAAAATATCTGTCGATTGAAAAATCAGCCCTTAAAGAAATGACAGATTTTATTCTTAAATAAATGTTACTAACACCATCACACCATACCATAACACTATTTATGTGATTCGGTTCACTGTCTTAGAAAGATTCGCACATTATTATTATAGTGTATTAAGGGTCATTTCCCATTGTTTACGGTCATTGTCTATGAAGCCACTTCCGTTTCCTCTATACTGTCTATTATTTTTGTTTATGACAGTTTCGTAATATTATTTTATATTCTTACATGTGTCTTAAGAATAGTGATTTACTGATTTATATATGATATGGAGTCAATCTTATTTCAGAGATTACGTTCTAATAGGTACAGACACAAGCACATCAAGCTACTACAATCTGTCAAATTTATTTTTATAGATTTTCAACTTTATCGCTAAAGCATTAAGGTTCAAGGTTGATTGGGAAAATTTGACAGTTTCAAATTTGATGTGCTATAAGAAATCAAACAACGGTATGATTTCCTTACATCACATCGCTATATTATCATAAGGTCGACTTTAGCAGACAACCTTTACAATACCTATTGGAGAAATGAGTTTTGATTTCTATCCGCATTTCAATACCTTGTACAAAAATATAATGACGTCAGTCAATTTTAAGATGTGTAAATTTTCGAAAATAATACTTAATGCAAACATAATGAACAAGAGAATCATTCCGAAAAGAGAATTTAACAGTAAATTAATTGTTTTACCCAACTCAGCGGAAAATTAATCAGACATCGTTCGTTTGTTTTTCAATGTAATTATAAATATTTATTTTTTTCTTATTTCTTTGAACACTGTTTTCTGTGCAGTATTTACTGATTAATGTTACAATATAATTATAAAAGAAAAAAAAAAGTTTTAATTCTGATCAAGAACAATGCTTAAAAATTATGTAAGTAGAGAATAGGAAGCAACATAATGCTAATTCGCTTCTTTAAAATAGTTGCTAAATCAAGTGAAAGCCAGAAAAAATAGGTGTGAGATTCTCTTAATGCAGGAGTCTAAGGACTATTTAATATCCGCGTCATATTTGCAAAGTCAAAGTTTAGTCATAGTAGCATGTATTTCAAATAGGCACATAAAACGCACTTTTGAACGTCAAACTAGTTTCATATTTATTAACAAAAATAATTTAACAATTTATAATTTTAACAAAATTAATTGCCCACCGCTTCCAGCGTAGCATACATCACCACGCGGTACACTCGCCGCCATAAATAATAAGTGAGAGACCGGAGGCGCCGCGGATACGTAACAAAAAGTAACAAACAGATCTCTTAAATAAAGAAAACACGGGCATATGTTAACATCTGTCGGCTATACTCGACTGTACACAGTACAGTGGCGCGCAGTGTAAGTGTTCCAAGTTTAAATATCGCGCGTGCCGACTCGCTGACGTGTAATTTTGAATTAGAACTTTCTTTTGTTTTGCGATTTTTTGTTGCGATTTTTTTTTGCTATCTGTTACAGCACTTTTTTGCTGAGTTTTGGGTGTTAGGTGCTGGTAGCCTGAGCTTTCAATAGAGATTGTTTGTTAAACTTCTAGTTCCCAACGCACAGACGAGTTTCCATCCAAATGCCTAGTATAGAGTTGCAAAACGCTACAGTGAAAAGCAAATTGTTTTATTGTGAATGCAAACATGTAATTTTGTTTGGTTACCTATTTAACTTTGTTTTGAGGAGCGCGTGGCTAAATAATAACAGCCGCACGGGTTGATCGAAGGTTAAGCTATACTTGCCGCGGTCGGTTCGTGGATGGGTGACCATCCATAACATAATTATCAATACTCTCATCTATGCCTCGGAAAGTACGTTAAGCTGTTGGCCCCGGCTGCCATTTGTATATCTTAGCCAGTCGATACGGGTAGTCA
Organism: Apamea monoglypha; assembly: GCA_911387795.2. NCBI lineage: Eukaryota > Metazoa > Arthropoda > Insecta > Lepidoptera > Noctuidae > Apamea > Apamea monoglypha. Next base: position 17,650,490 of record OU426925.1, read on the forward strand.
GAAAGAAGCCCGAAAGTCAGACAATCAGTTTTCCCAAAGGTATCGTATTACCCAGTAACTTGGTTGTGGGGGTCAGATAGGCAGTCACTCTATGTAAAATCCTGGTATTCAGCTGCATCCGATTAGACTAGAAGCCGACCCCAACATCGTTAAGAACAGTCTAGGCAGATTGATTTTACTCTTATTTTCAGCTCAAGTGTATTTGTCAAATTATTTTGTTTACTTAACAGACACAGACACACACACACAGAGACACACATTGAACGACACACATTGATTGACACACGTTGTGCAGACATTATTATCTTTGACATCTGTCACACCACACTCGCGAGTACAATCGCGCGCAAAAGAGAAAGTCTCATTTTAAAATTTTTACTTCCCTGACATTTACGCAAGATTTTACGGCTTCAGTGGCAATTTTACTTTTTTTGTTGTGATTTTTTGCCTTTAACGAAATAAGAGTAGGTACTTTTAGCTCAAAGCAATATTTTCCTTTTTCTTTTCTTTAAATAAAATAAATATTATAAATGACAGCCACCTGTCATGTTCTGTATAAACTATAAAGAAAGCGAATATGTCCGAACATGGATATGTTCTGCGTTGAGCATTGAAAGTTCGATATTACTATCCTACTAATATTATAAATGTGAAAGTTTGTATGGATGGATGGATGGATGGATGGATATTTGTTACTCTTTCACGCCAAAACTACTGAACGGATTTGGATGAAATTTGGCACATAGATAGTTACCACCAGTCACAGATAGATAGTTAGTTGGCACCAGGATTAGAAAGAAAGACAGAATAAGAATACATAGGATAGTACTTTTTATCCCGATATTCCCACGGGATCGAAACTTGTACGGGTGAAACCGCGGGGCGCAGCTTATATTATTATATTACTTACATTTAATTCAGCTGTTGACCTATATGTACTGTTTTTATTTAAAATTATTCGTACTTACTCTTTAAATCTACACTGGCTTGCAAAACTAAGTATCACATTTTTAAAATTTGAATAACTGTGAAAGTACACAAGATATACTTTCGAAATAAAAAGGACTCGAAAAAGAGTTTAATTTTGTATATAAAAAACTTTATAGTCGAGAACCTTATTTCAAGAAATGGCTGAAAAACTCTTTAAAAACAAAAATAATCCTTTTCGAATTACAATTTTACCATTCATTTTTTTGTTTTCAATTTTTGTTCTTGATCGATGAGTCTTGTTACAAAAGCTAAGTTAGACAACAGCACATACATTTTATTTATCATGCGTCTTTCACTTGAAAAATGTGCTAGGATCATGACTTTTGTGGAACTAAGCATCAGTATGCGTCGTACTGCAAGAATGGTGGGTGTGACGTTACGAACGGTCCAGAAGATGAAGCCCTTCGCTTCAACCTCTCCTCTCTCTCTCCTCTCTCTCAGTTAGCGTAATGGCTTGGTCATCAAGAAGTGCTGTTCTCAATCTGATTGGTCACGCCTGGGATGAGCTAGGGAGGCTAGTCAGAAGCAGCAGACCACCACCTACCACCCTCAGGGCACTAAAACAGGCTCTCATTGAAGAATGGGAGAATATTCCCCAACATCGGCTCCGAAACCTCGTGTTCAGTATGCTAAACCGGCTCGAAGCTGTAGTCAGAGCCCGAGGAGGCAAAACCAGTTATTAAAAATTAAATAACATGTAAAACATACTTATAAATGTTAATTGACGTTTTTGACACTAAGGTAAAAATGGCTTTTTATTGTACCTATTATCTTTTTTTTAAGTTAAAAATATTACTAATGTATAGTTTACTAGTTTCAAAGAAAGCTGATAAAATTTGCTACAAAACGTTTTTTATTTTAAATCTCTAACTTCTATAGTTTAGAAAAAAAATGAAATTTTAAAAGTCACTTACTTAGTTTTGCAGGTAACGCCTAGATGTCTGACAGAGGGACGCAAACATGCAAGACTGGCAGAAACAAAAGAAAGGTAATGGCACGGTAATATTATCTATACAGTATTGTAACTCGGCCATATCTTTGAAATAAATGCCTACAGCAGCGCGGTACGTAAACATGCGATAGGGCTGCCCGCCTCCAGCATTTTAATTACATTTGCCTACTTTGTGTTCCATTTAGTTTTGTGATTTTAAATATACTTTTTTTTATATAAACAAATAAAATACTTTGTGAATTGAATAGGAAGTGTTCAATAAAAATGCATGTTGTTTTTTGATTGGTAGATTTAATTAAAAAAAACATGTTTATGTTTGAATAACAAATACGTCTTATAAATTTGCGACCGAAAAATATTTGCGCCTCGACTGAGACGTACATACGAAATGCTTCATTATTAAATTTTAAAGTATAAATAATCCGCATTCTAATATAAAGCTTAATTAAAAATTGTTTGACGAATTCATGCAACCGAAAACAGCACAATATATCCTACTCGTCATTATTAAATTATGTACTTGAACTTATTTTTAGTGAGAAAATCGCGCGGTTATTGTTAAAAAAGCAACACACCGTCCGTTCGTCACTGCGGCACAGTCGCGACTGTGTGCATGTCGAGCGCATGTCGAGATCGAGGCGCGTAGGCACAACTCGCGCTTCGTCCGTTTGTATGAAGTTGGAATACTGTATAGATAATATTACTGTGGTAATGGTAGATCGACACACTTTCACTCTTGTATGTTTTTACAAAATTTAAATTTTGGCTGATCGCTGTCTCTTAAGATACAGGTTTCTTCCTATTTTAAGAGACAGGGTTCATTAATTTTTGTATGCATAGACTTTTTTTCTGTTTATTCTATTGTTTTGTATTGTATTGATATTGTATTGTATTGATTTGATCTGAACTGTGTCTGTATGTATTTATTTTGGATAAATAAACAATTTTAATACTCGTATTATTATTAAGGTATATTGGCAGTGGGGATTACATTATAATAATCAAAATAAAGTATTTCAATAGAAATACAGACTGTGAAAATTTCAAGTGTCTACCTATTGCGATAGTTCATGAGATACAACTCGTTGACAGACAGACGGGCGGACAGCGGAGGCATAATAGGCTTCCATTTACGCCACTTGGGTACGGAACCCTAAAAAGGTACTTATCATCAACGAAAAGAAGGACAGTTGATTATTTCAACCTAAACCATATCTATACCTTATTAAAATATCTAACCCAAAAAGGCTTCAACAAAAAACATGAAGCTAGGCTTCTATACAGGAAATGGCCTCGAACCAGTCCATTTACATAATATAAATAGTGGGATGAAACGAATGCCTCTTTTAAACCCCCTGAAGCTATGTAGGGACTTCCGCACCCTCACAAATAATGGCCAAAATTTGGACCTTGTTTATGTTTTTTTAGGCCATAGCTACATTTGGGCAGGCCATTTTGACCTAATAGGGTATTTCGGTACTAGGGTTTTTGATAAAGGGCTAAGATCTAGTACGGTACCAATTAAAATAAATCATCTTTTTGTCAAGACAAATAAGGTAAGTTATTGGAAAAATAATGTCTCTATCCTAAATGTACAGTCAGGTAAAATATGTTTTAAGCAAGTTAACACTTTGCAAACTCAAGATTCGCCAACGGGCAATGGAGCGCAGCATAATAGATGTTAAGCGTACAGATCGAGTTAGAAACACCACGCTGCGCTCCATAACTCAAGTAGCGGAAGTTGGAGAGAAAACAGCAAGGCTGATGCAGGAGTGGGCCGGACACGTCTCACGAATGCACCCGAAGCGATGGGCAAAGATCGTCACTCACTAGACGCCTGAGGGAAGACATTGTCGTCGAGGTAGACCGCGGCGAAGGTGGTGCGACGATGTGGTAACATTTGCAGGGCCAACATGGCCAGAGATCGCACAAGACCGGGAGGTTTGGAAGAAACAAGAGGAGACCTTTGTCCAGCATTGGGATACAATAATAATAATTATTATTAAATATTTGTGATTCATATAATATCTATATTAATTTATTGTTTTGATTATATTGCATGTTACTGCTTTACTACTTTTGTACGCCCTAGGGGCAAAGCATAGCGCCCTCAACGTATTAACAAATAAGAACTTGTAATGTACCTATGTTTTACAATGAATAAATGACTATAACTATGACTATGACAATGTAGGCCAAAAAAAAACCACTTTGCCGTGTTAAAGCCATTTCACACAATCTGTTAAAAAAATGACAGTTGTGATTTGAATATACGGACAATTTAAATCGGTAGGTGCTTAACGTACATATTTTCGTGACTTTACTTATATTATATACCAACCTCTAAATGTAAATTTATTGTACACTTGCTGGTACTCATTTTCCATAGTGAAAAAGGTTAAAAACGCTAATGATCTCGATGACTTCCTATCACCACAGTAATCAGAAACTTTCATCATCATCTGCCTAGCCTTTTCCCAACTATGTTGGGGTCAGCTCCCAGTCTAACCGGGTGCAGCTGAATACCAGTATTTTACATAACCTCCACAACCCAGTTACTGGGTAATACGATACCCCTTGGTAAGAGTGGTTGTCAGACTTTCGGGCTACTGACGACCCGTAACAACTGTCATAGATCCACGAATAACAGCCGGGACCAACTGCTTAACGTGCTTTCCGAGGCACGGAGGGGTCTTGGTATGTGAAAATGGTCACCCATCTACGGACCAACCGCGGCAAGCAAAGCTTGACCTGATCGATCGACCCGTGCGGCTGTTATTACTTAGCCACAAGCCCATCAGAATCTTTCATATTGATTTAATTATGTTCAATGTAGTTAGTGTGAATTGAGCCAAACCACTAAAAGATTTAATTTCCTTAAATACCAAAGTAATACTTATTTAATGGCCTAACAAAATTCACGTAACGCATCTAATCTAAATCACACACAATCAATCAATTTCGACATCTCCCAAAAAAAACAATATTGATTAGTTTTCAGTGTTTATAGCCAACAGAAACTGTACCTATTCCGTTCACTCCAAAACACGTATAAGTCAAACTAATTGTATTGTAGCTAATTATAAAATATTCTGTAAAGGAGACACTGATAAGCTGAAAGAAAGTATAAAGGTTACACGGTAAGGTTCGTTTTGCTTCGGCCGAAAAACTCCGATTGGTCGCTGTTTACAAAGAGTACAAATCAAAAAGCAATAAAAGTGCATTTTATATGTTCTATTTAGGATTTGTTTCCTCCAATAAACGGTTGAACATCGTTAAGTGTATGTTTAATACATTTGTACCATTAGGCTCTTTTTGTCTTGAACTATTTTAGGTGATTTGTTAGTGTTAGGTAGACACGGATCTCGTAAATACGGAAAGTATTTGATCATTGTTCGTAGATAGAGAATCGTTAGGAAACTTACGCTAGATAAGGTAAATAGCAATAAAACTAGTTTAAATGTTTTAGTATAAACATGCTCAATTCGCTCCTACAATGACAAAAGAAGTTTACTATCAGCCCACGGGCCTGATTCTCTATGACACAATGAACGAAACCGCGTGAAATGAACGCGAGATTGGCGTGATTTGCTAAGGAGTTGATGTGGTTTCGAAGTCATCATCTACCTAACCTTTTCCTAGTTAGGCTTCCAGTCTAACCGGATGCAGCTGAATACCAGTATTTTACATGGAGCGACTGCCTATCTGACCTCCACGAAGTTACTGGGTAATACGATACCCGATAATAAGACGTGGTTTCGAAGTAAGGAATCGTTAAGTGGTCATAGTGAATTATGACCCAGGTAGCACGGGCGCGTTTTTCTCGCGCCCATTATTTCGCGAACTGGATTTTCAACGCACTGCGTAGTACCGAGAGTTGAAAATCCAACTGTGTGTTTTCGATGCGCTGGGATGCGCTCCGATTCTCAATGCTCAGCTCATCACCGAGAGTTTAAAATTTAGTGACCCGCCGCGATATTTATCATGACAATAGCGGTCATCGACTTACAAACATTTTCTAGCATTCTTCATTGCAAAAACTGAAATAAAGTCCGGTAACGTCCTGAATCAATATTTATCATAATCTTCAACATGTTCCTATAATGAAAACTATACATAGTTTATTGTTTGGGTTCCTACGAAGAGAATATACGAGGGAAAGGGCAATGACCGCGATTGCCATGCTAAAACGCAACAACTACCTATAGTTTTCATCTACCAACCTGCACTAGGCCCGCGTGGTGGATTAAAGCCCATTCCCGGCGCAGTGAAAACGTTATAGGCTGATTATGTTCTCACATTTTACCTACGAATCCTTAGTAACATAACAGTCAAATATCTACCTACACACCTGACAGCAACACACAATATGTTTGTCACTTTATTGATTCAATTTCCTTGTATTGCACGTACGACAAATTTATACCCCACAACCACACACTGCTCCGTTCCACACAATTAACCACACAACTTCCAAATTGAATAAAAACAACCCCACGAACTGTACCGCAGATCAGCAAAGAAATTACACAAATAAACAAAACAAAAACAGGACAAAAAAACAAAAGTCAGCTCCCCTCAGAAAAGAAATAAAAAAGACAGTCGTAAAGAGACAGTAATTACCAATAAAGTCACCTGCAGCTGAGCCGCGATGGAAAACATACTTTGAAAACTTTTGTAATGTTCAACTTGTACCATACTCATTTTGAGTTTTAAATAGGTTTTTTTGTGATGGACTGTACTTTTAATCCAAAGCAATTTCAAAGAGATGTGGCTTTTGATGCAAAAAAGTAATGATGTACCTACGGGAAATTTTGAAGATTTGGTCCGTTGATCTGTGTATGTCTGTGGCTTTGCAGCTCCGAAACTGATAGACTAATTATAATCCGGATTTGCATATTTGAAAGCTTTTATTATTTTGGAATGGTTTTATTATGTTGGAACCCTACTTTTTTCTCTTAAATCTCTACAACCACGTCTCTGTTTTTTTTTGTCAAATTTCAAATTTATTTATTAACTAGCAGCGACTCGTGGTTTCACCCGCATAAGTATCGATCCCGGAGAAAAATCTGGATAAAAAGTATTCTATGTGTTATTATGATGTACAAGCTATATTACTGTAAAGTTTCATCAAAATCCGTTCAGTAGTTTCTGCGTAATAATTATAATATATTTAATAATATAATATAATTTTATAATGTATAAATTTAGTAGGATAATCATATCGTACAAGAATAAGTTGGACGATAACCCCCAATTACCCAGGTTACTTTAATTAATGACCACATTACTGCAAGTTATAACTAAAAATTTAAATAATAAATGTATTCTAAAACAGTAAATTTTCAGATACACTTAAAAGAGACACTCTCAAGTTTATAATTCCCGAAACTTGACTCACGAAGACAAATTGGAACTTAAATTCGAGACCAAACGGGAACCGAAATAACATTTTGTACATGTCTCATTGAAATGGAGTCATTTTTAAAACTCCCCCAACAGTGATTTTAGTAATGTTTGATGTTCAACATTTGTCAATGTTTATGGTTTATTTTTTCTATAAATACACGGCTCACCCTTGTTGTTTTAAGAAAGATGGGGGATTTGGCGAAATTCTCGAGTGTGGGAATGAATTTTGGGGACATTTATTATTTTAATAGTGACAGTCCGCCTAATTGCAGTTTAAAAAAAATGCCTTTTTTTCAAGAATCTCGTTATTCGAATATCAAACATTATCAAATATATTGCTGAATATCTGCTAGAATGACATATTGCAATAAAAATCATAAAAAAAACTTGTTTTGGTAAAGAAAAGGGATTATATGCAGAAGACATAATATGGAGCTAAATTATTTACCGAACTTCAAAACTATTAGGAGAATAAACACAAAATCCGAACACAAATTGGAATTGAACGATACGATTTGATTTCTACAAATATTTTCGACTATCGCTCGAACGGAACAAAAAAAAAACCATAGTGGGATATTATCCGTACATTTTGCTCCACTAAATCCGTTTGCACCAGTTATTAAAATTGAAAGCTTTCAATTTCAATATGTTTAACTAGCTGGAACTAACACAATAATATCTAAATAAATGTTATTCGGAATAATGCTTAGTTAAAGTTTAAAAAATATATTTTAAATTAAAATTATTTATTGATCACAATTTGTACAAGAATATAATAGACGGCGACCCCCAAACTAGGCATTTGCCTGTATCTTGGGAGTCAGAGTTGCGCCATTTTCAAAGTGTGGTACATAGTGATTATAAACTTAATTAAAATAAAATAAAAGAACTTAGAATATGCATTGCCATCAGCGAGAAATCAAACTAAGCAAAATAAAATTAACAGTGTGAGATCAATTAAATAACAAAATAATATCGAAAGTAACAAAATATAAATCAACAGACATCTAATCAATTATATATTGTTGCATGAAAGCTTACAGTATAATATTTGTATTCATAAAGACAATGAGCGCTCAATTTAGCTATTAACAAGCTTCCACATATTTATATAATTAATAATGCATTGATTTACCTTTATTTATAACTAAAGCTTCTACTATTTATGTCCGCGTGAAATTCCTTGTTTTAACATAAATTATATCTTAAAAGAAGGCAAGGTTGTCTTTTAAAAGATCGCTTTTAGCGATAAGAATTACCCGCCCATTGAAGAAATTTTACAAAGGGTGACACCTTTGTAAAATTTCTATATTTATGTCTATAATGCATATGGTGTAAATATTAAAGAGTATTCTATTATATATCCTATGTGCTGTGCCCTGCTGTTCTTTCTTTCTGTTTTTTTTTGCTTTTTGCCCGGCTCCTAAGGGCCGTAGCGTGATGTTAAATAGCCTATAACCTTTATCAAGAATTGGACTATCAAAGGCAAAAAAAAAAAAATCTGGCTGGTAGTCCCAGAGATTAGCGTGTTCAAACAAAAAACCAACAAACTCTTCAAGTTCATTACACGAAACTCAAATTAAATTAACGGTAAAGAAGTAACTACAAAAAAATAAAAACGCAAAAAAGTCCAATTAAAATCAACAAAAAACCCCGACTTCGCAAACTAATAACCGTATTAAGAAATTGAACGGACAAAACTCGGAGTCGAGTTAATTTCTCGTGACATAAATAAAAACGAAACGAGAAGCGTTCCTTAGGAGGGGGAAATAACAAACATATCTCTCGAAGTAGGAAAACAAACAACGTATGTTAACATCTGTCGGGAAGCACGAGCTAAGGCGAAAGGCGTACACTTGATGAGTTATAGCTCTTCATTTTAGTGAGTTTTACTTCTTTTAGTTTAGTGTCGGAGCAGTTTTTAAGAAGTTTCAACTACTAGTAGGTCATGTTGACGATGAGTTTTATATCAGGAGATTACTGTTACTGTTAACCTGCATTATCTCACAGCTGGGCAAAGACCTTTCCCTATGACTTCCAGCTCTATCGATCCAGGGCTAAAGTGGACCTTTGGTCGTTTGTTTTTTCAGGAGATTAAAAGACACAAAAAATATTTAGCAAAAATATGAAGCATACCTCGGACATACGTCTTTTTGGTTTTGTACTTTTTTATATAGTTAGTGAGTAATTTAATTAAGTACCTAGTGTACATTTTTCGTTATCCATCCATACAATAAAAGCATACCTACATAAGAACATCGCAATGAGCGATAAGGTATGTCATACGAGTATTTACTTCAATTAAAAAATTTTCATGTCTGTTTTTATTTAAAATCTGTCTCCACGAGTAATTGCTTTTTAATCGACGAAAAAGGGAAGAGATTCTCAAGTCAACGCGTATATTATTTTTTTTATGCGTGACCACGCAGTACTTTTTTACAGAGTAGTCATATTTTTTCTTTGTCTTTTGGAAACCGGACAAGTCTACACAAAATAAATTTATTTGACGACGGACACAGAACGACATTTCTACGCGACTGTACAGAAATTCCCGAAATTCAATACGTCAGTGTTGATTGCAGTTAATTATAAAATCGTCCCCTCTTATTGTCCGTTCTATTTTTGGGAGCTCTTACCCCTCCCGTTTCGGTTCAATTTCAACTTTGGGTGCTTTTAATAAAGTTTATTTTTGTAAAGCTAGATTAGCCACATTAAAGTTCTTAAATGTACACAAATCTTAAATCAAATCTAAATCAGCTTTGTCGGTACGAGTATTACTTCCGCTAATAAAATGCTCTTCTTTATCCCCGGAGCCAATGAACCATGGATATGTGACCTTCTCATAAAGTTAAACTGTGGTTTGATTAGTTTTGTATCGGTCTGCTAGGTAAAAGGGTCGGAACTAGGGAATGCATAGTTAATGGGTTATGTACTTAGTAAGTCCCAAGTAGCGGATGTTGGAGAAAAAACGGCCAGGCTGAAGTGGGACTGGACCGGACATGTCGTGCGAATACACCCGGAGAGATGGGCAAAGATCGTCACTCACTGGACGCCTGAAGGAGGACATCGCCGTCGAGTTAGAACACGGCGAAGGTGGTGTGAAAAAGGGGAGGCCTTTGCCCTGCAGTGGGACACAGAATAGGCTAACAAAAAAAAGACCCGGCCTTTAGAAATTTGAATTTCTTGCGTAACATGATTTTGGTGGTATTGTGCAGATAAAAGAGTACGTTAAACAAAGAAATTAAGTTATTTTGACCAAGGTTCAGTAAGGCATACAATAGTCGCACAAAAACAAAAACAAAAGACGAAAAAAAAAACTTAACATTTACTAAGGACTAATTTTTCGATCGACGGGTAATTTTTATTCGTAGAATAAAGTTGACGTCTGACAGATTTTTTATGGAAGAACTGCCAAAAACTTTAAATTCATCCTCGGATAAAATTATCTGGCGTTCGAAAAATCAGCCCTTAGTAAATAAAATAAGCATAATCAGCCCACATCAGCCAGCCGCAATACACTACATAGATCAGATCAGCATCAGCGTCCCCACTGCTGGGACACAGACCTCCTCTGTGTGAGAGGGAGTGGGCCATGGAATCCACAACGCGGGCCCAATGCAGGTTGGTAGATGTCACATGTCTTCGAATTTTTTGTTTCCTGACGATGTTTTCTACTACATAAAGTAAAGCGCCTGGGATCGAATCCACGACCTACACGCAAGTCGGGACCCCACTGGGCTACCACTGCTCTCTCTCTCACAAAGGCTTCTAATTAATGCTATGGAAATCTAAATTCCTGGAGCATTGTTGTAAAAATGTTAGCACTTTACCAATCTCTGCTTTGTTACATTTCACTCTGTTTGTATAATCCGTTTGAAGTTTTTAATTGTGTGCAGTGTGAGTGACTTAGAATGTGTTTGCGTTTTTCTGTGCAAATGAGGGAATTTTTGGAATTAACATAATGTAGAATTTAGTTTGTGTAGATATATTTGAGTGGTGTCTTTTTGTTGTCTAGTTGACCATAGACTGTTTAAAGATTGGGAGGTAGGAGGCATATTGGAACATTGTAGATTTACTAATGATGGGCGTATTATTTATCATTAGTAAATCTCATCTTGCAATTGGTGACTGAAGCTCTAAGAGTATAAGAAAAGCTTGCTATGTATTGCTTATAAAGTATGTGCATAATAATATAAAGCTCCTTATGCATTGAAAGGACAATGCTCATGGATGTATGTAATCCCGTACCATGCTGCATCAAAGTCAAACTTTGTTTTTTATGGACTACTACTACTACTACTTATCATATTAATTCCTACAAAAGTTCTTTCTGTAAACAAAACCCGGGAATCGGCGATTTTCAAAAAGAAATAACCTAAAAACTAGGTACTTTATTTTGTTTGACATGTCATAGAGGAATGGTCATTATTACTTTAAAAAAATGGTGATTGTTTAAACAAACATTCTATTCTATTTTATTCTAATAATTTTTAATTAATGTAGAATCGGCAAAGTATATTTTTTTTACATGTTTTTTGAAAGACGTGACTACATGACACTATCAACATTCAAGGTTATATTAATCATATCGTTTGAAACGGAGCGTCATTTAAAGAGAATAAAACAATATCAACACTTTTTTACTTTAAATTAAATTCCCTGTTCAAAAACCAAATCCCGACGCGTAATGTCGTAAAAATTATGAAAATAATTACTATAATATTTTGATCTTGATGCATGAGACTTTTTGGTACGACTTTTGGTCATTGTCTGTTAAAAAGACAAAATAATAAAATATGTGAATTGTGTTAGATTTTATTTATTTTATATTTTTCTCTTACCACGGTTTCTACGTCTCTTTTATCTACTTTCCTATCTTAGGTTTGCTGGAAGAGATTTCTTTAGAAATAAGCAACAGTTTTGTACGTATTTTTCTGTCTTGTCTGTTTATGTAATCTGTGTACAAACGTTGTTTACATAAATGGTTAAGTAAATAAATAAATAAGACCTTTTCCAAAGTTCATTTCATTTAACTTTCATTTTAGCTAAGTCGACTGGTTTTAAACACAGAATGAGCTTTCAAGGTATTGTGAAGCTCTCTACGAGCTTTATGGTATCGGGAGGAATCAATCGAACCACGATTTATCACGTAGGTATGTTGAATAATTATTGCTAAAAATCTACGTATTTTTCATATTTTTCATTTGGCTTGTCAGCCCAATCTGACGCCTAATCTCTTCTAATCTTAAACTAACTTCATGTTTGTGTCGTATTTCATGCTAAGAACTTTTAACTGACTCGCGGAGGTTGCATGTTAGCACCAAATAGGCTATAAAAATCAAAATCAAAAGTCATTTATTCAAATTAGGCTGAGAATCAGCACTTTTGAGAACATCAAAATTACAAAAGACAGTCCCCCAAAAACGCCCGCCCTTCACCACTTCCTGGTGCTATCGCTGGGAAGAAGAAGTGGCGCAACAAACTCCCCAGCAGCACAGCTATCTGTTCAGTTAGAAAATTGATTGGTTATAGACGCTACAGTATACACGCACACACATTACAGAAGAATACATTCCGGTTCACACGGGTGTTGGTGTTCATGTTAGAGAAGACGTTGTTGTCAATTCGTCCGAAGAATTAATTTTCTTACAATACATAATTTGTAACTTTTTCTCCACAAAAATATCAAATAATACAGCACTGCCTAAGCTTTGAGGAAAACGACGACAATAATGGTAATGAAAACCATTACACAAAAGAAGCTAATTTTAAATAAAGGATTCCAAAATAACATTGTATGAAAAAATCTTTAATAAATGGAAAAACCCTACATAATACAATGTTCATTTTGTATTGCCAGGAGCGAGACAATCGCTGACAAACTGCTTAATGATTTGACTCCAGAAAGACAAGCTTGATTTGAATTTTATATCCACCAATTTCGTTTGGTATAATTTGTATTTAAGAAACGGTATTAGCGAGGATTCTGAATAGAACGGAACAATCTTTTGATTGTTGAGACTAATGTCTTTAGATATTGTATTATTATGTTTTAACTGCTTTTGTATTATTCTTCTAAATTTAAGTAATATTTCGACCTTTCACGTTTATGCCTCCACAGATTTGACGATGCTTCTGGATTTACATCATTACGTGTTATTTGATGATTTCATAATACATATTATGTAATAACCAAATAAAAAATCTATAAGAAGTTAATGCAAGTGTTACGTTTTACAAAATAACGAGTAGGTAAATAAAAAAATGTTTTGATTAATAAAGTTTTGATAAATAATAAATTATGTCCTTTCATCGTCAATGAACTGACAGTTAATGAACTCAGTATCACAGTGTCACTCGGTAATAATCTCTCGTTGAGACTCATACACGCAGATAAGCTATTAACTGCCAGATTAAACACTTATTAACTTGGACGTGTTACTCCTGAAACGTATCTCTTTCAGATTTATGTACATTTTAATTGCGTCTTCACACAAGATTTCAACGTTACGTTTCAGCGGACCACGGCCTGAATGCGAAAATCTCTTCCGTCCCTTTCGCTACGTACCGCACACGACCTGCAACCCTTACGAAAACTGTGTGCCATCCCTCTCCGACAGGCGCTCGGCTGGCACCGGGCGAATCCCTTATGTAAGTCAGTGCTTTCAGAGCTGCCTCCCCAAACGGACGCGCGCGCTCCAATAGAAAAAAACCCATCGACGATGCCGATATTCAACTTGTTCCCCACACCAAAAAATATCAGTGAATCCTCCTGTGATGCGAAACTTTTATGAACACAAGTGTACACAAGTGTGTCAAGTGGCCGTAAATTTTGTAACGGGAATGTCGTATCAAAATGAAAATTTCTTTCAAACTTACGCGCCGGGATTAAATAAGATTTATATCTGAAAACAACGGAGATTTTCGAGTTAATTTTAGATGCTCCTCGCTCATTATGCTCAGTAAAGTAATCCAAGCACGCGTTACTAAAGTCACCAGTGCCGTACAATTTATGCGCCAAACATCGGTTGAGGATCAAATAAAAATAGACGAGCATTAAGTAGGAACTTTAATATATGAAGTGACATTCGTTTTAACTAAGTGTCATAAAACTATTTGTCAGCGCGTTAATTACCGAGTTGGATAAATGTTGACGTATTTAGTGGAAAGTAGTAGAATTGTAAAAGCGAATAAGTTGTGACAAGATGTTTAGCTATTTAATAATTAGAAGATAGACGTAAATGGTACGTTAATAGGAATATTCTTCTAAAAATTAAAGTGTTAAGTGACGATGAAAAGAAGAAGAGTGTCAAATTAAAATAGTAATAAAAATATTATTATAAACAAAATGGCCGGGGAATTGAAGAGAATAAAGAGGCATTCATACGTATTGAATGCAATACTGTTATTCATCTCGATGATTTACGGTGAGTGATTGTATTTTGCTAACGTAGCGTCGACTTAATTAGAATACGCTTGATCTTTTAATTAAAACGTGGACTGATATTGTTACGGATGAATAATACGAGTACTGCAGGTATTGGTAACAGTTACATAACATATATATGTATATTATTTTATCGACACTTCATGAGTTATAACAACATTGTTCGTAATCCAATGTTATTGGAATTCGTAATCAACTTTTCATTTGTTTTATTCTTTCATGTGTGTTACAGGTTAATATTTAGATTTATGCAGATGTATTTAAAGTTGAGATATGATATCAATAATCCTGTTAAAATAATACTTATATAGCCATGATAAGTGGAGATTGCAAGGACAGATAAGACCGGAGGAAATGATAATTCCTTAAATCATCGCTTACCATAATATTATCAATTTTTTTTTTAAATAATTATTTTTATTAAATTTTATCACTATCATTAAAAACATTTATTACTTAAATGGAAGTGCAACACAAAGATATCGGTGCAATCGAACCAAAATCCATCGGAGCTGATTGAAAACGTATGTGCTCCGACAATATTTCAGCCGGAGCGCGAAAAGACCGGGGCTGGATTAATTGCTTCTGTCAGTAATTACTTGGAGTAATGTAGTACTCTTTCAACATTAATCTCTAAAGGATAAGCTTTGCCGCTCACCCACTCATTCAAATTATGTTACTGTTGCCAGTGTGAGTAATTATCATAATGGTCCTAGTGTAGTACCCTGTGGTACTCCTACACTTTTATTACCGGCTTTGAGACGGCTGACAATTTCGGTGGAGTTTTGAACATTTAAATGAATGCCGCCAATGTATAAGTTTTCTTATTATAAGTTAAAGTGGTGACCGAGTTTGAAAAGTTCATTAAATTGCTTCAATTGACCGTGGAACTTAGTCGGTTGCATCATTTAATTCTTAATGAGGAAAATTCTTGATTAAAGAACCTACCTATTGGTTTTATATGTGGCAATTGGAGCGTTACATGCTTATATTTACAATATTTTTTCGTCATGTTTTCGACAACTTTGATCTTAGATCAAACCCAATTTAGTAAAAATTCGTACAAGAATATTAGAGTGGGTGCTTTGTACAAACACATTAAATGGTTATTCACAATTTGATGGTTCTTCATAGAATTCCGAACGTAAATATATAAATAAAGCAAAGATGTTCTTCGATCTACAGAATGTTTATATTTATATTTCTTATACTTAATCTTTCTTCAAACCTCGCACTAATTAATAAAACTCTTTAATAGCGCTTCCCTCTTGAAACACTCTTGGTTCGAAAGTACTCTTGGAGCCTCTTACCATGACCTTCCAACGTCTTCATATTGTTTGGCCGGTCGACTACTTATTACAGTCACTCCCGTCGTCATCATTATGATTTTGTTTATTCAGCACTGCAATTATAAAAAAATAAGAAGTCTTAAATAACCATGTTTTTCATTTTATTGATAAATGATGTTCGTTTTGTAAATTGGTTTTAACAAACACTTTTACAAGTCACAAATATCAAAATTAATTGGTACTCTGAGAAGACCGAAACAAATTCAGACGTCACAGTCTTTATCTCGGTCAGAACATGTGACCAGCGCTGGGGCTCTCTCTCGTATAGAGTCTTAGCATTATGCTGAGCGATGGCCGTTTTGCGTGAATTTGACGCATGTTTACCCCCAACATATTACTTTTTTTGTGTGTTTATGTTCTTTTTTTGCGTCATATTTGCCGCAAATAAACGTATTTTCTTTCTTTCTTTGAGGACCATGCAGATAAGTGTCTGAGATGGTATTTTTGACTGTATTAGATTTGGGCAGCAACTTCATTTCTGCCTAAAAATTGTATTAGCAGTAAATGATCCTGTTTATACCTACTACATAAAATTGCTATCCAAATATCAAATTACACTCCAATGCTACAAATTGGAAAAACATTTCTTGGATAAAGACAACGAGTTTACTCAGTTACTACGAAGCCTCAGGCGGTACTATCGTGTTCGCTCAATCTGCGCACACTGACAGCTTGCAGCGTTATCTCGAAAGCTCGCTTACAAATACCATAGCAACCCACTTTCCCCTGTCTTATGCTCAGGGTAAGATAAACAGGTAATGGCTGCATTTGATCCTCTGTTTCATGAAAATGAAAACCATTTATTGAACATACAACTGTAAGGAGATACATAAAGTTGTCTTCTGCTACTCAAACTTTCTCATACGAAATTAATAAATCCATATTGTCGTAAACCATTATAAAACTTAGTCACTTTCAAGAGAGTTTTGAGCTAAATTTAATTATTTTGCTCGCTGGCAATCTGAAAACTTTTCAATTGAACAAGTAATTTTCGGAATCTTGTAACTTTTATTGAAGTGAGGAGCAGGGAACGAATTAAGATGGACTCATTCAGTGGGTCATGAATGAATTGGAATTAAATCACTTTTGTGAGTTTGGCGTCGCGGTAAAAGGTTTTTGAGCTCTGAACTTTACTCCAAATTTAAGTATGCTATTGTACTCAACGTTTCTTTTGATTTTTTTCTTATTAGCTGGGCTTTGACGAAAGTAAAAAATAAAACTCTACTTAAAAGTAAGCTAAGAATAACTGTATACGAAGATTTAATGTTATTCGTTCACAAAGTTTGAGCTGTATTTGAATATTTTACTGTATTCTCTATTTTTTATTTAGTTGCCTCTGAATTTTTCGTTTTTTTTGTATGTATGTTTTGTCACGTGAGTTTCAAAAGTCCGCTGAGAAGAATTGTTTGCCCGGTGATGTTGCGCGGCGAGTGAACAATTCTTTAGAGCACACTACACTACAACGATCTTTTAAAACAATGTTGTTTTTTTCTGTGACATGTATTGAAAGGTGCTTTGATGTCTTGTGAAGCCTTTTAGATCTTGTTTTAATAAAATAAATCAGCATTATGTAAGCGAAAATATGATTTATTTTTTATAGAGAATATCTACTGACAAATTCACCATGTTTTATATTTAAGTATCTTTGTATATTTGTATTTTAGAAAACTAAATTAATAGGAAATTTAATTGGTTCTTGATCGCAGAAATGTATAGTACAAACTTCTAATAATAAATAAACTACAAATTATTAAAGTAAAAATATAATATCTTAACCTAACTAAAACTGTAAAAAAACTAAAATATCGCATCGAAATATTCCTCCGCATCGCTGTCGACCGGTAATATACCCAAGAGACTGGCGGCATTGCCGCGTTGTATTGATATCGCTACTAATATATTGAAATAAAGTGCGTAAATGCTCATAAACAGTCCCATCTTGTCAAAGTATTATTTTATTCGTCGTCATTATTGTCCGCGGTCCTCCTTAAAATTTGCAATCTAGCAAAAACGTTTTATACAAACCATGTTTTGTTTCATTCCTTAGTTCAAGCACATGTATATTAAAACATCTTATCAAAAGCCAGATAATTCCATTGAAAGTCCTTCTTTCAAGAGACACATTAAAAGTCTCCCAAAATGAGCAATTCAACAAGTGTTGATCTTCAATTTGAATACAACGAATAATGACCTTATTTATCCAAGTAATATAATGTTATCAAGGGGAAAAAAAAACTATGAAAAAGCCAATTTCAAAGCAAGAGCTTATTGAAACTCTCTGTAAAATGGTAATGGAGGGAAACGTCGAAACGGCGCCCAAAGTCGTTGCTTCTGCATCATCGGATTTTAAACTTTAAAATGTGTGTTTAAGGTTGTATTTTGTTCGGTGTTCTTTAATGCAGTGCGTACGGTTAGTGCTTCGATATTAACGGTATTTTTCAAATGGAACTTTACAAAGTTGAAGTACCTATCTTTGGAAGTTTGGCAACGCATTCGCTGTAGTATCGAATTTTTAGATGACTTTACGTCGCGACCAAGTGAACAATGGTCCCTCGGGTCTTAAAAACTTTATATAGTTTGCTATTTTAATGCCATGAAAAGTGAATCATAAACATGAAGACTTTCACAGTTTCTCCTCAGATTTAAAACTAGGCGAAGCGGTTGTGGAGCTTTTAACACCCAGAAAGCACTCTAAAATAAGTCCGTTCTGAATAAACCATTTTATATTTGAAGAGGCATCGACACATCTCCAAGATTTCCTGCAGTTTTCAGTTGAAGATTTCTGAGGGAAATAGGGTTAGCGGTAATTATTTAAGGGGTTTGAATCCGCTACCTGTCAGTACCAGTCAACACTTTAGTTGGGTGTTGAGGCATTTCGTTACCTTGTTGGGACTACAACACTGAATTCAATATCGTTTATTACAGTTGGAGCATTTGTTTTAACAGATTGTCTGACTTTAATTACCGGGTCGGGTATATTGCTAGCGTGTATTTCTGGTAGAAAATCCTCAACAGTATCACGATTTATCACATCGACATCCTTCTGTCCTTATCCAAATATACAAAACTAAGTGCAAAATTGAAATGTAAATAAATAAGTTTTCATCTTTTAGCTAATCCTATGCCACTCATATGCTAATCCACTACTATTATATTATGCGAAAGTTTATAAGGATGGATGGACGTTTGTTACTCTTTCACGTAAAAACTACTAACCGTATTTGGATGAAATATGGCACACAGGTAGTAAAGTTTATAACCAGGATTAACACATAGGATACTTTTTATCCCGATATTCACACGGGATCGAAACTTGCGCGGGTGAAACCGCGGGAAGCTGCTAGCATATAAGAAATATTGAAGAAGAATAGAAAGAAGGCTCGTAAATAGTAACCCCACAACTACCAACTTAGCTAACACCAACTTTATGAGCTCAACTGTCACTAATAAGACACGATTACTTTCTATATAGTTACCAAACTTAATAAGCTTACCCAACAAACGAGGGGAGAAGATGGAGACGGGTGATATTGTAGATCATAACGAAGGATAGTGTTAAAACTGTCAAACAATGTCTCGTTTTCTCATGGATTCTGTGAGGAATGATATGAAAGAAAAGGGAGTGAATGATAGCGTGATGGTTGACAAGGGAGAATGGAGGAAGAAAAAACGTGTGGCACCCAAGTAACATGACTTGAATCTTTTCATTCCATATCTCTCTGCGCTGCCACTGAAGACGCTGTGGAAGTGGCAAAGTTTTGGGCCAACAAGATATAAAATTCAGTCGTGCCAGCGACACGATGAATAAGATTCCATATCTAGTCGGATAGAAGTGATGTTGTACTTTACATTACGACAACAACAATTAAGTGTACCATCGACTCGAAAATAAGAAGAATATTTAACATTTAAAAAATACCTTAATTTTTAAGACAATGTTGTGATAATGATTTGATCCAGAAATCGTAATAGCAATTAATGAAGAGAACTGCAGCCATCAATGAAACTGCTCATTTTAACAAGCTATTACCTCAACCGACTTTAACTATTCAAATGACGATAACCAACCCGCAGTAAATATCTCACTCGCAGTCCATGAATCAGAATAGCCGATATAAACACAACATATTTAATATCCATTAAAATTAACGATGAGTTACATAGGAAGACATATCGAAACCATGTCAGTGCATTAAAGCTTGCAACATTTCCTTTCAGACAATAGAATTTTTCGGGTCAGTGAGTATTTTTTCTATCCGTATTAGTATGTATATTATACATATATGTAGTTATAATAATCGAATTAGTGGCTGCCACGATATGATTTGTTGGAAGTTCAACTTAGGTTAATTGAGCGTGACTAATGTTTATTGCCTTGTCGTTTTGTTGAAGAAGAATATAATAATAACTATCATAATCTACCTACAGATAGATTATTCTCTTCTCTGTGATGTTGTTAATAGTGACTTGGTTTGATATTCTTATAAAATTATGAAGATTACTAATAAATTTTCTACATGGGACGAATTATAGGATAGTTTGTTTCTCTTTGTTATGCCCATGTTATTTTTTTTTATTATTATTGATAGAACTTACTTACGATATTGTGGCTGTGTATTTCCAGCTATTCTTTTTAAATTGTATTTAGTAGGATCCTTATCATCACAAAAAAGTCTCCGTATTACAAAATATAAAACCTTTCCAGATTTATAATGTAATGTAATGTAATGTTTGCGAGACATGAATATTTCTACTAAACACTTATTGCATTCTAAGAATTGAATCTTCGATCCCGAGAAGCTCTGTTACCGCGCCATTTAAGCTGAGGTTGAGGTTCATTATTTTATAATAGACAGGTTGCCTTAGGTACCTATCATACTGGTGAACACTAAATAAAATGCAAACACTGTTTTAGAAACAAATAACAACACATTCATTTTATCACCTAAATCTTTGAAACAAGGATTACCGAGGTATTCCACTTCGAGCACTGATTTCAACAGCACTTGCCCGAATCGCACCTGAGCACTTCCACGAACCGCACTGAAATAAAATGTACTTACTCAAATTCTTACCCATGTGTTTGACACTAGGTCAAGCTACGCTTGCCGCGGTTGGTCTGTGGATGGGTGATCTTTATATACCGAGACCTCTCCATGCCTCGGAAAGCACGTTAAACTGTTGGTCCCGGCTGTAATTCGTGGATCTTTGACAGTCGTTACGGGTACTCAGAAGCCCGAAAGTCTGACAACCAGTCTTACCAAGGGGTATCGTGTTACCCTATAACTGGGTTGTGGGGGTTAGATAGGCAGTTGGTCCATGTAAAATACTGGTATACAGCTGAATCCGGTTAGACTGGAAGCCAACATGGTCGGGAAAAGGCTAGGCAGATGATGATGTGTATGTACACTAGGATTACTGAAATTCATTGAAGTGTTAACGTAAAGGGCTCACCTAATGCAAAATAAGAACAGACAGTAAATAAATATTCGACAAAAATTCTTTTTTTTTTATAAAACGTTGCCCCTCACTAGGAATTTCTTCTGTATCGTGGGTGCGTTTACAAACATTACATTTAAACTCACATACACAAACAGCCAGACCCGGAACAACTACTCGTAGGTCATACAAATATTTGTTCCGTGCGGGAATCGAACCCGCGACACACAGCGCAGCAGTCAATCGCTTAACCACTGCGCCAACCGTGCCATCAAAATTTGATCTCGCTTCACTTGAATTTTATCAACATTGAGCGCTCGCAGCCTGAAATTACTTCGAACATAATAAATGTAAGACAAAGCGATGCAATAACGAAACAAGTGTCCAAAAGTGAAACAACCAATATCTCGTCGAAACGATCAGATAAATACTGGAACTACAAAAAGTTATTCAATCTGACACACGTTAGTAACAAAATGTGCAAGTTTTGTGGCAAATGCTTCCAAATTGAACAGCATGGTTTCACGGAGAAAATTTATTTTGTGGAGTATCTCTAATTTCTTTCGTATAAAAGGACTTGTTTCGGTAGTGGATGGTGGAGCTAGAAAACTGGGGTAGTTGGAAAAATTTAGATGTAAGGCACATCGTCACAAACAGCTTGCAGACGGTTTACTTCGATTGAGGGTGAAGAAGACTAGAACAGCTTTTGTACCAGTCTGGTTATTAAAAGCCATGTCTTGTTTGTAAAATTTTTACATCACATGACGCCTGTATGTTAACGAAGGGTTAGGCAGACGTGTACCTTTAGTACCTTCACATTTCGCCAGTTATGTTGAAGTCCCATGTGTTAGGGAGTGCGCCTATTGCCATCAACCGAGTAAAAATCCAGACTCCGGGCCGTTACTGAGAAATTCCTAATAACACTTTGCTCGAACTGGGCATCGAACCAAGGACCTCATGCTCAGTAGTAGCACTTGCAACCACTGGATCCATAAGGTAGACATTCTTAACATTTTAGTTATTGTAATGACGACACGGTTGGCGCAGTGGCTGAGCGATCGACTGCTGCGCTGCGTGTCGCGGGTTCGATTCTCGCACGGAACAAATATTTGTATTGCCTACAGGTAGTTGTTCCGGGTCTGGCTGTTTGTGTATGTGAGTTTAAATGTTTGTAAACGCACCCACGATACAGGAGTAATTCCTAGTGTGGGGCAACGTTTTTTGTAAAAAATAATAATAATAATAACCTTTCCGTGATAGTCCTTTCAAACGTTTCATGTTCTGCCTACGATTCTTCATCTGTATGTTTTTTGCCTTGACTCACATCACCATAATTTTATGTCTAGCGTATTTCCTTTTTCCTAGACTCATGAAAGACATCGCAGCACACAATATCGTCAGAACGTCTGTCTGTCTAAACCGAGCTCGTTTACAATATAACAAGAACGTCTTGTTTAAAAAATGTTGGCAAGTCTCATGGAAACGTTGTCGACCTAAAAATCTCTCAAGACTCGTCCGAGCCAATTATTGTTAAAACGTCTTCCAGAAATGTGTGGCTTTAGTCTTCCTCACTTTAATTTAAGGTCAAAACAAAACGTGATACAATTAGGAAAGAAAAATTGGGGTGATATATTTTCGGAAGCGGTAAATATTTTTATAAATCTTACGTAAATATTTTTAGGTTATTTTGGGATGAGTGTTTTGTATCTATTAAAGAAGTATAATAGGCATGAATCATCTCATCTGAAAAAAAATACATGGCTTATTTTATATAAGTACAAGTAAGGGCGCGTTGTTTCACGTCCATTTGACGCACACGTATACGTCAAAACTGGCGCTAACTATCGTCAATTAAAAAAGCGTTGTTTCAAGTTACAATTACATAAACTATGGCCTTAACTTGTGTCAAATAATTACGATTACCTCGTTAATATTTGAAGTACGTATGTTATGTTAACCAACTGTTTGAAACAACCGGCAATACCTAATAAATATTTTCCTTCATAAAACATGCAAAGGCTTCTAAGTATTTTATGTTTGAAACATCAGCCAGCCAACAACCAGGAATTATATCGCAAAACAAAGGACCTACTCGTAGAAACCTACGCAGAGAATTATGTTTACACGCTCGAGGTCTTTCAAAATATGACAAATGTGCGACTAACTCGCTTTATATATAAGAGGCCTAATCTTCAAGGGATAAGGAACAAGGCAAATTGGATTTGGCTGACATTGACATTATTAATTAAGGCTCCCGGGGCTTGATATCCCCAAATCCTTGCCGACTGTTTCGTATTTTTTCGGGTAAACTCGGTAGGATTACTTCAGGTACTGGGTTCTCAGAATCGGTGGGTTACTTGTTTATTCATATTGTGTTCCTTTGTAGGTAAAATAGCGGTATTGAATTTACTTATGAATTGTATCGAATTTTGATAGAAAATGTATTGTTAAAAGGTTATTCCAAAAACAAGATAATATTTTGTATTTGCAGAAATATTTTTTCAGGGACATTTTGACAGGCATAATGATAAGGCTTTTTCAACTTATTTCTAAGGCAAAAAGGCGTGAGTTTCTGAATGTACCTACTACATAAAATAGAGGCTTATTTAGTCGATTCGCACGAATTTACTCGCCCGAAACGGACGAATAGGCGACTCGAACGAAGTAAATTTATTTGTGGGCGTGTCGAAAATTCCGGAAATATGTATTAGGCAATTGTCACATTTTGAATTTTATGCAATAAGTATTTAGAACAAATGACAGAAGGGATAAGATTTAAATATTACAAAATGAGTACTATTTTTCTTAACTTCATTGCATAAAATTCAAAATGTACCAATTGCCTAATACATATTTCTGGAATTGTCTACTTGCCCACAAATAAAGTAACTTTATGCGAGTCGCCTAATAAAAAAAAAAGTGACAATTAAAAAATATTTAATTTTAATTTAAAAAAATATTAATTCGCCCGATTCCGGTGAGTAAATTCGTGCGAATCGCCTAATAAGTCAAAATAGAAACAAACATCTTAACAATAAAAGTTGCAATTTTTATCCTCAAAGCTCCTGATTAAAGTACGAATTACGAACTCAAGACCTAGGATGTTCCGGAAAGTTCTTTACGAGTAGCACTTTGCACTTGTCGACTTGCTAACTTTCTCTAAAGAACTTGTCTCCCGGCTTAATATGTAAAATGTCAGAGAGGGCAGATTAGCAACGTTATTTGACACAATGAAATTCGCCCCGTTAAGTTTCCTACCTTGATATAGTGATGGGAACTTTCACAAACTTTTGAAGATTTAATTTAGTGAGACTTTCGTAATGGGTTCTGTGAGAGGTTTCCTGTTCTTGTTCGTGGAATCTGTGCGGGAGTTCAAGTATGTATGTGTGGTACAATGTTGCTGAAGATTTATCTCGTTTTACGATGTAGTCTATAAACACGTTTGATATCAACATGGGGCATCTCATGAAATAAGACGTTTTATATTATAGCTGACATAATTAGTTTGCTTGTTGTTTGTGTATAACTGCAAGTTTTTTTGTCATTCTAGTATTGTCTCTGCTGTCAAAGTCTAATTATTTATTTCAAATAGGCAAATAACACACTGCCTGCGCTGGCACTTTTGAACGTCATAATTTATAAAAAAATAGAATTGATTTTGTGCGCCCCTTCCAAAAGGTAAATCGTATGGAGAAGAATGGGCAAGAAACACCTCCGTTGTAAAATTAATATATCACAATAGGTAAAAAGAGCTACATTTAGGTACTTGCTAAAGTATAGGTAAAAAAAAACTTCAAATGGAAGCACTCGTCATGTTTTTCAGTTTTCAGGATTGACCACGAAGTAAATGAAATTATTTCCATGAATTCGTCTGTTATAGATTCATATTGCAATCGATAAAGTGGCAGTGGCAGTGTTTTGGCAGCGTCCAAAGGATTATTGATTGATCCTTTAACTTTTCACAATTTTCGCATTTTGCCATTATTTTCCTGTCTTTCAGTTACCGTACCAAGTCCCTTCAAATTACACTTATTTATATTCGACTTCCATATAATTATTTTCGTTGTGTGCAATAATTATAGCAGTAGAATCAAGTCTGAAATGTACTTACTCTCGCAACTTCAATAATTCATTTCCATGTTTTTTTCTTTTGTAGCCGTAATAAACAAAACACGCTCACTACAATAATCGAATCCACCTTTACCTAATCCCAGCGAATCATCGAATCAACTCAGTCATGTCACTAAGACGTATTCAAGACAAATGGGTGACAGTCCATTCTTCCATTGTTGCCGGTTTAAATTGTAAGCCCCTGTCTGTCAGCAACACGGTATTATTGTGGTTTATTAGTTAAAATGGACGTATTGTTAGCATGTTTTGTTCTCTGGATTGGATAATTATAGTCGTTTTACACAATGGAGGTAGTTAAGGTTGTTAAATATTAAATAGTGGCTTTGGCTGAAAATGTTTTGATGGAAGTGACGACTTGTAACAGGCTAATTGCGTCTTTTAGAGATGACGAGACAGACTGGATAGCAATAAAGACAGTTTTTCATCTGTCGTCTCAATAGGAACTCTTTGAATAATTATATATAGGGTGACTGGTAATTAGTGACCGAAACTTAAAAACATGATTTAAAAAAAAACGTTTTTACCAAAATTTTTTTTTTTACCAACCACTGTCACCCACACGGAACCGCGCGCGCGGAGTGTACGGTTGTTAAATGAATGAAAAAGTATATGCATGGTAAAAGTGCAATGGTTTTGCATCTAAAAAGGAATTAGTAACGAAAATAAAAGACAATGACCAAAAGTCGTACCAAAAAGTCCCATGTATCAAGATCAAAATATTATTTTCATAATTTTTTACGACATTACGCGTCGGGGATTTTATTTTTGAACAGGGAATTTAATTTAAACTAAAAAAGTATTGATATTGTTTTATTCCCTTTACATGACGTTTCGTTTCAAACGATATGATTAATATAACCTTGAATTTTGAAAGTGTCATGATCACGTCTTTCAAAAAACATGTAAAAAAATTATACTTTGCCGATTCTACATTAATTAAAAATAACTAGGATAAAATAGGATAGAATTTTTATTTAAACTAATATCATTTTTTTAGAGCAATAATGGCCGTTCGTGTATGACATGTCAAACAAAATAAAGTACCTAGTTCTTAGGTAATTTAGTTTTTTTTTTAAATCTCCGAAACTCGGTTTTTGTTTACAATAACAACTTTGTAGGAGTTAATATGATAAGTGTAGTCTATAAAAAACAAAGTTTGAGTTTGATGCAGCATGGTACGGTATTCCATACATCCATGAGCATTGTCCTTACAGCTGATGGTGTATTATTCTTGTTATGTACTCAATATTCTATTAGGGTGATCGGGGACATGTGTTTCTTTTGGAAAGTTGTTTAATATTTAGTACAATCATGTGTTTAAGTATCGGTCACTAATTACCTGTCACCCTATAGAACAGTTTATGCCGTAGCAGCACTAGTCAGCTGAACTAAGGGTGCATCTGACAAAGGTAAAGTCACGGAAATTAATTGTTACCTAAGCAAATTATCACCCTACGTCAATTTGTTGCCATACAGATTTTACAGCCAAGCTTTCATACAACGTTCGTTCTTTGACAGTTGTGATTTATATTATGCGGAAAATTCAAGTTAAGTAATTTACATAATCAGCCTATAATGTTCCCACTGCTGGGACTCAGGCCTCCTCTTAATATTTAAGTCCATTTGCTTAACAATTAAAAAAGATATTTTAAGTATGGAACTGAATACGAGTAAAATGTATAAAACAAATGAATGGCGTGATGTAGGAGAGCCACGTGATCTTAAAATGTCACTCCTGGAAATTCAAATGACTCAATGTCGTTTCTTGGCGACCGGAGATTGCCATATCAAAAGGGTTTATAACATTAGCGTTTATTTTTCCACAGTGCGAAAACCATGATTTTCATAATTTTGTTGGAAAAAAATACATGTTCATTTATTTTGTTCAGAAGGAATGACACTATTGGCAGTTTACTTCAAACTCACTTAACGTTTTCATGGTGAGATTTTACCAGAATTGATCGGCTGTAGATACTCTGTTGCTCCACCGGCCCTCAGTCCTTCGAAAAACATGGCCGACCCATTGCCACTTCAGTTAACATACAATAGTAATGTTTAACAAAAGGAGTCAATGAAATGAAATTAACATTCATTGTTATTTAGATCAAGTTTACTCCTGTTAACACAGGAACCTGAAATAGTATCGGGCTGGAATAGGATAAACATCTGTCATTCATTAATTCGTTCTACGCCGATTGGATTGCGTTCTAAGAAATAGTTATTTCTACAAAAAAATGTCGCCGACTTTGATTAGTATTGAGAAACCTTAATTTGAAGATACTTTAAATAAATCCAAGGCTATATTATTAAATAGTAAAGTAAGTTACTACGGGACAAGGTTCCTAATGAAAATAATATGTTTAGGTATTGACATTTGAACTAAAATAGATTTCGACATGTACTCAGTCTTTTCTGCAAATAGTGGATAGAGAGAACACCAGTATAACCTGGTCTCTGATTCCATGAAACTTCGTACTACGCTAGGTCAAAGTGATACCACATACGCTGTACAACACCCAGACATTTTTTTAGAGTAATTTGTTCTCAAATTCAAATTAATACACGGATTTCTTAAATTACAATCCACCATCACAAAATAGGTAATGCTTAAATATAAGAAAGTAAGACTTTCAGATGTTAACATTATCGCAGATGCTTGCTATTCAAGGTGAAGCCTACATCTCGCAGTCCAGGGAACATTTACATATTTGATAAATATTTCATGTGTTATTCAAATTTTTTTCGCAATTCCTTATTGCTAGACGTGATACATCAAAATGTTTTATATGCTTGTTTGTTAGATTTTTTCGGGTTCCATTAATAAGGTTTTTTTTTTCCTGGACACTGTTTCCTATTTTTCTTAGCTCGTGGACAAACATAATAATAAATATTGGGAGGGGTGACTTGGGCAGCCGTGCATGCGGCAGTGCTCCTTAATATCACTTGGCATGATTTGAGCTTCTCACGAATATGTTAACCTGGGGGTCTACTCCGAAGCGGTATCGGCCGAATGTTCGGCCGTTTCCTGCTACGAAGTTACTATTTGGTTCGGTCGGTCCCAACCCTACACTCCTACACTTTTTCGAATATTACCTAAGGTCCCGACCCAACTCAGCCGATCCGAACTTTTTTCGCATTTTTCAATAATATTCGGTTCGGCCATGTGTCGGTCCGATCCGATCATTCGCACTTTCCACTTCGTAGTAGACCCCCTGACCACAACGAGGCGTCGTCTGTTTAGAAAAAATACAGTATCTTTTTAACGAGAGGTCGTCAATGATTGACGTAAAATATGAAAACACTGTAGCGTAGCTTAATCAGCCCTTAATGTTCCCACTGCTGGGACACAGGCCTCCTCTCTGCGTGAGGGACTAGGCCGTAATCCACCACGCGGGCTCAGTGTGGGTTGGTAGATGTCACATGTCTTCGAATTTTTGGTTCTAGGACATGCCGGTTTCCTCACGATGTTTTCCTTCACCGTTTTGAGAGCAGTGGCGATGAAATAATTTACACATAGTAAAGCACCTGTCTGGGTTCGAACCTACGACCTACAACTCGTAAGTCGCGGCCGTTATCACAGGGCCACCACTGCTCTCGATCGCAATGCAATTGTATTTATCTTCAAACTGGAATTCAAACAATATCCACACCTAAACAGAAAACCGATTTTTCACCAAAAGCGACTCCATTGTTCCAGGGAAGGAATCTCATTAGAGCGCCATCAATCTTCTATACAAAGTCATTCGCAAGTGCTGGAGCTGTTGTGATTGCATTTTTCATGCCATTTTTCTTTGAAGACTGAATGGAAATCCGCGTGTTAATAAAATAATGTGTCTCAATATTTAGAAACGGGTGTATTGAACTTTTTATTTTTTTACCTGGATGGCTTGCTTTTCATGTCATTCGGGCCCGTTGTCAACCTGTGAAATGTGAAATTTCAACATGTATGTTTGTATTTTTTTATTTTATTTTATTAATTTTAAGAAAACATACAGGTAATTTCTTTATTTCTTTCTTTCTTTCATTTATCTATCTGTCTACCGTTTGCAGGCCAGTTCAACCGCATGATGGGTGGTTGTGTGTTCAAAATTGCTTGACAATTCCTGAAATGACACCAGAGTTATTTCACTTTTTGTTTACACACGGTTACATTAAATTAGCTAGCGAAACTCTGCAGACGTTATCGGTGTCGATATCTAAACACGATAAAACGAAACAAATAAAATGATTCTTTTTTTTATGTAAAGTTCACAGACGTTTTATCGTGTTTAATTTAATTTAAAGCAGTATTGGCCTGCTTTATTAGTGTACTAGCTGCACCCCGCGGTTTCATCCGCATAAGTTTCGATCCCGTGGCAATATCGGGATAAAAAGTATCCTGTGTTAATCCTGGTTATAAACTATCTGTGTGCCAAATTTCATATAAATCCGTCTAGTAGTTTTGGCGTGAAAGAGTAACAAACATACATCCATCCATACAAACTTTCGCGTTTATAATGGAAACCGTTAATCCTGGCAATACAGGGTTTTCCTGCCAGATTTAAGGGTTTATAAATGTCGAACCATCCTATTTCGTAACACCTACGCTAGGGTTAGCCAAGATATTAGGAGAGGATCGTAAGTAATTTCACTTTGATCAAGGTTACGCCCACGGTGTGGATAACGTATTCTCTTACACAGTTAATGACCGAAATAAAGCAGTTCATAAATTTGTTGGATCCATTACAAGATTAAAATGTAACCAAAAATTTTAAATCGAAGGTTTGGCCTCGCCGTACTTAGATCGCGCGAAAAAGATCGTACTGAAAAAAATGAGCTCACACGTCCTGCATGGAAGGCCAGATATGATTTTCAGTATTTTTTTTTATGTAATTTTTTACCAGTATTTTTTTTAATGTAATTTTATCGAATAGCCGGCTTTATGTGGCTGTGATTTAACTTAATTTTATGATTGTATGACATGTGTAATTACTAATGCTGACTAAAAACATGTATGTGTGGTGCAAGAAGTTTGTTATTATTAAATAACAAACTAAGTAAGAGTAAAGTATGAGTGAGCGAGGCGGTACTATTCAAATGTCAGTGAGATACAAGCAATCTCTCGAAGCGGTCGGGTGAATCTGAAGATTTAAATATTTACGGGAACAGCTAAAATTATTTTTTTTTTTTTGCACTGAATGCGACCAGCTTTTCCTTTAGCCTTTATTTTTAAATTATGCTAAGAAATTATGTTATTCTGTGCTGCTTTTATAAAGAATTTATAATTACTCAGTCCGTTAATTTTCTTACTACTTTATATTTCTTGTGATTCCTTATTTCTGCAGCTAAGAAGGGAGTGACTATTGAGATTATATTGTGTGAATAGAGATGGAAGAAAAAGCCATGTTGTGCTGACATCATATGATTTGGAATGTGGGTAATAATCATAGTCCCCCAGACCGAATTTTGGCCATGGAAGCCAATCTCAACGGAGACTAGCCATCTATGCGGGCGCCGGCTGCCGCTGAAAACCAGCGCTGGGGCTCTGTCTCGTATAGAGTCTTAGCATTATGCTGAGCGATGGCCGTTTTGCGTGAATGTGACGCATGCTTACCCCCAACTTGTTACTTTTTTTTTGTGTTTATGTTCTTTTTTATGCGTCATGTTTGCCGCAAATAAACGTATTTTCTTTCTTTTCTTTTTTTTCTTTATATTACAGTGCACAAGTGTATGCGCAGATACAGGTGCACTCTCTCTTCCCTCACTCTCATAGTCCGGTGAGATGGCAATCTGACACGACCGGAGAGAGACCAACCGCAGGACCAACGGGAATATGGGTGATGGTGATGATGACATGAAAGTATAGAAGTTTATTTCATAAGTAAATACTAATTGATTTAAATTCAGAAGTGATACAGTATGGCAATGAATTAATCTAGTTTTCGTAGTGATTAATCTGCAAACTAACCCAAATTTATCCGAAAACTTCCAAGTACGTTGACAATAGGCGTACATTTAGAGAAAATCAAGAGAGCGGATCACTAATTGCTTAAATTTACGTTATTCAATGTATGAAAGGATCTCATTTGAGAATAGCTGAAATTCAGTCAGGGAATTTCCGTATTATAGTCCTAGTCAGACATACATATCTTAATTTAGAAATAGTTTATATCATTACTACCATTCAATAGTAAAATTAATAATTTCTTGTTTTACATCTTAGGCCTGGATCGAAAGAGCTGGAAGTCATGGGAAAAATCCTTTGCTCAACAGTGAGATGGTGCAGGCTAACAGTACCATCTTAATGAGTTTCTCGTTCTTTTGCCAAGTCCATCGATATTTACTACTACTTTCAGCATTGAAGGCAGTATTTTTTTTTTTATTACGTCTGATCCCCGTTTTGAATTAACCCAGAACTGTCTAAAAGTCGTGGCTAAATGATACCAGCCACACGGGTTAATCGAAGGTTAAGCTACGCTTGCCGCGGTCGGTTCGTGGATGGGTGACCACCCATTATATAGGAGACCCCGCCGTGCCTTGAAAAGCACATTAAGCCGATGCTCCCGGGTAGTCAGAAGCCCAAAAGTCTAACAACCAGTACCAAGGGTACCAAGGGTAAGGGCGTTATATACCCAGGGTTGTGGAGGTCAGATAGGCAGTCGCTCTATGTAAAATATTGATATTCAGCTGCATCCGCTTAAACTGGAAGCCGACCCGAATTAATTATGTAGTTGGGAAAAGGCTAGCCAGATTGAACCATCTAAAACCGCCTAGAAAAACAGCCACTTAAGCATTTCATCTACAAAATCCATTTATCATCAACCACGTAGAAAAACTTTATGAACCAACCCAAATGCTCACAATGAGCTGTGACCCTACTGCCCTAAAACGCGGGGCGACGGTAAACATGTCATGTTTAGAATTATTTATAATATGGTCGAGTGCCAAACCCCGGCCACAATAGCCCGCTCAAAACTGTTTCGCGATAAATTATAAGGCAAAATAACTATTCTGACTATATTGCTTTAGATTATACAAGTGACGTTTTCGTTAGGTTTAAAGAAAAAAAGACAGATAAAAAAACAAAGAAGACACAGTCAAAAAAAAAACAGACGACGTCATACGACGTCGACAACAACGACGTCGACGACAACGACGTCGACGTCTGACGTCAGATTCTAAAAAGAAACAGTCACTTATATGAGAACAATACTTAAAATCATCTATCTATCATCATCATCTGCCTAGCCTTTTCCCAACTATGTTGGGGTCGGCTTACAGACTAACCGAATGCAGCTGAATACCAGTTGGAGTGACTTTTACATGAAGCGACTGCCTATCTGACCTTCAGAATCCAGTTACTGAGTAATACGATACCCCTAAAAAAATCTTCTATCTATATCTATACTAATAATAAAGCTAATAAAAGAGTTTGTTTCTTTGTACGCGCTAATCTCTGGAACGACGGGTCGGATTTGAAAAAATATTTTTGCATTTGATAGCCCAATTCTTGAAGATGACACTTAGAAGCCGAGCAAAAAAAAAGTCAGAATGAACGCTAAGCGAAAACGAAGTGATAGCGCGGATAGGTGAAGCGATCCGACGGGTTAGACAAGAAATTTTACGCGGACGAAGTCGCAGTGCAGGAGCAGTGGTGGCCCAGCGGTATCGGCAGCGATTTACGAGTTGTAGGTCGTACGTTCGAACCCAGACAGGTGCTTTACTTTGTGTAAATTACCTATTTCATCACCACTGCTCTTAAAACTGTGAAGGAAAACATCGTGAGGAAACCGGCATGTCCTAGAAGCAAAAATTCGAAGACATGTGACATCTACCAACCCGCACTGGGCCCGCGTGGTGGATTACGGCCCGCTCCCTCTCACCGAGAGGAGGCCTGTGTCCCAGCAGTGGGAACATTATAGGCTGATTATGTGTTATGAAGTCGCAGGCAAAAACTAGTAAATTATATAAAATTCGTCACAGACTTTGTACCAATTAGGATACATTAGTATAGGAATTGGTCTAATATAATTTACTTCAGTGCTAAAGCAATCTTATCCACGTCCCAAGAAAAATTCACGAAAGTTTGGTCGCGTTTTTAAATCTATAAGAACTTCGTGCCCTCTTAGCAAAAATAAATAAAAAACTAGATAGGGGGCTTTCCTTTGAAAATTTTTATGGTAACCATACTTAATACATTATTCTATTCCATTCTAGAAATATCAAAAACCACTTTGTAATTTAAGGAGACGCTCAAACGTATGATACCGTAAAGCGCTCAGTTTTTTTGGCGTATTGGTACAGACGCCAGCACATCAAGCTACTACAATCTGTCAAATTTCTTTAATAGATTTTCAACTTTATCGCTAAAGCATTGAGGTTCAAGGTTGATTGGGAAAATTTCACAGTTTCGGGTAGCTTGACCTGCTGGCGTCTGTACATATTACA
Source organism: Apamea monoglypha (assembly GCA_911387795.2). NCBI lineage: Eukaryota > Metazoa > Arthropoda > Insecta > Lepidoptera > Noctuidae > Apamea > Apamea monoglypha. The sequence continues at coordinate 17,684,637 of OU426925.1, forward strand.
AGTCAGAAAATAAGAAAGAAAAGAAAAGAGAAATACATTTACATTTAAAATAATTGAGTGTATTGTCAAATGTTCAAACAAAATTACTTAATCAAAAATATTTCACAAAAGTAAAATAGTATCATGATAAAACAATCGTAAAACTGAGCTAAAATAAATATTTTATTGTCACATAATTCTCAAAATTTTGAGCATAAATAATCATATTTTATTTAATGATGAGGATATTCAATCAACTAAAGAAATATCTAAAAAATATTACACTCAGCCGTGCATTTATTTTTTAATTTAATTAAAACTATTATTTTTACTTTTATTTTGGTGGTCATCGGATTCAAATAACATCAAACGCATCGCTGTTTCAAACCTTATTTCTTACCGCGCAACAAGAAAACCTATAAGTCGAGAACACACATCAACAAACACAGACTAAAAAGGAGGAAAAAATAAGAAATGAAAAAGGTTCCCAAGGGAACAAAAATCCTATTTTTTGCTTCCCAAGCCGTAAGCAAAACAAGAGAATAAAAAATTCTTAATAAATCTCCGTTAAAAAGTCCCGGCACAATTAGCAAGGAATGAAAATTGTCTCATCACAACCGCGTGCTTCGGACTAATTGCAGACGTCCCTAATGAAACTGCATGGTTTGTTTCCGCCCAACTTCCCCTTCTATTGTCTCGCACGTCCCTTTCACACTTGTGTCTTTTAATATTTCTGTCTCACTGACATCGTCTACTGTTTTAAACGTTTTCATTGAATTTCAATATGTTTGAAGCTCTTATTGGTGGCGCGCGTTCTTTTAAGGCTTTTAAAGGTTTTGTCTGTATGTTTTGTCGTTGTAGAAAAATATATATTTGCTTATTTTTATTGGTATGCTCGTAATTTAGTGCCATAATTAAAATCAATATATAAAACAGAGGAGCAGGTGTTGCTCAGTGGCAACGGCCACAACTTGCGAGTTGTAGGTCGCTGGTTCGAACCCAGGCAGGCGCTTTACTTTGTGTAAATAATTTCATCACCACTGCTCTCAAAACGGTGAAGGAAAACATCGTAAGGAAACGCATGTCTTAGAACCAAACATTCGAAGACATGTGACATCTACCGACCCACATTGGACCCGCGTGGTAGATTACAGCCCTCTTTACCAAGCCGAAGGTAGTCTTCGTAAACAAAAACAACATGTCAAGTTATTTCCAAATGAAAGAGGGTGGACTGGGGAAAACGTGCTGCAGCGATGCTTTTTAAAGATAGGCCAAGATTATGTGAGTTCTTATAGATTATTGCCGCCCGCTTCATAACGGAAAAGTGTGACCGTTCATAGATAAACACTCACTTATGAGGATTATCCTCAACCGAGGCAATGGAGTGTTGGTCTTCTGAGTTTAGATAGTGACGTGAGTTTGTCGTGGTGATATAAGGTCTTCAATATTATCAACGATACGCTGATGCATAATCCGCCTATAACGTTCCCACTGCTGGGACACAGACCTCCTCTCTTCGAGAGAGAGTGGACAACGCGGGCCCAGTGTGGTTTGGAAGACGTCACATGTCTTGTCTTCGAATTTTTGGTTCTAGAACATGCCGGTTTCCTCACGATGTTTTCCTTACCCGTTTTGGGAGCAGTGGTGATGAAATTATTTACATAAAGTAAAGCGCCTGGGTTCGAATCCACGACCTACAACTCGTAAGTGGCACCGATACCACTGGGCCACCACTGCTCTCTGTCTTGATAGTATGATAATATCCGACATTAAAGACAGATTTAAAATCAAAAGTCATTTATTTAAATTAGGCTGAGAATCAGCACTTTTCGAACGTCAAACTTACAAAAGACAGTCCCCCAAAACGCCCACCCTTCAATACCTCCTAGTGCCAGCCTTTTTCCAGCTAGGAAGAAGAAGTGGCGCAAAAACTCCCCAGCAGCACAGCTGTCTGTTCATTTAGAAAATACTTGATTGTAATAACTTAAGCTCAAAGAAGGAAGCCCTAACAAAACTTAATAATATAATAAGTTACAATATTTAGTTACTATTTTTTTTAAAATCGTCACAGAAATTCACTCTCGCAAAGACCTTTTTATTAAGAAAAATAAAACCTTTGAAACATATAAAGAGAATGTTATCTGCCTTGCCTCATTAGGAAAAAAACTACAAAAGAAAATAACTGAGCGAATGCACGTATCCTATAAATTATGTATATTTGTTCGTAACTTCAGAGGAAAAATATGTTATGTAATTATGGAGAAGAATGAAAAAAGATATTTTATTTTTAGAAAGTTGCAAGTTGTTGTTTGATTGTATTACAGGATATGAAACGTTTCCAGAAATATTAAGGATACACTCGTGGGCGAAAAGAGCAACGATGTGACCGTTTTCAGTAAATATAAATATTTTTCCCATTTTACTAAGAATTTGCGTGAAGTTAAGGATACAGTTCGCATAACAATGAAAGTTAGTTCTAGTGTTACGTCATGTCAAACTCTAGGGATATTGCTGGAATGTTTTGTGAAAGTTTATTTTTATATCAGGTTTTAAGTGGAAATGAAAAATTATTTTATCTAGAAATAGTAAATTACACGGTTCTACGACAAAAAAAAATATCTTTTAGATTATTCTGGAACATGAAGATGAACGATGATGATGCACGTTTTTTATACATAAAATTCAACATGGTATTCTAGTCGACGGCTCGAACTCGTTAATTGGTGCGGCTAAAATGCATGCTGTTATTTTATTTATTTATTAATTTAGTTTTATTTATTTATTTAGAAATAGAACGAAAACGAGCGTAAAATTTTATGAACAGACCTTATTTATTTATTTATTTACCATTTATGTACACACATTTATATAAACAGACAAGAAAAACCTTTGGGCGTAAATACATAAAAAAAATACTGCATGTATTTATTCAAAATTAAAATATTTGTATTCTTGAATAAATTATCTATTCTTTATGCCCAAAGATGCATTAAAATATGGAAATTTCGACGCTCACAACTTTCAAACCATTTTTTTTTAATTCTGTGTCCGTACAGGACTAGATAATAACGAAACAAGTAGGTATAATTTTTAATGTACACTGTCAAACAGGGGGAGGTCTATGTCCGGCAGTGGAAATCTTCGGGCTGAAATGAAGATGATGATGATTTCATAAATTTAACGTTAAGTTTACAATGTGATAATACAGACCTGACACAAAGACGTAGCAGTTAGTACCGATGCACTTACCAAATGTGTGCATCGCTCAGTAATTTCCTTAAAACATTGGCACAAGTCTAGATTACCTATTCTAGAACAGTATAACCCACCCTAGAATGTTGCAGACTTAAGCACACGCCTTCTTCCCCCATGCAGAAATTAAACGCCACCTGCTATGACCTTTACATACTCCTTTTGCTTCGTTTACGTTCATACATCTGGTCATACACGCACGCCAGTTGCGAGTACTACGCACCTGACCTTTCTGAAGAACAGCACCAATAAGATCACCTATATGTGCTATGGAATGCCCCTTGGCACGAACATCAACCTCCCTGTATAGCATCAATCAACTCAGTATATTGCAGTCCACTGCTGGACATAGGCCTCTCCCAGGCTGCACCACAACACCCTGTCCTCCGCCTTCCGCATTCAGTCTATCCCAGACACCTTCTTTAGGTCGTCCATCCATCTAGCTAGGAGGCGTCCCACACTAATCTTGCCGATATGCGGTCTCCACTCCAGGACTCGTCTGCTCCACCGGCCACCGGTCCTTCGACAAACATGGCCAGCCACTGCCACTTCAGTTTGCTTACTCTTCAAGCTATGTCGATAACTCCGGTTCTTTTCAAAATAATTTGATTCCTGGTTTTAGGCACAGCATAACCAGCCTATAATGTTTCTACGGCTATGACACAGGCCTCCTCTATGCGAGATGGGAGTTCACAAATTTCCTGCAACTTAGAATATAACTTTTCTTTTATTAAGGCTCATTCTTCAGGCAAAACACCAAAACAATAAATAAGACATAAAATATATTCCCATTGTTTCCCCTGACAAAAAGTCATTAAGAAACACGAAGGAAGAAGGAAAATATTCTGCACAAGAGAAAGTATCAGACATTTAAATGGTTGCAAAACAGCGGTGCAATTAATTACTAGTTTTTTTTTTTGCTCTAGAGTAATTCCCGGCTGTTTTATAGAACATACTAGGAAGCTTTATTGTGCTATCAACCATGATTTACTGCTTTGTAAGGCTAGGATGAAAATATCGGTAAAATATACCCGTATGTGGGTCGCAGGATGTTTTAATAGATGAATCTTAATTAGCAGTTTATAGTGAAAACTGGTCCTAATAGAGTGATGAAATTGTTGGGAGTTAATAATATTGGAATTTATGTCATTTATTTTGTTTTTTTTTTATTTTTATTTTATTTTAAATCGAAGATAGATCGATTTGACCGAAACATAGGAACAAAATCAAAATATTTTATTTCGCATAAACCTACTTATGAAACGTCAGAAGCTAGGTGCACGACTCCAATAGGTCGTTTCCTATGGAGACGAGCCGGCATGAAACTCTTGTACAAAACGATTGGCTTTTACAATATTTTCAAATTACAGCATTTATAAGGACGAGAAGACAGCGCAGGTCTATCAACAAGTACCAGGTACTTAATAAAGAAAAAAATGGTCTACAAATCTACAGTCTTCAAGTCCTACAACGTTCTGACATTACACATAATAAGATCTACAAATTAAAAAAAAAAAAGGATGACACCATCCTTTCCCTACATTGCTTAGTCAGTCGTTAAATTCAGCTAAAAGGTGCTGGATATGTTCTACTCCACAATATAGCATTTATTGGATGTAAAATTATTAATATTGGATTTCTAGTAGCTCACTACAGGGGCTTTACACCCGTCGTACCACGATTGTTTCTTGGAAACGTATCGACATCGGTGGCAGTAACTTAATCGGATAAAACTGGATGTTAGGTACGGTTTCACTCGTGTAAATGCACATGCATTTACCTACATAGGTATTGGAAAGGGCTCGTGGCTAAATAATAACAGCCGCACGGGTTCAACAAAGGTTAACCTACCTATGCTGCGATGGGTTCGTGGATGGATCCATCCATTTATACAATATCGAGACCCTTCCGTGACTCGGAAAGCACGTTAAGCCGTTGGTCCTGGCTGTCATTAGATCATTGAAATCCAATACGGATACGTTTTGTCAGACGCCCAAAAACTCTGACAACCAGTCTTACGAAACGGTATCAGCACACGCAGAACACGCTCATACCCAGCATTTACTCCATGTAAAATATTGGTATGCAGCTGCATCCGATTAGACTGGAAGCTGACCCCAACATAGTTGGGAAAAGTCTGGGCAGATTGAGATATTGGAAACGTAGTAATTGTGCGATACAACTGAAAGCTTTTTTAAGCAAAATTCGTGATTCATGATAACTACCAAACCGGTGCGACTTGACTCGAAACCAACTTAAATTGACATTGACCTTTGTCAATGTCAATGTAAATTTAGTTAAAGCAACTTCTTAGTTAAAGGGTATTGACTCTTCAATACCCTTTAAATAAGAAGTTGCTTTAACTAAATTTTAGTCGTTCGATTATATAGGAAAACTGCAGTGCTATATTTTCATTTGTAATGTTTTATAATGTACGTGCGAATGTACGATGACAATGATATTTTTTGTAAATTTTAATTTGTATCATTTTATAATCTACGTAGATAATGTTACGAGTTTCGGGGTTCGTGACAATTAAAACTGCCGATATAAATTACCAAAAATTACACTTTAATTTAAACAACAACTCAAACACACTAATTATAAAACACAATTACACTTAAGTTGCACTTGAAGATCGCTTTCGATGTATTCACTTGTATCGCTTTTCCAACTCTGCCTGCGTCGTCGAGAGATCGCGTCTTATATAGTGCCGCAGATAGTTCTAGAACCTTCTATTGTAGAAACATCTAGAATGTTCGAGTACATACCGGCCCCGACTGACGAGATGTCGATAGTTCTTGAAAGTTCTAGCATCGAAATTTCTGGAAGGATCTATTAGTTTTGCTACTCGATACTAGATGGCGCTAGTGGTAACTTGTGGCGCGCAACAATAAGAATCTTATTTATAAATAATGATTAATTAACACAAAATATCATTACAGGCCCACGGCGATTGGATTATCGCCTTGGAATATCCTGTAATGATATTTTACGGTCTTGAGGTATCCTATAATGATATTTTACCGTCTTGGGTTATCCTGTAATGATATTTTTTTTGAAAAGTTCAAGTTTCCAATAATTTGGATCTAGATCCAAATCATGAAATTACTATGCGCTGTCACTTTTTTGCTGGCTATTTCATAAAGTCTAGATGTCTAGACACATAACTTTTATACGATCATAATTACCTACTGATCATCTACTTTATTTTTTTGTAATAAATTATAGGAAAAAGTCGCCTACTTTAAAAATACCTAGGTATATATTTTTATTAAGAAGGCGCCTCTTTTCCGTCACATTATTGAATACTCGGTAATGGAATCAATTATGCTAATATTCTAAGATGTTGGAACTCAGAGCAGGTACTCGCACATAAAATAAAATAAAAATGGAAGATAACATTTGATTTCTATCTAAAACTATATACTGCAGAGATGAGATATTTCATTTATTTCCTTAATTAAGATAATATTATATTACATTATATAAGCTAAAATTTAAAATAATAATAAGTACGTGTGAAAAAATAAGTAAAAGCATCATAGGGCATCAAAAAGTCGTCCGCATCGCTGTCAACAGGAACAGTACCCAAAAGGCTGGCATTGGCATTGCCACGTTGGCGATGCTAATTCTGAAATTTCAAGTGAACGACATTGCAATCGATTGTCATTTTATGTAGGTAACGCAATTATCCCACTGGTCGTATAATATGGCACATAAAAATTTAGAAAGAGACGGTCACGCTAGTATAGTAGTAGCACACTAGTCTGTGGCGGCATCTACATCGCCACATGCAAATTACGAATCAAACTAACGTCATGCAAAATCCTGCATCACGCAAGCAAGTTTACCGCGCAACTAGAGTATATGCAACGTCCCAACATCAATCGTCGAGCAGTTGCCCAACATGATGTTTAATGATGTAAATGATGACTAGTGAACAAAACAGAGTGACCTTTTCTAATAAATAAGACCTGCAACCACAAAACACGTCTTGATACTTACCAAGGTTTTATGAAGGCATTGTAAAACCCAGTCTTGCCTAAAGTATATGGGGTACAACATGGTTATTTAGAAAAATATAAGTGGCTTTATGTCAACTATTATAGTTTGACAACGTTTCATATTTTTGGCGTTAAACTAGCAAAGACATACAGAGTTGCGTTTACATATAGCTTCTTCCCACGGCTCCGCCCGCGTGGATGTCAGAATCCCACGTGATCGTAGATATCGCAAAATTACCGCACGGGATCGTATTACCGGGTTAAAAACTATCCTATGTGCCATTGCAGGTTATAAACTATCCGTGTGCCAAATTTAATCCAAATCCGTTTAGCCGTTTTAGCGTGATTGAGTAATAAACATACAAACTTTCAAATAGTAGGATTTTGATAAAAGCAGTCATTTTTGTAATGAACTATAAACAAAACAATATTAAAAAGGATTTTACCTATTATTAAAAGAGTTGACTAGCTAGAGTAACTATATGAACCAAATGAAAATCTAGATAAACCAAATTCTGCGTAGACCTGTCTAAAAAAAGTCGCCAAGTTTCACACGAAGGTTTCCGTACTGCCGTATTATACCACTACATATTTAAAAAAAAAAAAAACTATAGCAAAAGAAACACGTTTTTTGTATGGGGACCCCTTAAATTTATTTAATTTTTATTATTTGTTATTATAGTGGCACCAGTAGTGGTACTCTAGGAAAAATTCAGTGTCTACGTATTACAGATAAAAAATACAGCCATGTGACAGACCGACGAACAGACGGACGGACTGCGGAGCCTTAGTAATAGGGTTCCGTTCGCACCCTTTGACTACGACGTCCCCCTTAATTTTCTTAGTGGAAACAAATTAAAAATTTAAGCCCCCGAAGTTAATTTACTTTACTTTACACAAATCTAACACGCCAAGTAATCAGTTAAATTAGCAAGGAAAGTGCTTGCTTGCGAAAAATAAGCTCCAAAGATACACTTCGTTGCAAAAGTATCTTCGAAAACTGTTCTCCGAAAAAATCAAGCGTCAAGGATTAATTTTAAGCAAAAAAATCGGGAGGCACGTTTCTTAATCTTTGGTAATTAGCGAGAAAATTTTTCATCCAACTTTCCGGTCCGTTGAAAAGTATTAATCAAAATGCCGAACGATCTGAAACGTAGTAAATCAACATAAGCGAAAAATCTTTAATGAGAAGCAACGGAGGCAAAATTATCGGGACCTTGCCACGCGGCCGGAATACCTAAACCTTAATTATACCTTTTTTTACACAGATTCATTAAATCACCTTTAGAAGTTGACACGTGTTTTAAGCCAGGAAAGTTGTTTTTTGCGCTTTTTCTTCTTCACCATTTGCTCGACTCGGCGTTTAGATGACAATGGACATTTTAAAGGTTGTAAGCGAATGTAATGTACCGTGAATTATCGGATTTTGATCACGACTTCACTCACTTTCGTTTTTTAAGTCTAATTTTTTTATATAATACAAGTTGCGCCTCGCTGTTTTACCCGCATAAGTTTTGATCCCGTGGGAATATCGGAATAAAAAGTATCCTAAGTGTTTTCTGACAATGTACAAAAGGAAAACCTACCACAGGAAGACATTAGCTACAACACACTTGAAACATACATCAAAGAACATATTGAACAGGCTAAGATTTCAAAAACTAAAATCCTTAATTTACCTCAGAAGGACTGGATTAATAAGTCTATAATTAACAATATTACTGAAAGAAATCAACTATGGCATAATTATCTAAAAGACCCAAACAGTGAACTATTAAAATCCAAGGTAACAGCTGCAAAGGATAAAGTAAAAAGGACGATATGCAAAGAAAAGAAGAAATATTATTATGATGCCTTTGATAAATGCAAAAAAAACCCCAAGAAGATGTGGAAATTGATAAATACTTTAGCTAAAAATAAAATTACATATAACTGTGCTCCCCCAAAGTTAATTGTAAATAATACTATCATATCAAATGGTACAGAAATTTGTAACAGTTTTAATCATTATTTCGCGACAATCGGCTCTATATTAGCCCATAACATACAAACAAACCAACCTTACACTACACACACAAACACACAACATACTCTATACATAACTAAGGATAGTCGGAGCCCTAATCTATCGGAACTCGATCCTTGTTCCAAAGACGACATCAATAAAATTATAGATAACCTTGACAATAACACCAGTTGTGGCATAGACGGTATAACCACAAAGGCTCTGAAGTGTATCGGACACCAAATAGCTAATAATCTTGCAAATTGTATTAATGAATGTCTGAAGAATGGTGTTTTCCCAGACAGTCTTAAGATAGCCAAGGTGACCCCTATTTATAAAGCTGGAACTAAAACTGATCCCGGCAATTACCGGCCTATCTCAGTGTTGCCTGTTATTTCAAAAATATTTGAAAAAGTTTTATATGCACGCCTATTTGATTACTTAAAAGAAATAGATTTTTTATATGAACATCAGTACGGATTTAGACCACATTCTAATACACTTGCAGCAACAATAGATTTAGTAACTAAAATTAAAAATAATATTGACAAAAAGCAACTAGTTTTAGGTATTTTCATTGATCTTAAAAAAGCTTTTGATACGATAAGTCATTCTATACTATTACAAAAGCTAAAAAGCATTGGAATCACTGCCAAAGCCTACAAAATATTCGAGTCTTATCTTACAAACAGACGTCAGATAGTAAAAATTGATAATTTTGAAAGCACACCTGCAGAAATAGTATGCGGAGTACCACAGGGATCAGTTTTAGGCCCACTGCTTTTCTTAATTTATATAAATAATATAAGTAATATTGGATTAGCGGGACATATCTCACTATACGCAGACGACACATGTCTTTTTTATTTCGGTAACTCCATACTTAAGGTTACTGCTGAAGCACAGCAAGACCTTCATATCTTAAATACGTGGCTTAAGCGAAACTTACTAACTATTAATGTAAACAAAACTGCATACATAATATTTTCTCCTAAAAACAAAAAGATTTCTGATTTCCCTCCTCTTGTGATAGATGGCCAACAGCTTTTAAGATCAAACCATGAGAAATACTTAGGCCTGATCTTGGACAGCAGACTTAATTTCAGACCACACATTGATTACATAAGAAACAAATTGATACCGTTAACTGGAGCTCTGCGAAATATCGCGAAATGTGTGCCATTTCATTTACGCTACACGATTTATAACACACTCATCAAACCGCACTTAGACTATTTAATACAAGTATGGGGACAAGCCGCTATTACACATCTTCATGACCTACAAGTAACTCAAAATAAAGCAATTAAAACTCTGTTCAATTACAATTACTTAACACCTACAAAAGAACTTTATGCTAAAACTAAACTATTTAACTTACAAAAATTATACACATACCACACATGCATACTAATTAAAAAAATTCTAACGAACAAAATACACTCACAAATCTCTTTCAAACGTAAAACATACCACTACTACGCTAGGAATAGGGATAGTATAGAACTACCTTCAGTAAGAACTTTATACGGAAGAAGAACTATTCAGTTTGAGGGAGCGCAGATTTATAATAAATTACCAAAAGACATAAGGGATTCCTCATCTATTAATATATTTAAAAATAGGTTAAAGTTGTATTTGGCCAATTAACAATAATATACCACTACCTACATTTCTGTACTCGATTGTTCGAACGACAAATAACTTACTACTTAAGTTTTTTTTTTGTTATGCTAAGTTTCTCATATTTAAGTGAACTATGTATGTTCTTTTGAGAAATAAATTTCTTTAAACCGAATCCTGGTTCTAAACCTGTGCCAAATTTCATTCAAATCCGTGTAGTAGTTTTTGCGTGAAAGAGTAACAAACATCCATCCATCCATCCATCCATACACACTTTCGCGTTTATAATGTTATAGTAAGTAGGATGTTTTTGTAGATCAGATTTACACAGTCATTATTATTTCATAAAATAATAATTACTAGTTATCAGTTATCCTTTAAGATTAAGAAAAAAATCATACGAAAAAAGAACATTCATTTAAAACGATTACGGAGATAAAAATGTTCCAGTTACTCAAAAATTACAAGTCGCAAGACCTTGTAATTTTCTTGTGTAAATGTTGTTTCTTTGTAGCAGTCATTTCGGTTCCCAGAAGAGTTATTCCGGTAAGTTTAACATTTTGTATAAAAATTACGGAACCGAAATAATTAAACAGTCAACTATGGCTTCGTTATTAAAAAAACACTCGCTTTAAATAATGAAATATTTTTTTCAGATTATTGACACAAAAAATTTCGTTAAAAAATATTTTACAGAATTCTATGGTGAGAATAGATAGTTTTTTTTTCTGATATTTATGACTTCACTTACCAAGATAAACTACCTACGACGACACAGAACATAAATATAAATAGACACATATTCCTAGATATTCTATTTTATTTAGGACCACATAAAGACCACGATCAACGCCAACCTCCAATTAATACACACAAAATAATTAAGCCAGTATTAATTAGACATCCTAGCCCAAATTACCTACTCGAGCATCGTTAAGGAACCGTTCTATCACAAAACAGGTAGGCTCAGAAGGTCAGGTCTACAGAAAAGCAAAAACGCACGCACACGCACACTTCACGTATAGCAAGTGCAAGCGCACTCGCGACTTGCAACTAGGGATAGTAACTAATATTACAAATGTTAAATAATGGAACTAAGAAGGCATAATGAAATGAGATAATCGAAACAGTAAAAAAAAGGAAATATGGAGAAGCTACATGCTCTAAACGTTGTGAAAGAGATAATATATTCCCGTCCTTGTCACGCACTTCGGACTATGTATGGCACTCTAGAGTATGAAGTAACAGAGTCGTGACGTCACTTCAGTGATATGATGAGTGCCTTCTTTGTGTATAGCAGTTATTTTAAAACTTTTATAACTTGGCATTTTTTTAACCTAATACACTTTATTAGAATATGGGGGAGGCCTTTGCCCAGCAGAGCGACAATATAGACTAACTGAAAAGAAAACACTTCTTAAAAATATTGTTTGCACTATTGGCAAGCAATGATTTACAGAGTTTAAAATAAAGAAAAAATTACACCATCCCCTGCGCGTACGCGTTTATTTTGTGTGTGAGACTGTTTTCGCTAGTTATATGAGAAAGAAAGAAAGAAAATACATTTATTTAGCACAGACAAAAAGACACACAAAACACAAGATACATACATCAGATAAAACAAAACAAAAAAAGATAAAATAAAAAGTTTAAAGTCGTAAAAAGAAAGTGTGCTTCACGGCTGCGTCAAAAAGGCCCAGTTCAGCAAAAAACGCCAGACAACTAGTGCCTGACGCTAGTTTTCAACTAGGGAGACAGCCTTCTGTATTTAACCATTCTGTGGTTTTGTATATAAGGCTATGGCGGCTCCTGACATCAAAGCAATGTTATTATGTTAACAGGGTGAGGTCAATGCTAGAGTAAATGTTTGTAGTCCCTGTCTAAGGGCATATTGAGGTTGCTAATGAACGACGAGTGAGATGTTGGTGCAACGTCCACACAGCTATGTGCGCCTGGTAGTCTGCAAGCATCGATATATAATTAAATCGGTTTTTCATTAAGGAGAAACTGTGATGTTATAGTTCATTGCTCATTAAAAGCTTTCGTTAGGAACGTGACTTATTTATAGCAAGCTGTGTGTTCGATGGCTTTTCCATCGGCAAAAATTACTTCCATAAAAACTTTTTTCCATTTTACGGGATGAATTTTCCAAATGCCTTTCTTAGTGCTCACCTTCGTTAGAGAAGGAACTCTTGCGCAAAATTCATGGTTCTATACCAAGTGGTTAAGGTTGTGCGTTGTCTGTTAGTGAGTAAATGAATATGAGAACTTTATTATTTAGAAGATTTTTGAGTCAAATATAGACAAAATAATAATTTTAATGGCAAAGGATATCGCGGCAAGCCCAGACGGAGATGGCAGGATGTTCTGGACTCCTTTAATAAAGGTTCTTTGGTTTTGTTCTTGGCGGCTATGGACAGAGAGAGGTGGAAAGAGACTAGGGAGGCCTTTGCCCAGCAGTGGGGCATTAATGGCTAATAATAAAATAAAATAATTCATTTCTGAACCAATTCACTGTTGATCGTTGATAGATATTTATCTCACCGTTGACTATAGGTCGAGGGACACGTCAATCAAAATTGTACACGATTATTTGGCTCGCAGAAAAGTGATTTCGACCGGTGAGGCAACCGATTCATGCATTTTTGGAGGAGGATCCCTAACCTCGGTTGGCACTCTAGATTTGCGGTTTTCTTTTTACTGCAACTATTTTCACGTCTTTGCTAGCTACTAAGTATATTTTATTTCTTCTAGCATTAGTGCCATGATCTTATGGTAAGCAGTTTTTTATGTCACTATCGCACAATCGTCAAACTACAAGTGCAAAAGAGAGTCGCGAAGATATTTAGGTCAAAATAAAAGCCAAGTAACGTCTATAGATCGATATCTACTACTCTACTTTATTAGTTTAATGCCATTTTCATACTAAAAGCCGATGCTTTTAGTATGAAAATGGTATTAAACTAATAAAGTATCAAATTCTGTTCATCGCTTACAATGGGTTCACAGTTGAAATTCCAGGTTTTATAAAAGACTAACAGACAGACACTCATAATAATCACCAAATTCAGCAGCAGCATTTATTAAACCAATATCATTCTATAAAAACAACTATTCTTACCCAAAAATAAAATAAACCACCTATATCATCATAATATTTTAAACAACAATTTACGATATTACTCGACACAAAGCGCTTGTTAAAATAACCTCTCTCTAATAAAGCTGCTATTTTTAGCTATGAAATAGCTGTCGTTAATTTCATAGAGAATTTAGTTTCATAAAACACACAGAAGGCGAGATCAGAACAAATTATGAACAACTTATTATCTGTACAATATATTTTGGTAGCAGCCCGTGGGTAGATGGAACTTTGCGTAGCGTTATCAAAGTCGTTTGCAATCTTCTAATTTCTGCGTTTTCAAGTTAATCAGGTTTCGTCTTTGATGCGTCTGTTTCACTTTGAGTTTCTGCTCATAGTTTGTTTGTGTGCTCCTTATTTCTTGCGAGGTGAGCAACGATGCTGTTTCGTTGCTCACCTCGCCTCGACTGAACAAACCCAAAGGTTTGTTCAGTCGATTTAGATTACATGTGGTTTTAGACTTAGGGCAGATTTTCCAACGCCCGATAACTTTATCGGAGTAATAATTTAAAGCGCCTGTCTGCGTTCGAACCTACGACCCACAACTCGTAACTCGCGATCGTTATCACTGGGACACCACTGTTCCTTTAGGACTTAAGCACAATATCACACGACACACACGATTTTAAAAATATAAGCAACTCCCAACTCCAAAAAAAAAAACTGGAGTGGAGTAACTCTCCACGAGCATGGATTAAAAAATATAATCCGCCGTCAAGGTGTAACTTCACAATTATTCATAGCAAAAAAAATAGCGACGAGAAATCAGACACACGCAAACATGTCTTTAGTATTCATATAAAAAGTCGACGAAAAATATTTTGCTCCACATTCGCTGAACTTTTGTGTTCAGTGTCACATTTATACGACGAAATAATTTTTACGCGACCCGTTGTAACATTCATACGAGCACGTATTTTTTTTTTGGACTGAATTTGAAAGTGCATGTGTTTTCACTTGCTGCTGACGTGTTTTTTGGTGTAGCGTTTTGAGCAAATTAATATTTTTTTACCTGTTATAGGGGCTTGTGGCTAATTAATAACAGCCGCACGGGTCGATCGATCAGGTTAAGCTACGCTTGCCGCTGCTGGTCCGGTTGGTGGTGTGTAAATTATTTCATCACCACTGCTCTCAAAACCGTGAAGGAAAACATCGTGAGGAAACCGGCATGTTCTAGAACCACAAATTCGAAGACATGTGACATCCACCAACCCGCACAGGGCCTGCGTGGCGGATTATGGTCCACTCCCTCTCACAGAGAGGAGGCCTGAGTCCCAGCAGTGGGAACATGATAGGCTGATTATGTAATATATTAAAGAGTATTATATATTTACTACTTCACTTGCTGTAATTGTTGCTTCAACGTATGGTATGCACAGGCAATTAAAATGCGCGGTGTAAATCAATCTTTCATTCCCTTTTGAAAATCCATCCTATTTTCAAAAATCCGTCTTTAATGCTTAGCTTCACTGTATTAGAAGAAACTCTTGCATAAAATTTCGTACTTCTAGACCCATCGGGTTACTCTGTGCATTGTCTGTAAGTGACTGAATGAATTTAAGATATTTATTAAGTAGATTTTTGTAACAATATATAGGAACAGAAATATGATTCTACTAATAAAAACAAACTTCGGTCTTAACGTGGTCTCATCTTAGTTTATGTAACAAATGCTGGCAATGTTTTGAAAGCAAAACGTGAAAGAACATAAAATTAGTCATGTTAATTAACCCAATCAACTCAAATGAATGCATATCTCTATAATAAGAATAACTTTAATACCTTCGTAAAATAATTGGACGTTTTTTATTACGTGCTTATGAAGAGATTGGATGTCCTCTTTTATATGATGCACTACTAAATCATATTTTAGCAGCCAGACACGTTGAAATAGGCGTTATAAAGGAACTATATAGCGACCCGCCCCTGCTTCGCACGGGTGTAGCAATGTACTGTAGTAACGACTTGTCAAAACGTCAAGTCTTCTGTGTTAAATATCTAAACGAGTAGGTATTAATGTTTTATACGCTTAAACCATAGGGTGCTTAGTGGTAACGGCCACGACTTCCGAGTTGTAGGTCGTAAGTTCGAACGCAGAGAGGCGCTTTACTTTGTGTAAATTATTTGATCAAAGCTACTCTCAAAACGGCGAAGTAAAACATCGTGAGGAAACCGGCACGTTCTAGAACTAAAAAAATCGAAGATATGTGATATCTACCAATCCGCACTACGCCCGCGTGGTGGATTACGGCCCCCTCCCTATTACAGAGAGGAGGCTGTGTCCCAGCAATTATGATACGAATAAACCTTCCGGAATAAATACTCAAAATGATGGTGAAAACCGCATCAAAATCCATTGTGAAGTTTAGAAGAACCAAGCAGTCACATAGACAGACAAGAAAAGCGATTTAGTTTTATTCTGGGTGATTTCACATGCAGCATAAACTCCACATCATTATTCTGAAACCAGAAGTTCCCTTCGTATTCAACCGTAAACTGACGAATAGGTCCGCAACAGAAAATACATCACCGTATTCACAGTAAGGTTGTCCATTTTTGGCACGACGGGAACCAGACGATCGTTCTACCGAGCAGTCTATCAACGTCAACCCACTTGGTATATTTTAAACTAAACCGTGTCACGATAGCACTTGATTTTTGTTCTGTTATTTTTACACCGTGTCTTTTTTTATACACTGTGTCGTATTTTAGGTTTGTTTTGAACGGATTGAGTGCATTGTCACTGGAGGACTGGATAAAACGCACAGTGATTTTTGTGGTTTGTTTATGTAGTGTAAGTGAGTGTGTTTGGGGATGTTACATAGGTACTACAGTGCACTCACGAGTATTGTTATTTTAAAAATCGGTAAAATTATGACTAGGGTTATTTTTAGGTTTTTAAATTGTCTATGTTTGGAATTTTCCGGATTCGATGACAAAATGTGATGCGGAGGAATGAGGCAAATATCGTGACGAAAGTTTTGATTATTCATGAATGTGAAAAAACGATGTGTAGACTGTGTGAAACATGATATGGGTGAAAAGAGGGGTGACAACTGAGATGACGACTAATAGAGATGTGTGGAAGAAAAAGACAAAAGCGCCGACTTTAAATAAAGAAGAATAACTCGTATGTTTTGAATTTTGAAAGAAAAAAATAGCAAAAAGTTGAAGAATAAAATCATAGAAAATAACATAGTTTTGAGACAAAGTAAGGCAGTTGCAAAATTATTTTAACAGGCTTCAATAAATGATATTAATATATAGATAAACTATTTATTCAGTGCATACAATAGACATACCACAACACACAAAAGCACAATCAAATGATAACTAATTACATGAATATAATAAAAACAAGGTGCTACCATAAACAAAAATAATAAATGAAAACGTACTTAAATAAATTAAGTGACACTATGACATACTATAAATCAAAATAACGTATACACTAAAAACGTGTCCGTGAATGTGTTTAAAATCCGACAAAATAAATTTAAAAAATCTAATATAATATCTAATATATATTAGCTAATGATATAATATCATTGCTAATGGTCAAATAATTAACTATTAGTTAAAAAAGTAACCATTAGATAAACTAAAAATTGACCAATAACACATTTTGCAAAAATTTAACTATTTGTTACTATTTTTAACAATTGGTTGAGTTTAACTACGAATTAAAAAATCAGCCCTTATTCTCATCGTGTTTGAAGTTATGTGTGACGTATTTAATCTAAAAAGCGATTATATCATCGCAGCCACAATACAAGCTTGAGTGGAAATCGATCAGTGGTCGAAATTCTGAGAATCTTACTGATCTCGAGCACCACAAAGCCTTGAAGGTGTTTGACACGTTATTATACGGGGTTATCCGGTGAGATGGGTTAGTATGTAATATAGTATGTTAGTATGTAACAAATGTATCCTTTAGTTAGACGTAGGAAAGTTTGTTCTAAGGTCCTGCCACCAATTTTAGAGTTAAGAAAATCTGTGTTCAAAGATGACTTAGGAATCTATTGATGGTTTAGGACGCATCTCAGCTCATATCGACGCCTGTTTTTTGGAATTATAACTTTACTAGCTGCGCCCTGCGGTTTCACCCGCATAAGTTTCGATCCCGTGGGAATATCAGTATTAAAAGTATCCTATTATGTTAATCCTGGTTATAAACCATTTGCCAAATTTCATCCAAATCCGTTCAGGAGTATTTGCGTGAAAGAGTAACAAACATCCATCCATCCATCCATCCATACAAACTTTCACGTTTATAATATTAGTAGGATAGTAGGATAATCCGTTGTAAGTATAGACCAACAAACGTAAATTTAATTCCATTCATTCTCGGGGATCAAAATTTCTTAGTACGTAAACTACTTTTTTTTTAATTTCCTCAAAATCAATACTGCTTTATGCGTTTAAACGTCCCAAACAGACAAACTTACTTAAGAAAGAAAAAACAAGAAAGAAAATACGTTTATTTGCGGTAAACATGACGCAGAGAAAGAACACAAACACAAAAAAAAACAAGTTTAGGAAAAATATGCGTCACATCAAAGCAAAACGGCCATCGCTCAGCACAATGCTAAGGCCCTATGCGCGACAGAGCCCCAGCGCTGGTTTTCTTGGATGGTGGTTGCTGGTTTTTTTTATGGCGTCAACCGGCGCAGCATACGATAAGAAAAAAAAAAACAACAATTAGAATACGAAATCAAATAAATAGACAATATCTAGTTCCAAATGTTACATACACAGTTACGACCACTCGTAAGAATCGACTTACGGAATATATTTCCGCCAATTTCTCACATCTGACGAGGAACTAATACCCCGATATTTTCTTTCATCATTTCAATATGGAAATAAATCTCTTGTGTCTAATATACATAATCGTTTGTTCTCATTTCCGTCCGTCTATTACGGCTCAGACTAATAGATGTTATGCCCCTGATTGTGATATATGGAATATGCTAACCATTTCTCAAAGATTCGGATTTCAGCCGTCTTCACTCGTTAGAGTTTTTAAACAAGGCCATTTGTTAAGCGATTAGTGTTCTTTTGTTTTTCCATATTTTAATTTTTCGTAGCTAGTATAGTAGTGTCTTTTGTTTTATTTTTGATTAGAGGGGCAATTCTCGTAATTTAAAACGTTCAAAATCTAGTCGCGGTCGGCGACAAACGGCGACAAACAAATGTCATGGAAATTAGAGGTATTTTTGACAGATTGAGACAGATCAGACTGTGAACGTTTTTAAAATTACGAGTATTGCCCCTCAGGTCTCAGTGTCAATCTGTCAAAAATACCTCTAATTTCCTCACATTTTTGACAAGTTTTGAATTTTATTTTTGTCGCCGAGATGAGACTGCGACTAGATTTTAAACGTTTTAAATTACGAGAATTGGCTTTCTAGTCAATGTTTCATCATGAATCTCCTGTCCTTATCCAGGAGGATGATGAAAAAACATTCAATGTTTAACATAAGACATGTGAAATAAATAAAATGAGATTTCTTTTGCAGTAGGTACTTAATTTTTTTTTAATTACGCAAATTCATACACTCCAGTTTTTTGACGTTTAATTTCTCGTTCATATGGGTGACAACATAAAACCGAATAAATTGTAGAGCAAAAACGCACTTCCGTGAAAGCCTGTAATTTAATACCAACCCGTTACCGATAGTGTGACGACAGGTGTGTGAGTACGCCACATAGGTAGCTATATATTATGACTATGCTATCAAACACACAGGCTTAAATGCGAAACCCCAAGATTAATGAGTATAATAGTACCTAGTACTATAGTACGTTTTTATATTACCGGTATGTTGAATATAAATCGCACTTGAATAAGAACGAGAACCGTAATAACCGCTTCCCTTGGTTGACTCCCAACTTATGCAGAATCATAAGCCACTGAAACCCTACCATTCATCCCCAGTCCCAAATCCGCAAAAGAAATATTTATTTACCAATAATACTGCCATCCGTCTATCGAAAAACTATAAAAAAGATATATTTTCTTGGAGCAATATCTTCTACAATACCTAGCGATTTCATTTTCAATATTCTTTATATGAGATTATTTCCCGGCCCACAGAAAGGTGCTTGCTTTGAAGCCTTTTATTAACTACACATAAAGGCACAGTTATCCCAACTGTGCCTTTATGTAGTCCGTCAGCCACAACATCCTATCAGCGTTTGTCCATTATTTTTATTCGAAAGCCCCACGGGAATACAAAACCATTTTTCGATAAATTGAATTCCCTTGTCTCCTGTAAATTCATTCATCGTGTGGTCACCCTATTTGCTGGCATGGTTGATAGTGGCATGCTGTGTAACTAAGGCTATTTGGTGTAGCAGTTTGTGATCGCTGTTTTGTTCAACATCGTGTGAAAATTGTTTTTAGGTGCATTTATTTTAGTTTTAGCTCCTGTGAAACAGGAACGTTGTGTTTGAGAATAAAGACACGTAATTTAGTTCATTGTTTGTTTTATTCTCTTTGCTAGAAGAGCAGGCATCGTCACGTTACTAAACGTCATCAATGCGACACCTGACAAGTATGCACACCAGTTCGCATGCCAGAGACTTCAATCAACTTTAGTCAAATCGAATGACACGTCTGAGAATATCATCTACCCAGCCTTTTCCCAGTTACGGGCTAGCGATGCGACGAGTCAAGGGAACAAGAAATTTCACGCGGACTAAGTCGCGGGCAGAAGCTAGTACAGACACCAGCAGGTCAAGCTACCCGAAACTGTCAAATTTTCCCAATCAACCTTGAACCTTAATGGTTTAGCGATAAAGTTGAAAATCTATTAAAGAAATTTGACAGATTGTAGTAACTTGATGTGCTGGCGTCCGTACAATATAACTTACTCATAACCTCGTATGTTGGGGTCGACTTCCGGTCTTAGTCGCAGCTGAATACCAGTATTTCACACTGAATGACTGCCTATCTGACCTCCATAGCCCAGTTACTGGGTAACACGATACCCCTTGGTAAGACTGGTTGTCAGACTTTTGGCTTTCTGACTACCCGTAACGCCTGTCAAAGATCTACGAATGACAAACTCGACCAACAACTTTCCGAAGGTGCTTTTCGAGGCCCCTCCTTGATGGTCACACATCCACGAACCGACCGCAAGCGACAAGCGTAACTTAACCTTCGACCGACCGTGTCCCTGTTATCATTCAGCCACGAGCTTCTTCGAATGACGAGTCTAACGCTCGACTTAAAGTTACTCGTGCGTTAACGCTCGGACGCATGCGAACTCAAACGAAGACCTTACGAAAATGCAGTGGACAAGGGTCAAATGCATCTACGTGACGGAAAAGTCTTCAGGCTCCTTAGTCAGGCTTTAAATCGACGTCGTTTCTACTCAAGTGCTAGTAAATTCATGAAACGCATTCGTGCGAACAGTGACGTTCGCAGACCATCGCGCCCGGTCCGTAGCGTGCGAATACCGTTGTAGTGTAATAATATCTTCCGCGCCAATGCATTTAGATCCGGTCCAGACAAGTGTAGTTTACAGATATTATGTGGGGATAAAAATAGGTGTATTATATAAATGTCTCTTGTGCTTATTTACGTGTGTAATCAATGTAACCGATCCTTGATCCGATTCATTAAACAATTAATTAGGCACATTATAAAGCTTTCCGGGCTTGCTTACCAGCGTAGTCAGACGAGCACAAATCGTGAAAAAGGCCCAACCGTCAATGAGAGATGTGTGTGTGTGTGTGTTCTTTTTCACGAATCGAATTAAATCAATGATCGTGAAAATAGTGAATCAAGTAATAAATTAAATCCGTGGACTATCTTTATATACCTCCGGGCCTCGGAAAGCACGTTAAGCCGTTGGTTCCGGCTCTCATTCGTGGATCTTTGACAGTCGTTACTCTAGTAACGACTTTTTTCCGGGCTTCTGGCGTGGTCGCCAGAAGCCCGAAAATCTGAGAACCAGTCTTACCAAGGGATAACTGTTACCGAGGGGTAACGGTTACCAAGAGGTAACTGGTTGTGGAGGTCAGGCAGGCAGTCGCTCCATATAAAATACTGGTACTCAGCTGCATCCAGTTAAACTGGAAGCCGATCCCAACATAGTTGAGAATAGGGGCTGATGATGATGATGAATCGTGTTAAATCAGCTTGTTCGTTATTGTGGATCACAATCAGCCATGACAGATGTTTGTGTACCTACTCGTAAATATTATTTAACGGTGTAATTCAATCTTACTTTTCTCAACTTAATTATCTGTCTTAGTTTACTCCTATTTCATTTTTCTCAAAAACTTTGTTGAATTATTGAGGTTATTTAACTAGCTTTTTAACTAATATTTTATTACGAATAAATTGCAGTCTATTAGTATTCAGATATTAAAATATGAAACTGTAATTTATACTAAAAATAATAGAATTACTTGAAAAAAAATATTCACTTAGCAAAATTGTTGCAATTTACATTCTTCGGAAAAATGAGGAATATTTAGCAGTATTTAGAACCCCGGTCCATTTGTGAGAAATCAGGTTTAAATGGGTTTTGGGTATAGATCCCATGAGAGTATCGAGATAAAAAGTATCCTATGTATTATTCTGATGTATAAGCTATATTACTGTAAAGTTTCATCAATATCCGTCCTGTTGTTTTTGCGTGTCTTTCACGCAAAAACTACAGAACGGAACGAAACAAACATCCATCTATCCATCCTCACAAACTTTCGCGTTTATCCTACTTCCTACTAATGTTATAAACTTGAAACGTGTGTATGGATGGATGGATGTTTGTTACTCTTTCACGCAAAAAATACTGAACGAATTTGAATGAAATTCTTCTCACGGGTAGTTTATAACCAGGATTAACACATTGGATTTGGACTTTTTATCCCGATATTCCCACGGGATCGAAACTTATGCGGATGAAACCGCGGGGCGCAGCTAGTAATATTATATAGAAGGAAAAGAAATACCTGCCCCCTAATTGCGTAACGCGCTATCAATCAAAATCTGAATCATTATCAAGGATATTGCTAATCCATTGGTTTATATGAGCGAAAAGTTCGTCTGCTCGACAACGTAAATAACGCAATGAATGTTGTTGAACTGTCTGCACTACTCAAAGTGAGTTACGCAATTACCCCGCTGTAGTATAAAACAGTAAGTCTACCTCAAATAAATAAATATCAAGAGGGTCAGCAGTCTATACTTGACTTTCATTTTCAACAGAAATACCTATTCACATATCCTAAAAAGTCCAGAAAACTTTACAAGTACTGGCACATATTGAAATTGGATAACTTAGTATAAGTGGCCGAAAGCCCTTTTCAAAGAAATCGAATAAAAGAACGGTTAAAATGTTGAAGATCTTCAAAAGAGCATTCAAGAACTTACGCAAAGAGTTACTAGGAGCCCACTTATTTAGTTTCCGTCCCCTTCGATCCGTTGGCATTCCTGTGTCAAAAATCATCGTGGCTTGCATTTCGTGAGACGATATTAAATTCCTTGAGTCCTTACCCCTTGTTCCTGAGGATTGAAGGTTAATCTTCTATGCATACCACAGATTTATAAACTAAAGGGAGATATGGTGTGGCTCCCCAACTGTTCGAGTCCGGCTGTCGCCTTCAACTACATATGCACTACAATACGAACACGCGCTCACTCACACTATAACAGTCACCACACTCAACGCGAGCCAATCGCGTAACGCAGATCGCAACGTTGAGAGACACATTGACAATTCTTACTGACAAATCAACGGCGCGCGCGTTTGTTTCTGTTTTGTGCATACATTGTTCGCACGCGCCACGCCCCCTTGGCATATCTCCCTTTAGTTTATAAATCTGTGATGCATACATACATACTACATCAAAAAAAATAAAATTAAAGTGTCTGTTTGGAATGTGTCAACATAACAACTTTTTACTAAATGATTAAGAAATAATTTATATATTTTTTTTATTTGTTTCCATCTTTCTGTCTGTTTGTTCCGGAAAATCTGGCAGATAGCTGGGCTTACCACCAGCTCTTATAGCAAGGCAGAAGTTAAAGTGCACTGCTTTTTTATACTTAGTCATAGAACAAAAAAGCAGTGCAGTTGAACTTCTGCCCTCTATAAGAGCCCCCTGATGTTATAAGGAGTAACTTAGGCCCTTTATTTTAGACAAACAATAGTAAAGAGACATATTATTATTTTCCGATATCCACACGAACGAAGTCACGGGCACAGCTAGTCTTACATAAAACAACTCCATTTGCAATTATGTTCTTTAACATCTTCGGTCTCTTGAGAGTACTGAATAATATTTGTTTGACAAAAAGTCTTGGTATAAGCTTTATTCTTGTGTGTACAATGTTTCTATTTATTGAGGAATGTTTTTTGAGTAACACATGTTTTTGAATTTTGAAAAAAGTTCTGAATTTATTTCATCTGAAAAACAGTACGAGTTTTTTTCAGAACAACTTAAGAATAACCTGCAAGAAAGTATTCTTGATATTTTTTGCCACTGCAACGCAATCTACTAAGATTTAAAGTGCAGTTTTTATAGCCATGAAATGAACGAGTGTAAATTTTTTATAGTATACTTTATTAGGTACAAATGAAAGATTTTAAAATTATCTTATTATTTTATATAAAAATAAAAAAATAAAAATGGTTGGAAATGGAATGGTGGTAAAATGGTTTTCAAATTAAATTCATTTATTTCAGACTAATTATTTGTCCATATTGTTAGTTATAAAGTTCTTAAAACTGTTTTAGTCAATACTAAAATCAAAATCAAAGCATCATTCATAAAATCCAAATAATAAAATCATAAAAACACTCATGACAAAAATATTTTAAAAAATCATGGTGTCAAAATCACATGAAGATGAATCACCCCAGCACTGCAGAGTCTGGCCTCTAAAAGATCATCCTTCACTTTGAATACCAAAAATATTCTACCACGACAATATTATTACGTTCTCAAATAAAACTCCAGATTTAATATGCATCAAAACGACTCACTGAACTTCAAGCCTTCTTTGAAAGGACGAAATTTTATATCAACAGATAAAATAATAACATTAAATCAAACATCGGAGGCCAGGCAAGCTCAAAGGCCGAACGCCGGAAATAATAAAGTCATAACATCTTTGAGATGCCAAAGTATCCTATTTACGAGTTACGACATTATAACACATAATGCTATTCACGACGAGATAACATGAAAAAATCTTGTTAACGAACACTCAACGGCATTTGATTTCACCAAAATAAAATTGATTATTCGATTTTGAACCGTATGTCTCAAGTGGTAAGAGTGGTATTGGATTTATCGTATGTTGTACCCTATCCCATCTTAGCCCATTGCAAGCCTGTTCATTCACGAGCATAGCATAAACAAAAGTCAAAGAACTTATTACAAATAGGCACTTTTGGGGGTCAAAATTTACAATAAAATATAATTGATTCTAGGCGCCCCTTCCAAAAGGTAGTTTTCTGGAGAAGAATGGGCAAGAAACTCCACCGTAAGCATAATCCGCCTATAATGTTTCCAGCGATGGGACACAGGCCTCGTCTCTGTGAGAGGGAGTGGGCCTTAATCCACCATGCGGACCCAGTGCGGGTTGGTAGATGTCACATGTTTTCGAATTTTTGGTTCTAGGACATGCCGGTTTACTCGCGATGTTTTCCTTCACTGTTTTGAGAGTGCACGTATGATTAAATTACTATTATAACTGGGGTACTATTATTAACTGTTTAATGTAATTTTAACAATAAATTCATGTTTATCAAGTTTCTCATCTAACATGTTTAGGTTTCATGCATGACCCAATTCTGCGCCCCAAACCAAGTCTAAAGTAACCAAGTTTAAAATGTTCCCCAGGAATTTTGGCACAGACCTCGCTTCCATTCCCCTCTCAGAGATTGATCTACGATGACTCAACCAGCCATTCCCATATATCTTAATATGAAAGACCTTGATTCACGGATATTGAAACCGAAGCCGTAAATTCCAATTTTCTGATATGCTAGTGAATTGAGATTTACATTCCATAACCTAAAATTTATACTGGGTTTTTAGTGTTCCACTATTGAAATTGAAGTTATGGGAACAAACAAAGGTGTTAAACTCAAAGAGGTAGTAAAGTATTGTCATAGCAATGCAAATTAATAATGAAGATTCACAAGCAACTATTCTGTTGAAACAATGTTGACGATCTGCACCCATTGCGGAACACACTATATGTCCCAATCTGAATAATTTTGAAGGATATTGCTAATCCATTACTTTATATGTTCGAAAATGTCTGCTCAACAACGTTATTAACGCAATTAATATTATTGAACTGTCCAAATTAAATCCATTGCTACTGATAGTGTGTTACGTAATTACCCCGCTGCTTCCAAATAGACACAATCTAACAAATACTATCAAAATAGACAGAATCTGTTTGAAATGATCTAGTAGATAAAATTAATGGAACCTCATCCGAAACTTGTGAAAAGGTCATTAGTATTCTACCCAAAAGGAACTTAAGACAAGGACACGAACTGGTATGAAATTCCTTAAAACTAATAAAACCAAGGCAATATGGACTAGATAAAATTCCTACTAAATTAATTTCGCTTATACCTAAATCATAGTCTTATTTATGTGAGACATCTAAAGTGGTTTCTTAGTCAATTAATCCTATGTACTAATTGGAAGCAGGCCAGGAACGTGTCACTAATGATGGGCTAAACCGTCGAATTTATTGCTGTCAGACAAGGCTTTATCACATCACTAATTATATAGTACCGGCCTTCTTGCTTCTAGTGTGTGCTCATTATAAGTAAAATGGATAACTCCTTATTTTCATGAATATAAATTTTCCTTAAGGTACGATACAAAAATCTAAGGGCTGATTTTTCAATTATCTGATAACTTTATTCGAGGAATAAATTTAAAATTTTGACAGTTTTTTCATACAAAAACTGTCAAACGTCAATTTTATTCCCCGAATAAAAGTTGTCTGGCGATGGCAAAACCAGCCCTTAATCGAATATGCTATATGGAGTAGATTAGGAAGAACCGACCTCATCTTGTTTTAAATTATTATTATTTCTTTTGACGTGAATACAATAGAGCAGAATATTTATTTGCTCAGAATGTAGGTATTTAAAATAAGGTGGTTACAATAATATGAAAGAATCCTTGTACATTCTACCATTTTGGCATGCAAACATTGATGTAGTTCATCATCAAACATACAGACATACAAATAAAATTGTTCATACAGAAAATCCGATACGGGGTAGTAACATTTACTCAATAGAAGTGCAGTTAGTTTCTTTTTGAAAGTTGTTACTGGTTCCTTTTTTATGGAATTAGGAATGTGGTTAAAATCAGGCGGTGCCATACCAAAAACACTTTTCCTCAACAAAGCAGTCCTATATCCACCTGTGCGTAAACGTACGTATCATCATGATCAGCCTACAGAAGTTTATTGCTGGACAAAAAAAGCTGAAGATTTTTTGACGTGTAAAAAGTTATAAAACTTTTTACACGTCAAATAATCTTCAGCTATTTATTTACAGAAATAAAATATCATATCTATCTATATTGTATTTATTTATCAATTCGGTAGCTCACTTGTAAAATTATTGTGTTAATCTAAAACATGGTACTTTCTAACCCACCCTGTTGCAAATCAATAGCTGCGTTATCAATTAGCAAGTATTTTTCTAATATTGCATTGAATATCTTTTATAATATACTAACTTCCGCCCGCGGCTTCGCCCGCGTGGTATCTTGATAGAAGGTATGCTTATGTCCTTCCCTAGAGTTTAAAGTATCCCCATAACGAATTTCATCAAAACTGGTCCAGTCGTTTCTAAGATTACCCAGAATAAACAGAAAGAAATACGTATATAAAAAAAATGTTATATGTACAGTATATACTTTCATATATTAGTATGCATTTAGAAAAAAGCTGTTATTTTGACATTACGAACAGACACATATATTTTATTTATTTGTATAGAATGGATTTGAATCACCAGCAAGTGTTACATATAAAATTACATATAAAACGTTAACCATTCGATGCTCCACCCAGCCAAATATTTCAGCGATGTCTTGACACAAGTATGTAAAGTCGGTATTATTGAAATTCACATTCTATCACATGAAATATATTTCGTACTCCAAAGCACTCGTTATTACCTAGACGAGGTCGCCTTGTCTGAAATTGTTATAAATGATTTCATTTGCTCCACATTCAGAAATATTACCTTTTACTATGGGTAATAAAAATTTATCACCACTGGCAACACTATAGACATTGTCTTTCGAACTTTGCATGGATTTTATTGGCTTAGAGATTAAGGGAAATTGGGTTATATGAATAATGTTGTCGGAGTCATTTCATTTGTATATCTTTTGGGGTGTTTTAAATGATACCTACATGATTTATTTTCTGTAAGTAGGTTTGTATAAACACTTTTACACGTCAATCATATTGCTTTTAAACTAGATGTATTCAGCGTTTCTTAACTGACTACTCTCAGAAGAAAGGCCGAAACAAACTCAAAGGTCACAGTCTCTTTTAAAGTCCAGACGTAATCTGCGAAAATGCGTAGCTACAAAAAATCATTTAAGGCTAGTTTAGGTCTCTCTGGCCCAATCGATTCTCATGTACTGTTTGACATGGAGGGGTGGGACCACTAAGATTAAATTTTTAGAGCTAGAGAGGGCTCAGAGATCTCTCCTTAATATTATGCTCTTCAAACCCTTCAGATTCCCTACTCAAAACCTTTTACCTATCTTCTGAACTTCTGTCTGCAAGAAAGCTTTATATACTCCAACTCATTCTTAGAAAACACAAATCCCTACAGTATGATCCCTCATTGGGTAATAGACGAAGGAAACACGCAGTTGCTCCAACAGTCACAGTAAGATCTGCTTTTGCTAAAAGACAGTATGTGCGGCAATCATCCCATCTATACAACCTGATTAACAAAGAACTAAGCATATACTCTCTGAAGCTGAATGGTTGTAAAAGGAGGGTATTGTATTGGCTTAAGACTAAAAGCTATGATGAAGTTGAGTCCATGGTGTCAACGATTCAGTAGAATACTCTTTATTGTATACCGTAAAATATACAGATACAAATATAAAAAAAAAAACTTAGGCTGACACAATGGGTGAACTTATCGCTAAAAACGATCAATTACAGACTAATCTCTACTCAATTCCGGACTGCAATCATTCCGCGGTGTTTACGGTTAATGGAAGAGGCTGTGACTTCTTCCGATCCGTTAACCACAATACCTAAATTAATCAAATCACATGCATCACTGTACTCCTTCACTCACCCTCATACACTCACACACACACCTCTCACTACACTTCACTCAATCGTGCCTATTTTTCCTTTTTGTTTATTGTTTAAATCTACTTGCATGTTATTTTCTAAATACATGTTTTTCAATTCTATATATTTTTTGGACAATGGTAAGTGGAAGAACGGAGTCTCCTAACACAAACATTTCCTTGCTTAAAAGGAGTCTCCAAACCATATAATATAAACCAACTATATGAATTGAAATAAACATTTTTTTTTTAAATCTTGTTCAGATCGTATGAGGACATGTAGATTGGTGTCTGAAATGGTCTTTTGAGAATGGTTTTCTACTGCTCTATACTAAATTCTACGACTATACCATGTACAGTACATATTTTGTTAGCTGTCCTTTCACTTCATGGGTGCCTTGTGTCATATGCTAAGGTATCATAATAAGGTATCAATTGTATGCTCCTTTCGTATCAGGAGTAGCATCTGCTTCAATTTATAAAAAAAAAACATATTAACCTAACTGTAGTAAGACGGAGGAGATTTTTAACGCCCACAAACAGTGTATCAGATCTATGTCAAACCTTAAAAGCACAGACAGCTGTGAACCTGTGTTTCGGTCTCTGAGGATACTGACTATTCCATGTTTGTACATAATGGAGGTGGCAATTTTTGTAAAAACTAACATAAGCCTATTTCCATCACTGACCAATATAAGGACACGCAATGGCCCCTTGAGATCCCAATACAAGGACTTGTTACATTCGGGTAATTACAAAACAGCACTTTTAAGGAAAAGTATTATGACAATGGGACCTGTCATTTATAATAAGATACCTCATGATTTTAAGGATTATTCCGCAAACATTTTCGAATCTAAGGTAACTGCACTACTTTTAGACAAATGTTATTACTCAGTAAAAGACTTTCTGAATGATATAAATTTATCCTGATTATGAATGTTATAATTAATTGCAAATTTGACCTGACTATAATATTATTACTTGACTTCACTTTAATTTCTGTTTTGTTTTGTTGACATTATTTTTGTTTCTATTAATATTTTAATTTATGTAATAATTTGCACGCCGCAAGGTAGATTGCAGCCGATCTCATTAATTTATGTACTTATAACATCTTATACCTGTACCTACATTCAAAGCAAATAAAGATCTGATACTGATTGTTATTACACAAAAAGCAATCATCATCATCACCCACAGCCCGACTTCACCGACCACTGGGCATAGGCCTCTTTTTTCTCTTGCCAATCGCCACACTCCTGAGCCAGTCTCATCCAGGGTTTTCCCGCACTGGCAACAATATCGTCCGCCCATCTTGCAGCCAGCAATACTATTTGATATACATAGTTCTTATGATCTATAAAACAGTGCTCAGCTCTTAAAGGCTCCCACGATAATACTATTAAGTCCTTAGCACTCAACTTCTGCATCCCTTGTTCCGGTAATTCATGCCAAATATGATAGATGGCGCAAGCTATCGTCTCCACTCCGCCATTCCCGGAGCATCACATACATTAGTGACTTTATTACCAACATTTCAGCTTCCTCGTGAAACGATGTTAGGTTTGGTTATGGCTAAGTAAACTCATTGGTCTTGCTGCTCGTCTTTATGGCTTTGCAGAATTCCTTGAATATTCAACATGAGCTTCTGTTTGAGGAGTGAAGATTGCAATGGTACACCCGG
This sequence comes from Apamea monoglypha, assembly GCA_911387795.2. Taxonomy (NCBI): domain Eukaryota; kingdom Metazoa; phylum Arthropoda; class Insecta; order Lepidoptera; family Noctuidae; genus Apamea; species Apamea monoglypha. Next base: position 17,715,671 of record OU426925.1, read on the forward strand.
AGATGAGAAAACAGCTAAGTTCTGGAAAATAAACACCAAACTTAACTTGAAACAGCATTATTTTAAATAATTTTCTCGTAGTTGGGACATGCCAGACTAACTTACTTCAAGATTAAGAATTAAATTAAAATACTAGGTACGTACAAACTTCAGGACGTTAATCAAATAAAATAAAAAGACGAAAAACATTCTTCTAGACGAGTCTACGATCAGTTTCTCGGAGGGCATTGAACATTGACAAAAACTTCAAGAGACTTATGAAGGAGAAGATAAAGTAAAAAAATAATCACATCGTGTACATGTCCAGATTATATCTTTTTATTCATTGATCTGTCCAGAATGACCTATTAGGTTCTTTTTTCGGTATTTATCATAGATATCTGTTGGCTCGCTCCCAGAACACGATCCGATTACAGCGTCAGAACTTATTGGCGGGCCAACGTATTGGCTTCGTTGTAGGAATTTGGCGATTGGACGCAAATTTTATGAAATCGTTCAAGTTTATTAGTTTGAAGTACTTACCTATAAGAACACAAATGAAGACATGATTTTTGTTTTTCGTGCCGACAAGATGGGTCAAAAGAAGGCAGGGCAAAAATGCTGGAAATAAAGGTGTATTTCGAATAGCTTAAGATCTAATTTCATACAAAGATATCATCCACGACAAACCGCCTTGCTCTAAATGCCTTTCTTATTTTCGAAAAATAATGAAATTAGAGTCATATTGGGGATCATTTATCTCCGTTCCTCATGTATGGAGAGCTTTACTTCATCAATATTATCTCAGTCAATATTTATGAGGTAAAACTGCGAAACTCCGCTTATTATTCTTTAGTAAATATTTTATGAGATCAGTAACGAGTTTACCTCATATATATATCAGCATTGTAATATTAAATGAATCAATCTTTCAGAAAGAAAAAGATTATCGATTGCTTTGCCGACCACAAATGATTTAGGATATAAGCAGGAAAATGAACATTGAAACAGTCAGAAAGAGCAAAACCTAACTGCCTACATCAAACAAATTGAAATAAGCAGAGGAGGCTGGTGAACATAATACTATTCGTCAAAAATAATAATAATGAAGAAGTAACTATGCTGACCAAATAAAATGAAATAAGGGCACACGTCTGACGAACATTAAATTAATCACACACACATATAATAGCACACATGTCATGTATACCAAAATAAATTGGAATAAGATCACAAGGATGATACATATCCAATTAATCCAACAACCTTTCTCACTTCATCCTCAAGCATACTTAAACAAAACCAACTCGTAGTTTAAGATTACGCCCCCTCAAACAGCTGAAGCATATCAAATGTATAAAGAGAAACCCGAACACCTCGAAACAGAGTCCTACCAATGTTAAAGCTTACATACCTAATCCTACGTGTGCTCAATCCGTTGCCAAGTGATTCAAGATTAATACCACAGTGTAACGACAGTGGTTCATCGCCTTTACGTCTGATAGAACCTGATAAATGTTTTATTTTTGACATTTCTCAATTCACATTACATATACCTTCTTATTTCCTGAACTGCAGTTTAACAGTTCAGAAGCTTCACCCACTTACCTCATCCGAACGATTGCTCTGCGAAAATGCTACTGTTGAACCACTGTAAGTAGTTACACTGTGTCAATACTATTCTTTTATTCTACTTCGACACAAATAGAATAATTATTTACAATAATTGTATCCTTACTGTATAAATGTTTTATCATTACTATCTCACATAGTAACGTCTTGTATTTTGTGTGGATCTAGTCCTAACGATTACATCAAATGGTTTGCTGAATTCGTGTACGAGACGATGTTATTTTTATACATTGTTGTAACGTAATTGGTTTCTTTCTATCTTTGTTTCATTCGTGTTGGATTCTATAAGAGACGCGTATTTTTATAAGGAAATGCGCGACTGTTCACGTTAGATAACATACAAAAGAAATTTTGTTACGGGCGTAATTCATGCTCACCGAACTTGTAACTTCATCCGGCTGAGCTTAAAAAAAGTTAAAGATTAATTTTATTGCTTCAAAAGGAACGCTTTCAACGCCATAATGTTTAGTTTATAGGTAAACCAGATTCAGATAACTGGGTTGTGGAAATTATATAGGCAGTGGCTCCATGTAAAATACTGGTATTCAGCTGCAACCGTTTTAGTTTGGAAGCCGACCCTAGCATAGTTGGGAAAAGGCTAGGCAGGTGATGATAGGTAATAACCAGATTCGAACCTTCTTAATACTCTCAAAGTTTTCCACGCAAAATCGACATAAAAAGAAAATAGTTTCCCAAACTAAACCTAAATCATATATTCTAGCTACTCGTACCGGTCCATTTGTAGGTTATTGGTATATTTTCAGTCCATATGCTGTTATAGCTCGGGCGTTGCCAACACTCGCGAATATCGCTCGGATTTAAGCTAGAAAGGAAATCAGTTTCTGTGATATGCTACATAACACTTTACGTATAGTTGGGGAAGAATATTCTCGAAGTATATTCCCGGAATGATATGTGGTTTAATGCTGTTCATATGTTCAATTTTATGGTCTAGTTCTCCTATTTCATCCTCGTGGGTTTCATATATGTTAACTGCTTTTGCAACATTAATTGAATTAATAGCATCAATTGTATTATTGCCATGACATGAATCTTCTTCATTGATTTAATGATTTTTTTATTTCAAAAACTTCTTTTTTCAAGACAATAAATAGATGATCAGAAGGACATGAAAAGCTATATCGTTGACATCCTCCTCCCTCCTCCAAGCCCTCTAATTTAATTTTAACTATTAACTTAAAAATATAACATTTACGAGTTCTACTATCAACTTTGTTTTGTATTTTCGCATAAATATTAATGGAAAAAATCGTACTGAAATAAACATCCTTGTTCATTATTACTTAATACCTAGTCGTAACGACTTCTATGTTGTTATTGCGAAAGTATTTTATTAGGAGTTAAGATTGATCTTCTAACAACTTTTATAATAATTATTTTTAGGTCCTATGAGTAGATACTAACTCCACGAATACTATAGAAGGTTTTATAGAATAACTTTTTTGTGACAATTTTTATTGGTAGTTTTAGTTAGATGTATGGCTTATTGTGCTTATGGTAGATCCAGTAACTTCCCGTACAACTTTCTAAATAGGACTGGGTTTTGAAAAAATACAAACTGAATATACCTAATTTATAATATCTGGGAAGATCGCATTTTACTCACAAAATATTACGTCACTAAGTTTTTTATAGCCTCGTTCTAAACCTTATATCGGCTTAACACTGTAAAGAAAAGCTATTTCAGGTAGCCTTTTCATTTTCTAGGGATAAGAAGGATTGATAAAGGTAGCCACGAGATCTTCGAATCTGGGAATACTTACACCCGGTTTCTGAATAATGAATTGAAAGTTGAGAACTTGTCAAACTTTTCTTTAGAATCACATTATTAATTTTAGAAAAATATTATATATTTATATAACTATGCCAAAAAACAAATGATACATAGACAGTGATAGGCAGTGGCAGATTTACATCATATCGTAAAAAAAATATTTGGACTAGTATCAATAACTAGGGACAAAACGGAGAAATACGTTAATGTATAATAAACGCCAACGACCACGTGCACGCGTTTCCTCTTTAGGTGATAGCCCACGAAATTTAAAAACAATAACGTATTTTGCAAAAATATCGAATATCAAGGGCTACGAGTAAATTGAAGGGATCACCGTAAGTCCGCGTATGTCTGACCAGTTCAACTTATTTCATTTGCCTTTTTCGTTGATAAGTCACTTTCCCTGATTGGTCAGCTTTGTGGATTAGTCAGTTGCGATACCTCGACAGTTTCCAGTGTTTGCCAGTTTCCTTGATTCGTCAGTTTTATTCAATTCTTCAGTCAAAGTACAGTTGGTAGAAAACTGCAGAACCGTCTGCTAATTTAATTATGTACCTAGTATATGATATAATATCACGCTTGTTTCCTCAAAAGGTTAGGCAGAGGTGTGTTTAGAGACCCATATTTCACTATGTTGAGTTCGGCAAGTTCTCTCTATTTTTTACGAACGCTTTTAACGTACACGTTTTACTACATCGTTCTCACATGTATAATTTCAACATGACGACGATGTTACCAATATTTTGTAACAATTTTATAATTTAAAAGATTATTCGTGGAGTTTCATTCCCGTTCTTCTCCATAGGTACCTACTACGCTTTAGAATGGGCAACTAGCTTCATCTTTGTGACTGACCAACGCCTTGACAGTAATTTGGGGTTATTTGAAATAAATGGAGTGCTTTGAGTCTGAGTTCGAATTCTCAATTTAGAAATCGGATGTATAACGCGTTTGTCATTAAAGACACTTAAATTTAGACTTTGATATAACCTATATAAGCAATCTCCTAAAAAACATACCTTTGATAATAATCGCAATTATGCTGAAGGTTACGTCATTCAAAAGATAAATAGACGTGGGCCGTTAGGAAATTATAACATTTTATTTGTAATTTTGTGTTGCTCGGGGGCGGTGAGTAATCTGAATAGAATGCTTTATGGAATTTATTCGCTATTTTCATGATTTTTTATCTACTGTGGTGTTTTATTCCGTCACTATCTTTGGGACTATTGATTTTTCCCTTTGTTACTCCATGTTTCAAAACTCTTTAAGATCAAGATCAAAGAGATTTTTCTTTTTGGTACTATCCTTCCTTCCTTATACTTCTTTTGACTTCTCTATGTATTTTTCTGTATTCTGTTGTCCCCATTTCTTCTTTTATTCGTTTTTCGATCAATTCTACACTGTGAGCAACTAATTTGTTTTTATTTATGGTTTTGTTCCTTATGTTTTTATTACTTTTGATTATTCCGGTAACTATTAAATTATATAGGTCTTCAGCATCTTTTACATCAACTTTTGTCAACATCAGTCGCATGCAGGATGACCGCTCTGGGTAAAAAACTCCACACAAGTGGTGCCTGAAGATGGATGATGCCACCGAGCTCGGCCCAGAATGCGGTGGCGGGCTACCGCAAGGGCTACTGGGGCGCGGGGAAAGAGTTTCTGGACGGACTGGGAGGAGGCTTTTGCCCGGCAGTGGGACAGTATAGACGAAACAAATAAAAAACTTATGATCCTTCGTGTTGCGTCTTTGATATTTTCTAAGCATTTTTTATGAAGCTTTTGAAATTAGTCGAGATATTTTTTTTTTGTATACATGTACAACTTATAACTTCCATAGGTCTTGGGTTGCATTAAAATAAGTAAAGTACTAAGTTATAAGCATAACTAAGTACTACTTTACTTTCCCGAAGACCTTTTAGATGTTTCTAAAATGTTTCCTTTTAGATGATGAATTCTAAAACAGAAAGAGTTTAAGATAGAAACTTGGTTTTACACTATTGGTATCTATGTATATCCTCAAAACCCCCCAAAAATCAATAGAGTGCAAGTTTTTCGCGACCTAACGCAATTTTTATGTCTACGGTGACTGGCCCCGAAAAAAACCACATCCCTGTTTTTAAATCATCGAATCCATTCTTCACTTTATTCCTCTTTCAGCACGGTTTTCATTCAAACTCGTAGGTAGGTGCGCAACCATATACATATACATGCGGCTTCCGTATTCTATATACATGCATGGTAAGTCGAAATCCGGGGATGCCTCGGGACTTATTAACGCATTCTCTACTTCCCACTGTGATTCACTGGCGTATTTCAAACGCTTCTTTTCTGATTTAGTGCAAGTAACGAGAGATGGCGGGCGCAACAGGTTACGAATGAATTAACATTGACATACATACAGCATACATACATTGAGTACCTAATCAAAAATGATCTCGAAGCCGGAACTTGTTTTTTCTTTCGTTTCATTTTAATTGTTTTGCTTTTGCTCCAACTGATAAAAAACTAAGTGAGGGCTCTGTACTTGAATTTTTGCGCCTAAAATTCTGCTAATTGTATTATAAATCTGTTTTATTATATTAAAACTTCGGGAGTATAAGATGGTTGTCTAATTTACATTAATTTCGTGTTTTACATCAAATAAACTGTGTTTATTATAAAATATCCAACACCTAAATTATGATTGTTAACACGCTGTCATGTTTTCAATAATGTATTAAACATTCGAGGTATTTTTTATACAAAATTGAAAATATGACAGCGTGTGATGAGATAACAAATAAATTCAAGAGCGTTTCGAACTGATATTCGAAATAGTTCGTAGGGCCGCTTATGGATAAAATAAATTATTATGTAACTAAACATTATTTTTTGGATTACTATTGAAGTTGCGATAACCATTAACGATAGGATTTTATTTTTAAATTAATAGTCGTTAACATTTTTTTCGCCATCTGCACATTTTCTAATGTAAATAATACACATTAGAGATAATAAAGAAGGGAAACAAAACGACAAACCAATTACTTGAGCAAGTAACTGCATAAGCTAGGGACGTCCAATATCATTCTGACCATCAGGCACACGAACTGAGAAGCTAAACTGATACAATCAGATTGCGGAATCGAATGGGACATTCCTAATTGTAGTACTGTCGTATTCGATTATAGTAGATTGGCTAATGTAAAGCTGGGGGCGCTATAACGACCATAGTCGTTAGTATTAGAACTAAATAGTAACACACGGACTGAGAATGAAGTGATCGCATTAGAAACCCTTTAAAATGGATTTATGTGCAAATACATTTCTTCTCGTGCAATTATTAAATATCCCAAAAAAATATTAACGAGGCTCATATCAAATAAGTTTTGTTAGAAGTAGCTAATTAGACAGAAAGACAGAATCTGTTGAAAAAAATCTAAAGTCGCGTGTAGTTTTGTAAAAATGTCCACCATTTTACCCGCTACCGCTTATGCCTTACAACACATCCTTAACAATGTTGCTCTGATTCTTTTTTTTATGTTCTTGTTTTAAGAATGCTTTCATGGCTTCTAAAAGGCGGCGTATGATTTGTTGCCGCGAATATTCCGAATACGCGCTTTGTTGGTCCCTAAATAACTATGAAAAAAGGATTGCTCGGTACTTTTCTCTTTTTAGGAAGTTAGCGTCTTGAAATAGAAAGCAATTTGGGGTGGAATGAGTAATGGTGGATGTGCTGGAGTTGAGATTTTTTTATTTTATTATTTATGTATATTTTATTAAAATTTTAGAAATTAAAATAATGATATCTCTTTTAATTACCCGACAGCGTCGAAGCTCAATAGGAACGTTCAATTTTATGTTTTAAAAGGAGGTAATTTTCATGCATTAAATTCGGTAATTCGCATTAAATCGTGTGTAAGCATAAAAAAAATGGTTTCAAATGAACAAAATATTTAAACCTAACCCAATAAACACTATTCAAATCCTATACAAACTCAAATGGATCCGGAATCTAAATAGAGAATCCGACCAAAGGAAATATTCACTACTAGATCCGACCAACAAAATAAACAGAAACGCATTAACAGCTAATGGCGAAGGTGGCTCGCCTCAGAATGACGAACAAACAAACAATTGTGCTAGTACTCAACTCTTTGTTGAGTGTTTACGATGTGTCGTTGGAACCCTTTGGCTTTTCGTTTATTTTGATGATGCTGAAGAGATAGCGTTTGAAAGATGCGCTTTGTTCCCGGAATAAATCTAAGGGTTTGATATGTTAGGTTGGATACTGATTTGACGAGGAAGCGATGAGTATAAATAAAGTGGCGTATACTGTATGAATTACATTCAAGAAAATACTTACAACACATCACACACATTACAACAACAACACTTTATTCTTATGATAGATAGAGATGGAGCGCTCTTTATAGCATACCTATGTTCGGAAGAAGAATAAGAAAAAAAAAAGAAACAAAACAAAAGAATACAAAGAGAAGAAAGGATACAGAAACAACTTTTATAAAAAGTTTGATTCACTTAGCGGTCTTACCACAATCAGTCATTCAGAGATACCATTTAGCTACGGTTGATATAAAAAGAGCAGAAAATAGACATACCTATTGGCGCCAATTCCCTTGTTCACAAACTAAACTAAATTTAAGTTCAGTGCATCTTTTTCTTTCTATTTCATTAAGAAAAGGACAGAAGATAATATTAGCTTGGTCCTGTCAAATTAAGATACCCCATAGAGAAATTAGATGTGATTAAAAACATGGTTACTAACAATACGACAATATACGTCAGGCGCTGACTAATATGACAGGACTAGGAATATTTATCTTCTGTCCTTTTCTTAATGAAATAGAAAGAAAAAGATGCACTGAACTTAAATTTAGTTTAGTTTGTGAACAAGGGAATCGGCGCCGTAGATGAAGACGATAATATAACTGTTAAATTAGCAAAAACAACAGACGTCAAAACTGCCAACAATACAGACAGTAGACTGAAACAAAATAAGCATAACAAAGGAAACAAGCAAATGCATTCAGAATCTAACTCAGCATAGCTTCAATAGAGAGCTTTTAAGCAAATGTAGAAGCAAAATTTTACCAGTCTTGCCTCGATAAAATGTTAAGAGAAAAATAAGATGGAAAATTTTCTTTTGCATTATTAAAAATTGCACCAGAAAGAGCAAAGTCATCCAAGTATAAGTTAAACAGTTTTTGTTGCGCACTCAAATTGAAAGACTTAAGATTGTTTCCAAGAACTTTATGATAAATGGGCTTTCCATACTTCGGATGTTATTTCTCGATTATAGAGTTTTGTTCTTGAAACAGTTTTGTTAAAAGAAAAGAATCACCTTCAGATATTCCGCTGGGCTTTGGGTCTGTGAAACGCTGAAAAAATAGCTTTTCTACAATAGAATTTTCTAAGAAAAGAAAATCTTCTTGTTATCAAAAAAAAATCTCAGAAACTTAAATAATAAAACGCTCATTCCTACAAAATGGGTGCTAAAATGTATTCTGGCTGGTAACAAGTAAGTCGTCAGCGTAAAACAGGGCTTGTTTACCGCTTCATAACAAACTGTTTACTTTAAGACTGTCTCAAATCCTTGGCATTTCAAGTACTAAAAAGAAAAATAACCCAAACCTAATATTCGGGGTCTGAAGCGCCTATTTTTTCCTAACAAGGCATGTTTACTTTAATCAAAAAACTTCCAAGAGCTTAAAAAAAGAGTTTAAACATTTTCCGCATCGTTGAGAAAACTTCCTTGAACTATATATTTGCTGCTTAACTAAACGAAAGAGGGAACTGCCAATAACAGAACTCTTTAAGACTGAGACTTTAGTTTTGAAAGGAGATTTTATAAAAATAGAGATGTTGTTTCAATGTGAGCCTGGGGAGAATAAAACTGTTAGAGTCTATTCGATTGTTTTATTCCTTGAATGGAGTTTAAATCTAGTTAGTGTTTTATCTAGTTCGATAGTGATAGGATACTCGTATTCTGTAATCTCTTCATGATTATCCTCAGCTTTGCTTGCTCCCTAGCTATTAGTCTTTTTAGTTCACTATTCACTAACTTTATTTGACTAGGTAGTGAGCCCTTTTCGAGCTCGCGGTACCTCCAGGATGAATAAATTGAACGAGGGTTTGTCGAATAACTTCCATAATTATTCCTATGAATAGTTCTACTTTTATGTAATATATTTCTCTATGATATGACTTCGCTTCGCAGTTAATCTGACTCCCACTTATTTTTCTGCTATCCTATAAATAAATCAATGTTTGTCTCGTATTTTTGCCTTTAACTTTTAATGGAGGAGGTTGAATGTAAGCACCAAATAGGTATAACCTCTACAGTACCTATTCCTTTACTCAGAAGCTGATTTATCTGTAGTGATTATCATGCATATAATTAACGCTCAAGAGTTGCTATAAATGCGTAATGCGTCAAAAAATGGAGTCAGAAACCAACGTGCCTTTACTTTCACTCTCTATAATCGTATGCATACACTATGAACTCATATCAATCTCCTAGCGGAAAATCAAGTCCTTTGTCCACTACCGCCTCCATCTTAAGCCTAACGTCAAACATTTTTGGTCACCCACTCAATAAACGACCTTTGACAAGCGGCGTGTGTCGAACGGCGGTCGATGACGTCACGATACTGGCCATTGTAGTTAATAGCGGGCGGTATGAACAGTTTCCGGTCGGCAGTGCGCGAGATTGCAATCAGGCGTTTGATAGACTGTCGGGCACAATATCGCTCGTAAACGGACGCTCATGGTAAGCGGTAATGAGTGGTTTAGGAAGGAATGTTTCACGTGTTCGAGAATTGGTGAAATATGTCTATAGCACTTTCGTGTTTGTGGCTATTGACATTCTCTGTTCTATTAATTGCTTCATAGTTAATTTAATCAACTTGAGGCTTGCTAAATGATAACAACCGCACGGATTAGTCAACGGAAAGTTATGCTTGCCGCGATCCTTCGTGGATGAGTGACCATCCATTGCATATCGAGACCCACCGCGAGATCGCAGGAATCGCAACTGTCATTCATAGACAGTCTTTACGGGTAGTCGGAAGCTAAATATTCTGAGTCTTACCCAGTAAGTAGGTTATGGAGTCAAATAGGCAGTCGCTACATGTAAAATACTGATATTCAGCTGCATCCGGTTAGGCAGGAAGCCGACCACAAAATAGTTGGTAAAGGTTAGGCAGATTGAGTTAAATTAATCAACTTATTAACTGTTATTGAAACATGTTTTCATTATGATCAAGAGTTATGCACAGATATACAAAAAAGATGTGATATATCTTTCTGTTTGGATCTGATAAAATTGGAATAATATCATACATTCCGTAAAATAATAGTATCTTTTGAATCGGCAATCTTGATTGCACAAAAATTTCCTTTGAGCTGTAGTTGGAAAATCGGTGGACTATAATATTCTACCCAACTATGAGCTTGCTTCCTCAAATTAATATTGTTGTCGTCATCGGCAATTCTGTGACTAGGTATAATTATTGTTTGTTTTGCGATTCTTCTTAGCCACTGGAAGTAGGTTTCAGTCACCGTTGAAAGCCTGTCGCTCACTGTAATTTACATTGTGGTCGACATTACCGCAAAGTTAGCACAATCTAACGTCATTTCCATGTACATTAATTAATGTGTTACTAATGTTTCATAGATATTGAGATTGTGTTAGGTTCGTGGCTAAGTAATAACAACTGCACGGGTCGATCGATCAGGTTAATCTACGCCCTGCTGTCATTCGTGGATCTTTGGCTGCCGTTACTAGTCGTCAGAAGCCCAAAAATTTGACAACTAGTCCAAGGGCCAAGAGGTTTTGTATTACCTAGTAACTTGGTTGCGGAGGTCAGATAGGCAGTCACTCCATGTAAAATACTGGTACTCAGCTGCACCTGGTTAGACTGGAAGCCGACCTCAACCTAGTTGGGAGAGTAGACAGATGATGTTTCATAGATTGTTTTTAGTTTAGTCTTACATTTCTTATCAATATTTACATTGGAAGAATTCTAACATAATCAGCCTGTAATGGTCCCACTACTGGGACACAGGCCTCCTCTCAGTGAGAGGGAGTGGGCCGGAATCCACCATCGGCCCCAATGCGGGTTGGTGGATGTTACATATCTTCGAATTTTTGATTCTAGGACATTTTCCTCACGATGTTTTCCTTCACCGTTTTGATTATTCTAAGCATTTTAAGCGTTATGTCAGAGTGTTTGTGTGTGACATAATAATTATAATAGATGGTGACTTCTAAGAAGCTGATTGCCATGGGCGTTCTCAAACACTTCTTTCCTCAATATGCAGTTTTAGTCAGTGTTAGTTTAGCTACCTAATAGTGTAGTGAATAGAGTTATATTTAGGCCAAAAACATTTTTTGGACACTATTTAGCTCCATGAATTATCCATCATCCATTATCCAATCATTATCTAGTTGAAAGCTTGAGTTTACGTTTTTGTCAACTTTATCATCTTTGCTTTCATATTTTGAATCTAGTCTCTTTAATTTTTTTAAATGCAATTTTTATTCAGTAAAATTCACATTGCGTTCGAATATAATCCAACATGAAACATTAACATTAACAACATTATTAGATGTAGGAACAAATATTTAAGAATACATGCAATTCAATTTAAATTATATATACAATATTATTCTGTTTTGTGTTATGTCTCATTGAACCCAAAAACATTTATTTTATACCAAACCATAATACCATAATCGTTGTCTTCAAAATAATCGAATCGGAATCGACCTCTAGAGTAGACAAATCGCCGTACAACAGATCACGCTTTACGCTTCGTTGAGCAACGTTTTGAACCGTTTGGAGGAATATTTCAATAGCTGCCGAGTCATTTTCTATATTGCTCAACAGATGTACTGGATCGTTTGAAAGCCCCTGTCTAGGGACGTATCGCGTGTAAGATTTATAAGCCCGCTCGTGTAGCTATGAAGATAAATTCTTAGTTACAAAAGTTTATGTGAGTTTTATACTGAAAGGTGGGTATAGCTTAAGGTTGTTTACGATAAGTGAGTCGGAATTTACCAGCCTAGTTTTATTGATGGAGTATAATGGATTTTGGAAATTCTCGATGGATTTTGGCTGATTTAGTTCTACAGAAGTAATACTACTCAAACCTACATTATGACTTTCGAAAGAATCGAACGAAGTTGAAGCGGAATTTAGCTAGTAGACACACAGGCCAACATAACATAAAAACCACGTCTGTAATCGCCAAAGGGCATAGGCGTACCTATAGTACACCCACATGTCACAAATTATGTTTAAGTACAATGTAAAAGGGGTGACCCTATAGCTATCAACATGACACAAATCCAGACTCCGGGTTTCTACTGAAAAACTCCAGATGGCAAACTCATTCACACTTTGCCCAATCCGGGGTTCGAACCCAGGACCGCCTGCTTAGCAGTAGCTCTTACGACCACCTTAACTAGACTGACGAAGCCGTCCCAATTCTTTATATTTTAATCAACTGTCGATGTAATTTAGACTAATCTTATCAAACGACACTTAACACTTCAGCCTTGCTTGTCTACAACGAGCGCTGTACAAGACTCACTACAAAATCCTATAGCAAAACAGAACATTATAATACCAAAGAACAGAGACGATTCCATCGGAAATGTATCTAGGGGAGATTATTCCAGAATCATGAACATAGATTTTGAAATGTTTACGAACAATGGAACGGTGTACGGTGCGGTACGGTACAGTGGAATTTCGACGTTATAGGATTTGCATGGCACTGAATATTTCCATCAATTAAGAAGCTATGGAGCTGGGAGTAAGTTATGTAGGATTTTAGTGTTCATACTCCGTTTGTGTTTTAGAAAAAAACTTGTTCGTAAGATAATCAATTGGTTCGTTAGGAATACTTACTTTGTTACTAATAGCCGTATCATAATGAAACAGAAAGCACACGCATTGATCATAAGGCATGCTGTTTTCGGGTTCAAATTGCGATCTCTAGGGTCATCGTCTGCCCAGACTTTTCTAATTCTTCCAATGTAAATATTAATATTGATAAGAAATGTAAGACTAAACTAAAAACAATCTAAGAAACATCATCTGCCTAGCCTTGATTGGGGTTCGAGGGGTCGAGAGTGGACTAAACGCCTTTTCCCAACTATGTTGAGGTCGGCTTCCAGTGTAACCAGATGCAGCTGAGTACTAGTATTTTACACGGAGCGACTGCCTATCTGACCTCCACAACACAGTTACTGGGTAATACGATACCCCTTGGTAAGACTGGTTGTCAGACTTTCGGGTTACTAGCTACACGTAACGACTATCAAAGATCCACAAATGATAGCCGGGACCAACGGCTTAACGTGCTTTCCGAGGCACGGAGGGGTCTTGGTATGTAAAGATGGTCACCCATCCACGGTACAACCGTGGCAAGCGTAGCTTAACGGCCTGTGCGGCTATTATTATTTAGTCACGGGTCCCTGCGTTCTCTAGGGTAAAGTATAAAGTTTTTAGTGTGTGTTGTGTTTAGTGTGTGTGTTTTTGTGTGTGTGTGTTTTTATTTAGTATTAAGTTAAATTTAGGTATTATGTTTGTTTAATTGTGTAGTAATAATTCATTGGGCAACCTGTAAAGATAAATTTAATGTTTTATAGTAAGCTAATCTATATCTGTACTAATAATAAAGCTCATCTAAAGTAATCTCTGAAACTACCCGCGGATTGGAAAATTTATTTTTCGATCTGATAGCCGAGTTTTTGAAGGACTAGACTAAGACTACAGGCTATTTAAGACATCATGCTAGAACCCTTCAGGAGCCAAGCAAGAAGAAATAAAGTCAAGAACAACGGATTACACGCAGACGAACTCGCGGGCAGAAGCTAGTAAATAAGTTCAACTCCTTAATTTACTACAGTCTAAGATTAGAAGTTACTATTATTAAGTACTTACTTTTATGAGAATATAGGACAAATAGTCGAAAAGTCCATTTTAGTTGTTAGACTTTTGCCTGAGGATCTGAGGATACGAAAATGGGAACAATCAGTCACATGGTCAAACGATCCGTAAAAGACATTTCTTTTCATTGTAAAAATTCCTAATAAAGACATCTTACTAAAATAACCAAAGCTGGATTACTTACTTACTTCTAATGGATTCGCGCATTTCAAAAGTCAAATATTTTTAGAGGAAGATTAGAACGTATAAACCTACCGAACCGAACCGAACCGAAGCGAACCTACCTACCTACCGTACGTCGTATAATCCTGTACGAGTCACAATAAATACTTTTTCATTTATTTTCTTTCTTTTTTTTTATTTGTGGAAACATACGGGTCCTAGTAAAGCGGCCGGGATGTTATCATAGCTGAGAGGGAGTGGGCCATAAACAATCCACCACGCGAGCCCAGTGCGGGTTGGTGGATGTCACATGTCTTCGAATTTCTGGTGGAAGACATGCCGGTTTCCTCATGATGTTTTCCTTCACCGTTTTGAGAGCAGTGGTGATGAAATTAAATACGCAAAGTAAAGTGTCTGCCTGGGTTCGAACTCACGACCTACACTCGTAAGTCGAGGCCGAAACCACTGGGCCACCACTGCTCTCAAATGGATGCTAAAGTATTTAATTCATTAATACGAGATACATAAACTCACGCTCGCGACGCAACTCGCATAAGTACTTTTTATTAAAGACTTTTTTATAAAAGGTCAAACCTTTTTTGTTTTCTTTTTAACCGTCAAATTGTTGTGCATTTTATTTTGTGTTGTCTGTCATCGTCGATGAAAACGACCTTTTTCTTTTTTTTTCAATTGTCTTTGCTAATTAGAGTTAATTAATCGTTCGCATTGTAAATTCGCTATTTTCTTGCACATTGAGCCCTTTAAATTACACACACCTTCGTCCCGTGGAGCCAGGCAGAACACCACCTGCTACGATTCTTACATACTTCTTTTGATTCGTTTACGTTCATACGTCTGCCGGTCTATTCTGTAAAAATCACACTGTGAGAACTTAGGTGAAGTAAGCTGTTAAAATAGCGCTAATTCCTAGCATCATGTAGAATGACAGCTTTTTTTTTTTTTTTTTTTCGGGATGGGAAATCATCAAATGACCCCTCCCGCTCTGGGTGGAGCGGAAGGGAGTGTCAGACTCTTACTGACTAAAACCACCCATGTTCCTTCCTTCGCCCTTTATGTTCCGGGGTAGCGGTAACCCTTTCGGACAATCCCGCTGACCCGGCAGGCTTCGGCCATGAGGGGCCCCTCGTTATGCTGACATCTCTTTGAGGCGCGCGTGGAACACTTACGCGCCGTCCGGCACGGGCCTGGTCCTGATCGGCAAGTTCACTTCACCTAAGTTTTCACGGCGAGATTTTTACAGAATAGACCGGCTGGTCATACATGCATGCCGGTTGCGAGTACAACGCACCTGACCTTTCTGAAGAACATCACTAATAAGGTCACTATACATTCTCCTAGGGCGTCCCCCCGGCGTTTCCGCTCACATCTGCCTTGTAAATACCTTTTGTTGTCGCCTTTCACTCATCCTCTCAACATCATCAAACCATCTAAGTATACTCTTTTTAATTGTCACTACATCTTCTTTTAAACCGCTCCGTTGCTTTATGATACCATTCCTTTTTTTTTTTTTTTCCGGATGGGAAACCATCAAATGACTCCTCCCGCTCTGGGTGGAGCAGAAGGGAGTGTCAGACTCTTACTAACTAAAACCCACCCATGCTCCTTCCTTTGCCCTTTATGTTCCGGGGTAGCGGTAACCCTTTCGGACAATCCCGCTGACATGATATCATTACTTAGCCTACCAAATTCATTAATGCTGATATTTTTATTGAAGGTTGCCTTCTAAAGGTGATCCGCACCGGCTGGTTATGTTACACCACCCAAAAACTTCAAAATATAATAAAAACTGCGGGGCTATGAGCATACGTATCTATAATCAAATCCCCAGTGAATTCAAATGTCTAAACACATTACAACTTAAAATAAAACTATTTGAATGGCTAAACAATTGTAATTTTTATAGTATTCAGGATTTTATGGATCATAGGAATTAATTTGTATTTTATTTTTATATTTGTGTCTGAACATTTGCATGCTTTACTTAAGCTAAACATGTGTGCCATATTTAATTGTAAGATCTCTGACCATGTTTTAGAGCAAATAAATATATTATTATTATTATTATTAAAAAAAAAGGTCCTTTTACTAGTTTTTATAGAGTAAGGTGCCAATTCAAGGCTAAACTTTACCGAGTCAACCTGCCTAGCCTTTTCCCAACTATGTTGGGGTCGGCTTTCAGTCTAACCAAATGCTGCTGACCTTACAACCCAGTGACTGGGTAACACGATACCCCTTTGTAATATCATCATCTGCCTAGCCTTTTCCCACCTATGTTGGGGTCGGCTTCCAGTCTAACCGATACCCCTTGGTAATACTGCGGGATAATTGCGTAAGACACTGTCAGTAGCAGTGGGTTTCATTTTGACAGTTCAACAACATTCATTGCGTTATTTATGTTGTTGAGCAGACACATTTTTCGAACTTATGAAGCAATAGATTGGCAATATCTTTCAAAATGATTCAGACTGAGATGGATAGTGTGTTACGCAATTAGAAAGCTGGTTGTCGGACTTTTTGGGCTTCTGACTACCTATAACGACTGTAAAAGATCTATGAATTACATCCGGCTTAACGTACTTTCTGGGGCACGCAGATGTCTCGATATGTATTAGATGGTCACCCATCGACCTATGCGGCTATTTTTATTTAGTCAGAAGCTTTACCGATCGACTAACAATAATTTAAGTAAAATAATTAATGTTCAATTTAATTAAGATACCTTCCCCAATAATAAAATAAAACATTAAAGTCAAATATATTCAGAGGAAGGTAATTATGTGGCTATTTCCCACATGTTTCCCCCAAAGCAAGATTAAATTTAAATGAGCCGTTACCTCTTAACGATTACAGTAAAGTTATTTACGTTTGGTTTAACAAAAAAGTCCTTGTCTGTCCGTCGCCATTTTGGGCGTTGTATTTATAAGACACGTTCAATTAGTGTGTTGTGTTGTTATTTTTGTGATTTCGTTTTTGTGTAGTTTCTGGGACAATTGGATTTCTAATGTTTACCTCATACAAAGAGTATCTAATTTACTATTATTATATAGAACTATTTGTGCAATGAAGTTAGTTATTTATGTATTTGTTTTGTTCGTGAAGTGTTTTTTTTTCCTTTTTTTATCTTGCAATCTGTTGTAAGCCTTTAGCAGATTTTTGTGCGGATATTGACTGCTGAGGTCCATTATTCCAGCGAAGAATCTGCCTCTAAAAATTGTTCAGGCTTTATTCGCGTATTAGAATTGAAATCTTCTTAAAATTACAAATAATGTTTCCATGTAGCGTTATCTGGCTATACTCTGAAAGACTTTGCGAACTTTATTTTGACTAAATAAGCTTTACATAACAAAAAAAATGGCCACCATCACGAATTTTCATTGCTAGGGAGTGTTTATCAGCAAAAGCACAGGATTGTTCTTTATTTTGAGGTCTATGGGGGCTAATTTCTTCACATTATCAGCCTATTATGTTCCCACTGCTAGGACACAGGCCTCCTCTCTGTGAGAGGGAGTGCGCCTTAATCCACCACGCGGGCCCAGTGCGGGTTGGTAGATGTCACATGTCTTCGAATTTTTTGATTCTAGTTCCTCACGATGTTTTCCTTCACCGTTTAGAGAGCAGTGGTGATGAAATAATTTACAGAAAGTAAAGCGCCCGTCTGGATTCGAACCTACGACCTACAACACGTAAGTTGCGGCTGTTACCACTGGGCCACCACAGCCATCTCAATTTCTGCTCAATTTCTTCACGCTAATGATTATTAATTATCATGTCGTGCACGTAACAACTCTCCGTCCGTACCTACATTCCACATTCGATTTCGCAAACGAACACATTCCGTTTCCATATTTTTTTTCGTCGCATGCTTATTCACGCGAGCTTTTACATTAACTTATCGTGTTGACATTTAACTTAGCTTCTAAATTGTATGGAATAAGTAGGCGCAGTAATTCACGGTTATATTTCCGCGGTATAAAAGTGAATTAATGGAAGGTATTTTACGAATGATTTGGTTGATGAAAAGGTTGACAAAGAATGGGGCAAAGAAAGACGGTATTGAATAAAATAAGGGTGAATATATAATTTAGATATTTTATTCTTTACATGAATTGCCAAGGCGGATTTGGTTACGGAGGGAATATTGCCGTACTTTTAAGAACGTTCGCATTCTGAACTTAGTCGTAATCTGTAAAAAATACCTCCTATTTACCTTCATTTTTGGCAAGTTAGATGAAATTGCGACTAAATTTTGAACTTTTCTTAACCCGATAATTGGCCTTCAGGAATATTATTTACTAGCTTCTGCCCGCGACTTCGTGTCGCATCGCATCGGCTACCTGCGCTATAACTTCGTTTGCGCTTATTCTGACTTTTTTTCTTTCTACTCGGCTCCTAAGAGTCTTAGCGTGATGTAAATAGTCTATAGCAGTCCTCAAGAATTGGACTATCAATAATATGCAAATGCAATAATATTTTTTCAAATCCGACTAGTCAGTTTTTCCAGAGATGAATAGAATAGAATAGAATACTCTTTATTGTACACCATACAATTCATGTTTCATTGTTCATGAGTGCGTTCAAACAAACGAACAAATAAAAAAACACAAATTCTTCAGCTTATTAGTATATAAATGAGTGTTGTGAATATCAAACATCATCATCAATTATACTGGGGTCAGTTTCCAGTCTAATCTGATGCAGCTGGATACCAGTAGGTATGTCAATACATACAAAAAATAATATAGGCGCAATCGGTGTTGTTTCTTCTGGAAGATATCTATGAAAAGATTATGTATTTAAACAAAGAAAAAACTTTCCTTCTTAAACAGTATTTTAGTTTTACCAAACCATCTTCATCATTCCACATCTACATATTTATTTTAAGAAAACACATCAGCTTTCCAAACTTAGTTTAAAAAGCCAAAAAGCAAAGTTGAAAGTTCAGTATTCTGCTAAAACAAATATAAACTTATTACACTCATGATTTACTTCTTAAGTTTGAAACTAAAAGCAAAAGAATAAACAAAAATAGGACAAGAAAATTACTCGGGGAACGAAACCAATAAAACAATGGATTCGATTAAATTACACTCCAAATAAGTTACAACTGTATATTATCTTTCAAAATGGCTGTTGTACGGACACAAGCGATAGCGGAGAATGGCAATAGAAGACCAGGGGGTCTACCACAAAGGGCAAAGTGCGAATGATCGGATCGGACCGACATATAGCCGAACCGAATATTATTGAAAAATGCGAAAAAAGGTCGGATCGGCTCAGTTGGCTCGGGACCATAGTCAAGGGTAGGAGTGTAGGATCGGGACCGACCGAACCAAATAGTAAGTTCGTAGCAGGAAACGGCCGAACATTCGGCCGATACCACTTCGGAGTAGGCCCCCAGTTCTCATAAACAACAAACAAATGTCAAAAAATTGTCAAAAATGTATGGAAATTAGAGGATTTTTCGACAGATTCAGACTGAGATCAGACTGCGAAAGTTCTTAAAATTACGAGAATTACTCCTCAGGTCGTGAAATGGAATTGTTAATTCTGCAAATAGCATACCGGAATCACTTTTACATGTGATATTATAAAAATATATATACCTTAGCTAGATGGAGTCATTTCCAATCTGACTACCTCAGAGAAGTCAGAATACTTTTCAATGTCAATATTCTGTTTTAATTTATCTGAATTCCTATTATTATTTTGGATTACGCGTAGGTGACATTTCAATTGTCAAAATATCCAAAATTTTGTTTGTTAATTTATGTCTAAACGTGCTCTAAACACGTCAAGGTAAGTTGAAAATCAAGTTTAATTTCCCCTAGCTAATTCAATCCCACAAATTAATAGCATCGGAAAGATCACAGAACATCGTCACTAAATCTAACGCAAAATAAAAACATTTCCTTAAATTTATACAGACGTATCATAAATATAATTTAATCTCCAGACACGTATAATCAATAAATCGCTCAGACAAATCGCTGTCGCCGTTTCCCAACTACAGTCCGTGTCCTAAGAAGAAAACAGAACGGAGAGACATCGAGAATTATTACTCCTCGGACGGTAGCAGGTGCGTTCTCCGCACAAATAAGACTAATAAGACTAAAACAGTCTATTTTCGTAAGAATAAGTTTAAGCTGGCTATATTCGTACAAACTTACGGTTATTGCACGATATTAGAGCGAGTTCGAAGCGTTTAGTAGTGGATTTATTTATGAACATAATTTTATTTAGAAGTAAAGAAATATATTGTTACTTGTACATTTTTGGGCAGTGTCATACATTAATTTTGGCCGTTTTAGTTAATTTAAATGAAAAAATAAAGGGTGAAATTATTTTTACGTAAAAAAGTAGGTACTTATTTAAATATTATTTCTTATAATTTAAATTGATTGGATAAAGGTTAATTTCCTTTATTATTTTAAACAATAATTAAAAATTTTTTTTGTTTTTTTTTAGAACACTTAGATAGATATATATATAGTTTACTAGTTGTGCCCTGCGGTTTCACCCGCATAAGTTTCGATCCCATGGGAATATAAAAGTATCCTATCTATATATTAATCCTGGTTATAAACCATCTGTGGGCCAATTTTCATCCAAATCCGTTAAGTAGTTTTTGCGTGAAAGAGTAAACAAAGATCCATCCATCCATCCATACAAACTTTAACGTTTATAATATTATTATAGTAGGAAGTAGGATAAATTGACGTTGATTATTATTGCTCAGCAGTGGTTTTCATGATTGATGACCTCGTTTTTGTAACTAAAACGCTAAATTAATATTGAAACAAATGTAAAAATATAACATAAAAATTCGAAACTCGGCAGTGAAATTAGAAAAATATATTTCCGCCAATGATTTCCGTGTCAAAGAATCCGAAAAAATATTAAAAGGTGGTATCCATATTTTCTGATTCTCTGAAACGGAAAACAATGGCGGAAATATATATTTTTATAATTTTATTTTTGTGTGTCACCCTTTTTAGGAACGAAACGTAAAAATAACAAAACACATCACATGCCTATACGAAGCCAATTCTACCCTCAATATACACGCTAAAAAATACAGGCCAGATCAATATCACAGACAAAATTAAATAAATGCTACAACCTTCTCCGCGGCCAAAAAAAAAGAACGTTCTGTATTCATTGTTTCTGGTGATCCTCTGGGGGCATGCTCGCGTTATGATATCTACAAAAAAAAAAGAAAAAACCTCATTGTGATGCATTGGACTCGAAGCTAAATTCGCTTTCGAAAAGATAAGGGAGCTAGGTTAATAGAATTATCTAGAAGCTTCTCAGTAACAAGTTCGTATGAGACAGTCCTCAGCGCTCTGCTTTTTTTTCTTCACGACTTCTTACTTTTTTTTCAAGTTGGGATTCAAGATTTTCTGTTGAAATCTTAACTAAGAACCGTACTAAGCTTAACCTTTACTTAAACTAGTCCACCCTTTAGACAATTTTCCCTCAGTTCACCTACCTAACTAAAAACGTTACCTGAGTTACGTCCATTCGATTCTCAGCCAATTAAATTACATAGGGTGCTCAAATTTGGACTGTAATCTCCTTGGTGTGTATACCGCAAGTGATCTTGATTGGGCATTGGATTCTGCTTGTCAGCTTCATCAATTAGAGTCTAGAGTTACTTAAATGATTGTGTAGTGGACCCTGAACACTTGACACTCAATATTGACGTTGCAATGTTCAATGTTCAACCTAACTACGTATATGTAACGTAGTCTGGTGAACTAATTTGTAAATTAGTTGGTTCTTTTTATGCTTTTAGTCTGTGGTACGTTTCTGATTGTTTTATGCAAATGAAACGGTTTTTTGTTCGTTCAAGTGTTTTTAACAAGGTTATAATGGTTTTGTAACGTGGAAATGTTGGTCAAACCTTAGTCTTCAGGGATCACTGGCGAGCATTGTAAATATGGCATAAAATAATTATGCCACTATAACATGAGGGGTTATTATAGAAGCATAATTATTATGTGTGTTATTGTTAGTTTGCATTATCCCACTGCTGGGCAAAGGCTGACTTCTCTTCTCTCTTCTCCTCATGACTTCCAGCTCTTTTTTTTAGCTCTTTTCGCTTCTTTGTTTTTTCTTTTTTAGTTTAGTTTTATAATCTTCCTGTACGAGTCGCAATAAATACTTTTTCTTTCTTTCTCTTTCGACCCATGGCTAAAGTGCACCACTGGGCGTTTGTTTTGCCCAGCTTGTCCCGCCATCTTCTATGGGGTCTGCCGCAAGGCCTTCTGACTTTGTCAGGGCTCCACGTAGTGTTTATTTTGGGTCACAGCTCATTACGTATGTTTCACGTATTAAATTAAAATAAATAATTTTTCTTTTTATGTTTCACAAAATCACAATATATTTTTTAGACTTAATCACGGTACAGTGAGCTCTTTACGAGCTCCCGGTATCGGGAGGATTAAAATAAACGAGGGTTTGTTGAATAACGTCCATAATTATTTCTAAGAACGGATCTACTTTTAAAAATATATTTTTAACACACTTTTATTAGCTTCACTTGTAAAAATGTAAAAAAATCCTAATAATATTATAAACGCAAAAGTTTCTGAGGATGGATGGATGGATGGATGTTTGTTACTCTTTCACGCAAATAATACTGAACGGATTTTGATGAAACTTTACAGTAATATAGCATAAACATCAGAATAACATAAAGGATACTTTTTATCCCGATCGACACTTATGCGGGTGAAACCGTGGGGTGCTGTTAGTCTTATTATATTTTCATTCTGTGTCATACGCTTTTTTTTTTAAACTTTGCCCCACACTAGGACACAAACAGCCACGCCCGAAACAACTATTTATCATACAAATATTTGTTCCCTGTGGGAATCGGACAAGCGACACGGAGCGCAGCAGTCAATCGCTTAACCACTGCGCCAACCGTGTCGTCGAAATACGCTTGTCAGCTAATCTAACTCCTGTTGTTTTTTCTATTATTGATACAAATTAATGTGTGTCTCGTATTTGTGCCATCTATTTTTAACGAACTTGCGAAAGTTTCATGCTACAGTTCGTATTAGAGCTTAGGAAAGAGATGCTGAAAAAATTATCAAAAGACAATGAAGCATGTTCAGTGATTAGTTGTTATTTAAACACGTATTATAAGTACTATGCAAATACTATAAAGCTACCATTTACTGGGTACGTCTTTCATTGACTTAAATGTGCCTTGGCAGCTGAGAGTATGTCATGCTCACTCTAATTTCTCGCTGATCGTGGCGCATGTTACACTTGTTACTTTTTTTTGTGTTTATGTTCTTTTTTATGCGTCATGTTTGCCGCAAATAAACGTATTTTCTTTCTTCTTTCATGTGTTGGATCATTTAGCTCCCTACAAAATGGTTGAGCTGAATGGTGCTAATCTATGCATCATGTTCGCGAACGGGTGCCGTAAGTAGGGACTGGTCAACTCTTTGCTGCCATAGCTTATTTTAATTTAATTTAATATTTGAATTGTTTTTTTTTGTTTTTTTTATTTTTTATTACGGACGCTTTTAACGTTTTGCATCGTTCTCACATGCATAATTTTTAACATGAATGATGTAACCATATTATTTAGAATTAAAAGAGTATCCATGGAGTTTCTTGCCCGTTCTTCTCCATAGGTACCTACTACGCTTTGGGGCACACATGGGCAACTAGCTTCATCTTTTTGACTGACCGACCGGACCCTTGATAATTCAAAAGTGCCTGTAATTGGTTTAGTTGAAATAAATACTATTTGTAATAATAGTTTTGAGTTGGGTTGAGTTTTATTATTTTAAATGATCACAAATTTCAATTAAGGAAGGTTGATAAATGAAGTAAAGGTCTTATTAAATGAAGAACTAATTTATTATAAGAACTGACACCACCAATAAAAATAAATAAGAAAATGGTAACAATATGAAAATATTATCTTACCAACTTCCAAAACCAAATAAACTTTTACATGAATTAAATATTCTTTCACAAATATTGACTTCAGTATTCAGTTTTCAGCTTTTATCTCAAGATATATTGTTGAATTTCTCCTCCCACGCTTCACGTAACAGAACATCGTGCTTTTGAATCAAATGCTTGGCTAGTTCGAATATTTCGAACGAGTATCCATTCAAAGTTAGACGGAGAAAGTAACAAACGTGATGCTTGATATATTTTCTTCAATATTTTGTGAAGTTATCTTCAGATTGCTGACACTGACATCTAAGGTCTGTCTGCAGAATATAGCATGCAGTGGTTAGAAAATACATATAAGTATAGTTTATGCAACAAACCTATCTACTTTGTGAATGGTAATTTTCTTTACATAAAATTGAAACATTTATTCACTTATAAATGAAGATTAGTACACTGCCAAAAAATGACTTTTCACGACGATATTGTTAGTCAATATTTAATATTGCAATATTCTCAACGTGTATCTAATCTGTATCCAACCTGTACTGGGCCCATGTGGTGGATTATGGCCCACTCCCTCTCACAGAGAGAAGGCCTGCGTCTCAGCAGTGGGAGCATTATAGGCTATCTACTCGTAAATGTATCTAAAATCGTACTTTCAGCGTTCTTTTACTATTCATAGTGAGCACTAATTACGTTAAGAAATACCACTATAACATCACACATTCTCCTAGAATAGGGTAGGTAGGTACTGCAAAGATTATAGTGTAAAGTATTATCCCACTTAATCCTACTAATTAATCCTACTAATAATATTTTAAACGTGAAAGTTTGTATGGATGGATGGACGGATAGATGGATATTTGTTACTCTTTCTCGCAAAAACTACTGAACGGGTTTAGATGAAATTTGGCACACAGATGGTTTATAACCAGGATTAACATATAGGATATTTTTTATCCCGGTATTCCCACGGAATCGAAACTTATGCGGGTGAAACCGCAGGGCGCAGCTAGTAGTGATATGAATATGTATTCATCTAAGGCCCAAGAAATAGTTTAAAACTCGAGCGACAATAATATCATCTTTTGCTTGCTCTTATACCAATATCGGCGCATCATGTCTTTTTCTTCCATACTTCTCTATTAGTAATTATCTCGGTAGTCACTTTTTCTCACCATATCATCTTTCTCACAGCTCATCCATCGTTTCTTTGGTCTTCCCCTTAATCATATTATATCAATCTAGTTTTTAAAATTTGACGTGTTAAAGAGACTTAATTGATCTAATTACAGACATATACATCATTTAATTTCGTTTCATCCACATTCACACTCAGAACTTTCACCACGACATTTTCCTCATTCTTCCGCATTACACGCTCATACAACAACTGATATATATAATAAGCGATTGAATGCCGTTATTACAGAACCAATTAAAAAGCCATCGTGCCTCGCGTGGATCCACGTCCTGGCTACGGAGGGTTAAACACTGTTAAAACAAGTAACAATAAAACTCACGTAAAAAAAACAACAACAACTACAAACAAGGAACTCTCTAGAAACGTTTTAAAAATGGCCACTGGGCACGACATAGAGTAAAACCGGGCTCATCCTACATCAGTGCGACCAATTATTCTCGACTGAGGATTAATGCACCACAATACGAACTGTAATGCATCACGAGCTACGGTAGTGGAAATTACTGACGCGAAGCTCGTTCTTGAATGGTTCAGTTCCTATTGGGTCGTGTTTGGTGAATTAAATAGTAAACTTACTAAAAACTTCAAGGAATAGATTTGTTGAAAGGTGTTTTTAAATTATTTAATTGGTTTAAGGGCTGATTTTTCAATAGTCATAACTTTTATTTGAAGAATAAAATAATATGACAGTTTGCCATAATTTCTATTTACAAGCTGTCAAACCATAATTTTTATTCCTCAGATGTAAGTTATCAGAAGATTGAATTTAGAAATTTTATTTTTTAGTAAAATGGTTTTCTTGGCTCCTACGATAAATTGCTTTTTGACTTGTTTCTCAAATATATCTTGCGTTCAACTAATTTGAAAACACTAACATTGATGAATCGCTCCACATAACGTTAATCACTATAAATTTTCACTTTGAAGGTTTAATAAAAAAGAAACGCTCAAATAATTTCCTAAGGCAATGACTTAAGAACACGTGTATTTAAATATCTACAAGATTTAAATAAAACTTTAATTTGTTATTCAATACTGAAATAAGTACTAGAAAGTAAAATTACAGATTATAATTTAGAATCTACACGCTCTTAATAAGCACATTTATCAATAAAGTACCCTCATATACTAATTTAAGCAACAAGTAGGTATTTATTATCATCAACAGACTAATAATATCTAACAGCTGCCCGAATAATTTTTATTCCCTTCATACAATTACTAAAACCATATATTTCGTTATATTAGACTTGTTACGAAATTAATACAATTAAGACAATTTTTGCCTTAAGAGCAGGGTGAAGCATCGAATTAGGGCCTGCACTCATTAGTGGCACGACACGGCGACAAATAGGAATATAACTTAAAAGTATGACAATAAAATTGAAACTGAAATTTCATCGTAGGTACAAAAACAAAGCTACGGTATGGTTAGGCATGGCGTGTCATTGAATTTTCAATTTTATGGGTACGCACATTGCTATTGTCATTTATTTCATAACCACTCAAAGCAGTGTAGGGTAAATCAGTGGTAAATAATTTGATTTGAATATTAAAACGTGACATCTATCAACCCGCACATGGTCCTGCGTGGTGGACTACGGTCAAGAGTACCAACAGAAGGAACATTTTAAAGCTGATTATGTTAAACGATTTCTTAACAACCAAATAGAAAATATACTGACTGGTAACGACCCAGAAATGGGTATAAGGATATTCTGCTAATGATAGCTTTGGATCTAAGTGGTTTTGTTTGTCGGCTTTTTGGCTGCGAAGTTATTTATTAGGCAGACTGAAATCGTTTGGTAGATAAATGGAGTTCTTGTTTGGCTGGCCGAGTTATTGGCCCGGGTTCAGAGATCTTACAAATGTTCTGGACTTAGTTTTAGCTTGCTGTGCCTAATATTCTGTCTTTGTTTGGTCCTTTTACAATGTTTTATGGCTGCTGTATGTCATAAGTTAATATGAATGAGTAAACTTTAGTAATAGCTATAAAATCATCTTCGGTCTTTATATCTTTTGCTCTGTTAATTCACGTGGTTTTCCGTTCCAAAGAAACTTGAAGCGAGTTCTTCGATTTTTTCTTTGATATAAAAAATCCAGTTGATATAAAATTATAGTAAATGAATGAGAATCCTATCTAGCTGTAATTACGATATTCAATTTTAATCAAGAACCTATTACTACTCTTATTAAATAACTTAATTAGTCGTAGAATTATATTATTGCAATAAAATTCCGAGAAATCCTCTAACATCAAACAAACCTTGTTCACAGGAGCTGGTGGCCTCCGTACCACGGAACTCCGAATCACGCCTCGTGTCGTTCAGCGCGGTCGAAACGTCACCATGGCCTGCCTATACGAGCTTCACGACTACGGCATATACTCCGTCAAGTGGTACAAGGGCACTCAGGAGTTCTACCGGTACTCTCCTTTGGAGAACCCCACTACAAGGGTGCTGCCGGTGAATGGGATTAAAATTGATGTGAGTATCTTAGATGTGTTTGGAAGATGGTGTGTTAAGTTGTGAATGTGCAAGATGTTAACATTTTGTAGAGTTGGTGCCCCTTGATCTCGTGGTCTGGGTTCGATTCCCAGGTCGGGCGTCATTGGGTTTTTCCATCTGGAATTTCTCTGTAGCAGTTTGGAAACTATATTTGTGCACGATTGGTGGCCATAGACTCGCCCTCTTTTACATGGGATTTAAATATAGCTAGCGAAATAATGTGTTATACTATTAGGTGCACCTCTGCCCAACCCTTCTTAGAAAATAGGGGTGATGTGTATTATGTTTATAGAGTAGGTATTGTGGATTGCGAAACCTGCGGGGTCAATGCGTAACAGCAGCAATGGCTTTCATTTTGACAGTTCAACAAAATTCATTACGAAATTTAAGTTGTTGAGCAGACAAATTTTTCGAACATATGAAGTAATGGATTAGCAATGTCTTTCAAAATGATTAATTTTGTGTGTAACGCAATGAAGGTGCTGAATATTAATTGTACTTTTCCTTCAACAGAGGTTAAGGTCTAATGAGACACACGTAGTGCTAGTGCGGGTGGCACCGAACCTCAGCGGCAACTTCAGCTGCGAGGTGATACAGAACGCCCCCTCCTACCCTCACTACATGGCCACAGCGAGGCTCGATGTTGTTGGTGAGTTTGCTTTTGTTTTCAATTACCCATTGGTTGGTTAACGATCCGATGCAGCCTGTCCCTTGCTGCCCTCTCCCAGCGACACACTAAGCTGAAAGAAAGAAAGAAAAATATTTTATTCTGCACAAACAAAACGCACAATTACAAGTAAAAAAATAATAACAATAAAATAAAAAAAATAAAAACGAAAAAGACATAAGATACAAAAGACACGTACGTAAGCTGAATTCCGAACCCCATGGGAGGTGCCTTTAGCGGGTAGTCGCTTAGTTTATAAGACTAAGTGTAATGCCCTCGCTGGAGTCCTTAATTTATTGAAGCATCCACATGATATCGCAGTTAAGCAACCGACAACCTCCCAGTGACCTGTGAGATGCCATACAAAAAAAAAGTTCGGCCAATGATGTGGTCGACGATACAGCACGCCAGTTTTCATTGGTTTATTATCATAATGTAGCAATTTAAAGGGAAAATAAAAAAAAAACTTGATCCCTAACCCTGTATGAGAATAGGCATTTGCATGCGATATAATTTTATAAAATAAGAAGTGTGTGATGCTTGGTCATGATAAAATAATCCTGTAAACTCAATATCATTTTCTCCTAGTCTGTCACCAGTTAATTATTTTGCTGGTGACAGACTAGGAGAAAATAATGTGGCAGACGACCAGACATGCTTAAGCATGTCTGGTCCTCTGCCACATTGAAACTTATACGTTTAGGAAGGCCACAACTAATAACAAACGCCAAGGCAACCCACTGCAAACTTAGATTATCTTAGTCTCAACATACCCTTTGCGAAGCTAAACGATTATAACTTAGGTACGTTAAAAATTAAAGCAAGTGTAGCCACGCTTAAACACAAAGTAAGCTTGAGTCAGGAACTTGCGCGTTTGCCAAACTTGTTTACTGCTCTATTTTGCGTTAGAGGAACCGCTAAGTTGCAAATAAGTTAAGCAATATCTGCCTGAAAGTTAGCCTGATAAAGACTATTAGTTAGGACTTATTTGTGTCAAAAATTACATAAATATGCCACTATTTATGTGAATTTGAGGGTATGTTTTTGGAGCTAAGACTTTGTCGTTCTGGGCGTCATTAGGTACTGCTGACTCCAAGTATTTTTATTTCCAGAAAAACATTTGTGTATATGTCGCAGCCAACTGGTTTAATTAGCCGTTAAGTTAACCGCCTAGCCTTTTAATTAAACGGCGGCTGTTCAACTAACTGCCTGAATGATATTCAATAAATTATGGGTTAGGTTGGAACTGTAACCAATCACGTGCGAGCCAAATTGGTCGCAGTAACTAAGCCAGGGCACCCCGATTAGGTTAGAGTAGAATTGTGATCAACCGCGTGCGAGCCGAGAGAGCGAAGCGAGACGAGCACTACTTCCAAAGGTCAGGCGGTTGACTAAACGGCTAATTTAACCTAGCTGCGACATATACATGTCATATTCTTGAAATAAAAAATACTCCCCTTTATTCATAAACGTTGCTAAAAGTTCAGTAGTGATAAGCGACTGTTTAACCGAACATTTTTGACGTTTAAACGTCACTTAACTTTAAGCAACATTTATGACGACACAGTTGGCGCAGTGGCTGAGCGATCGACTGCTGCACTGCGTGTCGCGGGTTCGATTCCCACACGGAACAAATATTTGTAATGCCTACAGGTAGTTGTTCCGGATCTGACTTTTTGTGTATGTGAGTTTAAATGTTTGTAAACGCACCCACGATACAGGAGTAATTCCTAGTGTGGGGCAACGTTTTTTATTTAAAATATATATATATATATATATATATATTATAAATAAACTCTCCAGATCCATGATGGATCTAGTGACGATTGTTTTCTCATTAGGTCTATTTATATAAAAAAAATAAAAGAAAAAAACATGTATGCTACAAAAACAAATAAAATTTATTCTTCGTTCGTCCTGAGAGCTCAACAACTGTTTATTGTAGAAAATTAATTTCACGATCCCTTTACTGACACATAAAATTATAATAAAGCTAAATGCCAACCCATGACATTTTAATTTTGATAGACTGTTGAAATGTTCCCTAAATTATTGACCATTTCTTCCTTTGAAATCATGACCTTTATACTAAAACCTACGCTACGCTAGCTACGATTCGTCATCATCATTTCAGCCGAAAGACGTCCACTGCTGGACATAGGCCGCTCCCAAGCACTTCCACTTCGACCGGTTCTGTGCTTCTCGCATTCTGCATTCATTAATTCTGCGGCCTTCACAAGGTCGCCGGTCCACTTTGTGGGAGGCCTTCCAACGCTACGTCTTCCGGCTTAACGGTTCCTTGCTTCGAAACCACGTCGATTCCATTAGCAAGTCCCGCCAATCTCGCGTTCATTTCGCACGGTTTCGTTCATTGTATCATAGAGAATAAGGCCCAAGATCGTATTACGGACATTATCCTTTGGGAGTATCAGAGATCATTATCAATAATAAAGAAAATCACCGAAAAAAATAGCATCGAATACCATAAACATCGGAAACGATAGAATCCCCGAAAGAAACACGACGAAAACCGATTGCTGTTTTTTAGAAATTATTTATGCCATTTCCTAATAAGACATGAGAAAAATGATGACGATGATGATGAACCGACGAAAAATTTCTACGCTAGCCATCTTTCACGTGCTGAATTTATGGTTATAATTTGCGCGTCGATGTCCCTGCCACCCTGTATTTTCAAATCTAAGTGGCATATAATCCAACAAATAAAAATATAATCCACACAATTTATTTATTTTCATCGAAGCTCATCATCGTCACCAGCCTAGTGTTGGGGTCGGCTTCCAGTCTAACTGGATGCAACTGAATACCAGTATTTTACATGGAGCGACTGCCCATCTGACCTCCACAACCTAGTTACTGAGTAATACGATACCCCTTGTAAGACTGGTTGTCAGACTTTCGGGCTTCTGACGGCCCATAACGACTGTCAGAGATCCATGTATGACAGCTGGAACAAACGGCTTAACGTGCTTTTCGAGGCACGGAGGGGTCTCGGTATGTAAAGATGGTCACCTATCCACAGACCAACGGTGGCACGCGTAGCTTAACCTGATCGACCGACCTGTGCGGCTGTTATTATTTAGCCACGGGCCCCTCCTCTTGTTGGAAGCTATACTATCATAAATTGATAGTACGTATTCCTAGTCAACATTATAAACCAATTATCTATAACGGGGAGAGTCCTTCGAGAACTACCAAACATCTCTTCCGTCTTCATTACTTATCAATAACAAAGAAAATCAACGGACAAAAAAAGAGTATCGCAAACAATAACCGTCGGATACGAAAGAATCCCCGAAAGAAACACGACGAAAACCGATCGCTATTTATTAGAAATTATTATGACATTTCCTAATAAGACCATTACGCTACGTTAGCAACGCAGCAGGAAAAATCTGAATCAAAGATAAATAATTGACCTATATATAGCCTGTTATTGGGGCTTCCTCCTTAATGATATCGGAGTATATTCATGTCTAATCTTCTAATTATGGCGAATTTTTTTTGGCGGAAATAAATTTGTATAACGCGTGTAAAAAGACATTTAACGAAGCTGAGAGTCACTTGTACTCCCCGTCATTACAATTTTTTTTTTGTACTGGACCATGTCTGGGAACCATCTGGTTACGGAGATATTGAAGGTCAAAATTCCAACTTTTACTGACGTTTTTTTACGAAAACCAGATTTAAATGTTAGAACACAACTTTAAATACCCCCACGACCCCTGGACCGTCGCATGCACCCTTAAGCTCAATGTTTTGCGTGCGTTACATTGCGCACTACCGCAAACAGCAAATATTCACACCAAAAATAAAAGTCGTTTCCAGCAATTATTTATGTGCAATGTTATAGTTTGATGTACAGACGCCAGCAGGTCAAGCTACCCGAAACTGTCAAATTTTCCCAATCAACCTTGAAGCTTAATGCTGTAGTGATAAAGTTAAAAATGTATTAAAGAAATTTGACAGATTGTAGTAGCTTGATGTGCTATCGTGTGTACAGAAGGCGTAGTTGACGGCTATGTGATGTGTCTTTTTACAACAAGTATATATTTTTTTGTAAGTTGATGTTGAACAGCAAAATATAGGGAACTAATTAGCAGTTTCAAAGAGACATTCGTATCGGAAGCAGATTTTTAGTTTTTATTTTACTGTCTTTATTGACTGTCAAAAGCAAAGGAAGTCATTGCAAGCAAGGGAAATACTGTTGTGAATTACAAACTCTCAATCATCTGCCTATCCTTTTCCCAACTATGTTGGGGTCGGTTTCCAGTTTAACCGGATGCAGCTGAATACCAGTATTTTACATGGAGCGACTGCTTATCTGACCTCCACAACCCAGTTACTGGGTAATACGATATCCCTTGGTAAGGCTGGTTGTCAGACTTTCGGGCTACTGACGACCCGTAACGACTGTCAAATATCTACGAATCTGTCGAATCGGTCTAAGAATGACAGTCGGTACCAACGGCTTAACGTACTTTCTGAGGCACATACGTCTTGGTATGTGAAGTTGGCCACCCATCCACGGACCAACCGCGGCAAGAGTAGCTTAACCTGACCGATCGACCCATGCGGCTGTTATTACTTAGCCACAAGCCCCCTCTCAGTATATAGCAAAATCTTGTAAAATATACATACCAACAATCCCTATACGAAACCTACCACGAGAATCTGCAATTCCATCACTAGTATCTACTCGAATTTCATAAATTCCCCATCCTAGCTTACACATCTCAAAAAAAAAAAAAAAAACTGCGGAACACCTATTATTAAAACTCTTTTGACCGTAACAGACAATGGGCAACAAAGGTGGAATCATAAACATGTGATGCGGAACACGAAGGGTAGGGTAGTAAAATAGAAGGGAAAGCGACACACCTGTGACCTTAGCGAGGGTAGACGAAATAGCGAAAATTTAGAAAATTGAATGCGCGTGTGTCGGCTTTGGATTGTGCCCTTTTTGTTTTCGACTGAGCTGGAGTAGACGGCTTACGTCTTACTTCCTATTATACATAGTTTCATTTGACACAGTCATTCAGTTTCGTACAATAACCCACACCTACAACTGACCACCACAATCACACTCACACTATAACATTATTTAGTTTTTGATCACACTGATCGGACACTGGTCTCCTCTCAATAAGAAGGAGTGGGCTATAATCCACCCCGTGAGCCCAGTGCATGGCTTCGAATTTGTGGTTCTAGGACATGCCGGTTTCCTCACGATGTTTTCCTTCACGGTTTTGAGAGCAGTGGTGATGAAATAATTTAATTTAGACAAAGTAAAGCGCCTGTCTGGGTTCGAACCTACGACCTACAACTCGTTAGTTGCGGTCGTTATCACTGGGCCACCACTGCTCTTCAATAGTCGCTTCCCTTATTTAATTAAGAATTCTGTCCATTTTCAAACATCCTGAAATTTAATTTAAGTTAACGCAAACATGTCGCAAATTAAAATTAGGCCCCCACGATACAGGCATCTAGTTTGGGGACACTGTTCAAATAACTATGTTAAACATGCAAGTTACAGTAAGCATACAGAATATTATTTTTACAATTTATTTTGGAACAATAAAACAATAAATTATTCCAAGGGCTGATTTTTCCATCGCCAGATAACTTTAATTCGAGGAATAAAATTGACGTTTGACAGTTTTTGTACGAAATAACCGTCAAAATGTCAAATTATTCCTCGAATAAAGTTATCAGATTATTGACAAATCAGCCCTTATTCTTTTAGTTACAAATAATACATAACCCATTTAGGAATTTGCTGTAATCTTGTAGTAATATGTTATTAACAGGTCGGATTTGATAAAAGATAATTTGACTAACTCAGTCTCAAAACATTTATTTCAATTATACAAAGGCACATCTGAATTGCCAAAGAGTCGGTCAGTTAGTCAGAAAGTTGAAGCTAGTAAATGTATTAACTCTATTGAGAGGGAGAGGCAAGAAACTCCTTGGATACTCTCTTAATTACTACCGTCTAACCTTCCATCTTAGTAGAGTAAATACGACAGGGAGTGAGTTATTATCTACAGCTAGACGTATAGTACTCGAAAGGCCAGTACTCCAACCATGGGGTTGTACGAGTAAGTACCCACACTATGAAGCACCTTCACTGGTAAGAACAGAGTTCAAAACTTCCGAAAATACTTGAACCCGTTTCTCTTAGCTGGGTCATCTAACTTGCTCCGTAAGTTCACTAACACAAACACCATTGATTTTCTCTCGGTGAGCTCTTAAAACTTGAGCCGGAAGACAAATAGCTGATACTCCTTGTTTTTCTTTTATACCTGACCAAACTTCATCACTACGATATCCCTTAAAAGGTTAAAGAGAAGGTTTATGTTTAGTCTATGATTTTCTTGAGAAAAGGCTGGGCCCTCATGCTTCCCAATCATGTTGAGGTCAGCTTACAGCCAACTTGGATGAAGCTGAATACCTGTATTTTACATAGAACTACTAACCAGCACCCTAATTGCATAACACACTATCAATCTCAACCTGAATCATTTTGAAGGATATTGCTAATCCATTGCTTCATAATGTTCGAAACATTTATCTGATCAACAACGTAAATAACGCAATGAATATTATTGAACTGTCAAAATTAAAGTTATTGCTAGTGATAGTGTGTTACGCAATTACCCCGCTGAACTGTCTATTCGTGTCGAAGCATTTCGACAGCAAGATTTAATCGAGATGTTCAACAGAGCATCCTTTTGTCTATTAAGAACAACATACAGAAAATTGGTGATCGCTAATCCATCTTAAGATTGATGATTACTAGCTTTTATCACTCTCAACAGTCCGCGCTTGCGAGCCATGATAGCAAAACGGCCCACCGGATGCCCTCGCGATAAAAAAAATGCTTAACATAACCAGCCTATATTGTTTCCACTGCTGGATCACAGACCTCCTGTCTTCGAGAGTAAGTGGTAAGAGGGAAGTGCAAGAGTGACATTACAACGCTATTTTCACTATAACCGTGGTACCACACTACTGAGTGGGGCCACACACAGGCATGGCGCAGTTTGTTAGAATGACATAGAAATAGACGCTTTGCTTCATTCTTTTTCACAGTTTTTACTAATCGGAGAAATGTGGGACCTCACCGCGAAATTTGACAACTGCGGCAATGGTAGTGACGTTGAACTGTAGAGAGTAGTTTAACTTTGGCAACTGTAGTGACCATGGACTGACAAGTTTATTGTTGAGTACTCTCATTATCAGTGGTAACGGTCGCGATTTACGAGGTATAGGTCGTAGATTCGAACCCAGACAGGCGCTTTACTTTGAGTAAATTATTTTCATTACCACTGCTCTCAAAACGGTGAAGGAAAACATCGTGCCGAAATCGGCATCTCCTAAAACTAATAATTCGAAGACATGTGACATCTACCAACCCGCACTGGGCCCGCGTGGCGGCCCACTCCTTCTCACAGAGAGGGTACTTGTGTCCCAGCAGTGGGAACATTATAGGCTGATTATGTGAGGACTTTCAGCTACCTTTTATTACCTTAGATGATCACGTTGATCGCTGCGTGAGTGTTAAAATTTATAAACACTTCAGTTCTAATCTTTACCATATTTTATAATCCCATGCAGCATCATCAATTTTCCTGTCACGTCGGCTAAAATAACAATTCTCTTGTAGCTTGCGGTAGCGGTCCACAGGGAAAGCTCATGTTTAACGGTGAACACTTACGGGGCGGATATGAAATAATACAATGATGCAAGGATAATATATTATAGTAGCTTCTGCCCGCGGCTTCGTACGTGTTCTTTTTTTTTAATTTAAAACATATCATGTAGCACTCTGCAATAGTAGATTTTTATTAGTTAAAGATTTTTGTA
This sequence comes from Apamea monoglypha, assembly GCA_911387795.2. Classification (NCBI taxonomy): domain Eukaryota; kingdom Metazoa; phylum Arthropoda; class Insecta; order Lepidoptera; family Noctuidae; genus Apamea; species Apamea monoglypha. Next base: position 17,752,428 of record OU426925.1, read on the forward strand.
ATCGACGGGGTAGTACCAATTACAATGTCTTTCATTTTGACAGTTGAACAACATTCACTGCGTTATTTACGTTGTTGAGCAGATATATTTTTCGAACATATAAAGCAATGGACTAGTAATATCCTTCAAAATTATCCAGATTGTGATTGACAGTCTGTTAAGCAATTGGGGTGCAGAGCAGTACTTCCAGAGCATACCTTTTACAAACATGGTAAACAAACAATGTTACCTCGTTCATAAATAATCATTTTCAGTTCAATTTGTAAATGGTATTTTGTTTCCGTAGATACATTTGGGAAATCGTCACTAGTAATTGTGCGCTTTTATAATTTCTAACGTACGGTATTATCGTAAACGACCACCTCCACTTCCATAAAATGTATGGACACGTACGGTACACGTTATAACGTTATCGTTGAAATAAATTTAAAACCGTCTTCATATATTTCCATACATTTTACTTTCCTATGTTATCATGATGCCGTGACGTGAACGTGGACGTTCTCAATAATAAGTGGCATAAAAAAATATAAAAGGGTACAATGATAATGGCTTTTATCACGATATTATTATTAAGACGAGGTTTGTAAGCCCTTGAAACGCTATTGCCACATCAATTTATTTAAAATTAATTCTAAAACGGGCAAATTTGGATAACCCCCCGTTAATTTCATGCTTTTGTACACTCTAAATAATTCATCTTCCTCATTTAAGTTCACAATACATTAACATCAAAATACATGTTTGCTAACTACATGCTACAAGCCTTCAGAGAATTATTACTCCCAAGTTTGAAATAGAACATCAGACCCGGCCTTTTCGGAATACACGTCCATTCAAGTCGTAAATTGACGCATATTCAATTCCTGCCGCACGCGTTGTCCTATGTGATGACAGAAGTGAGGCATGCTGCAATAATATTACCTGAGTCTATAACGGTTTCGACGTGGTAGGCTTACGAACGTGCTTCTTAAACAGGCTTCTGGCTGACTGGAGCTAGGTGGTAAATACACGACCTGGTTTCCGGGGCTAAAATTTTGCAAGTACCTAAAGTTCGCTTTTTGATTCCAGACACTAATCTGACATTTAAGTCTTTTGTGTTTGCGTTTTTTAGTATAGAAATTTGACATTACAGCTGTCAGATTAGTACTGGGTTTAAAAAAAGAACTTTACCTCAATAAAGAAGTTGTACTTCCTGTTTTAATTTAACATGTTGACAGCCAGACCACAGATACAATAGAAAATCTATTGTTAACGGACACCGGTGACCGCGGTGGCAGTCAATGAATTAAAAAATATTTCACCCGAAAGACATCCACTACTTAGCATTGAATATGTATAAATCGTGTCTTATTTCATTCAGCTGAATGTCAGTGCCAAATTCGGGATTTTTATTTGTATCAATAGCAAATGCAATAATACAGTTACCGTACAATATTTCTGATTGGCATCTTCTATACTCTTTTTATTATAGCATTAGAAAAATAACGGCAAAATAACGACAGTTATTGTCTTTATGACTTTAGAGTTATTTTTTTAATGTAAATGGTAAATAGATTACATTGCTTTTGTTGTGAAATAATGGAGTTCATCATACGTCTATACAGAAATAACGAAAGGATCATAACCGTTATTTTTCTAATGTTGTAATGAATGGAGTGAAGATGTGAATCTAACATGCATATTTTATGTGAAAAACTTACTATCAAAAAAAAAGTTTAACAAAACTTTCTAAAGATGTAAAAAAATATTATACAAATAAGACTCTAAGTTTAGTCCTAACTGAGCCTACAGAATCAACAAAGACATCTATTTCACCACGAATGGAGTTGGCAAGAGAAAGCATGCGGCAAATGGGTGAAAAAATACCTATAATACATAAGTTCGACTATGAGGCAGGACGAAAGTCCTTCGGTTTATTAAGCGGCTACTTCTGCGTGGGATATTTTTCACTTTTTCTAAAAGCTCAGGAGAATCTATCATACAATTTTTTAGTTTGAAGCAAAAATGAAAACTAAAGATTTGCTACGTGCGCTTAAATATATAATTTTATAATGAACCTAGAGAGTTAGTTATACGCGTTCAGACTACGACATCTGTTATCCGAGTTAAAATATTAAATTGTGTTCATGCACCATTTTGCAGTGAGCATTTGTGACGAGCAATATATTGATACCTTATAAAATTATATTACGGTAAAAGGTATTTATAATTAGGTACCTACAGACTGATTATATTCAAGTCCCATACTCATATAATATCCTCTTTCACAGGTGTAGGGGGTCTTCGTGCAACAGATCTTCGGATATCCCCACCGGTGGTTCAGCGGGGGAACGACACTACTCTAGCGTGTATGTACGAGCTCACGGACGCGCCCCTCTATTCCGTAAAGTGGTATAGAGGGCGCCACGAGTTCTACCGCTACTCGCCAACGGAGTTTCCTACCACGAAGATATTTCCCTTCGCTGGGATCAATGTTGATGTAAGTTGTGTTTAATTATTATTATGTGGTAGCCTGGTGGTTTATGGACAGTCGTTTTTTGGGTCTTAAACTTGAAATGGAGAACAAATTAAACACCAACTTAAATTGTCCGTATATTCAAACTGTCATTCTCCGTTAGTTGTGTGATATGGCTATATCACGGCAAATCGACGTGGGGTGTCAATTTGTTTAACAAGTAATATCTTTGACTGTAATTCAATTTCATTTTTAAAAGATTAACCTCGTAAGGAAACTTGAAATAAATATTCTGAAATTGAAAAGAGCTGAGTTATCGATGTCATCGAATGCTCGTTTCATCTCAGCATGAGAAAAGACGTCTGCATTCAGAATTCAGAGTCATTTCAGGCTGATATTATTTTTAGTAATAAAACTGTGACGCTGTTTTATGTGAAAAAAATAATAAAATAACACAAACGTGTACTTATCGGAGCGAATCATAAAATTCGACTAGACGATAACTCGATTGCTGATGGTCGTTAAATTTATAATGCAATTGCATCATAAAGTTGTCACAGATCGCCAGAATTTTATTACCTTTATATTAGTGTTTATTCTTGTTTTGTCGATCCTGCATGAGAAATACTAGAAGCTTATAACCGTGGCGGAAAGGTGGCCAGTCCCCTAGTATGATATCTAACGGAGCAGGATAAATATTGACCAAGGTTAGCCATAATGTATGCTCTTCGTATATTCCCGATCAGTCACACCCCGTCGTCCAGACTGTTGACGATCAGGAAAAAAAGTTTCGTTAACCAAAAATGGAAGCTAGACAGAAAAAAATATCTATTTTCTTATGGGAAGTAACATTTTTAACATTACAACGAAAGTCCACAATTAACCCCCGGCTGCTATTTGAGATAGAAAATGCCAAAAATCAAGAGACGAAGAAGATTTTTTATAAATGCCAAAAATCACATTTTTATAACAAGTGTATGATTTTTGGCATTCCCATAAGAAAACAGTACGTTGTTTCTGCACTTTAATTTTTGGGTACAAAATTAATGATGTCCTTTTTATAAGCCTTACTAACAGATCAACTATATTCTTATTAGATATTAATGTCCCATTGCTGGGCAAAGGCCGCCATGCTCTCTTTCCATCTCTCTCTGTCCAGAGCTGCCCAGCAATCTTTATGATGATCTATAGCTAGTGTATCAAAAATCTTTCTTAGTAGGTAAACATATTCTTTCCTATGCTATATGATATGAGACTCATATACGTACGTTAAGTAATCATCCAAAAAAGTACCTTATATATTTTACAAATCTTACGCTCCAAATGTTTTACTAAGTGGGTATTTATTCTGTTTGCCAGCCGACATACTTTTAGTATCTACTATTGACATAGACGACTTATTAAGTAGGACTGAGGCATCATAAAGAGGCCTTTGTCAATAGTATATCAAGTACGATGGCAAGGTATTCGTATATAGTAGTGATTCTGATATTTCGTGACCTAAAAAGCTATTTCTCGTTTATTTCAGAATTCTCTTAAAATGGCTCTATGTAGTATTTCTAGCTGAACGTTTAAAATAAAATGATCATTATGGATACTACATACATAAACTCACGCCTCTTTCCCTTGAGGGTTGGTAGAACTGTAGAACGCCACCTGCTACGATCCATACATACCCTTTTTGCCTCATTTACATTCATACATCTGAGGGGCAATTCTCGTAATTTTAAGAACGTTCACACTCTGATCTTAGTATCAATCTCTTAAAAATACCTCTAATTTCCATACATTTTTGACAAGATTTTGACATTTGTTTGTCGCCGAGATGAGAACGCGACTAGATTTTGACCGTTTTAAATTACGGGAATTGGCCTTCAGGTCATACACGCACGTGCGAGTATTACGCACCTGACCTTTCTTAAGAACATCACCAATAAGGTCACTATATATTCCGTCCTCAGGCGTCCCGTCACGGTGTTTCCACTCACATCTTACTTATTGCTAGATAATATACAACTTGTCCAGGAATTAACGCACACCACCAGACACCCCAATATTAGAATGTTATGTTATAATCATAATACATACACTGATTTTTTATTATTATGTAATAAACATTGTTTTTCTCATAAATTAGTTACACTGATTGTGGGAGAAAATTGTGGTCACATTACAAATCTACACATGCAAACAGTCGCACTCGTTTAAGGGTCTAGCGCAGTAGGTACTTCATCTATTTTGGTTTGTTTTAGCTGTACAGCGGAAGTGTGACAGTAATTTACGTAGTTTTAATTATTTTTGGGATAAAATATAACCTATATTAAAAATTACAGAAATCGATTCAGTAAACGATTCTGAACAAACTACTTTCATAGTGTGCATTAATTCAGTTACACATTGTATATTATGATTGTATCAAACAAATATTGGACTTATTGAGACCGCTTTTAATAAATTAGAATCAGCCAGCTTAGGCTGGTCGATTCTAATTCAATATTATTTCCATAAATTCAATATTAATATATCCTGGGCATAATTTGACGTCAATCTGATTATGGTATCAGTACCCTTGTCGTAAATATGACACACTAATTTACACGATGCAAATTACCTTGCCTGTGTCACACAATAAAATTGAAGCATTAAGTCATTCAATGCTTCAATTTGAAGCATTAAATGGCTTGCATCACCTCAACACCGTTTAGTGTGCATACACACGAGCGACAAGCGTCAACGCCAAAGGCAACTGCAGCCGTCGACAAGAGTCAATGACAGTTGTCGACAACATGCACAGTGCTTAAATACATGAGCGGCATGTTATCAACGTCCGACACGTGTTGACGGCAGTCATCGACACGCGTTGACGGCAGCTATCGACGATCGTCGACTGATGGCGTGTCGCTCGTATGTATGAGCACATAGACGGTGCAACTTTTATTGTTGCTTCCACGGTTTAAAAAGAGACTTTTGTGAATAATTGTGTGTGTCGAACTTTTTCTAATACTGGACGTGCCATATTGACAAATTGAAACTGTATCTAGCCTCTGCTAATCACCATCTACACCTACATAGCCTTTTCCCAACCAGTTCAACCGGATGCAGCTGAATACCAGTATTTTGCCTATATACAGTACTCCTAATTATGACTGGTGGTCATTTTTTTGATCTTCTGACTACCCATAACGACTGTCAAAGATCTACAAATGACAGCCAGAACCAACGACTTGCTTTCCAAGGCACGGAGAGATCTAGTTATGAGCTCAACTGTCACTAATGAGACACAATTACTTTTTCTATTGTTAATAAACTCAATAAGCCTGCCTAACAGACGAGGGGATATGTAATGGATGGTCACCCATCCGCGGACCGACCTCGACAAGTGTAGCTTAAGTTTCGGCCAACCTGTGCGACTGTTATTTATTTAAACTTTTCACACACAAAAAAGGTACAAAGGCGGACTTACTGCCTTAGGCATTCTCTACCAGTCAACCAAGGGTGGTGGCCACGATTGGATCTTGTATCTGCTAATACAAGGTGGGCCAAAAGAAGTCATCCGATGTTGTTTGGCTCTCATTTTTTTTCTAAATGAAAAACTTCGATTCTGTTTTTTGATTATGTTTATTTGAACCTTTAGAATTTTATTGGTCAAGTCGAGAAGATGATATCGGCCAAATGGACGCCGTCACAATTGGTTGCCATACGGGCTCGTTTTATGGCATGTTTCATCACTTCGGCGAGAACTTCGGGCGACAGATTCTCGCACTCGTGTCGAATGTTGTCCTTGAGGGCTTCCAGGGTCTCGGGCTTGTTCACGTAAACACGGGACTTCAAAAAACCCCACAAAAAAAGTCTGCAACGGTTAAATCGGGCGATCTTGCGGGCCAGTGCAAATCGCCAAAACGAGAGATGAGGCGACCCGGGAACGCCGCCTTCAGAATATCGGTTGTGGCTCGCGCAGTGTGTGCCGTTGCTCCGTCCTGTTGGAACCACATGTCCTCCAGTCCTAATTCGTCCAATTGCGGCAGAAAAAACTCGGTTAACATGACCCTATAGCGCGCACCATCCACTGTTATCGTTTGACCAGCGGCGTTCTCAAAAAAAAATGGCCTGATGACTCCTCCAGCGTGAACAGCGCACCATGCAGTCATTGTGCGGGTGTAATGGCTCCTCGTGCATCACTCGTGTATTTTCGGTGCCCCAGAAGAGATAGTTTTGCTTGTTAAAGTACCCGCTGAGGTGGATCGCTCATTATGATTTTGGTCGAAAAATCGCCCACTTCGTCCTCGAGATTGAGAATGGTTTGGGCGTAGGTTACACGCGTTTGGCGGTCGACAGGCAGCAAGCTGATGGACTGGACTTTGTACGGGAACATGCACAGGTCTTTTACCAAAATTGGCCTTCGGGACGACCGGCTGATGGCTAATTGCGAGGCACAGCGTCTGGTCGATGTCTCCGGCGACAGCTCGACATCTTCGGCAACAGCGGCGATATTCTCGGCAGAACGGGCGCTCCGGGGCCGGCCACTCTTGGCAACGTCTCGTGTGGTCCCATACTCTTCAAGGTTGGTGGCCAAACGGCGCAGTGTTTGCGCAGTCAGTGTCGGACGACCGGGGAATCGGCGACGGAATTCGCGCTGCGCCAACACCACAGACGAATTGTTACGCAAAAAAATAGACACGATTATTCCGCGTTCTTGGGGAGTGTATCGCTCCATGGCTTGTTCACTTGTATTCTACTTCTGTCTAGTCCACAAATGACAAAACAGATTTGACATTGGCCGCCATTTGGAAAAATAAGAGCATAGAGCAATAGGGTGATTTCTTTTGGCCCACCCTGTACTTGACATAGAGTCACATTTAGTCAAAAATGCTGGCACCCAAGAAAATTTGAAACAAAAATACATCAGCATAAAATGCGGGCCCCCAGTAGACAAATAAGAAAACTCACGCACTTCAAGTCACAGTAATCTACTCCATCCATCACCTTTACGCATAAACTCCTACACATATTAAATCCAGCTATAAAGATTCTAAACGGGCTTTTAAGCTAACGCTTACGTATACGTAAGTCACTGCAATGAATTCCCTTAAACATACAATTCCTGGGAACTTGTACGCGATGTACACGATTTGTCTTCCCGGAACTGTCAGACGATGCTCATGTCATGTAAATGCATGGAAGTAAAGTAGGGGACGTATCTAAAGAGTTTGCGATGCGATATAGCAAAGGAATCGGTGGCGGGGAATCGTAAATGTTGGGGACAGTGCCAACTTCGATGCAGATGTCAAATGATTCGGAAGCGATGGGGAAATATTTCGTACGTATGTGCGAGGTTATTTCTTGTACACACGACGACACATCAAGCTGTATATTTCCAGTTTTAGCTGACATCGCATTGTATAGGCTTTTCGTACAATCAAAGTCTTATACTGGAAATTTTATTTATTTTTATTTTATTTTTTATTTTATTGTATAGCTTGATGTCGTCGTGCGTACTACCACTGTGTTTTGCTTTGGATGACAGTCAGTCTTCTGTAGTTTTGTGTCTCAATAAATTATCTCTGATAGCTGAATATCTGTCATTTATTCTGGAAAGTCCAACAAAATATAATCATAAACCACTTCATCTTATTTGAAACGAACCGCAACTTATTCTTTAATCTTAGGAGCTTTGAAAACTTGTTTATATCGCATCAAAGTCGCATTAGCCTCGCCCGCACTGCACACCGGCTCAAAACTTCATTTCAGAAAACAGATTTATTATATTTAATGTAAAAACTCCGCGAGAAAATATGCGAATCTCGGTGTACCAAGTGTACAAGGTGCCGACTGAAGAAAAATGTGGAATATCAAGCGTAACGGTTTTAACGGCCATATTTCTTGTCGTCGGAGAAACTTCCCAGCAATTATTTTTACCTGTTGAGCTGTTGAAACAATGTATTTTATGGTGTGGAATTTGGTTAATATACTGGCTCAGTTTAGCGGAAGGGAAACGTGTTGAGGCGCTGTTAAAATCTCTGAAATGTTTGCGGTTAAATAATTTTGTAATCTGCCTGTTCTGTTGTACTCTTGTCGAGGTATTCTTTTAGAGTATTAACAATGGGCTCTTTTGTTTATGAGTTGGAATTATTTTTTACTCGTTGACTTTATGAATAATGGTTTGTCGTAAAACTTGGTCGTTGGTGAGCAAGCTTTAACAATGTATACCTCGTAGTTTGATGTTGGAAGCATGTTTTCCATTTATCATCTTGTTTCTCTTAAACAAGGTTGGTATTTTCCTAAGCCCTCTTAATTTGAATGGGCATAGACTTTGACCAATTTGAAATCCCACAAATGTGATTAACATGATTTCAAACTGAAGTACCTACCTAGATCTTAATTCTTAAACGTAAAATAATAAGTGGATAAGTACCCACTTCAAAGAATTTCGCTCATATCGTAACTTGGTAACATAGTGCTCTTCAAATTCATTTGACAAACTAAGCTTTTAGTACTACTTGAAAGATTTCTCTTTGAGAGTGAAGTAAGAAAGTAGTGGGTTTAAGTACAAAAGAGGTTGTGCTACGTAATTGTTTTAGCGGTGACGTCTCTTTTCATTATTAGCTTAATATAAGGTAACCTTGGATCCCTCTTGAAACCCTCCTAGTTTTCTTTGAAGTAGATTCAGTTGAAGTTTTATTACAAATAATTTTGAATTTTCTCATAAAATTAAGGTTTAATTTGAAACAGAAAGGCATTATAATCATTGTGGTTGAATATTGTAATCATCTAGTCAGTTTTAGGGCATCCAATTTTTTGGTAATTTATTCTCATGTCTCCTACGCTTGACAAGAGAGTAGTGGTGGCCCAGTGGTAACGGCGGGGACTTACGAGTTGTAGGTCGTAGATTCGAACCCAGACAGGCGCTTTACTTTGTGTAAATTATACCTGTGGCCTGGTGCTAAAAGGGCCAAAGTACGTTTTTGTATGAAACGAGATTGTAATGCCAGTTTATTGTAAAAGTATGATATTTTTTTGTGCTAAAAGGGCGTTAATGTATTAACAATCTTTTAATACACTAACGCCCTACCCACCACTGCTCAAAACGGTGAAGGAAAACTTTGTGTGGAAACCAGCATGTTCTAGAACCAAACATTCGAAAGCATGTGACATATATTAACCCACACTGGGATGGGTGAATTAGGACCCACTCCCCCTCACTGAGTAGAAGCCTGTGTCCCAGCAGTGGGAACATTATGGGCTGATTATGCTTATCCCACGCTTGTACTTTTCTCTGCAGCAAAAGTTACCATTGATTTTCCTAACGACCCGTCATTTGACATAGTTGCTTATAATTAAACGTTACGTCAATTTACGTCAGTATTCTGCATAACCCACAGTAATAAACCGTTCAGTTTGAGTTAAGCCCATTATAATGTCAATTTACCAGCACATCCGTTAGGGCTAACGTAGAGAGGGTCATTTCTCCCAATTGCCTGTGAGTCGGATGATGGCTACCATCAACATGAGGAGAGGTTGCAAATGACGTTACAGCTCTGAACATTACCTAGAATAACACGCCTATATTAGCCGAAGGGACAGGCATATCAGTATTGGTATTGCTCTTTTTGTAAAAAAACATAATAGATACCACTTAGCTCTGAGGGGCAATTCTCATAATTTTAAGAAGTTCACAGTCTGATCTGTCTTTTTCCATACATTTTTGACAAGTTTTTGACATTGATTGTCGCTGAGGTGAGATTGAACGTTACGGGAATTGGCCTTCTATTCTCCACTCTTCTTGGCGTGCGATAGGCCTCGCTTTATCGTAATATATTTAATGGGGACTACTGTTCTTCTTCATATAATGTTATGCCTTGTGCACGCTGCGTTTAACCTGGAAAACGTTAAATATTCCCGGCGCCTCCGCCGCATGTAGCATCGGAGGAATGGTAGCTGTACCAGGATTAATAAATAAAAGACTTTACTTTTTACTTTACTGCCTCATTGGTCTCGTAGTTGCAAGCGCGACTGCTGAGCGTGGGGTCCTGGGTTCGATTCCCAGGACAAAGTGTTATCGGGGCAGCGGGGTTGTCCGAAAGGGTTACCGCTGCCCCGGAACATAAAGGGCGAAGGAAGGAACATGGGTGGGTTTTAGTCAGTAAGAGTCTGACACTCCCTTCCGCTCCACCCAGAGCGGGAGGAGTCATTTGATGATTTCCCATCCCAAAAAAAAAAAAAAATAGACAAAGTGTTATTGGGTTTTCCATTAGGATTTTTTTAGTAACAGTCCGGAGGAAAGCACGTAAATCTGTTGGTCCTGCGCATGATCTCCCCGGCCATCCCATCGGACTATGAAACGAAAGGAACAGAGAGTGCACGGTGTTTACGCACATACTTGTGCACTATAATAATTATTATCTCCTGCGTACCTGGCTAATCTCCGTTGAGATTGGCCACCGTGAACGAAATCGGTCGGGAGGTTATTATGCATTATTTGTGGTTAAAGAATCTTTATATACTCAAAAAAAATTTACTACAAATTTCACATAATGAGAAATATTTTAACTAAGTATTATACATTCATGAGCGTACGCTCATATTTGTAATTACAAGACATTGAAGGTAGCAGCAAAGGATTCATGCGATACAAAAGTCAAAATTTTGTGGGTTAATTAAAGACATTAACCAGGGCGGGATTTAAATTTTGTCAAAAATAAAAGATTTTAACTGAGTTTTAAATATTTGTAAACTTTTAGAAGTTTTTATTTCTCGTGGTAGTTTGTTGAACATCTGTGCCCCTTCGCATGTAATACTTTTCTTTCCGTAATTTGTACGCGTTCTCGCGAGACAAATATCATTTGCGCTACGGAGAGGTCTTAACCCTTCTTCGATGTTAGTTTTAAAAATTAGTTCAGAGTGTAGCTTTTTATCTTTAATTTTTTTTATTAAGATTTACTTTCATTTAGCGTAATTAAGCTCTTTATATTAAAAACATTTTTTATATCTTTGTCCTTGTATGCTTGTTACCCAAATCTGACGCCTATCATTTTCGTGGATGTGACGCATGTTTTCCCCCAACTTGGTTTTTTTTTTGTGTTTCTGCCTCATGGTTACAGCCAATAAACGCATTTTCTTGCTTTCTTCTTTCCTTCTATTCTAAAATTATACTGACGTTTATCTTATAATGTTATGTCATTATATTAAAATTACCAAAAAGGTTGCATGTCACAAGCCATTCAGATCATAATCTCTACAGTACCTATAACCCTGTCCATTGGGTAAACCGTTTTTCGACAGATGAAACTAGTGATTGCAGCAACACACAATACATTGATTGATACACGTACGGTATTATAATATCTGTAAGAAGCCACAAATAAGATAAATCAATAAGATAAGGCAGTTCATATATTTATTTTATTACGCATTTTAAAGTTAACTTTTACGTAATCTGGAATATGTACGGACGCCAGCACATCAAGTTACTACAACCTGTCAAATTTCTTTAATAGATTTTCAACTTTATCGCTAAAGCATCAAGGTTCAAGGTTGATTGGAAAAATTTGACAGTTTCGGGTAGCTTGACCTGCTGGCGTCTGTACGTTCTAAGACAGCTGTCAAAAACGGTTAACCTAATGGACAGGATATAACCTACTGTTAACGTTGCTCTGCGAGCTGAACCTGAATAGTGATATTTAATCATTAAATCCACATTTCACTAGTTATGCGAAACTTCCCCATTTAATAAGAGGCGAGCCTATTATCATTAATTCTGCGACTCGGGGAATTATTTCGGAGTCGCAGAATTAATGACACATTATTACTTATATACCATCTACTAAGAATTTCCTAATGAAAACACATAACATCTGTCCTATCGCAAGTATGCTGGAAGAGATTTCTTAAAAAATAAGCATCACCTTTGTACCTGTTTTTTTTTTCTTGCCTGTTTATATAAATGGTAAAATAATTAAATAACAATTACTCAGAAGTCGAACCTGGGAGCCCACAAAGTAGTCACGCTCATATTATGAACACTAGAACAACGAAGCAGCCAACACATAAATCTTCCATATTTCACCCGTAAAAGGAAGGAGAGAGATAATTCACGGGCGTGAAAATGCGCCATTTTTTCACAACAATACATATCCAGCAAATCTGTTTTCATAAGAGGAGTAGGCAGATATTGTACACTGTAAGCCGATGACTATATTATAAAGTCTCATATTATCTTATTTACCCAAAAACAGCTGCAAAAAAAATTATGTACAATAGGGTACACCTCTACCTAACTCTTCAAGGAATACAGGTGTGATGTTATGTGTGGTGTGCTACCATGACTTGGCACTGGAAACGGGTTACTTCCACGTAGCACTATCTGATTGAATATTTTTGTTCCATGCAGGAATTCTAGGAATTCAACCAATCTAATGATTCCCGAATTCATTATCACTTACTTCTAGTTTTCGAAGTGGTATATAGCTTTGTACCACTTCAATTCAATCCAATCTTATAATGTCCACATACAGGTGGTACTCGTAAATATAAAACAATAGAATCAATTATGGACCCTGTCGGGCACAGCAAACTTTTAAGTACCTAAATAGGAGAGAGGAAGAGTGCTTTACTATAGTGTATCATCTTCTTAAGGGGGTCCCGCTGGTCATATTTTCACCCGGTATACATTCCACGAACTTACGTGAACATTTCCCCGACTATCGCCTCCAAAATCCATTTACAAAATTATTTTCATTCCCACAATTATCACAATAAAGGTTTAATTAAAAACGACCCCCAAATACTGTCCTGCCCCTTTATTATAATACCAACAAAACTATGAGAACACAATTAGGGAATTTCAATTAAATAGTTTAATCTAAATGCCTGTGTGTCCATCTAACAATGGGAAAGATAACAGTTTGTAATGTATTATAGAATATTGTTCGGAGGCGATGAAGCAGGGCTGCTTTGTGTGGCCCGACGGCTGGGGCGATTTATAAAAGGATAGGATAGTTTTAAAGGAGGAATGGGGAAACGTTTTAAGAGAGGAGGTAATCGTTTTATGGGGGGAAAATCGGTTTATTAAAGGACGGGAGGTAATAAATTGTAGGTACGACAGTATGATATTTGTATTTGTTAAAACTACTTTCGAATGTGGACATTAACAATTCTAACATAGTATCTCAAATGATACTGTTGGGTACCTAAACGTTGTGTAGTTTTCTTGTTTTATATAATGTATGGAAAGTATGTAACTTTAGTGGCTCAGTGGTAATGGCCCCGATTTATGAGTGGCGACTTACGTGGATTCGAACCCAGGCAGGTTCCAGGCAGGTGGGTCGACGGCGCGTGTTGTGTTCCACGCGCGCCTCAAAGAGATGTCAGCACGAAGTGACGGGGTCCGCTAGGGCCGATGCCTGCCAGGGCCGCGGGTTGTTCGAAAGAGATACCGTGGTCCCTGGCATAGGCAACTGAAGGAACACGGGTGGGTTTTAGTCAGTAAAAGTCTGACACGCCCTCCTGCTCCGCCCGGAGCGGGAAAAGTCATATAATGATTTCCCACAAAAAAGGCAGGTTATTTACTTTTTGTAAATAATTTCATCACACACTCAAAACGTTGAAGGAAAACATCGTGAGGAAACCGGCATGTTCCAGAACAAAATTTTTAAAACATGTGACATCTACCAACCCGTACTGGGCGCGATAGATTACAGCCCACTCCCTCTCGAAGAGAGGAGGCCTGTGTCCCAGTGGGAACATTATAGGCTGATTTTGCAAAGTAAGTTTAATTATTGAAGTTAACTTACTCGAAAATTAAGATGGCCGCCTTCTCTCCACTTCATAATTTATCAAATAAGGCAATATTAAAATACGATATCGTTTGCCTCGTCGTCGTCGCTACAACCTGTCACTTGCAACGCCAGCCCTGTAAAATAAGGAGGCTCAGGACTAGGAATTTAATTAATTCAAAAGGGAAACGTAAGTAAATATGGTTTATATTCTATAACAAATGGACATTAAAATCTGTTTTGTTTAGGACAGTTTCCATTCATAAAGTTTACAAATACCGAGAAGAATAGCTTTAATAATAGTTGTTTTATTTCAAACATGATTAATTTTAATTAAGGATCGAAATGGATGATTTTCAAAGGGTAAACTTTGAAGGTTTGACAAAAAATTGCTCATGATTTTCGAGAGGACAACAAAGCTAAACAAAAGGTATTTGGTGATTAATTATTCAAGTTAGACCAGACAGGCTTAGGCCGGTCCATTATTTATTTGCGCAGCTCGATGCTAATTGTTTGTTTTATTCAGACTGGAATGGTAGAAAAGTAATCTGTTTTTCGCTTGACGTAACTTGTAGGTAGATATCTAAAATATATTTCGAAAAGAATTGTTCGTGTAGTAAGATTAATAAACGGTATCTCTTACCTAACCATGTGTATTATTTTCGTAGGATAGATAATTTATATCACCTTTTTTATTTTATTTTTTTATTGCTGAATGCGCCTGCTCTTGACCTCGATCACGCCTGATGGATGGATGGCAATGGATGAAGTCTATGATGGAACGAGCGTGCCCAGAAGATGCCTATTCACTCTTGCTTTGAAAGCACAGGGGTTAAATTATCATTTTCTTTCAAAACATATTTGAAGCTCTTCCCAACCCATAGATCACAGTCTATTTGAAACGCTACGAGCCCGAACAATAAAAATAAACTAAACTTTCGCACGCACTATTCCTTTCTCGGAACGAAGAACAACTGGCTCAACACAGAAATATGATATTTTTTCATACAAAACAAACCCCGGGCTATTCTAACAGTTAATTTTAGGAGCAGCTGGTTCCCATTCCTTTGCGTCAACCCTAAAAAAACAATCGGCTATTCACTTCACTCTCTATGAAGGGAAATCCGAGCAATTTTCACATGCTTTATTCTCGTGTCCCGAGCAACGGTTTGTACATTTTTTTCCTTAGAAAAGAGCCATTTCTCCTCGTCGTCTATGCGGGGCGTGTTCATAAATCCAACCCTTTATCACTGCCTCTTATTTCGCAGTCTCGCGGCGATAATAACCCTATGGCTCGTTTTGTTTCGTTTTTATCACGG
Source organism: Apamea monoglypha (assembly GCA_911387795.2). Classification (NCBI taxonomy): domain Eukaryota; kingdom Metazoa; phylum Arthropoda; class Insecta; order Lepidoptera; family Noctuidae; genus Apamea; species Apamea monoglypha. The sequence continues at coordinate 17,767,976 of OU426925.1, forward strand.
TTTTCCTCCGAGCATTCAGCCTAAAACGACACTCGTTTCTTTTTATAACACAATACGCGTCCGAATGAGGAATTGATCGACGGAATGAGAATATAGATCATGCTTATTGTGTTCAAGCATTGAACGCGACTCGGTTCTGAATTGTACTGCGACTGTCAGCGGTAATTCGACCAATTTACAGAGAAACTCACCTACAGCACAATGCATATTTAGTGGTTTTAATGTTATGCTAATTTAGTGGGCTTTGGTTAGTAAATTTAACTGTTAATGAAAAACGAATACTTTGTTATAGTTATTGGTTAGCCAAATATATGTAAACACATTTATGGTTTAATTTTTCGGTACGGCAATGCAACATTGGTATTTGCGGAAAATAATTTACCTGTATGTCTAAAATGCTGAATGTAAATCATCCATTTAAATTATTTGATTGAAGTACTTTTTCCACAATTGTGGTTTTCAACATGTTAGGGACTATAATCAATTGAAAATTCAACTCTCTAATGATACCGAACAAAAGTCGAAAGGGTTGGAACAAAGTTACTTTCTGTTTATTAGGTACTAGCTGCGCCCTGCTATTTCATCGGGAATATTAGGATAAAAAGTATCGTATGTTCCAATCCTGGGGGTCTACTACGAAGGGCAAAGTGCGAATGATCGGACCGAACCGACACATGGCCGAACCGAATATTATTGAAAAATGCGAAAAAAGTTCGGATTGGCTCAGTTGGGTCGGGACCATAGTCAATATTCGAAAGAGGGTATGAGTGTAGGATAGGGAGCGACCGAACCAAATAGTAACTTGGTAGCAGGAAACGACCGAACATTCGGCCGATACCACTTCGGAGTAGACCCCCAAGTCAACCCATGTGCCAAATTTCCGTTCCGTTGCCGTTTTAACGTGAAAGCGTAACAAACAAACATACAAAAAATCAACAAGTATTTTCTTTTTATATTATACTAGCAGCGTCCCGTGGTTTCACCCGCATAAGTATCGATCCCGTGGGAATATTGGGATAAAAAGAACCCTATGTGTTATTCTGATGTATAAGCTATATAGGTGTACCTATAAAGTTTCATCAAAAGTCTTTCAGTGAAAGAGTAACAAACATCCAACCATACTCACAAACTTTCGCGTTTATAATATTAGTAGGAAAATAAAACAAAACATTAGTTTAGATAACAAGCACAATGAAATAAATGAATTGGGTAGTTGCATGATATTGAATACTATATATTCTAGTAGATAATATATTCACATGCGTGATACGATAACAGAATTCGAAATCAAATTTGAAATCGGTCGAAAAATAAAAAACTTAAAACTTATAAAAGCTAAATAAATAAAATAAATAATAAGCTTTTTGTCTATCTCTTTCTCGCAAAACGAAGTTTTGCATGTAAATTATATGGCGATACTGAAATATGATGTCACAATTCAGTATTTCCCTCTCTGTCTAATTGAGAGTTTTGAACGCTTATATCTTTTTAATTTCCGAAGATATTAAAAAACTGGTTATACCAAGCTATTGGTGAGGTAAAAAAGCTTTAATTTAAATAATAAAACAAATTAGTCAACTAGCCAATTAGTAAAAAAAGGATTAGTAAAACAAATACTTGGAGGTGAAAATGTTACACTTTTTACGGACTAGCTCACATTGGCCAAGTGTGTGTGCAGAGTATACCGTGAATAAAGAACTTCGTTCCACTAAAGACAACACAAACTACCCTTAAACTAACTTCCACCGAAAAGTCACAATAAATTAAAGCTTAAGCGAAACAAAATTGCTAAATATACTTCGACCCGCATACCAACTTAGTTCCATAGATCACCATTTGTAAAAGCTACAGGAGACCTAGAAAAATACGAAGAACGAGAATTAATTGCCTAGAATCTGGACTGAATCTCGGTCAGAATTAGATTAAGGGAGGTTGTTAACTTGTTACTGAGACAAACGACGTTAATTTGTAAGAACAATTAAATGTTTGTTTTCCGATCCCCTTTTTTTGCGAGGGTTCCTTAGGGTCTAGAAATTAGGGAAGCTTTTCTTTAAAGGTTCGATGTGATTTATATGAGAAACTATTATTTGTCTTGTTACTTAAGATAGCGCTGTGGTGCGTACAAAAAAATCGATTAACCCTATTCTCTTCGATAAGAAACAAGATAATCCATAAGAAATAGCAGTACAGTTTTTAAATACCTAAGCGACTAACACCTACCTACGAATTACCTAAGTTTAAAATACTGATTGGACTAAATATCTATCATTCAAAAATATGTTTCTGGCACTCGCCGGCCGCTGCCGCGGCACCGCTCGCTTCGCTCGCTCGGCTCGTGCGTTGTGTGGTCCCAGTTCTAACCTAACCTGACATAGCTGTTTCGATTTAAAAAGATATAAGCGTGTTACGCATGCGGGTACAGAAACATATAACGGTGAGGTAAACCAATTTAAGGAACTTTGTACATAGGAATTTCAAGTTTTAGTTTTATGAACTTCTGTAACATATCCATTTGACATTTTTGTATGCTTTCGGTATTTTGAATATAAGTGAAACAATCATAGGTATTTAGATTTTAGGGATTTTGAACGTAGATTATTTTACGTTAGTTCTTTTAATTTTAGATATTGCAATACTTACCCGAGCAAAGGCCTCTCTACTCTCCTTCCACCTCCCTCTATCCAGAGCTGCCAGGGACCAATGTTTATTAAAAGAGTCCAGCTCATCCCGCCGTTTCCGTCTGGGCCTGCCGCGATGTCGTTTGCCATTAAGCGGGACCCACTGGGTCGTAAGTTTGGTCCATTGATCGTGTGACATGCGGCAGATGTGTCCAGCCCAATTCCATTGAAGCGTGGCAGCTTTCCGAGTGACATCAATTATTTTAGTGATGGAACGGATTGTTGTATACTTAACCCGGTCCACAAAATAATAAAATAAATAATTCAACAAAATTAGTTAACAACAACCTCATATATTGTATAGTAAAATATTCTTAAATGTATATAGATTACGTATGTGAAAAAAAAAATCAAAACAGATTCATTCGTCTTTGAGAAAATCACAACATACGGGTCGAATCAAGAACCTCCTTTTTTTGAAGTCGGTTAAAAATGGAAGTGAAATAATCAATAATCAATCAGTATCAAAAAAAAATAAGCTTTTAATAACTTGTCAAGCATTAGCAACGGTCGGACATCGGTTACACAAAAAAAATCGCTCTTTCCTGCAAAATTACAATTCGGTGGTCAAAATGTACCTACCTATGTAACAGCAGATTTTTTTTTCTGTCCAGAGTCATGTACTGAATCCATGGTAAAAGGTTGTCGGTCGATATCCCTACCACGCTATATATCATCGCCTGTCCACTACTTCTTTTCGGTTAATGCATGTCAAAACGAGAAATAAAATCCTTTTGATGCTTCTACGAGTACTCGTATGACAGCAAAATGGCTTTCATTTGATGAAAATATCTCGTCATGTAGCCTGAAATAAAAACGCAATGCAGGCTATTGTTTTTTGTGAGAATTCTGGAATTGGTTCGCCATATTCCTGCCTTTTTCGAGTGAAAAGCGGATTATGTAGGTAAATGAACAACAATATGCACCGGTAATACCTCCTCGCATTGTGCAAGTCAGATGGCACTCATTCCGCGTTATACCAAAAGCTCTGTTGTATTATAAATGAGAGCTTTTCGAGCGGCGGATGGATCCAGAATAAAATAGCGGAAGAAAATATGGTCGAACGTCATGTTTTGTCTTTTCGATGTCCCCATTTTCTAAATCAAGCCACATGACTTTTCTTTTAATTTAACCTACTCTGTCCCACTACTGAGAGGTATCCTTTTCTACAGCCACCTCGTTCCAACCCTTGCGGTACTCGTCTAGGTCGTCTCGCCACGTCTTCCTGGGCCGGCCTAGGCGGCGCCATGACTTACTTGACCATTAATTAGTAGTATTTTGTGACGAAATATATGGACCTTCTGGTAAAGAAAGCAGTTTAACCTAAAAATACTTCCCGTGTTTAAAAAGCTAGCTTTACCTAATACTTGCCTAATTAGTTCAACGTTGCCCAACAAGAAAATATTTGAATTATTTGTGAACACCATATCAAAATACATCGAGTTATTTTAAAGACTTACCCAAATAAGTTTGACAGCACGGTTGGCGCAGTGGTTAAGCGATTGACTGCTGCGCTACGTGTCGCGGGTTCGATTCCCGCACGGAACAAATATTTGTATGACCTACAAGGTAGTTGTTCCGGGTCTGGTAGTTTGTGTGTGTGAGTTTAAATTTTTATAAACACACCCACGATACAGGAGAAATTCCTAGTGTGGGGCAACGTTTTATAAAAAAAAGAAAACAAAAAAAATATATTTATAAAGACAGGTACATAAGTTGGTACTTTATAAATAGACATAGTTAGGTACTAAGGTGATCGCAGAAAGCGATAACGCCGCCCATTGTATGTTTTTTTTTTATCTATCGTCTGGTGTACAATAAAGGATATTATTATATAAATAAATAAATAAAACCTGGTCATCACTATTGGAGCAGCAGAAGCCCAGATATCGGCCCCGACTTACGAGTTCTAGGTCGTGAGTTCGAACCCAGGCAGGCACTTTACATTGTGTATTTAATTTCATCACCAGTGCTCTCAGAGCGGTGAAAGAAAACATCATGATTAAACCGGCATGTCTTAGAACCAAAGATTCGAAGACATGTGACGTATTGTAACATCTACCAATCCGCACTTGGCCCGCATGGTGGAATTCGGCCCACTCCCTCTCACAGCGAGGAGGCCTGTGTCCCAGCAGTGGGAACATTATAAGCTGCTTATGAATCAATATTGGGGACCAAAATCAATAAATTTATACACCACATTTATGTTTGTCCAACAGTTGGCGAGGTCCAATCAAAGCCAGGTGGTGCTAACCAGGGTCAGCTTCGGTCTGTCCGGTAACTTCAGCTGCGAGGTGACGGCAGACGCGCCTTCGTTCGCCACTTCTATTGTGTCGAACACTATGGAGGTTGTTGGTAAGTGGACATTTTTTAAGTTGATTTTAAGGAACAAAGGACCTTTGTCCACGGTGCTACTCAAAACTGACTGAACTCGTTAGTATTTATTTTTTTCGTTAGCCTGTACTGTCCCCAGTCCCACTGCCTCCCCCAAATCCTTCCAGGATCTCTTTTCCCGCGCTTCCTCGAACCAGCCCTCGCGGTACGCGTCCAGATCATCTCGCCATCTCTTGGGGCGACCTCGGCGGCGCCGTCCGTCTTCAATTAAAGTTATAAATTAACTGGTGACTCGTCCTGCACCCTAATTGCGTAACACACTATCGATCACAATCTGAATTATTTTGAAGGATATTGCTAATCCATTGCTTCATATGCTCGAATAATTTGTCTGCTCAACATCGTGTAGCGGTATCTACAACGCCACATGCGAACAACGCGTCATACTGACGTCACGCAAATCCTGCATCTCGCAAGCAGAGTTTACCGCGCAATTAGCATAGATACAATTTCCCAACATCAATCGTTGGGCAATTGCCCGCCAAAATCGTAAATACGTTGTAGAACTGTCAAAATGAAAGCAATTTCTACTGTTAGCATGTTACGCAATTACCCCGAAGGACGCTACTAAATAACGCGTTATTAACTAGTTTGTTATTGGTTCGTCATGTGTGGACCGCCATTTAAATACTAGTGCTATAACATTCTGGCTACTTATTGGTTATTCGAGTTTGTAACTGACCTTTGAATAGCGTCGTGGACGAAGGGTCTTAGTCCCAACAGCAGTTATACCTGTAACGGTTTCGCATTCTGAACAAAAAATTCCACTGTTAGCAATACAAGTAAAATGTCATTTTAGCAGACATAATGCAATGAATTGGACGCTGAAGGCGACGAACAGGGTGTCATAGTGCAGCTTGGTAGAGGCCTAGGTTCAACAGTGAACTGCGATAGGCTGAGTTTACTTTTTCGATCAACCCGTACGGCTGTTATAACTAAGCCACAATCGGTTGACACTCATAACCGCTTTTTAGATGCTATCACAAGTTGAAATAGTAAGTTTCACTGATGTTTCTGTTCCGTACAGCCCTCCCGCCATCGTTGCCGACGATACAAACCAGTCAACACTACTACATCCCGGGCGACGTGCTGCGAGCCAACTGTTCTTCAGGACCCAGTCGCCCGCCGTCCGATCTAGCATTCTTCATCAATGATATGCCTGTAAGTATAACTACCCTCTTTTTATGTAAAAACTACTTACTAGGAAAAACGGTTCGACTTGATGCCATCTTTAATTCCTTTTTCATAAATATTCGCTCGTTTTTCAGTGTCATGAGGCACGAAGTTCGCTCAGATTTGTTATAGAATATCAAAGGCCCTGTCAATTTCAACTTGTCACCCACGAAGTGCGTTTGACTGTAGAAAAGTTTAAAGTGTACTTCATTTGACATTGGCATAATTTCGCTAATTTTGGGTTCATACCACTTTACGTTTGGATTCAATTAATTCAGAATACTTATTACAAGCAAGTGAATTCTAAGGCCCTTTGTACACATACGTCGTGTCTAGGCATGGTCGTCAGTGTTGTAAGGATCACTATGGAAGCTTGTTGACAGACACGTTTTTTCTACGGCACGGTTTATACGCCATACCGTAAAGAGACCTTGCCGTGTACAAAGGGTCTAAAGCCACGTCTATTAAAATCAATTCGTCCAATCAAGAGACTTTCAACATTTTTTTTCTGTTAACCTATATTGTCCCACTGCTGGGCAAAAGTCTCCCCCAACATTAACTTCTTACTAGAATTTCAACTTATCTCCCACCAAACTTTATTGACAATCCATTTTAATCTAGGAATCGAACCGTTTGTTAGCCAGGATTTATTTACCAGGAATAACCCTTTTCAATCCTAAATTTGCATAGGATTGCGTTTGAACCTGGCAATATAGGCGAAAGGATGAATAAATATTATCTGAGAATCGGGTACGTGAGTGTGAAAATAATAGAAGGATATTGCTATGATCTTGAACTACTGGAAATAGATGAGAACGTGGGCACTAAGTGATATAAATTTAAGTGAGGTTTCCTTATATTTTTTTTTCTGTCGGGCTGTGAAAAGTTTCTATGGTGCCCCGACAAAAGCTGGCTTAGGCAGATTTTGCCTTGCGCCACAACACCGTGTCCTCCGAATTTCACATCCAGTCTGTCCCAGCCACCTTCTTGAGGTCGTCTGTCCATCTAGCTGGGGGGCGCCCCACACTACGCTTGCCGATACGCGGACCGCACTCCAAAAATAAAAATCCAATTCAAAAATGAAAATAAGGCTTAGTATGTACTCGTATGAGATGTTTCTCTATTGTTGAGTTTATCGTCGTCGAATTCATTTTATCCAGAAACAAATAACGGTACCTGTTTCCCATGGTCGTCACTCATTAATTTATTGTTGCCAAGCAACAGAAAATGTTTTGATCCAAAGCCTTTGATATTCTTGATGATTAATGAGATTCTCCCATCTTTCTAATCCAAGGTAAAACTTTGGTCCGACGGCGTAAGATTATTATTACATTCTGTAAATATGAAAGGCTGGAATCTTGTAACAGTAACACATATAAAATATCTCCAAATTACTTATTGTATCTAGAAAGAAAGAAAATACGGTAAACATTATGTAATGCAGGGAACGAATACAAACTCAAAAAATAACACGTTGGTGGAAAATATGCGTCACAACCACGTAAAACGGCCATTGCTCAGCATAATGCTACGACTCTATGCGACACAAAACCCAAGCGCTGTTTGTCAGCAACAGCGATAGTTGATGTCATGACGTCAAAACTCCGTTCTCAAAATTCCGTTGACCTAATACAGCTAGGTTACAAGCATATTGTAAATTGATTCCGGTTATGCCTACCTTATGCTCTGTTTAATAGATTTAGGTATCGAATTCGGAAATTTGCGGCTGAAGCCAAGACTGAACGGCGATACTACCACAAATGCTTTATCCTAAACATTCCGTACAATATCCAGTATCGTATTTATGGCTTCGCAGAAACGCAATTTATTGCGATAAACAACTCCTCAGCCAAGTATAATATCTGCATGTTTAATGAAGGATGTTTTGAGGGCACAGTCAGGATCTACTTGGCATTGTTTGTGGAAAGATGGATTCCAAAGCTAAAAAGGAAATAGATTCTAAGGAGATTCGGGAACAATTTTTCTATATTTTAGTTTAAAACAAGGTTGCTTTTCGTGTCTCTGTGTGTGACCTTAGTTCTTTTAAACTACTCAATGGATTTTCACGTGGTTTTCACACACAAATATTATTCCGAAAGATTTTCGTGTATAATGCATTGATATTTCACCCGCGTAAAGCAGCGATGGGCTTGCTAACTTCATATCTTCTTCGAAATATTTTTCACTACAAATTTCTTTATTTTTACATCTATCACCTCACTCATTAGGTCCAGTTGAAAACCAGCATCCGGCACTAGTTGTCTGGCATTTTTGCTAAACTGGACCTTTTTGGAGCAGCCGTGAGGCACACTTTCCTGCTAATTTCTTACATCGGACTTTTCACTCTTCTTATTTCATTTTTATTTGTTTTTATTTGATATACCTATATTATACTGTGTGCCTTTTCGAGCAGATTTTTCAATACTCAGATAAGTTTTAACTAATGAATAAATATGGCTGTATGACAGCTTTTGTATAGGAAATATATAAGCTGTCATATTTATTCTTCGCGTAAAAGTTATCCGACTGATGAAAAATTAGCCCTTAGTCTTACTACTACAGGCTTAAAGAATACTTGGTTTACGTAGTAAACCTAATTATTGGTGGATTATGTACCAAGGTACTTTAGAGAAACTTGTTACTGGTACTGACAATCAGGCGGCCCATCGTCTAGCTCACAAATCCGTTTACAAAATCCGCTCCTACTTCCACATCTCAGCGTCCTCCAAGAGTTTTAACTTAAAATAACTTTGCGAAAGCTACAGTTGTTCTCAAATTCTATAGTGGCAAGTTTTAATGCCTTCACAGTTTCACATTTCGTGGATCTTACCGCGAATGCTTTTGAGATTTCAGTATCTGGGACACAGTCTGATGCTATTGTTCCGCGGATGCTGAACCAACTATTTTAGTGACGAGATTATGATTTTAATGGGAGATTTTAAACAGTTAGCTCCAGTTTCCTTAATTAATTTTGATCATGTGATTTTCTGCTTTCGAATATTTTTAATAAATCTAGGGACTGATGATATTCCCTGCAAAGAAAATAATTATGATCCAGGCAAAAATCGTTCTGTTGGCAATAATAATTGTAGTGTTTCCTTAGGTTATCATACCACTGGTATCAATTATCGTCACGGATAGCCAGTACACCTTTTTTATGCAATTTTGCAATGAAAACCATACCATAATAATATTTACAAAGAGCCAAACAAAATACAATTTTTACTGAAAGTAACTTAATTATCATATAATTAAATATTAAAACTGCTCACCACTGCTCAGTATGGCGCTGAATAAAATTTGTTTAAACAAAATATTTGCTTAGTACTGCTTGTATGAATTTGCACATCTATGGAAACATAGAGCGTGGCTGTTTACTGATCAGGCACGCAATTTCAATTGAGTATTTATTTATTTATTTAATCTTTTTGCACAAAAAAAAAGGTACAAAGGCGGACTTAATGCCTTAGGCATTCTCTACCAGTCAACCAAGGGTGGTGAAGAGATTAGATGGCAGGTGCTTTGGTTGAGAGGGACAATGATAAAAAAAAACTCTTAGAACTAGGTAAACAAATACATAAATAGGTTATATACATACACATACATACTATTACTATAATACAAACTTAAGGAAGAGAGTAAAATACAAACTTAACAAAATCAAGGAAGAGAGATATTGAGATGACTCTCCGCTATTTGTTTAGTATTCAAAATTCCGATATTATAATTATACTAGTCTACAATAATTTTATATATAACCATTCTGCAATTGGAATTAGTTTTCTTTAGTATCCGAGAACAAATAGAACGTGAAAAACAAAATATAATTGTCGAAAATCAACAAAGATTTAAAGATTACATAAAATAAAATAAAAACATTTCATCATCTGCCCAGCCTTTTCTCAACTACATATGTTGGGGTCGGCATCCAGCCTAACCGGATTCAGCTGAATACCAGTATTTTACATGGAGCGACTGCCTATCTGACCTCCACAACCCAGTTACTGGGTAATACGATACCCGATGGTAAAACAGGTTGTTAGACTTTCGGGCTTCTGACTACCCGTAACGACTGTCAAAGATCTACGAATGACAGCCGGGACCAACGGCTTAACGTGCTTTCCGAGGCCCGGAGAGGTCTCGGTATGTAAGGATGGGCACCCATTCATAGACAAAAAAAAAAAACATTTATTGGCATAAAAAAATTGTACAAACAAAGTAAAGCCCTGACTCCTGCGCTAGGTAACAACACCTGTGTTACAGGAGCCAGTGTCTTCTCCCAATCAGTAGGTTCTGGATTTTATGCAATATACATCGTTTGTATTTACAACAAACAAAATAATAATTAAAATAGCAAAGTTGTGACATGCAACACTAACAGCATGGAAACGGCCAGACGATTGGCTAATAGGGTGAAACGGCTTAATTTGCACCAAGACGAAAAGAAAATTCAGCTCTTTAAAAACAAAAACACAATAGAAGGAAAATCCTTTTACATAGGAACTCCTTGATGAGAGACGCACAGAACAGGGAAGTATGGCAGAAGAAAGGGGAGGAATATACCCAGCAGTGGGTGATTCCGGGCTGAAATGATGATGATGATTGTAACCGACGAAAAGTTTCTACGCTTGGGGGTTTAGAGGTATGAGGAACAGGGTGTAAAGTTCACTCATCCTCCATAGAAAAGGGAGGATCCTCCGATCAGACGGGTGTTGTGTCTGGCGGGCAATTGTAAACTCTGCTTGCGAGATGCAGGATTTGCGTGACGTCAGTATGACGCGTTGTTCGCATGTGGTGTTGTAGATACCGCTACATTGGTATACCATATCCTGAATGCATGGTTACAGTTTGCTCACTGGTTATTTTTTTTTCCCCTGAAATATCTACTAGTATACCTGTAGTGGTAGAGTAGATATTACAAGACAAAAATTACCATACGCATAATGAAAAGTTAACTAAGCATAATATTTTGTATCCAACAAATAGAGAAGCTAGAGGGCGTCGCGGCAGACCACTTAGATGATGGCGGGACGAGCTGCACAAAACAAACGACTAGTGGTCTACTTTAGCCCTGGGTCGGAACCGCTGGAAGTCGTGGGGAGAGGATTTTGCCCAGCAGTGATGATGCTGGCTATCAGTAACAGTAACAAATAGAGAAGAATTTATATTCAGTTTAACTTTTTAAATTAAAATTCACGCAATGTCCACAACGCATTTTCAATTTTCATCGCAGAACGACGGTTATAAATTATCGTTCATTTCCATAATATAAATCAACTCTGTATAAAAGACAATGTGACGTCAATAACCAGTCACGTTTTTTAAACCCTCCTCTTCATAATATAAACATGAAATCAAAACTTTTAGCCGTTATTAAAAGTGCTCTTATCACGGGCCCGGACAAAACAAACTCTCGTGTGTACAACCCTTTAACAATCGCTTGAATCCGTTGCGGTGCGAACACAACAACTGTTGACTCATTGTTTGTTGTGTTGATATTTGCAATTTTACTACGTTAAGCAGCTTCGTCTGGCACGAGGACTCATCAGATTTAATCACATCCGCATTGGCCGCTATTATTCAAAATTTAACTTTATATGAATATTTATAAAGTGCGAATTTGTTTGTTCGACTCGTGTACTTACGTTATGATAAGCTGATTTGTTAAATTTGTGAAAGTTGCGCTGGGAAATTTTCGCATTGTATCATTTTCGTAATGTTACTCATGTATGGAGTTGACGTAGTCGCGATAAAGTCACAAAGCTTATCGCCGTTGTAACGAAGCGGGGCACTGGCGCACGAGAAACTTCGCTGAATTATTTGGTGTATTCAAAAGTATCTTCTCGAATCGATACTGATTGAAGTACCTTGTGTTGTTGCTGAGATTTTTATGAAAGAAGTTTGTTAAGAATTTTTCTCGGAATATAAATTGGCCCATTCCACATTAACTCTTACAAATGCCAGGAAGTTCTTCATCCTTGTTACATTTTCCCGTATACCTCTCATAGAAATAACTACCATATTCACCCTAGTTTTCTCTCCACCAGGTGACACCAGGTACCCACCAGGTCCACCCAGCGCCCGAGGGTCTGTTCCGTTCGGAGCTTTACGTCCAAATCCAGCTGTGGCCCGCCCACTATGAGCGAGGAGCCCCCATACTGCGCTGCCAGGCCAAGATCGGAGACCTCTACAGAGATGATGCAGCTGTAGCACTGTATTCAGGGAATAGCGACCCTAAAATTGAGAGAGGTGAGTTGAAATTTGAATAACTTGATAAAGTTAATCTCTTTATGGGCTGATTTTTCCAACGCCAGATAACTTTATCGGAGGAATAATTTTGAATTGTTGACAGTTCTTCCATACAAAAACTATCAGACGTCAATTTTATTCCACGAATAAAAAATATCTGTCGATTGAATAATCAGCCCTAGAACTAATAATAGTAGTGTAGTGTTAATAAGAACACTTAGGTACAGTGCTCTCGAAAAGTTAGTTGACATTTTTCCACGTTAGCTGTGATGCCACATTGTGATTTAAAATAAAAAGAATAATCAGGTAATCCTAACGAATTACTTGATATTTTTTAAGATAATCCATTAGTAGTTGAATTAGTCAATAAAAATGTTATAGTGTACCGTTCAAACATTTGGAACTAGAATTTTTAATCATAATTTGTAACGAAATGTAACTTTTGGAGGCCTCTGTAAGTACATACTATAAAATAATTAACAAAAACGTACATTCGCTCACAGCAGAATCAAACGCAACCGTCTTTAATTGAAACTTCATTAAAATAGCTCAATAAAAATACTTAAGTCACACGTATCGTATAAAAATACTATACGATATGTGTGACTTAAGTAGTCCATTATTGCACGGCGTGAAATTAGCGCCGTGCAATAATACTACTTAAGGCACACGTAACGTAGGTATACTATTTTTTAGCTCGTGTGACCTAAATGCGTAATTAAGTCATGTAAAAATGGACTACCCCGCATTTAAGTCACAGATAAGTGTGACTTAAATGCGGGTTTAGGTCACAGATAGACATTATTTTTGACAAAATCAACAACAAACATAATGAAAAGGCAACTTAACTCCAAACTTTAAACTTTACCCACACTAATTACAATAATAACTTGAATTTCCACAACTAGAATGACACCTTTCAGTAGAATCTGGATTTCAGTAATCTCAAGGGTGGATTCATAATGTGAAATTATGTAAAGTACCCAACAGCTCTCAGGAAATATATTCATTACGATGTTCTGACGAAGGACTTGTTCACTGGGTGTTCCCTTCAAGCGTAATTGCAATTTTCATGACGGCCCATAATGTTCGCGTATTATTAAATATGTGCATTATCACTTCGCATGTGGAAACCTGGCTCTAAGTACTGTTGTAAAGAGTTGGAGGTACTTACTTGGTAATAACTTGAGAATGTTTTGACGATGTGGTTGAAAACAGACGCGTTGGTTCCTTTGTTCTAGAGTTTCATTGCTTTCTCCAATAGATTCATATTGATGTAGGTGTTCTTTGCCTTCATTTGTTTTTTCTCCGTTATGGTCATCAGCTTCAGGATCTTAGGGAATAGACAAACTGGCATTCTATCAGTGATAACGGTGATGGAAAAGACAAAAAAAAAATATTACTTTGATATAAGCTACTAAAAAGCCTAGCTCAATAATATTGAAAGTCTTTGTAGAAATATGAAACGCTTTGAAAGCTATTGTGTGCTTTTATAATGTCTAACGTGACAATATTAACGTGGACGTCCACGGCATGGAAGAAAATGTAAATGTACATTGTCGTGGAAAAAAAATTAAAAGCATCTTCACATTATATTTCCATACATTTTACTTCCCCATGTTATCATGATGCCGTGGACGTCCACGATAATATCGCAACATTAGAAATTATAAAAGTGCACATTGCCACTTCTCAGGGCCCTTTTTTATTTCATAACTTGTACTAGTGTCAGTGATTAATGGTTCTAAGTCATCCTTCACTTCATCATTATAATGTACAACAAGTAACTAGGTTACTTCGCCTTTGATCACAATTCTGTATCACTCATGACCAACATTAACGTGTTCACTAACTAACTCAATTACAATCACTCCGTCAAATGTATTATTATATTGCAATTCGTCGTCAGCAAAGCGTAATTCGCTGATTGTACAAACGTTTTAATTAACCTATCACCTTTCATATTGATTCGATTATATCGTCAAACGCACTAACGGCTCGTCATTATCGAAACATAACTACTATAGTTAAAATAAGGTCGGCTGACGTAAAAGGCCGAATCATGTCGCTTATTGGAAATTGTATGTGGTTCATTTATTTTGGTTTCAAGGCCCAAATATTTACTTGTAACATGATATATATGAATTTCATATGTCTAGCTGAACTAGTGATTATTTATTTCATTTGCACATCATAAAACGACAAGCTCAAGCTCTATTTTATTATGTGACAGTTAGATAGTTAGGCGACCTAGTGCCTATGTAATAACAGCCAAACGGGTAGATCGGTCAGGTTAAGCTACGCTTGCAGCGGTTGGTCCGTGGATGGGTGACCATCTGACCTTTTGAACCTTTTCCCAACTATGTTGGGGTCGACTTCCAGTCTAACCGGATGCAGCTTAATAACAGTATAGTATTACACGAAGCAACAGTCTATCTGACCTCCACAACCCAGTTACTGGGTAATGCGATACCCCTTGGTAAGAGTAGTTGTCAGGTTTTCGGGCTTCTGACGACCCGTAATAACTGCCAAAGATCCACGAATAACAGCCGGGACCAACAACTTAACGTGCTTTTTGTGACACAGAGGGGTCTTGGTATGTAAGATGGTCACCCATCCACGGACCAACCGCGGCAAGCATAGCTTAATCTGATCGATCGGGCCATGCGGCTTTTATAACTTAGCCAAAAGCCCCTCCCCCTCTTTCCTCTCCTCTCTCTTTGTCCTGAATAATATTCAACGAACAAAATCTTGCCATTTATATCAAGTACAAGAAGTAAAAACAAAACAGGAAGCACCAAAAAATCCCAAACATGAAATTCCAAAAACGGCACAACAGCTAACACGCCCGCATATCTTTAATATCCGTGGAGAGGAAGCTCGCCTAATAAGATTACGAGAACCAAAGAGGGCATTGAGGGCTCAATGAGTTATTGCCTCCCGTCTCATTTGCCCAGACAATTTCCTCTGAGGGCAACAGTGAGGCGTTTGTTGGTAGATAATAAATTTATCTTCGGCACACGGCGAGCGTTTATTGCAGGAAACACGCGTACTGACGGATGGTAACGTCTGTTTATATGAATTTTACAAATCCCAGGAACTGGCGAGAGACTGGATATTTAATTTCTGAAGTACGCAGAAATGTAGCATTCAATATTTCATACTAGGTTCTGCCCGCGACTTCGTCCGCGTGGAATTTATTGTTCCCCGATCCATCCCGTCGCATTGCATCGCCTGCTCGCGCTATTACTGTTTTCTTTCTGACTTTTTTTTGTTTTCGCATCGGCTCCTAACTGTCTTAGCATGATGTCAAGTAGCCTTTCTTAAGATTTAGGCGATCAGATGCAAAAATATTTTTTCAAATCCGACTGGTACGACTAGTTCCATAGGTTCTACTCGCGCGCTCAAACAAACATACTCTTAAGCTTTATTATTAGTATAGATAATTATGTTACGGATTTGCCGAGGAAAGACTATGAAATTGGGACACTGGTTATTGAAGTCACGATTTTAAGTATAATTTTAACCTGAAAATAATCATGATAATGGTATGCTTTCATTGCTAAGAATTCACTTATCGATTCAGTAATATATATTATAAGAATTTAAACATGAATGAAAATTATTTTAATGAAGCATTTATCAATAAAATACCACCAGTTATTAAGCAGTATGTAAATTTACGAGCAGTAGTGGCTCAGTCATAACCACATATAAATTATTTCATCACCACTGCTCTCAAAACGGTGAAGGAAAACATCGTAAGGAAACCGGCATGTCCTAGAACCAAAACTTCGAAGACATGTGACATCTACCAACCCGCACTGGGCCCGCTCCCTCTCACCGAGAGGAGGCCTGTGTACAAGCAGTGGGAACCAGGCTGATTATAAAGTAACATTGGCTACGAAACATTTAACAGTTATATACTACTTCAATGGTAGGAGCTATCCAAAGTGCTAAAGAAATAAAATTACCTACCGTGCCTATTTCTCCCTACATCGTTTCTACCTAAAACAGTAATAGCCCGAAAAGGGAAGAACGGCGGGAGGAAAACAATACGGCTCACAACTTTTCACTCGCACTCAGCGTTTCCTACTCCCCGTATACGTAAACCTTTAAGGCGCAAATTAAATTAGTAAAGGCTTTCAAAGGCAGAAAATAGGGTTCCCCGGCACTCGTTGCTATTCCACATACTTTGAGTACCTTCGTAACTTAGTGTTAGAGCTCATTCTAGACAATCTGTTGGAACCAAGTGCTCTTGTGATTAAGGGGTAGGGGCTAGTACCTCCTGTATTACTTGGGTTAGTTACAAGGCTTACGTAAAATGAGTCTGTAACTTATATTGGTACTTACGACGCAAGTTACAGCACTACACTTTATAGAAATATGCATTTTGCTGTTATACATTCCCAAATAAGTTTTTTTTAATGCTTCGGCTATTTTAAAGTCTCTATTTAGGTAAAATTCTTTAAAAAAATACAGCGACCCATTTATGGTGGCAGGGACCACGCGCAACCTGTGTAGGTGCATGTGCACAGTGAAATACCAGATTTTGCGAAAGGGTGAAGGGTGGGGAGAGACGTACGCGATACGTCCGTGCGCGATCTTTCGCCCCCTTCTCGCTCGCATGCGTCTCCCGTTCCTGTTACCAGCCCTAGATTTATTAAAAATATTACAACAAACAAATACAAAAATATAAAATAGGGATACGATCACTCGTCGCCTACTAACATTCCTCTCCCTAGTGCTGCTACAGCACTCATCACTCAAAAATATAAAATAGGGATACGATCACGCGTCGCCTACACCATGGATTCTGTAAATGATTCTGAACCTGAATTTCAACACAGGGGAAAGGGGTTGAAATTGTTGGTCGGTTTTCCAAAAATCAGCTGTTTCATAAAAAAGTGGTATTCCTATACGCTCAAAATGTATAGAACAGCATTTTTTTTTTATAATCGACGATAGATTTCTACGCTAGGGGGTCTAGAATCATATTCTGAATTCATAGCCACAGTTTGCGCGTTGATATCCCTGCCACCTTGTATAGTTAAAAGGTAACGGTCTAAATATTAAAATTTTCCTTGACATGATTCACAGTTTCATAAAATTACTAAAAATATTGGACGCAATTTTCTCCCTTTTATACAAAAATCCAAAAGTTTGGACATCATCCAATGCTACTTTCTTATACGTATAACACATTTACGGTGGCAATCTATAGGGTGGTCAGTTTTAACAGGGCACGTCTATATCGCCTGCATGCGACGGTTCGCCGCAAGCAACGTCGTTAGTCTACCCAGAGAGAGGTATCGTATGTTATGTTTAGGGCTGCTACTCTTTCTAAATGGTTATTGGTTGTACTACTGACTTCTACTTTAGAAATGTGCGAAATGTGTGTGTGTGTACCTTTAGATTTTAGTAACCTTTCACCGAGATGACGACAAAATAATAGAGAAGAAAGAGGGAAGGAGGAAGGAGGAAAAAGACATGTTGTGCTGACCCCAAATAAATTTAGATAAGGACAGGAGAATGGTGTACTTATTAATAAATTGTTCTCTGTCAGTAATTGATAATCTCAATCAAGTGAATTATCGTCCACCGGTTTGATTGCACAGTTAATATCTTTTATAAATACTATAATAGGTTTGGCCTATTTTCCATATGAAATTGAATCATGAGAATATTTGGGATATTTTGTGATTGTTACTGATTTATTTGTGTCATCATCATTGTATCAGCTATGACGTCCACTTCTTTACATTGTTATACATATTTTCTGTTCTGTGTTATTCCCGTTTTGTACTGTTTCCCTTTGTTTATTTCAAATTTACTTACAGTTTATTTTTGTTTCAGTTACATCACCAGGGTCAGCCTCCAACCTACAAGTGTGCCAATTTCTACTATTACTTCATCTTATTGTTTGGGCAAACAATACTTAGGCGTTACTTATAATAAAATAAAACGTGTAAAAATTATAAAATAATTGATAAAATATAAATAGGTAGATGTATTCGATACTGTCGGATGAAATTGTGAATTTAAATGAAAAACAGTTAATTGTACCTAACGAGCTAATGACTATGCCAAAGAATGTAAAGACTTAAGAATATTGTTGATTTAATACAAATTATATATATGTCAATGTTTGTTTTATTTCAAAAGACAAAATGTAATACAGAAAAAAACTGAAAGCAAACAAATGGGTGAGTTTCTAGAAAAATAAGGAGGCTTCGAAGAAAACTGTGTAATATTTATAACAAGGAATAAAAACACCTCGTATATAAAATACAAGGAAAAATAGACAGGTATATAACGGAACAAAAGAAGACTTCAGATCAGTCTGAGGAGACGTCGCTTTGAAACTGAACAGTGTGGGCGACGGGAAAATAAATAGATCTTTATCTTTAATAGGTACTGATATTACTGCAGAAGAGTTGTTGTACAACTTGAAGGTCAGAATTAATACTAGAAAGTTTCGCTTTTGTTAAATGATGACATGATTGAAGTTATTATATTCTCAATAAAGTCAACACATGTGTATTTCTAGTTTAAAAATATGTATGTAGTTACATCCAACATGTTAAAGCCATTCAAGGTAGTTACAGCAAAAATAAAAAATAATAACATTATAGCGAACATTTCCAAAATAAAATTTCCATTGCCGGCTTTGTACGTCAATACGAAACACCAACGAAATTGAGGAGGAAGTGTAATTAAAAAGTTCATTTGCTACGGTTTCCGATGTGAAGGCTTTATTGCGCTTCGCGACAAACAAGTGCCTTTAATACATGTGTTTGATCGAATTTTTATTATGTGCCACTGCAGTGCGCTTTGGGAATAAAATCTCCTTCATTGAGGATCCCTTTGAGAATAGAAATAGATTTTTTATTAGCAGTTGAGAATCCTTTTCGCTCGTGGATTCAGTTAGAATTAAATTCGATTCAAAGACTTTATCAAGAGGATTGACCTATCCTTTTTGATTCTCTGTGTTTATAACAAGTACTGGGAGTCTACTCCGAAGTGGTATCGGCCGAATGTTCGGCCGTTTCCTGCTACGAAGTTACTATTTGGTTCCATCGGTCCTAATCCTACACTCCTACACTCTATCGAATATTGACTATGGTCCCGACCCAACTGAGCCGATCCGAACTTTTTTCGCATTTTTCAATAATATTCGGTTCGGCCATATGTCGGTCCAATCCGATCATTCGCACTTTACACTTCGTAGTAGACCCCCTGGATTCACCTGCGAATATTGGTAGGCCTGGAATTACGATTACTTTTTAATAGGTATGTATATGTTCAGCAGTATACGATTTCTTGCAGCTAAAGTAAAATTATCATTACCGCCATCATCGTCAGCCTGCAGTAGTCCACTGCTGGACATTTGCCTCTCCAATCGTACGTCATTCATCTATACTCTCGGCATCTCTCATGCAGCTGCTACCGGCCATCCTGCGAAGATCGTCGTTACGCCAGTGTCAGGGAGGACCTGTAAGTAAAATGATAGTTTTTAAGAATTTGATCAATGGGGATAGTTGTCGAAGTTACTATGCGACACGCTGGACAAAGCTCAAATTGGAATGTCATTGCAACATAATCTGATGTTTCGTTTTAATTGACAGCAACATGGCCCAAAACTCTATTTAGGATCTCACTAATAGTGACAAAAGGGGAAAAGTTCGTAAAATGCTACGCAGATTTGGTGTCAAAGTAACTTTGTCAGCGTCCCAAAAAAGTACAAAAATAGCCATTTTCGGACTAATTTATTAAAGGTAGTGCGGAAATTTTAGCTTACAGGCCCATTAGGACCTACACGATTTAATGTAGGTAAAGTCATCTCCCGAAAATTGCCGACGACCACACGAAGTTAACCGAGTGAATAATTTGGTTAGGCTTGCAGAGTTCTTCGAGTTAATCTGACAAAAGCCACAGACATAGGTTCAAGGTTTGACTTTAATTATTTGTCCTGATATAACGTTTTTAATGTTCCAAAAATAGGGCTGCTCTACTGACCTCAATAAGCTTTATTGCTTTCAAAACTCTGACTGAATCTGAATAAAAGATAGTTGTGTTTCAAAAATATACTTTCTAAGATTTTGAGTCTACGCTGACAAAATAAAATCTAGAGTAGCTTATATTTTATGTTTCAGGCTACCAAATAAAATTGTCAACGGTAATAAATAAAATATAATTAAAATCCGCTACAAAAATATTACAGTATCCTTAGGAACGAGGAAACAATGATGAAGCACAAAAGGTACTGCAATTTTATAGCATACACGGACCTCCTTCTACAATACCAAGAAAGGCTAAGCAATTGTCTCTGGATGCACGTATTACGTAGACATATAGAAGACGATTTATCTTTTGTTATTCACTCAGTCACATATAGCTCCTTGTTTTTATGTGCATATTCATGTAATTTGTTATCATTTTATTGTGCTTTTGTGTGTTGTGCTGCCTTTTGTGTGCACAAAACAAACGATAGGTATATCTATCTATATATGTAGGTACGTCGTAAAATTGTTAGTATTTATCCTACCTTATATTATAAATGTGAAAATAAGTTTGTTTGTTACGCTTCTTTCACTCTAAAACGGATTTGAATAAAATTTGACACAAGGGTAGACCATGATCTGGGGAAGGAAATAGGTTACTTTTCATCCTGGATCGCAGACAAAATCGCAGGCAACAGCTAGTATTTGAAAAAATGTGTTAAGGAACTGAACACATTTATTCAATAATATTTTGACGTCTTCATCCAATGAACGTCTAAACTTAAGACAAAATATTGATGTCAGACGGTTGCGCTTACAAAGAAACAATTATACAGACAAGTCTATGAATAAATTATTGTTGAATTCATAATCAAGCCATTTTGATTTTATTATGAACTTGATTTATGAACTGTGCTTTGATTATGAAAGGGTGTTATTGTTCACATGTTTATTTCTAAGAAATATGGCGCAGAAGTTTGTATCTGAATGTTCTGAAGTTATTCGATTGATTTTTTTTTTATATATGCTGTTTACTTGGCTAAGTATGAAATTACGTAACTTTGATATTAACAACCCAATTGTATACAGCGGATATCAGAAACGTGTAGTCATATTTAAGGATGGTGGTACAGACCATCAAACTACGAACTACTTTTTCAATGGGACTGACATCGTAATCGCGAAAAATATATAAGCTGTCACATACAAAATGTCAATACGCCATCATCAACTGCCTAGCCTTTTCCCAATTATGTTGAAGTCGGCTTCCAGTCTAACTGAATACAGCTGGATACCAGTTTTTTAGATGTAGCGACTACCCAGTTAATGGGTAATATGATACCCGTTGGTAAGACTGGTTGTCTGACTATCGGACTTCTAACGACCCGTAAGGACTCGCCTCCTCAACACTTCAATACGTACTAGACCTAAATGTATGGTTCCGCTGATTATTTTTCGCGATTACTATATTGGTCCCATGGAGAAAGTTGTTCAGCTTGATGGTCCGATGTGAAAGGTGTGGTCATAATTATTTAACCTTTCACATACAAACATACATACATGCTATATTTTTATTCAGTACATGAGCATTGTTGGGAAACTTAAAATAAAAATGTAGTACATAGTAGGCTGGCATTATAAAAAAATTACTCGTCCTATCAAGATCGTAGCTATACTAGTTAAAATCTATCTTTGTCCTCAAACAGGACTAAAGGTGACCCACATAAGACAGAAAGCTAGAAAACCCTACTAACCTAGAGATTTTAATCTCTAATGCAGCGTCGTCTCCCAAAACATGCCCGGAAACCTACATTACGAACCCCATAAACAATAAAAAAGAATTACCCCAGAAAAAGCCATCAGATACCCAAGTCCCCCTAATACGCCAAAGCACTCATACGAATTTCAAAACGGCTAAAACACTGTCAGTCATTAATTACGTTAAAACAGTGAACGAAGCTCGTATTGTGTTAGCTTTGCAGAGATACGCCACTCGGCACCTCAAAATCCGATATTGCAGTACGCCATTGCGAAAAAAGAAGGCTGGTTGTGTGTACAAAGTGGCGTACTTCGCTATACTGTGGCAACCCTGGTTATGAAGAATCGAGTAGGTACTATGGGGGCTATAAATGATACAACGTTATATAATTATTACGATATTGCAAGCTAACGTTTTTTCTCTGTTAGAGCTAATGTTGGTCTGGCAGTTTTGAGTACTTTATGCGGCCTACCCAAATGTCCTTTCTTTGGCACTGTTCGTCGAGTCGTTGAGCTCCTCATGTTTTGAGTTGAGTTATACGATTACTGACAAATGCTTGCACTGACTGGACTGGTTTTGTTTAACTTTCCGAAAAAAAAACCATTTGAGACATCAATCAATCTACATACATGGTTTTAACGTGATCTGAAATAGATTATGTCTGGACTTTAAAAGAGACTGACCTCTGAGTTTGTTTCGGCTTTTCTTCTCAGAGTAGTCATGTAGCTTATTTTTTTTCTGTAATATGACGTTTAAAAGTGATTCTGATATCCTATTTTTACAGAATAAACAATTTTATTTCTTTTCATTACATCAACGCGCTTATTATAAGACTCTTTTTTCAAAACAAAAAACCTAACAGAAATAATTTGAAAGCTCATTCTAAATTCGCTAGAATGTTCGAATGCACCCAGAGTTATTTTTCTGGCAGCCTGCTCAACATAAGGTCGACTTTTGCAGACAACCTTCACAGTAGTTCCGAGGCATGTCAAAATATAGAAGCAGTTTTCGTACGCTGAAATTGATACTTCTTATACTGATACTGAGCAAATGTTATTGATACTGAGCAAATGGGTAACTTAATCAGAATCCTAAGTTTTCTGCTACTTTATCCGTTTCTACTCGTGAGAACCTGTAATTGGCTCTGTGTCACTTATACAATTGTTATTAATTTGGTTCAGCTGTTGGTTCTCCTACTTACAAATAAATAAATAATAAAACGTGATATGTTTAATCATGTTTCCAACTAAACTAGACATTGCTTGTGTCGGGAGTGAGTTCATCTCAATAGTGCATTTCGTGGCGCTCAAACTCAAACTCAAATCATTTATTTAAACTAAGTCAATTACAGGCACTTTTGAACTGTCAAAGGGTCGGTCAGTCAGAAAGATTCTATGGAGAAGAACGGATAAGAAACTCAACGAACACTATTTTAAATTTGTTACAAAATATTTAATTACATCATTCGTGTTGAAATATACCAACCACAACCAGGTAGGTTGTGGAAGGTTGTCTTTGTTTCCAATTGTGTTATCAAGTTAAACAAGTATGAACTTTATATTAGTGGTAATTAAGTTGACTTCAGAGTGTAGTCAATAGTGGTAGTTCACTATTGAAAAAAATATAAAAACGTTTGAAGTTGTAGCGTAGACTGAACTTTATTTGTGTAGCAATTAAATTCATTTTTTCATAAACTCATATTTGTTTACATGTTTGGCAGTTAAATCGCGAAGGCAGATTACTTAGCTTTCGCCCCTTATCTATTACATAATAATCAGCCTATAATGTTCCCACTGCTGGGACACAGGACTTCTCTCTGTGAGAGGGAGTGGGCCGTAATCCACCCCGCGGCCCCAGTTCGGGTTGGTGCTATCTATTAGTTGTATTCAAATGAATCTTTGACCATTCTGAGATCAATTACTGTTATCCATAGTTTTCACGCAACAGTTCA
Organism: Apamea monoglypha; assembly: GCA_911387795.2. NCBI lineage: Eukaryota > Metazoa > Arthropoda > Insecta > Lepidoptera > Noctuidae > Apamea > Apamea monoglypha. Next base: position 17,792,183 of record OU426925.1, read on the forward strand.
TTGAATCGGTCTAAACTGTTACGATTAGGTATATCGTGTTCGGCGGTGGTCGTTTACACGCTAACACGATGCGAAGGGTTCAAGTACTTTGAATTATTCAGAGTATTCACAGCCTCTCTCGTGACAGCTTCGAACAACCAACACTCCAGCCGTACCTACTCATCATTTTTTAACCCAAAATTTTTTCAAACATAATATTTATTTTTAATAGCTTACAGACGGTGACGCGATTCTGAAAACACATTGTGCCCTGCAAACGACCATTCTGTGGTCCAAAATGGCTCGTAAAATGGCTTTTATGAGTGGCCAGGTTTGGTGCCTCTTTGCCCATTATTCGTCGATTTTCCAAAAGGAAATTAAATTAATTGTTCCATCGTGCGTGTATGACCAGATGTATGGACGTAAACGAGGCCAAAGGAGCATGATGTATATGTATATAGGGTCGTAGCAGGTGGCGTTTTGTAGTTTCTGCCTACCCCAATGGGAAGAAGGCATGAGTTTATCTAAGTATGTAAATTCAACGAAATTTTCAACAAATCGATGTTTAAAATGTATGCTATTAAAAAGGCATTTATTACTTAACTGTTTTGTTTAGATAAGAGACTAATAAAGTCTTTAGCTTTGAATCACAGTAAAAGACTGCTACATATATCAAGTGTCTTAGGGCTGTGTCACACTTACGATTTTACGCCGTGTCAAGGTTTATTCGCGCTCCCGTTTACTTGCGAATGCCCATCTTGTGTGGCACATCGTCGCGAGCAATGGTGCGACACCTGGGGGTTTACTACGAAGTGCAAAGTGCGAATGATCGGATCGGACCGACACATGGCCGAACCGAACATTATTGAAAAATGCGAAAAAAGTTCGGATTGGCTCAGTTGGGTCGGGACCATAGTCAATATTCGAAAGAGTGTAGGAGTATAGGATCGGGACCGACCGAACCAAATAGTAACTTTGTAGCAGGAAACGACCGAACATTCGGCCGATACCACTTCGGAGTAGACCCCCTGGCAACGCAACCGTCGAGTTCAAGATGCAAATTCATGTCACTATACTTTTGCTTATCAGAATCAGCCTATAATGTGCGTGTAAGGATCGGGGACCACTTGAGTGATGAACTCCCTATCGAGGACGGAGTTCCTCAGGGAAGTGTTCTTGGCCCCACTTTGTTTCTATGTTATATAAATGAGCTATGTCAACTTAATCTTGAAAACTGCAAAATAATAGCTTATGCAGATGACACAATTCTTACATTCAAGGGCGATTCTTGGGACGAAGTATATTCCTCCCGGTCTGCCACTGGCTCGCTGCAAACTCGCTTACTCTTAACGCAGATAAAACAAAATACATTTCTTTTGCAATCAGGAGCGTAGAAACCTTCTTACAAGATAAACCTCCCATATTTGTTCATCAGTGCTCATTTCCTCCCTTGAATCAATGTAGCTGCTCAACTATACAGCCGACCCAAAGCATTCGTTACTTGGGTGTAACGGTTGATGAAAGGTTGTACTTTGATCAGCACATTCACAACTTATGTAAAAGAGTACGGAAACTGACTTATATTTTTAAGCAGCTTAGACAGGTAGCTAATGGTGAAACGTTTAAAATGGTATATTTTGCCCTTGTTCAATCTATACTGATATATTGTGTAACAACTTGGGGTGCTGGTAAAACTAAAATGTTGGAAATAGAAAGAGGCCAAAGGTTGATTTTAAAAGTTGGCCTTTCAAAGCCGCGACTCTATCCCACTGACGCATTGTATCAGGAAGCTGAGGTGTTAACGGTTAGGCAACTTTACATCGTTTTTACTATTCTGCGGCAACATTCAGATACATCCTCTTTTGATCTTTCTAAATTAACAACGAGGAGGTAGTATGCAATATGTAGCACAATCAAAACTAAAACAGCTTTTGCCCAAAAATTTAACCTGAACTCTACAATAAGTTGAATAAAGAAATTGGTATTTTTAATTACATTGGCTACTTAAATTGAACTACACAAAAACAGAAGAGCTGCTAGTCATAATGACGTAATATGATAGGAACCAATCGTCTAGTTGGACATGAACCCACTCCAATACCCTCTCATCCACTCAACTACACAACACACACACACACACACACACACACACACACACACACACACACACACACACACACACACACACACACACACATCCACTGAACTACACAACACACATACATTTTGTGTTAGCCTGTGTGGGGGACACAGACTAACACAAAATACATCACACACTCAGCACGTTCCACATACACCTTGAACTCCACTGCACTTCATACTAATTTAAGATTTTTATTTTTATTTTTACACAGCGTGGATATAATGTAACTTTCGTGCATGGCCGGTAGAGGGGAGTCTCTGGTGTCCTGAAATACAAGTCACAGCTTAGTTTAGGCATCAGTCTCCCACAAATGAACATTGTCCTTCATCAGAATAATTATTTTCTCCTCTTTTAAGTTTTAGTTAATAAGTGTTTTTTGTGGAAGAAAATAAACATTTTATTTACCTATTTATTTATATTTATTTAATGTTCCCACTGCTGGGACACAGGCCTCCTCTCTGTGAGAGGAAGTGGGCCGTAATCCACCACGCGGGCCTAGTGCGGGTTGGTGGATGTAACATATCTTCGATGTTTTTGGTTTCAAGACAGTCGATGTTTTCCTCCACCGTTTTGAGAGCAGTGTGGTGATGAAATAATTTACAAAAATTAGAGTGCTGGGTTTGATCTCACGACCGTAGTCGTAAGTCGCGGCTGTTACCAGGCTAACACTGCTCTCAGTTCATAGTTCTCAGTACTTTTGCATACCTACTTCAAAATCGATCCAAACGCATTTCGACGACTTGGAATAAAGAAATGAAAAAAACAAATCTTTCGCACTACTTTGATGTCAGAAAATCGCTAGCACGTAAAAGGCTCAACACATCTTCAGCCATCTTTTGAAGAACATGCTGAAATATAAGTCCATTAGGTCTGTCCAAGATAAATATCTTGACAGGCTAAGATCTTCACTCTCCTTGTTTATTCTGTTAGTAGGCGTATACGATATTACGTCTAAACTTGATATGAGAATCTTGGAAAAAATAGTGTGATATTATCTTTCTCGTTTATATTAAAAACATTTATGTATTTGTAACATGTAAACTATATGCCTATTATGATTTAGGTAATATACAAGATAATTTTAGTTTAACTAAGAGCCGTCAGAAAATTGCTCGTGTATTTTATGAAGCCAGGCGTCGTGTTATTAAAACGAAATGGTCTTCGTTCACCTACATGTTAACTTTCTAGATAGTAATTATTAAGATAGGTAATCAAAAAGTGTCATAATTACCTATAGTAATTTAGTGGCACAGGCAAAATATTTCCTATCTCTCTTTTAAATATCTTTTTGATAAAAGAGACGTCAAGTTTATAAAACTGTCTAATTTACTTGACAGATAGAAGAACTATAAATTATTGTTATAGGAATCGAAGTACCTAAACGTCTCTATATTAAATAAATAAGCAAATATACAGCAAAATAAGCACCAATAAATAACGAAAATGGTCAAACATATTTTTCCAATAACTTCCCAGCAATGGCGATGAAAAACCTCGCATTTTTTCTATACATTTTTGTTGACGTTCGTCCGGAAGTCGAAACTCTAGGGGTTCCAAACTATCTAGCTCCATTGTTTGTACTGCCATATTTCTTTTTGCGTGATATACTGATATTAGCTCTCAACACAGATAAGTTGAATAGTCTTTTTGAAATTTATCGTATGGTAATATTTCACGTATGGTGGAGTGAGTTCCTAGTTCATAGTTTGTAATCGATTGCTGGGAATGGGCAGTTCCGTTTGTGAATAGGCTATGATAAGGGAATGTTTTGATAATTATTTAATGATTCTTGTTTAAGGAAACTGTTAGGGTGTTTAAAGTAAGCTTCCACGAAATACTACAAAACGAAAACAATTCATTTGGCGCAAATTAAGTTAAACTTAAAACCGTACTATGTTCTGAGTCCACAGATAATTTATTTAAGGATTGTCAACGAAGGAACGCGATTTGAAAGTACCCACAGCTAACACATTAATTATTTATTTGTTTTACCATTTATGTACACAGAACTGAAAAACAGAATAAAAAAAAAATAGGTAGGTACAGAGGTGATGCTTATTTCACAAAAAAAAAGAATCATCTTTCATTAATGAAAGTGCCTCCGCGTATTTAATATTATGTGATACATTAGTAAAATTGGGCCCTATTTTATGTGGCAAGTTGACTTAATTCTAATATTATTATTATTAATACTTTGTGGGTTCGAAAAAAGAACTGCCTCGAAAAGATACATATTATGTCGACGGCTGAGAGGTATGCGCAGCTCGCCCATCATCAGTATCGTCTTGAGGTAGAGATTCCATGGCGTAGGTCTCAAGTAACACAGTACCAATACCAAATACTTGCACAAAGGTTTATTTGAATAATAGCACTGCACAGTTTAAATAATAACGGTTATAATAGTTAGGGACAATAGTAATAAGGTACCTGTGAACCAACGATCCCGATTGGAGGTCCGATCTGAAGTATCGTTCCGAGCCAAGTTATCTTGCGACTCGCGCTTTTATAACTTTAAAATCGACACCCCTCCAACCGATTCCGTTCACGTGACATGTGACGTCACTACGTTCACCGGCATTACAAAAATCAATTAAGCGTCTAAACCAATAAATAGGCTAGGCTTTTCCCAACTATTCGGCTTCAAATCTAGCAATGTGTAGCTAAATACAAATACTTTACATGGAGCGACTGCCTATCTGACTTCCACAACCCATAGTTATAAGATAAGAGATGTCCTTTAATCAATTTTACACTCTATTTACTAAAAAAAAAACATCGCGAAAACACCGCTCCAAACAGAGCAGATTAAAACCAACAACACTTGTCCCGCGACACGAGCCTCAACTTTTAACGACACAACTATAATGCAACTACAAAATAATGTTTACATTAAACTAAGACTACAAAATCTGTGCTTAAACTTAAATTAAAAACTTCCACTCGTTTTTGCCGGACCGGGCCAGTCAAAGTTAGAGAACTAAGTTCTCCGGTTCTTCGGTTCTTCACCGGTATTGGAAAACACGTCAAACACTCATGTTTTGTTTTCTTTTTGTTTTACCTTCGAGAAGTTTTGCATTTGCCTCGATGGCACTCTATTGGTTTTAACTTTCTATGTGGGTTGGATTTAGATCGATATTTAATTAGTTTAAAACAACTCTAGTTAAGAGTAAGTTTCTATTTATTATTATTAAGAAAAGGTACGCCTAGGCCCTTTCTACACGTGTTCGTCAACAAGCTTTCATAGTGATCCATACAACACTGACGACCTTGCCTACACTCGGCGAATAAACCGTATTTTTTCACGGCAAGATAAACGTGTGTGTGTGTGTGGCATTAAGTCCACCTTTGTACCTTTTTGTGCGAAAAGTTTAAATAAATAAATAAAGGGCCTTACATATTTATGATCTGATCAAGCCTGGCCTTTCCCAGCGATGCCCTCAGCCGAGGTCCGTACCCCACAGGGGGTGCCATTAGCGTGTAGTCGCTTGGTCTATAAGTTTTATGCCCTGCCTGGAGGCCTTAACTTATTAAGACGTCCACAGGATAGCCCGGGCAGCCGACAACCTCCCAGGTTGACATAACAAAAAAACACGGTTTGCACAGAGATACATGCATTCATGCATGCATTCATGCATGCATGCATGCATGATGCATTCTTCTTCTTCGTCGTTCCCTCAATGCTGAGGATCACGAACACATACGACGCGTCTCCAAGGTATGCGGTCTTCTGCAGTGTGGACCGTTCGGTTCTTGATCGTGTCGGACCATTTTGCTGATGGTCTGCCTTGATACATAGGGATATGTAAACTACTGTTCATTGAGCACCGTGAAAGGAAATAAAAAACAGGTTTTACTAACAGTGAGTTACAATGAACGGTCTTATCACACAAAAACAAACAGTCTGCCTTGCTTTTTAACCGACTTCAAAAAAGGAGGAGGTCCTTAATTCGACGGTATGTTTTTTTTTTGTGTGTTTGTTACGCGATTACTCCGCCAATTGTGGACCGATTTTCAAAATTATTTTTTTGTTCGAAAGGAGATACTTTTGAAGTGGTCCCATAGTCACCAAGACAGGATCTGATGATTGGATCCTGGAGAAATCGAGGGCAACCCTCAAATATTATGGGCATCGTTTTTTTAAACCAAAATTACTGGTGAAAATTACAACTTAAAAGTGAAAAATAAAAACTTTATTGCAAAAAAAAAAAAACGACTTCCAAAAAAGACACTACAAAGTGAAAAATAACTTTCATTTCGGAAGTCGGTGGCAAACAACGAAAATGCGAACCCAACGATACCGACTTCCGAAATTAAAGTTATTTTTCACTTTGTAGTGTCTTTTTTGGAAGTCGGTTTTTTTTTTTTGCAAAAAAGTTTTTATTCCCGATTATGTTGGGGTCAGCTTCCAGTTTAACCGGATGCAACTGAATACCAGTGTTTTACAAAGAGCGACTGCCCTATTTGACCTCCACAACCCAGTTATTGGGTAACATGATACGCCTTGGCAAGACCGGTGGTCAGATTTTCAGGCTTCTGACTACCCAAAACGACTGTCAAAGATCTACGAATGACAGGACCAACGGCATAACGTACTTTTTTAGACACGGAGGGGAAACAGCAAACAGCATTAGACAAAAAATATAAAGTGGCCTCTCCATGAATGCGACAGAACAGGTACCTTCTAGTATCTTCTAGTTCTTTGGAAAACTTTTCCAAATTATTTTTAACTGTTTCCATGGTCGTCCGAGAATATTCCTAGTTCCAGGTAACATTAATAATAGCTTTAATTAATTCGACGAAATTCCTAATGATGATATGTTTTTGTTTGTTCTTGGTATTTTCGTAGAAATTGTATTTTCATTTTTCATCAAGATCTATTTACCTAGTAGTTGACTCTGAAAGGCAATGAGTTTCCTAATCAATACATAAATTAAAATAATAACGAAGTCAAAAGGGTACATAATATACAAATATATACTACGAGGTTTGGGAACAAGTCTGATGACGAAACATACTTTTTAAAAATTTTGGCAGTTTGTCTGTTTGGATGTATGTTCCAGATTGGGGCAAAAATGGCAGAACGGATTTGGATGAAATTTGGCACAGATATAGTTTATAGCCTAAATTAAAACATAGGGTACTTTTAATCCCGGTAGTACGTTCCCGTGGAATATTTTCCGACATCCGACATTAAAAGCTAGTTATAATATAAATATGGAAAGTAGATATTAACAACTAACCCTACAATATTAGTAATGTATTCAAATAATATGAGAATGATATACTATTTATTGAACAAAAAACACACGCAAATGTATGCTAATAGATATAAAAGGTTCTGAATATACGAATTTATTTTAGTGGTAAGTACATCAACGTTGTGGCCTTGTGCTATTGGAATACTAAATGAAAACCGTATTCAGGACTTTATTATTATATAGTTATTATGTGGCAATAATTTAATGGAAACGTTATTATTATTTATATGACGGAGAAAGTACGTGTCTCTAGTTATTATCAGTCATATTTTAATTTAAATACTGTTGGCGTTCTATGTTATGGGTTTGGTTTCTGCACTTAGTTCTTCAAGTGGACCATTGTGCGTGGGCCATGGCGGCCGTCGGTGGTTATTCCAATCAGTCCACCTCCCTCCAGAAATTTATTAAGTCTCCTGGCCTGTTGAGAACATCTGTATAAGATCTAGATGTCCCGAGGGTTTCTGACCAAATCTGGGTGACGCCTGTGCACTCTAAGAGCACATGCGCAACGGTTTCATGAGCCTCCATGCAAGCCTTGCACAAGGGACTGTCCGTTATGCCTATCGTGTGGAAGTGTTTGTTTAGCGAGCAGTGTCCCGTGATGGTCCCCGTCACCAGGCGCAGGCCTTTCCTATCCAGGCGTAGTAACCGTCTGGTTAGCTTGCCATCTAATGATGGCATGGCTTCCTTGGACTACCTGCAGCCCGGTGACGAGGCCCACCAGCTGCTTGTGTGTGGGCGTACTATGGGTAGTGTTGGTATTGCGAAATAGAAAAACCGTTTGCAGTTCTAATAAGATTATAATTTACGAACAAAATAATCACACGAGCGATTCACACACTGCCTAAAGTGTGTGTAACTTCTAGTTATGTCGTATACCTATACACGAAATAGCTAGATACGGAACGCGAGACAGTTTCTGATCACATTTTGTACATACGATGTCCACGGGTCAAGAGAGATCCACACCGCTCTGTAGCGCTCTCGTCGACTCCCACAAACTCAAGCTAGACTCTGTCGAGCGCCGCCTGGCGCAGGTGTCCCGAATAGTCAAACGAATGACTCCGACATAGACAAATTTACTATCAGTATACCTACGACGAAAGCAGTGGTGGCCTTGTGGTAACGACCCCGACTTACGAGTTGTAGGTCGTGGGTTCGAATCCAGGCAAGCGATTACTTTGTGTAATTTATGCTCTCAAAAACGGCGAAGGAAAGCATCGTGAGGAAACCGGCATATCTTAGAACCAAAAATTCGAAGACGTGACGTCTACCAACCCGTACTGGGCCCACGTGGTGGATTACGGAACACTCCCTCTCACAGAGACTAGAACAGTGTCCCAGCAGTGGGAACGATATAAGCTGATTATGTATGTATGTTATAGATACATACGCATAGTAAATGTGAACTCGCCAGCTTTTGAGTCGATAAAAACTTAAACTCAAATAATTTATTTCAACTAAACCAATTACAGGCACTTTTGAATTGTCAAAGGGTCGGTCAGTCAGAACGATAAAGCTAGTTGCCCATTCCAAAGCGTAGTAGGCACCTATTGAGAAGAACGGGCAAGAAACTCCACGGACACTCTTCTAAATCATGAAATTGTTACAAAATATTTGATTACATCATTCGTGTTGAAATTAACCATGTAAGAACGATGTAAGACATGCACGTTAAAAGCGTCCATTATAGAAAAGATAAAAACAATTCAGAAATTTAAATAAGCCGAGGCAGCTAAGAGATGACCAGTCCCCACTGACGGCGCCCGTTCACGAACATGACGTATGGATCAGCACCATTCAGCTCAACCATTTTGAAGGAAACTTAATAATCCAACACACACGCCACCACCAGCGAGACAATAGAGTGAGCCGCCAAGGCACATTCAAGTCAATGAAAGACATACCCAGTAAATTGTAGCTTTATAGCAAGTACATAGTGCTCACACGTATAGAGTATCCGCTTGCAACTACGACCTTCTGGTAAGTGGTCCTTATGCCTATGTAGCGGTATCTACAACGTCACATGCGAACAACGCGTCATACTGACGTCACGCAAATCCTGCATCTCGCAAGCATAGATACAATTTCCCAACATCAATCGTTGGGCAATTGCCCGCCAGACACAACACCCGTCTGGTAGGAGGATCCTCCCTTTTCTATGGAGGATGAGTGAACTTTACATCCTGTTCCTCATACCTCTAAACCTAAATAAATAAAGTAACATGACTGTAACCAAATAAATACGGGATTTATTTTTGGCTATAGGTAGGTATTTTGATATCAAAGAACAGGAAAATAAACGTTGATTATGGGAATATTTGTTTGCACGTTTCTAAAATATACTATTATTATTGCCCTAATAAGTAAAATATCGCTTGACGAGACAAGAAAATTGAACAAAGTTTTATAAAAAAAAAAGATAACTTTTACCTAAAACATTCAAGAAACCTCAAGTTCCCAATAAAAAAAAACCATAAGTGACCTCACAGAACGACATAAAGAGGCACCCATTTAATCTAAAATTAAAAATGGAATCACCAAAAAAAGTTATAACCAGAAAAGCGATGTATACTCTTAAAACTTTTTACATTAAAAATATTATACTCGTATTATTCGGAAAAAAAATGTAAAGTTTGACCGTTTAAATGTATTACGAATGCAGGCGGCGTATCGCGCGCGTGTTTCAATTATAACATTGTGGGATTAAATGGTAGGTACGTTGTAAACATTGTAAGAGATAATGGTGACGTAACTGTGGGGTAAGACCGGAATATTATATGGCGGTGTTGATTTTTTTGAGTGGCATTCGATGTCATGTGTTTTTTGATGCCGACGTTTGTATTTGTAGCTCTTTCTTTTTTTCTTCTCTTTTCTTGTTTTTCGGCCAATGGCGGCCAATCTCAACTGAGACTAGCCTAGTGCACAAGCGTGCACTCTCTCCTCTCTCACTCTGATAGTCCGATGGGACGGCAATCTGACACGACCGGACGGAGATCAGGCGCAGGACCAACGGCTCAGCATGATTTCCACAGCACGGGGGTATCACACTGCCAACTTCCAAACTCCGAGCTGTTACTGCGAAATTCCCAAAGGAAAAACTCAATAACACTTTTCCCGACCAGGGAATCTAACCTAGGATCCCACACTCCGCAGTCCCGCTTGCGACCACGAGACCAACGGGGCAGTCAAAGCAGTCGTAGCTTTTTACATATCTAACATATCAGCTAAAAATTACGCTACGGAATTTCCGCTTCATTATGTTTTCTATGAATAACGCAACGTAATTTCGGCTTAATGTGTCATCTGTCATACATAGGTAATGCAGGCGTAAACACGCTGAACTTTCCGTAGCGTAATTTCGGCAGATGTGTTGTATGCTTTTGTTTTTTAAACAGTTGCTGAATAAAAGTGGTAATACTAAATAATTAGATAAATAAAAAAGAAGACATTGGTGCAGGTCAAGTAAAAAGTAGCTAGATGATGTTATAAGTAATTTCAGCTAAAATCGGCCTTAAATTTCATCATCAAAAGCCTATTCCTGATCATTGGCATCCAGATGACCGCATCAAGGAACGATCTAAAGGAAAAATGGCTGCAGTGAATATTTCGTTTGAGATCGCAGGAAGCCGCTACTGCTTATCATCCTGACTTTATCCGTCACTAGCTTCAGCCCGCGTGAAGTTTCTTGTTCCCCGGACCCACCCCGTTACTTCACATCGTGCATTTTGTGCGGCTCCCAAGGGTCAATGCGCGATGTTAAATAGCCTATAGCCTTTCTCAAGAATTTGGCTATCAAATGCAAAAATATTTTTTCAAATCCGACTGGTAGTTCCAAAGATTCGCGCGTTCAAACAAACACTCTTCAGTATATAGATTCGCCTTTAATACCTTTCCTGAAATATTCTATTACACAATCAGCATAACTATACCTTCACAAAAACTGTATACATTTCAACCCAGTCCCAAAAATAATGCGTCAATAACATGCGGAAGCAGCCCGGTGTGTATTTCACGACGGTTTTTTAGAGTTTTTCCGCACCTAGTTACCGCCGCACGACTGAACATACGGACATGCCTTAGTTTCTCACAAAATAGCGACGGCGCCGCCCAGCCCGACAAATTGGCATTTGATTGATATTCGATTTATTTGGCTACTCTTTAGTGGACTAGTTTTTTTGTCCTAGTTTTAAAATATTTATAATAGATGAAATTATGCTTTTTAGTAACTTACTGTTGTTAGATGTCCACGTTTTTCTAGACGAGGCCTAGGGCTGGTCCCTGTTGTCATTGAAAAAGAAGATATTGGGTTGTAGGATTCTACTAAAATACCAAAGAACATCATTATCTTCGAAAGGAGGCCATTGCTAACCCATAGAACATTAGGACACTTCAGTCTATAAAGAATAGACTACTAAATAAGTACTGACCTTATTGGTGATGTTCTTCAGAAAGGAATAGAAAAGAAATGGAAAATATTTACTGTCCAGGTAAGTCCAGTAAGCAGGTTCACTGGTTAACAGCGAGTTAAGATGACATCAACCAATCAATCAACTCAGCTTATCCCAGTCCACTGCTGGACGTAGATCCAGCAGTGGACAGCACTACACAGCAGTGGTGTTACGGCGGTGTTACAGCAGTGGTGTTATGGCGCAGCCTGGGAGAGGCATAGGCCTCTCCCAGGCTGCGCCATAACACCCTGTCCTCCGCCTTCCGCATCCAGTCCGTTCCAGCCACTCTTTAGGAAGAACGGTAAACGGGGAACGGTTTCGTGGTGACTATGGGCATTAATCCTCCCACATGACCAAAGACGACACGATAGCGTAAAATACTGCCTACAGCTAGGTTACAATATATTATTTGTTAGTGAGCCCCAAACTAGACGGTCTGTAGTCTGTAGCTTGGGGCTCAATATCGAATGGCGTAATACTCGCATCCAGCATGCGTCTATGACCTATGAGCGTAAACGAAGCAAAAGAAGTATGTAAAGATCGTAGGTGTTATTTACATGTGAAAAGAATAAACGCAATATCTTTGCGGGGACCTACGGAACAGTTACTCCATACAAAGCTATGTAGAACATAATTCATAACGTGAACTTCAAACAATATTGTCAATTCAAAAAGACACTACAGTTTCAACAACTAAATCTCTTAGAGCCAACTGGGCAGCACAGTATCCACTACAAAATTAATAACATCGTACTGCGCCAGAGTACTGTATAGTCCGCTAAGCGCTGTGATAATGGCAATATTCCCGTAGGAACGTTTTGTGCCCGGGCAGAACGCTCTGTATGGCCAGCAAAATACCGGACAAGCTACTGAGATATGCCGCTCAGCATCCCCGCGGCGAGCATATTTCATGCTCGAATGATTGAAACTACGAGTACGTGTCTTTTGCAGATTTTTTGCGTTTTTGTCTTTGTGAGCTCGAGATTAGGTAGTAGAAACAGAATAATACTTTTTAAGGGATCCGTACCTCAAAAAGAAAACACGGAACCCTTATAAGATCACTTTGTAGTCAGTCCGTTCGTCCGTCTGTCCGTGTGTCAGTCTGTCCAGACCTTTTTTCTCAGAAGCGCGTCGAGGTACAGGTTACTTTTTAAGGATGTGTAGCGTTGGTGCTCTATGGTGACTTGACATGTCAAAGAAACGTCAGTTGGTTTTTCATGTCAATGTAAAAGATATTTTTCCTTACTTAATTATATCGCATGAATATTCTATGTATAGACTTTCACGGAAAGTGAAAGTTTATACAAAGAATATTCATGCGAATATTCATGCAATATAATTTATAAATTTTATATGTGTTTTTGTGTATGTGGACTTGATCATTATACCAAATTATCGAACATTATCATGTATCATTTTTAATCTCATACGTACCCACTTCAAAAGTATTAAAAAAAAAACTGTACCTAATTTGGATGCACTAATGGACAATATCTAATCTTGTAGGTAATAGTCAAGAACTTATAGACGACCTCGTAATTTCTTTATCACAGTTTGTTTGTTTACCTCTGACAGCAGCAACCTAACAGCATCCTTATTGTAACAAGAACAAAGACCACAATGATTTTGACAGACTTGTCAGTGGCAGCAAACCAATAGCAACCTTATAAGAATGAGAATAAAGATCATTGTGATTTGGACAGTGATGCAAAATCAGAGGTAAAACAACTGTGAAAGGTCTGTACTCTCAGGTTAAATGTCGACAAGATTCATTTGCCTATGTGACAGTTAGATAATTTCAACCCTATTGGTAATGAAGTTTCATTGTACTGGGTTTTTTTCTCAAAAGTAGTAATTCAATTACAACATCCACTATATCTACGGGATTTATAGGTACGGAATCCTAAATATATTTTCGTATGTTCTTTAAATCGTTGTTACATCTAACGCTTTCCACCCAGAAATTTCACGCGGGCAGAAGCTAGTTAGGTATAAATATACCTTAGTTAGGTATATTTATACCTAACTAGCTTCTGCCCGCGTGAAATTTCTTGTTCCCCCATCTTTATCCCATTCTTGTTGTCGCACGGCATCACCTGCCCGCGCTCTGATTTTAGTTTTCGCGGTCTTTCTGACTTTTTTGTTTTTGCTCGGCCCCTATGAGTCCTAGCGTGATGTTAAATAGCCTATAGCCTTCCTCAAGAGTTGGGCTATCAAAAGCAAAAATAATTTTTCAAATTCGACCGGTAGTTTCAGAGATTATCGCGTTCAAACAAACAAACTCTTCAGCATTATTATTAGTATAAGATATCAAATTACATAATATTTATTTTCCTGTTTACTATACTTTCGCTTTGTGTTCCTGAACGTGATATTGTTATCAAGACATACCTGCGTGGGATCAGTATGTATATGCACTTATACCTTTAGTCTAGACTTCCCCACCCATTTATTGCTCTTAAAATATATATCTTAAGAGCTATATATTCTGGTAAAACGGGTTCCAGATAGATAATATATCTATGGAACCCGTTTTACCAGAATACATAGACGAGATTGAAAAAGTCCAGCGTAAGTTTCTACGAGCCATGCATTATAGATGCCATAAAACGTATTTGTCGTAATCACAATTACTAGATAAATATGGGCAGGTCAACCTAGAATCTAGACGTTGAAGTATCTAGAAGCTTCTGTACTGTATGGTATTGTTCATGGTGATTTTGATTGCATCGATCTCACGAGCAAACTTTGTTATGTGGTCCCACGCACTGTTAACATGCTTGGTACCCGAGCTGGTACCCTATTTGCTGTCAATACCTGTCGAACTAATTCTGGTTTGCGCTGCCCTATCCGTCGAATAGTTGAATCTTATGATTGTAATTTTGTTAATATTGATATTTTTGTATGCTCAAAATCCAAATTTAAATGTAATGTTATGAAAATGATTGTTAACCAATAATGTTATTTGGAATGTAAGCTAGTCTAGATTTTATTATTTATTTGTTATTAGTATTAATTATTTCTCAGTTGCCAAGCAATCAAATTAATTGGAATTTCTATTTTGCATGATGTAATTCAAATTTCGTTTATTTAATCATTTAATGATTACTAATTGATATTTCTATAATTTGTTATTATTAATGTGATGTAATTATTTATTACCTATCTAGTGGCACTCATTGTCATATTTTCTTTTTTCTTTCCTCTGTTCCAACACATATTGTAGCTGTTTATTGTCCCTGAATAAATAAAATACCATCTTGCTATTAATATAAATATACACAACCAGTAACTTTCGTGACTCATACATGACGGGCAATTCTCGTAATTTTAAGAACGTTCACAGGCTGATCTCAGTCTCAATCTGTCTAAAATACCTCCAATTTTCCTACATCTTGACAAGTTTTTGACATTTGTTTGTCGCCGAGATGAGACTGAGACTAGTTTTTTAACGTTTTAAATTACGAGAATCGACCATCTGATTTATAATTATTAATATTTACATTGGTTTACACAACTACTTTCAATCTCGAAAGAAAAACAGCGATTAAGCCCATATTCACACGGGCGTAAAAAATCGCGGCGGGATTTTATCGCGCACTGGATTTCAACTCTTGGTGTTGAACAGTGCGTTGAAAATGCAATGCGCGAAAAAAAACCACCGTGGGAAAAATGCGCCCGTAGCTACCTTGGCTTACTGAGATCTTCGTAGGTAATTAAAACATAACCATTTATTCATTAACCTAAGATTCAAATTGCTATGTAGATTCAACCGATCGCGTCAGAAGATGGTCACGTTTCTGTGTTTATTGACAATGACATTTGAATAGTATTATCTCGCTCACTCATACTGAAAATTGTATCTATCGTTTCTTGCGGGATGTGGGACACACTTTTCGCACGATCTAAGTACGGTGAGGGCAAATCTAAGGCCCTTGGTACACACGTTTTGTAACGTAATGTACATACTCACAGTTATCTACATTCATTCCTCCAGGTCAGACAAGCATTCCGTCACCTTTAGGCGCTGATCTGACTATTCTTCACGACACCAGGTCACGTTTAGCCATCAAACTTTAACATAACACTGTGACGATTTAGTAACATCCAAGGGCTGGAAATTTCGCCCACATTCATTGATATCATTTTTCCTATAAACACTATACTTTTAATACGCTTTTAATACGAAATAACTATATATTTAACTGTATTTTATTAATATATTTTATTATGACAGTCCTGTCAACGACGTCTAATACGTCGCCATGACAAGTTTGCTTATAAAATAATTCTTATCAGCCTGTAACTTTTAGCTGAAAATATATTCAGACTTACGCAAATCAATACTGGCCACCATATTTCAAATTCATATTTATTTCTTCAAGTTGCTATTCTACGAGTTTACCTGTGGAATCCAAGCAACGCGGTGACAGTTCGAGTTCTAGTTCCAGTTTTAGTTCCAGTTCGAGTTCGAGTTGGAGTTCGGGTTTCGCCTCTAAAAGGAACCCTCAAAGTAGTGCTGGTACTCCGGAGTCTCCTAGCCAGGGAACTCTTGGCGTGTCCCTCTCTGACTCCGGTACCTGACGTACTAGCACTACACCTTCGTCCTCCGTCCTCCGTACCAGTCGGACCGCTGTCGTGCCTCGTCGGAACACCCTCTACTGGGCCGCGCCTCAACCGAGGGCCGCCTCTCCTGGCGGGCTGACCGCGCGCTGCCGTGCCTGCTCTCCGCGCCGCCGTGCCTGCCCTACCGTGCGGCCGTGCTGCGACCTACTACTGTCGCGTGGGCCCCATACCGTGCCTGCTCTCCCGTGCTGCCGTGCCTGCTGTCACGTGTGGCCGTGCTGCGACCTACTTCTGTCGCGTGGGCCCCTACGGGTATCTCCACGCCTGCCTGCTCCTGTCACCGCCACCTGCCTCGCGTCGCGTCTACCTCTTCAGCCTCCTCAACCCACCAATCACTCATCTTCATCCTGCCTCACCCACACATTACACACCACTGTCTTTTCATCTCCATTCTTATTTTGTAAATAAATCTTTAATTGATTTTACTTCCCTTTCTTTAATTTCATAATTTAAACTTAGTTTCTTGTCGCTACACGACAGTTTTTCTTGCCGTGAAATACTACGGTTTAGGCGTGCCACGCCACGTGCCGTGCCGTGGTTAGCCGCGCCTTACCACGTGCCGTGCCGTGGTTAGCCGCGCCTTAAACCGTGTGCGAGCACGGTCGTCAGTGTTGTACACTATAGAAACTTTTTGACGAACACGTTTTTTCAACGTCGCGGTTTACACGCCGTGCCGTGAAAAAACCGTGCCGTGTACAAAGAGCCTAGTGATATAAATCTTTCCTCGTAACACTTTATCCAGTCTCCACAAACTACTCTTTGGCCCGATGCGCTACGCTCGCGTGATCTCATTCCGTGTCTAGAGATCGTTACACTTAATACCATCGTAATTAGACAAGCTACCCTTCATTTCATTTGGATTTACTAAACTACACTTAACGAGTAGTTCGGTTCAGCACGTAATATAGAGATTTTATTCTAATTGCCGTTCTGTTTGTTCGTTAGAGATTATTTGCTGATAGTGTTTTGGGCATAGAATATTATTATGAATAGCGAATAGTGTTAATGTTAGCGAGTAACTTCGTGAATTCAAAATCTGGAATGGAATGAGAATATTTGTATAGTTAGTTAGTCTAGTCGTAACAGTAATTTAATTACCCAGTGTAAATAGTTAGTTCTATTAAATATTGTAAACGTTTAAAACATAAAAATAAATAAATAAAGAGATTGATTTAAATTAATCTCTCCACGGACAGTTTTTTAAAAGAGTGTTTGTGGAGAGATCCGTTCTTGTTGTGATGCGTTCTTGTTCTTGTTGTGATCCGTTCTTGACCTTATTGAGATCCGTGTCCGTACCTCCATTGGTACCTACTACGCTTTGGAATGAGTAACTAGCACTAGTAGTAACTAACCTCATCTTTCTGACCGACAGACCTTGACAATTCAAAAGTGCCAGTAATTTATTTGAAATAAATACTTTAAGCTGGAGTAAAGTTTTTCAAAATTTATTTACCTTAAAATGTTACCTAAAGATATTGATTATCTGTTTCTATGTTTGGTTAGATTTCCAACAACTGATTGACATTACGGGGGAGCAGAGCAGATCATTCTAAACACTGCCAAGAACTTTAATTAAAGCAAACTCTCGGGAGACGATGAAGAGTTAATTTCAACGAAACAGTACATTACAAGTTTACGGCCCTCCGTGTCGTTCATCTTGCAACCTTACCAACTAAGTAGAACTCTTCGTGCATTTTCGTGTCCTAAACTACAGAGCGTAAAGTGCAACAGCAACTTGTGAACTCCGCTTTCCGTCAATCAACTTTTAGAAACATATTTAGAACTAGCTGCGCCCCACGGTTTCACGCGCATACGTTTCGATCCCGTTGGAATATCGGGATAAAACGTATCCTATATGTTAATCCTGGTTATAAACCATCTATGTGCCAAATTTCATCAAAATCCGTTAAGTAGTTTTTGCGTGAAAGAGTAACAAACATCCATCCATACAAACTTTCACGTTTATAATATTAAGTAGGATGTAAGTCGAGATAATTTTGCTATAATCTATTTTCAGTGTAACGTTTAACGTTTACGATGATAATGGCCTGAAAGAGTAAAGATCAAAATGAGAATTTTAAAATTTAACCATGGATCTATAACCGCGCCCGGCGATCAAATACGGTGGAAATTTTCCGTTCGTCGTGTCGATAGCTGGTATTATCTTATCTTTTATGTATCCAGGGATCGTTAGAGGGAACTATTAAAGCGAAGTGTCACAGTTTAAAATAGGAAGAATGGTGAATGAAAAACTGAATGTTTTAGGATCGGAAGATAAATGTTTCAATCCAGTTTTTAGGTGTTCCGGGCCGGTGAAGCGGTGGTGCCGTTTGATATCATCGTAATGGGCTTTTGTGTTTCAAGGGTTTATTTAATATTTTATGGTGAGCCATAGACATGGAGTTTTATGATTTAAATGGGGTGGAATGTTGGGTAAATTAGAACGAGTTGATATTGGATATTTTGTTCTATTTTCACGTCTATTTGCTTACGTGATAGTGTTTATTTTACATAACCCTTTATTTCATTTCGTATTTAGGGCTGATTTTTCAATCGACAGATAATTTTTAGTGGAATAAAATTCACGTTTGACAGATTTTGCACAGAAGCACCGTAGAGAATTCAAAATTATTCCTCGGATAAAATTATCTGGCATTGGAAAAATCAGCTCTTAGAGAAGTTACTTTTCCATACATCTAAACTTACTTTCGGTACTTTCGGTACATCACGCCTGTATTTCGAAGAGGTTAGGCAGAGGTGTGCATAGTACACCAACTCTTTGCCAGTTACGTTTAATTCCCACGTAAAAAGGGGGTGAGCCGATGCTTTCCTTTCTTTTATAAGAAAGGACAGTATCGGCTCAACCCCTTAAAAAAAACACAACAGGCTTATTTATACAAGCCTGTTATTTTTTACATAAAAATACACACATGAACATGAACATGTCAACCATTAAATTCTGTGATAAAAATCAAAATAACAACTTAAGTACAATCTCGGTAATATTTTAAGCTAGCTCCTAAAGAACCGCGTATATCGTATTATATTTTATTCCCATCCTTGCTTTCAAACTTTTATGGTCGAGTTTATTACGAACAAGACTTAAATCTCCTTGTTGTCTTAAATTTAGGTCACACTGCGTATTAAGTTTTACAGCGAGTGCTTTGACTTAAATATACCAGTTTTAGTGTTAAATTGTGAGATTGTTAGATATGTATGATTAATGATGAACATAACTAAACATTTTGTAATTGAGTATTACATAACAATATTCCCCCAGACCGTATTTCGGCCATAGCGGTCAATCTCAACGGATAGCTCAGAGCTTAAAGAACTCAACGACTTGATGAACAATACCAAAAAAAAAAACGTTCGGCTAGACCGCATAAAGTACTCAAACTGATACAACATCATTGAAAAAAAAAAACTCCGTTGTTATTGGCAACTATGACCGAAATTCGGCCAGGGGGACTAGAATTACAGCGGTATCAGACAATATTTCCCGCCTTATCTCTGGGATGACAAAGAATCTTCGACGCTTCTCGTATCATGACATCAAGCAGGGTGTCCATGGGCGGCGGTCACCATTTTATGATAAGGTGACCGCTTGCTTGATTGCCACTGACATATAACAAGAAAAACACTCATATGTATATTTTGAAGCAACTTGATATAAAAGGTCATTTTTTTAAAAAAATGGAAATAAATTTTACCAAAAACATTGGCGAAAGAAATTCTGCAATCTATAGAAGAGGAAGAAGAGGAAACGTATACATCGATCGTGCGCTCCACCAGTTCACACGTAGCAAATTGATCTGAGGACATCAAAGACCACCTACTCACATTTCTCAGCCAACCGTTTTAAATCGAACAAACCGATAAAAATCTCAGAATTATGACGAATCATTAAGTTACCGGAGACGCGGGTAAACTGTAGACGTACATAATAGTAAATTCTTTTAGTAGTCTCCAAGTATGAACGTCAGCAGTAATAAATCCAGTAGAAACTAAAGCATGTCCCCGTCACTTTGTGCGATTCAGCTATTCTTTGAAATAACGAACCCGTTTGTCCGGATCAAGTGCATTAAACGGTAACTCCACGAAGAGTTTTATGTTTTTTTTAGTTGTAGCCATTTGAATATTGATCACGGTGGATTTTGCACCGTTTTTGGGAGATTCTGAATTAAATATTTTATAGTTACCTCGGCTATGAAGGATGATGCACTTTTCTTCTTAAAGGTGTTTACTATTTTGCCTGTAATAGTACCAATACTTGCGCAATTTTAGACTTGCACTAGTATGCACACACACATATGTCATTAGATAGGTATTTTATTATTATATAAGTTATTGTACCACCGTGATTTGAAATGAGCCGCCATAGTAGTTACCTATACTATGGCGGCTCATTTCAAATCACGGTGTGAAAAAAGTACATAGGTACTGTAGAGGTTTATCTGCATGGGGGCGACCTCACATAATACAGGCCGGAGATAATTTAGAACGGGTTAAATTCGAACGTTCAAACTAGCGTCATGTTTCTTCTGTTAGGATTTTTGTTTACTACAGTCAGTGGTGACTCGATCTAGAGCACGTAAGGTCGTGCTTATAATACAGTCTTAAAAGAGTCTTATAGTTGTTTGATTCCAAGTTTCCCTCCGAGGGCTCTTCAAGCCCTCATAGTACATATCTTTTTTCACCGAAATGAACCGCTATAGTACTTATTGCTCTATATTAAAATGCCTATCTAATGACATGTTTGGTTGTTATTAGTCGTGGAGACCATTTTGTCCGGCCCTCCTTTGCGCAAAAATCTTCCAACACACAACGTAACGTAACAACAACAACATGACGTGTATGGCTACCATAACTCGCTCTGCTGCTTTAGTAAGACCAACAATTGTCATATACTTAACTAGATATATCATCAGTCCCAGGTTAGATTTTGATGTACCAACACTGCGTTCGCGATTTACTTTCCAAACATGTAAACAAACATGCGTTTTTGTAAAAACAACTTTAAAACCCACACATAAAGTTCAGTTTGTTCTAAAATTATAAACATTTTTATGACTTTTTAAATAGTACCAGTCAAACTGAAATCTACTTAATTTATACAGACATAAAGTTGATATTCGTACTAGTGGGAATAACATCAATTGGCAAAAGGGACTTGAATAGACGTTACACGTCCTCTTTCGTGTCTCCACAAACTAAGTTTCGCATGCCTTGCTAAATAATTGAAGTAATCAGCATGTCAGAATAGATTAACTATCTAATCTTCTTACGTATTCTATCTCCCGTCGAGAGAGCAAGATTTATTTAAAACCTCATTGTAATACCGCAAGTTAACGACAAAACTTTTCGAATATATTTTTTTTTAAATTGCCAACTCGACTATAAAATAACCGACCTCATCGGAAAGCAATCACTTTAATTTCACATTCACCGATTAGACCCGCATAACTTGAACCAACTCCAATAATTGTCAGTTCCCTTTTACGCAGTAAATATTATTAAATCCGCAGAGGCTCGATTATTTTGTTCCGGAACCGAACATTAGGAAATTATCTGACCGAAATGTATTTTTCATTTTACGTGATTAATTATTTAATTTTAAAATTAAGCCCAAAATTAGTATTTTCTTCGTCTTGCCGATGGCACGACAGGTTGGCCCAAAACTTTTCCATTTCCACGACATCGTCGGTCAGTGGCAGCGCAGAGTCTGCATTTTTTGGATAACGAGATGAGACATAAAATAAGGAGTAATATTGCATTTTTGCTCTGAAATTCAGCTAGGATTGTCTTATATTCATGTAGTCATCATCTGCCGAGCCTTTTCTCAAGTATGTTAGGGTCGGCTTCCAGTCTAACCGGATGCAGCTGAATACCAATATTATGGAGCGACTGCCTATCTGACCTCCACAACCCAGTTACTGGGTAATACGATAAGTACCCCTTGGTAAGACTGGTTGTCAGATTTCGGGCTTCTGACGACTCGTAACGACTGTCAAAGATCCACGAATGACAGCCGGGACCAACGGCTTAGCGTGCTTTCCGAGGCACGCAGGGGTCAACCATCCACGAACCAATCGCAGCGAGCGTAGCTTAACCGTGCGGCTTATATTCATATAGTAAAGGAAGTAAAGAAAATTTGTGTCACGTGAACTTGACTGATATTGATTTTTTCGTATATAGGTAAACATAAATGGTCAATAAATTGGCTTTTGAGCAACGATTAAGAAAAGTGAATGTTATTATTCTGTTTCCAAGTCATAGATCTAGAGTTTGAAACATAATATTATCAAGAAAAGCTTACAATTACATATATTGAAATTCTTAGTAGAGAGTTCCTAGAATATTCTTAATGAGCATCTATTTTTGTACCAACAATATTATAGTTTTCCTAGGTAATTAATTTGTCATAGACTTCAGTAGGTGTCATAAGAGGTGGGCTAGAAGTATTTTTTTTATCGTTTTGCAGCAGCATCGACTATTGTTTGCAGTGAATTGAAGTGGACACTGGACTACCAAATTTATTATTTAAAAAATAACATCTCTCAAGAATAACCCTTTTAGGAAGCCTTATAGAAGAAACTCAAAATGACAATGATGAGATGTATATTAACAACACAATCATAGATATTCAAAAGAATTAAAATATTTTTATTTTTGTGTAAAAAAAAACACACGTTTAAACTAAACAAGGTGAACCCACGGCCGTGTGAAGTCCGCAGGAACCCGTTGGATGCGAGAAGCATAAAACCGATCGAAGTGGAGGTGCTTGGGCTCCCCCAAGCATCTCCACTTCAATCGGTTTTGTGCCGATCGGTTTTGAGCCGAAAGACGTCAACAGATGGACATAGGCCTCCGCCTATGTCCATCTGTGGACGTCTTTCAGCTGAAATAATAATGAAACTAAAAAATTGTACAAGTTAGTAACAAGCTAGATTATCAAACATTTTGTATTTTTATGCACTGGGCGATGTGGTCGCTAAGCATCAAAGTCCTTTAGACTACGTACACACTGACAGGTTGCTTAGCACCTAAAGCCTAGTGAGTCACCTTGCGAGTACTGAAGTGACACGAACGGTCGACAATTTTCGCAACCAGCCGCACTGCGTACTTAACGCATTCGCTAGTCGCCTAGCTACACGCTAGGCGACTCTAAGCGCTAAGCAAGTCACGTGTCAGTATGTCATCATCATAATCAGCCTATAATGTTCCCACTGCTGGGACACAGGCCTCCGCTCTTCGAAAGGGAGTGGGCCTAGTGCGGGTTGGTAGATGTCACATGTCTTCGAAATTTCGCTTCTAGGACATGCCGGTTTCCTTACGATGTTTTCCTTCGTTTTGAGAGCAATGGTGATGAAATAAATTACACAAAGTAAAGCGTCTGTCTGGGTTCGAACCCACGACCTACAACTCATAAGTCGGGCCCGATACTACTGGGCCACCACTGCTCTCAGTACGTATGATGCCTTAATCAAATAATAAAAAAAACATCATGTGATCCCTAATTTATTTACTCATCCCAAAGTCTGCACATTTACAAACCACCCAATGGTAATCCACTCTAATAGATCAATAATACGCAAAGATAATAATCCAAAAAGAGCATTATCAATCATCTCCAAATGTAAGTAAGACTCATATTACCCCTCGTTCATAATAGAGCCGTTAGTGGCCCAGAAACAAACTGACTGGCTCTTAATTAATTATGTCTGCTTATATTTGTCGTGCTATATCTACATTTATTTAGCTAAATGTGTCTGACAAGTTGCTGAAAAGGCAAGCTCAGAATAATTGTGTTTTTATTATAATGAAATTGTTCTTAAGACAGGTAATTAAGGATCTTTAATCTGTCTAGGGTTTTCTCAACTTTGTTCGGGTTGGCTTCCAGTCTAACCGGATGCAGCTGAATACCAGTATTTTACATGGAGCGACTGCCTATCTGACCTCCACAATTCAGTTAATGGGCAACACGATACTCCTGAAGGTAAGACTGGTTGTCAGACATTTAGGCTTCTGACTACCCGTAACAACTGTCAAAGATCTACGAATGAAAGCCTGGACCAGTGTCTTAACGTGCTTTCTGAGGCACGGAGGGTCTAGATATGTAATGGATGGTCACCCATCCATGAACCGACCGTAGCAAGAGTAGCTTAACCTACCCTTGCGGCTGCTATTACGGCCACGAGCCCCTCAGGTAATTAAGGATCTGAAAACGATTCTGCATTTGCATCCAGTTACAGCATGTATCCAAAAGGTTTGGGGAAATTTAAGGCAGGTACAGACCATCAAACTGAACAACTGTCTCCACAAGACCAAATATTCTGCATTTTTATCCTTCTACAGTATCAACAGACTGCCGATGGGGCCGAAAGGTTCTGGAGTGGCGACGAAGACGTAGCGCTGGAAGGCCTCCCTAAGGTGCGAAATTCTAAATTTTGTTATTATAAGACATCGATAACAACTTGTAATAACCGCTGTACTATTTAATGTGATAACCTAATCACCACTCTGTATAATATTCAATGTTGCGCTTGTCAGTGTAGTGACTTCTGTGATTTTAAGAATGTTCACAGTCTGATCTTGGTTTCAATCTGTCAAAAATACCTCTAACTTACCCACATTTTTGACATTGAGAGACTGTGACTAGATTTTGAACGTTTCTAATTACGAGAATTGGCCTTCGGATCTCTATCGAATCAATGTTAAAACTTTCTTCTTTGCTTCTCTTCATGTTTCAACTTTTCTCTTTTCGCCGTGTTTTTTCTCTGCTTTCATAATTTTATTTCCATTCTATTCAGCTGATCTATCTAGTTTCAAATCACTAGTATCATCACCTTAACATTCCACACTCCAATTACACAGCAATCCCATTTCTAAATCCCAGCATTTACACAAGAAGAATCCAATCAAAAACTCAGCAAACACAATCGAATATTAATCACAAAAGGGTTACGATCTCTTCGGTCACCATAACCGTGCCAGCGCAGATAGTATTAACAGCAATTAAGCAAACAGGGCTTTAAATCAAAATTTCAAATTATGCTACTCCCGCCGAGGGTGAAATGGGGTTGTATCCGTGAAATCGCATTCATCAAAACTTGGGAATTAGCTTCGTTCCCTAATTAAACCTGTCGGTTGTTAAGTTCACCCCGATCTCCCCAGGGATCTCGAATCTTACGTAAATATTAGTTTTGAATAGAACTTTTATTATTATAGCTTTATTGGTACTTAATGCCTGTGATCCTTTGTGTAAAGCGAAAGTTGATTTGAACGAATTCTAATTTGGAGAGAGGAGGGTGGGGTGGAAGGTCAAACGTTTAGTATTCATTGCGTTCGCGAATTGTCTTTAAAAACTGTATACATTGATTGAATAGGGTTTCTGAGAGAGGTTCTTTAAATCAACATTAAAAACCTTTGATTCCTTTCAAAGTATTCGGGACACGTGCCGTAAAATGTGAAGATTGAAAGTTGATTTCGAAATGATATTGATTGATTGCTTACTTATTACGTACGTGCTATGTTATTTCTTACTTACATACGACCTTCAAACAACATAATTTAAAAAAAAAAGATTTTTAAATTTTGATTTTTGATTTTTTAATAGAAATGACGGTAGCTACAAAAGTTAACTGTGTCGCAGTTATCAATATCCGTCTAAACATTAAGCATACATTGTTCAGATTTAACCATGAAACGTGCCCGTTTCAGGGTTAAATCTGCAACAATGTCTGAACGGGTACATTCAAGAAGCTAATAAGCAGTGGTGATCCAGTAGTATCGGCCCCGGCTTAGGTGTCGTGTAGGTCGTGGGTTCGAACCTAGACAGGCACGTACAGACGCCAGCACATCAAGCTACTACAATCTGTCAAATTTCTTTAATAGATTTTCAACTTTATCGCTAAAGCATTAAGGTTCAAGGTTGATTGGGAAAATTTGACAGTTTCGGGTAGCGTCTGTACTTTGTGTAATTTATTTCATTACCATTGCTCCCACAACGGTGAAGGAAATCCATCGTGAGGAAACCGGCATGTCCTAGAATCAATAGTTCAAAGACATGTGACATCCTCCAACCCGCACTGGACCCGCGTGGTGGATTGTGGCCCACTCCCTGTCACAGAGAGGAGGCCTTTGTCCCAGCAGTGGGAATGCTATAACCTTATTATCCAATAGAAACTATGATAACTACAACAGTTAACTGTATCGCAGCTACCAACGCCCGTTTAAACATCGTTCCAGACTTAACCATGAAATGGGTACAGTTTAGCCAACACTGAAGAAGGTAATGAACTTTACTTAGTCAGTCAAGCTCAAAAACACGCTGTATTTCTCCGCAATAAACCCCTTTTGTTTTAGTAATTTCGTAACAAATATCCCGTTCATCCAGACCGTATCTCTAATTCACAAAGCCAACCGAACTAAACCTGGTCGTCCTCCACAAATTCCTGTTCCACAAGCAATTTATCATCAAAAACAAATTGCTCCCAACATCACTGAGTCAAACTGAGTTTCAGACGGTTATATTTCATTGGCTAAATAATTCAGGCGTCCAGCTTTGAGTGTGGACTAATATTTACGAATTGCAACTCCGGAGACGGGACCTGACTCTGCAATAATAATGACAAGTTAATTGGGCTGTACTGTCAGCAACGAAGGTCGCCTGTGCTACAGTTTTAACTAAGATAGGATTGTCCGAAAGGGTTACCGCTACCCCGGAACATAAAGGGCGAAGGAAGGAACATGGGTGGGTTTTAGTCAGTAAGAGTCTGACACTCCCTTCCGCTCCACCCAGAGCGGGAGGGGTAATTTGATGATTTACCACCAGAAAAAAAAAAAAAAAGATAGAATACAATACCAAATCGCATCATCTTTTTGACTGACCAACTCCTTGACAATTCAAAAGTATTTTGAATTAATTTAAACGAAATATTTTGAGTTTGAGTGGGTTTTAAAGGTCCAGAGTCGAAACCTCTCTAAAATGACGCAAACTTTGAAGAATTAGGTACATGAAATGCTGAATAACAGTAGGTACTCGTATATAGAATAGCCTAAGCATCATCAGCCTAAATTAACGTTCCTCCTGCTAGAACACAGGCCTCCTGTCTCTGAAAGGCAACCATAAAACTTTGGTGGTGACTTACGGCCTACTCCCTGACACGAAGAGGAAGCCTGTGTCCCAGTAGTGGGAACATTATAGGCTGATTATCTTATATGACACAAGCAGTGTGACCGATGGGATTTCCTTTAGGCAAAAACGAACTTCCATGCAAGATCATTCTGATGAACTTTCAAAGATCCTTCCTTAGTGCTCTCCTTCTATAAGCTATAAGGAACTCTTGTACAATGTCAAGTGTCTGTACCCAGCAGTTCATGCTGAGCATTGTCTGTCAGAGAATCATCATCATTCTCCTGCGTTATCCAAATTCAGCGCGCTATGGAGCAAGCTATGCTCGGAATCTCCTTGAAGGATAAAATCAGGAATGAAATTATCCGGCAAAGAACCGGAGTTACCGACATAACTTGCAGAATAAGCAAACTGAAGTGGCAGTGGGCTGGCCATGTCTGTCGAAGGACCGATGGCCGCTGGAGGAGTCCTGGAGTAGATACCACGTATCGGCAAGCATAGTGTGGGACCCCCCAGCTAGATGGACGCACGACCTAAAGAAGGTAGCTGGGGTAGACTGGATATGGAAGGTGCAGAACAGGGTGTTGTGGCGCAGCCTAGGACAGGCCTTTATCCAGCTGTGGACTGCAATAGGCTGAGTTGATTGGCTGTCAGAGAATGAATGAATGAATTTAAGATTTTAATTAAATGATATGTGAAAGTAAAATTGTTAATCATCTTTAATTGCTGACCGTATCGTTCAGCTCTAACTTTTTAATAAACTGAATTATGCATTTCAAAGAGACCCTTGTTCAAGTCCCCGTGTTGGGAATTCTTTGGTCTGTTAAGAATTTGGGTAATTAACAGACAATAAGAAGTTCGTGTCAAAAAGTTGGGATGGGACATCTTGCTTAATTTAGTGAAGCAGTAAATAACGGCTTTTGACGCGCTTTGAGGGTAAAAGGGTGATGGTAAGGGTAATTTAATTTTGTAATAATATTTTGATGGTAAAATACCAAAGGTTGCCATTACGGGCAGAACCTGGATGAAACTGGCAGGAACGTGGCACATGGAAAAGAGAGATCTATACCCAAAGGGTGTAGTCGGTTTGTGGATGATGATGAAAATGCTAACTGCTTCTGGCTGGCCTGTTTCTTGGCCAAAAAAAAAGCATTGCCATACAACGTTTTTTAAATGACACCCCACCCACACATGACACGCACACACCACATTACCTAGTATTGTATACAATCAATTTTCTAACTGAACAAACAGCTGTGCTGCTGGGGAGTTTGTTGCGCCACTTCTTCTTACCAGCGGTAGCACTAGGAAGTGGTGAAGGGCGGGCGTTTTTGGGGGACTGTCTTTTGTAATTTTGACGTTCGAAAAGTGCTGATCCTCAGCCTAATTTGAATAAATGACTTTTGATTTAGATTTTTGACAAGACTATTTAATTAACAATGTTCATATATTAAGTAATTAAATAGATTTAAGTAAATAGAATAATAAATTGTAGTATAAGTTAATAAAAATTTTGCATGCGATGAGGCAGAATGTACAAGGATTCAAAAACATTGTAACCCCTAATTATATTACTTATATAGGTACATTCTATGCAAATAAATAAATCTATCTATCTAACGCGGCAATGCTGTTAGCCTGTTGGGCACCGTTCCTGTTGACAGCAATGCGGACTAATTTTTGATTCCCTATGATTCTTTTGTTTTTTTTTTAGGCTTCCGTACCAAAATGGTAAAAAGGAACCCTTATGGTGCGACTCAGTCTGTCTGTCCGTCTGTCACAGCTGGATATCTACTGAACTATTAATGCTATCAACTTGAAATTTAGAATAGTTTTAGATGACGTTTGCCCAAATATTTTGCAAATAAGAAAGAAATATTTTTTTTTATTTTTGGAACACGGACTGAACAACACTGACTATTTATTTAAAAATAAAACGATGTCTCTAAATAACACGCTTTTTAAAAAATCATCAAAATGGTAAGGAACCCTCGATGCGCGAGTCCGACTCGCTCTTGTTTCACCTACATACCTACTTAATATTATTATTATTATATATTATACCAACTACATAACTTTATTTCAATTGCAGCGCAGTAATACCCAAGGAAGAGAAACTCCGTCCCAAAGGGAAACAAGTATAATTAATATTCGCAGAACGGTTACTGTAGCAATAGATAGTGTAGCACAAGTTGTAACAGACAGACATCTTGCCAAATGTTGTGTTTGTTCGTATCAATGAATGCTGTGCATAAACTGTGATGTTGCTTGCAGTTAATTATGTTTGCTGAACGGTGTTGGGATGATAAAGGGATAAATATAGAGTAATAAATTGTTTATGGTTGGATTTAGATCTTGTCCAACGACTCTTATTTTCTTTATTGCATCCTTTTTGGAAGTAATAAAGAGAGGGGCTTGTAGCTAAGTAAAAACAGTCGCACGGGTCGATCGACCAGGTTAAGCTATGTTTGCCGCGGTTGGTCCGTGGATGGGTTTGGACCTTTACATACCAAGACCCCTCCGCGTCTCGGAAAGCACGTTAAGCCGTTAGTCATTCGTGGATCTTTGACAGTCGTTACGGGTCGTCAGAAGCCCGAAAGTCTGACAACCAGTCGGACTCAGTCGCTTTCGTATTACCCAGTAACTGGGTTGTGGAGGTCAGATAGGCAGTCGCTCCATGTAAAATACTGGTACTCAGCTGCATTCTGTTAGACTGGAAGCCGACCCCAACATAGTTGGGAAATGGCTATAAAGGCAGATGATATTTTGGAAGTAATAAAGAAAATAAGCATTGTTGATCTAGTAGTCGCAAGCACTACTGCTGAATATGATGTCCTGGGTTCGATTGCCAGGTTGAGCAAAGTGTTATTGGGTTTTCCCTAAAGAATTCCTCGGTAGTCTGGATTTGTGCCCGCTTGATGGCAATAGGCTGACCCTCTAATATAGAAGACTTAAACGTGGGACGTCAATAAAACACGGTGGTTAGCGACATACTGTTTATTCGGGTCACAGCACCCGATACTGTATATACTGTTCTATTATATGCATACTTCGGTCGTCACAAAACTGGCGAAATGTGCGTGTACTATAGGTACACCTCTGCCTAATCCTTTGGGGATTACAGGCGTGATGTTATGATATTTTATAAAAGATTTACAAATACTATTTTTGCATTATATAAATTCAATCTCCTAATATTTTATAATTGTATAGCACATGTGTGAGTACAATGTACATACTATAGAGCTACAATTTACTGGGTACGTCTTTCATTGATTTGAGTGTGCCCTGGCGGCTGAAAGTATGTCATGCTCACTCAAATGTCTCGCTGATGGTGGCACATGTGTTGGATCATTTAGCTCCCTTCAAAATGGTTGAGCTGAATGGTGCTAATCCATGCGTCATGTTCGTAAACGGGCGCCGTCAGTAGGGACTGGTCATCTCTGCTGCCATGGCTTATTTTAATTTAATTTAATATTTGAATTGTTTTTTTTTTATACTTTTCACTACGGACGCTTTTAACGTTTCGCATCGTTCTCACATGCATAATTTTTAACATGAATGATGTAACCAATACTTTGTAACCATATTATTTTGATTTAAAAAAGTGTCCATGGAGTTTCCTGCCCATTCTTCTCCATAGGTACTGTGAGGGCTTGAAGAGCCCTCTGAGGGAATCGTGGAATCAAACAACTATAAGACTATTTTAAGATTATATTATAAGCACGTCTTTACGTGTTCTAGACCGAGTCACCACTGACTGTTATAAACAAAAATCCTAATAGAAGAAACATGACGTTAGTTTGAACGTTCGAATGTAACCCGTTCTAAATTATCTCCGGCCTGTACTATGTGAGGTTGCCCTCATGCAGATAAACCTCTACAGTACCTACTACGCTTTGGAATGGGCAACTAGCTTAATTATTCTGACTGACCGACCCCTTGACAATTCAAAAGTGCCTATAATTGGTTTAATTGAAATAAATACTTTGAATTTGAGTTTGAGTTTGAGTTTTGAAAAAGTAAGTAATGCTAAATGTGATCTAGCATTAGGTACTTATTATTTGAAGAAAGTAGTTCTTTTGCAGTTATGGGAAAGTGAATTGCAGGATTCACAGTATTTTGTGCGGTCTTTTAATTAAAATGATAATTCTCTACCTTTTCTTTTTATCGAAGAAACTAAGTAATTTTGTAAAACTGAACCTAACCAATCTACCAACCTGCGCTGGCCTCGCGTGGTAAATTACAGCCCACTCCCTCTCGAAGACAGGAGGCCTGAGTCCCAGCAGTGGGAACATTACAAGCTGATTATGAACCTTAACAATCAACACTGGAATAATTACTGGATTATTCGAATCCCAAGTCGTGCATGAGTTTTTTTAATGTTTGCATGCAGTTTTTCTAAACTCTGAAATCGACGACTACTGTCTTAAGAACAAATTTTACTACCCCAAATAGTTTTCGATTTGTCCATAACCCATGTCAATGGACCCGTAGATTCAAAAGCTTGCAAAAATAAATCTTTCGTATGTCCTTTATTTTCATACTAGTATACGGCCATCACCATCAACATACAAGGGTATATAGCTATCTAAACGTACCTACGTTTTAGCGATATCTTTTACTTTCTCAGAATATCTTTTAGTATTCCACTCGCGATCCGATCTATCCTTCAAAGAACAAAGTGCTTGCCCAGAATGAAGTGAAAATTGGATAAGGTAGCTCTGTTATTGGTTTTGCGACAATGGAACCTTTTCACAATAAGCTTTCAAAGCTCAATTAATAGAAGTCGTTTTCTAGTTCTTGTTTTATTAGTACGATACGGTTCTAGCGCTATTGTTTAGGAAGCCAATATTTGATTTTAGTGATAATGGGCGGGCTGGCACTTACCAGGAAAGCATGGCACAGAAGGAGTAGACCTCTATTCAGCAGTGGATAAATCAAGAACAAGGTGAACAATGATGGGGATGGGGCGAGTCAAAGTTAAATCATTGGTATCACGAAAGCTGGCTTCAGATGTCACGATCTCTCATTTCCTATGCAGGGACCGTCTTGTAAGGTTTATGCAAATCGCAGTATGTGAGGTAAGCTGAAGACAGTCATATGTGTGGAAAGGTTGGACTGACATGGGTTAGATTAACAAACCGTCAAACGTATCATCTTGAAACGCCTTTCTATGAACGGATATTATTAAAAACTAGCTGACCCAGAGATCTTCGTACCGCCTCGGAATCAATAAATGTTGTGTTAACTTATTCATAAAAAGGCATTTTATACAAAATATATTGGAAAATAATTTATTTTATTATTTATTATAAGTTTATGCATAAGTAAAAAAATATTCTACAAAGGCTGACTTAATGCCTGAGGCATTTTCATAAAATTTTAATTTTTTTTTTCATGTATTTTTCCTACGTTTTAATAGTAATTCTGCTATTCGAAACGGAGAAAACCTCTAAAAATCGGCCAAGCCATTATCTACATTATACTATACTAATAATAAAGCTGAAGAGTCTGTTTGTTAGTTTGAACGCGCTAATCTCTAAAACTACCAGTCGGATTTGAAAAAATATTTTTGTATTTGATAGCCTATTTCTTGAGGAAGCTACTCAACATCACGCTAGAACCCTTAGGAGCCGAGCAAAAAGGAAAAAATAGTCTGAAAGAACGCTTAGCGAAAACGAAGCGCGAGCAACCGATGCGACCCG
Source organism: Apamea monoglypha (assembly GCA_911387795.2). Taxonomy (NCBI): domain Eukaryota; kingdom Metazoa; phylum Arthropoda; class Insecta; order Lepidoptera; family Noctuidae; genus Apamea; species Apamea monoglypha. The sequence goes on from OU426925.1 coordinate 17,825,485, forward strand.
ACGGGGTTTCTGTAAATAACTCTACTTTGTTTATTTATACCGATATAACCAAGTCATCATCTGCCTAGCCTTTTCCCAACTATGTTGGGGTCGGCTTCCAGTCTAACTTGATGCAGCTGAATACCAATATTTTACATGGAGCGCCTACCTATCTGACCTTTACAACCCAGTTACTGGGTAATACGATACCCCTTGGTAAGACTGGTTGTCAGACTTTCGGGCGACTGACGACAGCCGGGGTCAACGGCTTAAAGTGCTTTTCGAGGCACGGAGGGGTCTTGGTACGTGAAGATGGTCACCCATCCACGGACCAACCACGGCAAGCGTAGCTTAACCTGATCGATCGACCCGTGCAGCTGTTATTACTTAGCCACAAGCCCCTCCGATATAACCAAGTATGATTTTAATTACATTATTTTAATCCCGTTTACGAGTTACCACGTCAAAAGTTAATTAAGTACGACCACATCTGATATTTTACCTGTAATTCCAAATTGAAAACCAAATTAACTGTCGAGTCGAGAGACATCACTACACCGAAATCAATACTCTGACATATTTAAAACCATTTAAAACTGTTCACGATAATCATATTATAATTGGTGGATAACCAATTTTATGTTGTTAAAGGGTATTGAGAGAACGGGAAACGGTTTCCGTCCATGTTTATTAAATCGACAGTCGTTTACAGGCGAAATCGTCATAATTGCATTCGGATAATAGGGCCCTGGGCTCCGTTTGATCAGCTTTTAAAAGTTGATATTCCCCATAATTGTTCAGATGGACCGAATTCCGTTTTAAAATTGTATTTTGTTCTGCGTTCATCTCATTTCATTTTGGAGTGAAGTGGATAGCTGAAATGTTTTTACAGAAAATTTAAGAGCCGTTTTTGATATCGGGATGGAAGAACAACTGTTTTTTGCTGAAGAGCTGTACACGGATTTTGTATTTATTCAGCTCGGCGCTTTTGATGAATCCAATGGAACTATATATAATACAGCATAAATCATAATGGTGAGCAGTGGTGGCCCAGTGGTAACGGCCCCCATACTACGAGTTGTAGGTCGTGGGTTCGAACCCAGGCAGGCACTTTACTTTGTGTAAATCATTTTCATCGCCACTGCTCTCAAATCGGTGAAGGAAAACATCGTGAGGAAACCGGCATGTCCTAGAACCAAACATTCGAAGACATGTGATATCTACCAATCCGCACTGGGCCCGCGTGGTAGATTACGGCCCGCTCCCTCTCACAAGAGAGGAGGCCTGTGTCCCAGCAGTGGGAACATTATAGGCTGATTTTGTATGTATATAATATAGGGCGCATTTTAATGCATTTTGCCAAATTTTGGTCAAATTTCATTCAAGGTTTGGATATTAATTTACTAACACAAAACCCCATAAAATTTGTTTTTAGGATTGAATGCTATTGAAAATGTTAGTTCACTTTTAGAAAGCCCCGTTGGTGTGTCGCAAGCGCGACTACTGAGCGTGGGATCCTGGGTTCGATTCCCGGTTCGGGCACAAAAGTGTTATTGTGTTTTCTATTGGGAATTTCTTAGTAACAGCCTGGAGTTTGGAAGTTGGCGGTGTGATACCCCCGTGCCTCGGAAAGCCCTGCGCCTGATCTCTCTTCGGTCATGTCGGATTGCCGTCCCAACGGACAATGAGAGTGAGGGAGGAGAGAGTACAACTATATGTCTTAACACATACTTGTGTACTATGATGATATGTCCCGCCCCAAAGGCTGGTCTCCGCTGAGATTGGTCGTCATGGACGAAATTCGGTCTAGAGGACCTTTTTTTAAAATTATCTTTAGACGCGTCCTGAGCAACTGCCTACTTAAGGTATAAGGATGGATGGTTGCGCGGATGGTCAGCACCGCAACCCCCAACCGACCTAATAAAGTGATCACCACAACACGAAAATAATAATTATCCCTTTTTTTGTTTTTGGTTTACGTTTATACTTCAAAACAAAAATGAATTCGTATTTTCCATTATCTTCTACATACGACCCATTTACGGTTAACGGCAAACGGGCTTATTCGCGGGCATTTTGCTTTTTTATTTTTTGCGCTGTCCGCACAGAATTCTTTTTAATCCACACAGCGTTGGACCGATTCAGCGACGATTGCCATCTAATTAAAACCTCATTAAGTTTAAACTCTGTAATTATCTGTGAAGTGGCCGTTGTCGGTGGGTTCGTGGAATTGTTGGTTTTGTGGTTTCATGAAGGTCATGTTTATTTCAATAGGGCTGTTTCAATATCACATTTAGGAAAAGTATCACAGTACTTATTTCGATAACCACTATATACCTACCATAAAAAATAAAAAACCGAAACATAAATTAAATCATAGACCATTATTCTGTAGTATTAATGATTACAGAATATCTCTAACTAGCAGATTAAAGTAGTCAGTATTATCATGGCAGACATCTAATATTTAACAAAAAAAATACTTAATCCTACTTTTTAATTATTAATCGTTAATGTCCCACTGCTGGGCAAAGGCTTCCCTACTCTCTTTTTAATTATTAATCGTACCCTACTCTCTTTTCGTTCCCTACTCTCTTTTTAATTTTTAATTATTAGTCGTGAGCGCGCTTGCCGAGATTCGAACCAGCGCTGCGTCGTCGTCACCGTGTAGAGGTAGCGGCGCGCGCCTCCGAGCCAACACAACATAGGCAGCGCGCGACGAAATTAACCATCAAGTCAAGCGTTCGACCGGTACCAAGTTATCGCGACGGATTGGCGACAGCGATTAACACTATCGTTTTGCATCTTGACACTCAGTACAGGTCGCTGCTGATTGGTAAATTGTTTATTGGCATCACTGCATACGCTTTTTGACTATTGTCTGATATTCGTTCATAAAGGACAATAAAGAATTATGGCAAGCGTACCTCGAACGCCACCCAGAAGTTGTGCTTCTAACCCGGACTTACCTTCACTTCCCGACTCTGAGAGCTACGTTACTAGCAGGAAACGTAAGCAGCCGGAGTGTGAACATAGTGATTTGCTTGCCTCTATTCAAAGGGACCTAAAGATAACGCTCGATGAGTGGAAGATAAGCTTAGATTCCAAGTTAGTTAACATAAATGATAGCATAAAATCCATTAAAGGAGACTTAGAGACATATGTAACTGAAACTAAAAAAGAAATGGATTTGCTTCGATTAGAAAACACATCAATTAAGCAGCGAGTTGCCGAATTATCAGCTGAGGTTAGTGAGGTAAAGAATTCAGCCAATTTTATCTCCAACCAGTATGATGACTATTTAAATAAAATAGATAATTTGAAGGACCACACAATGAGTCAAAATGCAATATTGGCACTTGAAGCGAAAGTTGATAGTTTAGAACAACAAGCCCGGCAATGTAACCTCGAAATTTCCAATGTTCCGGAGAGGCGAGGAGAAAATCTGCTTAATATATTGAACGACATTGGCAAGCACATTGACTGCTCAATCCCACGTGAAGAGGTGATCTCAGTGCATCGTGTTCCACATGCTTTGTCCAGCGCAAGGCCTAAAAATATAATTGCAAAACTAAAAACACGTATCTTGCGAGACAACGTCATAAGTGCGTGTCGACTGAAAAAAGGACTTAGCTCTACTCAGCTGGGCATTCCGGGTGTATCGCACTCAATCTTCATCAATGAACACCTGACTCTCAAAAACAAGCAACTTTTGAGAGAAACACGTGAAATGGCTAAGAAGCATGGCTACAAGTTTGTGTGGGTCAAGCACTCCACAATTCTCGTTAAGCAATCAGAAAACTCTGCAACATTGTCTATTAAATGTACCAACGATTTAGATAAAATCCGTAGTGTTACCTCTAATCCTAACTAATTAGTCACACAACTTGATTAGTTTTATACTTTATTGATTTACTCGTAAAGTCTACCATGGCTAACAATTATATGAATAAGAACGAGATAAGTATTTATTGTCAGAATTGTAGAGGTATACGTACAAAACTCAATACTCTTTGCATGAACATCCTTTCAAATTGTTATGACGTCATCGTATTAACTGAGACCTGGCTTATTTCTTCGATACTCGACAGCGAGTTTATAGATAGTCGCTACGTAGTGTTTCGATGTGACCGTAACCGTGCTGCCACTGAGAAGTCTGATGGAGGGGGTGTACTTATCGCAGTATTACGCGAATTGAGCCCCGTTTGTGTCTCTTTGTCCCAACATAATACTTTAGATTCAAGTAGATTTTATGAACATATATTAGTCTCTATTCCCAGTTCTAATAACACGAAAGAAAACCTGATTAGTGCCGCCTATATTCCTAGCAGTTCACCGAGTGCTGCATACAAAGTACACTTTGAAACATTAAATAATATAATCAACTCATTATGTATTGATAATTTACTACTACTAGGTGATTACAACTTGCCGGATGCCAACTGGTTAAAATTAAACTCTTCTCATAGTTACCTGACTTGCTCCGGTCTGACATCTACTTGTAACCTACTACGGGACTTTATGACCATACATGATCTCAAGCAATTTAACCACCTCAATAATATTAATAATCGTATACTTGACCTCCTTATTTCCAACACTGTTTGCTATGTTTATCCACCTCATCAGAACTTACTACAAGTGGACACCCACCACCCACCATTTTACGCTATCGTATCGATAGCGATAAGGTACACCCAAATGAGATCTCTAGACACACCTAAATATAGTTATCATAAAGCGGATTACAATTTAATTAATAAAGATATAGAAGAGGTTGACTGGAAGTTAACTTTGGACAACGAAATAACTGAAACCTCCATTGAAAAATTCTACAATATCATATATGGCATAATCAAAAATCGTATTCCACTGTCAAAACCTAAAAACGCTAAATTCCCTATTTGGTTTTCACCTGCCCTTATACACATATTTAAATATAAAAAAAAAACTTGGACCAAATGGAAAAAATATGGAAATATTTCAGATTACGAGATTTTTTCTTTATATCGCACACGTTTTAGCGTAGAGTGTAACATATGCTATTGTAAGTATATAAAAACTGTTGAAGACAGCATCCCCAAAAATATTAAATATTTTTGGGCTTATATAGCTAATCGACAAGGCAAGTCTGGTATTCCATCCCAAATGTATTATAGTAGTCAGTCTTCTAACGATCCACATAAAATATGTAACTTTTTCTCATCATTCTTTCAATCAGTGTACGAAACCTCAACACTCACTAACCGCTGGTGTCCTACAAACGATCAAATTTATGATAATAATGCTACCCTAGATAATATATACTTCAGCCTCTCATTAGTCCTCAGCCAATTAAAATTACTGGATAGTACTAAAGGACCGGGTCCAGATGGTATACCTCCTAGCTTTCTGAAGAATACAGCTGAGACAATATGCGTGCCACTTCATTTAATCTTCAACAAGAGTATTACAGCAGGTATGTTTCCCACAATTTGGAAGAAAGCTAACGTAATACCAGTTTATAAGAGCGGCTCCAGACATAAAGTTGAGAACTATCGACCAATCTCAATACTATGTGCAATTGCTAAACTCTTTGAAAAACTTATTCACCACAAACTTTACCCTTTCATTCAACAAAATTTAATATCAGAACAACATGGTTTCGTTAAACGAAAATCAACAATTACAAATTTAATGATTTTTACTAACTTCTTGTTTAATAACATGGATAAACGGACACAAACGGATGCAGTATACACGGACTTTAAAAAGGCGTTTGATAGGGTGGACCATGAGATATTATTGAATAAAATAGCTTTCAACGGGATTAGAGGTAATTTACTGCGCTGGTTCCATTCATATATAAACAACCGTATTCAATCAGTAGTAACCCATGGATATCACTCTGATACATTTATCGCCACCTCTGGCGTACCACAGGGATCAATTCTTGGACCTTTGTTATTTATCATCTATATTAATGATATAGGTAACTGTTTTCTTAACAGTAATTTCTTGTTATATGCTGATGACCTGAAAATATTTAAATCTATTAAGACTATTGATGATTGTGACTTGCTCCAAGAGGATTTGAATAGATTAACTAAATATTGCGATGAGAATAAACTTGCATTAAATATATCTAAATGTAAATATTTAAATTTTACGAAAAATAAAAAAGTAATTCGATTTAATTATAATCTATGTACAGAAAATCTTTCTACTGAAACTCAAATATGTGATTTAGGAATACTTTTGGATTGTAAACTTCATTTAAATCTACACACAGAGAAGATTATCTCAAAAGCATACCAAATGTACAGCCTTGTCATGAGAGCTTCTACTGATTTTAAACGCCCAGCCACGTACTTGCAACTGTTAAAGTCTTTGGTTCGCCCGCAGCTGGAATACGGATGTATAATATGGGACCCCTACTACGATAAATATGTTAAAGCAATTGAAGGTGTTCAACGTAAATATATACGAGTTATGCAGTATAAATGTCGTCTCTTGCCCCTGTCTTACGTGGAGTCACTGGAAAAGTTTAGATTGATTACTTTGCAATCTAGACGCCTATTACTCCAAACCATGATGCTTCACGGATTGGTTCATAATAAATTTAACTGTATCGAACTAATTAATAATATTTCTTATGTTGTGCCTAGAACTGTAATCAGACGGGAGGTGCGTGCTTACCCGCTTTTTGCGACGACTACTAGCCGAACACATGCTGGTGAGCGAGCTCCACTCCGTCGACTAGTAAAAATTTATAATATGAACTTTTATCATTTAGATATCTTCTTTCTGTCCCAAAGTAATTTCAAGAGAAATATTATTGATTGTTTGTGTGATAATCAAAAACAAAACTAAGTGTAATTAGTAACTAAGCTAAAGATTTAAGATACCAACTTAGTATTTAAATGTAATTTGTACTTACCTATCTATTTAGTTATGTACACTAGTAATCTGTGGAAACGTTGTTGATTGTACATTTACCCATATATCTTTTATATTCTTTTTCCTCTTTTGTAAAACATATTGTACAATTGTTTGTTTTTCCCAAATAAATAAAATAAAATAATCGTTAATGTCCCACTGCTGGGCAAAGGCTTCCCTACTCTCTTTTTAATTATTAATCGTTAATGTCCCACTGCTGGGCAAAGGCTTCCCTACTCTCTTTCCACCTCTCTGTCCAGAGCTGCCAAGGACCAATCTTTATGAAAGGAGTTCAGCTCATCCCGCCATCTCCGTCTGGGCCTGCCGCGATGTCATTAAGCGGGACCCACTGGGTCGTATGTTTGGTCCATTGATCGTCTGACATGCGGCAAATGTGTCCAGCCCAATTCCATTTAAGCGTGGCAGCTTTCCGACTGAATACTACCACTTATAACGTAATTATTGAAGATAACATTTTCAGGCGGCAATTCGATTTCGTTACATGAGAGGAAGAAAGATAAATGTCTGTCACACTACTCGTATCATCATCTGCCTAGCCTTTTCCCAACTATGTTGGAATCGGCTTTTAGTCTAAACAGATGCAGCTGAAAACCAGTATTTTACATGGAGCGACTGCCTATCTGACCTCCACAACCCAGTTACTGGGTAATACGATTGCCCTTGGTAAGACTGGTTGTCAGACTTTCGGGCTTTTGACGACCCGTAACGACTATCAAAGATCCACGAATGACAGCCGAGACCAACGGCTTTATGTGCTTTCCCAGGAACGACGGGTCTTGGTATGTACAAATGGTCACCCATCCACGGACCAACCGCAGCAAGCGTAGTCTAATCGATTAGCCCGTGAGGCTGTTGTTAGTTAGCCTCTCACAAGTCTCTGTCGCTAAATCTCTCTTATTTTTTATGAAGTTTCACTTCTATCAATTTTTCATTAATAAAAGTATGTACAGGACAGACACGTCGAGCGAATGCACCCGGGGAGATGGGCAAAGATCGTCACTCGCTGGAAGCCTGAGGGGAGAAATCGCCGTCGAAGTAGACTACGACAAAGGTGGTATGACGATCTAATAAGGTTTGCAGGGTCAACATGACCAGACATCGCTCAAGCCAGGGAGGTTTGGAAGGAAAAAGGGGAGGCCTTTGCCCAGCAGTGGCCTACTAGACACAAAAAAGCTAAAAAAAAGTAAATAGATACCATTTGTAGCCCCTAGCTAGATAATGATGCATCTACGACTCCAAGAATTACCTTCACTATGAGAAGGTACATAAAGTCAGCATTGTTACACACAATAAGCATTCAGAAATACACTGGATTACTACATATTTCAGAAATGTTTTCAACCACAAAGACATGAATGGAACATTTACTGTACACAGGAAATACATTTTAAAATTCAACCGATTCAGACGAATTTAATGTAATTAAAACCTCATTACATTTAAACTCAACGTAATTAAGAATGCATTATTTACTTGTGGTGGTGTTTACAATTTTATTTTTAACTGTTTCAATACTGAAGTGCTATTCTGTAAATATCTCACCGTAAAAACTTAGGTGATGTGAGCTGTCAAGCCCCAGATTCCCTAGCATCAGAGGGGCAATTCTCGTAATTTTAAGAACGTTCACAGACTTATCAAAGTCAGTCTCAATCTGTCAAAAATACCTCTAATTTCCCTACATTTTTGACAATTTTTTGACATTGATTGTCGCTGAGATGAGCTTGCGACTAGATTTTGAACGTTTTTAATCACGGAAATTGGCCTTCAGGCAAGATGTCAGTTCACTTCACTAAATTTTCGCGGTAAGATTTTTACAGAATAAATCGGCTGGTATTCAGCTGCATTCGGTTGGATTGGAAGGCGTCCTCAACATATTTAGGCAGATGTTGAGAGGATGAACTGCATGTGTGTGTTTTTCGGTTTAGTTAAAAAATGTGTGGCTAGACAGTAACTGTAACACAATAGAAAATCTATTGTTGACGGTCACCGGTGACCGCGGTGGCAGTCAATGCAGCTATACTTATTTTATTTATTAGGGACAACAAACAGCAGTATATTAAATATTACACATGATAGGAGTACTAAACTAATAGAATTAACAAATACACTGCTCACGACGTTATCCACAGATTGCCATATAAAATAATTAGCATAGGTATTGTTAATAATAACAATAAGGGCAAACTTAAAGATACTCATTACAAGGTTAAAATTATTACTCGGTTTGTTATTAAAATGTATCTCGGAGAGCATAAAATAAAGTGAAAAAATCTAATTGTATATAAAAAACTCAACTTATATAAATAAAACTTAACTTGAACCAACGTTTATAAATAAACCCCATAATTTGCTTCGCATATTAATATATACTGAAAGATTACTGTTACGTTAGAGGACTGTTGTATGTTATGTATGGGTAGCAAACCGGTGATCACCTGTACGTTATGTAAGTGGTCGCCATAGCCTAGATCTGAGCAATATCTTATACATAGTCGTAATCTCTGAAATTACCGGTCGGATTTGAACAATTCTTTTTACATTTGATAGCCCAATTTTTGAGGATGGCTATAAACTATAAGGCTTAATATCAAGGACCTTATAACACCAGCAAAAAAAAAGAAAAAAAAAAGTGCGCTAAGTGATAACGAAGTAATATCGCGGGCGGACGATGCGATGCGACGGGGGTTAGTTTTATAATATGTGTTTTATTTGTGCAGAATAGACAATGTTCTTTCTTTTCCTTACAAGTAAGAACAAATGAATGATAATATAGTTTTCACACTAAATCATTCAGCTACCCATCTGCTTGCCTCAATCCCTCTTGAATTACTTTATAGCCTTTTAGTACATTCTCAAAATGAGTTAGTTTCTTGTTCAAAACATTTTCTACGATCGTGGAATGGAATAATTGGATGGAAACAGACTATTCTGAGGAAAACTGAAGCTGCCTAAATGCCTGCAGCTATAATTGGCATAAACAACGTTGTGCTAAACCTCAGACACGATGCCAAATGATGTCTGTAGGCGCTACAGGAAATTCGAAATTAGAATTCGTTCATTGTGTTTAAACCCATTTCTATATCTTATTTAAGCTTATTAAATAATATACTCAATTCCATATATGTTACATAGATGGTATAATATTGATGTGCCTGACACTGTCCATATCGATCTTTTACCTTGTGTAAAAGATCGCTATGGACAGTGACGGCAATAATTTAGGAGAGAGGAAGAGAGCTAAGTGGCAAGTCAAACAATTAAATATTACTCTTTGGTTCTCCTGCGAATCTCGTCATTTCTGAAACCAAGGTGACCGACATAGCCCGAAGAATTACCAAACTTAAGTGGCAGTGGACAGGGCACATTGCTCGCAGAACAGATGGCCGATGGGGCCGAAAGGTTCTGGAGTGGCGACCGCATACCGGAAGACGTAGCGTTGGAAGGCCTCACACAAGGTGGACCGACGACCTTGTTAAAGCCGTAGGAACCCATTGGATGCGAGAAGCACGGAACCGGTCGAAGTGGAGGTGCGTGGGGGAGGCCTATGTCGAGCAGTGGACGTCTTTCAGCTGAAATAATGTAGATGATGATTAAATAATATACTAGTTACATTACGTTGTTGTGCGGTTCATAGAGAAAACGACAAAGATGACGAGACGATATCTCAGGCCGAGACAAAGATGGCGGAACGAGCTTGACTCCTACCGAAAAGACTGGCTGGCACTCGCAAAAGACATAATTGTATGGAAAAGGCAGAGGCAGGCCTTGCCCTGCAGTGGGACAATACAGCCTTTATTGTCCCACTGCAGGGCAAGGCGTTAAATTAGACATTACATTGAACTTTTCACTGACTTACAACGATGTTCTTTAAACCGACAAAAAAGGAGGAGGTGCTCAAATTGATATTTTATTGGTAGTTACAGACCGGCCGTCGAGAGAGTGCGTTCCTGACACCTGTCAGTTTCATACAAATTTATTATTAGCTACTAGAATTTTCGCACTGACAGCTGTCAGGAACGCACTTTCTAGACGGCCGGGCTGTAGTTATTTATTTGAGCTTATAAATAGACAAGACTCAAAAAAATAAAATGCGTGTACTAAAAGTTATGCGTGAATTTTTACAGAGTAGTCTAATTTTGACGATTCTTTGTTTATTTTAGGGTATACTTCGAAGTTGCCATTTTTCTAATTCGAAATAAAAAAGTCTTTTTAGTTTTCAGCGCTATATTATCTCATTGGGTACTTACTTTATTATTGTACAGCCTAAGTTCAAAGGGTACTAGAACAGAACTTATATTAATTTAACTGGAAGAGGTCTAAATAAATAGAAGGGCGCGTTCAGAAAATTTTCCGCCATTGTAACAATGTTGGCGTAGCTACCTCGCTGAATGAAATGGTTGGAGGTGGCAATGATATTATTTTTGGCTATCTATCTTTTGTATTCAATATTTACTCGGAATTAGGAAATAAGGAAGGAAATTATGAATGAAATACATACTTAACATCACGCCTGTAATTCTTAAAGGGTTAAGCAGCGGTGTAGTACTAATAGTACACCCACATTTCGCCAGTTATGTGTAAGTCCCATTTAATGGGGCGAGCCTGTTGCCATCAATCGGGCCCAAATCTAGACTCCGGGCTTTTACTGCCACTGACAAATTCTTGATGGGAAACCCAATAACACTTCGCACGACATGGGAATCGAACCCGGTACCTCATGGTCAGCAGTAGCGCTTGTAACCACTGGACCAACGAGACAGCGAGGCAATCAAAATATTCGTCATAATCATAACAAAATAAGTAAGTATTTTTATTCTAATTTTCGGAAATCGGCATGTGTGGGACACGCATTTTAAAACGCGGCCTGTGTGGGACAGCATGTAACTGCCCTTTTACACACACATAAAAACGCGGCCGCTTATACAATACCACAACGCGATTATGTTCTTTGAAAGTGGTGTATTCTGAAATACTGTAGAACTTAAATAACTAGAATCAATTATGTATTCATTATTTACAAGGGATCGTAATTTTATTTGAATATTTATGTCTTTCATAACAGCCTCCTAAAATTTGACGAGGATGCAAAACAACAGCTTGTATATGACAAACTGTCATTCATACAATGTATGAATGTTAGATACGACAATAGATTTAATATACATATAGCAGTCCATCCAAAGGTTATCTTTAAAGATCGCTCTTAGCGATAAGACCTCCCATTGTGTCACCTTTTGCAAAATTTGTACTTAAATATCTGCAATCTGTATGGTGTACTAAATAAATAGTATTCTATTCTATTCTATAGTATACTTAATCTATGATGACGACGCTCTACTTGACAAAGACGAACTCTTTACTCTAAAAGTCAATTTGTCTTAACAGCCACGTACTTTATAAGAGATAATAAAATGGCAAGTATACAATTCATATTCTTGTATTCTTTTGAATATCATTTCCAGTAAACCCTTGAATAAGATGACAGCAGTGGTTGCCCAGAGGTAACGACCCTGACTTACGAGATGTAGGGGTTTGAATCCAGGTAGGCGCTTTACTTTCTATAAATAATTTCACCACCGTTGCTCTCAAAACGGTAAAGGAAAACATCGTGAGGAAACCGGCATGTCCTAGAACGACATGTCCATGTGACATCTACCCACCCGCACTAGGCCCGGGTGGTTACAGCCCATTCCCTCCCGAAAAGAGGAGGCCTGTGTCCGAGCAGTGGGAACATTTAGTCTGATTATGCATACCCTCAAATATACAGTAACAGCTACACGTCACTTCCTTTCAAACTAAACTCTTCTCCCGATTACGATTAAAAAAATCCTAATTCCAATTTCCAATTTCAACTTTACCTCACTCAAAACTAAGGACATTTCCACATCCGCGTTTGTTTGGTCGCAGCTTGACCGCAAGTAATCCTATCGCAGGCACCTGCGCAAAATAAACGACGATCGTAAATCCCCGCAGCGTCCAGAGCGGCTGCGACACTGTTATTGTTATTAGCTGACAGACGCCTGATTTGGCTCATGCCTTAGATTTAGTAGCGACTGGGTGACCGTCTTTTGTACATATACAGTCCCGCAATAGCCAACATATTAATGGGAGTGTCACCAGAAATGTTTGCTGAAAACTGGAATTATTTTTTTGTTCAAAACTTTGTTTATGTTTGTCAGAATTCTTTGGCGCATTTTTATCCCGTTTTATACTTGTTTATACAGCTTTCGTTGACCTTTACTGGAATAGGGGTTTGGCACGTTTTAGTAATATTTTAGTGTTAACTTTGACCTTGTGTCCACTGCAATATTATATGGGTTTGTTTTTGGGCTCCCCCGAATAAACTCTCTGTTTTGTTACTACTGCCAAGGCTTCAAGATATAAGTGAACATAAGTTAGCACTATGAACGAAAATATACCCGCATTTACTTTCGTATTTTTTTTATCTGCCTTTACTGTTCCCACTGCTGGGACACAGGCCTCCTCTCTGTGAGAAGGAGTGGGCCATCTTCCACCACGCGGGCCAAGTGCGGATATACAATCAAAAAAGTAGGTATACACACATAAAAAGTAGCCCATGTTAAACAAATGAACATTTAAATCAAGTTTAATGGGGCATTAATTTAATTTAATAAAATATGAAAACATTTATGTCTAAGTAAAATAAACATGAAAGTATAAGTAGTTGGTAGGAAGCGGGCGCCCGGAGTTTGTTCCAGTCTTACGCGTTCAAGCTGGACCGTTGCAGCCTGAATAGTTGGGGGGCTTTTACACCGACGCGTATAAATGTCACTAAGCAATAACGTTCCTACTTAACACTGAAAATATGAACTTAATTAAGGCTAGAATGGCGTGAACTCTTGTGATCAATAGTTTTCAGAAGTCAACTTTTTCTCTATTCATGACCCACACTCTTGAATCGCGCCTGTCTGCGGGAGAATTAAATCTGCACAACCGGGCCATAAAATTGAATATAGACGTAGTAATTGCTTCGGGATGGCATGTAGTTGAACAAATACTACTGAATGGATTGTGACGTCCCGAATAAGCGTGTAGCATATGATTATGATTAAGAAAAACATAACAAATCTTGGTTTAGACGATTTAGTGCTGTTTATAATCAACGTTTTGACGATGGCGTTTTGGTTGGTGGTCGTCGTTATTATCCGTAGGCCCGGGCCTGCGGGCGGAGAGCAATGGGTAGCTCACCGCCCGATCAGGACCAGGCCCGTGCCGGACGGCGCGTAAGTGTTCCACGCGCGCCTCAAAGAGTTGTCAGCATAATTCGAGGGGCCCCTTAGGGCCGAAGCCTGCCGGGTCAGCGGGATTGTCCGAAAGGGTTACCGCTACCCCGGAACATAAAGGGCAAAGGAAGGAACATGGGTGGGTTTTAGTCAGTAAGAGTCTGACACTCCCTTCCGCTCCACCCAGAGCGGGAGGGGTCATTTGGTAATTTCCCATCAGAAAAAAAAAAAAAAAAACCCCGACCAAATGGGTTAGGGTAGAACAGCAGTGCGATTCTGTAACCATCTCACCGTGAAAACTTAGGTGAAGTGAGCGTGGAGTGAGCTGTCATTCCAACTAATGCTAGGGATTGACACTACTGACAGCTCACATCAAGCTCACTTCACTTGAGTTTTCACGGTGAGATTTTTACAGAATCGACTAGCTGTGATCAACCGCGTGCGAGGCGAGCACTACATCCAAAGGTCAGGCTACTACTACTAAATGGCTAATTTAACCAGTATGCTGCGACTTACATAATAAAGAACATTCTATTCAATTCTATAACATTAATTTTCTGAAAAAAACATGTGCCTTTTTCCTTAACGGTGTAACATGCAGCCTCTAAAGAAACTGTTCTATAGAAGGTTACTACACTAAAGAAGCCTGCAAAACTCTTTTATTTGAATTCCAAAACTGTTTATATTCAAAGTAGTTCCTGAACGAAACTTTTGACTTTCCTTTATGATATATTGCGGTAATTACTCAGTTGTTCGAAAAGAATGGTAATGTTGTTAAGTTTTAGTGAAGTTTTAGTTTAGTTGAAGTTTAGGTTAGTGAAGAATTTCTGTTCATGCATTCTGAGCCGCGAGTTGATTCTGGCGAGGTATTTGGTTTAGATAGCCAGGCCCATCTCGTAACTTAGAGCGTTCAAAATCTAGTCGCCGTCTCATCACGGCGATAAACAGCTTCGGAATTGCGTAACACACTATCAACCCTAATCTGAATAATTTTGAATGATATTGCTAATCCATTGCCTTATATTATGTTCGAAAAATTTGTTTGCTCAACAACGTAAATAACGCAATGAATGTTGTTGAACTGTCACAATGAAAGCCATTCTTATTGATAGTGTGTTACTTAATTACTCAGCAGATGTCAAAAACTTGTCAAAATTGTTTGGAAATTTGAGGTATTGTTGACGGATTGATCAGACTAAAGTTGTCAAAAAATAAAAGGCCCGTTTTGACGTTGACAGTTCTAGTAGTTAATAAAGATCAAATTCGCAAAACCCGTATTCGTTTGTATGAAACTGACAGGTGTCAAGAACGCATTCTCAAATGTCAAAACGGGCCTTCTATTTTTTGACAACTTTAAACCAAACATAACCATGAGTAATCGAAGAAGGCTCGGCTTAGAACCCTTTATCCAAGTAACATTGTATAATATTTAGTTTTAAGCGTAAAATAAACACAACTACAAAGCACCAAAAAACAGTTCCACTAAAAGATCTTTTAGGGCTGGTTTTTCAATCGACAGATTTTCATTCATGGAATAAAATTGACGTCTGACAGATTTTGTATGGAAGAACTGTCAAAAATTCGTAATTATTCCTCGGATAAAATTATCTGGCGTTGGAAAAATCTGTTCATAAACAATCATTTATTGAAGGCCTAAACTTCAATGTATGCTAACATATTCTCGTAAAGATTCCACCCAATAGAGGCTTACCTCTATTTGCCCATTTACATGTCTTAACGTGTAAATGGGCTGAATACCATACTTTTTTTACACAATCATCCACAAACTTATTTCACTTAAACCAACACGTACATAAATCACAACAAACACAGCTTATATTCCCGAATAACTAAACTTGTTTCGATAAAGTAGGTAGGTTCGATGAATAATGCAGAAACAGATAAGCGCTCACAGCTCAAAATGTTCACGCACATAATTAACTTGCAAATATTGTAATCAAAACAAAGCTTATTCGCTAAACTAACACAATACGGGTAAAGTCACAGAGTAACTAATCTGAACTCGATCGGCAGTATAACCATTACCTTTATAGTTATTGTGGGTTAGGCTTTAGAAATGCCATTGTTGTTTAGCTCTGGTAATAACAGCCGCACGGGTCGATTGATCAGGTTAAGCTATTAAGCTACGCTTGCCGCGGTTGGTCTGTGGATGGGTGACATATCAAGACCTCTCCGTGCCTCGGAAAGCACGTTAAGCCGTTGGTCCCGGCTGGCATTTGCGGCTGTTACGAGTCGTCATCATCTGCCTAGCCTTTTCTCAACTATGTTGGGGTCGGCTTCCAGTTTGTTGGGATTGAGCTGCTTCCAATTTTTATAGATTGAGTGTTTTATGTTTTTTCTTTTGTTGTTTTTTTTTTTTATATACACATTGATATTAATTAATTTTATATATATAATGACATTTGCTTACTTTGTAAAGTTTTTTATATATACAATGCCTATTTTGTAAAGTATTCTATTATTTTAATTATTGTGTGGGTCATTCTATTTTATTTTATTTTTCTCTATTCTGTTAGTTTTGTCATAGTCTGGACGTTTGAGTAATTTATGTGACCTACCCAAATGTCCTTTCTTTGGTATTGTTCGTCGAATCGTTGAGCTTCTTAAGTTTTGAGTTGAGCTGCACGTTTTATGACAAATGCGTGCACTGACTGGACAGGTCCTTTCAATAAATAAAAAATAAATCCCTGGACATTTCACACAGCACCATTTGTCCCAAGCTAAGCAACCTAATGCTTGTGTTATGGTAACAAGATGGCTGATAAACTACTTATATACAATTTTTTTTTTTGTAAATACATACATATTATAGATAGAAAAACATGTGTGTGGTTCTTTCCTCAAAAGACCATCTCAGGCATCGATCGACATGGTCTTTATATGATCTGACCAAGATTATGTCTGGACTTTAAAAGAGACTGTGACCTCTGAGTTTGTTGCGGCCGTTCTTCTCATACTAGTCAGATAGGAAACGCCGACCTCATCTAGTTTTTAAAATATGATTGACGTGTAAAAGTGTTTGTACAAACCTACTTACAAAATAAAATTATTTCTCAGTTTAAGCGGATGCAGCTGAATACCAGTATTTTACATGGAGATCTGAACTCCACAACCCAATTACTGGGTAATACGATATCCCTTGGTAAGACTGGTTGTCAGAATTTCGGGCTTCTGACGACCCGTAACGACTGTCAAGGATCCACGAATGACAGCCGGGTAATACGGGGAATATCGATATCCCTTTGTAAGATATTATTAATTGAATACTCAAGTAGAATTGACACGCTGTCTGAATACTTCAACAGGTCAAATATAACCACAATTAGGTTCAAAATAATTACTGTTAAGCTGATAAACGTAAACAAGGTTTATGCAGAAACATTGGAACGCCCGCAGCCTCAACTGGCCGTTATATAATGAACTTCGACATTATCAAAACAAAGTTAATTCTAACCATAATATTAACTATGTAGTACGCGCATATATTTATTTCGTTATACAGGGTGATTTCGAGTATTAGCGATGTAATAGAACTGAATGGTATGGACTGTCTCGTTGGTGTAATGGACTCAAGTACTATTGCTGAGCATGAAGTCCTAGGATCGATTCTCAGGTCGGGCAAAGTGTTATTAGGTTTTTCGATATGGAATTTGTCAGTAGCAGCCCGGAGTCCAGATATGTGCCCGGTTTATGGCATTAGGCTCGCCCACTATTACTAACCCGTATTTGGTCTTCCACTCACCGAGAGGAGGCACACGTGCTGGGACACATCCCAGCACGTGTGGACTTAAACATAACTGGCGAAATATAGGTAGTACTAAAGGTACACCTCTGCCCAACCCTTTGGTAAAACAAGGCGTGATAGTATGTTGTAGTTAGTGTTTTGTTATTGGGTAGCAAACAAGCAGCGGGGTAATTACGTAACACACTAACAGTAGCAATGGCTTTCATTTTTGACAGTTCAGCAACATTCATTGCGTTAATTATGTTGTTGAGCGTTGTTGATTACCAATATCCTTCAACATGATTCAGATTGTGATTTAAAGTGTGTCACGCAATTAGGGTGCTGGTGCGACTGACTTGTTAGTAAGGACACTGCCAAAAAAATTCGAAAATTGTTATCTCTACCAGAGCGGCAACCAAATCCTTTAAACCAACCGCAAACACAACAAATTCATACTCAAAGCATTTATTTAAAACAAACCAATTACAAGCACTTTTGAATTGTCAAGGGGTCGGTCAGTCAGAAAGATGAAGCTAGTTGCCCATTCCAAAGCGTCCTACTACGCTATGGAGAAGAACGGGAACTTCACATAAGTACACTCTTTTAAATCATAAAGTTGTTACAAAGTATTGATTACATCATTCATGTTGAAACTATTCATGTGAGAACGATGTAGAAAGACGTACAGGTTAAAAGTATCTTTTTTATTACGGTCTAATAAACGTTCAAACAATTCAGAAATTGTAGTAAGCCATGCCAGCTAAGAGACGAGCAGTCCTTACTGATGGCGCCCATTCACGAACATGACATATGGATCAGCACCATTCACATCACACACATACATACTCTCATCCGCCAGGGCACATTCAAGTCAATGAAAGACGTACTCAGTAAATGGTAACTTTATAGTAGGTACATGGTATTCACACGTGCGCCATGCAATTATACAATACTAAGAGATTGAATACCACACTGTTTGGTTGTAGAAATGCATCTGTCTGCTACCTCATCCATTATCATCGGGAATTTCTCATTAGCAGTCCGGAGTTTGGATTTGTGTCCGTTTGGTTGCAATAGTAGAATTATAGGTGGCAGAAAGTGGCGAAATGGGAGTAGTACTTTCCTTAAAGAGCTTGTGCTCTTTAAGGAACGAAGGACGTAGAAGCTCTTTGTGATTGTTCACAAAGAGCTTCTACTAAATAGGTAATGAAATTCCTCGTTCATATCAATATAAACCTCGTTCTAGTCACCCTGTATTGTAAACAAAGTTTAACGTAATATTAATTCACAACTTCACATGCGGCGCAAAGGCTGCGTCGGGCGTTTTATCTCAACTACACATATAGTGCTGCATCGGGTATGAACGTGTTGTCATTTACGTAGATATTTATATCGTTTTAACTCCACGTAGTTTTAGCATTATCACAAAGTGAAGCTGGCTGGGGGGCCCGTGGCTAAATAATAACAGCCGCACAGGTCGATCGATCAGGTTAAGCTACGCTTGCCGCGGTTGGTCTATGGATGGGTGACCATCTTTACATACCGAGACCCCTCCGTGCCTCGGAAAGCACGTTAAGCCGTTGGTCCCGGCTGTCATTCGAGGATCTATGACAGTCGTTACGGGTCGTCAGAAGCCCGAAAGTCTGACAACCAGTCTTGTCAAGGGGTAGCGTATTACTTACCCAGTAACTGGGTTGTGGAGGTCAGGTAGGCAGTCGCTCCATGTAAAATGCTTGTATTCAGCTGCATCCGGTTAGACTGGAAGCCGACCCCAACATAGTTGGGAAAAGGCTAGGCAGATGTTGAAAGTGTTTATTGGTGGTTTAAAACATGATTTGATCGAAATATGTATATAATTTAATTCGATAGTTTTTCGGTTACGTGACTCATCATCATTATCATCATTGGTACCCACAGCTAAGTATAGACCCCCTCCCTGTTGTGCCATGCCTCCCTGTACCCTAAGTACATAACACACTTTCAGTCACAATCTGACTCATTTTGAAGGATATTGCTAATCCATTGCTTCATATCTTCGAAAAATTTGTTTGCTTCATATCTGCTCAACAACGTAAATAACGCAATTAATGTTTTTGAACTGTCAAAATGAAAGCCATTGCTACTGAGAGTAGGTTACGCAATTTCCCTGCTGGTCTGGGTAGGGTTAACTATCTACTTACTCAAATTCGGTAAGCTCCTAAGATTTTCTTTGTTCTGACTATTCAGACTAAAAATTAAAGGCAAATCAGTAAATTCTTGGTGAAAAAAGTAAGAACTATCGGTTAAAGAAGTACACAAAAATATAAACACTGTGTAAATGAGTTTTTGGAATTAAATAGAATGAATTTAGAACATAGACGTAAAAAATATCTGAAGGACTAACTATATAAATAAATACAAAAACAAAAGGATATTTAGGCGTCGAAGTACTCGTCCGCAATCTACATAATAATATGGTTTTCACATGTTCTGCCCAAGATTATGTCTGAACTTTAAAAGAGACTTTCTTCTCAGAGTACTCAGATAGGAAACGCCGACCTCATCTAGTTTTGAAAATATGATTGACGTGTAATAGTTTTTGTACAAACCTGCTTAGGGTGAATTTCACCAAACTTTTATACCTAGAATGTTATTCGATTATAAAAGTTGAATTTTTGACAGTTTTCCCATACTAGAACTGTCAGACGTCAATTTATTTCACGGTTAAAAGATACTTGACGTTAGTAAAACCAGCCCTTCCAAAAATAAAATCATTTATCATTATTTTATCAAAATATACGATATTTTCTTCCATCTTTGAATTTCCTCTTCTCATAAAGGTACACACATACATATGTACGTAAAGGAAGGTACATTTCTGACACTAAAGGATGAGCGAGCTCAGGAAATAAAGTGCATCTGAGAAAGGTCAAGCTATGCAGCTTAGTCAACGCCAGACATTTGTACTTAGGATATGCTTTATGCATGTATGACTAGAGTTTGGTATATTATGTATAGGTTTACTTGTGACGTAAGCGATTTTGATACTTGAAGCAGTGCAGTAATGGCATTCTATTCTGTGAATCGATGATGATCATTTTACTCAAAAAACAAAATGAGTGGTAGGTTGTGAGTATATGTTGTGAGTGGTCTCTTAAATAAAGTTTGCTTGTAATATAAAATCAGAATAATTTATAAGACTGCCACGTTGATCTAGTATAATGATAATATTCGCTGTTATAATGATAGTATTCTTGCCGTCCATTTAACGTATCTAAGACTTAAACATAACTGCACCTCTGCCGAACCCTGCGGGTATACATGCGTCATGGTATGATAAGTAAATTACAAAGGTATTTTTTCTTAATATAAGTTTCTTCGTTTAGTTTTTTATTACAAGTAAAAGAAGATCTGGTCCAGACGTTGCATGAAATTGTTCAAATAACTATTGTTTTTTGCTTGGACTGGAAAAAGAACGTTGACCCCTGATTTTGTTGTTGCATTGCTTCTAAGACGAACTCTTTCTCAAAGTAATATGTGAAAGAATAAAAAGATCTATTTACAGTCCAAACCGTTGCATTTCATTTGGAAGCAAGACATGATAAAAAGCACGAAAGCAAAATAAATGTACTAGAAATTCTGGCGTTCAGTGAAATGTGCAGAATCCACGACTCTCAGATCGTATGCGGAATGAAAAGATGGCGCAGATAATTCTGAAAGGGAAAGTCCATCTAGAAATGAGAAAAGACATGCTTCGATGCTTTGAACATGAGGAATTATGCCGAATTGATTAATGTACGGTCATTAAAAGTGATTTTTGTGAAGACTATTTTTTAAACTCCATTCCATTTTTTGATGAATAGATCATTGCACTCAAGACGAATAGTTGTCACAGTAAGTTGTTCCCGAGTTAAATACGAGACGAGTTTAATAGGTACTTATAACACATTAACATCACGCCTGCATTCCCCGAAGGGTTAGGCAGAGGTGTTCCTATAGTTCACCCACATTTCGGCCCCTTGCCATCAACCGGGTACAAATCCGGACTCCGGACTACTAATGAGAAATTCCAGATAGAAAAACCGAATAACACTTTCCCCGACACGGGAATCGAAACCAGAACCAGAGGTACGTCTGACGACATAATTATCAAGCAATAAATTTCCAGTATAAGCTGACTTCTCATTGCACGAAAAGTCAATACAATGCAAGTTCACTTAAAACTGGAAATGTATAGCTTGATATATCATCGTGTGTGGGTACACACGATGACATATCAAGCTATATTTCTGAAACCAACTCGAGGTGGAAATGGAATAAGTGAATGCAAAAGTCATAAAGAAATTTTTTGTGATGTCAATAAACCCGAATGGACTTTACGAATACTGGTCAGGCAGAATAAATAGATGCTTGTGATATTTTTTACTCTCGGAAATACTGGCGAATATTCTACCTCATACCTCACTCTAACAGACGTTTGAATTTTTTGTCGATCGTCTATTTTATGAACAGGACAGACAGTCTCGATGCTCTTTTTTATCAGGCTGCAATATCTCAAAAAACAAATGAAACGATTCTACAAAATTCGACTCTAATACCATAACCGACAAATTCCAATTGATTGCATTGTACTACTACATTCTTTATTTAATTACAGCAATTGTTGCATCGATTTCCGCTTGCTCAGTCAATGGAACGCACACGCTCACTTTCGACAGCCAATCAGAAGCCGAGGCCTGAATCGCGATATTATAGTTTTCACTGCAGTTTGTATATAAGCAATGACTCGGTTGATACGCTCGGGGAGTCCGTTGTTACTGAGAAGACCGGCAGTGGCGAGGGCCGGACTCAATTCTCGCTGGTCCACGCAAATTGAATAATTCATGTTTGGTAGAGCGGCCCTGTTTCTAGAGTTGTAAGATTTGAAAAAATGCGAATGACTGAACGCTAACAGTAACCTCTCTTCTTCATCAAGTAGCAAGTTTGACTTCCTTTTGCATTTTTTGTAGAAATTTTTGTAAATACACAGCTAGGGTCAAAACACATTCACACGATACGACGCGACGTCGCATCGTGACACGTTATTACTGACAGTGCCGCGCGGTTTTACCCGCATAAGTTTTGATCCCGTGAGAATATCGGGATAAAAAATGCTACTTGTTAATCCTGGTTATAAAATATCTGTGTGCCAAATTTCATCCAAATCCGTTCAGTAGTTTTTGCGTGAAAGAGTAATAAACATCCATCCATCCATCCGTTCATCCGTCCTCACAAACCTTGGCGTTTAGAAGTAGGATAGGACTATCTACTATTTTCGTTTACTGTTTACCAATCAAAAACATGTCTGTAACAACGCGTTACGATGCAACGTCGTACCGTGTGTATTTTGGTCCTAAGAGTTAGTGAATATATAGCAATAACCTTGAACTAAGTGAGGAACGGAAAGTAAAAGTAATCTATTGTACCGACATACAGTTCAAAATGGCCAGCGTTTATTTGTTCAGTAATTACTTTATTTATTTCGATATCTTTCCTTTACTGTCTCGTTGGTCTAGCAAGCGCTACTGCTGTACATGAGGACGGAGGATGGTGTACTGTTGTTCGATTCCCGGGTCAGGGAAAGTGTAACTGGGTTTTCCATCTGAAATTTCACAGTTGCAGCCCGGAGTCTGGATTTATACCCGGTTGATGGTAATTGTCTCGCCCCCTATTATATGAAACTTAAAAAACATAACTGGCGAAATGAGAATGTACAGACGCTAGCAGGTCAAGCTACCCGAAACTCTCAAATTTTTCCAATCAACCTTGAACCTTAATGCTTTAGCGATAAAGTTGAAAATCTATTCAAGAAATTTGACAGATTGTAGTAACTTGATGTGCTGGCGTCCGTACTTTAAGTGCATGTATTAGTGGTGTATTCTCCTTCGCGGAATAGATCGCGTGGTGGTATGTTAATTTATTATTAGGTATACATTTATTCACTCAAGTTGCATGACTCATTACACAATATTAAATTTTATTATACACACAACAGCCAATACATTAACATAATGCAATAGAAGAAAAAAAAAACAACAACGAGAGAGCAAATCAACGCGAGAAGGGCAATTTGACGGCACGGTTGGCGCAGTGGTTAAGCGATTGACTGCTGCGCCGCGTGTCGCAGGTTCGATTCCCACACGGAGCAAATATTTGTATGAGCTACAAGTAGTTGTTCCGGGTCTGGCTGTTTGTGTATGTGAGTTTAAATGTTTGTAAACGCACCCACGATACAGGAGAAATTCCTGGTGTGGGGGCAACGTATTTAAAAAACATAAAAAAAAAATCTTGTAATTTTAAGAACGTTCACAGTCTGATCTGTCAAAAATACCTGTAATTTCCCTACATTTTTGACAAATTTTTGACTTTGATTGTCGCTGAGAAGAGATTGCGGCTAGATTTTGAACGTTTTTAATTACGGGAATTGGCTTTCAGGTCTCTGGAGCTTCGTAATATATGAACAGTCGAGCCTGTCCGCTATCATCATCAGCAAGCTGTTGCGCTATCTTTGTTAAGTGCAGAGCCCCTGCAGGTCAAAAGGCCTCCTTACCAAGACGTACCCTATAGTTTTCCAGAAATCTTAACTTCAAGCAAATGACGAGAAAGATATGTACGGCAATAGCTAAGGCCTTAAAACGATACTATCCGTACATGAATGAACAGTTACTTCTGAAGAAAAACGACCGATCTCACTTCATTATCACGGATGAAGGGAGTTATGACTCACTCATTAGAAATATACCGTTCAGAAAACTGTTTGAAGAAGAATATTTTCAATAAAATTCCTAAGTGTTTTCCTAACGCCTCGCAATAAAAAGTTAATTGGGCTAACAGGACCGTTTGCTTTATGCCCGATTTGTCTTGTGATTCATCTTCATTTTGTTAGACTAAGCGAGGTCTTAGGAATTTTGTCTTGATTCGTTCGTCTTCTGTTTAAATGTTGAACAGGGCGTAACAATTTATTAAACTGTCTGATTTCTTGGTGATGTTGCCACGCTTGCTACTAGCTGCGCCCCGTGGTTTTACGCGCATAAGTTTTGATCCCGTGGGAGTATCGGGATAATAAATATAATATGTGTTAATCCTGGTTATAAACTAAATGTGTGCCAAATTTCATCCAAATCCATTGAGTAGTTTTTGCGTGAAAGAGTAACAAACATTCTTCAAACCATCCTCACAAACTCTCGCGTTTATAATATATATTAGTAGGATAAGATAAGTTCAGGTTTTCTCACGATGATTTTCTTTCACCAATGTCAGTAATGTCCAAGATAAATTTATGATTATGTATGATTTCAAAAAGTTATATGGTACACGCCCGAGTTTGAACCCACAACCTTATGCATGAGAGGCGAGGCCATAACCACTGGGTCATCACGACCATTGAGTTGCAATAGTATTATAAATAGTCTTTGAATGCGAAAACACAGTCCGATCCCAGCTTAATAGCTCTTACATGACGATAATTTATTTCTCAGAAGCAGCTTGGCAATCTCTTCTTCTTCGTATCAGTGGCACGACTGTATTTTAAATGTTATTTTCCCAAAACTTTGCCACTTCCACGGCATTGTCGATGGCAGCACAGAGGTCACTTTGACTGCATGTTTTGGGACACAGAGGACAGGATAGGAGGAGGTGGAGCATGGTTTGTGACATAGCTCCACAATCACACCCTTCTGCCGTTCCATCAAGGTGGCCTCACTTCACCAGGTTGTACTTACATCTTCCCACTTGTCACTCACTCACTTGTAGTGGCAATAGGCTCGTCCTTTATTACAAGAGACTTAAACAAAACTAGCGAAATAAGGGTTAACTATAAGTAGGCAAACCTCTGCTTAACCCTTCGGGAAATACAGACGTGATATTAACGTGACATTGAAGTGACATGTTATGTTATTTTTTAGACTTCTATGTTAGAGGGTTTGGTTGCCGCACTTAGTCCTTAAGGTGGACACTGGTCCACCTGAAGGACTAGGTGCGGCAACGCGTAAGTGCGTGGACCATAGCGGCCGTCAGTGTTTATTCCAACCACCTCCCAACAGAAGTTGATTACGTCTTTTGGTCTGTTAAGAGCATCTGTGTAAGATCTGGGTCCTTCGAAGATTTCTGTTCTAAACTGTGGTCATTTAAAGAGTACACGCGCAACGGTTTCCTCAGCCGGACACACATACAGCGTGGCGCTTTAATGGCGATATTAATTTAACACACGTATACGGTTTCGCGTCTTAGTTGTATGAATATATTTTAATTCAATTAAACATTAATATTTATTTATTTATTAACAATTTTTTAAATAGCATTTTAGAGCAACCTGACTTAAAGAACTGTAGCGCAGGGGTCATTTGCCGGGGTCACGGATCATAACATCGCATTAATGTAATTAAAACAAATAACGTGCAAATAGAAGGCGAATTGAAGGAAAGAGAGAGAGCCCTATGGCGGCGAGCGGCGCAGGTGGAAGTTTTCAAGTTAGCTTTTTTTTTATGTTGTTATAACTTTTAAGATTACCGACCACTAGCCCTACCCGTGTGTTAAATGAATGTCGCCATTGTAGCGGCACGTTGTATAATAGGCATAACGGACAGTTTCGACAGACGTCCAGACAATAAATTATGCCTATTGTGTAGAACTGTTTGTCTAGCGAGCAGTGTCCTGTGATGGTCCCCGTCACCAGGCGCAGGCCGTTCCTGCCCAAGCAAGAAAATGCTTATTTCCATTCCAGTTTTGGAACAACAAAAGTAATCAAAACCCAATAATATCCCTACTTGGACTCAGACCACAAAATGATTTAAAGAACAGCCGTCCAATATTCAATTTCGTTTATTAGTATTCCTACCTATTGACCGAACACTAATAAATGATATCGAATTCTCCAATGCCTTTTGACGGCTAAATAGTAGGTATTCTAATAAAAATAAAAATCCTTAACACGAAAAACATTTACTATTTAACGCGTCCTTTTATTTCGAAGGTGACCTTTGACATACAAGTCTGCCCAGTAACAAAGGAATTCTTAGTGAAACTACTCACAAACATCAAGCATCCATTACAGTCGAGAAACCTTGGCATTCATAAAAGCATCAATAAAAATAATCACAACAACAACCCTGTTAATTGTGCCCCGCAGTGTAAGCGAGGACTTTCCAAAGGGTAGCGACACACCTGCCGGAATAATGCGACGATAGTACGGCGAGTAGTAGTAGTAGGTTCGAACCCAGACAGGCGCTTTACTTTGTGTAAATTATTTCATCACCACTGCTCTCTAAACGGTGAAGGAAAACATCGTGAGGAAACCGGCATGTCCTAGAACCAAAACATTCTAAGACATGTGACATCTACCAACCCGCACTGGGCCGGCATGGTGGATTAAGGCCCACTCGCTCTCACAGAGAGGAGGCCTGTGTCTCAGCAGTGGGAACATTAAAGGCTGATTATGTAGTACGGCGAGAGCCGCGACTTACCAGTTGTAGTTCGTAGGGTCGAACCCAGTCAAGCGATTTACTTTGTGTACATTATTTCAACATCACTGCCCTCGATATAGTAAAGGAAAACATCATGAGGAAACCGGCATGTCCTAGAACTAAAAATTTGAAGACAAGTGACATCTATCAACCCGCACTGAACCCGCGTGGTGGATTACGGCCCATTCCCTCTTACTGAGAGAAGGCCTGCGTCCCAGCAGTGGGAACTATGTTATAGGCTGATTATGTTTGTACGGCGTGCTCTATGCTTTGCAAAATTAGCTATGACACATCAGGCCGAACATAATTATATGAGTTACCGTGGGTCGCGGGTTGTTCGAAAGAGTTACCGTGGCCCCTGGCACAGGCAACTGAAGGAACACGGGTGGGTTTTAGTCAGTAAAAGTCTGACATGTGCTCCCGCTCCGCCCAGAGCGGGAGAAGTTATTTGATGAATAGCCACCCAAAAAAAAATTGCCGAACATTATGTCGCGCAATTCCCGTTGCGTCATTTTTGACATCGGCTTTTGTCATTACGCTAGAAATCAGTCGGAGCGAAAAAATCAGTTCATAACTACGTATAGTTTCGGTAGGGCGTCGAAGCGTACAATTCTACACCGAACTACGTGGCGTAATTTTCAGCACGTGTGTCGCCACACTAAAGTATGTACCTACTACACATAACGTGGTAAACGCATCGTAAAATTCTACTTTTACGAGTACGGCAAAAAGATTTACCTTACCACCGTAGGTTTATTAGAACCCCAGGGTAATACCGGTTTAGTGGCGTTGAGAAACAGCAAACCTATCTTTACGTTCATGAAGGAATGGTATATGAGCTCAACCTTTGAGTTGGAATGCGTTTGCGAGTATCGAAGTGCATTTTCTTTAGGAAATTCGGTTTCCAATGAATTTCTTGGAATCGAATTTCGCAGACTTTTTGGAATTATGTGTAAGAACTTTGAAGTTGAACGTATGATGCAGGTATCTTGTAGCTTTATATTTTCATGTTATATTTTGATATTTTGGTGGTATTCAGAGTATCTTTAAATAACATAGGAACACATTGCAGCGCTCCAAAACACAGATCGCTGACGTCACACAAAAACCAGCCAAGCTTAAGTGAGACTGGGCCGGACACGTTTGCCGCATGTCGAATGAGTCATGGGCCAAATCTACCACCATGTAGGTCCCAGAAAACGTCCGGCGACATGGAGGCAGACCCAGGAGAAGATGGCGGGACGAGCTTGACGCCTACAGACAGGTTTGGTCTACACTAACTCAAGACAAAGAGGAGTGGAAAGGAGAAAGGGAGGCCTTTAGCCTGCAGTGGGACAACATAGGCTAAATAGGCTAAATTCAACATAGGCTAAATTCAGGTCCAGTTGAAAACCAGCGCCAGGCACTAGTTGTCCGGCATTTTTTGCTGAACTGGGCCTTTTTGGCGCAGCCGTGAGGCACACTTTTCCTGCTAATTTCTTACATCGGACTTCACACTTTTTATTTAATCTTTTATTGTATTTTTATTTTTTTTATTGTGTGTGTTTACTTGATGTATGTATCTGGTGTATTGTGTGTCTTTTAGTTTGTGCCAAATAAATGCATTTTCTTTCTTTCTTTCTTCTTTCTTAAATATAAAACAAAATAATGGGCTTTCAGGTTTTATATCCTCAAAACGAAGACTTTACCCATAATTGCCGAGCTGGACGCAATAATTAGCCCAATGTAAACAATTACCAGCGATTCATGCTTATTGCAGCAAACATCAACCTCGCCTGCACGCTGTATACCCAACTGATAACAGACCGCAGTTTCACGACTCGATGTTGGTATTGCCACACATTTACTGCAAAGGGAGCTGATTGGTTCTGGTGTCCAATTTTACGCAACGGTTTGGAAGGCCCCTGAAAACTGGCTTAATGGTTAACTGTAACACCAAGATGGCGACTGATGTACTCTCCCATATTATAGACGAAGATTTGTTTTTACCAGTAATTTACAAACCGTCAAAATGGGCGATGAAAGAAGATGAAAGTCTGAGGAAAATTTCCCGTATTTTGAATGAATGAACACATTCTATATCGACAATATCTTTAAATTTCATATTGATTGTCACTTTGATAAGACATCGACTAAATGTTGAACGTTACGTCATGTGACGTTAGTGTCATGACACTTCTAAAACTTACATAGGCACAAATGATTCTGCCTATGTAAGTATGACGCTTCATGGGAAACGTCTTTTTCATATAGGAATTACTGGAAGAATTTCTTACCTACCATAAAGCATGTTGGGTACCAATGTTGGCAGAATGGCAAAATGTTGGTAAAATATTACAAAAGTACTGTTACAAATGTTGGCCACCATCGGCTCCAATACAAAAGCTACAAAATAAGACCATTAAGATTAAAACATTCCGATCAAAAGTAATACAATTCAGTAGGACCAATTAAAAATTTATCGACGCACCGGCTGTTGTAGTACGTAGATTTTTTTATTGTTATCTATTTAATCATCGAATGTCGTAACTGTTTTATGTGAACGTTTGGAGTTAACTGTGTCTTCCTTTTTTTGTATTATGTCCCTTTTACCTGTAAGGGATAAGTAGAGATGGTTTTTTGTGATTTACAAATAATATTTTATAGATTTATGATATAAAAGAGACACCTTATTATTTATTTATTTACAATTGTCTTATATAGCATCTTGGAGTAACCTGTACTTAAAAAACTGTAACGCATGGGTTATTTGCCGGGGTCACGGATCATAATATCACATCAATGAAATTAAAACGAATAACGTGCAAAGAGTCAGCGGCAAATTGAAGGAGAGAGAGAGCGGATATGTCGGCAGGTTTTCAAATTACGAATTATTTTATGTTGTTAGTTAATTTTTATGATTACAGGTCACTTGCCCTATCCGCGTGTTAAATTAATGTCGCCATGGTAGGGGCACGTTGTACAAATGAGATAACAAGTACTAAAGTCAA
The DNA here is from genome assembly GCA_911387795.2 of Apamea monoglypha. NCBI lineage: Eukaryota > Metazoa > Arthropoda > Insecta > Lepidoptera > Noctuidae > Apamea > Apamea monoglypha. Next base: position 17,855,861 of record OU426925.1, read on the forward strand.
CTCCATACCTTTCGGACGAATGAGCAAAGATAATAGCCCGATAACTTCATCATAATATTGCTCTAGAAACTGCGATAGCAACAACAACTACTATTTACTGCCAGGCAAGGAGGACCGACTTTGTGAAGGCCGCAGGAACCCGTTGGATGCGAGAAGCACAGACCCGGTCGAAGTGGAGGTCCTTGGGGGAGGTCTATGCCCAGCAGTGGACGTCTTTCGGCTGAAATAATGATGATGATGATGACTGCCAGGCGACTGGAAACTTAATAAGTACATAGGTATTGATAACATTTGATATTTTTAAACTGCGATCGATCCAAAAGAAAAATATTAAAAAAGCAAAAGAAAAACATTAATAAAAAACTAAAGAAATACTTAATATTAAACACTCCACCAAAAATACAACTGTATTCCATCAGCAGTAGCCATTTTATACAATTTACAAATTTTCGCACCGCACCGGGTCGCCCCGGTTACGACCGCTAACATGGAACTGAATTTATAAGAAAAAATGCTAAAACCACCCCGTGGCTCCCCAAAAGGTCTGCCGACCAATATGTTCTATCGAAAGTCACTTAGTGGAGCAACGTGTGGCGTAAATGTACAATCACTGGAGGTACTGGGAGGGATGTCGCGAAAACGAAGAAAAATTGTTGGGAAATATTGATGGGGGGTCATTTTTTGGAGTCTTTTGTCAGTAATTTTTTACTATGGTTATGTAGAAGTCATTCGTTTGACACTATCCGGAACGCCAGGGCAGTTTAGCCTGAGTTCGTGGGGGGGAGTCGAGGAGAGCGAGCAGCGAGGTGAAGCGGCTCTCTTGACCCGTGGACATCGTTCGGACAACATGTGCTCAGAAACTGTCTCGCGTTCCGTATCTAATTGTGTACAGTGTGTGATTAATTGTTGTTCTTAAATTATAATCTCAGTTGAACTGCAAACGGTTTTTCTATTGCGCAATTGCCAACACTACCCATAGTACGCCCACAATAATTAAAATATGGCTCATAATAACGAGAGACACATACCTTTCCCTACAATACACAAATACATAGGTGAGCAATTTGAATGTTTGCCATTGATTTCCGTGGGATTGTGTCTTTTGATAAACGTACCTACTCTACGAATCACGAATTCGTAATACCGACATCAATATAGCTATTCACAACCGTACGATTCACTTCTGGGCCAAATCGAACATCAATCAACGTTATCGAGGGAATGGTCATTGTCAAAAGTTATTGGTAAATAGTTATTGCTTCTTCTTCTTTAGTATCGACGGCATGTTGATTGAATATTATTATACAGGGTGACAGGGAAACTCGACGTATTATTATACAGGGTGACAGGGAAACTCGACGTATTATTATACAGGGTGACAGGGAAACTCGACGTATTATTATACAGGGTGACAGGGAAACTCGACGTATTATTATACAGGGTGACAGGGAAACTCGACGTATTATTATACAGGGTGACAGGGAAACTCGACGTATTCCTTGAAAGAGGTTATACTAGAGGTCATTAGCAACAAATTAAGTCCAGTGAACTAGGGGTCAAAACTGGATGTTTACCGAGCTGTGTCGGTTCTTCGATGTTTTAGAAATTTTCGGACTTGTTACCAAAAACAAGTAATTACGAGAAAAACTACTCCACTCCAAACATTTAATTGATACTTTTCTGAAAGTTCAAAAGTGAGTGATCATTAAAAAAAAATGCTTGCAAAACTTACATAATCCCAGAAATAAAAGATCTTTAACAGCAATTTTTTTTATTTTTTAATAATTCAGTTTTGACCCCTAGTTCCCTTTCAAAGAATACGTCGAGTTTCCCTGTCACCCTGTATAGTTTGAGCCCAGTAGGAGAGGCTTGTGGCTAACTATTAATAGCCGTACAGGTCGATCGATCAGGCTAAGCTACGCTTGCCGCGGTTGGTCCGTGGATGGGTGACCATCTTTCCATACCAAGACCCCTCCATGCCTCGGAAAGCACGTTAAGCCGTTGGTCCCGGCTGTCATTCGTGGATCTTTGATAATCGTTACGGGTCGTCAGAAGCCCGAAAGTTTGACAACCAGTCTTACCAAGGGGTTTCGTATTACCCAGTAATAAAGTAAAAAAAAAAAAAAAAAATACTGGTACTTAGCTGCATCTGGTTAGACTGGTAGCTGACCCCAACATAGTTGGGAAAAGGCTAGGCAGTTGATGAGTCCAGTAGCCCGTAATCAACGAGATCAACGTTGATTATCTTAGCTAATTAGCCTGAAAATGAAGATATTTCTGTATACACGCGGCGAGAGAGGCTAGCTTGCTAGCTTACTAACAATTCCTTGCTATCCTAGCCTGAAAAACTAGCCCCGTGTAACAATAGCCTGCATGCAATCTGCAGCTACGATCCAACGACTCAGCGATTCTCCTCTACTTTTATTATGCGCACGGCCAAATTGTGGAACTCTCTGCCAGCATCTGTGTTCCCTTCCACATCCCTGTCAGGCTAGAAAGAAAGAGTGAATAGGCATCTTCTAGGCTTGCTCGTTCCATCATAGACCTCATCCATCGCTTTCCGCCAGGCGAGATCGAGATGGCCCATTTCGCAATAAAGAAAGTAAACTAAAAATGATTCACAGTCACAAAATAAAATAAAAATGATTCTGCTTAGTATGAAATTTTTTTATAAAGAAAATGTTACGTGAAATTCAGGTTCCTTCGTACTTTTAATAATTACTTTTACATATATTTTTTGTTCATAAAATAAAATTCGTGACGAAAAAATCTGCCTACATAATTTTAGAAGTACTTAGATTAATAGAGAATTGCGTGAGATTGCGTACTCCAGTTTTTCATAATAATGAAAAGGAGAAAGCCAGTGGTTAAAAATGGTTTTATTGCCATAAAAAGCATTAAACCCACATTCATAAACGTGTAGTTATGTTAATAAGTCATTAACCAACGATAGGGTGGTCTGTCGAAACGATTTAAGTTATATCGGATGTTATTATTTCATAGTCAGGAAAATTATATTAACTTAGAACTATACTATATAAGGCTGATTTTACCAAAGTCGGATATCTTCTATCCGTGGAATAAAATCGATGTCTGACAGTTGAAACTGTCAGACGTCTTATTGTGAATGGAAAAACTATCAAAAATTCAAAATTTATTCTCAGGAAAAGATTTATTCTAGGTATAAAAGTTTGGTGGAATTCGCCTTTAATGATAAATTAACAAAATTAAAGATGGGATGCAAGAAGCACAGAACCGGTCGAAGTGGCGATGCTTAGGGTAGTTCTATGTCCAGCAGTGGACGTCTTTCGGCTGAATGATGATGATGATATGACAAAATTATAGTTCGAGTTGACTTGTTATGAGCAGTGGTGGCCCAGTGGTAATGGCTCCGACTTACGAGTTGAAGGTCGTAGGTTCGAACCCAGGCAGACGCTTTACTTTGTGTAAATAATTTCATCACCACTGCTCTCAAAACGGTGAAGGAAAACTTCGTGACGAAACCGGCATGTCCTGAAACCGAAAATTCGAAGACATGCGACATCTACCAACCCGCGATTAAAATCCACTACCTCTCGAAGAGAGGAGGCCTGTGTCCCAGCAGTGGGAACATTATAGGCTGATTATGTTATAGTTCGAGTTCGAGATAGTCTGACTAAGTACATGTAAACGTATTTTTAAGATGTTGAAATAAATATTTTGTACTAGCTGCGCCCCGCGGTTTCACCGGCATAAGTCTCGATCCCGTGGGAATATCGGGATAAAAAGTATTCCATGTGTTAATCCTGGTTATAAACCATCTGTGTGCTAAATTTCATCCAAATCTGTTCAGTAGTTTTTGTGTGAAAGAGTAACAAACATACATCCATCCAACATCCATCCATCCATACAAACTTTCGCATTTATAATATTAGAAGGATTAGTAGGATTTTGTACGTCTTGATGGCTTATTAGTCGATTTGCACGAATTTACTCGCCCGAAACGTGTGTGAATCGTCACTTTTAAATAATATTATTGTTTTTTATAGGCGACTCGCAGAAAAGTGACGATTCGCTTGTTTCGGGCGAGTAGCTTTGTGCGAATCGTCTGATAAGCCGCCTTGGTGCATCGTATAGTATATCTTGAAACAAACATAATTATCTGGTTCCCAAGTAGATTACCGAACGTGTTTGCTAACGATGATTAATGTAATTAATTAACTATTAACTTGTATTGATTTATCCTAATTAGATTTCAGGACAAAGACTTATCCGTACATAAAAACGCGTCTTTCTTTACATAACACCGCGCCTATATTCCTCAAAGGGTTAGGCCGAGGTGTACCTATATACACAGAACAGATAAAACTTCTTTTATCTGTTCTGTGCCTACATAGTACAGACGCCAGCACATCAAGCTACCCGAAACTGTCAAATTTTACCAATCAACCTTGAACCTAATGCTTTAGCGATAAAGTTGAAAATCTATTAAAAAAAAATGACAGATTGTAGTAACTTGATGTGCGGGCGCCTGTACACATAAATTTCACAAGTTATTTTTTAAGTCTCATGTAATAAAAGGCGAGCCTATTGCCATTAACTGGGCACAAATCCAGACCCCGAGCTACTATTAAGAAATTCCAGATGGCAAAAACTAATATCACCTTGCCTGACCCGGGAATCGAACCCAGGAACTCACGCTCAGCGGTAGCGCCTGCGACCACTAAGAACAACGAGGCTGCTTCTTGTTTTATTTCCGGTTAAATACGGGCGCAGTGTAACATAATCAGCCTTTAATGTTCCCACTGCTGGGACACAGGCCTCCTCTCTTCGAAAGGGAGTGGGCTGTAATCCACCACGCGAGCTCAGTGCGGGTTGGTAGATGTCACATGTCTTCGAATTTTTGGTTTCAGGACAAGCCGGTTTCCTCACGATGTTTTCCTTCACCGTTTTGAGATCAGTGGTGATGAAATTATTTACACAAAGTTAAGCGACTAGCTGGGTTCGAACCCACGACCTACAACTCGTAAGTCGCGGCCGTAACCACTGGGCCACCACTACTCTCTATGCGCAATGTAACGCGAGTATAAAAATCCTAATGTAAAACAAACTACTATTTCTCGACAAAAAAAATATTTCACATCAAAAATTCTTTCAGCCATATTTATAAACTTCCATTCAGTTTGGGAATATATTTTATCTAAACGCTGTACATCAGATCGTTAGTGCGCAGACCGTATCAATTAAAATGTCGATTCAACGCCCTGAATAGTGGTGGTCGTCGCGTCGTAAAGGCGTTGGTGCTATGAGTTGTGTGTTGCGTTGAAATGATCTCTTACTTAAGAAGTTTATTTATATGAAATGAAGACGAAATTAATACAGGGTCAAATTGAATTAGTTAGCGAAACCCCGCAGACGTTATGGGTTTCAATATCTAACATGATCATTAAAAAATAAATTAATTTGATGAGTTTCTTTTTTTTGAGGTTATCAACCTCATGAATCTTCTCTTTTTTTCGAAGTCGGTTAAAAAGTCAGTTTTCTTTATGTGTAAACTTCACCGACGTGACTATCGATATCTAAACACGGTAAAAAAAATACCACAAACGGCCGTTGACCCTTGATTTGACTGCAGTGGTGATGAAATTATTTTACACAAAGTAAAGCGCGCCTGGCTGGGTTCGAACCCACAGAACACAGTTCGAACCCACGAGTTACGAACTCGTAAGTCGGGGTCATTACCTATTGGGCTACCACTGCCCCTATTTTTGTGTGGTATAAGTTTAATTATATAAGTGAAAATCATATTTTCTTATTATTAATTTAATTTTTGAGTGCTTTTCAGCAATTTAGCGAGCGTGATCCTTCAACCACGCTGTCACCAGTAGAAAATTAAAATCTTCCCTAAACATTTCCCTGCACAAGCAGCCCCGAAAAAATATTCTAAAAGTAATTACCAAATTACTTTTAATGTTCACTAAAAGCTTTATCCTGGACATTCGAGAATAATTCCCGGTAAAACGCAGGTGTCCCGGCTATTCGAGAAAATTATACCTACTAGGCTAACTGGATAAATTACTATTAGTCGCAATTGGACCGGCGTTTATCTAAATTGAACAATTTAGGGTTTTTGAACTATTTAATAACGTACTAACCAATCATGCTTCGACTATTAACTAACTATTTACTAACTCTTCTTTTTGTGTAAGACGCAAACTTTGGGCTGTGTTTAAAAAACACGTTTATAGAAGGTCAGGTTAAATAAACTAGTGAAACTTGACAACCGGTATCTGAGGGTCAATTCTCGTAACTTTAAGAACGTTCACAGTCTGATCTCAGTCCAAATCTGTCAAAAATACATGTGATTACCCTACCTTTTTGTCAAGTTTTTGACATTGATTGTCGCTGAGATGAGATTGCGACTAGATTTTGAACGTTTTTAATTACGGGAATTGACCCGCTGATAACATCTGATAAAGATGTAAAGATGTGTCTTTCAAGCAACTACCTACATTGCTACAACGATCTTTTGTCGTTCGAATGACGTTGACAGGGGCCGCCCTGTCAACGTCATTCACATTAAAAATCGCACAAACGTTCACCAACAGCGCCGGCTGTTGGTGAACGTTTGTGCGATTGTTTTGTAAAATGTATTGAAAAAACAAGATGGCGGCGTTAGTTCTAATTTTGGCCACGCGCCAAAAAAAACTTAGAACACTACATGAAAAGACAAGCAGGATAAACTACGCTAGCTCAAATAACCTTTATCAAAACCCACAAAGATTACATAACAAAAAAGGACCAACCCTCAATTAAAAACATGTTAATAACCCCGGTGTACCATAGGTGTACCGTTAGCCGCCGCGGATAGTACTCGTGACTCATTTCAGCCGTGAATGGATCCAGCGATTTTTATACCAACCGTACCAAGGATTAGTGTGGATGAGTTTCTGTTAGTTTGATGGACTTATTAATAACTATTATGGGCTTAGAGATAGGGTGGTATGTGCGGCGTGTCTTTGTTAGTGACCATGTGGTTTATAGGTTTAGTTACTTAAATAGACTTAGAAGATGACTGTGAATAATTTATTTGTTAGTCTTGTTATTAAAGATTATCTTTGATAGTACCAAGGAATCTATTTCGTGGATAGTACTAGATCATTGACATAGAATTGTCAATTTCGGTGATCTCCTAATTACTTATCTAAAAATACTGGTATTCTGATGCATCTAGTTATACAGCCGACCCCAACAGAGTTGAGAAAAGGCTAGTCTGATAGTTTGGTGATTTCCTAATTGAAAGACAGCCTATAATGTTCCCACTGCTGGGACACAGGCCTCTCAGTAGGATCGAGTGTGCTGTAATCCACCACGCGGGCCCAGTGCGGGTTGGTAGAAGTCACCTGTCTTCGAATTTTTGGCTTTAGGACATGCCGGTTTCCTCACCATGTTTTCCTTCACCGATTTGAGAGCAGTGGTGATGGATAATTTACACAAAGTAGAGCGCTTGTCAATGTTCGAACCTACGACCTACAACTCGTAAGACGCGGTCGTTACCACTGGGCCACTACTGCTCCGTAGCAGGGCGGCATGTGTTTAAAAAAAAAAAAACGTTTCCCCACACTAGGAATTACTCCTGTATCGTGGGTGCGTTTACAAACATTTAAACTCACATACACAAACAGCCAGACCCGGAACAACTACTTGTAGGTCATACAAATATTTGTTCCGTGCGGGACTCAACCCGCGACACGCAGCGCAGCAGTCAATCGCTTAACCACTGCGCCAACCGTGCCGTCAATGTATTGTATGTAATGTGTCATGTCGCCGGGACTAAATAGATGTCAGAGGCTAAATCTATGGTTTCCGGCGAATAACGTCACTGACATTTTATTACTTTATTTATAGTTAATTAAAACATAATCAACATAGAGACAATTGTTACGTTGACAACAATATAATTTAATTTAAAACTAACATGGAACAGTGGACTTCCTTCTATACTTTCTTTCAGAGAACACCAGACATACGCATAATTTTACTCCATTCATCTGCAAACAAATCACATTCAGGGTTATCAGTGAGACGGGCATTCAGCACCTTTAGAGTACGTCAGACTGGGGATTCGACTCTGGTTACGGTTTTGACCGGGAGTTGCGCAAACAGATTGTGCCGGCGGACCTGACGGTGTCCGATATATATGTTGGGCACAAACAATCGACAGAAAAGCCCATGAAGCTCTGTGCAGTCGAAACAAAGAAAGAAAGATGACAAAGAAAGAGAGACCGAAAATCCATCGATGCAGTCACCTTGCTGACTGGCTAATAGTTTTACCCACAGCATACGATACGGCAGAATTTTACCTGAAATTAATTATTTCTCATATTTTAGTAAACCTTATTATCACGTAAAGCCAGGGCATACAAGTTGTTGTTTTTCATCCTCGTCAAATTCAAGGAGGTAACTATGCTACTGATTCTCGACACGAATCAATAATAAAATAAGTAGGTTTTTCTTTCTAATTTTCGGAAATCGGCATGTATGGGACACGCATTTTAAAACGCGGCCTGTGTGAGACCGCACTGTAACTGCCCTTTTACACACACATAAAAGCGCGGCCGGTTATACGATACAATAACACGATTCTGTTCTTTGAAAATGGTGTATTCTGAAATACTGTCAAACTTAAATAACTAAAATAACAAGTAGATATGTATTCATTGTTTACCAGGAATCGTAATTTTATTTGATTATTTATGTCTTTCATAAGTCTCCTGAAATTTGACGAGGATGCAAAAACAACAGCTTGTATATTAATTGTTACTTAAGAAACTTTTGCGTATAATATTCGAATCACAACTTTCATTTTTTGAAGTTGTACGAAGTAGCTATACCTACATATACGAGTAACATGGAAAATTGACGCAAGATGTCACTTTACTTAACAATCAACTTCCCTGTCTGCTCCTACTATTCTCGCAACCAAATTACTGTTACCCAAAACACACTGCATAGAATACGTGTAGCAGTACTCTATCAAAAGTGTCGGGTCCACAAACAGCTATCGCCAGAGACAATACACCAGGTACAAGTGGATCGTTACCATTGAAAATCATCGATATTATTGTCCGGTATATGCAGACTTCGGCTGCGACGCGGCTACGACACAGAATAGATACCTAGGTGCAGAAGTTTAGCAACATACAACAAGTGGGAACTCACGCACGCACACAGACGTGTAGGTACGTGTGGCGATTTTCAACTATCTCAAAGGTGAGTTTAAACCAAACGAACATAGAACCGGCTCCCTAATTGGGTATGTAAACGCTGTGCTGCTGTGCATCAGCTGTGTGATATGTCCTACGTTGATTTCAAAACCATTTCGAGGTTTTAAGTTTCTTGCTTTTTCTATTTTTAACTCATAAAATTATAAGATGGAGTTTATTTTAACATAAAAACATAATACTACTTGACTTTCATTTGACCTCCAAATGACGTCACAAGTATGCAGACTGGGGATAATTTTGGTGCCTCCCATGATAAAAAAATCAAGTCATTTATTGTCATCTTTAGGGATGACCGTAACAATGGGAAAATTTCGGCCTTTAATTCGTTTCAAATCAAACGTTGAAAATCAATTCACACGAAAAATGTAAATCCTGAGTTCTAAACGATCGTTAATCAATATAATGTTAGCTTAAAGAAAATCTATCGAATTCAATCAAACTTTACATACCCAATTGCGTAACACATTCATTATCATTCTCCTGCCCTTATCCCAATTTATTTATGGCCATCGCAATATGTCATTTTCTTCCATACTTCTCTATTAGTCGTCATCTCGGTAGTCACCCCCTTTCTAACCATATCATCATTCACACAGTCCATCCATCGTTTTTTTGGTCTTTCCCTACTCTTATGGCCATTAACATTCATACTCAAAGCTTTCAAACTTTCTTAAATTGAGGAGCACTGTCAATCTCAATTTGAATCATTTTGAAGGATATTGCTCATATAAATCTTCATATGTTAAGAAAATTTGTCTGCTCAATGATGATGAATGCTGTTGAACTGTCAAAATGAAAGCCATTGCTACTGATAGTGTGTTACACAATTACTGTATCTCTTGAAGCGTAATAGGTAGATAGTTATAATATTTTAGTGGGTATTTCTATTGCCGCTATAACAACAAATAATAAAATTAAAAAATAAAGTTAAAAATTAAAGGTCTCCATACACGAAACGTACGTATTTATTTCGGCGTTTTTTGCCTTGTGGTACAGAAGTCTTCAAATATCACCGACTAACACTAACCGTTAAAATTTACAAAAACACAAAACGATTTAACATAAAAGGCCTACATAAATATATCACACATGCATATTCATACAAACAATAATAACAAATAGTACACGGTCATAAATATCATTCACTAGAAAAAAATACAAATATGACACTAGAAGTAGTCAATTAAACACTAGAAGTTTCTGTTCCAAGAACAAATTATGGCAAATATGGTATAAGATTTGGATTTAGCAGAAACAGTTTTGTAAAGCCTGTAAGTGATATGGATATAACTAATTTAAATAGTCATTCTTCCCGATGTCACCCAGATTCCCAGACGCCAGCAGGTCAAGCTACCCGAAACTGTCAAGTTTTCCCAATCAACCTTGAACCTTAAAGATTTAGAGATAAAGTTGAAAATCTATTAAAGAAATTTGACAGATTCTAGTAGCTTGATGTGCTGGCGTCTGTACCTTTATTAACTATAAGATTTTTTGTTTTGTTTCTCTTGTAAGTGAATATTGTAAAATTCTTTTAGAAAAATAAATTCTTGAAACCGAAGCCTTCGTGTGCGAGTCCAAATCGCACTTGGCCGCTTTTTTGACAAACATGTGGCATTGTCAGTCATAATACATAAATAGTCCCAGTGCGTTTGCAATCATTGTACAGACGCCAGCACATCAAGCTACTACAATCTGTCAAAGTTTAATAAATTTTCAAGTTTATCGCTAAAGCATTATGTTCAAGGTTTATTGGGAAAATGACAATGCCAGATCCTGCCCCAGCAATTAACAGAAAATGTAAATTAATTAAAATAATTGTAATGAACATAGAACCTTTTCATAATAAATTGTTTTTCTTTAGAAGTAGCGGATTACAAATCAATAAATAAAAGGAGTTCAATCCCTGAAATTCCCTTTTGCCATTTCCTGTTTTCAGGCGACCATCAGCTGCGTTACGTACACAACAAATAAAAAGTTCGAAATACCTGTAAAACCAAAACTTATCGTATATCGTACTTGATTATTACAATAATTATGATAATGCGTAACGTATATGTTGTTCTCACTTAAGATTATTATGCGAATTGTTATGAAAATCAAATAGGTTGTATTAAAATCATAGTTTCGCATAAATGGATTTTTTGTAACGAAACGTTATTAACGCGCATATGTCATGCTCAAAATGTCAATGTCATTCATTCGCTCTCTGTGTTCCTGGAACACCAGGACAACAGGAACACCTGTTGTTTGCCCTCACGCCTCACGTTTTTACTGTGCTTTTTATTGTTTTTCCCTACCGACGACTTTTGCTTTTGCCTACGGATCTCGATTCTCGCTTTTTTAAATTGTTATAATTAATGTTTATTTCTAAAGCACTTAACCTAATTCACATTTAGTTTTAGCCAACGAAAACCTCTCAGGGTTTATCTGCATGTTGGCGAGCCGTTCATATCAATTCTATAAACAATGTTAACATTTATAGGTTACATTAATACATAGGTACATACGAGTACATTATTAGAAATTTTGTGTAAGGAAACGCTTTGATTTGTACATAAAACTTTTCGAACTCGTTTTGTATAACGTTTGCAAGTCTTCTGGAAGTTACAAAAGGGCTGGTTCTGGTTATAAAAGGGTACTAAATATTCTGCAACCCGCATCCCGTACACATATTAAATTTTAGTAAGATTTATTTATTTTTAAGTGGTATCGTTCTCAGAAAGTCAGGGGGTCTACTACGAAGTGTAACGGCGGATATTAATTACCAGCGGGATTGTCCGAAAGGGTTACCGCTACCCCGGAACATAAAGGGCGAAGGAAGGAACATGGGTGGGTTTTAGTCAGTAAGAGTCTGACCGCTCGCTCTACGAAGTGTAAAGTGCGAATGATCGGATCGGACCAACACATGGCCGAACCGAATATTATTGAAAAATGCGTAAAATGTTCGGATCGGCTTCGTTGGGTCGGATTGACTATGGTCCCGATAGTCAATATTCGAAAGAGTGTAGGAGTGTAGGATCGGGACCGACCGAACCAAATACATAGTATCTTCGTAGCAGGAAACGGCCGAACATTCGACCGATACCACTTCGGAGTAGACCCCCTGTCTTGTTTTGTCTTTTCGGTTAGCAATTCAGGTCTATTGACTTCCACTAGAGTACAAAATTTAACTTTATTGAACACATTCATAACATTGCAATATCTAAACAGGTCGTCGTCACTGGTTTTGAATTTCCTGTTTAAATATTTTGGCGTAATTACTTTTAATATTCTTAGTTGTCACTTATAAATATCGGTCCGTCGCTGACTTTGTGCTACTGACCACGGATTCTGATCATTGCTTGTGATTTGGTGAACGATGCTGTGGTGCATAAATTGTTGCCCGAGTGTCTACAGGATGTTAAGACATGTTGTTGTTCATGTTGGTCCGAGGGTCACCTTAGGGTAGGTGAAATACTAGGTAGGTATTTGAAAACCTAGTAAAGGTAAGAAGGTCGTCTTAGGGGTAATCTTAATGAAGTAAGTCTTTAAACCAATCCGTTATTTAAACCAACCCTTGCTGTTGAACAATAAGCACACTGCTGTTCATGCAAGTTGTATTGAGATATATGTATAATTAACTTGTAGCTTTCACCAGAAACTGTAATTTGTAATTCAAGCGATTCAAGCGAACTATCGTTAGCGATTATTCACAAAATATTACACCTATATTCTGTGTACTTAGACAGGTGCAACATTTTGTGAATAATCGCTAACGATAGTATTTCATAAGTAATTTGTCAGAAGTTTTCATTTTTTACTAAGTTTAAGAGGTTTTGCGTATTTTTTGTCGTCTTGAGATAGCATTCCCACTGAGCTAACATTTTGATATTAATGCAGATCTAGCAAAGTACTTATGTCTACTGATTGCAACTTGTAACTGGTTAAATCTCTGGTGTAATTGCGTAACACATTAACAGTAGCAATGGCTTCCATTTTGGCTGTTCAACAACATTCATTGCGTTATTTACGTTGTTCAGCAGACTAATTGGATTAGAAATATCCTTCAAAATGATACAGATTGTGATGGAAAGTGCGTTACGCAAATAGGGTGCTGTGTTTTATTTTTAGACAGCTAAAATTGCTTAAAGGTTTCAGTAGTAGACAAAATTATAGACAAAATCATCCACTTCAAACATTAAAACAATAAACTTTCTACCGACTGCCCCCTTTGGTCTCGTGGTTGCAAGCGTGACTGCTGGGCGTGAGGTCCTGGGTTCAATTCCCGGGTTGGACAAAGAGTTATTCAGTTTTCCATTAAGAATTTCTTATTAACAGCCCGGAGTTAGGAAGTTTGGTGGCTTAATACCCCCATGCCTCGGAAAGCATGTAAAGCCGTTGGTCTTGCACCTGATCTCTCCCAGGTCGTGTCGGAATGCCGTCCCATCGGACTATGAGAGTAAAGGAACAGAGAGTTCACCTATTTGCCCACACACTTGTGCACTATAATATCCTGCGTACCTGGCTAATCTCCGTTGAGATTGGCCACAGTGACCGAAATCGGTTGGGAGGCTATAATCTTATCAAAACTAGATTCCTAGCTTCCAACAACTACTCAATCGGAATGGAGAGATAACTCAAGTCAGAAATTAAACCGAACGAATCCATTGTACCAACGTAATTGGTAAAGCTAACTGGGTGTGAACTTTCTTGGTTGGAGTATTTCGAGCGTTCAGAGCGAGCCGAAGCGAAAGTGTCAATCATTGAGACCGAATTACGCCCATTGGAGGGTGTTGGGCCTACGACACAAAATATATGGGTACAGAAGGCTGGTTTTATACACCGTGTTCTTCACGTTATCCATAATCTTTGGCAAACGCTTCTATAGCTTTTAGAAATCAAATATAACAAAGGAAGTAGTACTTAAAAAGGCCTCGTTACAAAGATATTTGTAATTTAATTTAATGAAATTTAAGAAAGGATTAGGAGGGGATTTTTAAGAAAGGGTTTAAATTTGGCCTATGTTGCCGCTCAGTGCAATTAAAATGATAAATCTATCAAATGCTATTTGTATTTCATTTGCATGTACGAGAGCAACCCGAGAGTTATCGATCGTTGTTAGTTTGTATGAGAATTAACAAAAAATAAAAAAAGAATTATGGTGTCCATAATGAAAAATGCTAAGTTTATGTATGTCCAGAATACGGTGTATATCGTGTGCAAACAGAACCACGCATACTTAGACGAGTACGTACGGCAAGATCAATCAAATTGTTGCGAGTGTACTTGCACTAACTTTGATCCATCCTTGCAGTTCCCCCAGCGACACCCTAAGCCGAGGTCCGACAGGGTAAATATATAAACTAAATAAATAAACTAAACGACTACATGTCCTTAGCGTGTAGTCGTTTAGTTTATTTATGATAATGTTATATGATTAATTTATTTCTGTAACTAGGTTTGTTGTCATATTTTAAAAACTAGATGAGGTTGGCGTTTCCTATCTGACCACTCTGAGAAGATAGGTCGAAACAAACTCTGAGGACACAGTCTCTTAAAGTCAAGACACTATTTATTGGTCAGATCATGGGAAGACCATGGAGATTGATGTCTGAAATGAACTTTTGAGGAAAAAACCACACGAAGTGGATCTGTCCAGTCAGTGCACGCATTTGTCAGTAATCGTGCAGCTCAACTCGAAACTTACGAAGCTTATTGATTCGACGAACAATACCAAAGAAATATAAGTTTAATACCCTAGCTGGAGACCTATATTAATATGGTATCCACGGAGTAGCCCTGGCCGATAGCCTCAAAGGTTGACCTGCGTGACCCCATTAAAAAAAGAGCTTGCACTAACTGTACGTAGTTTCGTGTATATGTGTGTGTGTTTTCGCTCGTTGTATCAAGCTGGCCTTCTGTAGGTAACTATCTATTTTTTCATGTTGGTCCTTTGGCGCCTACCGAATGGTTAAGTGGCGAATTTTGTGTACGCCTCGCGTTTGATCGACGGTTTTATTCGGCCGTGAATAAGTTAATGCTGTTTAATACTTCATTGGTTTATTTAAATGTACGCGAAGAGTGATTTTTATTTTTAGACCATCTTGTTGGACTTGTATCAGATTTATAGATTTACCGACAGTGTTGTAGAAATAAATCCGTGCCTCAGAATGAAAGGCCGTTGACCCGGCTGTCATTCGTGGAGCTTTGACAGTCGGCACTGGTCGTCAGAAGCCCAAAAGTCTGACGACCAGTCTTAACAAGGGGTATTGTATTACCCAGTCACTGGGTTGTGGAAGTCAGATAGGCGGTCGCTCCATGTAAAATACTGGCACTTAGCTGCATCTGGTTAGACTGGACCCGACCCCAACATAGTTGGGAAAAGGCTGGACAGAGGATGAGTCCAGTAGGCCGTAATCAACGAGATCAACGTTGATTATCTTAGCTCCATGTAAAATACTGGTACTTAGCTGCATCCGGTTAAACAGGGAGCCAACGCCAACATAGTTGGGAAAAAGGCTGGGCAGATGAACAAAGTCTGATCTACTAGATAAGAACGTTGTGAAACCGGCCTTTAGCGTATGTTTCAAGTGCCACAATATCTCAATAAAAGCGGATATTTTTTGTAGAGATGTGCCGAACAGCGGTTTCACCGAATAACCAAATAATATTAAGTTCTTAACGAACCAAATACACTGCCAGATAATTCGGTTCCCCATTCCATAGTATAGCTTTTGCCAGATAGAACTGAAGGCTTGGTCTTCTGGCATCATAATCTACCGCAGCTTGATTATAAATAATAAATTTTAATTAAAAATATTCTTCATTTATCTATGTTTAAATTTATTAGTGATAACCTTTTCTATTACAATATAATTTTAATTTTCTAGTGGGATTATTGCAATTAAAAATTACTGTTCTTTTAAGATACTTGATTTTATGTAACTATTAATGCTAGGTTATATTCGATTACCTGTGTTTAATTATATGTTTGAGTACCTTACAATAAACGATTTCTAATAAATATGATTTTTAGAATATGGGATTCCTTTAATTTGAATTAATCATTGTAAATCAGCCTTTAGTTTGTTTTGTTTGTTTAATTGATCATTGTAAATGGCTGATTTACAATGATCAATTAAACCGAATACATTCGGCATTTCAACTGAATGATTCGGCCGAATACGAATACCTCAAATTTTGACGAGTACCGAATATAAAATGAATATTCGGCGCATCTCATTTTTTTTTCCGTGTTTCGGATACGGTAAAAAAAGAAAATCGCAAAATCCGATCTTTTAATCCACCGTTAAGCCCACTACCAGCTTTATCGGCGGGCTTAATTTTAACACCCAGTATGACAACAAGACAGAAAATATTTTCACGACGAAAACATGATTAATTACTTTCATAAATACTCCACTTTACCATGTCACACACCTTTACCTACACTATAAATTAAATTCTCATCACGTTATTCAACATACATTTCACAAAAAGCTGATTATTTTACCTGAATAACGTTGATTATAACAAATGGCGTTCCATTTGAACTAATGAAACCAATACAGAACTGAATTCTAATGAGGATCTAAAGACTCGTTCATTTTGCGGTAGGTATTTCTCTACTTCATTAATAATATCATGGTTTTTTCTTTGCCATCATAGCTTACTATCATCATCTCCTAATGATGATGGGTTTGAAAAACACAGTTATAAGGTCCAGCACCTTCTTCTTCTTCGTGTCGCTGGTACGACAGTACTTCAGATCTTATTGGCCCAAAACTTCTCCACTTCCACGGCTTCGTTGGTTGCAGCGTAGAGGACACTTTGAAAGCATGTTTTAGGAGATACATAGATGTCATAGGTGCAACATGGTTTGCGACACAGCTCATCATCCACACCCTATTTTCTGGTGGGAATCCACACCCTATTGCCGTTCTGTCGAGGTAGCCCCACTTTACCTGGTTGGAGTTATGTATATCACCTAAAATTAGTATATGTAATTCCGGAATAAATTCAGCCAAATGATGGTGAAAACAGCATCAAAATCCGTTGCGGAGTTTAGAAGAACAACGCGGTCACACAACGAGAAATCTAGGTAAGTACCTGTCGGTCTATTCTGTAAAAAACTTATCTTGAAAACTGAGGTGAGTGAGCATGAAGTGAGATGTTATTCCAGCTGATGCTAGGATTGACACTATTGACAGCTCACTGCAAGATCACTTCACTTAAGATTTCACGATGAGATTTTTACATAACAGATCGGCTGAAGTAGAACCCAACAATGTGCACTATAAAAACAATTGACACACCCTCAAATTCCAAACGTGGCCACAAAAACGGTACGACTCAAAACACATCCTTACGAAAAAATACCTAAATAAAAATAAAAAATAAGTCATCAGTATTCAAGTGTTGTGCGAAAGCATCTTTGGGGCCGTCTTGTACAAATGCTTACAGATTATGATGGACAGATTCGTTTCATCGTGTCTCAAAGAACGGAGGATTTCATCATGTACCCTCTGAGTGTTGCTGAGTTCGGAACGTGATATGTCAGGGGGTTACTTTTTGAAGGTAAGTATGAATCTGTCGAATGTCAATGTGGGGGTCTTTATTTTTGGCATGTTGTGTAATGCAAAAGAAAGAACTTAAAGTCTGATTTACACGATGCGATTTAATTGCCGGTGACATACTATAAGTGGTCGTAACAATAAAGGTTGCACCATCTAAACAGTGTTTAGATTGTGCAACAACATAGACTTTAAAAAAAATATATAATTAAGAAAACATGTAATTCCACAAGAACTCTTATGGTTTCGCAAAGACTAATTAGTAACCAATTTTCAAGCGGGTGAAAATATCCTCATAAACTCTCCGGTAGTCCTTAAAATATCCTCATAAAAAATCTAAGAAAAACCTCCAGTAGAAATACAAATGACCCATACATCACCTATGAAACAGAAACGTGCGTGTATGATCTGAAAGCCAATTCTCGTAATTAAAACGTTCAAAATCTAGTCGCAGTCTTATCTCGGCGGCAAACAAATGTCAAAAACTTGTCAAAATGTAGGGAAATTAGAGGTATTTTTGACATATTGAGACTGAGATCAGACTGTGAACGTTCTTAAAATTACGAGAATTGCCCCTCTGATGTATGAAAGTAAACGGCAAAAGCAGGATCGTAGCAGGTGGCGTTCTGTAGGTTCTGCCTACTCCCATAGGAAGAAGAAGTGAGTTTATGTATGTGTATAAAACGTGTGTATATGGACTCTCCATCAATCAATCAAGTCAGATTATCACAGTCCACTCCTAAACATAATATCCTCAACTTCAACCAATTTCAACGAAATATCCTCCACTTACACGTACAATCCAAAGTATAGCCATTACCAGCTATAATCGAATCATGAATTCCGGAGGATTACACAAATACGGGGCTAACATGAGTTCAATTAAACTATAGTTAGTTTGGAAACAGATTGGTCGGTGCGTTAGAAATTACGTAAGCTCTGTGTAAGTATGTAGTCACTGATTGTAAAATTGGGTTACCTATAGAGGTAGTAACGTTACCAACTGGAAATTTATTGGAATGGAGTATTTTCACATAATATTTAATTTGTAGCAAGAGTGGCTCGTGGATAAGTAATAACAGCCACACGGGTCGATCGACCACGTTAAGCTGCGCTTGCCACGGTAGGTCTGTGGATGGGTGACCATCTTTACATATCAAGACTAATCAAGACCCCTCCGTGCCTTGGAAAGCACGTTAAGCCGTTGGTCACGGCTGTCATTCTGGATCTTTCGCAGTCGTTACGGGTCGTCAGATGCTCAAAATCTTACAACCAGTCTTACCAAGGGATATCGTATCACCTAGTAACAAGGTTGTGGAAGTCATAGGCAATCGTTTCGTGTAAAATACTGGTATTCAGCTCCATTCGGTGAGACTGGAAGCCGACTGCAACATAGATGGGAAAACGCTTGGCAGATTGATCGATTTAGTTAAAACACAGAATGGGTTATGATTTAAGGATCATCTAAGTATGGATCGTTACAGAATATCAGCTTAAGAAAAAAAATTAAATTAATTTATTTAATATTTTAAGCACACAAATGTACAGGGGACTTATTGCCACAGGCATTTTCTACCAGTCAACCTGTGGGTCATGCAGAGACGAAACAGTTAAATATAAACACGTACCTCACACTACAAAAAAAAAACCACCCGCGTCACCACTTTGTACAGGGGCTGGTGATCAGGCATTTATTATAACAGAAAAATAGGGAAAGCTGCAACCCAAAAACTTGTAGTAATCCCTTCGTCGCCTATAAATACACCCAAGGATAGCAACTAAACATAGTATTTAATACAATTTTGCTCGGAGTTTTTCACGTCATCAACTTTGAAGGATTTCCACCTTTCCCATCCAATTTTAGAATCAGAATTCAATTAAACTCCAGCCAGCATAAAACAAGTTTAACAAAACGATACTGTTGAACATATAAAGTCTAATAAAAATAATCAAAATGCAGCCACGATACGACCATTTATAAAAGGCGGTATCGTACCGATTACCCGACTCATTTAAAATGATACAAGGCTCTCGACGAGCTTGCCAAAATACTCAGGCTTCCTGCACCGAATGGTAGCAGCCGTATTTTGAACGTTACGCGTAACGGGTCAGTCACACGAGGTAAATTTTTACCTCGAATAGGCGAGTATCGAAAGGGACAAAAAAAGAGGTGTCGTGGGACCTCGGTTGCAACGAAGGTCCTTTCGCTGTATATTATGTATCTATTTATACCAATAATACAGCTATACAGCTGAAGAGTTTGTTTGTTTGAACGCGATAATCTCTGGAACTACTGATCGGATTAAAAAAAAATCTTATTACATATGATTGCTCTATTCTTGTAGAAGGCTATACATACATACGACTAGCAGCGCCCCGTGGTATCACCCGCATAAGTTTAGATCCCGTGGGAATATCGGGATAAAAGTATACTATATGTTAATCCTGGTTGTAAACCATATGTGTGCCAAAGTTCATCCAAATCCGTTCAGTAGTTTTTGCGTGAAAGAGTAACAAACATCCATCCATCCATCCACACAAACTTTCACATTTATAATAAATAAAAAAATAAAAATAAATAAATCCCTGGACATTTCACACAGCACCATTTGTCCCATGCTAAGCAACCTAATGCTTGTGTTTTGGTAACAAGATGGCTGATAAACTACTTATATACATTTTTTTTTTTTTGTAAATACATACATATTATAGGTAGAAAAACACCCAGACTCGGAACAAATACATGTAGGTCATACAAATATTTGTTCCGTGCGGGAATCGAACCCGCGACACGCAGCGCAGCAGTCAATCGCTTAACTACTGCGCCAACCGTGCCGTCAAATAATAATAAATATAATAATAATATAATATATATATATATAATATTAGTAGGATTAGTAGGATAAGAAGTAGGATACTCGCCTGTCAAAATGATTGGTTCGATTTTCAAAATTGACAGCGTCCGTGCTCTGTGTAAACAAAAAATCCTACATTTTAAGCTGTCAAATCACAGTTTTTAGGAAATCGCTTTTCGAGTTTCGAATGACATAATCGTGTTCTAGTTTTTGTTTTTTGAGTCACGCGATCGTGATAATACCCAGCACCCTAATTGTGAATAATTCTCAATCTGAATAATTTTGAAGGATATAGTTAATCCATCGCTTTATATATTCGAAAAATGTGTCTGCTCAACTACGTAAATAACGCAATGAATGTGATTGACCTGTCAAAATGAAAGTCATTGCTACTGATAGTGTGTTACGCGATTACCCCGAAGGCTAGTCATGTCTACATTTTGCGTGGCCATTCTCGCCTCGAGAAACTTTCCCCGTGTAAATAAACCTTAATGATTGGTAGGATCTTCTGTAACCGATTTTCGGCGGAATTGTTGGGCCAGATAAGTGTTAATGGATTGTGAAGGGTTCGGGAAGATTTCATAAATTCAATCAACGGGCCTTCAGTAGTATTCGCGTCGACAGCATTTCTAGTGCTGATCTAATCAAGCTTTCGATTTTTATCAATTAAATTAAATGATAGGATGAGTCCTTCTTCCAGTTTTGACGGAACCTATCTAGGGTTCCATCAACACTGGAAGGAGGACGTGTGAGCTCGCGAAAGATGGAAGGAGTGGAGGAAGGCCTATGCTCTGAGGGTCTACTACGAAGTGCAAAGTGCGAATGATCGGATCGGACCGACATGGCCGAACCGAATATTATAGAAAAATGCGAAAAAAGTTCGGACCGGCTCAGTTGGGTCGGGACCATAGTCAATATTCGAAAGAGTGTAGGAGTGTAGGATTGGGACCGACCGAACCAAATAGTAACTTCGTAGCAGGAAACGGCCGAACATTCGGCCGATACTACTTCGGAGTAGACCCCCAGGAGTGCGACAAAATTGTCATTATTCATCAACATCATTTCAGCCCGAAGACGTCCACTGCTAGACATCCCCCTAGCACCTCCACTTCGACCGGTTCTGTGCTTCTCGCATCCAACGGGTTCCTGCGGCCTTCACGAGGTCGTCGGTCCACCTTGTGGGAGGTCTTCCGGTACACAGTCGCCACTCCAAAACCTTTCGGCCCTATCAGCCATCTGTAGTGCAATTCTGTAACCATCTCACCGTGAAAACTTAGGTGAAGTGAGCGTGGAGTGAGCTGTCATTCCAACTAATGCTAGGGATTGACACTACTGACAGCTCACGTCAAGCTCACTTCACTTGAATTTTCACGGTGAGATTTTTACAGAATCGACCGGCTGTTCTGCGAGCAATGTGCCATTATTATTCCTTTAATATTATTGAAAAACTCGGGAAACAGGTAGATTACACAGCATAAAATTGTGTTAAGCATTTACTTCGTTTAAAGTCACATATTCTTTCAAAAGCTTTTATATTTTTAATGGAAAAAAACTGTACAACCCAAAAAATACAGATTTTGTATGATTCACTTTTAACATTACGTAGAAGATAAAAGAGAATGCCACGCCCCGCGCGAGTAGGTATTTGTATTAACTTTTAGGCAAGAGTAACTTAGGCTCGACTTATTCACCCGTCTATCAGTACTTTTAGTGTACGTAATATCTTTGTTCAGATCAGCGAAGCGTTTTCTTGTTTTTAGAAGTATAGAGTCAATTCGTAATAACAATTGCCTACTATCAAAATCGTTTATTTGCATAAAATGTGGTGAGACACATTCCACGATGTAATGACGGCATGCAAATAATTAATAGATACAGTAGGTATGTTGTAACACACATTAATATACAAGTTAATAAAAAATTTTAGGTAATAATTATTTGATTCATCATCATCTGCCTAGCCTTTTCCCAGCTATGTTGGGGTCGGCTTCCAGGCTAACCAGATACAGCCGAATACTATTATTTTACATGAAATGACTGCCTATCTGACCGCCATAACCCAGTTACCGGGCAATACGATACCCCTTGGTAAGACTGGTTGTCAGACTTTCGGGCTTCTGACCTGTGACGACTGTTTAAGATCCACGAGTGACAACCGGGACCAACGGCTTAACGTACTGTCCGAGGCACGGAGGGGTCTTGGTATGTAAAGATGGTCACCCATTCACGGACCAACCGCGGCAAGCGTAGCTTAGCCTGGTCAATCGACCCGTGCGGCTGTTATTACTTAGCCACGGGCCCCTCGGGTAATAATTAATTTATTTTATTATTTATGTACAAACAGTTAAATACATAGGGATACAACTTAATTACAATAATTTTGTGTGTGGCAGTCTCCTTTCTTGCTGTGAAGTGTCATGTTTACACCCAGGTACTTAATAAGTACGCAGTGTACGTGTCTCGTTCGGCAAATCCAGAATACAGCTGCCGCGGGCTTGCTAAATTTAACCGAATGCATAAATAACGAGCTTAATTGGGGGTGAAATCATGCTGCAGTTTTGATGAACAACTCGAAATTTTAAACGGCACCCCAGTTTGTGCAGTTTCATCTGTTAACGGTATTTTTTTTTTTGCTGTTGTTAATTTTATTTACAACGTCAAAGTATACATCGTGTACTATGCATAGAGAGTGAATACGTAAAACTGATATGTTTTTCTTATAAACTCGTGTTGGTATAGCGGTGGTAGCCCAGTGGAGACGACCGTGACTTACGAGTTATAGGTCCTAGGTTCAATCCCTGACAGGCATTTTACTGCTCTCAAAACGGTGAAGGAAAACATCGTGAGGAAATCGGTATGTCCTAAAACCAAATAATCAAAGACATGTAACATCCACTGGGCTCGCGTGGTGGATTACGGCCCACTCCCTCTCACCGAGAGTGTCCCAGCAGTGGAAACATTATAGGCTGATTATATATGATATGTGCTGGTATGGATGGATGAAGGATAGTTGATTTTTAAGCAGTTATGGTGACATATTTTTATAAATCAAAATACATTTATTACCTCCACACGATTATCATATTTAGAATGTAAGAGTCCATTTAAACACGCAAAGGAAATACAAACAATAAAAAAGTACATAAATCCAACAAAATCATGAAAACAATAAAAAATAAAAAAATAACATTCCATCTTTTATGTTTATCTTATAAATAATATCTAATTTTCAATCATTGATAACTTTTTCCGAGGAATAATTTGGAAATTTTGACAGTCATTTCATACAAAAACTGTCAAAAGTCAATTTTATTCCTCGAATAAAAGTTATCTGGCCATGGAAAAATGAGCCCTTAAGCTAACAAAATTGTTAAAACAACAAAAAAAAAAGGCAGCATTTAAGCGGAAATTGCAGAGTTATTTTCAAAACAAATAGCGTAGTCATCTCAACACCTCTCTCCCTTGATTTTGTACATATATATATATATATATATATATTATAGTAATGGTATGTCCTATGTGTATATAACCTATTTATGTATTTGTGTACCTAGTTTTAAGAGTTTCTTTTTTATCATTGTTTTTATCAACCAAAGCACCTGCCATCTAATCTCTTCACCAGCCTTGGTTGACTGATGCCTAAGGCATTAAGTCCGACTTTGTACCTTTTTGTGCGAAAAGTTTAAATAAATAAATAAAGACAGGTCTTTTACGATTTCGAGGCATAATGCTGCGATATTTGAAGAAATACAAAAATGTATAGAATCGAGGCTTGGATATTTTGAATGCCATTTTGTTGATTGAAGTTAAATAATTAAGAAGTGAGATGAATTTTGACCCCTTTATTTATAGACATTGCTTAAAGTTAATAACAATCTCTACTAAACTTTGAGCAATATTTACGTAAGACTGAACAATGTGTAGTTAAATAAAGAAAGAAAGAAAGAAATAAAATGCATTTATTTGGCACAAACTAAAAGACACACAATACACCAGATACATCAAAAAAAAAAAAACAAAAAAAATATATACATATAGGTATATATAAATTGACGACTATTAACCACACATTGTTCAGTCTTACGTAAACATTGCTCAAAGTTTCATCTCAATTCTTAATTTAACATCAAACAACAAAATGGCATTCGAAATATCCAAGGCTCGATTAAAAATTAAGACTACGCCCTATCACAAATGCAATCAATCTAAGTGGTCCATTTTAAGCCTCCTCGCGCCAGGGTCCGTTACCAAAGGGTCCCCAGTCAATTTGATCGAGTTTATGACTTTGACTCTTGTCATTAAGTGAGAACTCGTTAACTGAATTTTATTCTACTACGGGTTGGTAGCTTTGAAATTAGGGGTCAAGTAATATGGTGGAGGCAGTGGGAAAAACGCTATATGGATAAAAAGAAAAGCTGTTGCTAAGCTCATCTAGCGTCGATTGACGTTGCGCAGCCGCTACGGCCCACGCTTGCTTCATATTGACACGATTGTATTGAATTTAACGTCGCGTTGACGCAGCGTTAGGGCCTTTACACACATACGTTTTTCTTGCGGTGAAAAACGCAATTTGTTCGCTGTATGTTGGCACGGTCAGTGTTTGTATGGATCACTATGGAAGCTTCTTGACGGACAAGATTTTTCTACGGCACGGTTTAAACCGTACCACACTTACGCTAGATATAATGGGTAATTAAAATATATATTAAATAACTAACTATTTACACTAGATACTAAATTAAATGACTAACTAACTTACTATACAATTAAATACAAAAACAAAGGACACTTAGGTGTCCAAGTACTCTTCCGCATCGATGTCATCCGGAAACGTGCCCAGAAGACGGGCAGCATTGCCACGTTGAATGGCATTGCTAATTCTTTGGCCAAAGAACGACCCAGCGCTCTGGTTACGTGAAGTAAAATGTGAGTGATGTTGTACAAACACTTCCTACTTCCTACTAATATTATAAACGTGAAAGTTTGTATGGATGGATGGATGGATGGATGTTTGTTACTCGGACTAATAAACGGATTTGGATGAAATTTGGCACACAGATAGTTTATAACTAGGATTAACATATAGGATACTTTTTATCCCGATGTTCGCACGGGATCGAAATTTATGCGGGTGAAACCGCGGGGCGCAATTAGTACTATTATAATTTTTATAGATATTTCAAAAGGAACCAAATAATCCGAAAGTTGGTAAAAAAGAAAATACCCCATTTTGACATTAACTTCATTCCTTTACGTCATATTTTTGTTTGTTAATAGTTTTAGTTAAATCAGGGTATCATATTGTTATTTTTATTTATGTATAAGGTATAAGTTGTCATTTATGTACATATTATTTAAATTCTGAATAAATCTAAGATTCAACATGACAGGAAAGCATTTTAATATTAATAATACCATTTGAAAAATACTTTATTTCTTAGAAGTCTAAGGAAACTACAACCAACTCGCTTCCGCCTATTCCAAATTCCGGCCTTATCGGGCCCTAGGGGCCGAATCACTCAACTCGCCGTCGGGCCGTTGACAAGTCCTCGTTAAAGTCGGCCGATTACCGTGGCCTTTTAGCCTTCGATTTTTTCACAAGATCTATTGCCCCGAAGCTAATGAAGTGTGGAAGGGTTGGGTAATATTTTTTTTAGAGATTATTGATGTTTAACATTTGGTGGGATCAGGGTTCGGAGAAGACGGTAGGGCGGAATGAATTTTGCATAACTTTAATTCTGGAAAATAATACCATAACATAACATCACGCTAAATTCCCAGTTATGTTTAGACCCATGTAGTAGGGGGCGAGCCTATTGGCATCCACCGGACACCAGCCCGCAGCCCGGAGGCTGCTATTGAGAAATTCTAGATGGAAAACCCAATAAAAGCCCGACCCGAGAATCGAACCCAGGACATCATGCTCAGCAGTTGTGCTTACGACCACTAGACCAACTAGGCAAATAATATCATAATATCATGGGGTTAAAATAATTGGAAAGTAATTTTTGTCAGGCATGGACTATAAGTACACAGGCAGACAAATAAATGTTTTGTTAATATAATCGGCAAGCGTAGTGTGGGACGCCCCCCAGTTAGATGGACTGACAACCTTAAAAAGGTGGCTGGGACAGGCTGGATGCGGAAGGCGGAGGACAGGGTATTGTGGCGCAGCCTGGGAGAGGCATATGTCCAGCAGAGATTTGACTGCGAGAGGCTGGGTTGATGGTCACCTATATTGTATCTATTTTTCTGTTGTGTTTTTTTCTTGTCTGTTTATATAATTATGTGTGTACATAAATGGTAAAAAAATTAATGGTAGAAAACAACGAGCAAGAGTTATTATATTTACATGAAAGGATACTTAATGAATACGAAATTGTAGTAGCCAGCATATCCAGCATCGAAAAATGGGACCATTGACGTATTAAAGTGTTAGTCAATCAATATTTTTGTTTTAATATCTCATTAATTGAATTAACATTATTTGATAAGAATCTAATCAATCTAGTTCTAGATAGGTATTTGTTTTCGTTTTTACTTGAAAATAGTTTATCGAAATAGAATTGGGTACATAAGTAATAAACAATCTTCATCATTTTCATATTTAGAAAGAAAGAAAGAAAATACATTTATTTGCGGCAAACATGACGCATAAAAAACAAACACAAAGAAAATAACAAGTTAAGGATTGGGAAAAAATTTTGAAATAATTTAAAAAAAAAAGAAAAAAGAAAGAAAAATATTTATTTCTGCACAAACAAAACGCACAATTACAAGTAAAAAAATAATAATAATAAAATAAAAATAAAAAACGAAAAAAGACATAATATACACATAGTCAAAAGACACGTACTCATGCATAAAAATGTTGACACTTTTGTCTATTGCTCGCTGTCAAGGCCATGGACCAATGACAACTCACATTAATTCCTTCATCATCATCCACAGCCCAACTTCAACCTATTGCTGAGCAAAGGCCTCTCTGTTCAATGTACCACTCACCACGCTCCTGTGATAGCCTCATCCAGCAGGGTAATGGGTTTCATTTTGACAGTTCAACAACATTCATTGCGTTATTTACGTTGTTGAGAAGACACATTTTTCGAACATATGGAGCAATGGATTTGCAATATGCTTCAAAATGATTCAAATTGAGAGCAATAGTGTGTCACGCAACTAAGGTGCAGGTTCTACCTGCGATGGTAACAATGTCATTGTCAATTGTCATTTCACCGCCAGATGACCGGAACTTTTCTTCATAGAGTTTACTTTATCCCTCACTCATAACACATGCATTCTTCTCGATGCTACTTTTCAATTTTCACGTTCAGAAAACATTCATAGAAATAAAATAACAAATTTCCCAGAACTTTAAGTTTTAATCGTTTTGACGTAGTGGGATTTCAATCAATTTCATAAATATGAAACGCGCTAAATTCGATTTTTTTAAACTTTTGAAACGTGTATCCAACATGCAGTGGAGGGGCGTGAAGTTTTAAATTAGACGATTTCCACAAACTATTTTCGATTCTATACAATGATTAACAGTTCGAATTCCATATTTACCTACCTTATTTAATATTCCCATACACATGGATAAACTTTGTTTGTTGTGTGTAATATTCTGGTTTGTTCTTTGAACTAATTTAAACAATAACATGTGTTTGTGTTAGGAGTTAGGTATCCGCAATCCAAATACTAACGACCTTTGGGCTATTTGCATGCTTGTTGTTATAATGCGGTGGTTTAGAGTGGTACCTATCCATTTCAACATTTCTACTAAAATACATAGTCCATTTTGTTAGACTTGAGACCTACTTTGTGAACTCTCTTTTTCTTCTTTTATAGATACCTTATTATGATTACCTGCGTTGAGTTTAAACGGCAAAGGAGGATACCGGCATGTCCCAGAGACAAAAATTTGAAGACATGTGACATGTACCAACTCGAACTAGGCCGGCGTGGTGGATAAAGGCCCACTCCCGCTCCTAAAGAGCAGGCCTGTGTCCCAGCAGTGGAGACATTATAGGCTGATTATGTATTTTATGTATGCCTTGACTTTTGTACGCAATAGGAAGTATCCGTAGGTCTGCTTATTGCGATCATCATGAGAATGTTGCGACATCTACATCGCCACATGCGAACTACGCATCATACTGACGTCACGCAAAGTCCTACATCGCGTAAGCACAGTTTTCCGCGCAACTAGCATATATACAACGTCCCGATATCAATCGTCGGGCAGTTTCCCACCAGACTCGACACCCGCCTGGTCGGCGGATCCTTCCTTGTAAATGGAGGATGAGTGAACTATACACCCTGTTCTTCACACCTCTATAAGACGTATGTTGCTTCAGTATATGTGCAAAAGTCTTGTCGTCAACCGTTTATACAATCAGATGTCGCATCCAACCGTAAAACTGTCTACTGAACAAGTCTAGAAAACAAGTTTTACATTGCCAATTCCTACAATTTCTGCCCCTCCATCTGCAACCAATTTCATCACCAACAAGAAAAATAACAGAAATACGTACAAACTTAGCGCACACAAATGTAGAAACGGAAAAATTGAGGCTCGCATAGCACAGATGTGTGAAACGGTGCCGGCGACAAATTGTTTTATCGAAAATTACTTTCTGGAACGGGAATAGCGGATAAATTTCCATTTTTCTAATGGAACTGAATGGAGCCAGTCCCTTGGAGACGGTGACTGGGGTTCGTTACAATTACTAGATCCAATAAACCGTTGGATTATATTAAAAACTGAACTTGATGACGCGTGCGTTGAGTGCTGTTCTACGCTGTTCAATGTGAATATTGTGACACGTTTATTTATGTAAATAGATCTGCTAAGACATAGTTGGGAAAAGGTTAGGCAGATGAAATGAGATCTGTTAAGACAGAATTGCTTGTGGCTAAGTAATAACAGCCGCGCGGGTACATCGATTAGTTTAAGCTACGCTTGCTTGATTGGTCCGTGGATGGGTGACCATCTTTACATACTAAAACCCCTCCGTGCCTCGAAAAGCACGTTAAGCCGTTCGTCCCGGCTGTCATTAGTGGATCTATGACAGTCATCACGGGTCAGAAGCCCGAAAGTCTGACAACCAGACTTACCAAGGGGTATCGTATTATCCGGTAACTGGCTTATGGAGGTCAGACAGGCAGTCGCTTCATGTAAAATACTGGTATTCAGCTGCATCCGGTTAGACTGGAAGCCGACCGAAAATATTTGGGAAAAGGCTGATGATGATCTCTTAAGACAATTTTACACGTCAATATTTAAAATGCAAATGACGCCGACATTTCCTACCCGACTGATGCCTGAGAAGAAATGCCGAAACAAACTCAGAGGTCATGGTCTCTTTCTTGTGAGTGTGAATATTGGGATGTTTGACTTGGAATGAAAGTTGAATGTTTGGTCGTTTGTATATGACTTATACAAACGACCTACCGCCAAAAACCCTCTAGGCTCTGGCTGGGATGGGCTGGGGGAGCCCAGAGGGTTTTTGAGCAGCATATTCAGGGTGAAAAGTTGATATCTGAGTAGGCGTGGCATGAGGAGAAAACACCGATAGGAGCCCCTTGGTCAGGAGACCACTTCCAGATTTCAAAAAAGGGTAAAAAATAAAGTGATCTTCCGAGCCGTTGATTTCCATGTGATCGTGTGCGGCCTAACCCTTAGTGACTTAAATAAGAAATTGTGGGCTTTCCCCAAATCCGATGACTTTGAAATTTTAAATTTGGACTGTTTTTATAAGGATATTGAGGGCGAATGAAAGTTATTCTGTGCAATAGTGTTACAAGGTTTGATAAGATTCTTAGGGCTGATTTTTCCATCGCCAGATAACTTTTGATTCGAGGAATAAAACTGACGATTGACAGTTTTAGTACGAAATAACTATCAAAATTTCAAAATTATTCCTCGAATATAGTTATCAGATGACCCAGCTGATGATCCAGACGATAAAGATGATGTTAGCAGATGATCTGAGTCCCAGCAGTGGGAACATTAAAGGCGGATTATGGATTATGGAATTATCAGATGATTGAAAAATCGGCCCTTAAACGTCAAAATATGGATTGTAATTTTGATGAGTTTTTAAATAGAATTAAGGTATAAAGAATTCGTGGAGGCGATCGGCAGCGGCGGCGGCCTCTCGCGCCCGGACCTGGTGCAAGCCATGGTCCGGAGCGAGAGGGAGTGGGAGGCAGTCGCCTCCTTCTGCGAAGCAGTCATGCTAGCGAAGGAGGTGGCGGGACGGATGAGGGAGAGAGCCTCCCGTCCAAGCCGCCGCGGGAGACGCCCCGGGCGTCGGGAGTCGAGAGACGACTACCGGCCACCGTAGGCGCGGGCCTGCGGGCGGAGAGCAATGGGTAGCTCACCGCCCGATCAGGACCAGGCCCGTGCCGGACGGCGCGTAAGTGTTCCACGCGCGCCTCAAAGAGATGTCAGCATAATTCGAGGGGCCCCTTAGGGCCGAAGCCTGCCGGGGCAGCGGGATTGTCCGGAAGGGTTACCGCTACCCCGGAACATAAAGGGCGAAGGAAGGAACATGGGTGGGTTTTAGTCAGTAAGAGTCTGACACTCCCTTCCGCTCCACCCAGAGCGGGAGGAGTCATTTGATGATTTCCCATCCCAAAAAAAAAAAAAAAAAAAAAAAAGGTATAAAGAATGCGTCATTAATGAAAGAAAGTTTATTGTTACAAAGAAAATGTTTTTAAAGGGAAAGGCAAAATGGAAATAGGCCGTAGTAATGACCAATTAATTATTTTATCGGACTCACAAAATTTGTCAAAGTTCTTATAATAAAATTATACCTACGAATTCTGTTGTTGTACAGACGCCAGCAGGTCAAGCTACCCGAAACTGTCAAATTTTCCCAATCAACCTTGAACCTTAATGCTTAAGCGATAAACATGAAAATCTATTAAAGAAATTTGACAGATTGTAGTAGCTCGATGTGCTGGCGTCTGTACAAATATTTCGTAGCAAGCTAAAATTGATAAGCTTAGAAAGGCAAATAGGCATTAAAAGACTGATCCCTATCTACTGAGCTTCTAGGTTCTAAGTTGAGTTTAAGTTTCCTGACCTTCGCTTGGGGTCACGAAAATAAATTAATCTCCAATATTGAAATCAGGTCAAAAAGATATTAAATATAAAAACTTTTATCAAAAGCCGATATCCTCAAGAATACAAATTATTATAATTTTACGCTCATTTAGCCATTTCGGATGAGGAAAATATCAATGAACCGATTTCTTGACTAAAGAGGTATTTTCTTGACTATAAAGGTAGGCAAAAGCTATTGATCCCACCATATGTAATCACTACCTGGTCTCGTGGTCGCAAGCGTGACTGCCGAGCTCGGTCCTGGGTTCGATTCCCGGATCGGGAAAAGTGTTACTGAATTTTTCTATTAGGAATTTCTTAGTTATCCCGGAGTTTAGAAGTTAGCGGTGTGATGCCCCCGTGCCTCGGGGAGCACGTTAAACAGTTTGCCCTGAGCCTGATCTCTCTTCGTTTGTGTCAGACTGCCCTCCCATCGGACTATGAGAATGAGGTAAAAGAGAGTGCACATGTCTCTGCGCACACAATTGTGCACTATAATGTCTCCCGCGCCGAAGGCTGGTCTCCGTTGAGATTGGCCGCCGTGACCGAAATACCATTTTAAGCACTTTTTTATTTTATGTATATCAGTACCATAAAAGTTACAAATTTTTGAAAAATACGATTGCAACGGAAACCCATATGTCATGTTTGAGACAGATACTGATGCCGCGGTCGGCATGGCCACCTGATGGGCCCAACTAATATAGTACAATATAATACCTTTGCCATCGACTCGAAAAGAAAAAGAAGGTAGATACATTGTCCAACTCTTCGAGGAGTTAAAGCTTCTGGAATTCGCGTCTTCATTTTGTTTTTATTATATTGATAGACCGTTTGAACTGCGTGGTGGGCATTTAAAACAAGTGTGAGGCCTTTATAGAGCGACTGAATCAAGAATTCGATGTAGAGAGGTACTCCTGGATACGGCATGCACTTTGAGGAGTTTCCTCTTGCTGGGAGCCTGATCACCGGTAATTTAGACCCCATACCGGATGCGTAAATTACTATTTTCTAAACTAATATAATTATAAAGAGAAAAGATCAGACTTTTTGTATGTTTGTTTATAACGCTTTCAATATACGGCTGAACGGATTTGGATGAAATTTGGCTCAGGTAGATCATGACCTGGATCCTGCTATAGAATACTTTTTATCCCAATATTCCTACAGGATCGAGACTTATGCGGGTGAAACCGCGGGCGAGTATTGAAGACTTACAGAATTTCTATATTCTCTCCCTCTCAACTCCTACAATACCTACGGGAAATCAGAAAAGGACTACTTGAGTACTTTTCCACACCTACAACGTATTTAGCCAATTCTCAGTAAATGCCGAAAGCTGTAAGCTGTAAGCTGAAAATGTTTAAGAAAACTTTTCCTACGAAATAAACGAAGGAAGTCGTAAACGATTCATGTACGCAAAAGGGATTCTATTTCCTTGAACAATTTCTCAGGCTTTATTGAAAAAACTGATTTTATATCTTGTTTATTTATCTAACATTAAAATTGTCGTGATGGTCCAATGGTGAAAGCCTCGCCTCTCATGCACGAGGTTGTCGATTCCAATCCTCATCATCATCATCCAGTCCAGTGCTTCCCGCGTCCAGCGGATTCCTGAAGCTTTCACGTGGTCATCGGTCCACCTTGTAGGAGACCTTCCAACACTACGCCTTGCGGTACGCGGTCGCCACTCCAGAAACTTTTGACCTCATCGGCCATCTGTTCTGTGAGCAATGCGCCCTGCCCAATCCTAGCAAGAACCAATATGTACATTCTGAGTTTATCAAGGAAAACATCGTGAGGAAACCTGGATATATAATTAATATAAGTCTGATATCGCCAACCCGTCTTGAGCAAGCGTGGTGATCAATTCTCGTGCCTGTTCTGTATGAGAAAAGGCCCTTGCCCTGCAGTGGGATATTAATAGGCTGGTATTATTATTTATCCAATACGCGGGATGACCTATATTGTTAATATTTACTTGGATATAGTATCCTTGACTATTTTTTTATATCTTCACTAATATTCTCTTGGTTATCATATCGTTTTATAAAAAAAGCGGCCAAACGCGAGTCGGACTCGCACACGAAGAGTTCCGTGCCACAAGGCAAAAAACGCGGAAAAAAGATTTTAGTTTTTTTTTTTTTTTTTGTTATGTTGGTATTAGAAATAATCAAAATTCAACTGTCTACCTATTAATATTCATGAGATAAAGCCCGCTGACAGATAGACAAACAAACGAAGGCTTAGTTATTACTAAGCCTCCGTCCGTCTGTCTGTCTCCCAGTCCCGTTGGCACCCTCGGAACCCTTAATTAGAATTTATTAAAGTTCATCGTTTCGAGAAGTTTGTTATTAGGAGCCGAAATATCAATATTGCTTTTACTTTCACTAAAACAGTTTGTCGACTTTTGAAATATCTGCATCAAGTTGCTCAAATAATTAAAGCATCCCATAACTCTATCTACCAGAGAGTACAAAATCAGTACGGGTGTACTTCACCCGCAATACTCGTACCAGGAAAACTGAAGCCATATATCGCCAAAATCAACAGAGCAACGTTTCAAACATAACGTATGAGTATGTACGAGTTAAATAATATGAGCAGTATTCCTATAGGAAAATAACTCACCACCATTTCAAATTCACCTCCGTGCGAATCGCTCCGCTGAAAGATCTGCTCGTTCCCCTAATGAAACGTCGAAATTTAACCACGTTTTACTTATGTGACATAGAGTAAAAGAGACCAGTTAGACAAAATGTTTAGCTGTACAGACGCCAGCTACCCGAAACTGTCAAATTTTCCCAATCAACTTTGAGCCTTATGATTTAGCGATAAAGTTGAAAATCTACTAAAGAAATTTGACAGATTGTAGTAGCTTGATGTGCTGGCGTCTGTATATTTCTGGCGATGTAAGTGAGATGGATGGTTGTAATTTGTGGTAATTGTTTTAAATTGTCGAATGTGCTTGTAGGTACGCACGATGACGTACCAAGATATACATTTCCAGTATAAGCTGACTTCTCAATGTACGAAAATCTTATACATACAAGGTCAGCTAAAACTGGAAATGTATAGCTCGATATGTCGTCGGGGGTACACAGGTAGAATTTTCTCATATTCGAGAATTTTAATGAGTAATATAACCGTTTACATAAGATTGCTTGAAAATTAAGAACAAAATGTTTGTGAAATATGTCCAAAGTTAATGAAGGTATAAACGAGGTAATACATGTCAACAAGAACCATTTATAATATAGACTTCAGTGTTATCCTCAAGAAAAGGAGGAACCTCAAGAAAAGGAGGTACCTTTTCTTCTCAACTTAATTTTTTAAATTAAACGATTAAACACCGCCACGTATGAATCGATTTCAAACCGATGAATCTATCGGATAGATATGCCTTTAAGCCATTGTATTTGATCAATGAAAACCTATACCTCATCGAAGAATTGAGGCAAAGGCGCAGGGTTATCGATGACAGTTTAATTGATAGTCTAGAAGTGTAATTGTAATCGAGAAATGTTATCGTAATTGATTACTCTTAGTTAATTGGATCGAAAAACAAAGTCAGTATTCCAGTCATTTACAAAATAGCTTCTGCCCGCGACTTCGTCCGCGGCTAGGCTAAAAGGCTAGGCAGATGATGATAGTAGCTGCACAGAAAATTGCTACATCAGAATCAGTTCATTATCTACCTTGCCTTTTCCCAACTATCTCGGGGTCGGCTTCTAGTCAATCCTGATGCAGCTGAATACCAGTATTTTACATGGAGCGACTGCCTATTTAACCTCCACAACCCAGTTACTGGGTAATACGATACCCCTTGTTAAAACTGGTTGTCAGACTTTCGGGCTTCTGACTACTCGTAACGACTGTCGAAGATCCACGAATGCCAGCCGGGACCAATAGCTTTACGTGCTTTCCAGGCACCACCTCCGTGCCAGGCTCGGCATGTAAAGATGGTCACCCATCCACAGACGTAGCTTAACTTGGTTGATCGAACTTTGCGGCTGTTATTATTTAGCCACGCCTCCCTCTTTATCGTTTCTCAATCAAAAGTTTCTTCGAATTTCAATTTCTGTGCCGAAACTTTATGTTGCTACAATTGTTATTTCACGCACACTTGCCATCAATTATTATGATATACCTAATCTACCTTCGCGATTAATTCGCCAAACATGTAAACAAATATGAGTTATTGGAAATATAACTTTAATTCCTACACAATAAAGTTCAGTTTACAATACAACTTCAAACATTTTAAAATAATGCTTGTCACTCTGAAATCAACTTAATTTCTACTTAAATAAAGTTGATATTTGCTTAACTTGAAATAAAATCAATTGGAAACGTAGATTTGAATAGACCTTATACTGTTAACTTTTACTCACTAGCAAAATTTATCACAGATGGAAACTGAGTCTAGCGACACATCTACGGAAACTACGAGACGGAAGGCACCGCGTGCACATCTTCAATGCTTAGTACATTACATATGACACCTCGAGCAGAAATTACGTCGCGTAATTTGCACACAAAACAATATTTACTATTTATTATACCGGTACTAAAATACTAAACAAATCAACCAAACACTTCAGTACAGAAAACCTCCACACTTTAGGTGCTACATCTTCAACATCAAAACACACACTGATATTGTGACGTCATTAGACGGTGCTAGTGAAGCGGAGACGAAACTCGGGCGCCATGTTTTCCGAGCAACTTGACGGACCATCAACTCCCTCGTATGAATACCGGGTAACCGCTGTTTTATGGGCGACCAACTTTTTGACGCCAGGCGACGTCTTTGCGGGGAGATATGGAAAGTCTTTTTTGATGGGTCGACATAGTTTGCGATGCCTATTCTACCTTCATCCTTCATTTAGTGTTTTTTTTTTTCTGATAGTGTCATCAGTGTGGTCTATTTTTTTTTTCTGATACTGTAATCAATGTGATCGATTTTTTTTTTCGAGTGTCCTTGTTGCAGTCTACTATAGCAGTGTTCATAATCTCAGATAATTCACATTCCATTGCCACTTAATCAGAAGGCCAATTCTCGTAATTTAAAACGTTCAAAATCTAGTCGCAGTATCAGCTCGGCGACAAAAAAATGTCAAAAACTTGTCAAAATGTAGGGAAATTAGAGGTATTTGTGACAGATTGAGACTGAGATCAGACTGTGAACGTTCTTAAAATTACGATAATTGCCCCTCAGTTATCTACTTTAGAGAAATGTATTCTAAGTTGATTTTTGAGCGACCATTACTGACAAAAAGGTCCCAATAAGATTTTAGTCGCAATGGAATTTGAACTTTATTATTTATGGGCATTCAGTTTGTTGTTCCATAACTTAGTTCTATAGGTTTAACCGTGTCTTGTTTTCAATTGGTAGAACCTAGAGGTATCAATTTACAACTGGGTGGCAATAATCAAAGTAACGATAACGAGTTTCGCTAGTACTAAGAAGTAATGTACAGTTGCGAAAGATTTTTAGGAGAATATTCGTAGGTAGATTAAATACGACGAAATCAAATACACCTATAGTTAATTTACAGTTAACTTGATTGGCCAATAACGCTAATATCTCGGCAAAATGAACTATAGAAAAAAGACCATTATATTGAAGTTTTTGGTGGCTTTACAACAGCCGACAAAAACTTCCACTGAAATGTCGCACCCCAGCACCTAAAAATAAAATAAGACGATTAAACGTAAAAGAAATAAATGGCAATCGAAAAAGCCACTCTAGTAGCACACGTAATCTACAACCCGATTGACACCTCTAAACAAGAAACTCGCCACAAACGATATTAATTTTCCCGAACGAGAGCCACTCGACTATCGGTACTATCGATTATCGATACGCGCTGTTGACACTCGATAGCGGTCTTTTCATTAGTTCTTTGTTATTTTGACAAGTTCGAAACTTGCGAACAAGTTGTGAACTCGATTCGAATCGATCTCGATTATTATTTCTGGTTGGTGTATTTTATCTAAAATTTAGAGGAAAATCATCAAGTTAATTTTGTACGTAAGGGATAAGATTTACAAGTTGATAACTTTACTTTTAGTTTGAGGCTGAGATGATGAGAACAGTTCGTTTTAAAAGTGAACTTTATCAGAGGAGATTTTATTACAACTTTAGTATGGCCATAAAATTAATTCTGTTACCACGGGCACTGGTCGGTATTTTACGCTCATAATTTTATGTTTCATTTAAGAAAATAGCCGACTAACCAGTAATATCGAAATTTTTCAAATAACAAGTGAGTTTGTTTTCATGACTCCAGTTTTACCTATGGGGTCAATTTAAATTTGTTAGCGAAACTCGACAGATGTGCTAAACACGATAAAAAAAAAAGATGTTTTTTATTCTGGGTCAACGACCGTAGGTAGTGTGGTTACTTGAAATATCAGTTTTTCTTAATGTAAATTTGGCTGACGTGATTAGTATTGATAACAAAACACGATAAAATAAAAAAAAAAAACGATTGTGCCAATTAATTCTTCAAGTTACTAAAAAGAGGTCGCTGACCCCAAAACAAAATTCAAAATAATTTTTATTTTCGATCCATTACGTCTGCGGAGTTTAACTAATTGATTTAATTTAACCTTGTAAACTTAAAACATGTTACATCGTGTATAACTTCACCAATTTGTACCTACAGGAGTAGGGAATAGGGGATAGGATCCTCCCTTATATCTCTCAACAAATATTTTGATGTCAAAACAGCCCACAATATTCACGGTCAAAATCTAAACACAAAAAATTCCTTTTACGGGTCACTGCTGAGTACTATAAAACTTTTATGACTCAATTTCGCGTACACTTCATTATCGGGCCCGTCACGAAGCAGTGTGGCTTTTCCGTCACGTCCTTACACACACTTCCTGTTTATTACAAAACGAAGTCGAATTTGCCTCATTCGTTAGTAGGCAGGTACTTTTTTTTTGTACTGTACCATTTTCTGTTTTTATGACGCAATTTAATGTTGTATTAACGACTCGCATTCCGGATTGAATGGGAAACTGAAAATAGTGTTTGTTGTTCCAGTTGTTACGGTACTACACTTTTCAGTTTAATGGTGTAATTACTATGTTACTATTTGTATCGAGTAATAAGAGTGTTTTTATTGTTATTTTATTCACTGTGCTTTCAAAATAAGACGTGTTTTTTAACGATTTTTATTTCTATTTTAATCGATTCAAGATGAGCTTACGTGTCCTCTTACTTAATCCATACGTTGTTGGTCGCAAATTCTCAGTGTACTTTCGAGCGTTAACACAATATCATTTTTTAGTTGACTGCATAATTTTCTTTAAAACGAAACGTCGATTATTATAGTGAGAGCAGAGGTGGGTCAGGGGTATTTGCCCCGACTTACGAGTTGTAGATCGAGAGTTGGAAACCAGGCAGGCACTTTACTTTGTATATTTAATTTCATCACCACTGCTCTCCAGACGGTGAAGAAAAACATCGTGAGTAAACCGGCATGTCCTAGAACTAAAAATTCGAAGACATGTGACATCCACCCCAACCAACCCGCACTGGGTCCGCGAGGTAGATTACGGCCCACTCCTTCTCACATAGAAGAGGTCTGTGTCCCAGCAGTGGGAATATTATAGGCTGATTATGTTCTTATTGTATTCATATTGAAGCGAAAATGAAAGTGGGAACGTTACCAGTAATGTTATTCTGTAAAAATTACACCGTGAAAACTTAAGTGAAGTGAGCGTAAAGTGAGCTGTCAATAGTGTTAATCCCTAGCATCTACCGATCGATTCTGTAAAAATCTCACCGAGAAAAGTTAGGTGAAGGGAACATAGAGTGAGCTGTCAATAGTGTCAATCCCTAGCATTTAGTTGGAATGACAGCTCATTCCACGCTCACTTCACCCACGTTTTCACGGTGAGATGGTAACAGAATCGCACTGCAGGTGGAATGACCACTCACTTTAAGCTCACTTCACCTAAGTTATCACGGTGATGTTTTTACAGATTAGCACCGCAGTATCGTTACTCCTTTGTTCGAAGCGATAACGTGTCGCATTGCATGCATTGTTTATATTTGTTGATATATTCAACTTCACCTGTGCTAACTGATTACATCGCCCTGTTTTGACCTAGTTTCCCTTACGACACTGGCCAGGCATGTTTGCATACAACATGTCGTGGTTTTTTTGTAACGCCTTTACATAAAAGGCAAATGTGAGTGGACTGGAAACGCCGGGACACCCTAGAAGGACATACCTTAACTATACGAGTACCTTTTTGGTGATGCTCTTCAGAAATCTTAAATGTGTAGTACTCGCAATTAGCGTGCGTGTTTGACCAGAAGGCCAATTCTCGTAATTTAAAACGTTCAAAATCTAGTCGCAGTCTCATCTCGGCGACAAACAAATGTCAAAAACTTGTCAAAATGTAGGGAAATTAGACGTATTTTTGACAGATTGAAACTGAGATCAGACTGTGAACGTTCTTAAAATTACGAGAATTGCCGCTCTGATGTATGAACGTAAACGTTACAAAAGGATCGTAGCAAATGGCGTTCTGTAGTTTTTGCCTAACCCCATGGGAAAAAGGATAATACTGAGAAAATTCTTATTAGAAAAACCCATTAACACTGTCCAACCTTAGAACTGAATCCTAGACCTCATGCTCAGTAGTAGTGCTTGCAACCATAGACCAGTGGCAGTCAGTAACAGCTAATCGGCTGTTGATAGTAAGTGCAGCTGACTTTTCTTTCTCCCAAATATAAAATGTTTTCGACCTCAATCTGCCAAGCCTTTTCCCAACTATGTTAGGGTCGGCTTTCAGTCAAACCGAATACAGTTGAATATGGAGCAATTGCCTGTTATCCACAACCTCGTTACTGGGTAACATGATACCCCTTGTTAAGAAAGTTGAATAGTTGTCAGATTTTTGGGCTTCTAATTACCAGTAACGACTGTCAAAGATCTACGAATGACAGCCGGGACCAACAGCTTAACGAGGCACGGAGGGGTCTCGGAAAGTAATAGATGGTCACCCATCCACGAACCGTCCGCGGCAAGCGAAGCTTAACCTTCGATTGACCTGCTGTTATAGTTTAG
Organism: Apamea monoglypha; assembly: GCA_911387795.2. Lineage (NCBI taxonomy): Eukaryota > Metazoa > Arthropoda > Insecta > Lepidoptera > Noctuidae > Apamea > Apamea monoglypha. The sequence goes on from OU426925.1 coordinate 17,896,748, forward strand.
CCACGGGCCCTTCATGAAATTTTTTCACGCTGTAAAATAAAAATAAAAAACTGTTTGCAAAAAGTCACTTACAAAATGCCAGCTTAGTGAGCTTCGGAGCAAAAGTTGAAGCTTTTTCCAATATTACTTATTTGATTCATCAAGCTAACTTTGAAGCATTTCTCACCCTTTCCTCCCCTTGGAAGTCCATTGCTCAAGGGTTGTTACATAACTCCATTCCCCTAGGGTTTGCACTAACCTACGTGAGACGTCAAATATAATAAGTTGGTATGGATGTGTGAGTTTAATCATGTTATATTGAACTAGCTGCGCCCCGCTTTTTCACCCGCATAAGTTTTAATCCCGTGGGAATATCGGGATAAAAAGTATCCTATATGTTAATCCTGGTTATAAACCATCTGTGTGCCAAATTTCATCCAAATCCGTTCAGTAGTTTTTGTGTGAAAGAGTAACAAACATCCATCCATCCATACAAACTTTCACGTTTATAATATTAAATTAATAGTAGGATAGGCAGTAGGATTGCCAGTAAAAGGAAGGATATATATATTATATTTATGTACGTACGTGTACCTATTCCTTGCAACTACATGTGGCTTCTCTCTTCTTCGTCGTTCCTCATTGAATGCCACCGCGATCATTCATTTCATTTATTCAATAACAATTTACATTGTGTCTGAATGTTTTACAAAGATAATTTTAATAATACGCAAATAATTAAAATAATAACAACAAGTTGAACACAGAATTAAATCAGTGCAATACAATCTTATTACCTACCTACATTAATATTATTTACATTCATAAAAATTCAAAATTAAAAACAAAATGAAAATGAAAATAAAAATAAAATCACGCGTTGTCCGCCAACAATAGATCTATTGTGTCTGTTTCCTGGCAGTCAACGTGTATGCTCGAGGATTACGAGCACATACGACACGTCTCCAAATTATGCGGTCTTCTGCAGTGTGGACCGCACGGTAGATGTTCGCCGGTTGTGGGTACTACGCACCTGACCTTTCTGAAGAACATCACCAATAAGGTCACTATATGTGTCCCGGCGTTTCCACTCACATCTGCCTTGTTAGTCCTACCTTTTGTTAGTCCCCTTTCATTCATCCTCTCAACATAGAAGGATGTAGAAATAATAAATAGGAATAGCCTTTTGATACAGGTACCTCATCAAATAGTCCTATTTATCTATAAGAGTAATTCAATATATTTATTCTGTCAGCCATTTCCACTACGACTCTTGTAAAACTAATATTAAAATGCAAAATGTCGTCCCGGAGTGTTCTCTTGAAAGTTAAACTGTGTTCCAACAGCAAACTTAATCATAAGAAAATGTAACAGGAGTTGAAAAAGCTGTTTATATTTGTAATCAGAGCAATGTTTACGAGATAGTGAAGGAAAATAAGTTATGTGACACTTACTATACTTGTGCGGGCTTTATACAGGTGACAATAGCCGCACAATTTTCGCCGCACGACAAACATTGGGTGTCTAAATGACATTTCGGTTAGGCCGCAGATGAATAAAATCACAAGTTCCATAGTATTTTTTTTATTTATGGCATCTCGCAGTTCAACCTATGAGGTTGACGTCTGCTTAACCGGGTTTGCCTGTGGATGACTCAATAAACTAAGGGCACCCCCGTATTTTTTTTTTTTTTCTTTTTTTTTTTTCGGGTGGGAAATCATCACATGACCCCTCCCGCTCTGGGTGGAGCGGAAGCGAGTGTCAGACTCTTACTGACTAAAACCCACCCATGTTCCTTCCTTTGCCCTTTATGTTCCGGGGTAGCAGTAACCCTTTCGGACGAACCCGCTGCGGCCCCTCACGGGCTTGGTCCTGATCGGGCGGTGAGCTACCCATTGCTCTCCGCCCGCAGGCCCGCGCCTACGGTGGCCGGGAGTCGTCACGCAGCTCCCGACGCCCGGACCGTCTCCCGCGGCGGCTGGGACGGCAGGCCTCCGCCGCAATTTGCCGCGGGAGCGGACTTTTCCCCCGGCGTAGTGCCTCCGCGCGCCACTCATACAGGCGCGCGAGGACTATCGCCTCCAGATCCCATGGCGGCAGTCCGGCAAGGAGGCTTGCCGCCTCGCCCGAGATCGTGCGGTAGCCCCGGATGAGCCTTACGGCTACCACCTTCTGGGGCGCGTTCAGGTAGTGGGCGGCTCACCGCCACAGTGAACGCCCCCACACCGGGGCCCCGTATAGGGCCATGGACCGCACGACCCCCGCGTAAAAGGGCATCCCCTGTGGGGTACTGACAGTTTTAGACAAATTCTGCTTTGTACGCAAAGTAGTTCGATCAAAAAAACTTGACTTAAAAGTGGTGGCCCATTGAGAACAGCCCCGACTGAGGTATTGAAAGTCGTGGCTTAGAACCCACACAGACACTTTCTGTTATTTATTTCATCTCCACTGCTCTCAAAACGGCGTAGGAAAATATAATGTGAGTGCATCTAGTAACCCACACTGGGCCCGCGTGGATTACATCCCACTGAGTGGATTATAACAAAACAAAAAAGAAATATCTCATAAAGCTGTTCCTCCATTCTACGCAAGTTCTATATCTAGATATTTTATTTTAGGATTTAGAAACTTTACTCATTTCATTACACCTGTAGGTAGGTAATAAAACTTATCACATTATGGCCGCCCGTTTTGACATCTCACTCAGGAGGCATGTGCCTCAGCAGTGTGAACGATATAAGCTGGTTATTATTATGCTACTGAGGTTGAATAAAAGAAGATTATTATAGGAGTACCAAATTCAACAAATTGTAGCCACCAAATTGTGTGGAATGCAACTTGATTGAAAACTTGTTTATCATAATTATTATCAAGGAGAGTATCCGGAACGAGCCGGAAAGACGAGGTTTATATATTATAGTATTTAATAGTTATATGTGTGTGTGTTATGTGTGACCCATCCGTGCCTCGGAAAGCACGTTAAGCCGTTGGTCGGGCTGTCATTTGTGGATGTTTGACAGTCGTAACGAGTCGTCACATGCCCGAAAGTCTGCCAACCAGTCTTATCAAGGGGTATCGTATTACCCAGTAACTTGGTTGTGGAGGTCAGATAGGCAGTCGCTTCATGTAAAATACTGGTATTTAGCTGCATCCGGTTAGACTGGAAGCTGACCCCAACATAGTTGGGAAAAGGCTAGGCAGATGATGATTAATTTAATAGTATGTGCGAGACTGGGGTAGGTAACAGCGTCCTTGCTGCTCCTGCTTTGGAAGCAGCCAGCATGCCGTACAGGCTCGTAAATATTGGTATTCACCGCAGAGGTAGTGTAAGATACTTTTTAGTTGTTTAGGAGTAAGTAAATTCGATTTGTGAGGATGAGGGTGGCATAATCTGTTTAGATTAAAAACCTCTTTAAAATAAAAAAGAGAAAAGAAAAAAAAGACATTTTATCTATGCCAATATTTACACTAGAGTTAATGCTACAAACATCATAAATTACCCTAATTATATAGACCTACATGACTTAAATCATCATTAACATCAACCCCACTTAAGTATAAAGAAAATAATTGGCAAACTTTGCCAATATACATTCATTTCTCGATCGATTTCAACGAATATTATTCGTTTATTTGTTTGCCAAAGGATAATGACTGGAGTTCGACCATTCCGAATCAACTATTCACATTTAGGGGCAGTTGAAAACAAGCCTATACAGAATGATGGATAGTAATCGTGTTTATGTTAAAGTTTTACGAAAATAATGATGTTTTTGATTTTGTGGGGTGGTTGGGAATAATGATATATCTGTTTGATTTTATGGAGACGTGTAATGGATAAGTGTAATACTTTTTTGTAGAGAAGGGCCATTTTTTGTGTTCCGTACCTCAAAAGGAAAAACGTACCCTTAGAAGATCACTCTGTTGTCCGTCTATCTGTTCGTCGGTCAAGATCCCTTTTTCTCAGGAACGTGTGGAGCTCCTCAATTAAAAAATATCATAACGTATACCGTTGGTTATTAAAAGTGTAGAAAAAGAAAAACAAAAGGCAGGCAGTTACATACAATTCGTCATCTACCTAGCCTTTTCCCAACTATGTTGGGGTCGGCTTCCAGTCTAACCGGATGCAGCTGAATACCAGTATTTTACATGGAGCGACTACCTATCTGCCCTCCACAACCCAGTTACTGAATAATACGATGCCCCATGGTAAATCTTGGTAAGCTGGGCACTTCTCCAACGTGTGTGCTGCGCCGTATCCTCCGGGCAAGCCTCACAGTGGTGACACACCGGTGTCTGTTCCCGACCTATACGACACAGGTACTTCCCAAAACAGCCGTGGCCAGAGAGTACTTGCGTCAGCCGGAAGCTGAGGGCGCCATGCTGCCTCTCGACCCAACCCTCCATGACAGGTCTTACCGCCGCTATAACGGTGTGCCCCGTAGTAGGTTGCGTCTCGCATTTCGCTCTCAGGGCCCGTTGGAGCTCAGACCGCCGTGCTTTAATAACTCGAGGCAGGGGTCTGTCGCCACGCTCCAGCACCTCCCCACGCCATTGATATAGTGACGCGAGTGCTCTCGCCTCTGTAGGCGAGAGCACTCGCCGCCACCCGCCTTGAGACCTGGGTCCCAAGGCGGGGATCCGGCCAAGAGGGTTGCCGCCTCGAATGAGCCCCTTGGTAAGCCTAGTTATCAGACTTTCGGGTTTTGACGACCCGCAACGACTGTCAAAGATCTATGAATGACAGCCGGGACCTACAGCTTAACGTACTTTCCGAGGCACGGAGGGATCTTGGTATGTAAAGATGGTCACCCTCCACGAACCAACCGCGGCAAGCGTAGCTTAGCTTGATCGATCGACCCGTCCGGCTGTTATTAGTTTACTTAGCCACAAGCCCCTCCAGTTTACCGTGTGTGCATAAATAATAAACATAACACAATTGTAAGATTTCTTACTGAGCATCAAAACATAAAATAAATAATATTTACATAAGGTATGTTAAATGTATACTTGCATATTAAAGCCAATTAATACATTTATAATCACAAACCACAAATCATTAACCTAAAACAAAATAATCAAACATATAAATGCTGAACACATTAGTGAAATTCAATTTGAAGAGTAAACAAATAAAGTTGAAACTAAAATAAAAGCAAATTAACGCGTTAATCGGATTTCTGAGCTAGTAATTAATGTGACTGCGACATTATTAATTAAGACCCCGGTTTAGTTTGGGTATATACGTGTGGGTTTTGAAATGGCAATTAAGGGCCAGCTTATATTAAATTAGGGATAGGACGACGTGATGCGACCTCAAATAGAAATAGGATGTTTTCTTTCCTGAGTAAATCTTTGCAGCTCAGCAGCTCTGGACAAAGAGAGGTGGAAAGAGGAATAGGGAGGCCTTTGCCCAGTAGTGGGACATTATTGGCTAATAAAAATTAAAAAAGCTTATAGACTCATACCTCTATAAGCTTTTTTTGTACACACAGAGTGACAAGGTCACTCATCCTCCATAGAAAAGGGAGGATCCTCCGACCAGACGGGTGTTTTGTCTGGCGGCCCAACGATTGATGTTGGGAAATTGTATCTATGCTCATTGTGCGGTAAATGATGCGGATAAGGATATCAGTATGACGCGTTGTTCGCATGTGACGTTGTAGATACCGCTACATAGGCATAAGGACCACTTACCAGAAGGTCGTAGTTGCAAGCGGGTACTCTATACGTGTGAGCACTATGTACCTACTTGCTATAAAGCTACCATTTACTGGGTATGTCTTTCATTGACTTGAATGTGCTAATTGCGCGGTAAACTCTGCTTGCGAGATGTAGGATTCAACTCAACTAGGTCTACTCATGTGCCAAATTTTATCCAAATCCCTTTAGCCGTTTGAGCGTGAAAGCGTAACAAACAACCTTTTTTTCTGGGTGGGAAATCATCATATGACTTCTCCCGCTCTGGGCGGAGCGGGAGGGCGTGTCAGACTTTTACTGACTAAAACCCACCCGTGTTCCTTCAGTTGACTATGCCAGGGGCCACGGCATCTCTTTCAAACAGCCCGCGGCCCTGGCAGGCATCGGACCTAGCGGACCCCGTCAGTTCGAGCTGACATCTCTTTGAGGCGCGCGTGGAACACAACGCGCCGTTGATCCGTACCTGGTCCTTGCCGGGCGGCGAGCTGCCCATTGCTCGCCGCCCGCAGGCCCGTGCCTACGGTGGCCGAGAGTCGGCTGGTAACTCCCGACGTCCAGGGCGTCTCCTGAGCCGACTAGGGGCGTGAGGGCGCAGAGATTGCCTCTCCCTCACGCGCTCCGCCTCCTCCTTTGCGAGCATTACTGCTTCGCAGAAGGAGGTGACGGCTTCCCATGCACGTAACAAACACCCTCACTTTCGCATTTAAAATAGTAATTAGGATTTTATGAACCAAAGGCCAAAACCAGGTCGTCTTAAATCGGATTTGGAAAACGAAATGCTAGCTGCTGAAAACCACCAGTCTCAACTGACTAAAAAAGGGTAAAGGCATACATTTGAAACTTTCCTGAGAAACCAAAATACCCATGGAAACTCAAAGCAGGAGTTCAGAGACCCTGGAGATCACGCATGCCTGGTGCAATGAGCGAGCCATTGTGCGCTTTTATATTTTTTTTCGATAATATTGTTGGGAATCGAACCCAACACAACGCCTTGCTCTCGGCCTGCACGCGCAGGCAGCGTAATCAGCACGTCATCGGCAAGCTGAGGCACGACACGGCTCGGCCCGATGATCACACGCTTCTACCGACTCCACCGGGACGGAAGATACTCCTAAAGTCCTAACTTAATTTATTTATTTATTTTTACCATTTATGTTCACACATTTAGACAGAGAAGAAAAACAGAACAGAAAAAATTTGTACAGAGGTGATGCTTATTTTACAAGAAATCTCTTCCAGCACACCCGAGACAGGACAATAGATACAGAGATGTGAACAGCGTGTGAAATAGTAAAGGAGACAAAAAATAATACGTACAATCAAAAACAATTCACTTCAAAATTTTAAGTGAATTGTTTTTGATTGTACGTATTATTTTTTGTCTGTCTCTTCTGTTTTTTTCTCTGTCTAAATCTGTGAAGTTGAAAAACTAAACAAAAATTACCAGAATATACTAACATACATACAAATAAACATACATACTTCTAAAATAAATATCACTAATAAATATCACACACAAGAATGATAATTTATTGATGATGATTTATTGTTTGTCCGGGAAGTTTATATTTTTAATAAGAACGGCAATAAAGCATTGCCCCTAAAATACAGTCGTCGCTTTCATTGCTCCTCGCGCTAACAATATCGTCACATTAAAAATTATAAGAGCGCGCAATGAAACAGTCTTGGTCTAGTTCTTTAATATTACTAACTGTACCCTGCTGTTTCACCCGCATAAGTTTCGATTCCGTTGAAATATCGGGATAAAAAGTATCCTATGTGTTAATTCTGGTTATAAACTATCTGTGTGCCAAATTTCATCCAAATGATCCAGTAGTTTTTGCGTGAAAGAGTAAAAAACATCCATCTAACCATTCATCAATCCATACAAACTTTCGCATTTATAATATTAGTAGGGGTAGGAAGTAGGATATTCCTAGCAGTTTGCTCAAAGTGTGGCCAATACCGTCACAAAGCGAAAAATAACACAACACAAAATGCAACACTATCCACTCATTTTACAACTGGACACACGTCAAAACAGGCCACAACAACTTGAACCAAACACTGTCCGTACTCCGAAGCAAACCTTCAATAAATAAGTTTTATTTGCCACCCACAGGGAACGCCACATCATACGGAATGCAGCCGGGAACAGTGTGGCGGAACTTCTCAATAAGTATTGATTGAGCGTGATAACTTAGGAGCAACTTGCACAGTGACTGGACACTGCTTTCCGTCATAATTTTTCGAGAAAATATTGAAGAAGTCACTTTGCAGTTTATCGTGATGGACGATGGAATTTTATAGAACTTTGTGCTGGGTTTAATTCATAGCAATTTTCAGGGTTGCCTTGTTTTTAAGTAATTTATTTTATATAGATACCTTATAGCAATTTATCAGTTTTAGTTCGTATATAGTTGGTTATATTGTTAACGTTATAGACGCCAATTGGTCTGATTTACATGTTATTTATGGAGACAATACATTTCGATAATAATTATGTAGTACCATCTGCATTCGCGAGTTATTTGCCAAAAATGTAAACAAATATGAGTTTATGGAAAAAATACTTTAATCCCTATACCTTTTTATACATTTTTCAATAGTGCTAGTACTCTGAAACCAACTTAATTCCCATTAAAATAAAGTTGATATTTTTTTAACTTGTAATAACCTCAATTTGAAACACTGCATAGTTTAAATAGACTTTACAGTCCGGCCGTCAAGAGAACGCATTCCTGACATCTGTCAGTGCGACGATTCTAGTAGCTAGTAGCTAGTCGTAATAAAGATCAAATTCGCAAAACACTTATTCGTTAGTATGAAACGAGCTGCAGGTGTCAAGAATGCATTCTCTCGTCAGCCGCAAAATATTTTTTTAATATTATCTAAGTAGTTCTATATTATTAAAATATTTTTTATTGTACCTACCTAACAGTCCTGATACCTAACTAACATTAGTTGTAATTCTACGAGACCTAACGATACACTAAAACTCATCCTACTAATAGTAATATTCTACCTGTGAAAGTTTGTATGGATGGATGGATGTTGCTGTTACTCTTTCACGCAAAAACTACTGAACGGATTTGGATAAAATTGGCACACAGATGGTTTATAACCAGGATTATATATGATAGTTTTAATCCCGATATTCCCACGGGATCGAAACTTATACGGGTGAAACCTCGGGGCGCAGCTAGTAATAAATAAACTGTTGCGTGAAGTTCTGAACGAGATACAGAAGTACATGCAAAGCAAAACAAATCAAAATTCCACAGAAAATCCCAAAATTCTTGCTACACCGCCAACAAATCAAGTACAGTTGAAGATTTACAACCGCTATCTGTAAACCAATAAACTTTTCAAACTACAATGGCCTAGAAACATATTATACTGAAATCTAGCAAACTAATCTAATACACAGAGCGTAGATATTTCAGCTGAAATTCTTACCCTTTACCAAGTGGTTCAAGATCAGGAATTCTCATATCAACACAGAGATTAAGCGGATTAAACTTACCGATTGCGAGCACTCGAAGTGAAATGCTATTGTTATCGAATGTTTCGAAATCTAATATCGATACACGTCGATATGGAATCGAAACTGAAAGGGTAATGGGAGCTGCTGGGAATTTAAAAAGGAGTTCGAATTTTGTTAAAATGCTGTTTAAAAAATTGGTGGTGTTGACAATGACTTTGGGAGCTACTGGGAATTTAAAAAGGAGTTCGAATTTTGTTAAAATGCTGTTTAAAAAATTGGTGGTGTTGACAATGACTTTACGTTACCTATTACGATACAGTAATTTTATTCTAGGTACATCGTCTTCCCATATAATTAATTTATACAAAGTATTATAAAACATTTTAAAAATAGTAACGGTGTAGTTTCTTGCCCATTCTTCTCCATACGAAACTAACTTTAGGAAGCGGCGACTAGAACCAATTCTATTTTTTTGTAAATTTTGACGTCCAAAAGTGCCTTTTATGTGCCTATTTGAAATAAATGATTTGACTTTGATTTTGTTATACTCTATGTGAAACCAATATTGACACACTAATTTAGTCGTTTTATAAATTTGGTAGTCTTTCTTTAATGAAAATGCAGATGTGTGTGTTTTGAACCTTTATGTACAGTTTTTGTGTCATACACGATGATTTCGAGTACTACACAGCTGGCCTTTCTGAAGAACCTCACAAGAAGAACATAACCAATAACTCACTTGTCTTGTTAGTTGTCTTTAACTCATCTTATCACCACGACTAAATCATTTCATCAAACTCTTCTCACTTTTATCAACGTAACCGAAGCAAAAGGAATATATAAGAGTCGTAACAGGTGGCATTCTGTAGTTTCTGCCTACCCCTTGGGAAGAAGTCGTGAGTTTAGGTTTTGTATTTTGGTGTCATGACACAGCTCAGGCCAAACTCGATTTATAGGTAAACCCTGTCTTCACAATACCGCACACAATAAGTCACGAACTAGTTGTCATAACTATTGCGAAAACACAACACAAACTCGTAGTTTTATTTGTTATCGCTAATTATCACACAATCAATTACGTGAATGTTTTGAAAAATCCGATTTTACCAAAAACCTTTGCTTTTACATAGCATCGTTGTTTTAGATTGAATAGAATAGAACACTCTTTATTATGGACACCATAGTTATTACAGATATAAATGTAGAAATTTTACAAGGGGTGACACAATGGGCGGTCTTTTCGCTAAAAGCGAACCAACAACAACCACATTTTGTTTGACAGGACAAACAGTCTTTATGCATAATCAGCCTATAATGTTCCCACTGCTGGGACACAGGCCTCGTCTCTTCGAGAGGGAGTGGGCTGTAATCTACCAGTCAGTAAATGTCTTCGAATGTTTTATTCTAGGACATACCGGTTTCCTCACGATGTTTTTCTTCACCGTTTGAGAGCAGTGGTGATGAGATTATTTTACACAAAGTAAAGCGCCTGCCTGGGTTCGAACCCACGACCTGCAACTCGTAAGTCGGGGCCGATACCACTGGACCACCACTGCTCCATATACTGTCTTTATACCAGCTTATAATTGTCCTGAAGGCAGGAGCATTGATCACCACGCTTGCTCAAGGCGTACTGGCGATTTTAGACTTATATTAACTACAATAGTAAGAATTCGAACCCAGACAGCCGCTTTACTTTGTGTAAATTATTTCATCACCACTGCTCTCAAAAAACGGTGAAGGAAAATATCGTGAGGAAACCGGCATGTCCTAGAACCAAAAATTTGAAGACATTTGACATCTACCAACCCGCACTGGGCCCGCGTGGTGGATCATAGCCCACTCCCTCTCGAAGAGAGGAGGCCTGTGTCCCAGCAGTGGGAACAATATAGGCTGATTTGTGATGATTATCATTAACTGTAAGTCCAGGTTTTCTCACGATGTTTTTCCTTCACCGTTTTATATAATATAATATATAATAGGATAAACTCAGAAAGTATACAAACAGCCACGTGTACGTTATTATTTGAAATGTTTTTTTTGTGATCACACCCGACATGGAATATTACAATGTTTTCCTGTCCCCATAGATAGCGCCATGATGAATTTTATCTATAAACTGGTATAGAATGAGAATTTTCCATTGAATCTACATTTTTTTATAAACATTTGTATTCAGCTGCTTCCGAACAATGGCGTCGGATAAGGAGCCTAATTCAAAGAGATGTTAACACTTCAATGCTACTGTGATTAATGTTCATGTAAGGTTCGTAAATGTTGACCGAATTTAATTATCAGGTTCGATTTTTTGTCTGTCTAAAGGATAGATTAAATTATATAGAATTACCCTGTAGAAAGTAACTAAACATTTTTTTACACGAAAAACAAAAACAGAAAAACTAAAACGGCCAGAGCGGTCAGCTTCGCTACTATTTGTGGACAGGCTATTTTTATTTTATCAAAGCCTAAGCTCTCTTTAATCTGCCGATAAGAAGTGAATGTTTGTGAGATGATCCTAAATTCTTGACAAAGCAAGATTATTATAAAACTACAGAAATCTGCCACGAACAAAAACAGGCTCATAACATAACATGACACCTATATTCGCCGGAGGGTTAGGCAGAGGTGTAATCATGTATCTATATAATGTGCTCATAAATAGTCGTACGAAACAAATTCAAATAAAAACCATAGCCTTGAAAAACGAAGCAAGGTTACCCTATAATTATTGAAATGAGGCCTCACACCAAATTGACGGCTATAATAGCCGTTTGCTTGAGATGGTAATTATATTGACCAATTTGTAATTCATGATACGGGTCCAGTACGGTATAATTACGCGACTAATTTCATTTACAAAGCCATTGATTTGCTTCGAGTTATGAGGTACCGTTCTAAACATGGTTTATAGGGCGTTGATGGCTGTTTTATGGTTGATTTTGAGTTCATGGACGGTTTACGTGATTGTGAATTGATAGTAATGGAATTTACTACATACGAGTAAGTATAGTCAACGCAAATTTTGACAGGGTCGCTGGGTAGCTCGTACTGTGGGAAGGAGTTTATGTTTGGTTAATTTAGAGGCAGATTTTTTTTTATTTAAATATTATTAAAAATTGGATATTTTTTTTGGTTAATGATGATGTAAAATTTTATAACTCTCTCATGATTCAATCTTCTTGTTAGCATATCGATGGCAAAAAATTCGAGCATGTCTGGCCCAAAATTCAGTTGTGCGAACCCCGCTCACTAACGCAGTCGTAAGGTAGGTAATATTAGGTAATAAAGATAGAATACTCTTTATTAAATCCTACTACATATTTTATTCCTACTAATATTATAAACGCGAACGGATTTTGATGAAACTTTACAATAATATAGCTTAAATATCAGATTAACACATAGGATAATTTTGATCCCATTATTCCCACGAGATCAACACTTATGCGGGTGAAACCGCGGGGCGCTGCTAGTACACCTAAAACAAAAAATCGTCCAACAAAAGGATGTGCCATTCATTGTCTGTGGGGGCCATATTTAATGACATCTTGAGGTTACTTTTTAATTTAAACTGAAGTTGTCTGTCTGTTGACTTGCTCAGTAAAAAAGTTTTTGAACCAATTTCCCTCAAAGAAATCTTACAAAACTTTCTCTCATATCAACAAACTCTACATACTTACTTGTTAACTTGTAATATTGATAATTATACTGAACTCAACTCCAGGTTTCCAAGTTGTTAGTAGACTGCAATTAGTAACCTATATTTATACTTTAACGATTATGAATCTATACTTACATATATAGAATATATACAAAATTGATGTATCCGTTTGTAATGTCAAAATAACAGCTTTTTACCAAATACTTAATATGTCGCAGATGGATTGTAGAATCTGCTGTTTTACAAAACCGCTAGTTGTTTTACAAAACAGCTCCGTTATGTAAAACAACTGAAGAACTTATGACACTATTTGATTGTATTTAATTGTACCTTTTAGTTTCAAGTTATGGCTAAATTGAAATGTTAATTGCTATATTTGATGTTTGTAATGGACGAATTTAAAATCACTTGATGCTGTGTAACGTCATACGTCTTATATTTGTACGCCGTTCAGGCAAAACATGACTGTCAGATAATTTGATGTAACATCTTGCATGTTATGTGTGTGTGTAAAAATTATCTCTCCTTATCTTGTCTTAACGTTCAGCTGGATTGTCATAGCACTACGTTTTACAAAACTGTTAGTGACGTTTAGGCGTAATGCAGAATGGCTTATCTGAAGTCACAATGAGCGTCTTTCATAAAACTCTGGTAACTTTTAATTAATCCTTAAAATCACTGTTTTCACTTGAGTTACGGTAATTTTTACTCGTATTATTTTTTTCTATTTTGAACGCCATTATTGTTGCTACGACACAGAGAGAAAATTTTATAACTAAAATCTGACGTTTCATTTCACGCTGTTTTACAAAACCGTTAATCGTTGACCTGCTGCATTGATAAATGCAAAACGTTTATGCAATTCTACGTGTTCAAGTTCAGTAATTATGGAAAACCGCTGAATGTTGTTCAGTTGGTTTACTACATAACGGAGCTGTTTTGTAAAACAACTAGCGGTTTTGTAAAAAAACGCATTCTGCAATCCATCGGCGACACATTTATGAAACTATATATCGCAATTACAATAAATAAAAAAATAATTATAAAAAAAATTGTCTGTCTATCTGTCTGTTTGTTACGGCTAATCTCTGAAATGGCAGAACAAATTTTGACGGCACTATAATATCCTTTAAATCCTTTTCACGCCTAAACCATTGAACGGATGTAGATAAAATTTGGTAATGAGATTGAAGTCATCCTGGGGAAGGACTTAGTTACTTGTCCAGTTAGCACGTTCCCGTGGGATAGTTTTCCACATCCACGCGGCCAAAGCCGCGGGCGGGAGCCAGTATCATATATAGATTAATATATTCGGAATCGGTACCATGTAGCTTCAGGGTTCTAGGAAGAGTGCCAACTTCATGTTTATAGCTTAAAGTATACTACATTCTAAAACTTGATGTCAGAGTTCAGTGACTTATGAAATAAATTCGAAGTTTTCTAAGATAGGTAATTAATTTTCTTCGTTAAAACGTAAGTAGGTACAAAATAAGAGTTTCTTGTAAGAAGTTGTTATTTTTTGTTAATGGCCTCTTTTTATACCACTTTTTTTTAAATATTGAATAAATACCTAAATAAAAAAAGTACCCACCTAACCTAACTTGAAGAGGGGCTTGTGGCCAAGTAATAACAGCCCCGCAGTTAAGCTACGCTTGCCGCGGTTGCTCTGTGGATGGTTGACTATCTTTACATACCAAGACCTCTCCGTGACTCGGAAAGCATGTTAAGCCGTTGATCCCGGCTGTCATTCATGGACAGTCATTACGGATTTTCAAAAGCCCGAAAGTCTGACAACCAGTCTTACCAAGGGAAATCGTATTACCCAGTAAGTGGGTTGTGGAGGTCAGATAGGCAGTCGCTCCATGTAAAATACTGGTATTCAGCTGCATTCGGTTTAACTGGAAGCCGACTCCAACATAGTTGCAAAAAGGCTAGGCAGATGATGACCTACCTATTTTTTTTTTATCGTGGGTAATGCTCATGCATTCTGCACTACCACGGGGAGATAGTGCTTTCATGTGGGTCTCTAACCCACTAAAACTCCACGGTGCCCTCCTCTGCCGCCATTTATGGCGGGAACACGGACACGCGTTAGCACTCATCTGTGAACCCGCCGCGGCTGTCCGTCACCGGACCCTCCTCTGGAGAGTACTCCCCATCACCGGCGCACCAGAACATAATATAGCACGCCGTGACCACCCGAGGGACCAAACCAGCACATGGGTGCCAGACGACCCCGTGTCTGGGCACCCTAGATCCCCCTGCGACAGGTCAGGTCATTGGCCCCGCCGCCTGCCAATTTTCGGCCGCAGAGGATAGGGAGAGCGGCCAACGTCATACCAACACTCCTCTTCCCCTGCGGCGCCACCGCGTCCGCCATCAGACGGTGGCGACCCCCTCAAGGCCGCGGAAGGTAGGGAGAGCGGCGCACCGCAATAGCGGCACTCCTCTCCCGCCGCGGCTTCCAACCCTCAGCCGTGATGCCTCCCATACGACATCGCGGCCCGCCTCAGTTGCGATGTCACCCAAGCGGCACCGCAACCTACTTGTTGGCCGCTACGTCGTCGGCTTACTGGCAAAGCCCTGACGAGCGGCCCCTCCTCGGGTTCCTCTTGGCTTCACCGTGGGTGACCAAGCCACGGCTACTACGCCCCCCCCCCCGCCTCGACAATGCGGGAAGCCACTGGGGGGATGATGACCTACCAAACCTAACAAATAAAACTGTAAATTAATACATAGGTTAAGTGGCTGACATCAATACTTTTAATTTAAGTTTTTTGGAAGACTTCATCATTATCATCACAATTACAGCCGAAAGACGTCCACTGTTGGACGTAAGCCTCCCCCAGGCATCGTCATTTCAACCAGTTTTGTTCATAATGAAGTAAACATACAGGGTGGTAGGGACATCGACGCGCGAACAACCATGAATTCATTACTCGTACATGATCACAAGAAAAAAAAATTGCAGTTCCATAGATTTTGACCGCGTAGGTATTGTATTCAAATACCTGGGCCATCTGGTTACAGATGACCTGAAAGATGATATGGATCTAGAGAGGGAGCGCAGAGCATTAATTGTCAGTTAGGGCGAATATACTGGCCCGCAGATTTTCTCGATGTACAAACGCAATTAAAATAACCCTTTTTAAGGCATTATAGGTACAGCACTGTACTCGGGAGCTCTGTGGTTCACATATACCCAAAAGGCTTAAAATGTTCTGCATATCCAATACAATAACGCATTCAGGGTATTGTTGCGATTGCCGCGCTTCTGTAGTGCCTCGGCAATGTTTGCAGATGCACGCATTAACGGATTTGATGCACTGTGGCGTAAGAAATCTGCCTCGCTACTCCGCTGGCTGCATGGCAGTCCCAACGCTATTCTGTAAACAATAGCTGCCCGGGCAGATAGCCCGCTTGTGTGGGTGATTACAAACCGGACCCGTTCTTTTTTAGTTATTAAGTACTAACATTGGCTAAGCTATCTTTGTTACTAACACTATAGACCATTGTAGTTTGAACGAATAAAGGTTATTATTATTATTATTTTTACGTCTTTGACATTTCTCGGGACCCTGGGGTCCCGGACATTTGGAAGGCGTACGAGGGGCCGAAGCCAACTCGCAGAGGCCAGTTAGACGTTTTTAATGAAATACGGCACCAACCGATGATTATCTCTGTTTGCACTATGCAAGTGCACCCAAGGACAATCCCCGGTTGGCGCAGGAAAGACTATTGCAGGATATGGAAACAAATATATTGGATTATGGGGTTGGGAGGCTAAAGTGAACTGGTAACAGAGAAGTATGGAATAACTATGGCCCCTGCCTGGTCAATGTTTTATAATTATAAAAACGGATAAAATGGCAGGAGGTGACTTGCACACTCAATAATAGGCCCCCGGAAACTGTCGCTAGCACATAGTGACGTAGCAACAAGGGGGCAACATGTCCTGAGGTGCTTATGAGGAGTGGAGAGGTATTCCACGGCTTTCAGAACAATCCCAGAGCCCGGAAGATGGTCAAGATCCCTACGAGCCCTTACTGGAATACTTCCTTCCCCCGAGCACGTTTGCTGTTGCGAATCTCCACTCAAGCCAGCCAATAAAGGCAAAAATGAGGTGGGAGCTCTGTTCCTCGTCAGTGTTCACTCCTGCCGGCCAATAAAGGTAAGCCAGAGGTGAGGAACAAGACTACTCCCGGGAGATAGGGTCCGTGGCCCAACAGCTCGCCACATGCTGCCCTGCGGGTTTTTGTATCTCTCTTGGTCTGGCTCCTCATCCTAGACCTGTTTCTGTAAAGTAAACTTTACCAGCACAAGCCCAGCGTTCGGAGCACGCAAGCCCCACCACGACGTCAACGTAGAGATACGGCGGTGGGGTTATTATTATTATTATTGTGAAAAATTCTGCGTACGGGGATTCAAAATCATGTTTTGAATCCATGTTAACAGATTCTGTGTCGATTCCCTGCTACCCTGTATTGTTTAAGATAAATAAATAAATAAAACATTGCCTTTAAATGCCTTCATAGATTATAAGCAATAGTATATAACATAGACAAGTCGTGTTGGAGCTTCGGTCATAATATTCATTTGCCTAACCTTTCCCAAGTATGCTGGGGTCGGCTTCCAGTCTAACCGGATGCAGCTGAATACCAGTATTTAACATCCACGACCCACTTTGGATAATACGATACCCCTTGGTAAGACTGGTTCTCAGACTTTCGGGCTCCTGGCGACTCGTAACGACTATCAAAGATCTACAAATGACAGCCGGAACCTACGGTTTAACGTGCTTCACGGAGGGGTCTTGGTATGTAAAGATGGCCGCCCATCCACGGACCAACCGCGGCAAGCGTAGCTTAACCTGATCGATTGAACCGTGCGGCTGTTATTTCTAAGCCACTAGCCCCTCATTATTATTCATTATTATAACGTTTTGTATAATTTCCGAATTCGTTATGACAAAAATAAAAACTTAATCTTTTCAAACACCTGGCTTCAAAAAACACGTCAGCGTAAGCAGGGTTAATAGGCTTAGCGCCGCGACAAGTGTGAATGTTTGCGGATTTTTTACTACTTTTTGTTAAAAAAATCTCTCTGGATATAAGCCATCTGTGCTGTCGTTCTTCAGTCTATCCTTCACTGAGTTTCATACGAGATGGCGCGTAGTACCAAAATAAAATTATTAGTTCTCATCCTATCTCTAAGTTGGATTAATGCACAGGAATATATTGAAAGTAAGTGGTTGTGTATGATAATTGAACGTTTGGCATTACATAAGCAAATCTTGTTCTAACAAGAGTCACAAAATCTACAAGATTACTATGATAAATATAATGGCCAAAAACCTTAGTTCGCAAAGAGGAACATCATTATCATTGGCCTATAGCAGTCCACTGCTGGACATAGGCCTCTCCTACTACACGCCATTCAATTCGATTTTCGGCAACTCTCATCCAGCTGCTACCAGTCATCCTGCGAAGATCGTCGCTCCACCTAGCCTGAGAGCATCCCCCCCTTACGTTTACCGATTCGCGATGTCCACTCAAGAACACGTCTACTCCAACAAACATTTGCCTGTAATTACAAATATTGGTGGTGATAACATGATTAGTACATTAAAACTTTTCGGAATTGCTAGATGGCCTAATCTGTGATCAGGCGAAGGACAAGCCATAAAAAGACTAAAGATTAATGAATGAAAAATAAAAATTAAAAAAACGTCCAGCACCCTAACTAACTGCGTAACACATTATTAATCACAATCTGAATAATTTTGAAGGATACTGCTAATCCATTGCTTAGCATGTCCGAAAAATTTGTCTGCCCAACCACGTAAATTACGCAATGGATATTGTTGAACTGTCAAAATGAAAGTCATTCCTACTGATACTGTGTTACGCAATTACCCCGCATGTCGTTTGTAGGCTTCGGTGAACTCTATAGTACCTAAATCATTTTCATGATTTAATGATTTTACGGTTAAACAATGTGTGACGGTAGAAAAATAGAAGGTATGCCTTACGATGAGAAAATAACTGCTGTGTTCAAATGATTTAGAGCTGATTTTTCAACAGTCTGATATTTTTTATCTGAAGAATAAATATGACACTTTGACATATTTTCTAAACAAAAGCTGTAAAACCGTCATATTTAGTCCTCTGTTAAAAGTTATCTGACTATTGAAAAATCAGTCCTAAGGTTACAGATTTGAATTACATAATTTTTATTTTTACAACTTTTTTTCCAGATCTCCATGACTCAAAAGTCGGAACACATTTCAAAGAAATACCAAAATCTTTCGAAGTGCAAGGTTATGATGCAAACACACAATTCCAGAAATACTTCGATCGGATCCAAGGAGTGGCGATGCAAGAAAACCTCAATATATTATACAAAATTAAAGTAGAGATAATAAGACCGAATGCGATACACCATATGAAAAAAGTGATGCACATAGAAAAGAAAGGGAAATCGAAGAAATATAACATACCTCTGAAGAAAACAAGTATGAAGCTATCAAACTTCGAAGTATGGCTAAGGAAGATGGCAGAACAATCAGGTTTTAACAAGAAAGGTCATGCGCAGAACTACGAGAATATGATCTCGGCTACTACAGAAGGAGAAAAGGTGATAACAACGACAAAACAAATACAGTTTAAATATAAACCAATTATATCAAGAATTAAGACGAATTATACGAAGTTTGTGAAGCCTGTTAGGAGTCGAATTATTACCCTCGGTTAGTAAAGTATCTTTTGTTTTACGTTGAACAATTATTATGCTGTAAGTATTGTAAATAAATGTTTTTTTACATCTACCAAAAATGGTTTAATTTAACAATTTTATGTTCTGGGTGATTTCGGGATGTTGATGATTATGGTCTTGCTACTCGTTTCACTGTCTCCCAATAAAAAATACGGTAACATACATAACCTCACAGGTTGGGCAGAAACTATAGGACGAGACTTAAACTATGATTCTAATATGTACACTTCTTTTGCTTTGTTTACGTTCATACAGTAACAAATCACAATTTTATTACGAGTACCGAGTTAAAGTGACTACTATAAATAGAATTATAGTAGTCACTTTAACTCGGTACACATTATCTATCTAGGCCTATTTGGCGCAGCCATGAGGCACGCAATACAGTTTTAAGTTGTATTTTTTTTTGTTTCTGTGTGAATACTGAAAAAAAAAATGTCAAACGTGTTTATCCACAGAAATATTTTTTTACAAGACATAATAAAAAACAGCTTCACTCCTGAGGAGAGTGAGAGACAGTCGCAACAGCATTCTGAGAACTGTAGCGGAGAGTTTCGGCTCTCCAATTGTAAAGCAGTTT
Source organism: Apamea monoglypha (assembly GCA_911387795.2). Taxonomy (NCBI): domain Eukaryota; kingdom Metazoa; phylum Arthropoda; class Insecta; order Lepidoptera; family Noctuidae; genus Apamea; species Apamea monoglypha. The sequence goes on from OU426925.1 coordinate 17,916,929, forward strand.
GTGCAGAGGGTGATTGGTACTAACACTAGATAATAAGTTGTTTTAATATTATGTTGCTAACACTCTATGGATTCTTTGGTCCGAAATAAAAATCATTATTATTATATTATTATTATATAATATATTATATAGCCAACCCGCACTGGGTCCGCGTGGTAGATTACGGCCCACTCCCTCTCACACAGTGGAGGCCTGTGTCCCAGCATATTGGGAACATTATAGGCTGATTATGAATATATTACCTCTGCCAAACTACAAAGCAGTTTGTGCCTTACTTAACCTGGGTCAGATAAACTTATTTTCTTTCTTCTTCTTTCTTTCTATCTCATAGAATATTAAGTTACAGTTTAATTGCTAATTTAGTAGCAGTTTAGTTGTAATCAATTACTAAGAACTTTGCAGTTCTAATCAATACAGAAAAAAAAAACACCGTGAATCACAAGCCACAATGTCATCGTCTGCCTAGCCTTTTCCCAACTATATTGGGGTCGGCTTCCAGTCTAATCGGATGCAGATGAATACCAGTATTTTACATGGAGCGACTGCCTATCTGACCTCCCAGTTACTGGGTAATACGATACCCCTTGGTAAGACTGGTTGTCAGACTTTCGGGCTTCTGACGATCCGTAATGACTGTCAAAGATCTACGAATAAAGCCTGAACCAATGGCTTACCGTGCTTTTCAAGGCACGGAAGGGTCTTGGTATATGAAGATGAACACCCACCCACGGACCAATCGCGGCAAGCGTAGTATACCTGATTGACCCGTGTGTCTGTTATTACTTAGCCACAAGCCTCTAAGCCACAATGTCCAAAATATTATAATGTATCCTATCATATTTACAAAATACAAGACCAAAATACCGAATTGAATAAATTCCATTCAACATTCCCAAAGTTATCCTTTCCATTGCCGCTTTACTCGCCACAATTTGCGGAGTAGCTGTGGTCGAGCCATACATTGCAATATGCACTTCTATAACAAATTCTTCTCACGGCCAGTAATAAAAAAACGGTCTATCAGTTTTGTTTCTCTCACCAGGGGCTACGCTTATGAAACATATTTCAGCCAAATTGCCGTACATGAAACCCGGAAAGTATTTGGAGATGATAGATTTTATTTATTACTGTGTCATTGTCGTATTTTTCTTTTTAGAGGATGTATTTTTTGGGGATGTTGGCAAAGTTTTTTAGTAGATAATATGATGTTTAGTTAACAGTTGAAGGTGATATCATTATGCTTCACTGTATGGTTTGGTACTGGTTTATATTCATCCTAGAATCAAGGGAAGTAGAATAATTTGGCCTCTATTTAATTTTTTGTTTTCTCTTCTTCATTCACAAAGCAATGCACAACAACAAGCAATGGCACAATCTGCAATCTACAATGAACAGCCTATCCCACACCTAAAATTACATCAAAACCATGACCATATTATTTAAGCCCATTAATATTAGCGCGTATAGAATCCGTAAATTCCAATCCTTTCTCTAAATCCTGAATAAAAATTTGCCGAGGGAGAAATCCCTTTATACCTTCGGGTTCACAGCCTCTTTCTATTCTGCTCACACATTTGTTTCACATTCCGTGGTGTCGTGCTACCGAAAGCTACATAAACCCTTGGGGGCCTACATAACCACTGCACAAAATTAAATATCGTTCTAGTTGTATGTCGAGAGGGTTTTGTTTGTTTTTATAATTTTTGCTACACGAGTTGTTTGGAGGAAAATGTTAATAAAAGTTGGGCCTGTGATTGTATCAAAAAGAGATCGTTTTTCCTGAATGTACCTTCAACAAATGAAGACTAAATGATTAAGAATGACTTCAAGGATCAATATAATGCGGGTGTCCGAAACACCACGTCAAAGTGAGTATTTTGCGTACAGGTGGGAAAATCGATTATTCGATCCACACCAGCTCCTCAAGCAAGGCCAGCAACGCCTCGGTACTACTGAAAATCTCAAGGAGGGTAGCTGGGCTACCGAAGTACTTTGCCGAAGTACCTTGCTCTGTATGTGGCGCCCACCGGGCAATTTAGTAACAAATGAGCTGCTGTCTCGTCGTCCTCAATGCAGGCCCTGCACAGGGGACTGTATGTGATACCTATGGGAAATGGGTGTTTATTAAACGGCCCGTGTCTAGTTAACGCTGCTGTAACTGTACGCAGCTATTGTATAGTTTGTCGGAGAACCAGTTTCGTGAAGTGGCCATCAATTATAAAAAGTGTTTCCTAAGCCTCACCTTGGTCCCACCATAGCATTAAACTGAGATAATAATACAGCGCAAAATCAATTAATGCGATACTAAATATTTCTTTTTGACCTCCAAAAATCCTTAAAGAAGATTCATTATCATGATAAACACAGACTTTGGGGAAGTTTAGGAGTAACACAAGGCAAAACACACCTTACAGTACATAAATAAAAGGATAATAAACGTATTATTAAAATCCTTAGAGCAGCCTTTAACCCTAACAGTATTTACATTCAGCTTCTAAAAGTATAATAATAACAATATTTTATTTTTATAATTCCCTTCCAGGAAAAAAAATCTTAAAAATAATAATGTCACAAAATAACTGTAGAAAAATGTTAACGACGAAAATTTCAGCATCAGGTTTCGAATTCCCAATTTGCGAATTGATCATTTAATTTAAAAAAGTGGGTCTTAATAATATCGAGTTGGGTTGTGAAAATTCGTGTTGACTTCTAATAATTTATGATTTCGAGAAGTTTTTCGGATTCGAACCTTCGGCTCAGCGACGTTAATTGACTGATTACAGATATTGAGCAAATGGACAATAACATTGTCATTTCTTGATATTCTGATTATTAGGTCTGTTGTTGTTTGTTTGTTTATGAGTTTTAGTTTTAATATAGAATTTTTATTTTTATACTTCTGTGGTTCTTGCAAGCCTAGATATTAGGCAATGTCCTACAAATAAACCGAAAAATAAACTCGACATCCCACTCTCCCCAATTGCCAAATTGCCACCCCAAATTAAGCCTGAGTCCCAGCAGAGACTCAGGCTTCCTCTGGGGTGGCAATTTGCTGGGAACATTAAAAGCAAACTATCCTATGCTCATGCTAAGCTCAATATGTAGCAGGCAAGATAAACTTTTTCGGAATTCGATACACTAATATAATTCAATGCCCTGTTTCTCTTCACTCCATGAAGTGGATATCGTTTAAAAAAGTACCTCACAAATAAATAACATTAATGTTAAAATGTTTTTACACGTTGCAAGAAACTTAAGCAAGTAAGTAGCGCAAGATACTTGGGCAGGGTACAAAGAGGTGTGTTAGTTACTTGACCCGCGCACTTGTTTACATAATGAGTAATTTACACGATCTAAACTACGTTGGTTCTGAGCATTTTACACGCACCGTGTGCAAACATTTTAAAAAAATTATAAGTTTTACCAAACACACGTCAATCATGATTATTTTGAAAACTAAATGACGTCGGCGTTTCCTATCTGACTACTCTGAGAAGAAAGGTCAGATCACCTGAAGACCATGTATATTGGTGTTTGAAATCGACTATCAAACCTTTAGTAGGATATTGTTATCAAATCTTTTCTCGGATTTGGCTTTTTTTTTTTTCTGGTGGGAAATTATCAAATGACCGCTCCCGCTCTGGGTGGAGCGGAAGGGAGTGTCAGACTCTTACTGACTAAAACCCACCCATGTTCCTTCCTTCGCCCTTTATGTTCCGGGGTAGCGGTAACCCTTTCGGACAATCCCGCTGACCCGGCAGGCTTCGGCCATAAGGGGCCCCTCGGATTATGCTGACATCTCATTGAGGCGCGCGTGGAACACTTACGCGCCGTCCGGCACGGGCCTGGTCCTGATCGGGCGGTGAGCTACCCATTGCTCTCCGCCCGCAGGCCCGCGCCTACGGTGGCCGGTAGTCGTCGCGCGACTCCCGACGCCCGGAGCGTCTCCCGCGGCGGCCGGGACGGGAGGCTCTCTCCCTCATCCGTCCCGCCACCTCCTTCGCTAGCATGACTGCTTCGCAGAAGGAGGCGACTGCCTCCCACTCTCTCTCGCTCCGGACCATGGCTTGCACCAGGGCCGGGCGCGAGAGGCCGCCGCCGCTCGCCTCTACGAGGACACGGCGGTGCTCCGCCCAAGCGGGGCAGACCTCCACCGTGTGCTCCACCGTGTCCTCTGGGCGATCCTGGCAATGGTGACACCCGGGCGTTTCCTCCCGCCTAATGATGTGCAGAAACCTCCCGAAACTTCCGTGTCCGGTGAGGACCTGCGTCAGGCGGTAGGTGAGGGCGCCGTGGCGCCTCTCTAGCCACTCCTTAAAGAGGGGTCTTATCGCCGCTATCGCGGCGTGCCCTGCGCTGAGTTGCGACAGTCGCTCTTTCCATGTCGCCATGAGATCGAGCCGGAGATCCGTCCGCTCCGCCGCAATTTGCCGCGGGAGCGGACTTTCCCCCCGGCGTAGTGCCTCCGCGCGCCACTCATACAGGCGCGCGAGGACTATCGCCTCCAGATCCCATGGCGACAGTCCGGCAAGGAGGCTTGCCGCCTCGCGCGAGATCGTGCGGTAGCCCCGGATGAGCCTTATGGCTACCACCTTCTGGGGCGCGTTCAGGTAGTGGGCGGCTCGCCGCCGCAGTGAACGCGCCCACACCGGGGCCCCGTATAGGGCCATGGACCGCACGACCCCCGCGTAAAGCCTCCGGCAGGAGGCGTTTGGCCCCCTAAGGTTGGGCAAGAGCCGCTTGAAAGCGGCCCCAGCCCGTTCCAGTTTGGGGGCCAAAAGTCGGAAGTGCTCGACGAAGTTCCACCGGCTGTCGAGGACGAGACCCAAGTACTTCATCGTCGTCTCGACGTCCATGTGAACCCCTCCTACCGTTAGTTGGGATCCCGGTGGTGGCGCGTTCCGGGGCCCATGAAACGCCATGGCCTCGGGCTTGTGCAATGCCACCTCGAGACCCAACTGCCGGATCCTCTCCACGACTATCGCAACCCCGCGTGTCTCGGATTTGGCTTCGGATTCAGAAATGTTTTAACAACATCTACATGAATAGAGTCGATGTGTGAATTCAAAATAACTACCTACTTTAAAGCAAGGGGCTTGGGTTTAAAATCGTGTACAACATGAGTGAGGATCGAAGTGGCCTCACAGAATATCATCTGCCTAGTCTGACCGGATGCAGCTGAATACCAGTATTTTATATGAAGCGACTGCCTATGAGCCCAGTTACTGGGTAATACGATACCCCTTGGTAAGACTGGTTGTCAGACTTTCGGGGCTTCTGACGACCCGTAACGACTGTCAAAGATCCATAAATGACAGCCGGGACCAGCGGTTTAACATACTTTCCGAGGCACGGAAGGGTCTTGTTAAGTAAAGATGGTCACATATCTACGGACCAACCGCGGCAAGCGTAGCTTCACCCGATCGAATTCAGAAGTGTTATATCAACATCTATATGAATAGAGTTGATGTGTGAATTCAAAATAACTATCTACTTTAAAGCAAGGGGCTTGGGTTTAAAATTGTGTACAATATGAGTGAGGATCGAAGTGGCCTCACAGAATATCATCTGCCTAGTATTTTCCCAACTGTGTTGGGGTCGGCTTCCAGTCTGACCGGATGCAGCTGAATACCAGTATTTTACATGAAGCCACTGCCTATGAGCCCAGTTACTGAGTAACACGATATCCCTTGGTAACACTGGTTGTCAGTCTTTCGGGCTTCTGACGACCCGTAACGACTGTCAAAGATCCACGAAAGACAGCCGGGACCAACGGTTTAACATACTTTCCTAGGCACGGAAGGGTCTTGTTAAGTAAAGATGGTCACATATCTACGGACCAACCGCAGCACGCGTAGCTTAACCTGATCGATCGATCCGTGTGGCTGTTATTACTTGGCCACAATTTTACATATAAGGTTCTGATAACAATTCAGTCTTCACTTAAAAATCTCTTATTACAAAGACCTAATCTGGAAAAAACTTAAGATCCTATTCAAAGCCTGTACACCTACACTAAACGACATACACGATAAATAAAGCATGACACCAAAATGAAATGAAAAAGAAAAGAATAAAGGTAAATGGATGGTCTGCTTCAAGTGTTCCTCTTTGTAATCAGATCTCTGACTGTTGTTCGGAGTAGAGCTTAGAGCGATCCGTCGCGATAGCCCCCGACACTTACCTTGAGCGTCTGCTAGTGCTGGCTGTTTATCGATAAATTATGAAGGAACATTTTCACTCGAAATGTAAAGATTAAATTGAGAAACTTTAACTTGAATCAAATTAGGTAAAAATTTTACCATATGAATTGGTTATTTGCGTGAGTTCTAACAACAGATAATACACGAAAAATTTTGTTACGTTTGATAGATTCTCGTCAAGGTGTTAAAACTTTCAGTAGAGTGTAGTAATTAACTATATGTATACTCGTTTAACAGAAAGATTCGAATTTTATAAGCGTTTTAAATGGTATAGCCTTGTTAATTACCTAAAATTTTGATGACAAGAGAATAAAAATACAGACTTTAAAATTAAAACACGTTTTATCGACATTCGCCCACCCCTAGGGCTGCATGTCGTGAGTGTTGATGGTATCGCCGCGTTACGTGAAGCGCGCGATTAGACCGGCTCGCGACTAATCTCAGACCCTTACTGCTAACATGAGAACTCTGTGTATGCACGCAACTCGCATTTTTAACATTCTCAGTGAGCTTCAGCGTTCTTTTGTTTTAAATTTATACGCAGAAATAGGGGCTTTGTAAATGTAGGATATAAATTGTCATTGCCTTCTTAATTAGCTAATATTTCGACGACAAGAGAAGGAGAAGACCGGTCGATCGTTTGTGGAATGCATTGCCAGTTCAAATAAAACGCGCGCAATCGTTACAACTTGTAACATTACTTGTTATTGTGATCTTTTTCTCGTAGTTATAATAATCTGTAGTCGTCATTTAATTTCGTTACTTATATATTTAGTGTGTATGTATCTATTATATAGCATTTATATATTTGTGTATATCTATGTGTCTATTATAGTGCATTGTATCTGTAATTATTTTACACCAATAACAACCCCATATTTATGTCCACGCAATCCGTCAAATAGAATAGAATATTCTTTATTATGTTCACCATATAAATTACAGATACAAACATAGAAATCACTGTCCATTCCGAAGATGCACGTATGAGATTGCAGAAAGCGATAAGGTAGCCCATTGTAATGTTTTGTAGTGTAAATGTATTATTTGTTATGAAATTTCTAGTGTACAATAAAGTATATACAAAATAAATAAATTTAAAAAATCGATTTGAAAAACAAAACAGACAGGTTTTGCTGATGACGTGCACCTCTAGAGCTGCACGTCGTCAGAGTAGATACTATCGTGCGGTGAGACCGGCTCGCGACTAATCGCAGACCCTTTACTGCTAACATGAGCACTCTGTGTAAGCACGCCACTCACATTTTTAACATTCTCAATGAACTTCAGTGTTCTTTTGTTAAGTTTATGTGGTTGGTTTCAAAGCATGGTTTAGTTTCATTAGATTGTTCTGTTCCTCTCCAAGGATTGCCCTTAATTTTTTTTGCAACGATTTTTCGTTCCACGTTGCACTAATAACATAAAACTCTCCATGGGTTTACAACCACGAAATGAATCCATCAAATTTTCTTTAAATTGATCATCGAAATAAAAATATAAATATTTAAAAAAAAAATGTGTGTATTGTTAGAGCTTTTCATTTGTCTTTATTAATATATTCGTCATAAACAAAATAATAATTTGTCTGTTTAAGATAGATAGAATACTGTTTATTTGTTGCTATCTGATGTATGTATCTGGTGTATGGTGTGTATATTAGTCTGTGCTAAATTAAACACACCTTTACACCGTAAAAATTAAAAATATAAATGTAGGAGGGTGAAGAGAACAAGAAGAAGGTTAAGAAGAAAATAAGGCAAAAACCCTTCTAACCCAGAAGAGTATTTTGCCTTTTTTTTTAGAGATTAATTGCTTCCAACACCTAACGCATCCGCCATTGTAATCTATCAAACAAAAAAACTAATTTTAAAAAAACCTTTCACTCGTAATCCCGCGCCCCAATGGCCCGTGAAGTTATTTATTACTGCAGCAAGAATGCATTTTAATTTGTTTTACACCATCAACGGTATTAACGTCTGGCGCTCCGTTGTACTTTGTCTTCATAGAAATATCTTTACGTGAATATTAAACGTTGCTTTTCATTTCAAGTACTCGGAAATAGTTTATAATGTAGATTTTGCACTCCTAAATGAAATCCTGTTTGAATAGGATGGCATTCTAGATGGAGTAGAAACTACTGAAACCAGTAAAGCTGAGCCTGAACTGAGTGGTGAACATTGAATGAATAATGAAGCTTGCAGTACAGAAGTGCTGGATCTTGACGTTAAGAAGATAAGACTAACAACAAAATAGCGGTAGAACCAACGCTAAATGTGCATACTGCAGTGGACACTGGTGGACAGATGTCATTCCGGTTTAGGAACAAACCATTTTGCTGAGGAGATCTTGCTACTAAGATTACTCTATAAAGCCATCCAAAAGACAAGATGAAAATTGAAATGAATACAGAGCAACGGTTAAAGTAAAATATTTTCTTTGACTACACAAAATCATTGAAGCAGAAACAATCTCTCATCCTCAGTATATAACTTGTACCTTTCCTAGGATTACCGAGGGACAACACAGACTTCGACTCTACCGTCCCATTGCCAACAAGAATTCAGCCTAACCATGAAACTAGTAAAGCACAAGGCCTAAACAAGATTAAATCAGAATATCTAAGCACCAAGTTGGTAAGCGAAGTGAACTGTAATCTCAACAATTAGTTGGCAAAACCTAGTTGGGCAATTGTCGCTTGAAAATAAAGTTGCCAGTTGGATTCGCTCACATTTACTGCGAAACAACTTTAAATATACCGCCAATATCAACCTTAGGGCTATAGGCACAAGTATCAATTTCGTATCAGGAGATTTGCATAAACAAGATTGTAAATCGCTAACACGGCTTAAGGGATTTTGGATTTCCACTTTGATGCTAAACAGGAACGTTTTGAGTTTGGTTAAAGGAAAGTTCCATCGAAAACTATTTAACGAATAGTTTGTCTAGTTCAACATTTACTGTTGTAGATGTTTTGAATAATATTCTAGGATTTGGTAATTAAATGACCATTGTTTGATTGTTAAGTTTCAATAGTCTTTGTGACTCCTAACTCCGGGATTCAGTTAACATTACATTCAAAGAATTTTAATGTTTTTGGTGCTTTGATGTGTTTTCTCTGAAAGTGGTCTAGCCATAAAATACATAAATATAATAGGTTTACCCACAATATTGTTGTGTACAATCAGGAACTGAAACGTGGTCGCTCACAATGGACCTCATTAGAAGGCTGAAAGTCACTCAAAGGGCAATTGAGAGGGCTATGCTTGGAGTTGCTCTACGCGATCATATCAGAAATTAAAAGGAGAAGAACCAAGGTAACCGACATACCTAAAAAAATCCAAACTTAAGTGGCAGTGGGCAGGGCATATTTCTCGGAGAACAGATGGCCGATGAAGCCGAAAAGTCTTGGAGGGGCAACCGCGTCCAAGGTGGACTGATGACCTGGTGAAGGCCACAGGATTTCGCTGGATGCAAGAAGCACAGAACTGGTAGAAGTGGCAGTGCTTGGGCGATGCCTATGTCCAGCAGTGGATGTTTTTCGGCTGAAATGATGTTGATGATGATGATGACCCACAATTCACTGATAATTAATAAGATGATTATTGTCCTAACCTCATTAGGTTAAGTAAGTTACGGTCAGTGCTGTCAATGTGCGCTGTCTTCAACATTCATTTGTTTTATTTAATAAGGCACAAATACATAAAACACTATCAATCAGAATCTGAATCATTTTGAAGGATATCGCCAATCCATTGCTTCATATTTTCGAAAAATTTTACTCCTCAAAAATGTAAATAACGCAATGAATGTTGTTGAACTGTCAAAATGAAAGCCATTCCTACTGTTAGTATGTTACGCATGCAGTACCCCGCAGGGCTTTTCAAACACCTTGTTTCACCGTCACAGTTTCAGCTTGAAACTCAAAATAAAAACTAATAAAACTCAACTGCTCAACAATGTTCCCATAACTTCCTCTCCAATGGTATCCTTACTACAAAATTCTCCCAGTATTGGAATATCGAATATCTAAAATACAGACCTATTCAAAACTTGATCATTCCGACTCCGAAACTTTTCCGTGTGAGATCTCACAATGGAGGCGGTAATTTCTCCTGATTCCTACAAACTTGGTCCCCGCACTCGATAAGAGTAAAACCAAACAAGTGTATAAATTAAATCGAGAAGTTTCTCTGTTGCGGAATCAGACGCCTCTTGTGTTCCCTAAATATGGATATCGTGTTGGAATGCTTTTGGGGACCCGTGGTCGCTGATGTGAAACTCTTATCAGATAAATTGATTCGTGATTGATTCATTTTTCATTTCATTTTCAAATATCTTTATTTAGCCTTAAGAACAGAACAACAAAATGCAGTTAACCTAAGCTGCATTAATATGTATAATATTAAGGGCTGATTTTTCCAACACCACCACCTTCGTTAATAACTTTAACGAAGGAATAATTTTGAATTTCTTCCATACAAAAACTCTCAGACGTAAATTTTATTCCACGAATAAAAATTATCGGTCGATTGAAAATAAGGGTATTTTTTTTATAACCTGTTTTCAGTATTATGCCTTCATCAATATTTATGATAATAATTTATTTTTGAGCAAGTTTTTTTTTTAAAGTGAAATAAAATTGTGTGTATTTCAAATATTGGAAAAGCGGCGCCATTGCCCAAAGCGAATGTGACGTGAAAGTTCATGAGAACAATAGTCAATGTGTTTTATAGGAGTGTTTGGAATTCAGTCCGTTGTCAATGTTATGAACTATGAAGTCGCACCAAGTGCGCCAAAATGGAGGGCGTTTCATGTGCCCGTGTCGGTTGACCATTTTTAACTTTTTTTTAAGTACTTTCATTTGCTTTTTGGGCTTTGAATATTTTTTTTACTATTACATGACAATATAAACTATCGAATAAAAATATTAAAAATACATGCATATTTCCCATTGAGGCAATTTATGAAGCAGCGATCGCCTTTCGAAGCGTTTAAGGTATGGTTTTAACTATTTACAACATAAACTCAACACACAATTATGGGTACACGATGATAATAACGAAAATTATTTAGTAATATATCAATTTACTGATTGCATGTACGTACTCGTACATAAATATCAAAATTTTGTAGAGTAATTTGCTTGATTGATTGGATTTCCTCGAAATAGCTACGAATTATTCCCGCAGTATTTTTATAAACGTGGGCGCTTATCAGAAAATATTAGGATGAAGTACCAATCCGGTTGAAACCCACGTCCATTAATGGTTTACGTGCTATTTATAAAAAGAGTCGAAATATCAGCGTCATTTCATTTAAACTAATATCATAAAGAGAAAAGATCCGATTTTTCGTGTTTCTTTATTACGCTTTCACCCTAAAATAGCAGAACGAATTTATATGAAATTTGGCATATGGCTAGACCTGAGTTAGGACTTAGAACACTTTTTATCCCAATATACCAATGGGATCGAGATTTATGCTGGTGAAACCATGAGCTAGTCTTCAGTAAACCGAATCTGTGGTACCTGTCTGACAAAATAAAATCTAATCAATAAGTTAAAAATATAAACAAAGCCTTTTCCGTATTTTCGACAGTTATTTACAAACATTCCTCCCAATTTCGAACGGTGTTGAAAATGGAAGCACTCCGATACCTAAGGACAGGACAAACTTCCAATAAATCCTATACGGAATCCCCGAACTACGAACCGCTATGGACCATAAGGCTGTATGCACAATCAACCTACATTCACAACTCATCGCCAAGGGGCAAGTGGAGTTACAAATTCACTTCTGTCAAATACGAAGTCTCAAGTTTGCCCCAGAGTTAGCGCCAATTTGACACGCCCTAACCCAATAACATACAGTTACGTGTCCTAAAGTTATTACTAAGATTCCATTGGAATAAGTTAGTTAACATTGAGTGGTTTGCTAAATAAACTTGTATGATGGTATGTGAACACTTGAAGTTACATGTAAGAGCATCATGTATTATTGATAAGCTGCAATAATGTACTTACGTGTTCTGTTCATTGAACTACCGACACAATATTAGTCTGCGTTTCTAAGTTGTAATTCGTTTTTCCACGGAGGTTGTTAGTAGGTGGTGGTGGTGGTGTTGTAGGTGGTGGTGTAGTAGGTGGTGGTGGTGGTGTGGTAGGTGGTGGTGGTGGTGTAGTAGGTGGTGGTGGTGTAGTAGGTGGTGGTGTAGTAGGTGGTGGTGGTGGTGTGGTAGGTGGTGGTGGTGGTGTAGTAGGTGGTGGTGGTGTAGTAGGTGGTGGTGTAGTAGGTGGTGGTGGTGGTTCAGTAGATGGAGGTGGTGGTGGTGGTGTAGTAGGTGGTGGTGTAGTAGGTGGTGGTGGTGATGTAGTAGGTGGTGGTGGTGTTATAGTAGGTAGTCGTGGTGGTATAGTAGGTGGTGGTAGTGATGTAGTACGTGGTGGTGGTGGTGTAGTAGGTGGTGTTGGTGCTGTAGTAGGTGGTCATGGTGGTATAAGTAGGTGGTGGTAGTGATGTAGTAGGTGGTGATGGTGGTGGTGGAGTAGGTGGAGGTGGTGGTGGTGGTGTAGTAAGTGGTGGTGGTGGTGGTGGTGTAGTACCTGGTGGTGGTGGTGATGGTGGTATAGTGGGTAGTGGTGGTGGTGGTACAGTAGGTGGTGGTGGTGCTGTAGTAGGTGGTGGTGGTGGTGTAGTAGGTGGTGGTGGTGGTGTAGTAGGTGGTGTTGGTGTTGTAGTAGGTGGTCGTGGTGGTATAGTAGGTGGTGGTAGTGATGTAGTAGGTGGTGGTGGTGGTGGTGGTGGTGTAGTAGGTGGTGGTGGTGGTGGTGTAGTAGCTGGTGGTGGTGGTGGTGGTGGTATAGTGGGTAGTGGTGGTGGTGGTATAGTAGGTGGTGGTGGTGCTGTAGTAAGTGGTGGTGGTGGTATAGTAGGTGGTGGTGGTGGTGGTGGTGGTGTATTAGGTGGTGGTCGTGGTGTAGTAGGTGGTGGTGGTGGAGGTGGTAATAACAGTAAAGGTAATCAATAGTTATAAAATTGACATGGACCCTGTCGGGCACAAAAATTTGATAAAATATGCGTAATAGCTTGATTCATTATAAATAAGGTCAATTTGCACAATTTATTACCTTAAGTACATTGTTGACATTACAATATATAAGGTCGCCAGTAACAGTCACAATCCCCCTGTACTAGTTGATACTGTATTACAGTAAGGTATTATTCCTCATTCCTGTGAACCTTAGAGTAACAAACGAGTGAGAACTTAAGATTATAGGTTATTATAGGCGCCTCAGGAAAATAAACTTAACTAAATGAAAAACTTAAAATAATTTTGCGGTGATATTGTTACACTTAACTTAATACTATTTTGGCTTCTAGTGAATGTGAGTGTGTGAGTATATTTGATATTATGTAGGTATGTAAGTATGTATGTAGTTTGCTATTTCAGAATCTTAAATAAATAGAAATGAAAGTATTGTTATCATTAAACAATCTAATCAATCTACAATAAACAATATCACATTTATATATATGATATTCGTATTTTCAAATTATATCTCTAAAAATCATTAGAAAAGAATCGATTCATTAGAATTATTAAGATCACACAAAAATTAAAAACAGTATCACAAACAAGAAATTACTTAGTAAACGTTCAAATTGATTGTAACTATACCAGATTGGTATTTAATGCATTTTAAAAACTTTGACACGAAATTCTACCCTCATTTTATGAACTTTATTTAATTACATTTCTAAGACACAATCATTTACTTGTAAATATTTGAGTACCCCAAAAGCAGAGCACAAATCCTTGACACCCAACTCAAGGCTGGAATGCTAAACATTGCAGCAGTTAATGTTGAACAGTTATGTCTGGCGACCTTTCCGCTTAGCGAACTATGCTAAAGGGCTGACGGAGGATATTGATATGCCCTCAGAACAAACGTAAACAAACATTATTCAATGTGTTACGCCCACGTTTACATAATATTAACTGAAGGACTTACTAAGGGAACTCGATTGGAAATTGGATGGATATTTTTCTTATTATTTATTTATATAAAAATTAAATCCCTCTCACTAAGGGGGGCCTGTGTCCTAGAAGTGGGAACGTTAATAGGCTGATTGTGCTATATAACAATTGCTTGCTGCAGTTACAGTATTCACCAAAGCGTGCAGCAAACCAACAACATGACATTAAACTAATATTAAACACTAGCTGCGCCCCGTGGTTCGACCCGCATAAGTTTCGATCCCGTGGGAATATCGGGATAAAACGTACTCTATGTATTAATCCTAGATATAACCTATTTGTGTGAAATTTGGCATTTCATCCAAATCGATTCAGTAGTTTTTACGTGAAAGAGTAACAAACATCCTTCCATCCATCCATCCATCCTAACAAACTTTCACGTTTATAATATTAGTAGGATAGTAGGAGGGGGGGGGGGGGGTAGGTGGGGGTATTTATGTTTTATAATTTGTATGGTGTAAGTCATAAGTCATAAGTCATTTATTTCATAACAATAAAACATTGTGTTGAAAAATTAAGATAACATTAAATAAAATAAAATTCATTAAATACATTAGACAATAACGGTCAATTAAAATTAATAATAAATGTCAAGTAAGAATGAAAGAAATAAAAAAACACAATCGTATTACAATGTCATATATCATCTAGAAATTCATCGATACTGTACAATAAAGAGTATTCTATTCTATTCTATAGTAGGATTATTATTAGGATAGGAAGTAGGATAGTAGGAAGTAGGAAGTAGGAAGTAGGATAGTAGGAAGTAGGATAGTAGGAAGTAGGATAGTAGGATGTAGGATAGATTTACTGCTATACATAAATACATGTGTATGTTATACAGGCAATAGTATAACAATCTCAATCAATAACTTGACGATAGAATGAAATTACCAGCAAAAACAAGTAGTTTGGCGATCCGTTGCCAACCATTCAATCAAATTAAATTAAATCACAGTAAATTCATAAAATCATAAATTCACTGCTTGTAATTTCACTGGTATCAAATACTCAATCATCAATTCAAAACAATCATAATCAACTTGTATTTAATCATTCAGCTGGAATACCTGTAAATATGAAAATTAGAAAATAGATTTTCCTCGAACTACTGTATATTGTATAAATACATATTCCAATACAATACAATTCCACAACAAATTCTGTTAAAATTATAATTGCAATTAAGGCGCTTTCATTACGAGTGTTATTGTTAATTTATATACGTGGAAACTCAAAATTTAGTATCTGCAATTTGCAAACAGTATTTATTCCTGGTACTGTCCCATACACGCGCATAATATGTCACACACACACGACACATATACATAAAACATACACACGACAACATACAGTCATACACTTACACTTTACACCACACATCTTACCAAATTCATACTAGAGAGAGGCTATACATTGTTATTTACATTTTAATTAGATGATTTTTTTTCCTCTATCTTTTGTTTTTTTGTTTTTATAACTTTGTTTTCTTTTTGTACTCATTCGATAACTACTTACACAATGTAACTCCGTACTAGTGTTGTATAAATTAGGAAATGTATGAACAGAGAGAGCCCTGGCACCCATAACACAAGTTTAATCTTAGCTTGGGTGCCAGTGGAGTAATCAGTGATGTATGCAATTAAAAAAAAAAAGGATATTGTCATAGAATTAACCTTATGAAAATTGTAAAATTGGAAAATAAAGTTATTTATTTATTTATTTTATTATTATTTATTTATACCACCCAAACGTTGACGATCGACGTTTGGCTAGTCGATCGTCATGGTGGTCAAACCAGCTTTTGACGAATAACTGATTATACTCGTAGTTTCAAATTACAACCCCTGCTTAAATTGAAATTCAATTTCAATATAGTCACACAGGGTTAAAACAATCATTCGAAACATTACTAGAATTGTTCTAGTGTCCTCTGGGTTAATTCAAATGCTGCATAACAAACGGTTATCGTACCTACCACATCTCATTTCAATAGACAATTACAATTTGCGCGGGATGACCGACCGCGAGGCGTTTAGTGTTCGATTTTAATTCATTCGGAACTCATTAGTGTGGAAACAATTAGTTTTATCCACCTGTATTGCATCTTTTATTTTTGTATCTTCATCTTGTGATGTAGACGTAGTCTCTTCTATTAGGAATGTGGGCAATGCCTTTGATTGAGATATTGCGATCGCCAATCCAGTTGCCATTACTGATTGTTAATGTTAGCTTGGATCATCCCACTGTTGGGCAAAGACCCATGACTTGCAGCTCTTTCGATCCAGGGGTAAAGTGGAGCACTTGTCGTTTTGTTTTATCCGTCTTCAACAGGGTCTGCCGCGACCTCAAACAATAATTATTCATCTTCATTTTCGAGAAAGCTCCTATAGTAGGGGCAAATGTAAACCTGCGAAAACTAAACATTCGATACATATTATTAAGATTCACTGATTGGACCGGCTGAAGCTCCCCTACTGAAATTTGCCCTCTCGCAGTATCTTTACATAAAATTTGCATTATCGATTCGCAGTATACATTCTGTAGGTAACTTTGGCAGAGATTATACGGGGTCTACTTTAGTTCTCTACAGCTCAATAAATTTGCCCTCGTCATTGGAATATTTTCGTTGGAAGGTGTGCTCCGAAGTTTATGTCTTTGGTTTACGATGTAATTTCTTTTTTGTTTTTGTATATTGGCGATTAATTTTCTTTGAAGGAAGTAATTTTTTTTTGGTGTTTGGAAGGGAGAATGAAGTGTTTTTTTTTTTAATTAATTAATTGAGGTAGAAAGGTACTGAAATGATATGTAGTTATTGAAGTTACATAAATTAGAAAGGCCAACCAGAATCCATTCAATTTTCTTATTTTTAACATTGAAATGTGCTTAATTGAAATACTTTGTAAATTATGTGACTTTGTCTTTGACAATATTTACTTCCACCAATACTAAATTATCTGTAAGAGTCGATTATTTCAGCGGGATTGTCCGAAAGGGTTACCGCTATCCCGGAACATAAAGGGCGAAGGAAGGAACATGGGTGGGTTTTAGTCAGTAAGAGTCTGACACTCCCTTCCGCTCCACCCAGAGCGGGAGGGGTCATTTGATGATTTCCCATCCGAAAAAAAAAAAGGGTCGATTATTATCAGTCCAAAGTAAATACTATAGATAACGTAACTGACATATTCAGGGTCAAATTAAATTAGCTAGCGCAACTCTAGATGTGACGGGTAACAATATCTAAACACGAAAAAATGGCGCGCGGAGGCACTACGCCGGGGGGAAAGTCCGCTCCCGCGGCAAATTGCTGCGGAGCGGACGGACCTCCGGCTCGATCTCATGGCGACATGGAAAGAGCGACTGTCGCAACCCAGCGCAGGGCACGCCGCGATAGCGGCGATAAGACCCCTCTTTGAGGAGTGGCTAGAGAGGCGCCACGGCGCCCTCACCTACCGCCTGACGCAGGTCCTCACCGGACACGGAAGTTTCGGGAGGTTCCTGCACATCATCAGGCGGGAGGAAACGCCCGGGTGTCACCATTGCCAGGATCGCCCAGAGGACACGGTGGAGCACACGGTGGAGGTCTGCCCCGCTTGGGCGGAGCACCGCCGTGTCCTCGTAGAGGCGATCGGCAGCGGCGGCGGCCTCTCGCGCCCGGCCCTGGTGCAAGCCATGGTCCGGAGCGAGAGGGAGTGGGAGGCAGTCGCCTCCTTCTGCGAAGCAGTCATGCTAGCGAAGGAGGTGGCGAGACGGATGAGGGAAAGAGCCTCCCGTCCCAGCCGCCGCGGGAGACGCCCCGGGCGTCGGGAGTCGAGTGACGACTACCGGCCACCGTAGGCACGGGCCTGCGGGCGGAGAGCAATGGGTAGCTCACCGCCCGATCAGGACCAGGCCCGTGCCGGACGGCGCGTAAGTGTTCCACGCGCGCCTCAAAGAGATGTCAGCATAACGAGGGGCCCCTCAGGGCCGAAGCCTGCCGGGTCAGCGGGATTGTCCGAAAGGGTTACCGCTACCCCGGAACATAAAGGGCGAAGGAAGGAACATGGGTGGGTTTTAGTCAGTAAGAGTCTGACACTCCCTTCCGCTCCACCCAGAGCGGGAGGGGTTATTTGATGATTTCCCATCCGGAAAAAAAAAAATAACTTGAAAAAATAAAAATAAATAAGTGGGTTTTTTTAGGGGTCAACAACCACTGGTAGTTTTGATACTTGAAGTTTGAGTTGAGGAAATCTGTTTTCATGTATCTTATCTTATTTAGATATCTAAACCCATCACATCTATGAAGTTTAAACAAAAAACTGATATTTCAAGTGACTACACAAACTGCGTCAATCACAGAACAGATAAAAGAGGTCAATGACCCCACAAAAAAAAAATCCCCAATTTTTTTTCTGTTTTTACATGTTTAGATATTTTAACCCATCAAGTCTGCGGAGTTTCGCTAGCAAATTTGATTTGACCCTGTACATATGCAATCCTCTATACATCTTATTAAGCTTGCCCCGCATTTTCATCACTTCTTTTATTGACGTTTGATCTATTTGCCAAAGTATGTAAAACCAGCACTGAGCCCAAAATCAACTCTTCCAAAAACTTAGGCTCAGCATCCTATTTCGTAAATCTAAAACTCACATCTAATTACAAAACTGCCGTTCAATTATAAACTCTCAAAATTCCTAATTACTTTGCCACTTTTGTGGTATGACCGTTGACTACCGTTACTCACCGTAATCCCTGGCTAAAGGTTGTTCAGCACAGAGCAAAGTTGCCGAGGGGCTAAGGGCATTACCAGACATGCCACGTGTAACAACGGCGATTTTGCGACTTCTTAAATGCTACATCGCGTTAGGGCGACTCTCCGTGTTCGGACGCGATAGGAAAATCACGCATTTCAGTGATTACTTCGATACTGCATCAGTTTGAGCACGGTATTCAAATTTGAGTGTCCTCCATCTGTCGCATTTCAGTCACTCGTCGTATCAAGCTTCTGAAAGCGACAAAGTTCTGGATTATCAATACTAAAAGCGTACGGTGGGGTAATTGCGTTACACAATAGCAGTAGCAATGGCTTTCATTTTGACAGTTCAACAACATTCATTGCGTTATTTACGTTTCCTACTCAACGTAGACAAATTCTTCGAATATATAAGGCAATGGATTAGCAATACCCTTCAAAATGATTCAGATTGTGATTGAAAGTGTGTTACGCAATT
Organism: Apamea monoglypha; assembly: GCA_911387795.2. Classification (NCBI taxonomy): domain Eukaryota; kingdom Metazoa; phylum Arthropoda; class Insecta; order Lepidoptera; family Noctuidae; genus Apamea; species Apamea monoglypha. The sequence goes on from OU426925.1 coordinate 17,936,383, forward strand.
AGGGAGCAGAATTTAGAGCTCATTTGCCGTTTCAAAGCTTCCGAAATTTTCATAAACCGCTGATGGCCGCTGCTGAAAGCAGCATGTCTGCTAACGCCCTTAGGTATCATAAATTTGTGCTAATCCCCACTCTCTGGCGTTTAGGTCATAAAGATTACGGCCACCAACATGAAATACAGCTGCTTAGTTTTTATAATGTTGGTGCAATAATGTAGTTGACATTGTAGACTTGTGGCCGTTTATTTTAAAAAGGCTATTAACGGTTTTTCATCGTTAAACTTTCGAGCGATTACGCTATAATGATCTAGTAGAATTTAAAATTTAAATAATTTACAGTCTTGTACGACTTACGGTCGTGGGTTCGAACCCAAGCAGGCAACGATTTCATCACCGCTGCTCTCAAAACGGTGAAGGTAAACATCGTGAGGAAATTGGCATCTCCTAGAACCAAAAATTCGAAGACATGTGACATCTACCAACCCGCACTGGGCCCGCGTGGTAGATCTCCCTCTTCGAGAGGGAGTGGACCGTAATGAAACGAAGAAGAGGCCTGTGTCCCAGTAGTGGGACCGTTATAGGTTCATCATGTTATTACTGTCTTGTATAGTTAGAATAAAATGTCGGCTACAAATATTAGAGAAGAAGGAGAAGACTCAGGGTATCGTGTTATAACGCAGGAACTGGGTTGTGGAGGTCAGATAAGCAGTCACTCCATGTAAAAAACTGGTATTTGGATGCATCCAGTTAGACTGGAAGGCGACCCCAACATAGTTGGGAAAAGGCTAGGCAGGTGATGAATGTGGTATCACAGTTGAAGTGAAAAAATGCCAAGTAACTTGTGGAGGGCACTGTATGGTTCAGTGGGATATTTTCCGACTTCCACGCAGGCGATGCTGCGGGCAAAACCTAGATGTATATAAAGAATTTATCTTAGTAACTTCATTACTGTAAATTAAAATAATAAATAAGCAAATAACAACTAATACCTAATTCATTAATAAAAATACCAAAATTAAATCGTAACTTAACTAAAACTATAATACACTACTCTACTACTACTAGTATTTAATTACTATAAGTAAAATTATTTGTAATTTTATTTATTATACTCGCACTGGAAGAACCTGACACAAAAATGTCAGAAATTAAAATATTTTACGTAGACAACTCATTGCTATAAAAGTCCATTACATACCGTCCATTTAGATTTTAATTTCCACGAATTCCAAAATTATAATACTAGCTCACTTATATTAAGTGTAATTGCTCAAACAAATGGAAAACGGAAATTGTGACCATATTTTAAAGACGGTAGGGGCCTTAATTGTTTGAGGGGAGGTGGAATTGAGATGGATTCACAGAAATTGGAAGTAAATTAACAGGCTGTGACATACCGTAATTGAGTGTTATACAAGTACATGCTAAGTCCGAGACACTTATAGTTTGACAGTTGTGCGACAATTTCAGGAATAATGCTTGGCCAAAGTACGTGCTAAGTTATGTTTATAGCTCTTGGCCTATGACTTACATACGGAGTCAAAGTCAAATTCAAAGCATTTATTTCAAATAGGCACATAAAAGGCTCTTTTGAACGTCAAAGTTTACAATTAAATAGAATTGAATCTAGTCGCCGCTTTCAAAGTAGTTTCGTATGTAGAAAAATGGGCAAGAAACTCCACCGTTACTCTTTTAAAATGTCTTACACTATTTTGTATACATTAATTTATATGTAAAGACGATGCACTTAGGATAAAATGACTATACCACAACAGGTAAAATAATTAAAATTGAAGCAATAACAAATAAATGAATTATGAGATAGATACATGGTCCTTACATATTTGTAAACATTGTAAAAATAGACGATTTTCCTGAAAAATAATAAATAATAATAAACAAACTAATAACTTTGTGTGTGAGTTAAAGTAACATAGATAAAAAATATTGTTTATTTGCACCTTTAAGTAAAAACATGGTTTACAATAAAAATAGGCCTAAGTTAAGTAGTGTTGTATGTTATAGTTGCAGCCAATACCTACACTAAGATAACTTAATATCTGGATACACAGAATGTAAATCAATGCCATAAAAATAATCCGTTTTACAATTAAATAAGCCACATGTTAGATTTAGTCTGTGATGGATGCAGTGATATTTTTCCTAGAATATAATCACAACTGTATTCCAAATAGAGTTTGACATCGGCGCCGATTCCCTTGTTCACAAACTAAACTAAATTTAAGTTCAGTGCATCTTTTTCTTTCTATTTCATTAAGAAACGGACAGAAGATAAATATTAGTTTAGTCCTGTCAAATTAGTCAGCGCCTGGCGTAAATTGACGTATTTTTAGTTGCCAACTTTTTAATCACGTCTAAACTGTCTATGGAGCATCTTAATTTGACAGCACTAAACTAACTGTCGGTGAACAAGGGAATCGGCGCCAATGACTCACTGTCTAACATGTTAACTAAAGAATACATTCTGCCAGTTAAGTCCCGTATAGATACGTAGTAGGGGGCGACCTAATATTCTTTCAATATAAATGCCTCGTGATCATAACCACGGTAGATTTTTCAAGGTTGGGGCAAGTCGTCATGGATATAATAATGCATAATCGGCCTATAATGTTCCCACTGCTGGGAAATAGGCCTCCTCTCTGTGAGAGGTTGTGGGCCGTAATCTACCACGCGGGCCCAGTGCGGATTGGTAGATGTCACATGTCTTCGCATTTTTGGTTCTAGGACATGGATATACTTGCTAAGTGTTAGCAGTAAAAGCTTAACTTTTGGGAACATACAAAGTAGATAATAAATGATGTTTATATACAAGCCTTAAACAAATTGCATATCTTTATTGCTCTCAATTTTCAAAAACACAGTCTTCACCAGTAAAATGTTAAAGAATCTTGTTGAATTAACTTCTACTCACAGTAATGACATTGGAACTTGTAAGCAATCAGCTCTCAAACATAGAAACATATCGGTTTCACACTGTATAGAAGTAAATAATATAATAACTAAACAAGTAGAAGACTCGTAGCTAGACATAAATAACTTGAGAAAGAATAACACGTGAGCACAACTAAATTCTCAACAGCTGTTGACCTCTGCGCTTAGGTCAACGATGTAGGAGAGCTGGATGAGGTTACTGACGAACTTGAAATTGCAATATACAGAGAGAATTTTTGAAATGAAATTATAGAGCGAAAACTGAAGAAGGTGATTAAACAAGTTGATTTTAAAGAACACAATAGAATGATTTGCCAGATTAGACTCGACAGTATTCTAGGCGTCAAATTGTTAGACTATATTCGCAACACCAAACTTCGCTCTAAGTCACAGATTACTGACGTTATTCAAAACACCGCTAAGCTGAAGTGGGGCTGAGCTGGCCATATCTGCCGTATGCTCAACGAGCTGTGGGCCAAAATAAACACTACGTAGAGCCCTGACACAGCTAGAGCGTCGCGGCAGACCGCGTACAAGATGGCAGGACGAGCTGGAGAAAACAAACGACCAGTGCCTTAGCCTTGGAATGAGATGGAGGTCATGGGAAGAGTCCTTTACCCAGCGGTGGGATGATGCAGGCTGACAGTATCAGTCCGGGAAACATAACAATACTATTGATTTAGCAGAAGTACCTCCAATATTGTAGTAATCTATAAAGAGAGAAAAGAGAAAAAAAAAGAGAAAAGAGGAAAAGTAAAGAGTAAAGAGAGTACAGAGTATTATATTCTATTCTATAAAGTTCCTGATAACGATCAAAGGCTACATTGGCAATTAGGCATGTTACGAGGTAAACCAAAGAAAGCATAATTTCTGTTCCAATGTTTACCACTTTGTTGGTACAGCAAACATTTCGGTTTATGTAAATAGGACTTGCCAGTGGCTTACGAAATTAATTCAACAGTTTCCAAAATGAGTATCAATAAACAGAACAAACAGCGACTACCCACGTATCCCTCTTCCAGTTCCCACCAGATCTTTGACGAGGAGGTATTGAAACGCTATAAATTAGCTGCCTTATCTTGCTGGCCATTCGCAGCACATGCTCTTGGATTACTCTCTTGTAAGGGGAATCTTTTATTTCCTGGCGGTGCTCTCAAACTCGAAACGAGGTTAGCGATACCGATAGAATTTGCGAAGCTGTAATTGTGTTACGCGATAAAGAATTGTTTGACGCAACTATGAGGCTTTCGTGGAAGTTTTTCGGAGTTCCAAGGAGGATGACGTCAGAGAACAAGAGTTATGTTTCATTTGAACTGGGGTTTGTTCAATATTCTTACGATTCACGAGGGTGGACTGGCTGCAAAATAGAGAATAGATAGGTACTTCACATTTGATGCTAATAGACGAAGAGCTGGTGCTAATTTATTAAAAATGAAAATATTTATACAGCGTCAATTTAAATTAGCTAGCGAAACTGCAGACGTGATGGGTATAACTACACACGGTAAAATAAAAACAATAAAGGTTAAATGTTTTTTTTTGGGTCAACGACTGCTGATAGTGTTCTTACTTTCACCAATCTCGTCTGTGAAGTTTACTCAAATATACACTATCTACACTAACTGAAGTGACTTTCCTCAAAAAACTGCCTTACTTTCCGCAATTAGTGTAGAAAGTCACTTCAGTTAGTGACTCTAGAAAAAAAGCCATTAATTTTAATTTATTTTTTACTTTATCATATTTGGATATCGATATCTACCCATCACGACTGCAGAGTTTCGCTAGCTAACTTAATGTAACCCTGTACAGACATCATAAATAATAAATTCTAATGGCAAGAAATGCCTTGAAATCTATCTCTTCAGTAGTACTTTAATGATTACAAAAGACGCACGAATTTTTATTACTTCTAGGAGTGTACATACACATAAAATTTCTTATTATTTTATGTTACATTTTTCATTTAAACGAGCATTCTTATCAATAACGTTTAAAACTCCCGGGCGTCAGTTTAGGCAGCCATTTTGTTTTGCCGCGCTTCCTGTTTTTGCTGTGCACCGTATCGCAAAGTTCGACGCCTTATCTTCCAGGCTAAGTTCTCCTTAATTAGTTTATTTATAGATTCTGATATCTTGTGGAGTCTCCGAGATGTAGGGCGCGGGGTAAAAAGTGCGATTTGTTTTGGAAGTTGTTTTTGTAAGTTCTTGAATTGATAATATTTAAACAAGTAACCGTTTTTTATTGCCTCGTCGGTATAGTGCTCGTAAGTGCTACTGCTGAGCAAGAGGGTCTGGATTCGATTCCCAGGTCGGGCGAAGTGTTATTGGGTTTTTCTTTTAGGAATTTAGAGCATGGACTTGTGTCCGGCTGATGGAAATAGGCTTGGCCCCTATTACATGGGATTTAAACTGAAACTGAAAATATAATAGCCTAATATAAAATAATAACCCCAAACGGCTCGAAAATATAATTATCAATAATAATCATATTTTCGAGCCGTTTGGGTTTCGAGAGTTTGTTTGTTTGAACGCGCTAATCTCTGGAAGTCGAGTCGAGTTTTGAAGTCGGATTTAAATAATTCTTTTTGTATTTGATAGCCCAATTTTTGAGGAAGCTATAGGCTATTTAACATCACGCTAAGACTCTTAGGAGCCGAGCAAAAAGAATAAAAGTCAGACAGAACGCTAAGCGAAAACGAAGTAATAGCGCAGGCAGGCGATGCGATACGATGCGACGCGGTAAGTCAGCTAGTACAAAATAAAGTATTACTTTAGCGTAAAACGTACAAACGTTTTGGTAAAGTCTACACTAAACTTGAAGTTAGTTAGTCTACAATGAATTTTCAATTTTCGTCCACTTTTCAATTTATATTATAATACCTACCTACCACAAAATGATAAGTAAACGCTTTCAAATACTGCCAATGTCGTTGACCGTATCGTCCAATAGCATTGCTGCTCTATTGTAGTGGCTAATATAAGTCTCAAGTAGTTAGGTACTAATATTACAAAGTACTATGTACGTCATTACAGACAGGCAGCAGTCTGTTGCACTCTTAAACATATATTATACGACGATTTAAAGTTACGTGAATAAGCATAATACAATCCTACTCATCATCATCCTAGCCTAGCCTTTTTTCTCAACTATATTTTGGGTCGGCTTCCAGTCTAACCGGCTATCTGACCTCCACAACCCAGTTACTGTACACAATACTGTACTGTACAGTTAAAATATATACAATCACAATATCCTACTAATATTACAAACGCGAAATATTGTGTCTTGTCTTGACTTTCACTTAAAAACGATTGAACGGATTTTGATTAAACTTTACAGTAATATAGCATATACATCATAATAATACATAGTATACTTTTTATCCCGATATAACTACGGGATCGATCGATCGGGAAACTGCGGGGCACTGCTAGTATTAAAATATTTTTTGCAAGAACAATTTTCATGTGCCTACGTGAATATTGAATGTTTACAAACGCCAAAATAAATGCTGCTTTAAAATCAATGTTATTGGTTAGTCCAAAGGCTCTGTTATTCTTTCTTAAGTAAACTGGGAGAAAAAATTTCCACACTGGTATCGTGGAAAGTTTTTCGTAGGCTCGCTAGAATTTTCAAATGTAAAATTAAAATAATACGGGGCTACAATGATGCTTGGTCTTTCGCACTTTGCATTTCGTAGTAGACCCCCAGGACGGCCATCAAAATAAAGAATTTGTATATATATTATAGTAAATAGTATGTATGTATATTATAGGTTTATAACCTATTTATGCATTTGTGTACCTAGTTTGAATAGTTCTTTTTTTAAATAATTTTTCCTCTCATCCAAAGCACCTGCCATCTAATCTCTTCACCACCTTTGGTTGACTGGTAGAGAATGCCTAAGGCATTAAGTCCGCCGGGGCAGCGGGATTGTCCGAAAGGGTTACCGCTGCCCCGGAACATAAAGGGCGAAGGAAGGAACATGGGTGGGTTTTAGTCAGTAAGAGTCTGACACTCCCTTCCGCTCCACCCAGAGCGGGAGGGGTCATTTGATGAGTTCCCATCCCGAAAAAAAAAAAAAAAAAAAGGCATTAAGTCCGCCTTTGTACCTTTTTGTGCGAAAAGTTTACACCAGTGGGTCTAGAATCAGATACTGAAATCATGGTATAATTTTGTGTCCTTTACCTCCTGTATTTTCAACAAACGCTGTCAATCAAGCCTCGCCAGTAGAATCGATGTTTTCGGAGGCCGAAAAGCTAAATATTGAAATTTTCGGATCGGCAAGGTGTTGGCAATGCAAATTGTGTTTACATTGGCAATGTTGTCAAGTCAGTCAACATTCCAGGGTAAATTCGGGCCGATGGTTAGATTCTGTTTAACATTTGGACAGAATTGCGAAATAAATGGAAAATTTTCAGTTATTTTTTCCTTATATCGTTAATTGGAAGGAGCTTTGTTCCTTTGTTGATGTTTTGTTAAATTGAATAAATAAGAAAATTTGATACGATATTGATTTTATAAAGGCGTTGTTTTATTAATTTATACATTTTATATACAGGGTGGCAGGAACATCGACGCGCAGCCTGTTACCATCATGGATTCAGTACATGATTCTAAACCTGTATTGAAATTTTTTGTCGGTTATTACCAGCCGAGCTCCACAAATACATTTTGATTGCGTAGGTATATAAGGTGTATTCGCACACGAAATATTTTAAAAGAAACATCTATTGGTGGTAAAAAAGCAACGATTTTTTTATCAATTTTTTTTTTTTTTTTACAAAATCCGTGATTGTATTTTGCAATAATTCAAAATGTTAAAGACAGTCTCCTAAGAATGTTTTCCTGTAGCTACCACGGTTATTGTACATATTATCATACCTGTTCTTGCTGCCCCATCCCAAAAATCCACCCTGTTTATCGAATAAATAAAAAAATAAGTAATAAATAAATAAAAGAATAAGTAAACAAATATGTCATATTCATCGTATTACAATAAGTCCTCAATATATTTTCAGAGTCTATTTACTAAGTATAAGTATAAGAAGAAAACAAACATAATACGTATAATGTATGAAATGAGTCTTGTTGCTTATTTGTATTTTCAAGTAGAATATTGACTAACGGAGTATGTCTTGTTGACTTTTCTTATTAAAATACTATTTGTCAATATTTGTAAATATTTTTTTTTTATCTTTAAATTAAACGACATCGCGGCAGGCCCAGACGGAGATGGCGGGATGAGCTGGACTCCTTTAATAAAGATTGGTACTTGGCAGCTCTGGACAGAGGTGGAAAGAAAGTACGGAGGCCTTTGCCCAGCAGTGGGACATTAATGGCTAATCACACTAATAATATTATAAAGGCGAAATTTTGTGAGTGAGTGTGTGTGCGTGTTTGTATGTTTGTTACTTCTTCACGCAAAAATTACTGAACGGATATGGATGAAATTTAGCACACAGATGGTTTATAACCAGTATTAACATATAGGATACTTTTTTTTTCTCAGAAGCAGCCCGGTGTCTGGATCTGTGCCCAGTTGATGGCAATAGGCTCGCCCCCTATTACACCTCAATACAAGCTGTTGTTTTGCATCCTCGTCAAATTTTAGGAGGCTGTTATGAAAGACATAAATAATCAAATAAAATTACGATCCCTGGTAAATAATGAATACATACTTGTTTTTTTAGTTATTTAAGTTTAACAGTATTTCAGAATACACCACTTTCAAAGGACAGAATCGCGTTATGGTATTGTATAAGCGGCGGCGTTTGTATGTGTGTGTAAAAGGGCAGTTACAGTGCGGTCTCACACAGGCCGCATTTCCGAAAATTAGAAAAAAAAAACCTACTTATTTTATTATTGATTCGTGTCGGGAATCAGTAGCATAGTTACCTCCTTGAATTTGACGAGGATGCAAAACCACACCTTGTATAACTGGTAAAATGTGAGTGTACCATAATATATATTTTATAATAGTCCATTTGTTTTTTAGGCGACACAGGTTCATAGATAAATACCAAACTTACACCATTGCCTAACCCTTCGGAGAATACAGGCGCGATGTTATGAAACTATTAAGCGGATCACTAGATAATTAAAGAAGAGAAATAATTTTATTTTCATATTATGGTGACAAAGTCACACAAAAACATAGTCCAAGATCATTAAAAATCAGCGCTGTACTGTGGGTGTGTATAGCACAGCATCATGCTGAGTGGAAGCCTTCTTGTCACAGTCATGAGGTGCTGTTGTCGACTATATCTGCTTTGTGCTCGTGATTATAGATATATGTAGTTTTTTTTTATTTTTCCTTATTATTAGAACTAATCATCTTTTTGTATGCACGTGTTTCTGTGACAAATAAACCTATTTTTCTTTCTTTCTTTCAAGATCAGTTAGTATTAGTGTGTTATTGAGTGCGTATACATTTAAAAAATTTCTTGAACAACTCAAACAAACCACGATATCCTCACGAAACAAACCCAACATTGCCAAGTCAACTAAAACAAGAAGCCGCAAGAATATCAAAAGAACGTCAAAGAAGAATAACTATCACAAAAACCATATAAATTATTTGAAATTGCGTTATAAAAATGTATGAGATTTATAACTTTATTGTCATAGGGTATTGGTGACGAGGCTCGGGGTCCCCGAGCCCTCAAACATGACTCGAATCGAGATCACGAGATTTTCGTATTAAAAATAGAAGTGAGGACGATCCGACTGATTATGCTGTCGTGATCGTTTGGAAATAGCCTTATTTGTGGAGCTCGACTGGTAATGCCTTTGTTTTGAGCCCCAGCTTTGCGTCAAAATCACGCGGGTAGTTAGTTTGAAAGGTGACAGATGGGTGAGCGTTTTATTCTCTATGTTTTGTTAATATTTTATGTTGGAAATGATAATGTTGATTAATGTGTTTAGTGCTTTACATCTTGAGTAAGACCATCGTGAGACTGAAACTTACGAGCTATAATTTTTATAGGGTTTTTAAACTGAATAGCAATGAGAGTAACCTTATTTTAAGAAAAAAAAAGTAATCTTTTGACCCGGCATGGATGAGGCCTGGTCAAAAGGGGGAGGATGTGTTTCTTACTTTGTTAAACCAAGCATGAGGTCAAAGGGGGGAGGTTTTTTGAACCTCTCCCACCACAATCCACTCGTCCAATAAGAGCGCACCTTCTAGAATGTTCTAGAAGCCGTGTGAGAAACAGTCGACGTGCACCCTTGTTTAGACATGAGCCATTTGACGTCCGTCAACTGGGCTGTGCATCAAAAAGGGATTATCTGTTATAAAATTTACGAAACTTTATCTTCGCCTCGAACCCTATTGTTTTGATATACATATTTATGTTACTGGAAATAAAGCAATTCCAGTACATATGTGTGTATGTTAAAATCTTAATTATTCAATCAGACTTGAAACGTTTAATAGTACTACCATAATAATCAAAACCACTGTAACTAGTCCAATATTTAGCTCTTATCGGTTTGCCAGATGCCAACTTCAATTACATAAATAAATTAAATATAAACATAAAACTAATTTATTTTGATTGATTGAAAAAATATCAAAACGTTGCATGCCAAAGGCAATGATTAATGGACACGCAGATGTTCGGAGAAACTTTATGAATTATAAATCTTGTTATATGAATGACTGTGACATTTTCAATTTGTAAGTTGAAACTCTAGATACAATTATAAACACTCTAATTCATATTAACTTTAAAAGTAATGGTTTTAGTTTAATTTTCAAAGCCTAAAAGTCTGACAACCAGTCTTACCAAGGGGTGTCATGCTGCCCAGTAACTGGGTTGTGGAGGTCAGATAGGCAGTCGCACCATATAAAATACTGGTATTCAGCTGCATTCGGTTAGACTGGAAGCCGACCCCAAAAAAGTTGGGAAAAGGCTAGGCAGATAATAGTTTCAGTATAATTTCATAAGAAAAAAGAAGAGAATAATAATATTAAAAAGTAAGTCATAGTCACGCAGTCGTTGTTTCATACATAAAACTATACATTGATGGGATGGCTAGTATAAATGTGGACATCAGAAGGCCAATTTCCGTAATTAAAATCGTTCAAAATCTAGTCGCAATCTCATCTCAGCGACAATCAATGTCAAAAATATGTGGAAATTAGACGTATTTTTGACAGATTAAGACTGAAATCAGACTGTGAATGTTCTTAAAATTGCGAAAATTGCCCCTCTGATCATTATTTCCTTAGGAGTCCATACAAACCTATGGACTCCTAATAAGCTAATAAAATGAGATCCAAATGTGTAAAATGTTTGACTTTCTATGCGTAGTGGATCTAGGAACCGGCTGGAAGACCTAAGCTAGGCCCTGATTTTCGCCACGCCGTAGCAGCTAAATAGACACTGACGTTAGCTACGCCGCAGCAGCATCACAACCACTTATTTTGAAGCTTACGTAATAAAAAATGATATAATAAAGGAAACCTTCAACAACAAACTTCAAACAACAACAATTGGAAACAAAAACTTAAACATAACAGTTCTCCCTCATCTCCTAAAATACAGCGACAAAAAATAAAATGAACGAAAAAATCTCGGTTTTGCATTTCCAAAACAAACGGAGAATATTTACTTAGGTCTAGTTATAAATATTATGACACACATGGAAATTATGCGCTTCAGCAAAAACCTTTTATTCGTCGGTGTGTATCCAATATATTATGTGCGTGAACTGTGGCCCTTAGTAAAGACTACTGTGTTTAGGTAAGGACATATTTTAGAGGAATTCATAGGATGTTACATGTTCTCGTTGATACTGATTTTGGTGATAGTAACTAATAATAATTATTTTATTTCGAGCAACAAGACTCATAGTGTTAGTAACAATATACTTACAAACTATGTTAGTAATACACTTTCAAAACAAAACCAAAAACAGAAAACAGATTGTGACATCACTGCTGCACGGTGACAGGCCCAGCCGAAACCCTGCAGCAGTGGTTCACAAATGATAAGTAAGTAAACACGTTCAATGCGAGAAAGCATAAAACCGGTCGAAGTGACGGTTCTTGGGGGAGGCCTATCTCCAGCATTGTTCTTTCAGCTGAAAATTAGTTGTTTTACTTGATGATTTTATATTTTACCTTTTATGTGTATACCTATATACAAACTGTGTCTTTAATATCTGTTGGTTTAAAAAAAAAATATATAATAATTATTTTTTATTTTCAGAAAAACACATTTCAGGTCCACAAAAACAATTTTCCACCAAAAAAATGAACATTACAGATAAAAGGGGATCGCTGGTGGAAATAAATATTTTCGGTAAGCATTTTACAGCTTCGCAAACAATCTGACGACTTTCCTGACGAAAAGTAGCTTACACCTCCTAAGGCTCAATATACACTGCCGCGGAACAGACGGAAAGCGAATTTTTATAACGAAATGTTACATAACCATAATGAACTTTATGTCAATGGTGCGTTACACCATTGACATAAAGTTCATTATGGTTGCAAACATACGCACGTTACAAATTAGATACGAGCTGCTAGCTGCAGGAATTCTCGACAATGCACAAGATTTCTCCGGAAGACGCGCTACCTGTTTTTTGGCTCGTATGTAGTTTGTACGTTACACAATTGACATAAAGTTCATTATGCTTTGTACAATTTTGTAAAATTGAGCCATAAACGACTGTTAAGCTACATAAAAAATCTTAAGGATAGTCGATGCGTTGACATTTTGGTCGACAATGTGGTAATTTTCCTGTGCTCATAATGTTTCCAGCACCCGTAACCGAACTTAGCAACGTTGCCTTGCAGAAGAAAGGTATAAAGACCCGATAAAAGTTTCTTATATGACCAATATCATAGAAAGTTCTTCTATTATTGCAATTTCCATACATACCTAACATTTTCTGGTCAAAATTCCACCTCCTCAAAACAAGAAGGCGCCTTTAAAACCGCATCAATGTATATCAATTCTCAAATCTGGGCACAAGACTGTTAATTAACGAAGTTACCAATTTGAGTAACGGATTAACTGTTATGTTTAAAAATTGTTAACGGCCTTATTAACTTCTGTTAACTTTCCATAAGTCCGTTAATCGTTAATTAAGTACCTACTATTTGCCAAAATCATAACACGCGGACCGCGTCGCGCCGCGAAAAACACATTTTGACAAACTTTAAATAATTATTATTACAAACTCTAATGATACACCCTTCTTTTATTATTTTTTATGTCCTGCCTAAACTTCCATAACCCCAACCATCATTGTTTTATAAGTAAATCCCGCAACGACAACAAAGTTAACGTTTAACAAAGTTAACTTATTTAGTAACTTATTAGCGATTAACGAAGTAAACTATTTGATTAACGGTGCCCATCTATGCCAATTTATAGCACAAGTACTACCAGCAGGCGACACGCCCAAACTCAATGAAACAGTCATAACTACAAGTAATCATCTAGCTTTTAGCTGCAGACTAAATTCACCGGTCGAGGCAGAACTTTATATAGAGGCGGTAACTTTGTTCCACTTCCTAACTGCAGATGGTCAGTAGCTGTTAAATTTGGCTGCCTAGCGTTATAGAGGGTTAGGCTCCAGCTAACTCGGGTGGCTTTCAATTAGGATTTTCAGTGACAAATTGTGATTTTCTTTGTAGAAATGTTTCATAGGGCTGAAATCTAGAATACACACTGTGTAAGTGTGGCTAAAACTCGTCCCTTGTCTGTATAAAAAGAGGTCTGGTCATGCAATGGATAAAATTAAAGAAAGCTAGCACTGTTATGTCGAAACGTGTCACTTTGACTGTGTGTCCACTTGTGTGCCACTTGCTCTTGCTAGAAAAAGTCAGCTGACTAAGGGCTGACTTCACCAAAGTCTGAAAGCCAATTCCGGTAATTCAAAAAATAAAAACGTTCAAAATCTAGTCGCAATCTCATCTCAGCGACAATCAATGTCAAAAACTAAAGATAAAAAATGTAGAGAAATTAGACGTAATTTTGACAGATTGAGACTTAGATCAGTCTGTAAACATTCATAAAATTACGAGGATTGCTCCTCAGATATCTTCTATTCGTGGAATAAAATTGATGTCATACAATTCTAGTATGGAAAAACTGTCAACAATCCAAAATTAATTCTTAGGATAAGACTTCTACTAGTTATAAAAGTTTGGTAAAATTCGCCCTAAACGCGTTTATTAAAACTCTTAGATTATTTCTTTTGCTCGATTTTAGTAAAGACATAAATAATCATCGTTAGATATGGACAGAGCAAGTTTAAATTATGTCATCATTATTATTTTAACTGATTCCATGCAACTTTGAAAGGAGCTATGTCCAGCCTCTTATGTTTACTGACTGCAATTAGTTAAGTAAAAGTCTCTTAACAAAGTCCTTATCTTACAACAAACAAAACGAAAACTAAAATCCGAAGCAAAAGCTCTCACAAAAAAGGTAAACTAAAATACATCATTCCTGAATTTAGTTTCTCAACAAGTCGGAGGAGCTACCTTGATGTTCTATTAATTATTAGTTGGCTGAGCTTGTTGCGAACTTCACGATATCCCGCAATTAGCGCCCTCTGGAGGGATGTTGGTTTTTATCCTTACTTTACGAGATTCGAATTAAAACTGAAAGTTTTTTCTGTGATTGAAACTTTGGTAGTTTAGGTAGTTAAGGCATTTGTAGCTAAAGACTAATGGAATTGTATGAGGACTCTTGTGGTCTCCAATTAAGCTAAATTCTATCATTTATAATCAAAACTAGACTAATTAAACTAAATACAGGCTTTCGCATAGTTCGGCTACAGATGTCTAATTCGTTTGTAACAAGAAATTATAGCCCATAATATATTTGTGTATCATTGTAAACAATTATTTAATAAACTTCATATTATTTAAAAATATATATAAACTCTTTTAATAAAATCATGAAATGTTAGATGAAAGAAATGGTTTTCGCAACGCTTTGAGAGATTTAAGTTGAAACTGCGTTCGTCCATCTTTTCTTTATTTTATATGAATGACACATAATCAGCCTATAATGTTCCAACTCCTGGGACACAGGCATCCTCCCCATGAGATGGAGTGGACCCTAATCCACTACGCGGGCTCAGTCTCAGTTTTATTCTTCGTTTTTTTTTTATTTGTTTCAGACAAGTGGTAATCACTTTGGGAAGACCAAAGAAACGACGGATGGAATGTGCGAATGATGTTAGAAAGGGGGTGACTACCGAGATGACGACTAATAGAGAAGTATGGAAAGAAAAAGATACTCGTATGTTGCGCCGACCCCAAATAAATTGGGATAAGGACAGGAGAATGATGAAGTGGTAATCACTTTCGAAGCATTTCGTATTTCCACAACGACCTCACACAGGGCAGACATCACATATTATAAGCTTTTACGTAACTTACGTAAATCCAATATACTTTTAAATTTTACATCATCGTTACCGCTGACATTAATGTCAGTTTGTCTACTTTGTCAGTAACGAATATGAAGACAGCGACAGGATCAAGTACCTACATGATACTCGTACATATTTAAGGCATCTCTATGTTGTTAAGGGTGACCAAGGGACCCCTATTCGCCTTGTATGACCCCCTAAACTTAGTTATATGAATAAGGACAACCACAGCCCGGGATTTTATAGCTACTTAGATTTTATAGCTACTTTGATTTGATATTCTAGTTAACTGTTATCTACAGGAAGTCATTACTTCCTGTAGATAACAGTTAACTAGAATATTCCACACCAATATATTATTAACTAAGAAAATACATCATCATCATCATCTGCCTACCCTTTTTCCAACTAGGTACGTTGGAGTCGACTTGCAGTCTGACCGGATGCAGCTAAATACTAGTATTTTACATGGAGCGACTGCCTATCTGACCTCCACTACCCACTTATTGGGTAATATGATACCCCTTGGTAAGACTGGTTGTCAGATTTCCGGGCTTTTGACGACCCGTAACGACCCGTTACTCAGAAAATAAATATGAATTAAACTCTACATTGGTACTTGCCTGGATTCGAACACACAACCTCGTGCATGAGAGACATATTATATAAACTAAAGTTTCACAAATATACTCAAAATACTCAAAACTTACATAGCCATCACTTTAACTTCTACCCAATGAACGTAGTAAGAGTGAGTAATTCAGAATTTCTATTCAAAATTCTACAGTGAAATTAAATACAAGCGTCTAAAACGGTAACTAACTAACTTCGGCTGAGTTTCTGTGGCCATTACCGCAGTTTTAAGATAACGATCCAGTGAGCGGTGGTGGAGCGAAGCGAGCGGAGCGGAGCGCGGATTTGTGAAGGTAAGGAAATAGTGGCTGTAAACGCTTTGTAGTTGTTGAGAAAATGAGTTGCAAAGAGCACTTTCTAGTTGATTGTTTTATTACTTGTGGTGGCACGAATTGAAAGGTATTTCACAATCTTGCAGAGGATTAAAGAAGCATAATCAGGCTATAATATTTCCGCTGCTGGGACACAGGCCTCCCCTCTTCGAGAGAAATTGGGCTACAGCCCAATCCCTCTCGAAGAATAAGAAGAGAGTTAAGAGAGATTATAATCTACCACGCGGGCCCAGTGCGGGTTGGTAGAAGTCACATTTCTTCGATTTTTTGATTGAAGGATATTTTCTCAGGACGACGTTTCCTGATGTTTGATGTTTTACCATTTTGATCTCACCAGTGCTCACTGGTGGTGTAATTATTTATACAATGTAAACTGCTTGCCTGGGTTCGGACCCACGACCTACAACTTGTAATTCGGGATCATTACCGCTGGGCCAACAATTTCTAGTGCTTTAGCTGGAGAGAAGAAGTGGCGCAACAAACTCCCAAGCAGCACACCTGTCTGTTCAACAAACCAAAACAAAACATAAAACCTCAAAAACAAAAAACCAAAATGCCTACCTACAAAAAGCTATTGCGTATTAAGCGACAAACTCTATCGGTAGAGTAAAGCCTTTAGAATAGAGTTGGCCACTCGGCCATGAAATTTAGTTAGCCCAAACTGATGGTAGAGATGTAACCTTTAGGATTTTGTTTGGAGCGCTAACCTGGGGGCTTACCACCAACTTTTATAGCAGGGCAGAAGTTGAACTGCACTGCTTTTTTTGTATTTAGTCATAGAACAAAACAGCAGTGAGTGCAGTTCAACTTCTGCCCTGCTATAAGAGCTGGTGGTAAGTCCCCTGTAGACACTTCTGAATATCAGGACTAAAGTTGAGACAGATTATCTGATAGTAGGCACTGATGGTGATTGACAAAAAAAAATAATTTATTTTGGTAAGTATAATTTTTTATCTTCTTAATTCACTTATTTCAGCACAAACTAGAAAAAGAGCTAATGTCAAACATTACGTGTTGTTGATACATAAAACCCTATTTACACAATGCAAGTTTCTTGCCTATACCGACCCGCACTGCGTGGTGGATAATGGCCCATTCCCTCTCACAGAGAGGAGGCCTGTGTCTCAGCGGTGGGAACATTATCGGCTGATTGTGATGATGATGAAGTTTCTTGCCTGTGGCATACAATAAATCGAAGCAACAAATGACTTGCACCGTCTAAACTATGTTTGAGCAACTTTTATTGTTGCTTCAACTTATGGTTTGCCACAAGTAACTATAGAATAGAATACTCTTTAACTACTAATCTTCCCCCTCTTTCCCTCTTTCTCCCTCTTTCTCTTCCCTTCTTTCTCTTCTTCTTCTTTTCTTTCTTTCTTCTCTCTTCTTCTCTACTACTACTCTTTTCTCTTTTTTCTTTTTAACTATTATATCGTACTATACATAAATTATATATTACCGACCTGTGTAAATCAGGTTTTAATGTATGTGCTGCACATAGGTTAGCCCGTCTACCACCTTTATTCTTTCTTTATTTCTTTATCCATTTATTTCAGGCATCAAGGCCCATAAAAACCGGAACCGGAATCAACCACTGATACGTATAGACCCTTAGGCTTATATTTTTACCATGGCAAGCTTTTAGTTATTACATAGTCCGTGCTGATACAAACAATAATACTAGCGACTAGAATCAATTCTATTTTGTTGTAATTTTTGACGTTCAAAAGTGCCTTTTATGTGCCTATTTGAAATAAATGCTTTGACTTTGACTTTGAATAGTAAATCAATTGACTTACACAAATTATTTATGTATACAGCGTGGCGCTTTAATGGCGACATTAATTTTACACACGTATACGGTTTCGCGTCTTAGTTGTATGAATATATTTTAATTCAATTAAACATTAATATTTATTTATTTATTAACAATTTTCTAAAATAGCACCTTAGAGCAACCTGACTTAAAGAACTGTAGCGCAGGGGTCATTTGCCGGGGTCACGGATCATAACATCAATGTAATTAAAACGCATAACGTGCAAATAGAAGGCGAATTGAAGGAAAGAGAGAGAGCCCTATGGCGGCGAGCGGCGCAGGTGAAAGTTTTCAAGTTAGGTTTTTTTTATGTTGTTATAACTTTTATGATTACCGACCACTAGCCCTACCCGTGTGTTAAATTAATGTCGCCATTGTAGCGGCACGTTGTATAAACAGACAAGAAAAAACAGAACAGAAAAAATAGGTACAGAGGTGATGCTTATTTCATAAGAAATAATAAATTTCAGAAGAAATAATTATATACAGAGAATAATTAAATGAGTAATAAATAATATATTAAAACAAAACAAAAATACAATTGTTAAAAACAGGTAGAAAGGACATATTATTATAATAAATATTTAATAATAAGGAAAAACATAAAAGCACTCTTCGTCTCTCCTACTTATTTAAAATTTTGCTGTGCCCGACAGGGTCCATAATTGATTACATTGTTTTATACTTACCCCCGGTATGTGTACATTTTGGATGCAATAAAGATTGAATCGATACGAGTTATAAATAGCATGTACTTAATCAAACCCCAAATAATTCCCATTAAGATTTCTTAAAGAAATAATATTTTAATGGACACTCTATTATAATAAATGTTCCTATGTTTGTAACCTCAAATAATACGTATTTTTTGTGTTCGCGCTCGGTTGGTGAGATTCTTACCTAACCTAGAGGTGAATTAAATATTTCCCGTTATACAACATGTATCAGAAAGGTGTGGTCCAATTAAGGGGTGTGGTACAGACCATCAACCTGTACAACTTTCTCCATGGGATCAATGCCATTATCGCAACAAAAAATATCAACTGTCCTATACTAAACTGCAATACAGTAGTTATAGGTAATGAAATGTATTAACGGCTAATTATTCAGTTTGATGGTTTGTACCACACCCTTAAAGACCAAATATTTCTGATACACGCTGCAAATACCAAAGCAAACCCCTGTAAATCCATTTAAACCAAAAAATTAATGTCTTCCAACAAAAAATATCAGCACCTCGAAATCTCTGAATTGTGACGCAAAAATATCGCCTAATCTTTTTGTCTTGCGTAATACGTCGTGAGCGTAATTCCCAATATCAGTATTGACAGACGGCAGTAATAATTTTACGAGCTCCTGAGAATCTACGGTTTTACGGTTACGTGAGTAGACTGGTTACGGTTGAGGGGTTGCCGGTTATTGTGTCGAAATATCGGTTTAATGTATTGAGGTTATTAAAATTTGTTTGGTGTTTCGATGTTTATGTGTCAGTAGTCGGGGTCGCGGAAAAAAACAAGAAATACTACCTATCTTGTTTTAGTTTAGTTAAGTTTTTTTTTTCAACAAATAATAAAAAAATATTTATTATTCACACGTATTTATTTTAACATAAAACGCCAAAGGCCAATCACGTTAGTTAAAAACACAAACACATAAATTAAGTACAATAACGAAAAGTATAAAACTACTCGTCAGTCACACACTCATCTCACAATACTCTAAACATACTGACAAAGTCATCTTCCATTCATCGTTGAACACATCACAGTCAGGCTATACAAGTATCGAATAAAAACAACGCCAAACCAATGACAAATAACTTGAAAGGATATATCCTAAAACCACATATTACCTGGCTTAAATGTCGAAAACTAATATGATATTAATAGAGTTCACCGCTTTACGATTAAAATTAAATCAATTCAATTCAATCAATTGACGGCACAGTTGGTGCAGTGGTTAAGCGATTGACTGCTGCGCTGCGTGTCGCGGGTTCGATTCCCGCACGGAACAAATATTTGTATGACCTACAAGTAGTTATTCCGGGTCTGGCTGTTTGTGTATGTGAGTTTAAATGTTTGTAAACGCACCCACGATACAGGAGCAATTCCTAGTGTGGGGCAACGTTAACTTTATATTAAAAAAAAAAATCATGACGATAAGTTATTGGTAAGAATTGTTTTTTTTTTTATAGTGGCGGGAAGAGCTTGTCTTCTCCGAAAGGACTGGTAAAAGACGGTACTCGCAAAAGACATAATTGTGTGGAAAAGGGAGAGAGGGATTTTGCCCTGCAGCGGGAAAATACAGGATACCTACTTATTTACAGAGATATTAGAGCAGTGGTGGCCCAGTGGTAATAGCCCCGACTTCCGACTTCTAGGTCGTGGGTTCGAACCCAGGCATGCGCTTTATTTTGTGCAAACTATTTCATCAGCTCTGCTCTCAAGACCAGGAAATCGGCATTTCCTACACCCAAAACTTCGAAGACATGTGACATCTTCCAACCCGCACTGAGCCCACGTGGATACAGGCCACTTTTTCTCACAGAGAGGCGTGTGTCCCAGCAGTGGGAATATTGTAGGCTAATAATACTAAACCTATTTAGATGAGCAATTTTTTTATATGCTAAATCATAACAGAAATCAAAAGGTGCCTATTTGACTATAGATTCCTTGATAGATACAGCTGTGTACTGTCCAACTCGCTGAAACTTTGTACTCTAAACATAAAAAAGCTTAAGAAGATTATTACTATCTCATAATGAACAGAATAAAAAGACAATGTTACCTCTAACAAACCCTACAAGGAGATAGGGTTAAAATTACCTATTTCTATTGAAAAGTAAAGCCTATTTAACAAACTTTAAGTTCTAAGAAATAATGAACGACTCCTACAAAGTCTCAACTTTATTTCCACTAATTAATGTTATAACTAAAACTTTAACTTTAACATTTTACTTGTAAATCCCAGTTATTCGCAAGTTTTGATGGAAATTGCCTGAAACTTATGCGCGCTAGGTACAAACTGCAAACATGTTACGAGTTACTTCAAGTTGACCATAGAATACGTAATGCCTCGAGCTTATGGTCGCGTATACAATATGTGTTTGAATCTTGTGAACACTTATGAACGCTAGATGGCACTGACGCTGCGTCGTTTATTGTAACCACGTATTCTATGATGTTTAGCCTGTATTACTCAAAGGGTTCTTCTCTACTCTTTTCCCAAGGGAGATTGGTGTATTACCACCATTTTTGCATAAAAAAATCAGCAATGTTATTGGAGAGCAGTGGTGGTCATACGAGCTGTAGGATGTGGGTTTAAACCGAGGGAGACGTTTTAGTACATAACATAACATATTCAGCCTATAATGTTCCCACTGCTGGGACACAGGCCTCCTCTCTGTAAGAGGGAGTGGGCCGTCATCTGCATCTGGAGACATCTTCCAACCTGCACTGAGCTCACGTGATAGATTACTACAGCCCCACTCCCTCACGAAGAGAGGAGGCTTGTGTCCCAGCGGTGGGAACATTATAGGCTGATTATGCTATTGAATCTTATTGATCAATTAGCATTTTCTTTCGACTGTAGCTCTTGTTCAAATTCTATTTACATTGCTATTAACGCAATAAAATCTAAACCAAACAATGAAGACTCATTTCCCTACAAAATACCAATTCTAATCGGATTTATGTTCAAACTTTAACAATTCGAATTCAAACATAACTACATTGACAACATGTAAAACAATACAACACCATAGACAATAATCAACGAAATTGAACTTTTTCGGCTTAAACCGTTGAACCGGAAATAATCTATTTCAAACAAACGGATCGCCGGTCCAGGGTTAATTGAAAACTGATGAATTTCATCAGCTTTTGTTCAAAACGGCAGGTATACCTTTTCTGTAAAATCCATTTTAATCCGTCGCATATAGAAAGACAATTTGGTGTTGTGAAAAGGTTGTATTTATTATGAAGTATTGGGTGAACATGTCTGGTTGGGAGAGAAACCCGAAAATACATCGCGTGGGCGATGAAATGTATTTATAAGAGAATGGGTTAATTAGAAAGCATTCGTTTGAAAATGACCGTTTTAATTCAAACCGTACAGTTAAAATTATACAGTCACAAAATATCAATTAACGTTTCAAACCAAATAGTTGAATTGACGTGTAGCGCTACGGCGTAGCTTGCGTAGCAGTGACATTTTCGGGTCGGCTACGGCGTAGCAACGATGCAGCCATTTGGTTTTTGAGCTGAGCTTGTTTTGTAGCGTTTTATTTTAGACTTTGCAGTCTTAAAACAATGTTTTATTTCATGTAAAAGTTTTTATTGGTAGGCATTACTAATGTACCTCACTTTCCATTTACCACTACAGGCCCTGCGTGACCTACTCCACTACAAACCCATAACAATAAATATAACATAACACCACACCTGTATTTCCCGAAAGGGTTAGGTAGAGGAGTATCTATAGCTATAGTACCTACGACAACATTTCACCAGCTATGGAACTTAAGTTCCACGGAACAGGGGGCGAGCCTATTGCCATCGACCAGGCACAACTCAAGACTCCGGGCTGTTACTCAGAAATTCCAGATATGAAACCCCCAGTAACACTTTGCCCGACTCGGGAATCGAACTCAGGCCCTCGTGCTTAGCAGTAGCGCTTGCGATTTAGCCTAACGAGAACTGTCTATAAATTATACCGGCGAACGTTCACTGCTAACATGATATAAACCCTTTTATTCATAAACGTTAACCAAACATTTTTGAGGTTTAAACCTCGCTTAACTTTAATCGTCGTTTATAAATAAACCCCGTTGTCTTCATGATCTTCATATTCAATTTCATGAACTGAAGGCATAACGTACAAAAAACAAGGGGAAACGCAATATTATTATAGATACGCAACAAGGATAGTATTCGTGTTATTTTTATCGCGTACTGTGGAACAATCCCTTTCATCTCATATTGCGCTGTCCACGGCTCACCGTGATCTAGGATGAGAGCCTATTTTGGAAACACACGGAAAGTTGTACGGGCGAACATAGGATATTTTTAGTTTCAGTATGGATATAATGGTGTCTATGTCGCAGATGGATTGTTGAATCCGCGTTTTTACATAACCATAAATAAAAAGTGTAAAGACATTTTGCGATTTTACAGAATTTCTTAACTTTAACATGCAGAATGGCATAAACATTTTCCATTTATCAATGAAGCGGGTCAACGATTAGAGATCATGTGAAACAACAGGAAATTAAACGCCAGATTGTAGATTTTAGTGCAAAGTTTTACCGCTCGTGTCTCTGTGTGTCATCACAATTTCCGAAACAGAAATAAATAAAACGAGTAATATGGGTGAAAATGTTCTAACTCACGTGAAAACTGTGATTTTAAGGACAATATTTTAATATAACGTTTTCAGAGTTTTATGCAAATCAGCCCTAAAAAAACTAAATATCCAAGTAACTGCTACCAACTTGGGTATTGGAAGTAGCGACCAGCTTAGTGCCTAAAGCCTAACGCACCTTGCGAGCAGCGATGTAAAACAAACGATCTAGAATTTTCGCAACCAGCCGCACTGCGCGCTTGGCGCCTTCGCTAGTCGCCTAGCGTGTATAGAAGGTTATACGCACTAAGCAAGCCACCTGTCAGTGCGTACGTAGCCTTATACTTTGGCATTGATGTCAATGACAGGCCTTTTGAAAGTTTTTGGCAAAGTTCGTCAAAACTTCCTTCCGTATCTACCTACACATAGAACATAAAGCAAAACGCTCTGTTAGGTACCTAATAGAAATTCCATACGCATGTCGGCTATGTGCGAGGGTCCTAATATCGTCTTTCAGAAGGATACACTTTTATTTTGCTTCCCTTCGGTATAATATGACCTTTCTCACGATATGATGTAAACTTTTATTGTAATCTATAGTATGGGGGTAGCTGTTTTAATAATTGTGCGGGTTTTGTTTGTGATTTTCGTTATGCAATGTTTTTTTCCTGGAAAGATAAAAGGGTAGCAGAAAACATTGCAAACAAAAGAAATTTCTGCGGTTTCGAGGTAGTATCGCGGCAGTAACACGACAGTATTGCGGTAGTAAGCAGAAGCATTCATTGGTAAGTGTCACTTGTAAGGATCCATTGTCTGTCTACCAGTCAAAGGCGATTTTTTCTTGAACAACTTTTCTATTTCTAACATAATATTTTTCGTATCTAGTGACCTTATTGGTGATGTTCTTCAGAAAGGTCAGGTGCGTAGTATTCGCAACCGACGTGCGTGTATGACCAGATGTATGAGCGTAAACGAGGCAAAATGAGTATGTAAGAATAGTAGCAGGTGGCGTTTTGTAGTTTCTGCCTACCCTCATGGGAAGAAGGCGTGAGTTAGGCGAGTGACGCATACCTACTACAAAAACAGAAGGCCAATTCTCGTAATTTACAACGTTCAAAATCTAGTCGCAGTCTCAACCCAGCGACAAAGAAATGTCAAAAACTTGTCAAAATGTAGTGAAATTAGAGGTATTTTTGACAGAATGAGACTGAGATTAGACTGTGAACGTTCTTAAAATTACGAGAATTACCCCTCAGATCTTCTTCTTATTTGTATAATTATCGAGTACCGTTAAAATTAGATCCGAACTACTCTTTTACGTTGACGTTTTATTTAGTATTCAAGATATTAAAATCTGCCCGCTATGCAAATAGATAGGTATTAACGGTAACCCCCTACCCTCTTCCACATAAACCTACAATCTGTCTGCTCATATAACCGTTAAAGGCTATATGCGTGTCCTTTGTCTAGTCCGTCATTTTAATCCTAGTGCTGTCTCGCCTGAGTTTATTAAGGTCTCCTTTGACGTCACAAATTGCAATCAAACGCTTGACCAGTTTTCATTGCAGGTGCGGTTCTTATCAAGCATGGTGATTATTTAGGAACCTCTAAGATAGGATTATCACAGGTTTATGATATCGGGTGGGACAGTTCCACACTGGAGTTAAAACAGTTTTGTTTGATGGCTAATAAGTTTTGTCATGATGAGTATTGGTGGCTTGGTGGTAATGGCCGCAACTTATGAGGGTTGTGGGTTCCAGCTCACCCCCGGAGTGAACGCAGCGCGAGAGTCGATAAACTGCCTTTTAGCTAAGTAATGAGGCTTAGCTGCTTTGTAGCTAAGCAAAATGATATTTTTTTAATGAAATTCTTAACTAAAATAGCATTAAGTGCCGGTAACTGCAAATAAGTTAAGTTTTTCACTGAAACTATTCTTTAAATGCTTAACTATAAAGTAGTTATAGTCCTTTGGCGTCTCTATAGTCAAGAATAATCAGATAACGTACTTGTAGTTAAGGAGAAGGCTAGAAAATATTCATCTAATCGGGCAGTTAAGGTACTTTAAAGTACATTAAGCGAAGAAGTGTGGGTTAGACGCTTTCAAGTGATGAAATCATCATAAATTGTGTTACTTAACGGCCTACAAAATTTTCATATCTTTGAAACTATTTATATTGTAAAAATGTGTCTTAGACAGAAAGATAAAGAATTTTGAACGCTGTCACTTTCTATTAAACAGTAAAAATTGACCATTTGAGGGTTAACGGCTTTCTAGATAAAAGGCGGCAGAACACAAAAAAAAACGGTTGGTCACCGTTGCGACATCCCATGAGAGACGCCACAACAGTGACCCACGTACACAGAGTCTATGCGACTCGCAATCATGCTTAAGCCACTGTTGGAGCCGCCCCACACCCTGCGCACCAGGGAAACGCACCTTTTACGCACTGTTGCGTAAAAGCAATCTACATTGGCGGCATAGGCATAGCAATCTATAGGTACCTAATTCTGTTTTGTTATGACAAGATGAAATATTTTAATGATCGATCAAAGGTTCAGCTACGCTTGTCGCGGTCGGTTCGTGGATTATTCATTCATTCATCATTACATATCGAGGCCCCTGCGTGTGCGTCCTGTCATTCGTCTTCGATTTTATTTCTATTGATTTTTTTTTCATGCCTACCATAAAACAACCAAGCGATACAACGGTTAATCTTAAGTACATCACAATAAATAAAAAAAAAATCAATAAGATATATTTTCACCCTAGGATTTTCTTTGATCCTAGAAATAAGTCTTACCTTTGTGGCCTCAGCCTTGCCTACATATATTCTGCTTTCGAAGATTATTGGCATTCAAGACACTACTTATTGCCGACTTAAGTCCACATTTTTTATTTTATTAATAAAACCTAGTCTATAACCATCGCGTGACCTCAACAAGGCGATAGACACCTCATGTACAGACGCCAGCAGCCGAAACTGTCAAATTTTCCCAATCAACCTTGAACCTTACTGATTTAGCGATAAAGTTGAAAATCTATTAAAGAAATTTGACAGATTGTAGTAGCTTGATGTGCTGGCGTCTGTACCTATTAAAATTCATCCAGCCGTTTGGATGCTTCGAGGGTATAAGGAATCCCACATTCTATACAGATATGTAGATAGGCGTGAAAAACATAACCCCGTCTTTGCTGTAGCGGAGTCAGGTAAAAAAAATCGACATAAAAAAAACACATTAGGCTTTTCTCTGACCCAGCGGGGCCCGTTTTGACATTTGAGAATGCGTTCTTGACACCTGTCAGTTTTATACAAACGAATACGTACTTTGCGATGTTTTTCTTTATTTACTACTAGAACGTCAATGTCAAAACGGGCCTTTTATTTTTTGACAACTTTAACAGTAGAAATGGCTTTCATTTTGACAGGTCAACAACATTCATTGCGTTATTTACGTTGTTGAGGATACAATTTTTTCGAATATAATTATGAAGCCATGGATTAGCAATATCTTTCAAAATTATTCAGATTCTGATTGATAGTGTGTTACGCAATCAGGGTGCTGGATCTAGGTAGGTAAGCTGTAGCCTCGACCTACTGCATCCGAAGATCTTTCAAGACTTTCATTACACATTACATGAGGCGGATTTTATTGACTACTAAAATCCGCCTCATGTATTAAAATCAATCCAATCGTTTAGATGCTTTGAAAGTATACAGAATCCTATATATAAACATAGGTGTTCAAAGCCATAACCCTGCTGTCACGCAGTCGGATAAATTCAATCCAACATCAAAAAAAAAAAATATTTTCGCACTAGTCCTTTTCTTTGATCCAGGAACTAGGTCTTACCTTCGTAGCCCCGGCCTCGCCTCCACACATTCTGCATCCGATAGAAGATTATTGGCTTTGGATACACTGTAGGAAAATGGCGTCACTAAGTCGAGGCATACATACATAATATTCAGGGATTTGCATACAATTACGAATATGTTACCTTTCTGGTGTAAATCTGTTCGAGCTATGAATATGGAAGGAGTTAAATAATGCTTTAGAAGTAGGACGCACGTCTTGTCCTGTCTTAAAAAGCTGATGAATTAAAGCGCTTATCGTTAAATAAAAAAACGTAACCAATATTAAGACCTGCTTTTCAAGACATACAGTTTCTTTTTCATTGGAATCTATACTTTGGAATCGGCTTCAACTTTCTGACTGACTCTTTGTATCAAAAACTCAAATTAGGTTGAGAATCAGCGCTTTGTGAACGTCAAAATTACATAAGACAGTCCCAAAACCGTCCTTCACCTTATCCATTGCGTTTTAGTTGGGATGAAGAAGTGGCGGAACGTACTCCCCAGTAGCACATCTATCTGTTAGGTTAAAAGATTATACAACATGTCTTGGAAAAGCCTGGTCATATTTAAGGGTGTCCTACAGACCACTCAACTAAACTTCTTTCTCCATGGGACTAACATCGTTATCTCGAAAAATAAATAAATCGATAGTAATTAGATAGAAAGCTCTCAAGTTACTAATAAAACTTCGTAAGCCAGTTGACATTTTCAAAAATTAAATCTTAAATAATTAACAACGATTAAATTTTCTCAGTAGTTGAATCACTACGATGAAAGTTTATAAGTCTCTTGCGACTCGTGCACATCAAAGTTTGTTTTAGTTTTGAGCCACGTTGATGTTTGATATTTTAACCAGTTTAGGATTAGTTTTAATATAAAATCAACACCCTTGGGTCTGTGGAATGAAATCATCATTTTCTTATTTTACAAGCCGTGCGCCGGAGGGTATTCCCATCGGTAAAATTGACGAACTTCCATGCAAACTTTGGGGGAAACCACTTTAGGAGATGAATTTTTATAAATACTTCCTCGTTGTATAAGGAACTCTTGTTCTATTTCACGCTTCTAGCCCCAGCGGTTTAGGCTGTGCATTGTTTGTCAGTGAATTTAAAAAGAAGAATTTTATTGAGTAGCCCTATACCCTGTCCATTAGGTTAACCGTTTTTTGACAGCTGTCTTAGAACGTACAGACGCCAGCAGGTCAAGCTACCCAAAACTGTCAAATTTTCCCAATCAACCTTGAACCTTAATGCATTATCGATAAAGTTGAAAATCTATTAAAGACATTTGACAGATTGTAGTAGCTTGATGTGCTGGCGTCTGTACATATTCCAGATAACGTAAAAGTTAACTTTAAAATGCGTAATAAAATAAATATATAAACTGCCTTATCTGATTGAATGGTTTTATTTATGGCTATGACATACATTATTATACCGTACGTGTATCAATCAATGTATTGTGTGTTGCTGCAATCACTAGTTCCATCTGTCAAAAAACGGTTTAAGTAATGGACAGGGTTTATAAGGCTACTTAATTACAATAAAAATAATCCATGGGACTTAAAAACATAAATGGCGAAATGTGGGTATACTCTATATTGTAATTATATACCTATTGTTGAGGTACAAAACAAAACCTGGAAACGTTAATAAAGTCAGGAAAATTCATAGTTTAGCAAACTGAAATTGTTCATATATTCAAATCACAACTGTCATACTTTGACACTTATATGAAATACGTAAATCGGCGCAGTGTGCAGTAGATTTGACAAATAATTAATTTCCCTGACCTTTTAAAAACCTTTTGTAAACTTTATTTCGCCCAAAAACTCCATGAAAAAAAAAAACAATTCTCTTCCCAAAATCGTTTTCCAAAAACCTAAGCCAATAAACAATGAGACAATAGGTACCAGAATTGATTTGTACCATCAGCCAGCCCGGTACCACGAGACTAATGCCGCCATTACCGAGACAAATCAGCGACGATTCGACGGCGACGAATAGTGTGTTTCGACATCGCGAGCGAATTAGTGGTAATGGGGATAGTTTTTCAATGACTGATCTGATGGCTATTTGGATGTTTGGTTTGGTGAAGATAGGGTTTAAGGCCCGAAGTGGGAGAAAATTGGAGGAGAGCAGTGTCAATAATGTATGGAACTGACATAAGCTACTGAAAAGCTTAGTCACCAAGTCGTTGTAGACATACGACAGCTTTGAGAGACACGGCAACTTGTCATCGTCGGCCTAGCCTTTTCCCAACTACGTTGGGGTCGGCTTCCAGTCTAACCGGATGCAGCTGAGTACTAGTATTTTACATGGAGCGACTGCCTATCTGACCTCCACAACTCAGTTACTGGGTAATACAAAACCCCTTGGTAAGACTGGCTGTCAGACTTTCAAACTACTGACGATCCGTAACGAATGTCAAAGATTCACGAATGTCAGCCGGGACCAACGGCTTAACGTGCTTTCCGAGGCATGGAGGAAGAAGATGGTCACCCATCCACGGACCAACCGCAAGCGTAGCTTAACCTGATCGATCGACCTGTGCGACTGTTATTACTTAGCCACAGGCCCCTCCCATATATATATTATACATGACAACTTGTGTAGGATGCTAAATCCCGCAGTGCTGATGTCGGTGGTGCCGCAACTTGCATCGCCAAACTCGTCGATGACGTGCATTAAGATTTCGTATATCCGGATTATTAAAGAAAAACATCTCATCTCAATGGGCCGGTCACCTTCAGAGACTGGAGACACAAAGGTGGGTACAGATCACTACAAATTGGATCCCGATGACTGAGACACGAAAAAGAGGAAGACCATTCAAAAGGTGGGACAACGAAATGATAAAAACAGCTGGCAAAACTTGGTGCAGATTGGCGAAAGACAGAAGGTCGTGGAAGCATTTGGAGGAGGCTTTTACCACCTATGGCGCGGCCGTCCTTACTTAGAAAACTAATACTAACACTACAATTTAAGATTATATTTTAGAAGGTATGAGGAACAGGGTGTAAAGTTCACTCATCCTCCATAGAAAAGGGAGGATCTTCCGACCAGACGGATGTTGTGTCTGGTGGGCAATTGACCAACGATTGATGTTGGGAAATTGTATCTATGCTAATTGCGCGGTAAACTCTGCTTGCGAGATGCAGGATTTGCGTGACGTCAGTATGACGCGTTGTTCGCATGTGGCGTTGTAAATACCGCTACAATATGATAAGTATCTACATTTTGTTCAAATTTTAAAGTGAAAATATAAATAAGTGAGGAATCAATAAAAGCTATTTTATTTTTATTATCTCATCTGAGGAGCAATTCTTCTAATTTTAAGAACATTCACAGTCTGATCTCAGTCTCAATCTGTCAAAAATACTTCTAATTTCCCTTAATTTTGACATTTGTCTATCGCCGAGATGGGACTGCAACTAGATTTCGAACGTTTTAAATTACGAGAATTGGCCTTCGTTAATGATGTTATTGTTGTAAACTCTATTATTTACTCCAGTAGTTATCATAACTATGTATCTTTATTGCAGATATCTATCTACTGGAAGAATATGATGGATTACGCTATCTCCACCCTGTCTTAAGTAGCAATTAAAAGTGCGAGGAGCGTGGTGCTTTTCTGATTAAAGCACTTTCTGGTAATCCCATTTATAGTGGTCTTTTGAAAGGCCCATTTTCAGCAACGATTTATGGGCTTAAGTGCGAATGTAATAAAATAAATTTCGGTTCATTTTGGCATAGTAACACGCAATAAAATGGACATCCAATTATCCCTTAACATACCATCACTCATTTTTCTATAGAATCCTTGAAAAGGAATAAATAGTGCGGCCAATAAATGCGCAACCTCTGAAACCTTATGCTTTCTCTGTTATCAATATCATTCGTATTTTCATTGAAATAGTTGATCCGGTCAGGAAGAGTCCCATCCGAATTTACTGACCATACGTGTGATACGACATACGAAACCGGCAGTCAATAACCAACTTTATTTCAACAACAGAAGGCTTAAAGTTTAATGCCAGCTGGCTCAAATCATTGCATCAAAGTATTTTCAATCTTCTTTCAAAGAAATAGAGATAAAAATTCAATTGGATTGCGGACGTGATCACATGAAATAAAACCTTATGGCCAGGTAACAAAGACAATGTTTGAAATGATAATAAAGTGTAACAAACGCGATTTGTTAGGCCCACACGGTTCTGAACATGTTTTAAAAACATATTTCCTTTGAAATGGAAGCTTTATTGTTTTGTTTTCGAAATAAAGTTTTAAAACTTGTTTGCTTGTGTACCGTAGCAGCCATTTTATTTACACTGGCAAAATAATTAATTTTTATATCATATCGCATGCATTACGTTTTGAGAGCTAAATGTGTACGCTGTTTAATTAGTAATAGATAAAGAAACTCACACAAACGGTTAGGATTCTTAAAGAAACAAATAATAATATAATAATAATAATTGCTTTATTTGTATAGAATGCAGGTTTTACAATAATGGTGTTAGTTTTGGATATATTCCCAGTACATTCTGCCTGTTGGCATACAAAAATATAGTGGTTTTTATTTACGATTTTATTTTAAGTTGTTAGGTTTAATTTAGAAACTAGGTACTTAAATTCAAAATGAGATCATGGTACAGCTAAGTCTAAAATTATTTACATAATAAATGAGATAAAGTGAAGCAAACATTACAGTTCATCATTTATAAAATCGGTAACAGAGTAATAACATTATTTTCTCTATCAGCAACGTCGACAAGACTTTCTTCGTCTTTGTCGACTTTGAATTTTATTAAGGGCTGATCCCTAATACAATTTGGCAATTTGTTATATACACATATAATAGGTGCCATACCAATAATCTCTTTTTTAAGCAAAGCAGTGTTATATCTACCAGTACACAATAGACTCTGATATTTTGATCTCATGGCAGTAGATCGCAT
This sequence comes from Apamea monoglypha, assembly GCA_911387795.2. NCBI lineage: Eukaryota > Metazoa > Arthropoda > Insecta > Lepidoptera > Noctuidae > Apamea > Apamea monoglypha. The sequence continues at coordinate 17,968,675 of OU426925.1, forward strand.
CCTCGTATCATTTAATGCAGGAAATAGATGCTTGTTAGTTTTTTAACAAAAGGTTAGGATTCTTATATTAGGTGTTTTTATATTTGTTACCGTGACGATATCACGATTACACGCAAAATACGCACTTTGACGTGGTATTGTTGTCGTGTAGCGACAAGAAACTAAGTTTAAATTAAAGAAAGGGAAGTTAAAGTTAATTAAAGTTTTATTCACAAGTAAAGGATAAAAAATGGAGATGAACTGACAGTGGTGTGTAGTGTGTGGGTGAGGAAGGATGAAGATGAGTGATTGGTGGGTTGAGGAGGCTGAAGAGGTAGACGCGACGCGAGGCAGGTGTCGGTGACAGGTGCAGGTGCGGGCGTGGAGAGGTGCTGGTGCGTGTGCGGCACGGAGGATACCCGTAGAGGGCCCACGCGGCAGGAGTAGGTCGCAGCACGGCCTCACGTGACAGCAGGCACGGCGGCACGGGAGAGCAGGCACGGCGGCGCGAGAGAACAGGCACGGCGGCGTGAGAGAGCAGGCACGGCGGCGCGAGCGAACAGGCACGGCGGCGCGAGAGAGCAGGCACGGCAGCACGCGGTCAGCCCGCCAGGAGAGACGGCCCTCGGTTGAGGCGCGGCCCAGTAGAGGGTGTTCCGGCGAGGCACGCCAGCGGTTCGACTGGTACGGAGGACGGAGGACGAAGGTGTAGCGCTAGTACGTCAGGTACCGGAGTCTTGAGGGGGACACGCCAAGAGTTCCCTGGATAGGTGACTCCGGAGTACCAGCTCTACTTTGAGGGTTCGCTTTAGAGGCGAAACTCCAACTCAAACTCGAACTGTCACTTGCATTGCTTGGATTCATCAGGTAAACTCGTAGAATAGAAATAAATATGAATTTGAAATAGGCAGATGGCCAGTATTGATTTGTACAAGTATTAATATATTTTCAGCTAAAAGGCTGATAAGAATTTATAAGCAAACTTGTCATGGCGACGTATTAAACGTCGTTGTCAGAACTGTCATAATAAAATATATTAATAAAATACAATTAAATATATAGTTATTTCGTATTAAAAGCGTATTAAAAGTATAGTGTTTATAGGAAAAATGATATCAATGAATGTGGGCGAAATTTCCAGCCCTTGGATGTCACTAAATCGTCGTAGTGTTATGTTAAAGTTTGATGACTGTCTGTGTACTGATTATGGATTAAACGTGACCTGGTGTCGTGAGGAATAGTCAGATCAGCGCCTAACGGTGACGGAATGCTTGTCTGGCCTGGAGGAATTAATGTAGATAACTGTGAGTATGTACATTACGTTACATTGTGGACACCAGCCCTTAATACCTAACATCATCATCTGCCCAGCCTTTTGCCAACTATGTTAGGGTCAGCTACCAGTCCAACCGGATGCAGCTGAGTACCAGTATTTTACATGGAGCGACTGGCTATCTGACTTCTACAACCCTGTTACTGGGTGATACTATATCTCTTGGTAGGACTGGTTGTCAGACTTTCGGACTTCTGATGACCTGTAACGATTGTCAAAGATCCACGAATGACAGCCGGGACCAACGGCTTAACTGCTTTCCGAGGCAGGATGTCTTGGTATGTAAAGGTGGTCACCCATCAACAGACCAGCCGCGGTAAGCGTAGCTTAACCTCATCGATCGACCCCTCTGATAAGTAATAGATAATGAGGGGCTTGTGGCTAACCCACAAGCCCCTTATTATCTATTACCTAACAGAGGGAAGTAAAATATATGGAAATATAATTAGGAAAACGCTTTGAAAGGACAATGCTCATGGATTTATGGAATCCCGCTCCATGCTGCATCAAAAACAAACTTTGTTTTTTATGGACAACCCTTTGACTCCTACAAAAGTTCTTTTTGTAAACAAAACCCGGGTGACGGAAATGAAAAAAATTGAAATAACCTAAAAACTAGGTACTTTATTTTGTATGACATGTTATACACGAACGGCCATTACTGCTCTAAAATCATGATAATCGTTTAAATAAAAATTCCATTCTACTTTATTCTAGTTATTTTTAATGAATGTAGAATCGGCAAAGTATATTTTTTTTACATATTTTTTGAAAGACGTGATTATGACACTTTCAAAATTCAAGGTTATATTAATCATATCTTTTGAAACAGAACGTCATGTAAAGGGTATAAAACAATATCGATAATTTTTCCAATCCCCTGTTCAAAAATCAAATCCCCGAGGTGTAATGTCGTTAAAAATTATGAAAATAATTACCATAATATTTTGATCTTGATGCTTGAGACTTTTTAGTTCGACTTTTGGTCATTTTCCTTTACGTTCACGATAACGTTATAATGTGTACGTCTTTCCATACATTTTATGGACGTGGGTGTAGACGTACAGACGCCAGCACATCAATCTACAACAATCTGTCAAATTTATTTAATAGATTTTCAGGTTGACTAGGAAAATTTGACAGTTTCGGGTAGCTTGACCTGCTGGGGTCTGCACATGATTATATCGTCATGTTAGAAATTATACTACGAGTATATGCTTGTGTTTACAATTCATGAGCCCTTCCAACCAAAATTTCTTCTCTAATCCATCGAGCTGCGAACATTCTTGCGCTACAGGGTCAATTTAAATTAGCTAGCGAAACTCCGTAGACGTGATGTGTAATAAATTCAAATCAAAATCCTTTATCGATATCTAAACGTTACCTGTAAAACAAAAAATAAATTAATTTGATGTTTCTTTTTTGTGGGGTCATCGACCGGAGTTAGTGTAGTCACTTGAAATAACAGTTTAAAAAATCTGTCTTTTTTGTAAACGTTACAAACGTGATGATATGGATAACTTATCACGACCAAAACAAAAGAACGCCGATTTTCTCAAGTCATACTTCAAGTAAAACACTACCAGCGATCGTTGACCCCAAAAACAATAACATCTAACCTTTTTTATTTTTATTATTTTATCGTGTTTAGATATCGATATCCATTACGGTTGTAGAGTTTCGCTAGCTAATCTAATTTGACCTTTGATTTTGCTTGTGTTACCAATTCATGAGCCCTTCAGACTATATTTTTTTCTCTAATCTGCCGAGCAGTGAACATTCTCGCTCTATAATAGTGACGTCAGTAAAAAGTTTGGTTTCCTATCATGATTTACAGACATCCATTGGGAAGATGTGACCTTTGAGCAACATCAGGCTCAAACATCAATTCACCAGATTTATAGTGAAATCAATACCTCACAAATCACTAAATAGCTGAATGGTATAGACGTATTGACGACTCAAATTCAGCACACCGGAAAAACAAGATGGCCAAAAAGAAACCTAAATAAGGACAGTTAGACATGGCTGATATATTCCCTAAAATGTGCCCCAAACACGACATTAGGGGCCGACTTCACTATATATATGGTTTCCGATGTGTCGATAATATATTGTGCTCTCGTCGCCTCCCACTTCCTGGCGAGGAGAATGTAAAATACTGCAGAGCCAATAACATGTGCAACTGCCAACTAACTTGTACATCCTGATTGGGAATATAAAGATGGCTTTCTTGTGGAAATACTTTGTATAGAAGATTGCCATTTTCTGTTTTCTAGGGTGACGTCATCACTGGCAATGGTGCTATCCTACTTCCTACTATCCTGCTATATCCTATTCCTACAAAGAAAGTCTTCAAAGTTTGTATGGATGGATGGATGGAAGGATGGATGGATGTTTGTTACTCTTTCACGCAAAAACTACTGAACGGATTTAAATGAAATTTGGCACACAGATGGTTTATAACCAGGATTAACACATAGGATATTTTTTATCTTGGTAGTATGTTCCCGTGGGATAATTTTCGACTCCCACCTGGGCGAAGCCGCTGGCAAAAGCTAATACTAATATTATAAAGAGGTAAAACTTGTTTGTTTGTATGTAGGGCGTAATCTCCGGAACTACCAGTCGTCTTTGACAAATCTTTTTGCATGTGGTAGCCTAATTCTTAAAGAAGGTTATATTCTTTTCAATATCACGCTCGACTTCTTGGTTCTAAGACATGCCGTTTCCTCACAGGTAAATAACCAGCGCAAAATACAAAGAAAAATCTTGAATAACTTTAATGCTTCTTCATCCAAAATGATAATCATGCTAGAGCTGATTTTTCCATCGCCCGATAACATTTATTCGAGGAATAAAATTGACATTTGACAGCTTTTGTATGAAAAAACTGTCAAAATTTCAAAATTATTCCTCGAATAAAGTTATCAGATGATTGAAAAATCAGCCCTTAATTAATAATAACTTCATCAGTCTCCAAGTATGTATAGAAATAAAACACATAACTTTAGCAGTTACATTTGTTAATCTAGTATAAAACACAGATATACTCTACTCAAGGTTCTATAAAGCCATCAACTCCACCATAAAGACCAGCAGTAAAGCTTCTCCCATCGGCGCATTAGGCCGGGACACACAATAAATTGTGCAGGAAGCACCTCCCAACACACGAGCTTACTTTTAATGAGTTCTATACATAGCCTTATATTTATGACGTTGGCGCTGTAATAATTTCACTGAACATTGTGATTGCAAAAATCGATGCCTTTTCTCTGTTTTCTCTGGCATTTTAAAAGGGTGTGTTGTCTGTAGTACTTTAGATCTTTGAAGTGTATCTTTCTACTCTACTTTTGGCAGTAATTTTGGATGTATGATTCGAATGCTAAGGTCGTGCGATTTTGTCTCAAAAAAAAGTTATAACTTACTTTGGAAGCATGAGGAACAGGGTGTAAGGTTCACTCATCCTCCATAGAAAAGGGAGGATCCTCCGACCAGACAGGTATTGTGTCTGGCGGGCAATTGCCCACTGATTGATATTGAGAAATTGTATCTATGCTAATTGCGCGGTAAACTCTGCTTGCGAGATGCAGGATTTGCGTGACGTCAGTATGACGCATTGTTCGCATGTGGCGTTGTAGATACCGCTACACTTACAAAAAAAAACTGAAAAAAATAACTAGTGATAACTTTTTTCATAATCATCTGAAATTATCTCAAAGAAAAGCTTGTTTGTTCTTAGCGCACGCCAGGCATGACGATTAAACTTGGCGCTGCAAAAGCGATTACATAAGTCATGCATATAGCATGGCTCTTCTCTGTGATAGGCCACGCATTGCTGCAATATTGTGCTGTTTACTTTATACGCAGATCATACATTTAGTTTGTCACATGTTATTTCACCAAACCTAGTTAATCTATGATAGACAATAATTGTTTGCTAAGTTTGCTTGGATATTGCTCAAACTATTTTTATAGTTGGATTTATTTGTGGATAACGATGCTGGCTGCGTGATTACTCGAATGTTTATAAAATATCTGTACCTAAATATTAAGCATTGCGCAATTGTTTGTTATCCTGAAGAAATAACATAATTTTAAAAAAATAACAACATCAGCCAGGAGACTTTTTCTTCTTAACGTGTACTTTAAATTGAGTCGGCTTAGAGTTTGACCACGAGTTGGCATCTTCAATAACGTCTATCAGTTACTGTCAGATCATTTAACCACATCAGCCAGAAGACTTGTTCTTAGCCTGTCGATGGTAATTTAAATCGGGTCAGCCCAAATTTGGCTACAAATCTGGCACCTTCAATAACTGACAGACGCTTATCAGAAGGCCAATTCTCGTAATTTAAAACGTTCAAAATCTAGTCGCAGTTTCATCAACTTGTCAAAAACTTGTCAAAATGTAGGGAAATTAGACGTATTTTTGACAGATTGAGACTGAGAACAGACTGTGAACGTTCTTGAAAGTACGAGAATTGCCCCTCAGTTCTTGTAATGAGCAGACAATAGGCACGCTGAACATATAAGCCCACGCTCGTACGGACGTAAAAATATCGCGGCGGGATTTTATCGTGCACTGGATTTCCAACTCTCGGTGTTGATCCGAGCATTCTTCTTCTTGGCGTGTCTAAATGGACTCTGCCTAGAATTCGGCTACTCCAAAGTCCGATTATAAACCGAGCATTGAGAATCCAACAGAGCGCATCCCAACACATAAAAAAACACATTGTTACATTTTCAACTCTCGGCGCTAAGTAGTGGGTTGAAAGTACAGTGCGCGAAAAAAGATCGCCGCGGGTAAAACCCGCCCTTGCAAACCTGGACTTAGTGTCAAAGTGTCAGAAGACTAATAATGTAGAAGAAAAAACCACTGAATGCAATGCCTCTTGCCCTCGTTTGCACTTAAAATAAACCATTTTTTTTTGTTGTTTTAATGTTACTTTGGTAGTTTTAAATTCTCCTTTTTTACTACTAGCTGCGCCCCGCGGTTTTACCCGCCCAAGTTTCGATCCCGTGGGAATATCGGGATAAAAAGTATCCTATGTGTTAATCCTGGTTATAAACTATATGCATGCTAAATTTCATCTAAATCTGTTCAGTAGTTTTTGCGTGAAAGAGTAACAAACATCCATCCATCCATCCATACAAACTTTCGCATTTATAATATTAGTAGGATAGTAGGATTTGTATTTCCTGTGTGTGAAATAAAATATTTTTCTTTTCTCTCTTTCTTTCACGAACAAAATATCTCTCTCAATCAGCCAAACACGATTGTCATTCAAATTAGGTCGCCAATAAACTTAGAATAATTATCAACTAGTAATCAGGCCAAGTAATTGCTGCTGATAACATTTTATCGTAGACATAAAATATGCATAAAATACTCGTTCGGTTCATAAGTGATTGCTAAGCGACGTCTTACAAGGAACCTTCTAGCAATTTGACGCCATGGTTGGCGCAGTGACTGAGTAATCGACTGCTGCGCCGCATGTCACGGGTTCGATTCCCGCACGGAACAAATATTTGTATTGCCTACAGGTAGTTGTTTCGGGTCTGGTTGTTTGTGTATGTGAGTTTAAATGTTTGTAAACGCACCCACGATACAGGAGTAATTCCTAGTGTGGGGCAACGTTTCTTATAAAAAAAAGAAAAAAAAAATTTTGGATGAACTGTTTTTCGGTCTGTTGAGACATTATTTTTTCCGAAGGGTATCTCGTAGGTCTACTGAAGAGGTCGATGGTTGTTTAACTAGGCTATCCTGTGAATGCTTTATAAAAAAAGACTCCAGTCGGGACAAAAAAACTTATCAAATAAGCGATGAAGATGTCCGTTTTTCAAACTTTAGTATTTTAGTTTATTACATTGTTGGACAAGTCTTTGACCACTTCAATAAATAAATCATGATCTATCTAGTCTTTTCCCAACTTTGTTGGGGTCGGCTTCCAGTCTAACCGGGTGCAGCTGAATACCAGTATTTTACATGGAGTGACTGCCTATCTAACCTCCACAACCCAGTTACTGGGTAATACCCTTTTAGTTGGACTGGTTTTCAGATTTTCGGGCATCTGTCTAGATAAGAAAGATCGTTAGGATAGCGTGGATGATCACCCATCCACGGAGCAACTGCGGCAAGCGTAGCTTAACCTGATCGATCGACTCGTGCGGAAGTTATTACTTAGCCACAAGCCCCTAATATCCCTATTTGTACACAAAATATACAAACAGTTCACATAGGAACTTGTTTTCAAACATAAGAGACTTTTCAACAAGCTACAAGCTACTATGCCCCACGATCTACGATATATATAAGCTGTATGTATATGCTTATATACATACAGCTTATATATATATACATAGCACATAATATAGCTGTTGTTGCCTGTAAATGTGAGATTCGTGCTCGGTTGAAATAAAGCTATTTCAACGAATCTCACATTTACAGGCAACAACAGCTATATTATGTGCATAAAGTTGTATAACAAAATACCAAATTCTATAAAAACGCTACCATTTTCTAGATTTAAAAATAATTTGACGAGGTTTTTAAAAGGAAAATGCTTGAGTGTACATGAATTTTTGTTTAAATTGTAAGTTTTGTAAATTGCACGGTCATTTTAATTTATTATTGTTATTATTATTGTGTGCCGAATCTCTCCTATTATTGACATGATTATTATTGACATTTATTATTATTATTATTTCAATTTTATAGTGATATTTTCTTAATTCAATGACATTATTTTAATGGGATTATCTGTTTACTGACTGCATGATTATGATCAATAATTAATTTCAATAAAATATGTCACCTTATTTTTTATTTGCACGCCGAAATTAAAGGCAGAATAAGAGAACAATTCTGTACATTTTACCAACCTTCTGTAACTTATTTATGCAAATAAATGATTATTGATTTTGATTTGATTTGAAAACGAGAGAGTTGGTGATATTTTAAATATTTGCATATTTCCATTAATACAGGATAGTAAGTAAAGAAAATTTATCTCAACAAACAAAACTAAAAATATGAAATCGTACAATTGACGCTTTCGAGGACATTTTTCGTTCTATCTGTATCTTTCAACCCTGAAACATTGTTTTCTTCAAAGATAATAAATATCCCTCCATTAATTTTTTTTACAAACTAGCTTCACCAAGACATCTTCAAGCCCATAAACGCAGCCTATCAGACACAATGCATCAGCATCTATGTTATGGGGTTTATTGCCATGGTAATAGCGGGAAGCCCTCTCAACTATTATTGTGATACGAGGGACTGTTGTTTATTAGAGGCTCCCGTTTCAAAAGAGGGGGAGATTTACTTGTAAGTGGTCTGCATTACTAGGAAAAAAGAAAATTATATCTTTGCCATAGGCACCTAAATGTCGATGTGACTGTCTGTCACTTGTTCCTATTTAATAACCAAATGTTTTATTTTAAATTCTTATTTTAACATTGAGCGCATTGAATCTTGAATTTATGGCCTGACAGCTCGACATGTTACCCTAAGCAATTATAAAAAAATATATTTCTTTAAAATTGTAAAACAATATTGAAACCCTTAGAAACCCATCTCATTTATATTTTATGGGAAACAGACCGGTAATTATGGCCAGTCATCAATAGAAAGCGATATTCTACGTCAATAAAGATGTAATATTTTGTACAAATTCTAAGAACGTTTAGACCTTTGGACAATACGAACCCACACATCTGTTGATCATAAAATGCGTCCGTAGGCCCCTTGAAACAATGGAGAAATCTGGGGGCTGAACGCCGGAGCGTGGGATTTTTGAGGAAAGATTGTTAGCGAACGGATGGACGAAAAGGACACTCGATTTAGAACCACGAGATAGGACGGACTTCCTAGTCCAGGCTAGTTAAGTTAGGAGATTTAGGGAATATCAGGAGGCTATGTCCGAGTGGGCTGTCGCGAAATAGCGAACACGAGTTATTAAGTTAAATATAGCTGGGTTGGAGCCCAGATTAGGCTAATCTAGTATTTAAGTGGTGTGAGTGTGTGTTTGTTGGTGTGATTGGGTGAGTCCTTATTTATAATAATTATCCTAGGCTGATATTGGTATTAAAGTTCCTCTAACTAAACATACAGATACGTGTTGCTGGAGAGTTTATTACGCCCATTCTTCTCCTCAGCTAAACACTAAGAAGTAGTGAAGGGAGATATAGCTGAGAAGCTATTAGTGATGATTTATTTGGAAAATAAATCATCTAAATTGATTGTAATTGTAAATGATTGTAATAAGTCATTCATGCTATTTTCTCTTGTATTATGTGTCCATCTCCTAATCCCTGCCTCGACAGATGCTTGTCAATTTCGTTTGGCTGTAGGGATACGGAGAAGGCCTTCCGCTAAACCTGACAACGAGCTTTAATGCTCCTGACTTTTGACGACTGTTGACGACTCCATAATATGGAAGGCAGAACCGTAAAAACTCACAGATCTCTTGGATCAAACTAGGTTACAAAGCCAACCTATAACTAAATGATTGACCAAACGTTATTGATGACTTCTGCTTCCAAAAAGGTCTCGCCACAGAACACTTGCGTGAGGCTTGTTGTATGCACATTTCTGGGAGAAGGGGTAGGCATCACTACGTACCCCAAACTTGTTTGGTAGTCGTTTTAAGAACGCTAGGGACCGTGTCTCGATAAAACCCACACAAGGCTGTTAGTAGGCCAATTACTGAATCGACACTATTTATCGAAACACGTTATTGGGATGCAATGCATCCTTCTAAATGGGGAAGATTAATGAAATGTGAAGTGACGAAATTCCACTTCGGTGTGCACCAAGTACGATCGCAATGAGTTTTGCTAGAGGCTGAGTCTACGGTACGCTTGTGCTAGTTTGTGTACCTTAGAAAAGGGATAGGTTGCCGTAAGGGTGTCTTTCATATTAATACGCGTTAAAAGCTATTCAAAACTTGTCTTCCTCAACAACAGTTGGACTTCGCAGTACTCTGTCATAGGGTTGAGTAAGACATGTATTTAGTGCTTAGGGAGCGTGTTCCGTTAGAGTCGTATTAGTGTCCTCAGAGGTTCTATGCGTTAGGTCTAACAGAACACGTATAATGAGGCATACGTTTTAAAACGGTTCCCAGTCTCACTATAGTGGGTAAATTGTTAAATTAACGTAGTTATAATTTATTCATTTAAGCGCAAGCGTAACGATCCCGTTATTTACTCCGTCTAATCATCAATACTATTGCAGATATCAGTGACGACCTGCGAGCAACATTTATAATACTAATCCCTATTATATTATATTATATACTTTTGCATACCCTCTTGTCTTCTTAGCTTCATATAACATTGATAATTGTAATACTTATGTTTCCTAACTGTGAATTCCCATTATTAACTTCACCTTGCATCCCATCCTTGTCCCCAAGCTTTCTAAGTCGGGACGAGGCACATTAGTTCATGGGAATTCATTTCTTATAACGGTGGGAGGGTGCCCAAGTCTGGTGTCGAGCCCTACAGGAGCACGCGGTGGAATGGGGCGTGCCCCCTTTCCCACAGGGAGAGCCGTTCTTAACTGTGGTATTTCACACAACTAGGAAAAACGAAATTTTTATCAGCCTAGGGTAATTTAGGAACAGTCACATGTGGTGCCGTGACCAGGATTCTCGTCATTAAATGTACTGATTCACTTCAGTGCAACGAGAAAGAACAAAATATGGGTTACTATGAAAATAACACAACGAATTTAAACAAAAACAACACGACGTAATTTTATGGTTCTATCCATTGTTAGCAACGCGGCGACCGACGGCAAGCTTTACAACGGTTATAATACTTAGGTGTAAGTTACGGTTTGATAATGGTGGTTGAATTCTTCAACTACTGTTAGCGGGTTCAATCCCCGCATGATTTAATTGTTGATGTGCTTAGATTCCATTGTCATGGATCTTGGGTTCGATTCCCGCCTGATGTTATTGGTTGAGACAATAACTTATAACACAACGAAGTTAAACAAAAATAACACAACATAATTTTATGGTTCTATCCATTGTTAGCGACGGCAAGCGTTATAACAGTTACAATACTTATGTGTAAGTTACGGTTCGATAATGTGGTTCAATTCTTCAACTACTGGTAGCGGGTTCAATCCCCGCATGATTTAATTGCTGCTGTGCTTAGATTCCATTACCATGGATATTGGGTTCGATTCCCGTTATATGTATTGCTCTTATCATTTTTTGGAATTCCTGTGTCACGGCTAGTGGGTTCAATTCCCGCATCAATTGTAGAGCTTGGGTGTCTGTGCTACTGTAATAATAGATTCGACTCTCTGCAAACGAGAGTTTAGTATCTGATAGTATGTGAATGTGAAAATGTGGTTGTGCGCTTGTGATTTATATTTGTGTGTATGTGGAATGAGGTTAGGTATAAGACACGCCCTTAGTACGGGTAAATCTAATATTATAGCGAGTAAGACCTACGAAGCGTGAAGCTTATAAAATTACAATTAATTTACCAAGAAGGTACATTAACTATCGTCATAAGAAGTAAACATAAATCTTTCCATCTCTGCAGTCGGCGACATATGTCGTATAATTGAATAGATACTCGTTTGGCCTTATTTCAAATTCCAGGATATTTAAGTCTTCACTCGGCTGCCACTACGCTATGTCTGAACCTTTGGTTTGTGAGTTGCGCTTGGTTTAAAGTTCCTTCAAAATCAGCTGACATCGGCTGACTCCAACAGCAGTAGCTATGGCGTGGCTCCTTTTGCGAAGCTAAGTTTCACTTTTATTACACACTACAGTTACCCGTAATTACGCGGTATGATGTTTGTTATCTCATGAAATATTATAGATTTATGTTTAAGGGCAAAGGTACTGTACGATAGTTATCAGTTCAAATATACCAGAGAATGTTCATGTCAACACCTTTATAATTTGAAGGGATAGTTAACAGCATTGTGTGCTAATAAGCCATTAATTGGCTACACAGTCTAAGATTCCTATGTTTTCTAAGCAGTATAAATTCCCAACTCTCAATAGAACTCAAAACTGTTCTAACCTCTTAGAATCAGAGGGGGGCGCCTAATTGGAATCAAATCTAATATGTTTATGTGCGGACTATTTCAGCTACTCCTGGAATACGACTGCGGGCAGCTGATTAAGCTGTCTCAGCATTGAGGTGCATAAGGAGAGGCCTCTGTCCAGCGGCAGCTGCGACAGGCTGAGTTTAGAACGAGGGAGCAGCGTAGGTAGCGTGGCTCAATAACATAAATACTCTTAAAAGAGTCCCTGGTATGTAAAACTAAATAATAAGCATGCACGGGCTTACAGAGCTTAGCTGAGGCGCGATAATTTTATTTAAATTATAATGGAAAGAGTATTTGCAAGAACAGGTCAAATATTAAAGAGCAATCATAAATATGTCGATTGAAGATGCTTCTGCGATACAGTAATACATTATAGCAGGCATTTCATCTTATTGGGATCTTGTAGGATTGATACTAGAATACTTACAATATTCTAGTAAGTATTTGATTAGACAAATACATCAGATAAGAATAGGTCTATATTCTGTGACACTTTCGAGGGAAGGCATAGTTCATCCTATTGTGAAAGCTCATACGCTGTACTGCGTCACGCGTCTGATTTTCAGAGGGGGGAATGTGACTGTCTGTCACTTGTTCCTATTTAATAACCAAATGTTTTATTTTAAATTCTTATTTTAACATTGAGCGCATTGAATCTTGAATTTATGGCCTGACAGCTCGACATGTTACCCTAAGCAATTATAAAAAAATATATTTCTTTAAAATTGTAAAACAATATTGAAACCCTTAGAAACCCATCTCATTTATATTTTATGGGAAACAGACCGGTAATTATGGCCAGTCATCAATAGAAAGCGATATTCTACGTCAATAAAGATGTAATATTTTGTACAAATTCTAAGAACGTTTAGACCTTTGGACAATACGAACCCACACATCTGTTGATCATAAAATGCGTCCGTAGGCCCCTTGAAACAATGGAGAAATCTGGGGGCTGAACGCCGGAGCGTGGGATTTTTGAGGAAAGATTGTTAGCGAACGGATGGACGAAAAGGACACTCGATTTAGAACCACGAGATAGGACGGACTTCCTAGTCCAGGCTAGTTAAGTTAGGAGATTTAGGGAATATCAGGAGGCTATGTCCGAGTGGGCTGTCGCGAAATAGCGAACACGAGTTATTAAGTTAAATATAGCTGGGTTGGAGCCCAGATTAGGCTAATCTAGTATTTAAGTGGTGTGAGTGTGTGTTTGTTGGTGTGATTGGGTGAGTCCTTATTTATAATAATTATCCTAGGCTGATATTGGTATTAAAGTTCCTCTAACTAAACATACAGATACGTGTTGCTGGAGAGTTTATTACGCCCATTCTTCTCCTCAGCTAAACACTAAGAAGTAGTGAAGGGAGATATAGCTGAGAAGCTATTAGTGATGATTTATTTGGAAAATAAATCATCTAAATTGATTGTAATTGTAAATGATTGTAATAAGTCATTCATGCTATTTTCTCTTGTATTATGTGTCCATCTCCTAATCCCTGCCTCGACAGATGCTTGTCAATTTCGTTTGGCTGTAGGGATACGGAGAAGGCCTTCCGCTAAACCTGACAACGAGCTTTAATGCTCCTGACTTTTGACGACTGTTGACGACTCCATAATATGGAAGGCAGAACCGTAAAAACTCACAGATCTCTTGGATCAAACTAGGTTACAAAGCCAACCTATAACTAAATGATTGACCAAACGTTATTGATGACTTCTGCTTCCAAAAAGGTCTCGCCACAGAACACTTGCGTGAGGCTTGTTGTATGCACATTTCTGGGAGAAGGGGTAGGCATCACTACGTACCCCAAACTTGTTTGGTAGTCGTTTTAAGAACGCTAGGGACCGTGTCTCGATAAAACCCACACAAGGCTGTTAGTAGGCCAATTACTGAATCGACACTATTTATCGAAACACGTTATTGGGATGCAATGCATCCTTCTAAATGGGGAAGATTAATGAAATGTGAAGTGACGAAATTCCACTTCGGTGTGCACCAAGTACGATCGCAATGAGTTTTGCTAGAGGCTGAGTCTACGGTACGCTTGTGCTAGTTTGTGTACCTTAGAAAAGGGATAGGTTGCCGTAAGGGTGTCTTTCATATTAATACGCGTTAAAAGCTATTCAAAACTTGTCTTCCTCAACAACAGTTGGACTTCGCAGTACTCTGTCATAGGGTTGAGTAAGACATGTATTTAGTGCTTAGGGAGCGTGTTCCGTTAGAGTCGTATTAGTGTCCTCAGAGGTTCTATGCGTTAGGTCTAACAGAACACGTATAATGAGGCATACGTTTTAAAACGGTTCCCAGTCTCACTATAGTGGGTAAATTGTTAAATTAACGTAGTTATAATTTATTCATTTAAGCGCAAGCGTAACGATCCCGTTATTTACTCCGTCTAATCATCAATACTATTGCAGATATCAGTGACGACCTGCGAGCAACATTTATAATACTAATCCCTATTATATTATATTATATACTTTTGCATACCCTCTTGTCTTCTTAGCTTCATATAACATTGATAATTGTAATACTTATGTTTCCTAACTGTGAATTCCCATTATTAACTTCACCTTGCATCCCATCCTTGTCCCCAAGCTTTCTAAGTCGGGACGAGGCACATTAGTTCATGGGAATTCATTTCTTATAACGGTGGGAGGGTGCCCAAGTCTGGTGTCGAGCCCTACAGGAGCACGCGGTGGAATGGGGCGTGCCCCCTTTCCCACAGGGAGAGCCGTTCTTAACTGTGGTATTTCACACAACTAGGAAAAACGAAATTTTTATCAGCCTAGGGTAATTTAGGAACAGTCACATCGACATGCTTAATAATACTTACGATGTAGAAATTATATCTGGTGTGGACTTAGATGGATGCAAGTTAAAATAAAATAATTTTAAAATTATGCTTACGAATTCATAAACAAAAATGTACCCTTCTGTAGTTTCAACAAAACAAAGAGGCTTTTTCACTAAGAAAACCATTGAAAAAATATCCATCAAACTTATTTTCACAAAATATCCCGTTGAGGCCGGATGAATCCAGCTCAATCCGGTACACGAGCCGGTTACAAGCAGAACTTCAAACTATAATAATGCACAAACTTGGAAATAGAACATGTGTCTATCAATTTTACCGCGAACTTTCTTTGTTTTGTACCGTTGAACGTTACATCAGAAATAGCCAATTCTTTGACCTTTTCATCTGCATCCACTACAACCTAAATTCGACCTTGTTGTCATAAAATAGAGGTGTGTCAGCGTGTAAAGATATCGTGGTATTTTCGCCCGAAGCACTAGCATTTGATTGTACATGACAGTTACAGAAGAGGGTCCAAGTTGATTGCTTTACTCCAACTGAATCTTCATCCGTTTCGTATTAATAATTAAAATGTCAGTTTTGTCTTTGACGTTAGTAAGTATTAATAAATGTTTGTCTGAGTTTGTGTTAGTTTTGTCTAGTTTCTGTTCTTGTTCTGTTTTAGGAGACATCTCTTGGGACTAAGTGGATTGAGATGTTCTTTTGTTTTATATTTGTTTTTGATTTACCCTTGCTCTTTGTTTCAATGTGAAGAGGTTAATTTTGAAAGGGTTATTTAAAATTTCAAGGGTAGCTGAAATAAATAAGATGCTGCTGGAATTTTAATAGAAATATAGTTAAGTGGTCTAGTATACTAGTCGTCATCCAGTTTCTTGCCTATATTATAATGGTTTTAAGATGTAAAGTGTTTATAATAGTGTCCTCCAGGATACGTATTTCATTAACTTGAATGTGCCTTGGCGGCTGAGAGTATGTCATGCTCACTTTAATGTCTCGCTGATGGTGGCGCATGTGTTGGATCATTTAACTCCCTTCAACGGGCGCCTTCAGTAGGGACTGGTCAACTATTTGCTGGCATGGATGGCGTATTTTAATTGAATTTAATATTTGATTTGTTTTGATTTTATCTTTTCATTACGGACGCTTTTAACGTTCTGCATCGTTTTCACATGCATAATTTTTGACATGAATGATGTAACTAATATTTTGATTTAAAAGAGTGTCCGTGGAGTTTCTTGCCCGTTCTCCTCTATAGGTACCTACTACGCTTTGGAATGGGCAACTAGCTTCATCTTTCTGACTGAACGACCCCTTGACAATTCAAAAGTGCCTGTAATTGGTTTATTTGAAATAAATGCTTTGAGTTTGAGTTTGATAAATCAAATCAAATCTCAAAGTGGAAATAATTCTATTATTACAGAACGACAACATTCAGTTACTAAAAAAGTAACAATTTAATAATAACGTGTTAAATCCAAGCAATTACATTTAATCAACAAAATAAAAAAGCATAATCCTAACATAAAAGAAATTTTAATAAAAATGAATGCAAAAACACATTCAAAATCGCCAGCAATATATATTCCGGTCAATTTTTTCCCGCAGCCGGCCCTCAGTAGCCGGATAATCCCCGTCCGGTCATGTATGACACGGCCGAGAGTACAAACATGGCGGCTGCCATTACAACCGTGTGTGTTTAGGTTAGGTTACACATTATTATGGTGTTATTTTTGTTCTTATCATACCATTAAATTGGTAGCGAAATGGATGCTGTAAATTATATGTTCAAATCAAATCAAAGTATTTATTTGCTAGAATATGGTATATAAGATGTTACAGTAATTTTTTTTCAGCATATCCTGCCATAATATGGCGTGCAAATCTATTCGCACTCAGCGATGTCAATTAATCTAATTCACAGGTCTATTGATTTGTCTTCTAGATAGTCCTTAATGGTATAATATATTTTAAATATTAATAGTTTGAAAAGTATTTTTTTAATATTGGTCAGCGGTAAGTCTTGAAATGTATTTGGTAAATGATTCTAAATAATAATGGGCATGCAGTATACATTTTCCTTAAATAATTTTAGTTTTATTGGTGGCAGCCGAAGTCTATCTTCATGCCGCGTTGGGCTATTTGGCCTGTCAGTGTTGGTTTCAAATAAATTGTAGTTTCCCTTAACAAAACTACATATTTCAAAAATATATAAACATGGCAGAGGTTCTTTGCTGTGTTTTTGGTGAAGAGAGTTTGCCGTTCCTCGGAAAGCACGTAAAACCTTTGGTCGTGCGCCTGATCTCTCCCCGGTCGTTTCGGATTTCCATCCCATCGGACTATGAGAGTAAAGGAACAGAGAGTGCACCTGTGTTTGCGCACACACTTGTGCACCATAATATCTCCTGCGAATTTGGCTAATCTCCTTTGAAATTGGCCACCGTGACAGAAATCGGTCAGGGGGATTATTATTAAAGAGAGTTTAAGTAAAGTTCGCTTACTGGCTGTCTTAAGCTTATAGTTATTTAGTTAGAGCATTTAATGCCTACAAGTGAAATTCGTAAGTAGTTGTCAGAAAAATATATGTAATAAAACACAGGCAAGTTACGACGAAACTGTCTACAGATTTATTTACGCTGCCTGTGACTATGTTAAAAATGAGTTTAAATAATAAAACAGGACTTTTAAACACTGTAAAATTTATTTAACATTAGAAAATTCAAACGGCCAAAACATAAAACACATTAATTATACGAAGTAAACCTCTTTTTCATAAACTCACTTCATTTTTACATAATACCTACCTACATTACTTAAAATAATTAAATTGAGGTGTTCTGAATAAACGAAATGGATCTGACACTCGAATTCCACCCCTGACATCATTCTTCCATTTTATATTGAAGAAATTCTTTCCTTGTAGGTATATAAAAACGTAATCCCATAATTACTTTAAGAAAGCGACTCAAAATCTGGCGACATATTTTTATATCTACATTTATAAAGCTTGGCCCAGGGATTTTTTTCTTTTCGAGAAAATTCCTCCGTTACATTTTTCGTTGACGCCCAAACAGGGGCTAATGTTTCCATGATGTACATAGATCATGGAAACATTGATCGATTCATATTTTTATTTTATTTATTCACTAGCTGCGCCCCGCGGTTTCACCCGCATAAGTTTCGATCCCGTGGGAATATCGGGATAAAAAGTATCCTATATGTTAATCCTGGTTATAAACTATATCCGTGTTATTACAAAACGAAACCTAACTGTAGTTCTAGCCTTAACTATTGAGCCAGTAATTGTATTTCGAACTTTATTTCGATTTAGGCAAAGTTCTTAATACTAAAATGACAACTTAGCACCGAACTAAGCTGTCAGTTTTGTATAAAGAACTGCATTTCTATAACAGTTGGGTTCTTAATTCAATAACTGGGTCAGTGGTTTAAACCTGATCGAAAGAAAAACGTTGTTTTGGTCTAAAAACCTTGTCATCCAAATCTGTTCAGTAGTGTTTGCGTGAAAGAGTAACAAACATCCATCCATCCATACAAACTTTCGCATTTATAATATCAGTAGGATTTATTAAGGTACAGTCACGAGCACTAATAATGAAACTTTCAAAAGCGATTTTTGTGTGAAATAACGAAAACAACGATGAAGTACGACACATTGCAAAAACCTAAGGGTTCGAAAATACTATGTTCGTAGCCACATAAAATTTCTTTAAAAAATATAGGAGTAAATCGCTTTTAAATAAAGCAAGTGTATACATACTTATTCTCGTGACTGTACACCAACAGCTTCTATGTATAATATATCTTAGGTAGTATAGATCACAATACCTACAGACTCGATCTTACACAGTAGCCAATTATAGGTTTACCAGCAATCTCAGTTTTTTTTTTATCATTTACACAAAAGCATACAGTGATAAATAAATAAGTGATCACACATAATAATAACGAAACTAAAGGCTAGAACTTAAAAATTATGGCAAAATACTTTTTAAACCCTTATTACTTATTAATAACAAAAAATAAAATAAATAGAGGAATAACATTGCAGTTTATAAATAGAAACTGATAATCTTATATACCATAAATAATAATAAATTGATTAAAACAATGTTACAATTTTTAACTTATAATTCGCTACTGCTAAACATAGGGTTCGATTCCCGTGTCGAGCAAAGTTTTATTTGGTTTTTCCAACTGGAATTTCAGTCCGATGTTTGGATTTGAGAGTTGATGGCATTGGCTCGCCCCTTAATTACATGGGAATTAAACATAACTGGCGAACTGTGGGTGTACTATACCTAAGTACGGACGCCAGTACATCAAGTTACTACAATCTGTCAAATTTCTTTAACAGATTTTCAACTTTATCGCTAAAGCATTAAGGTTCATGGTTGATTGGGAAAATTTTACAGTTTCGGGTAGCTTGACCTGCTGGCGTCTGTACATTCCTGACTAACCCTTCAGGGTGATGTTATGTTGTGTAATTAGTTCAACTAAATGTCTGTAAATGTAGAAAGATTTGCAAGTTGGCATCTTCATTTAGGATTGTAGACTCTAGGATGGAGGTCGCTAATATTGGAATGTACAGACGCTAGCCGGTCAAGCTACCCGAAACTGTCAAATTTTCCTAATCAACCTTGAACCGTAATGCTTTAGCGATAAAGTTGAAAATCTATTAAAGAAATTTGTCAGGTTGTAGTAGCTTGATGTGCTGGCGTCTATACATGTGTTTATTAGATTACAAAAAAAGCACGAAAGCACGTTAAGCTGTTGGTCCCGGCTGGTGTTCGTGGATCTTTGACAGTCGTTACGGGTAGTCAGAAGCCCGAAAGTCCAACAACCATGCTTACCAAGGTGTATCGTATTACCGAGTAGCTAGGTTGTGGAGGTCAGATAGGCGCTCCATGTAATATACTGGTATTCAGCTCCATCCGGTTAGACTGGAAGCCGACCCCAACATAGTTGGGAAAAGGCTAGGTAGATGATGTTATGTGTTTGATCGCGTAGCCGTAATAAATTAACTTGGCTCTCGATCTTATTAGCTAAACCTTGACATGAACAGTATGTAACCAAAACCAGTAACCCAACTAAGATGTTGGCCAGCAAAACGCCCAGTATGTAGTCTATCTATCTTTCTATTTCTAGATGTATCTACATCAGTAATTTATAAATAATTAGCTTCTGTCCGTGACTTCGTCCGCATGACATTTTTTTTTTTATTTAAACATAAAATATATCCTACAACACTGGAGAATATTGTAACGCGAACCTCATCTAGCTTCTTTTTTAGGGGGTAGTTCAGTCTCAGAACCCTTACAGTTTCGTCACGTCCGTCCGTCCGTCCTCGGCTACCTTCCAAACGGTTAGTGCTAGAAAGATGAAACTTTGCATGAATATGTGTATTTGCCACGTCGACAAAGTGCTAAAATAAAATCACGAACAATTATTTTTTTGGGGTACCTCCCTTACACGTATAGTGGGGATGATTTTTTTACTCGTCTACTCCATAGTGTGGGGTATCATTAGATAGGTCTTTTAAAAACATTTTTTTAAACATTTAGAGTTTGCTAAGACGATTTTGATTTTGATTTAGGTAGATATTCAACTTTGAAACGCATTTTTTGTTACAATAGGGCGGGGCCCCCTCTAAAAGCGAAACGGCTGGCTCGAAAAATCTGAAAAAAATCATGATGGTAGTCCATGTGATGATCTTTGAAGGAAAACTAAAACGGCTTAAATAACTTTGTTAGTTCAGGAGTTATAGAGGCCTAACTTGTAAAATGCGCTTACTTGGAAAACTTCGAACAAAAATAACAAAATAATAAGTAAACATGTAAAATATTTAAAATAAAATCATGACAATTATTTATGAGTACGGAACCCTTTGTGCGCGAGTCCGACTCGCACTTGGCCGGTTTTTATAATATGTCGTGTAAAAGTGATTTCGATATTCTATTTACAGAATAAACAATTTCATTTCATAGAAGCAAAATTACACTATACATCATATTATAGGCAATGCAACCCTGAAAGTAGTTTATTCTGGACAAGTAATAAAATCGAGTTTTAAAACCAAAACCTCATCAAAATGATGATATAAATATTGATCGTGGTTTAGAACTATGATTCAAGTTAGTAAGTTTATATAATTTTCTTTTAACACATAATTAAAAAATCTTTTGGAGGGTGTCTGATCTTCTCACTGTACTATAAATACCTTGTATAGTTAGGGTAGCAACACCAAATATTGACAGTCGCGACGCAATTCTTCCTTACATAACGTCGTTAGTGGGGGCCAGTGGCGTTGCCTTGGGGTGCTCCCCCCACCTTCGTAATTGGTAAATTGAGTTGTCTCCTTCAGCCCGTGTAAGTAGCCCAATGTAATATTATTGATTATCTTAGAATAGAATAGAATACTCTTTATGTTAGTGCTTTCTTTACTTCTGAAATAACGATTTCTTGTATGTCTTTGAAAGTAAAAATATTTTTAGGTACAATTTAGATTTTGTGAGGCTAAGTTTTCACGAACCTAAATACCTAAATGAACGCCTCAGCACCCTTTTATTTAGGCAATCATTTAAGTGTCATCTGGTGTTAGTGAAAACGGGCATTAATTTATTCTGTACTAGCTGCGCCTCGCGATTTCACTCGCATAAGTTTCGAATGTAACCAGAGTTATTTTATTGCCAACCTGCACTACATAAGGTCGACTTTAGCAGACAACCTTTACACTACCTACTAACACAATGAAGTAGGCAGTCCTTCTTCGAATATCAGTCGAAATACCAGTCACACAATCTCTTCACCACATTCAACTGTTAATCCTATCCATAACGTATTGCCAGTGCATTTAGACACGGGACACTCAGAAGGCGAGACAATGTGTACCACAATCGATTGGATCCGTCGCATGGCATTCTGAAACTCGATATCATAACGTGCCATGTTACAGAGAACACAATAGGGTACCGAACGTACCGACATAGATAAGATTACTGCAGCCTTCTCTTGTTGTAGGGGAAGAGTTCTTATATTTTCCTCTTATAGTTTAAAACTGAATTTTTCAGGCAGTTGCGACCACGGAGATATTTTGGAAAAATTTCCATTTTTATGAATCATACGGGGCTGCTGGTGTCCATAAGTGTACAACTGCTTGCGTACTAGTCCTAACTAATATTATAAATGGGAAAGTGAGTTTGTTTGTTTGTTGCGCTTTCACGGTAAAACGGCTGAACGGGTAAGAATGGTAATTTGGTACATGAGTAGACCATGACATCATTTTCATACTAGATCGCAGACAATATCGTGGGCAATAGGAAGTCTTAAACATAATATAGTATTTTGAGACAAAAAAAAAACTTATTACGAGTGCCACATTTCCATTACCTTTCTCCTGTTCTATCTTTTCAAAATCAGAAAAAATAAGTATACACATCGGCTTTGCATGCAAAAACCTATTCGACTAACCCCAACAAAAAAAAACCCGATCCCACAACTGCCCCATTCTAGGTACGCATCCAATAATAGTTCATTTACCTTTCCTGCCCTCAATTATACCGTTTACGCTTCTCCAGACATCTCCGAACTTACCCTATGGTATTCCCTACCGAATGTCCGTCTTTGACATGGTAAACTAATGACAGAACAACCGGCACCTTGCAGACGTGCCGCGAATTGGTGTCGTTACCCTAATATCGGGTAAATGCTCAGATCTATCTGTCGCAGGTGTTTAGGGTAAATCGTCTTTGAGCTAACATTTTCGTCCATAATATTTTCATAACTGACTTGAAGTATTTTCTATTTTCGGAACACTTTTTAAGAATTTAAATAAAAAGCTTTGATTTCTTTACTAGAATTCTATAAAAAAAATTGGCGGGCTCTTTAAAAGTTCTGCGGAATTTTATACTGATAAATGAGTTTATTTTGTAAGAAGGTTTGAACACTTTTACACGTCAATCATATTTTAAAAACTAGATGAGGTCGGCTTTTGCTATCTGACTAGTCTGAGAAGAAAGGCCGAAACAAACTCAGAGATAACAGTCTCTTTTAAAGTCCAGACATAATCTTGGTCAGATCATAATATGAAGACCATGTATGTAGATCGATGTCTGAGATGGTCTTTTGAGGAAAGAACCTGTGGGAAACTGAAGGAGCTGTCAAGTCAGTGCACGCATTTGTCAGAAATCGTGCAGCTCAACTCAAAACTTAAGGAGCTCAACGATTCGACGAACAATACCAAAGAAAGGACATTTGGGTAGGCCACATAGATTACTCAAAGTTATAGGTTGCCACAATTTTATTGTGAAGTAAATTGAGTAACAGCTTAAATTGTCCGTATAAACCAAATTAAATATGATACTGCTGATTCATAACAACTAAGTACCTAGTTTTATATATTACATAATTATGTATACGCAATTGTATTAAATACGGGCGTCACAATCTGCATATTTATAATATTTAATGCTTTTAGAATAAAATCTGTTGTGTTTATGTTAAAGTGAATAACTTCACTTTAACAGTAGGTTATATAAAATGCCTATAACACGGCAAATTAACGTCAACGTAACGGTGTCAACTTGCTTAACAATTAATTTCCCTGATTGTATAATAAATTCTTTATTTTTGCCGACTGGCGCTAAAAACCAGCGCTGGGGCAATGGCCGTTGTCCGTGTATGTGACGCATATTTTCCCCCCACTTATTCTTTATTGTATTTGTGTTCTTTCTTTTATCGCAAATAATCGTATTTTCTTTCTTTCCATGAATAAATAAAGCACAATGTTGAAATGTTTTTTTAGTTGGCCATATTCTAGAAACTGTTCAGCTCTAAACTAAAATATTCTAAACGGTTTCAACATATCAAAATAATACAACAGCACAAACACCATTTGGCTGCATTCAGCTTGGATGTTGGCTGTCGTGTAGCATTCGTACCTGGATGTGACGAGTTATTCAAATTGCTCCGGCGTTGATCCAACCGATTGACACCAACTTGGGATAGTAACGCAATTGTTTCAGATTTCATTCTGTGCCATGTGTGCATTTCATTCGCAAGATTAAAGTTGATCTATTGCAGCTTTTGCGAGATTATTAAAAGTTATTTATCGAGAAAATTTACGGGTAGACAGAAGCCCGAAAGTTTGAGAACCAATCTTACCAAGGGGTATCGTATTACCCAGTGACTGGGCTGTGGAGGTCGGATAGGCAGTCGCTCCATGTAAAATACTGGTATTCAGCTGCATCCGGTTAGACTGGAAGCCGACCCCAACATAGTTGTGAAAAGGCTAGGCATATTTATTGATTTTTTATCGAGATAATTTGAAAAGTGTCGTGACCTATATACCTATATACTTATGTAGATTTAGATAATGATTGTCGCTGAGATGAAATTGCGACTAGATTTTGAACCTTTTCTCTAAAAATCGCACCGCGAAATTTTAGGTCAAGTGAGTCTGACAATTGTGTCAATCAAGCGGTCTACTCGACAGCTCCCTTCATCTACGTTTTCACGGTGAGTTTTTTTTACAAAATAGACCCGCTGAAAGCCAATTTTAGACATCAAAAAGGTTCAAAATCTAGTCGCAATCCACTGGTCTCATACAATGAAGCTGCGGTCAAGGTGGCCAGCTACTGGGCCGAAGTAATCTAGTTAACTAGACGAATGCTGTATCGTTGGTTGGAAAAGAATAAGATACAATGTGTGTACCCTATCGAGAATTTTATCCACGATTTTTTTGACTTGGTGTTAACAGCGTTGGTCCTCTTTTTCAGACATATTTTAGTGTACCAGTGAACAGTATTCTGGATTTTGAAACAGCAGAAACCCTTACCAAAACCAAGAATAAAGTATATTTTTCATGAAGAAGAAGAAGAGCAGTGGTGGCCCAGTGGTAACAGCCGCGACTAACGAATACGTCCGGGGTTCGAATCCAAGGAGGAACTTTACTTTGTGTAAATCACTTCATTTCCACTGCTCTTAAATTGGTGAAGGAAAACATTGTGAGAAAACCGGCATGCCCTAGAAAAAAAAATTTGAAAACATGTGACATCTACCAACCCGCACTAGGCCCTCGTGGTGGCCTCGTTACGGCCCACTCCCTTTCACCGAGAGGCCGGTTTCCTCACGGTGATTTCCTTCGCCGTTTTTGAGAGCAGTGGTGATAAAATAATTTACACAAAGTAAAGCTCCTATCTGGGTTCGAACCTACGACCTACAGCTTGTAAGTCGAGGCCGTTACCACTAGGCCACCACTCACTCATAGCCGAGTGTCTCATTTCTTTCAAAACGCGTGCGATCAATTAGTATGTACTAGCACGGTACCAGACACCCTTTTCCGAAGTTCAAAACAAAATTAAATTTGGTGCGCATCGCCACAATCAACGCCTATTCATGTTGCGCCTATTGTTGGACAAAACAATGGTGGACAGGTTTTGCTAGTCAATTTGTTTGTTCCTGCGGGCCACAAACATCATTATAGAGGACAGTTTATTAAACTTTTTGTTCTAGTGAATATAATTTTATTTCCAATGCTCGTCAAAGTTTGGAGGGCATATGATTTGGCAGCCGTTCGTTGGTTGTTTTTTCATGGTTTTTGCTATGTATAGTTGTTGTCAAATACACGTGGTTGCTTCTAAATAAGTTTTTCAAGGTCAGTACCTATGGGGAGAATACACATGTCCATAATTCTCCATTTGAGAAATAGTGGTAGATCTTCTTTTAACTGCGCGCCAAGACCAAGATAACGAACGTTACCCAGAAAGCCACTAAACTTAAGTGGTACTGGGCCGGACATGTTTGCCGCATGTTAGATGACAATTGGGCTAAAAGAACCACTGATTGGGTCCCACTAAACGCACGATGCCATCGCGGTAGGCCAAGACGAATATGGCGGGACGAGCTTGACTGGAGACTGGCTCGACTCGCAAAAGACAGAATTGTGTTGAAAGGGGAGAGGGAGGCATTTGCCCTGAGGTGGGACAGTACAGGATAGTTAAATTACATTACATTACAGTACCTAAGGAGTATAAAGGACTTTCACAAAAGTTGGTACTTAACTAAGATCGTATTACTTGAAAGTCTAGTGTATCATCATTATATAGCTCGTCGTACAATTTGCATCAATTCTCGGTTTACCGGTTATCGTTCAATACAGTGTAATTTTGGCTAAGAACTAAACATAGTTAATTTCATCAAAATGTTTCTTCTTAATTGTAAGCAAACCAGACCACAAGACAAGTTTTCTGTGAATCCTTCTAATGCAGGTCTTGTTATGGCGTAACCTGTATAATTCTCGAGAATATTTAGACTATCGCCAACTAACAAACTAAGCATATAAATGAGTGAATCTTTCAACCCAGTTGTCTCCCACATAAACCCCAATAAGGAACGACCCCAATGAACCCCCAAGTGGGCTCCCTTCACTAACATCTTTAGGAGCTATTTACTGCAATAGGAAACAAGGATACGATACATTGCACCACATTAAGATGTCAAGCAGTAACATCTCATTTTTGATCAGGGCTTCGGTAGCATTTTCTAAAATAAATAGAGGTGTTACTTGGACAAATGCAGGACGATTTAGCTACGGTGCATCGTTGGCACACAATTTATACGTGCAAGTTGTAGGATACAGCGGATTGTACATGAAATGTTTGGGAATAAAATAAAAATGTTGGAAGGCATGCCATAAATGCTTCAGAGGAATTGTAAAAAGAAAAATTCCTTATAAAACGTTCCATATGGAGCCAAGGACAGAAATGTAATGATGGGAGACTTACATCATGTTCTGCTTATCAGGTTACCAGCCTGTCGTAAGGGCTGATTTGACCAAAGTCAAATATCTTCGATGCGTATAATAAACATTTTAATGACAACTCACAGTTTTTGATTGTAAAAAATACTGGCAGGATAAGACTTACACATGGTGTAACAGTTTGGGCGAATTCGTGCTAAGAAACAGAAATGGACAGCAATGAATTAGGTTACTATACTGGCTGGCCAAGTTTGTGGAAAAACTGATGGTCGGTGGAGCAGACAAGTCCTGGAATGGAAACCGTGCATCGGCAAGAGTAGTGTGGAACGGCATCCACCTAGGTGGACCGACGACCATAAAAATGTGGCTGGAACAGACCGGATGTGGAAGGTAAAGGACAGGGTATTTTGGCGGAGCCAAGGAGAGGCCTATGTCCAGCAGTGAACTGCGATAGGACATGGATCGACTGGACATTGATTGACTGTACTCGTTGCTAACTTCTGCCACGGTCACATCAAGAATGTGCAATGATTTTTTTGTCATGTTTTTTTGGAATTGAAAAAAGTACTTAGATAAATGGCTTCTAAGTACCGAATGTACGTTTCAGGAAAAGCCATAATAGGCACCTATAGCTGAGTAAGACACTTTGTGCTACATAAGCGGCTTATGGTTTGGTTTGCATACGGAGATGTTCCCTTAGCTCTTAAATTGGCAATTGGAATGGTAATGTGGTAGCATTTGAATTTATATACCACAGAACGAATGGTGCTTTAAACTTATTTCGATTAAATTATGCGTCTTTTTACCCCAGCAGAAATTATTTGGTTAATAGACTGTGTTTGTGTTTATTTTATCTTAGTACATATTTGTAAGTCATTAAATTACATTATAGATATTTAATAGAAATTAAGTATTTACATTATATAAGCTAAAATTTAAAATAATGATATGTACATGAAAAAAAATAAGCAAAATAATCATAGGGCATCAAAAAATTCGTCCGCATCGCTCAGGAACAGTGCCCAAAAGGCTGGCAGCATTGCCACGTTGTATGGCGATGCTAATTCTTTGGCCAAGAAACAGGCCAGCCCTCTGGTCACGTGAAGAGTCGATTAACCGCTTGGAGATATCTCGAAAAACCAAGTGGGCACTCGGACCCCATGGCCCTAGTGTTTCAACCCCAAACGGCTCGAACATATAACTCCCAATCAGGTTGGAATATTTTCGCCGTTTGAGGTTTTCTGCACCAGCAGCAGCCGCTCCAGCACAGCCCACCGTGCTAGGAAGATGGGATGGCGCAAGGGTGTCGACACACGTTGCATCCCACACCAAAGGTCTACCTAACCTTATTTTATCTAGATGTTTTTCACTATCACAGAATATTATCTACTTAATAATGCAGTATAAATTCGCTTTAGTTTCATACATCATTAGCATTATAGATGAACTGGACTCCTTTAATACAGATTAGTCCTTGGCAGCTCTGGACAGAGAGAGTTGGAAGGAGAGTAGTGTGGCCTTTGCCCAGCAGTGGGACATTAATCACTAATAAAAAAATAAAAAAAGTATTAATTAACACCTCTACAACATTTTGGAATGCAAATAAATAAATGATATGAATATGTATTACGAGTAGTATCATGGCGCCAAAAAAATCAAAATGGCTGACGTTAAACGTCAACACGTTCACAAAGACGAACTTGTTTTCCTTTTTATCTTGCAAATTATCGTGCTTTTCTTAGTCGATGCCTCCTATAACTTGTGAACACACAACAGCAACGTATTCGCAACTGGCAACGCTCGAGCGGTATGGATTGGCTCGCTGAGTACGATTGAGGACATCAGTGCGGGTGACTAGCGTTCTGATGCACACTCGTCTTGGATTCGAAACATACCTCACGCCGTTGTATTTGCTAGGGGTTACCTTTGTTGGAGAAAACGAGGATAATGTTGATTGACGACACGGTTGGCGCAGTGGCTGAGCGATCGACTGCTGCGCTGGGTATCGCGGGTTCGATTCCCGCATGGAACAAATATTTGTATTACCTACAGGTAGTTGTTCCGGGTCTGGCTGTTTGTGTATGTGAGTTTAAATGTTTGTTAACGCACCTACGATACAGGTGTAATTCCTAATGTGGGGCAACGTTTTTATTTAAAAAAAAAAAAATCCATTGCTGGAAATCTGGCATTGGTTTTTGGACGTCAAATTATTGTCAACTCTCTATTTTTATGTTGGCGTCCTTACGATGTTTCTTCCACCACATTTAGAGCAATGGTCACGAAACAATTTGCCCAAATTAAGGAGTGCTCCTGGCGGGGTTCGAATCCCCGAACTTGTAACTCGTTAGCAGGTGTTGATTGATTATTGTGCCTTCTCTGTTTGAGAAGAGGCCTTTGTCCTGTAGTGGGACAGTAGCAGGCTGGTATTATTATTACAGAGAATAAAGACCTAAAACTACGTAAATACGTTTTATGAGCAAAACGAATATTTTTTTATTTTAAAATCGTTCGAATTTATGTAACGTTTCTGACTTTGCGCTTTCGCACGTAGGCTCACAGAATTTAAATACTCTTCCTTTTCTGTGTTATTTTGTATCACCATTCAGGAACCTAAACCATAACTGAGCTTACCACACTGCCACAAATATTCAAAAGACTTAAATTACAATTAAACCATTTATAGGCAAAAAGGCTGCCAAGTAGAAATGGGATTGGGTAGGTCAAGTCAGCCGCATGCACAGTGACCGCTGAGCAAAAGTCTCCACACGGCGGGTGCCTGAGAATGGACGGCGTCACTGAGGCCGGCCCAGGAAGAGGTAGCCACACGACCTAGACGCGTACCGCAAGGGTCACATCAAGGTGACTCTAGAAAAAGGATGCCTGGAAGGATTTTGGGGAGGTCTTGGCTCAACAGTGAGACAGTATAGGCTAAATAAAAAAACCATTCAGGCAATTTTGAATAATTTTCGTCAAGAAGTCGGTCAGTCAGAATATTAAAGCTGGTTGCCCATTCCAAATAGTAGGTTCCTACCAGTCATTCCCACCACAAACCTAAGGTTTATTCCTCAGTATCACCTGCGCAGTAAACACAAAATCTCTTCTAATACGATACGGTATACCGCGAGGATGAATCGCGCCATATGTCGCGACATGGCGTCCCTAAATTGTTTTACTTTCGACTTCCCCCTTTTCGTCTCGTGTGGTGGTATACCGTTCAAATATACAACATACTCATATATATACCTATATAAGTATGTTGTATATTTGAACGGTATATAATAATACTGGCTTTGTTCCCGCGGCTAAGCCCACGTGGAGATCGGAAATTATTCCACGGGAACATACTACCAGGATAAAAAGTGTGCTACGCTAATCTTTTTATCCTGATACTAGTGTCATGGTCTACCAGTGTGCCAAGTTTCATCGAAATCAGGCAGACAGAGAAACTTACTTTCGGTTTTATAATATTAACATTGACATACATGTCGTAGTGTGATGGTATTTTATTTACAACTTACTAGCTGCGCCCCGCGGTTTCACCCGCATAAGTTTCGATCCCGATTTCGATTTAATTTTCTTCTATACAAAGCTTGTGCTGACAATAACAAATACAAAAAAAAAGAATTATCCAATTTAGTGCAGTCGATCGGAAGTTATAGGCGTACATACATTTCGGTGATTCATTTTTATTTATATATAAATACGCTTATATAGGCTTGGTATACCTATAACAAGGTACTTCGACATAGTTCATTCTGCAATATAAAGACATGGACATCTACCTACCCGCACTGGGCCTACGTAGTAGACCACAGCCCACTTCCTCTCACAGGGAGGAGGGCTATGTCCCAGCAGTGGGAACATTATAGGCTGACTAGCTGCGCCCCGAGGTTTCACCCGCACAAGTATCGATCCCGTGGGAATATCGGGATAAAAAGTATTCTATGTGTTAATCTTGGTTATAAATTATCTGAGTGCCAAAGGAGACCGCCAGAAATCCATATATCGTTGGGCCAAAATGTGAACAGGAATCATTTATGTGTTATTTAATAGATAAAACACGTACATATCAATATCAGAAAGATTTTTTTCAAAAATCTATGGGAATTAGGAAGAAAATATGTTTTTGGGTCACTAGGTTAGGTTATGCGGCAAATGGTAAGAATTGTATTTATAATGCCAAAATGTATTGTAAATACAAACTGTCAAATAGACATATTGATTTAATTATTTGAAAACATATTTGTATGTTACTATTAGCATATTATTGCATAGCACAAAAAAGGAATTAGGTAGGTAAAATAAAAATGTCAATGTCACATCTTATTTTATTACGTGACATTGACATTTTGATATGTTTTCGTTTTGAAACAGTCGCTGATACACGATTTTGAAAGATGTTATTGTTAAATAAATAAATAACTTACTAAAACAACAATAATTCATCTAATGCCCTTTTTTCTTTTATAAACGATTATAATGTTCATGTCAAAAATGCTAAAACAAAATAGATAGTGTTTTTTTAATAACTTCTTTAGACCTACTAGTTTTAGAACGAACTTAAAATGACCTGACAGCTTGTTTACAGAGTTAGTTTTAGAACTACGTTCAATTAAAAACCATATTTAAAATCATAATTTTTAGCTCATTCCGATAGAAAGTTATTATTGTTACATGTTCTTTTTAATCAGTAAAAAATCTAGTTTTTTTTTATATACATATCGATTCTGTGCATACTTTAGCCCAATTTTGGCGGTTTCCTTTAATCCTAATCCATTCAGTAGTTTTTGCGTGAAAGAGTAACAAACATTCATCCATCCATACAAACTTTCGCGTTTATAATATTAGTAGGATAGGAAGTAGGATTATTCTATGTTAGAACGAGAATCTTAGTACCTATTTAAAAGGAATTCATTGAAAATCCTACAACAATAATTACTGACGCGTAAAATATAGCGAAGCACCCTTCATAGATATCGTTATAATTGATAGGTTGCTGCTCCATCGACTTCCACCAACTTTCGCCCTAAGACGGTTTCCCTAAGTCGACTTTTACAACTCTCAACAAATAAGCTTATTTGGAACTTTGTCTTTCTTTTCATTATAGCGTACTGAATCGGGCATAGGTATATTATATGTATCGTGATATGTACCTATAATAAAACCCTTTAAAAGATAGTTGACATTTTTTAACTTCAGGTGAAATACCACATTATGATGCCAACTGAAATACTGTTATAAAAAAAAACAGGTAATCCTTTTTCGTAGGTACCCACGTAGTTGAATCAAATCAAATCAAAAGTCATTTATTCAAATTAGGCTGAGAATCAGCACTTTTCAAACGTCAAAATTACAAAAGGCAGTCCCCCAAAACGCCCGCCCTTCACCACTTCCTAGTGCTCTCGCTGGGAGAAGTGGCGCAACAAACTCCCCAGCAGCACAGCTGTCTCTTCAGTTAGAAAATACTTGATTGTATACAATACTAGGTATGCAAAGTAATTAACATTACAAGGCACAGAACATTAAATTAAATTAGTTTTCATTAGTTGAATTAGTCAATAAAAATGTTATAGTGTACAATTCAAACGTTTGAAACGAAAGTTTTAAATCATAATGTGGGATTAGGTATAGGTGACATGGAACAATGTCAACTATGATTTGGAAGGCACTGTACAATAAAACAAGTTGGTTGTCAATGAAGTTGTCGTATGAGATCTTACAATTTTTGTGGCAGATCTCCATCATTTGACTGGCCACTCTTAATAATAGGTACCTCTTTGGAAAAACCCAGTGCCTGAACCTAGAAGCTGTTCTATGGGTATGGGATCCATTACAAAGAATAAGTATAACTAGACTATTAGGGTAATTTTCCTTTGTTTTTTTTTTCTTAGTTAGAATCATGGTCTCGCAGTTTGAGTAATTTATGCGGCCTACCCCTTCTTCTTCTCGTCGAATCGTTGAGCTCCTTAAATTTTGAGTAGAGCAGCACGATTACTGACAAATGTGCACTGACTGAACCGGTCCACTAAATCTTCGTGGTTCTTTCCTCAAAAGACCATTTCAGACATCGATCTCCATGGTCTTCACATGATTTGACCAAGATTATGTTTGGACTTTAAAAGAGAAGGTGACCTCTGAGTTTATTTCAGCTTTTCTTCTCAGAGTAGTCACATAGGAAACGCCGACCTCATCTAGTTTTTTAAAATATGTTTGATATGTAAATGTGATTGAACAAACCCACTTACAGGAATAAAATCATTTATCATTTAATCACTCCTTCACCCCTGGGTTTCCTTGAAGAAGGGAAGGGATAAATAAAAAATAAAAAATCGTTTATTTTGGAACAAAAACAGAAACAATCATAAAAATAGTTAAACGATGATAACTGCAAAAGTTAATAACTGTGGCGCAGTTATCAACGCCCGGCTCCTAGTGAGAGGGTAGTTCGTTCCAGATAAGAAAAGTATTTTAAACTATATATAAGTAGTTAAAAAAAAAAGAAAACAACAAAGGCAATTACGGGATAAGTGTAGTGTAAGTGTGACCTGCCGATCGATCCTGAAAAAATCTCACCGTGAAAAGTTAGG
The DNA here is from genome assembly GCA_911387795.2 of Apamea monoglypha. Taxonomy (NCBI): domain Eukaryota; kingdom Metazoa; phylum Arthropoda; class Insecta; order Lepidoptera; family Noctuidae; genus Apamea; species Apamea monoglypha. The sequence goes on from OU426925.1 coordinate 18,002,252, forward strand.
TGAAGTGAGCTTAGAGTGAGCTGTCAGTAGTGTCAATCCCTAGCATTAGTTGGAATGACAGCTCACTCCACGCTCACTTCACCAAAGTTTTTACGGTGAGATGGTTACAGAATCACACTGCAGGCCGTGTGTGTGTGTGTGTGTGTCTGAGGGTGTGTTAGCGTGTGTGAGTGTGAATGTGTTACACTTCCACAAGTTTTTCAGTTGCATCATATGTAAGCGATTTTAGCCAAGTATCGAGCCTTTTCTTGCATTTATTTTTGGTAAAAGTATAGATGTTGATCGTTTTGTTAATTCTATTGTACAATTTTGAGCTTATGTAGGTACAATGACGACATGCTGCTACATGTGTACAAGGTTTTACATCGCATACTCGATTTGAACGGCGGCTACTGTTACATCTGGCTGGTTCATAGGGAAGCTGGGTATGTTTACGTAACACTACCTGAGAAACAAATAGCTGTCTGACTGTTAGGACCTGGCAGAGAGAATACAGGGAGGTTGTAAAAAAGCGTATAGGTTTCCTCGCAAGGACTTTCAGAACTGCTCTTTGAGCTCTCTCAATGCGTAAGCATAGAAGTCTTATGAGCGCCACCCCACACTTTCAAGCAATATCCCATCACTGACTGAGCTAGTGCAAAATATACAAGAACGGGGCCTAAGGGTAATTAGAATCCCGGAGGACACGGTGGAGCATACGGTGGAGGTCTGCCCGGCTTGAGCGGAGCACCGCCGCGTCCTCGTGGCGGCGATCGGCGGCGGCGATCTCTCGCGTCCGGCCCTATGGACTAGAGTGCATGGGAAGCCGTCACCTCCTTCTGCGAAGCAGTAATGCTCGCAAAGGAGGAGGCGGAGCGCGTGAGGGAGAGGCAATCTCTGCGCCCTCACGCCCCTAGTCGCCGCAGGAGACGCCCTGGACGTCGGGAGTCACCAGCCGACTCCCGGCCACCGTAGGAGCGGGCTTGCGGGCGGCGAGCAATGGGCAGCTCGCCGCCCGGCAAGGACCAGGCCCGAGTCGACGGCGCGTTGTATTCCACGCGCGCCTCAAAGTCAGCACGAAGTGACGGGGTCCGCTAGAGCCGATGCCTGCCAGGGCCGCGGGTTTTTCGAAAGAGATACCGTGGTCCCTGGCATAGGCAACTGAAGGAACACGGGTGGTTTTTAGCACAGAACAGATAACATTTATCTGTTCTGTAGGTTTTAGTCAGTAAAAGTCTGACACGCCCTCCTGCTCCGCCCAGAGCGGGAGAAGACATATGATGATTTCCCACCCAGAAAAAAAAAAAAAAAGGTAATTAGAATGCTCACGTACAGTAGTGGACGTCTATGAAGCAGAAAGTCACTTTTTGCCTCATTAACCAATACGGAACCAATACATATAGTTTTTATTATATTTGTTGGTATATTGGCGTGGCTAGCTGGCATATGGCAAATAATTTAATTTTGTGTTCGTTCTTGTAATGTTTATACTTAACATAGGTACTTAGTATTGTATACAATCAATTTTCTAACTGAACAGACAGCTGTGCTGCTGGGGAGTTTGTTGCGCCACTTCTTCTTCCCAGCGATAGCACTAGGAAGTGGTGAAGGGCGGGCGTTTTTGGGGGACTGTCTTTTGTAATTTTGACGTTCGAAAAGTGCTAATTCTCAGCCTAATTTGAATAAATGACTTTTGATTTTGATTTTGGAAGTATGTATAATGTGTACATAAATCATTAATTTATAGCAACAATGGCGCAAAATGAAACAAAAGACGGCTATACACTGAAAGGTACTTGAGCTTTTGTACTCAAATGCAAATCGTAACAATATTCCAATGGCCCATACAATTTAATAAAGAAACGGTAACATTGAAACTCTGGAACGAGTTCCTGAGTAAATTTTAAGCAAGTCGAACTTTTAGTACGGTTAAGTCATCAAAACTGCAAAGGGAAGTGATCGGGCAAGTTTTATTGTTACCTGAGTTGGGCTATGGAAGTATTTCTACCATTATCTGATTGGAGAGAATTTTAAATGTGATTGATATGTGGCACAATATAAATTGGACTGTAAGGCTCATTTTTGGATGGCAGAACCTGAAGAAACTTTCGGATTGTTAGTCCCTACGGTTTCGTACCCAAAGGGTGAAAACAGGACCCTATTACTTAGTCCGCTGTCCATCCGTCTGTCACCGGTCTTTTGAACCGTAATATATAGGCACTTGAAATTATCACAGAGTGTGTAGGTAGGTACTATTATGGCCGCTTTAACAACAAATAATAAAACAAAATAATGTTAAAAGGTGGTCCCCATACAAGTGACGTGTTTTTACTAAAGAATTTGAAAAAGAAACGTAATATTGAATATTATACGGTCATACGGAACCCTTCGTGTGCGAGTCCGACTCGTACTTGTCCGCTTCTTGAGTCTTATTGATTGTCTCTTATAGATAAATCGTGTACTTACGTTCAGTCACTAAAGGAGAGAAGTAACCAGGGTCGTCGGATATAGTTGAAGTTTAATAAGAAACCAATGGATGATTTCGAATAAAATTTAATTAATAGAAAACAAACAGTTCATTTATCAAATTAACTTTCATTCGAAAACACCAATCTTCTCTCCCGTCTTTTTTGGAAGTCGGTTGTTTTTTTTTTTTTTTTTCAAAAAAGTTTTTATTTTTTTCATTTTTAAGTTGTAATTTTTACCAGTAATTTTGGTTCAAAAACCAAACTACTGAACCCGTTTTGATAAAAGTTATATGGGACTAATTTGAAAGTATATCCTTACAAATAAAAAAATAATTTTGCAAATCGGCTTATAAATAACGGAGTTATGAGGTAACAAACATAAAAAAAAATACTGTCGAATTGAGAACTTCCTTCTTTTTTGAAGTCGGTAAAAAAATATGTTTATTTGTCATAGAAACACGTGCATACAAGAAGATAATTTAATCACCACAGCACGACCGCTAGTGGCCCAGTGGTAACGACCCCGACTTAAGAGTTGTAGGTCGTGGGTTCGAACCCAGGCAAGGCATCACCATTATTTCATCACCATTACTATAAAAAATAAAGAAACCATCGTGATGAAATTCGAAGACATGTGACATTTACCAATTTGCACTGGGTCCGCGAGTTGGACAGCACATTTCCCTCTCACAGAATGGAGGCCTGTGTCCCAGCGATATAAGCTAATTATTCTTAAGAGCGTTAATCGTGCTAATCCGAGATATAAACTCATAAAAGCATAATAATAATTATAACGATACATTCTCAATCCTCCCTGTGACCCTAATAATTGTAATTAAACAATTAACAGCGACTAACGGCCAGTCAATCTGAGCTAATAGCATTAGCAGATTAAGTACAAAGACATCGAGATAACGGGGACATTAGGGGAGTCGCTTTCATCCCGCGATGACAGTATCTTTTACTTCTGCTGGTCGATATGGGGGTAAAAAGATAGGATTTTATCTTTGTTGTTATGGAGCTTAAACTTTATTGGTGAAGAAAGAAAATGACTAAGGTGGGGGACTGTGGGGTCTCTGAGGGGCTCTCTAATATTGTCAGTGAAAACTTGATATAGGTCTTCCTTCACTGATTTTTTACTATAAATGTATCCTAATTAGTTTTTTGATTGAAATAAATACAAATAAAATTTGATTATCGTCATCTTCTTGTAAAGACTTCCATATCTGGCCTATGCTGGACTTAGGGAGTTTCCCAAGATTTGTTACTAATGACCGATCTCTATGAGTGGTGATAATTAGGAAAAATTTAGGCAGATGACGATGATGAATTATGATATTATTGAAGCTGTAAAGGCTTTAATGCGCCGTTAAATATAAGTTCCGTACGAGAAAAGAAGAGAAATTGGAGAAAGAAAGCGTTTGTTGACAAAATGCATCGGTCCATAGATCCCTGTTCAACAACAACAGACATTGTTGTTTCTCGGAAGTTATCGAAGTTAATAAAGCAAATGGCAAATATTAATATCAAGAAAAGGGAAGTTATGTTTATTTGGTTTCCTGCAACAACTTTGTATAAATATGGCTTTCTTGAGTGACATCTACAATGTTTTCCTGAAAATGTCAGGATAAATTCCTGTTTTTTTTTTTTATGAGAAGAGTAAAAGCTTTGTTTCTGCAGAAATATATCTTCTTTTTATTATTCTTAGGTACGTTTAGGACATCTTGGCGATCCAACGTACATCTTTGCTGTCTGTTAAACCAGACAGCAAAGATGTTTTTTCTAAAAGGTTAAGCAAGGTATTTTTTCGCATCATCATCATTGACAGCAGCCTTGTTCCAGTTACTGCTGAGTATAGGCCTCTTCCCTTTTGTGCCATGCTGCCCTGGTCTGTCTGACCATTTTAGCATGTAGAATAGAATATTTTTTATTAGACTCTCTCTCTCCGTCTTTCTCTCTCTTTCTTTCTCTGTCTCTCTCATTTTAATTTTGTTTTTTTTTATTTTGTGTACAAAAACCCTTCAATTCTTTTACCATCCCTGTTCTCCATCATTCGGTGCTCTCCATTTTTATTTCCTTTTCATTTAATTAAAACAAAATGAAGTATTATTATGAGAAAACTGCTTTAATAAATCATTTTATCACATCCTATTAAAAATGCAGCACATAAAATATAACTTTAATCATAACAACGTGAAAGTTTTGCTTCAAAAATAAAAATTATGTGTCAAAATGTGTTGAAATGCATGGGGCAGTTTAGGGGCAGAGTGGAGCACGGTGTGGCACAGCGGGGCACAGTGGGGCACATTAGGGGTGCGACACGTCACACGGAAACGAGAGAACTAGCGTCGCCGGATAAGCCGAGTATAAATAACAGGGTCTTTATGTCCTGCTGAAATATAAAACTGACAGAAAATGTTTTGTACAGGGTGCTTCTATTTTTGTAGAAGTGTAGTTTTCTAATATAAATGAAAATAAAAGAAAAACTGAGACCTTTTGAATGGAGTAGAAAAAGAGAAAAGTACCAGGTCATATGGTAAGCGCAGGCCACACCGTGAGTCGGCGGGCGGGCGGGCTGGTATTTGCGTTGTTGAGAGTTAAATACAGCGTTCTTATATACATAACATACATAATCAGCCTATAATGTTCCCACTGTTGGGAAAATGTAGTGGACAGTAAAGTAGTGGACACTACTTTACTGTCCAGGTCTCCTCTCACAGAGAGGAGGCCTGTGTCCACTACTACTAATCTACACTAGTCAACTATCTCTGGGAGCGGTCTTATCTGTTGGTAAATGTATTAATTACAAGTTTAAATGAACAGAGTGTCTTAGATTATCAAATTTATCATAGTCAACAAGTCTTAAAATTAGTTTTTCTCTGACCCGGCGTCCTAACCAAGAGAGATTGTCGCGCGAATACGGGATTGTTTAAATGTATAATGACGTACATACGGAGTTAATTGATCGCACGAATACGTCTTCTTACTCGCGCGACGATCGCTTTCAGTTAGGACACAGCCTAACAAAAAGCACAATGTGAAGAACGTCGTCCCGTTTTGTAGACTTTTTTTAAAACAGCCTGTATATAGCATACCGTCACGGCCGGACATCACATAGCCAGCTCGACTGCACTTAGGTACACGCTGCTTTATAAAGTGCCGCTAAATATATGGAAATGTCACCTTTGGAATGATTAGCCTTCGTTCGCTTCTTTATTTAAAGACTTCGGATTTTCCACTTGTAAAAATGTAGATCAACGTAACAAAGAAATAAAAATTTGGAAATATAACGAAAATTTCAACTGCTAAAACGTGCGCGGTCGGGGGACTCCTGCCGGGAACGAAGTTGCTTACGCAACACTCGTACGCATACACACTCGTATATTATAGAAAGAGACAGAGAGTGAGAGATAAAGTGTGCATCTAACACGTGTATTTGGTAAAGTTGTCGCCATCTTGAATTTTTGGCTTTAGCACCCGCGAAAACTATGAAAACGACATAAATGACGGACAATTTAAAAAAATTGCAGCTGCCATCTTGGATTTTCATTTGTACCTCGTTATCGGCTTTAGCGCCCTCGAAAACCATGAAAGCCTCATAACTTTTTTCCTAACTCGTGACGATTTCTACCAGTTTACCACAAGCTGCGTTAAAAATCTTTGTTCCAATAAAGTAACATAAACCAACCCATACCTTATTAATTAAGAAGGCTCTTTAAAATAAACGCATGAAGACATGTTCCGTGTTCCTTGATTTTAGTTTTTTTTTTTTTGTTAAAAAAATACCAGCCTATTATGGTCCCACTGCGGGACAAAGGCCTCTTCGCATAGAAAGGCCTCGAGCATTGATCACGACGCTTGCTCAAGGCGGGTTGGCGATTTCAGGCTTATATTAACCATAAGTCCAGCGGATTAATTGCGTAACACACTATCAGTAGCAACAGCTTTCAGTTTGACAGTTCAACAACATTCATTGCGTTATTTACGTTGCTGACAGACGAATATTTCGAATATTTGAAGCAGTGGATTAGCAATATCCTTTAAAATGATTCAGATTGAGATCGATAGGGTGTTTGTTACGAAATAATATTTTTACTTTAATCCTATCAAGTAGACTCAGAGAGAAATATTCGTAGACATGTGACATTTACCAACTCGCACTGGGCCTGCATGGTAGATTATAGCTCACTCCCTCTCGAAGAGAGGAGGCCTATGTCCCAGCGGTGGGAACATTATAGGCTGATTATTTATGTAAGTAGAGTCAGCGCCATAATCGTTCTAGCTTTCCAATTACATAGTTATACTAGATTCCTGCATTCGAAAAGGCTGAGTAGCTATCAGCATTATTGCGCTGTCCTATACATCGGGTCTACAATTGTCTATTAACTGCCCCTTTACCCCTTAACCCACCTGCGTCCAAAACAAAACAAACCGTTCGGCCGTAGAATTGACAAAAAACGCACCGAATATCCGTGTGCTTTAGCTGAGAATAAATTCTCTTTATTAGGAAGAGCCTTAATAAAGCCTATCCCAGCCAAAAATAGTGGTTCGCCACAACGGCTCCCGAGACCCGGCCGTAATAGAATCCGACCCGGCATTAAAGGGTTAACAATGTCCTGCACATATATGTAGATAATATATTTTGATTTGTAAATTGTTGTCACGCTGTATCTTAAAGGGTTAATGAGTTTGTCAAGGGCGTTGATTTGATTTCGAACCATATCTTAGAGGTGTTAGGTGAAACCTACTTTCAAGTGAAGAGTCATCTGCGAATAAAATTAACTTACATATATTATGCAGTATTGTAGGTACTCTATGTGCTATATTTCGTAATTGCGTAAGAGTAACTTAAGTAAGAATCAGATGGTTTGTATTTTATTTCTAACTTTATGCACAAATAAAAATAACTGTCCAAAGGCTTTTTGCTTCATGTTTTAAATCAAAATGATCAATCGTTTTCACAGCATTATGTTGAATACATATTTTATAGTTTCACTACATTGTGTTTGACTTTCATAGAAGATAGGTATTTATCTGCTATGAAAATCAAACACAATATAACTAAAGATTTTTAATATAAAAGTAATAATAGAATATTTGACATCTTAGTGCGTTTGTCCATTGCAGCCGTCACCAAAACGTCACCGAAAACAAGATGGCGGCGCCGAAGTAGCGATACATATATTTGCTATGTCCGCTTGTCCACCACACGTCTGTCACCCGAGCACCGACATCCCGGACGCCGATGTTTCCAGTAGTTCGGTTCGACCGCTAGAACTCGGCCCGAGATTGTGATGGGACGATGTGCCGGCAATACAAAACACGTTTGATATTGTACACACTGATATTATACTGGCGCCGTCCACCCGGCTTTTGTGTTGTCTATCATAACATATTGAACCGCTGAGTTCAGTCGCGGAAGTCAAACGGTCACCGTCACCGGGACGTCACGTTCGGTTCAAATAATCTCGTTTCTCGGTGACGTCCCAGTGACGGCTGAGGTGGACAAACGCCCTTTAGGTTAAACTACACGTCCTACTTGACAAGTACATAGATTCCAAACGCTACCTACGATAATTTAATCCGCGCGTAGGTGGTTAAGTAAGTGACGCCAACATACATAAGCCTCTATCGAACAATAGACAATTCATTGGAACAAAAGACATTCTAAAATTAGACAATTCATTGGAACAATGTAATAAGACTAGAAATGTTGTACTTCAGTAATAAATCTCTGTTATCTGAGCGGGGAACATGTGAAACAACGTACGACCTAAGTTAGGATGCTATTCCACTGTGAGTGAAGATTATCGAGAATATTTTTAGGAGTCTCCAACTATTAGACTTAATTATATATAACCACGATCACGATTCACGGTTTTAAGATCATGTGGTCGGCGTTGGCGTACGTTTGCCTAAGAGTACCTAGTTCATTAAAGACTTGAAGACTAAAGAGGTAGAGCGCCATTGGTGGACTTAAAATACGGGTACACAACCTCCTCGATGCCACGAGGCTACCGAGCTCAGCCAACATATTTCGTAAGAGAACATCAGACCAAAAGAATAGGGTCAGTTAACAAGCCATAATGACACCCGTTACATAAAATTCACGGTTCCAAAAATAATTTCAGTAAATGAAAAACGCCCATGAGACATTATTCCACACTCTACATGAACGGAAAGAAATAAAAAGAAATAAAGTACAGACGCCAGCAGGTCAAGCTACCCGAAACTGTCAAATTTTGCCAATCAACCTTGAACCTTAATGCTTTAGCGATAAAGTTGAAAATCTATTAAAGAAATTTGACAGATTGTAGTAGCTTGATGTGCTGGCGTCCGTACATTTATTAAGCACAGACTAAAAGACACACAATACACCAGACACATACATCAGATAGCAACAAATATAAATGTAAAGTGAAAAGTCCGTTTTAAGAAATTAGCAGGAAAGTTAGCCTCACGGCTGCACCAAAAAGGCCCAGCTGGGTAATTCCGTAACACACTATCAGTAGCAATGAGTTTCATTTGACAGTACAACAACATTCATTGCGTTATTTAGGTTGTTGAGCAAACACATTTTTCGAACATGTGGAGCAATGGGTTAGCAATATTCTTCAAAATGATTCAGATTGAAATCGATTGTGTGTTACACAATTAGGGTGCAGTTCAGCAAAAACCAGACAACTAGTGCTTGATAACCTAACTGCTAACCTACCTCATTATAACTTATGATTTTAAAATCTCAAATCGTTTATTACAATCCATAATGTACACTTACAGGTAAAAATAAGATACAAATAGCTTCAGAGTACATTTTCTTCGCCTCTTAAAGCTTCTACCAATAATCCAGCTTTATTCTACTAATTACTGCAGTACTAATCAACGTTCTCGTTTCACTACAACGAGGGAATACCTTTAAGTGTCTCCGAGACGGTGCATTATCAGAGCGTTCGAGAACATTCGCTTGAAATAATTAAACTTGTCATGCGTTGTACTGGATAGGGTCTCGACTCTCGTGCTTGTGACGTGCGAACACGTTAGGAATTAGACGGGCGATGCGATTTTATGTTATTGTGTTAATTTTGTTACTGTAAAGGGTTTTAAGAAAGAGAATAGTGCAGATGGATCGATGTTTTATGAGTTTGAAGAACTCTGGAGTTGCAAAAAGCTTGGTGTTACAAGAAAAAAGTGTAATGCCTAAAGTAAATCTGAGTATTGGAGACCTTGAAGGAGCAGCCTGGTTCAGTTGCTTGCTGATGATGCAGATGCCACATAAAGCAAATCATAATCATCATTTTCAAGGTAAAAAGAGGTTAAATATTTCAATACTCAAATCTTTATTGCATTACATATGTGTTAATTTATATATTTAATAAATAAAAATAATGTAATAATTTATTTACCGCATGCACCCAAAATAATTATTATCATCATCATTCTCCTATCCTTATTCCAAATTATTTAGGGTCAGCGCAACATGCCTTTTTCTTCCATACTTCTCTATTAGTCGTCATCCCCGTAGTCACCCCCTTTTTAACCATAATATCATCAAAGTTTTTTTACGCATGAACCCAAAATTTTATGTAAAATTAATTTGCTGTGTGTGATTTATTCGAAGTTTAAGTATAGAATTTTTAAATGATGACAGATACTATGTGTCTTAGCAATGTAAAACCGCTACAAAATTAACTATTTCCCAAACCCAGTCGCAGAATCTACAGGCAGCCTTAACTAAGGTTATCTTATATCCTGCTTAGCGCGTGACATCAGCACAGGACGTCTGCACCAGCATCCAGTCACTGCGACGCAAACATTAATCTAATTCTTGCTTCGTTTGCACATATCCTTATTTCTAATGAAAGGGGCTTAAGATCGTGCAGTGTTAACTAAAGTGTGTTGGTTTGTTTTGAGTTAGGTTTTAGATGTTTAACGGTCGGTGTAGGTAAAGGATTGGATTTAGAAATAAGTAATTGAAAGAAAATTACACTTAAAACATTTAACACGGTTGAAAAGTTGACAATCTACTCTGCGTTCGCGTTTTAGTTTTCAAACATGTAAACAAATATGTGTTTTTAGAAAAACAACTATAAACTCGTCAAGTTCAGTTTGTGCTACAACATCAGTTTTTAAAATGACTCCTTCAATGTTACTAGTCGTTCTGAAATACACTTAATGCTCACTGTTAGAAAGTTGAAATTTGTTTAAGACATAATAACAGCTAATTGGAAACAATGATCTGAATATGGAATAAATGGAATCGTCCCAGAATTCGGTTACGTGTTTGGCGCCATCACTAGCATCCATCAGTTCTGGTAACGTGCAGTTGACAGGACACGCAGGACATGATATTAAGTGACCCATCATTTGTGGAACACCACCACATTTACACTCAAAGGACGACTCCGATCTATGAATATCCTCCTGAGAAAACGTTAGTTTTTATAAATAATATTTAATAATTTTTGATAATTAATATTTCTGTAAATTGGTATTGAATAACACTTTTACGTCAATAAGAAATAATAATAAAGTAAAACTAGATGGGGTCGGTGTTTCCTGGCCAACTACCATGAGAAGAAACGTGAAAACAAATTCAGAGGCCATCACGTCTGCGAAGTTTGCCCTGTATAAAAAAATATCAATTCATAACAAGATTACAGAACCCTATAGCGAATTGAAAACGTACCTACGCTATAGATCACAATAGTGTGAACATTAATCTGCTGTGACAATGCTGACGGAGCGCGGATTAGCGTTGATACCTCCACGTCGTGTACTGCCTGTCAGTCATCTGTTCTGTATTCATTCACTAAGTATTAATGGTCCTTCGGTATACAGTAATGTTGGTGCTGTTGGTTGTATATTGAATGACTTAGCTTCTTCCACTTTGCTTTAAAGTAGGATAATCAGCCTATAATGCTGGGACACAGGCCCCCTCTATGATAGAGGGCGCGGGCAATCCACCACGCGGGCCCAGTGCGGGTTGGTAGACGTCACATGTCTTCGATTTTTTGGCTACAGGACATGCCGGTTTCCTCACGATGTTTTTTTTCACCGTTTTGAGAGCAACTCGTAAGTCCCGCGACTTACGACTTTGCTGGAGTTACAGTAGAAGAGAGCAGTGTTGTGTTGCTGCCGTTACTACTGGGCTACCACCGCTCTCTTCTTTCGCCATTATTTCGGCCTTGTGAGTCATCTTCCGTAAGTCTCATCTTCCTTTTGGACCTTCCTCATCCATGTGGCAAATGGCGAACAGCAACAGCAAGTTTAATGAGTAATGACTTAGCTCGACGATTGTTTTTGGAATGAAAAAAGGTACGGGTTCCTACTATCCTGATCCGAAATTAGGTTCGGCACAACATGTCCTCTTCCATACATCTGTTACCGTCTCTCTCTCTCATCTCATTCATATCTTAGTATTCAAACCATTTCTAATCATAACCATTGTTCACCAGTGTAATTACTCAAATATAATAATTATATATCTAGTCATTCAATAAGACGTTCATATAACCCTATTGATTCATATTTCAGAAATAGTAATTCAATAGGTTTAAATGAATTTAGAGGGTTGTATTGATGATTTTAATTATTATAATTCTATAAATAACATCCTGACATTCACGCAAACACACACGCAAAAAACTTTAAAAAAAATTAATTTCGCGGGCAATCCTGCCGCTTCCCCCTTTAGTAAAGTTTAATTCGAAAGGATACAATATCGATCAACTAAAACTGTTAGAGAGAAATGTAAAACTACGAATTGCTTGTTTCCAGACAATGCTAGTGTAGCGACCACTACATCGCCACATACGAACTACGTATCATACTGATGTGACGCAAAATCCTACATCGCGCAAGCAAAGTTTACCGCACAACTAGCATATATACAACGTCCCGGCATCAATCATCAGGCAGTTGCCTCCTCTCTTTTCTATAGCGTATGAGTGAACTTTACACCCTGTTCCTCATACCTCTACACTAGTACGAACAAAAAGAATAGCTGATCTAGTAAAAATCCCAACTCACCCCATTCCTTTACCAGAACTAAGCCTTCCAAAGTTACATACATTGCTACGAACACTCGATAATTTCTCAAATCATAACTTAAGCAAGCATTATGGTACCAAAGCCTCCTCATATCAGTATTCAGGGTGTAGGAGGCATATAAAAATTCGGTGTTCACCCCCCAACGCTAACTCCCGTAGATCACATAAAGTTATGGTTTATAGCAGAGTCGAACGCGAAATGTTAAGTCGATCACCACTTACGAACATGTTTTCCTGGTATTTTTTGGTGAATTTGTTACGTAAACAGGAGTTAATGAGCTGTTTTTTGCTATTGTTCAAAGAGAAAACATTCAAGATTTTGTAACAAAGGTCAATGTTTCGTTTTACTCAAATGCTTTTACCTATTAGACCTGAAGCCCACACACGTTTTTCTTGCCGTGAAAAACTAGGGATTTGTCGTGAAAAACCATGGTTGATTCGCATTGTATAGACACGTTCGTCAGTGTTGTATGGATCACGATTGGAAGCTTGTTGACAGACACAGCCTAGTGGCACTACGACACGGCGGCGTCGCCGTAACGCATAGACAACCTCACACGACTTTTCTACGGCGCGGTTAACACGCCGTACCGTAAAAAGAAACCGTAGCGTATATCAGAATCATAAAGCCAACGTTTAAATCGACGAATCTTGGCGGTAGATACCTAAGACTACTCAGCAGAAGAATATAATATTTAATACTACGTCTGTTTGTAGCTTAAATAAACGTTCCTTCATTTCAAAACCAAGAAAACTTTCACATTTACAGGTTTTCCTGGAATCGTTTCACCTCACAAATCATAAACACGGAACAGCAGGAAAACTCAATAATTATTTTTCAAAGTAAAAATAGCCCGTGTGGAAACGCTGTTAAAATGAATAAGGTTATTATATTGACTATCTCCTTCACAGTGTTCGCAAAAATGGTCCGACACGTGGAAGATACTTTCATACATAAGTGAGGGAGCGAAATGAAACAAATCCAATACACGAACTCCCAGAAGGCAAGCCTATATAAAACATGTGTTGGTCTTCACAATGAGAAGGTACCAGTTTGTCTCTTGTTTTCTGGGAAAGCTTTGGAACTGAACACGTGGTTATGGATGGTTTCTTTTTTTATTAGTCTATACTGTCCCACTCTTGGGCAAAGGCCTCCCCCAAATCCTTCCAGGAACTCTTTTCCCGCGCCACATCGAACTAGCCCTCGCGGTACGCGTCCAGATCGTCTCGCCATCTCTTTCTGGGCCGGCCTCGGCGGCCCCGTCCATCTTCAGGCACCCTCGTTCTCTCTCTCCATCCTGCATATACTACCTAATGGCACAACACTGATGATGATACATTGACTAATGTATTCTTACAGATTTTTTCCGACAAACGGCGGAACGTGAAAAACACACAGTAGATTGTAAACACACGGGACCTCCTAACCCTTGATATGTTTTGCTATCATAACTATAGATGACAAAAGAAGCCTATACCCCTTCATGTTTTCTGTGAATGTTCTACGAACTATCATATTACATAAAACAGTATCATTTTTTTATAAAAATAATCACAAAAACGTCAATAGTTAGGAATCGAACTTACAACTACAGGTTTACAAAGCAGTCTTCGAACCGCGAAGCTATTTGATGAACATTCATTAAAATAGCCGTTCTAGGAATATATGTCATTAATGAGTACTTAGCTCCTTTGTATACTGTATAGCAAGATTATAATTATTTAATAGGTTTAATCTGTAACTGTCTGCAATATTACAACCTTTTGGCTCATCTTTTTAAGATTGGCGATAAATTATAGAAGAATAGTGTGATCATTTATAGCCTGACTGAGCAGACTGAGCAGACTCATAGGGAATATCTATACAATACGTTTGACTTTGGGGCGTAGGTACAGTAATATTTATGAAAATAGATTAAAAGAATATTCTAACATAAATAAACAGAAAATTAAACTATGTACAAGATTCTAAGAGGATGTATATAAATATAATGTTACATAAGGATTAACACTAACTTATTCATCTAACAATTCGTAATTTGATATATCGAATCTGGAATCAAAGCCCAAGAGGCAAACGTCTCCTGATAAGTGAAACATTGATTTACACCAATATCTGCCTTAGCCCTACTATATATCTGAGCAAAAAGGTCCGTTTTACCTTGGCAAGTTCATATAAAATGTTCAGTTTGCGTAGCCTTCTCGTCCTCTTTAAATTACCTGAAGAGAGTAACCGTTTCCAGGCACTTTTGTGAATATTTAAAAATTCTCAACGGTATCTTTTTGCAATTAAGACTTGAGGAGTGATTTTGATACTTTGTTAGTCTGATTTATCTTTTAAATTATGTATTTGGCACAGGAAATTTTGGCAATTGTATTTTTAGCGAGGACGAAAAGTTTTCAGGTAATTTGTTAAATTCTAGTACCTAAATGAGCGCTTCTGCTTCTATGATAATTTTCTTGTCGGCTTAGTTATCGTTTCTCACGAATTTACTCGCCCGAAATGAGCGGATCGTCATTTATAAATAATATATATTATTTTTTTCTATAAGTGACTCGCACGAATTGGCACATTTTGAATTTTGTGCAATAAGGTTAGGAAAAAGTGCACGTTTCATAATATTTAACTCTTACTTCTTTGCGCTAGTCCTTTTTTCTATACTTTATTGCATACAATTCAAAATGTGTCATTCGTGCGAGCAGCCTATAGAAAAAAAAAGTAACGATTCGCCTGTTTCGGGCGAGTAAATTCCTGGGAATCGACTAAGAAGCCTTCTTGTTTTGTTAGTATGCAGTCACATACCTACATGTGTAAACACCCGCTATTGTTGACTCCAGATCAACCCTTTTTTTTCCGGATGGGTTGTCATCAAATGACCCCTCCCGCTCTGGGTGGGGCGGAAGGGAGTGTCAGACTCTTACTGACTAAAACACACTCATCTTCCTTCCTTTGCCCTTTATGCTCTGGGGTAGCGGTAACCCTTTCGGACAACCCCGCTAACCCGGCAGGCTTCGGCCCTAAGGGGCCGAAGCCTGCCGGGAAACTCTTTGAGGCAAGCGTGGAACACTTACGCGCCGTCCGGCACGGGCCTGGTCCTGATCGGACGGTGAGCTACCCATTGCTCTCCGCCCGCAGGCCCGCGCCTACGGTGGCCGGGAATCGTCACGCGGCTCCCGACGCCCGGAGCGTCTCCCGCGGCGACTGAAACGGGAGGCTCCTCCCTCATCCGTCCCGCCACCTCCTTCGCTAGCATGACTGCTTCGCAGAAGCAGGCGACTGCCTCCCACTCCCTCTCGCCCCGGACCATGGCTTGCACCAGGACCGGGCGCGAGAGACCGCCGCCGCTGCCGATCGCCTCTACGAGGACACGGCGGTGCTCCGCCCAAACGGGGTAGACCTCCACCGTGTGCTCCACCGTGTCCTCTGGACGATCCTGGCAATGGTGACACCTGGGCGTTTCCTCCCGCCTAATGATGTGCAGGAACCTCCCGAAACTTCCGTGTCCGGTGAGGACCTGCGTCAGGCGGTAGGTAAGGGCGCCGTGGCGCCTCTCTAGCCACTCCTCAAAGAGGGGATCAACCCTTTGGATCCCTACGATTTCAAATAACTTACCTACTTTGTTACGAATTCAAAAGCTCAAACACCTATTAAATCAACTGAGTATCGTCTGTATTTGACTAAAATCCAATCTGTATTTGGCGTCAGTCATACAATCACAAATTACCACTCCTGCAATTTTGTA
Source organism: Apamea monoglypha (assembly GCA_911387795.2). NCBI lineage: Eukaryota > Metazoa > Arthropoda > Insecta > Lepidoptera > Noctuidae > Apamea > Apamea monoglypha. The sequence continues at coordinate 18,018,491 of OU426925.1, forward strand.
AAGGTCCTAAAATTCACCATTTATAGACAATCGAGCATGCGGATACATCATTCGAATCGTAACTATATAAAACGAATGTATCCAAACAATATACAGAGAGTTACGACCCAAACTGCAAGTTTGTATCTACACTACACCACAACTTTGTCCTTCTAGCCGCTGCATTTTCGGACTTTACAACTTTAAAACAATATACACAAACAAAACTAAACCTTAACACAAATGAATACGCCACACATCGGCAGCTTTACACAAAATTGTAGGCACAGTGTGCAATTTTATGGGTGTAAACGAAACATGCAATTTTAAACTTTGATCCTTCCACACAAGGTGTATCGAAAAGTTTGTAACATAGTTGTATTCAGGCGTTCGCATAGTTTAAACGGTACAAATTGCCATTCAAAACGTCATCACGTTTTGTGGCGGAGCATGTAACACGTATATTCTTGTGTTTTACTATCATATCAAAATGTTTATGCTGTGTGAATTGGAAATTCGAAGTGTATAACGATATTACGTTACTGTGGGATCGATGACAACTAAATGTGCTATGAAGGTGTAACTAAACGTCATTGTTATGACTAGGCAACTGTTTGAAGAAAGAGGTTTTTCCACTACAGTAGGACTTTTACTGGCTCATCATCTTCCTAGCGTTTTCTCGACTATGTTGGGGTCGGCTTCCTGTCTAACTGGATGCAGCTGAATACCAGTATACCAGAATATTTTACATGGAGCGACTGCCTATTTGACCTCCACAACCCTGGTTGAAAGCAGTTACAAGAAACAGCTGTTAAGAATAAGACTCATTTGTCTAGGATCTACATGAAGAAATGCGTCGTAAGTAATATTTTAACTTCAGAAAACGATTAGAAAAATAAAAAGATGAAAGCAAATTGGCCTATGCTGACCGATTGCCGTTTTGCGTGGATGTGATGCATAGCATAAACATAATCAGCCTATAATGTTCCCACTGCTGGGACACAGGCCTCCTCTCGGTGAGAGGGAGCGGGCCATAATCCACCACGCGGGCCCAGTGCGGGTTGGTAGATGTCGCACGTCTTCGATTTTTTTTGTTCTAGGAAATGCCGGTTTCCTCACGATGTTTTCCTTCGCCATTTTGATGTGACGCATATTTCCCACAACTTTTTTTGTGTTTGTGTTCTTTCTCTACGTCATGTTTACCGCAACTAAACATATTTTTTTCTTTCTTTCTTTACAGTTAATAATTCGCAAATGCGTTCCTGCCACCGGTAGGTGAAGCAATTACAATAATGATGCAAAATGACGAGGTAACATAACTGTGAAATAACTGCAAACGTGGTCTACAAAAGTTACTTACGTTTTTTTTTTTACTTTTTTTCTGGCTATTCGGTCGATGTCGGCTATTCTGCCAGTGTCATATTTAGACGGCAATGCAGAGAGGCAATTTAAACATTATTGGTTCCTAATCGTGTCCAACTGACAGGTGTCAGAAACTCATTCTCAAATTATATTACAAATGGTTGATGACCTGTCACTCTATTCTTTAAAAATTTCACTGTGAAAACTTAGGTGAAGTAAGCATAAAGTGAGTTGTCACTCCACCTGGGCTAGTGATTGAAGCAACTGACAGCTCACTTCAATTTCACTTTACCTAAGTTTTCACGGTGAGTTTTTACAGAATTAGTCGGCTGGATGCGTGCCGCCAGGGCTGGTTCGAGGTGGCACGGGGAAAGAGTTCCTGGAAGGATTTAGGGGAGGCCTTTGTCCAGTGGGACAGTGTGAGCTAACAAAAAAAAAATGGTATAAGTAATCTATACTAATATTAAAGCTGAAGAGTTTGTGTGTTTGACCGCGCTAATCTCTAGAACTACCAGTCGGATTCGAAAAATTATTGCATTTGATAACCCAATTCTTAAGGAAGGCTATAGGCTATTTAACATCACACTAGGACCCTTAGGAGCCGAGCAAAAACAAAACAGTCGGAAAGAACGCGGAGCGAAAACGAACTAATAGCTAGGGCAAGCGATGCGATGCGACGGAGAACATTCATACGGACGAAATCGCGGGCAGAAGGTATTAGCGAATGAGAAGACAACAGCCGATCAATGATAGAGGCAAACCTAAAAACAAATGACGACCCCACGATATTACAGCCTCTATCTCATCAAAGGGCAAAGTTTTTACGAACAAACTAACATAATAACAAAAGGAATAGTACAATCGATAAAATGACAACGACTGCACATCAGAGCCGTTAAACAAAGTTCTGATACTTAAAAGTAACATAAAAATTGTATTTTACGATACAACTGCAATGACTTTTATTATATTTGTAACCGTGACGTTTATCGCTGAAAGCGCTTGTTCTGAAACAAATTAAGTCTGATACAGCGCTGCAGCGGCTGAGTGGTAAGGAACTTTAATAGATTTGGAGAATTACGACCTCTTTGACGTCATGACGGTTTTCATTTTCTTTGGAAGTGTTTAGGAGCCGGTTTATACGCTTCGTCTAACTTTGCTTGAACCGGCTTGCTTGCTAGACCAGGCTACTTCATAAAGTGATGAGATCCTAGCATCACTATAGTGATGCACACACACTCGACACACTAAACACACCCCTCACTCATCACAGACGCTGCACACTCAACACACCCACATTAATTTAAAAAAGTGTAATTCAAAAAACTAAAAAATAAAATAATTCTGTAAGCTGTACAAACAGCCAAAGCTATGGAAGTGCGGAGTCTCCTAACACAGGCGTCAGCATGCTTAAAAGGAGGCTCCAATCATAAACTAATGTAAACTAGTTGGTACAGAAATAAACATTTTGTATTTGTATTGTGTTTGTATGCTAAGAACTAATTGAAGTATTCGAAAAATATAGTCATTCACTCATGCTGAACTAAATCATAGAACTTACAGTGCCGTCAAGAGAATGCGTTCTGGACACCTGTCAGTGTAACAATCCTAGTAGCTAATAAAGATCAAATAGGCAAAACACGTATTCGTTTGTATGAAACCGACATGTGTCAAGAACGCATTCTCTCGTCGGCCGCACTGTAGCAACCCCACTGTTTGTTTCAGTCCAGTACTAACCCCACAAGATCTTCATTAAGTTCAACTGCAGCATCGAAGATTTTTATCTTTTTTTATTAATAATGCACACTTGCTTTTCCAATTCACTTTTGACATTGGCAGAATAGTCGACATCGGCTGTACTTGCCATAATTAAAAATAGAATAGAATAGAACCCCACTGTTATCGTTGCATCAATTACCTACCTGTTTATGAAGGACTTCTTCGAAACACTTTTTTTTAGTTTCAGCAATAACACCGTGCTCATTCGTTTGCGTGCGACATGTTCTCACACAGCAATGCAACCTTTTTTCTTGCACTGCATTTGCTCTCACCTAATAACTGCTACCGAAACTGCAATGCCACTACATGACGCTGGCAGAATGGTCGACATCGGCTCAGTTAACAAAGAAGTAGAAAAAAAAACTGCATTGCAAGAAGCGCTAGTAAAACCAATACATTTTTACCGTATATGCTTTGAGACGCTAAAAAGTAAATTGTTCTCATTTCTTTCAAAACTTTATTAGAAAGAAACCAGCATAAAAAATGATAGGTAACCCAGACACTACCAGAAATGGCGGTAACGCTAAGGCTGCTTCATATCGACCGAACCAAAATAAAAAGCAGAGCTATATAATACCCTACTGTAATACTGTATCAACTACAAAGTACAGGGGATATTGTCATTGTTACTGGCGGCCTCATATATAATATACTAGCTGCGCCCCCGCGGATACACCCGCATAAGTTTCGATCCCGTGCGAATATCGGGATAAAAAGTATTTTATTGGTTTATCCAGGGTGTCAGCTACGTGCATACCAAATTTCATCAAAATTGGTCCAGCAGTTTGAGCGTGAAGAAGTAACAAACATACAAACACACACACAAACTTTCGCCATTAGTGTGATTGTAATGTCAACAGTATACGAGGGTGACACTGAAAGTTCTTAGAAAATCAAAAACTGAACAAACTAGCTAGTTATTAGTTTTACTATATCTTTTCAAAATAGTGTCCATTTACATCAATACATCGCTGCATCCGATGGAACCACTGAGAAAAGCACTTTGCCCACTCGTCCTTAGGGGTCTCTTCGACGGCATTTTGGAACGCAGCCACTGCTTTCTTGGCTTCCATAAAACGTTTTCCTCGAAGATTTTCTTTTATTTTCGGAAATAGATAAAAATCGCAAGGTGCGAGCTCGGGGCTTTAGGGCGGGTGACCCAGTAATTCCACGTCTGACGTCGCCAAATAGTCGATTGTTTGCTTGGCGATGTGCGACGAGGCGTTGTCGTGCCTCTGTGAAATTATGAGGTATCCACCGGGCACAAAGCTTCCTGACCGCTAAATGTTCATGGAGGATTTTGTGCACTTGACTCATACCTAAAAACACTCACTCGTGCCTAAGCTTGTCCAAATCTACTGATAAGTCACTCTTTTGTCAGCCTCTATCATACGCCGCACAACACTGATGTTATCTTCAGTTGTCGCCGTAGATGATCGTCCCTCACGCAGACCATCGGTGAGATTAGTGCGACCACGTTTAAACTCATTAAACCAGTTGTAAACACATGCACGAGATGGGGCTTCATCGTGAAAGGCCAATCGAAGTCTATCATAACTTTCTTGTTGACTTAAATGACATCGAAAGTCATAAAAAATCATTGTACGAAAATTTTCTCGCGTTAAATTCATGCTGACGTGACGCAGACAATTTTCAATTTGCCGCCAAATCGTAAACAAATGACAAATTAATAAAGTACATACACAATAATATTCTCCATTTTCAAAATTTGAACTTATTTTTTTATTATATCGTTTACAAGTGGCCAGTTCTAAAAACTATCAGTGTCGCCCTCGTACCTACTTAAGGTTATGAATTGTGCATAAATAAATATTAAGTAAGTAAATAAGTAGGTAATAATTTATTTACCAAAAGACTTAGCCTAGGTAATATCAGTGTTGTTTCAATAAAATATGAGATGGCTATTACAGATGAGTAAGACCCCTTTTTTTTTTTTTTTTTGGGATGGGAAATCATCAAATGACCCCTCCCGCTCTGGGTGGAGCGGAAGGGAGTGTCAGACTCTTACTGACTAAAACCCACCCATGTTCCTTCCTTCGCCCTTTATGTTCCGGGGTAGCGGTAACCCTTTCGGACAATCCCGCTGCCCCGGCAGGCTTCGACCCTGAGGGGCCCCTCGTTGCTGATGCTGACATCTCTTTGAGGCGCGCGTGGAACACTTACGCGCCGTCCGGCACGGGCCTGGTCCTGATCGGGCGGTGAGCTACCCATTGCTCTCCGCCCGCAGGCCCGCGCCTACGGTGGCCGGTAGTCGTCGCTCGACTCCCGACGCCCGGGGCGTCTCCCGCGGCGGCTGGGACGGGAGGCTCTCTCCCTCATCCGTCCCGCCACCTCCTTCGCTAGCATGACTGCTTCGCAGAAGGAGGCGACTGCCTCCCACTCCCTCTCGCTCCGGACCATGGCTTGCACCAGGGCCGGGCGCGAGAGGCCGCCGCCGCTGCGAGTAAGACCCCTGCCCTTCAAACTAGGAAAAATCCTGTATCAGGACAGTGTACTTTAGTGAGGCTACACATTTTAAAAAGTATACATAATTGCGTAATAACTCTGATGTTAACATACATATTTATGAGGGGCCTGTGGCTAAATAATAACAGTCACCGGTCGATCGATCAGGTTAAGCTACGCTTGCCGCGTTTGGTCTGTGGACGGGTGACCATCTTTACATACCGAAACCCCTCCGTGCCTCGGAAAGCACGTTAATCATTGATCCCGGCTGCCATTCGCGGATCTTTGACAGTCGTTACGGGTAGTCAGAAGCTCAAAAGTCTGACAACCGGTCTTACCAAGGGGTATCGTATTACCAAGGAACTGGATTGTGGAGGTCAGTCGCTGGTAATAATACTGGTATTCAGTTACATCCGGTTAAACTGGAAGCTGACCCCAATAAAGTTAGGAAAGCGTAAGTTGATGATGATGTTAACATACATATTTATTTGAACCATACTGTCTATTTTAAAAGGAAATTATTCACACCAAATTCATTCTATTTTTTCACCAAACATTTCTACCAATATAATAGGTACAAGAACATCAAACCGCGTACCTTTTAACCCGTACCTAATCAAGACAGAACAAGAAACAATACCAGAATAAAGAAATCAAGACGTCAAGTCAGTTGGGGTTAAAAGTTAACTTGTCTATGAACCCGAACGAGTCTAGGTACTGGCAGTAAAATCTATTCTCTCTAGATACAAAGACCGGGTCGTCTGCCCGAAAGAATAAAATGCCCACGGTGTTTTAGACCGTAACTTAAGGCTAAGCTTGGCTGAAGATAATTTTGAAATACCCAATTAATTATTTTCATAATCTCTTAACTAACTATTTACACTAGGTACTACAGTGAAACCTGGTTAAGTGGGACCTGGATAAGTGAGAAACCTCTATTATTGAGAGTTGCAATGAGGTCCCGGTTCTTTTTCATTGAATTACCTCTGTTAATGGGACTTTTTGGACCTGGTTAATAAGATTTGAATTCTAAGACTTTTTCGATGTTTACCTCTATAATTGAGACTCTGTAGCTCAAATACGTGAGACAAATTAATCAGGTTTTAACACGTATTGACATGTTTGTTTACATACATATCTACATTAAATTCATAACACCAAAAATACGCATTTTTATTAACATTTCCACCTCTAAAAATGGAATAACGGCACATTTCGACCTCTGTAAGCGGGGGCCTCCGTAAATGAGACAACTATAATTTGAAACCTGCTTAATTGGAAAACCGGATTATTGGAAACCCTCAATAATTGGTACATATGTCTTGGTCCCTTGAGATCCCAATTAACCAGGTTTCACTGTATATTAAAAGACTAACTATATAAATAAATACAAATACAAAAGGATATTTAGGCGTCGAAGTACTCTTCAGCATCGCTGTCATCCGGAAACGTGCCCAGAAGATTGACAGCATTGCAACGTTGAATGGCAATGCTAATTCTTTGGTCAAAGAACGACCCAGCGCTCTAGTCACGTGAAGTGTCGATCAGCCGGCGCATTTTCGATAAAATATTTTTAAGTATTTGTCATTCTGAATTTGAAATATCCATCACTTCTCTGTACTTATGTCTAGGTATGTGAGAGTTGAAAAATTCACGACTTCATCCTACGCCTTTGAGGAATTATGGCAACTATCAAAGTTTAAATTTCCAATTCCTGCACGGAAACCTTATTGATGCACTTTGCTTTTGTTTAACTTGACTTTATAGAAATGGTAATTCGAAACAGCGTTTCTTTAAGAAAATTATTTGAACCTGTTGCCAATCCACCCAATTTTCCTCGCTAGTGTAACTCGAGTTATCCCTTCCCACGCATTATCTTAATTCCTTAGAACTTGGCCTTAAGTTAACCCATACAAGATTCCCGGGGTACATTCGTACCTCCAATCAAAATAATAGCAGCACCTAAAGATCCGTCGAGCTAGCCATTCCATTCGGTCCCGTCCCGTTCATTCGTTCAATCGGTCCCATTCGGCGGATAATTTGAAACGCTGACTCGTTCACTTGTGTGTTTTCTATTCAATCTATGTATGGAATTTTCGTACCGCGCTTGATTTAATAATATGAAATTTTTGTTGGTTTACGATGACTGGATTCTTATTGTTATCGGTTTCATTGAGGATTGCTTTTCTATGGATAGGTAGTGACCGGCTACATTGTGGATACTTTATATTATCTTCCCAAATATGTATTGTAGATATGTTAGCGCGGGGAGCAAGAAAAGAAGTGGTGTGTATAGGGGCGATGGTTTATTGCCATTCTTATTAAGAAAGATGAACTTTCTCGGACAAACAATTAATCAATTATGTTAGGAATATCAGAGGAGGCCGTTGAAGCGAGAGTGATCATCGGGCCGAGCCTTGTCGTCGTCGTGCAGAGCCTCAGCTTGCCGATGACGCGCTGACCACGCTGCCTGCGTGTGCAAGGTATTGTGTTGGATTCCCAACACATAGGTTCCTAATTTTAAAGTTCAATCAAAATAGGAAAGTCAGGTCAGACTGTACGTTATCAGCGACATCTTACATCGGGTGCTTGTCAGACTTTACTTTATTAAGGGAAGTGGTAAAATCAATGATTACAAAGTGGTTGTCATGCTCCCCAATCTTTATAAATATCATACTTTTATTTATAATAACACCCCTTTGTCAAAAACAGAGTAGGTACTCAAAGAACTACCTACGGTGAAAAAACATCTTGAGGATAATCTGAACTGAAATCTCCAACACAGTGGACAATTTAGTGTTTTAAAGTTCGTATTTTAAGGGGTCGTATTTTTTTAAACTAAACGCAGCATTAGGAAATTACAGAAAAAAATAAGGAATTAACTGACTAGTTATTTGCCTATTTTCAACCGACTTCAAAAAGAAGGAGGATGGGTACGCCTCAGGGGTATATAACTATAAATATATTTTTTATTAATTTTGCTTGGGTAGTTTTTGAGTTAGCTTCAATAATACTCATTTTTCCACTAAGGGCCGGTTTTTTGATCCGTAGTTAAACTCAACCAATTGTTAAAAATAGTAACTAATGGTTAAATTTTTGCAAAATGTGTTTTTTGATCAATTTTTAGTTTATGTAATGACATAATATCATTGCTAATGGTCAAATAAATAACTATTAGTTTAAAAAAATAACCATTAGATACACAAACAATTGATCAAAAAACACATTTTGCAAAAAGTTAACCATTAGTTACCATTTAACAATTGGTTGAGTTTAACTATGGATCAAAAAACCGGCCCTTATTAGCAATTTAAATGTTTTAATAACTTCCTGTCACTGATATTTACAAAGCAAATAGTGTTTATACAGTGTGGGCGAACAACTAAAAAGTGAAAAATAAAAACATTTCTACAAAAAAAGACTTCCAAAAAAGTAGTGCTTAAACGTTGTAGTGTTTTTGTTTTAGTCAGTTTTCTTTTTTTGTTGAAATGTTTTTTTAATGCAATTTACCAGCAAAATTATTTACCAACAAAACAAGAATTTCAGTAAGTTTCATTTAAACTGACTTCATAATACTCCAACTATGGCAAACTCAAGTAAACAAAGACTTATCCTCGATTTACATAATGTTACGGTCCTCATAGAGGTGGTTTATGGCAATTATTTTAATTTATGAAACATATTCTGCAAGTTCCGCCTTATGTTGTATTTTAAGAGGTAATAATAACAGAGAATAATAAACAGAGGAGATACAATTTGGTTGTATATTATGTGCCCATTGTTTCATGAAACGTTCGCTTTTGTTACTTGCTGAAATTGAATACTGATACTTAGTTTCCTTTACGGACGGGCTCGTGAATAAATAGTAACAACACGGGTCGATCGATCAGGTTAAGCTACGCTTGCCGCGGTCTGTCCGTGGATGGGTGACCATCTCTACATACCAACACCCTTCCGTGCCTTGGAAGTAAGAAGTCGTAGTCCCGCCTGTCATTCTTGGACATATATATCTTTGACAGTCGATACGGGTTGTCAGAAATCCGAAAGTCTGACAAGCTGTCTTACCAAGGGGTATCGTGTTACACAGCAACTGGGTTGTAGAGGTCAAAGAGGCTTGAAGAGATTTTAAAAAGATTTGTTGTTGAAAGAGAGAGTGTTGAAGAAAGTATTCCTGGAATTTTGAAATGAAAAAACTAAGAGAAGGAAATAAAAACCTATTGAAATATGATAGGTTTCCAATTACACACGAGCCGTTTGGGGTTGAAACCCCCCGAGGGTTTCAACCCCAAACGGCTCGTGTGGGGTCCGAGTGCTCATTGCTTTTTCAATGAACTCTCTAAACGGCTGGTTGACACTTCCCGTGACCCAAGGACCGTGACCCAAGGTGTGGGGTCCGAGTGCTCATTGCTTGTTCAATGAACTCTCTAAACGGCTGGTCGACACTTCCCGTGACCCAAGGACTGGCTTTTACCTTGGCCAGAGGCAAAGCATTGCCATACAACGTGGCAATGCCGCCAGTCTCTTGGATACATTACCAGTCGACAGCGATGTGAAAGAAAAGAAATAAAGAAAAAACATTTATTGCTAGATAAACTTTTTAACAGACTAAAAGACACGCCATACACAAGATACATACATCAGATAGCAACAAATAAAAAAACAAATAGAAAGTATAAAGACCGATGTAAGAAAATAGCAGCTAAAGGTGCCTCACGGCTGCACCAAAAAGGCCCAGTTCAGCAAAAATGCCAGACAACTAGTGCCTGACGCTGGTTTTCAACTGGACCTGATGTGTGAGGTGACGGATGTAAATCACTTTTACACTGCAACGTGACGTGTGTATGCGTACATAAATAATAAAAATACGTGTCAGATAAAAAAGATAGTATAGGATATTATATTTTTATTTTAAAATACACTTAAATATTATTACACATTTAATTCTCAGTAAGTGCTTAAAACTGAAATTCACAGCTTCAATAACCTTTAATAATATAAAAGTAGATGGAATACCGACCTCCATTGTCATAACGAGTTTTTTCTTAGATTTCCATCACGGAATTCTCCAATAAATCTTGTGTCGTAATTTATCTTCCTTCGAGTCACCAAATAGGGCGGGAATATAGGCTATATTGTTACGTATGAAATGCTGCGAACGCGGTAATGAGCGAGTCTGTCCTGTCGAAAATGGACTGTTAGCAATTTGTTAATACCTATAATAATACACACACCATTGTATACTTTGTACTGTTTGGTGTATTTTTTTGTTATGTATTTTTGTGGTGTACAGACGCCAGCACATGAAGCTACTACAATCTGTCAAATTTCTTTAATAGATTTTCAACTTTATCGCTAAAGCATTAGGGTTCAAGGTTGATTGGGAAAATTTGACAGTTTCGGGTAGGTTGACCTGCTGGCGTCTGTACAATATGAACTCCCTTCCCTCCGTCCACTTTTCCCGGTCTACTGCGATTGTGCGCCAACTGAATAAGTGTCGTTAGTCCCTAAGTCTGACGTACCACTTGTATTCTTTTATCTGCTCAGTTTAAATACTTACTTTGTAATTATAGTTGATCTCCTATGACTTTACCACTCATGACGACAAATCCCAGTACGTGACTCTGAACCCCCCTGCGTTGAAAATTTTCGTCGGTTATTTAAAAAAGAAATAAAGCCTCCTCCACACAATGGGTGCCTGAAGATGGACGGCGCCGCCGAGGCCGGCCCAAAAAGAGATGGCGAGACGATCTGGACGCGTACCGCGAGGGCTGGTTCGATGTGGCAAGGGAAAAGAGTTCCTGGAAGGATTTAGGGACGCCTTTGCGCCCAGCATTGGGACAGTACAGGCTAATTTTTTAAAAAAGCTTTTCCATTAATGTTGACCGCGTAGGTATTGCACATTTCCATGAAATAGCAGATTTTTTCAGCCGCCTAATTTGACCCTGTGTATAGTTCGCGTCAAACTTTACGGCGGCTCTGACGTGCGCTACTCGCTGCGCAGTACCGGCCCCTTACCCCCGCTGACACGTTAATTTGTTACTGCGCAGCGACTCGCCTCATGTTTGGTTGGCCGGACACATAATTAGCCTATAATGTTCCCACTGCTGGGACACAGGCCTCCTCTCTGTGAGAGGAAGTGGGCCTCAAGCCACCACGCGGGCCCAGTGCGGGTTGGTAGATGTCACGTCTTCGAATTTTATGGTTCTAGGTCATGCCGGTTTCCTCACAATGTTTTCCTTCACCGTTTAGAGAGACTTTTCTCAGTATTTTTTAGTTTTGTTGACGCTACCCCTTGAGTGTCGTCACATCGTTAGCGGGAAACTTAGCGCGAGCGGATTGTACATTTAAGTATCGAACTCGCAGATACCATAAATCTATGACAGTCTATGCTCTGATAGATTTATGGTACATATGGGCTGTATCTACATACAGCCCAGTAATCAGAAATGTGAATAATAGTATACCGATCCTCAATACAGGATTACCTACAATCCTATCTACCTGTCTGAACACCAGGTAATTTGTGTGTGGTATATAATTGGACCAGTAATTACTGGTATCAACTGACACATCAGATAAACGCGTTTAATTATGCTGGAGACATAATCAGATTTTGATAACGCGTTTTAGCTCTGACCTGTGCTCTATATTTTGTTGCATTGTTTTGTTCGACAGAATTTATTTAAAATAGGCAGTGTGTCCTATGGGATTTCCTATCGGTAAAAATGACTGAGCTTCATCACTTATTTAACACTTTTAGGAGACGAAATATAAAAATCCTTCCTTAAGCTTGGTTTTCTAGGAAAGCAGTGAACGGTCACACAGTAACAGCTGTCCAAATACAGAGCGTTTTTAACACATAATGTCAAATACTGATGAAAATGACAGATTTTCATGACGGCAGTTCTAACATGATGGAACCGCTTTCCTATGCAACCAAAGCTTTATTTATTTATTTATAGTTTTAGTACTTGTATTCATTATTCCAGTCTTACCAAGGGGTAATAACCCAGTAACTGGGTTGTGGAGGTCAGATAGGCAGTCGCTCCAAGTAAAATACTGGTATTCAGCTGAATCCGGTTAGACTGGAAGCCGACCCCAACATAGCTGGGAAAAGGCTAGGCACATGATGATGATGATTCATTATTCTGGTTAGAAGTGGCGCAGGAAAAGAGTTCCTGGGCGGATTTGGGGTAAGGTTTTGCCCAGAAGTGGGCCCGTATAGGCTTACAAAAAAAAAGGAAAAATTATAATTAACTGAATCTAATAAAATCTGAACTGGTCTGGAATCATGGAATTTTGCAAAATTTTGTGATCCAGCCAGACCCAGCGGTTTATGCTGTGCGTTGTCTGCCAGTGAAAGAATTTATGAGTAAATACTATTTCCATTCTTCCTTGGGTAATCAATAGCTGCAATAGCTCCTACCGTGACGGAAAGACTACCCAGTTGTCCCTGGATGAATGGTGGATGGGTACTGTTTAGCACAGTTAGAAAGGTTCAGGTTCGCTTTTGAACGAGATTTTATTCCTTCTTCTATAACTAAGAACTCACATAAAATTCATTAGCCTAAAACAATAAAAAAATACTTTTTCTTCACAGGTCCAGTTGAAAACCAGCGCCAAGCACTAGTTGTCTGGCATTTTTTGCTGAACTGTGCCTTTTTGGCGCAGCCGTGAGGCACACTTTTCCTGCTAATTTCTTACATCGGACTTCACACTTTTTATTTAATCTTTTATTTTATTGTTTGTTTTATCCGATGTATGTATTTGGTGTATTCTTTTAGTTTGTGCCAAATAAATACATTTTTTTTCTTTCACTAGCCGCACCCCGCGGTTTCACCCGCATAAGTCCCGATCTCGTAAGAATATCGGGATAAAAGTGTCCTATCATACATATTGTTTTTGCGTGAAAGAGTAACAAACATCCATCCATCCTCACAAACCTTTCGCATTTATAATATTAGTAGGAAGTAGGATTATTCATTTGGTCACAAGCGCTACCGCTGAGCATGAGGTCCTGGGTTTGATTCTCGGGTCGGGCAAAGTATTATTGGGTTTTTCCATCAGGAATTTCTTAGTAGCAGCCTGGAGTCTGGTTTTGTGCCAGGTTGATAGCAATTATTAGGCTTGTCGCCTGTTACATGAAACTTAAACATAACTGGCGAAATGTGGGTGTACTGTAGGTACAGACGCCAGCACATCAAACTACTACAATCTGTCAAATCTCTTTAATAGGTTTTCAACTTTATCGCTAAAGCATTAAGGTTCAAGCTTGATTGGGAAAATTTGACAGTTTCGGGTAGCTTGACCTGCGTCCGGCGTCCGTACTATGGGTACACCTCTGACGACGTACCCTCCGATCTTCTGTTACGTCCGGCGCACCCTGGGCAATCGACTTCTTCGATTGGCTAATCCTTTCACCATGATGGTAAAAACAAGTCTTAATTGGCACTTCTCAGGGCCAGACAGTCCTTTAACAAGACCAGCCCCAATATAGATGTTTGAACTTATTGCCATCGATACGCTAAGATGAACACCTCTGCCTAAACGTTCGGGAATACTAGCGTGAAGGTAACTCATGAAATTAAAGAACTACGAGTATTTTGGCGCTTCTTAGTACAACATTAGTAGAATATCCTTCTTTGGTACCTACGATAAATTATCGAAGGTTCTTGTACAGTTAACTATAGTATAGGCATACCAACATCAGAGGGGCAATTCTCGTAATTTTGAGAGCGTTCACAGTCTGATCGCAGTCTTGATCTGTCAAAAAGTGCTTCGAATTTCCCTACATTTTGACAAGTTTTTAACATTTGTTTGTCGCTGAGGTGAGACTGCGACTAGATTTTGAACGTTTTAAATTACGAGAATTAGCCTTCAGATCTCAGTCTCAATCTGTCAAAAATTCTTCTAATTTCCCTATATTTTGACAAGTTTTTGATATTTGTTTGTCGCCGAGATGAGACTGCGACTAGATTTTGAACGTTTTAAATTACGAGAATACGCCTTCAGATACAAAACGTTTAACATAAACCTACATGAGAGGGAGGCTGAACCCTCATTATGAACGAAGATTGAATCGTAGGGTTGACTCAACTGTCGATATTCATTAAAAGCTTTATGATTTACCGCATTAAATCGACGTACCTGCCTGTTTACCTATATGTACATAGTTTATTTGGTTTGGTAAAAGGTAAGTATAAGCTATAGCTACTAGGCAAAGATTACGACACCTGTGGGACAGTAATAAGGACGCCATAGGTAAATTAAACACAGCTTCAATTAAATAATTTAAACAATTTTATTTTGCGTAGAAAAGGTTCATTATTATCATGGAATACTATTGGCCATAACTTGACTCTAATTAAAACCGATACATTATACTTCCGTCGAAATTCCTGCCCAAAATATCGCCCGCGTAACAATAAATTTATCTATTAATCCCGAAACATTAACTATAATACACAAAGCGACATCCGACAACCCTAACAAAGGGTTATAAATACAGGTATTTAAATTCAGCCATTCATTTCATCGCTCATCCCGCTGTACAAAGCGCTTCATTATTCAATACGAGAATAAATCACTTTCGTTGAACGAACCAACGAATGATTACAATGTTTATCGATGAAAAAATACGGTCGCGTTTGGAGGGTTGTGAACGAATGTTATGACGTGACCAAACCCTTCTATTTATAAAAAACAAAAAGTATTTTCAATTTTTGAACAAAATTGAAATCGTTGATCGCAATTTGCGTTGGCACTTTCAACAATTCGTTGCGTTCCGTGCTGTTTCGTAAAATAAATTCCAATGTGAATAATCTATATAAATTCCTTCTATTTTTAGTATGCAGCACAGGAGCACCCTAATTGTGTAGCACGCTGTCAATAATTATGTGAATCATTTTGAAGGATACTGCTACACGCTGCTCTACAATGTAAATAACGCAATGAATGTTGTTGAACTGTCAAAATGAAAGCCATTACTACTAATAGTGTGTTACGCAATTACCCCGCAGGACTTACTTACATAATAATAATTATGCAATTAATCGTTGATACATACTTAGTAGGCAACTACTTAATTCTTGAAGTCTTTGCCTTTTGAGCTTGGACGAAATATTCTAAAATCAGGAAAACTTATGCAACATATAGTTTTTACGTTTCGGAAGAATCACGCATTAGGCCACTAGATAAGCACAACCTACTATCCTACTTAATATTATAAACGTGAAAGTTTGTATGGATGGATGGATGTTTGTTACTGCTTCACGCAAAAACTGCTAAACGGATTTGGATGAAATTTGGCACACAGATGGTTTATAACCAGGATTAACATATAGGATACTTTTTATCCCGATTTTCCCACGGGATCGAAACTTATGCGGGAGAAACCGCGGGGCGCAGCTAGTATACATATAACCTCACCATCTTCCCATGGGTGTTGGCAAAAACCTGCCACAATCCTTACTTACTCCTTTTGCCTCGTTTACGTTCATACATCGGGTCATACACGCACGCCGGTTGTGAGTACTACGCACCTGACCTTTCTGAAGAACAGCACCAATAAGATCACTATAAATATGTCCTCCTAGGGCGTTCCCGGGGTTATTCTTCACACCGCTTTGTTAGTCGCCTTTCATTCATCGTCTCAACTTGACCAAACGATCTTAGCATATTCTTTAATACCTACTAGTGTTAAAGAATCATCAGGTTTTAATATTGTGTTACTAATTTCCCGTCAATTTCCTCAACAACGAACAAAGGAAAAACAATCGAAGATTCCTCGGTCCCGTTATAAATCAACAAGTAAACAAAAACGAAAGTGCACAAGAATAATACACCTGCAAGCCATTTCCCGAGTGCAGTTCAATTGATTTAGATAGATACTCCAAGAAATATGTCAAGGAATATCTTTGAAAAGACACTTCATTTTCTTCGCTATAAAATTAAATTGTTTAGAAAGGAGGCTGCAGCGACAGTCTGTGGCACAATAGAACGCGCTATGAATGCATTCTAATGAAATAAAGAAACGTTTTGTCCCGGGTTGCATTGAGTTGAGACCTAAATCCTGGTGAATGGGGTCTGTGCAAGCTATTCACTGCACTATCTGTTGATATCGCAGATTTTTTAGCGTGTGAATGGGAAATTTTGCGTATTTATGCACGCTGTGAAGGTAGAGTTGTCTTTGTTTTTTTTTTTATCTGGGTTTCACTAGTAGAAGATCTATTTTTTTCTGATAATAACATATTTCGGACCCCTTAATGAATTGTGCTTATAGTCAGCTTTTTTGACGATCCCTCTTAGCGTCTTAGCTACAAAACTGACATAAAAATATAAAACGATATCGCAGTTTTTTAGCGTCTGAATGGGAAGTTTTGTTTATGCACGCTGTGAGGGTAGAGTTGACTTTGATTTTTTTTTATCTGCGTTCCAGGTTTTTCTAGAAGACCTAATTATTTTTGTGACGATATTTTAGACCTTTTTATGACTGGTGCTTATGCTCAGTTCATTTCTCATCAATTCTCAGGGTATCCTGTGAATCTATGAAAAATACGCTGACCATCGGCCTAGCCTTTTCCCAACTATGTTAGGGTCGGCTTCCAGTCCAACCAGATGCAGCTGAATCCCAGTATTTTACATGGAGCGATTGCCTATCTGACCTCCATAACCCAGTTACTGGATAATACAATACCCTTGGTAAGACTGATTGTCAGACTTTCAGGCTTCTGACGACCCGTAACGACTGTCAAAGATCCACGAATGACAGCCGGGACCAACGGCTTAACGTGCTTTCCGAGGCACGGAGGGGTCTTGGTATGTGAAGATGGTCACCCAAAAATAAGCTGACCATAAGACTGAAAAGTGTACGTCAGCATTATAGTTAAGATAGTTTTTTTAAAAAAAGGTGCTGTACCGGTGTGCATAATTAGGTACCTATTGGCGCCGATTCCCTTGTTCACAAACTAAACTAATTTTAAGTTCAGTGCATCTTTTTCTTTCTATTTCATTAAGAAAAGGACAGTAGATAAATATTAGTTTAGTCCTGTCAAATTAGTCAACGCTTGACGTAAATTGACGTATTTTTAGTAGCCATGTTTTTAATCACGTCCAATTTGTCTATGGAGTATCTTAATTTGACAGGACTAACTAATATTTATCTTCTGTCCTTTTCTTACGGAAATAGAAAGAAAAAGATGCACTGAACTTAAATTTAGTTTAGTTTGTGAACAAGGGAATCTGCGCCATTGACTCTGAATTGGTATGTAAACTAATATACCTTTAATCATCTCAATGTATAATCAACTCACGGCTTCTTCTCATGGGTGTAGGCAAAAACTACAGAACGCCACGTGCTACGATCTTTATATCCTCCTTTTGCCTCGTTTAAATTCATTGGGGTCATTCTCGTAATTTTAAGGACGTTCACAGCCTGATCTCAGTCTTAATCTATCAAAAATCCTTCTAATTTCCTTCCATTTATGACAAGTTTTTACATTGATTGTCGCTGAGATGAGATTGCGACTAGATTATGAACGTGTTTCATAACGGAAATTGGTTTTCAGGTATCCTACTCAAATAAACTTCAAAACAACGTTATTTTATTCAGAAAGCAATATAAACTTTACTCTTAAACTTCGACTCGCCTGACCAACTCCGAGAACTCCCTTAGTATTTGAAAAATGAAATTTCAATTCAGTTTTACTGTTGATGTCGAAGTGACTTTTTATTTTTCATTATTAAATAAGCGAAGTCGGTGAGAACTCTCGCGGTGAGTTTCTCTTATTTTTGTTGCTGAATGAAACATACCTTCCGATACGCTTCAAAATGTCGATGAGTAGCGCAGGTAAGATAGGCCGCACATTGATGGTAAGAGAACCATTCCAGCGAGGTAATTGCGTGACACACAATCAGTAGCAATGGGTTTAATTTTGACAGTTCAACAATATTCATTTCGATATTTACGTAGTTGATCAGACAATTTTTTCGAACATATGAAGCAATGAATTAGGAATATCCTTCAAAATGATTCAGATTGAGATTGATAGTGTGTACACAACTATGGTGCTGTACTGGCCACTTATTCTATTGAAAGTCCGTACTACACGAGGTGAGAGCAGTGGTGGCCCAGCGGTGACTGCCGCGACATACGAGCTTGTAGGTCGTAGGTTCGAACCCAGATAAGCGCTTTACTTCGTGTAAATTATTTCATCACCACTGTTCTCAAAACCGTAAAGGAAAACATCGTCAGGAAACCGGCATGTCCTAGAACCAAAAATTCGAAGACATGTAACATCTACCAACCCGCAATGGGCCCGCGTGGTAGATTACGGCCCACTCCCTCTCACCGAGAAGAGGCCTGTGTCCCAGCAGTGGGAACATAATAGGCTGATTATTGTTATGTTACTAAACTAGGTCAGCTGAAGGTCAAAGTGTTGTCACGACGTGACGTGCAGCTTACTGCTCATGTCCTTAGGTATCTAACACCCAACTCTTACCGAATACTGATCGTTATTAGGTAGATCCAAGACTTATGTGGTGCTGCATCAATTAAAAGCTTCAATGATCGTGGAGGTAGAGCCTTCGAAGACGAATTCGTATGGATGCAAAAACCATAGCACATTCTTCAGTTCTTTGATCATGGGTATATAATATCTACACACTATTTTAGGGCTGTAGGAATTACCGTGATGTTATATTATGTTGTTGGAGTTTTAAAAACCATTTAATTTTAAGATTATTACTACTTAACTCTTAACTTCCAAACACTACTCTTGACTACGAAGTATAGGTAAGCCTGCGGAGGCGGCATGGATTCTAAAAAAAAACAAGAAATGTACTTAATTCTGTCTGCTCACAGTGCTCACCTACCCCAAAACATAGATAGATAACCTACTGTAGCGAAATTAAAAACATAACTTCACTTGTACACGTTTTAATTTGATTAAAATAAAAAAAATATTCAAACACGAAAATTTAGAAACCTAAGACAAGACACAGAACGAATAATATTTTTAAAAAATGATGTCGTGACGCCGAAGCGGATGTTTTTGGTATTCGACTCGTTTATAAATTTTACGTATTCTTGTTACGCCTGGATTAAGATACGTTTGCAAATGTTCCTAAACTTACGTAACTGTTAAATACGAGGATGACCTAATGGATAATTGTCACCAAGTAAATTCGATATTAAGAAGCAAGATAATAATTTAAAATACCGCCTGATCAAAATTGTAAAAATGTTAGTAATACTAATAAATAAAATATTATTATACGGCTAGTTGGTGGTACATCAAGGTATAGATTTCACTGAAAACTAAGCTACGTAATAAATGAAACTCCGGTCCTAGGCTCCACGCTGACAATCGGAAGGCACCAGCTCGCTTGCCGGAATCAGAACCCTCAAGTGCAGATCTCGCGCAGGGTGTGATGTTTGGTTCGATTCCCAACAGGAAGCTTGTAGATGTCTGGTATTAGGGTGGCGGGTAGGGCGAATTCTAAATCGCCCTACAGTCTCCGGACAAATCTACAGAAAATAACGAAAAATGACAATCCGAGACGCAGGCAAAATCTTTTATAACAAAAGAGGTGAAGAAAAGTTAAAATACATACCGAATCCGCGTCGCCTTGAGACCACTTTCCAGTGATGTAATGTATATTTTCGGGAACACTGCCTATTACAAAGAAAAGAATGGAATAAAATTTAGGAAACGATAAGAACTTTTGAATAATCGATAGGAAAGCAAACATACCCTTGGATCCAGTGGATGACCGCACAGAACTCGGTCGTTCAATCTTTTATAGATTACCGCAAATTATTTCAATGAGAAAGCAGAAAAAAAAATTATCTTTGGGCTTCCGTCCTGTGTCCAAAAAATACTTCAAATGAAAAATCTCGGTAAGAGAAAAGACATGTCATCATTTTTTTAATTCAAAATTCAAAACCAAATGAAGAAAAAAACTTTCTGGTTAAAAATAAGGTTGGATTTGTTAAAAAAGAAGGTTGTTCGTGATAAAAGTATAATGTAGCATTAGCCAATGCTGCACTACCCAACCCCGTCTCCACAAAAGCCTTAAAAGCCGTAGAGGTAGGACATGCTTCCAGGAAAACGAAATCAAAATAAACTGCTTTAGAAAAGTATAGGTAGGTACATACCTACTTAAACACACTCACACACGCACATCTTATACATATAGAGACCTACAAGCCTTACCAACACGCTGGCCCGTCAATGTCATACTTAATACTTAATTTAACTAAACTAGGTAGATACACCTTTAATTAATTTGAACTAAACTATTGCTCTTGCGAGGCTCTAGCAATAGTTAATGTAAACACAAAACTACAAAAGTAATCCATTGTTCGGTTATACTGGATAATAAGTCATTTAGGGTCCATGTAAAATTTGATTAGTTCTGAAAATAAAGCGTTTTGTCACTTCACTTATTTTAATACTTAATGAAACTTTGATTTCTTTGTACTTTTTTTTAAATTCGGTTAAATTAATTATTTTACATTAATTTTAAAATAAAGAGTGGGTACTAAATCTTTGTACAAACAACGAACCAGTTAAATATCACTCGAAGCACCTTTTCATGTTCCAAAGACCCGATGCAATAACAAAACGTTAGTCATGACCGAACGGGTATTCACCACCCGCAAAATGTCACTGTCAAAATGAATTTGTCAAGAATGTTTTCATATTTTTCATTGAGAAATTGTGACTTTAATTGCTAACTATTGTACAATATTCAGACCTTATTTCAAAACCGTTTTATTCATAAAACGATTGTTGTGTACGTGTAGATTTGATACGTGTAAACTAACATTTGTAACTGCGACTGCGTCACAAAGAAATCGCCTCTGGTTTTTCGATAAATCGTCGTAATTTCTATTGTAAACCATGGCGAATTCGGATTTTGTAGCAACTTTAAAGATTCTGGTTATCGGGGAAAGTGGCGTGGGTAAATCCAGGTAAGACTACCTTTCGTGAAGTATGATTATACATATGCAATGTCCCACCTATTAACTAAAAAAAAACTATTGAGTCATGTCGTCCGATGTACGAAGTAGTTTAACTTTACTGCCATATACAGCGAGTGCGATAAGTTTACGGAAGTGTACTGACGTATACATTCGCAATTTATAATGCCAAAACATTACTTGTACTTAGATGAATTCAACAAACCTTTGATTTTCAACCTCGACTTAAATTATGATGATTTAAACAACTCCAATATGAAAAATTATCTAGATTACGTTATTGCGTAGTTTTCGCAAACGCATTTTTTGTCTCCTAGATGATCTCTGAAAAACCAATTACTTATTTGTACCTTGTGTAATATTCAATTCTTATCTACTAGTTATTTATATTAGGTATATAGTATTTTATTGTTTCTAGAATAATTAGTTATACCTAATAGAAACATTTGAAAAACTGTGACACATAATATCAAGTGTCATTGCATCATGTTTCATATAAATAAATGTATTGTCTTTCGTTTTTTATCATTTTAAATTTACTTTTAGCATAATCCTAGCGTTCACTACGGGAGACTACAATGCCTCATTCCCTGCCACAATCGGAGTTGACTATAAATGTAAAGTGATGGATGTGAACGGTGTCAAAGTCAAACTCGGTATCTGGGACACCGCTGGACAGGAACGATACAGAACATTGACCTCCAGTTTTTATAGGTATGCATAAATTTGGATAATTTACCAGTTTAGGGTGCTAAAACAAATACTTGATTAAAACTTTCAGTAAAGGACAACTCTCACCTTCCTCTTGTTGGTGCAAAGGCTGCTGTTTTTGTGTTCATTGTATACTAAAGTGTATTCTATCTATCTATTTTAACAGAACATGCAGCAGCACATTCCTTTGTGAAAATAAATTATAATGGCTCTCTTCCATAGGAAACAACCAATTGGAACTGTGCACCTACCTAGCGTGTGGCATTTCATAAGTGCCCATGTAGGGTTACATGTGATGATGTGAAATAAATTGTGAAGTAAAAAGATTTTGATTTTGAATAACAAAAAAAAGATTATGAAAAACAGCCAATTTATAATATTTTTGCTCAAACCAACAATGGATGATTCATGATGAAAAATTCATTCAATTAGAACTATTATTACTGTTATTTTTACTCCGTATCAAAAACACACGGCCCATTGTTAGGTTTGTTGACCTCACCAAGTTAAATGAATCACCTTTACTATTGTAGTTGCGTTGCTGGTTTGCTTTGTACTATATTGTTTCAATTTAACTACTATTATTTTAAACAAAGGAGATTGTTTCTTTTATTTTTTAACAGACGCATATTTGACTACAAAATAAATTGTAAAGTTAACTTCGTCAATGCTTTACCAGCTAAGGTTGAATGTCACTTGCCTGTCATAAAATGACAAGATCCATTTGTCTACACGTATTTGACAGTTTTTTTATCATTTCAACCTTTTTTGTTTTGACATTTGAACTGTTGTCGTCTATTCTGCCAGAGTCACGCATTTCTACCTTATTGGAGTTTCAATTTATTGGAAATGGCGGTCAAATGTGATAAAGGACAAGGATGACTTTAATAGCTATTACTAACTGAAGAGAAAATACACCTTTTTAATGCCTTTTCTGCACATGGCTGGATACAAGTTGCAGTCTCCTTCAATAAACAATAAAATTAATGCTGGTCATACAGTCACGTTGACACAATTATTCATTGGCAACGCCTTTACTACTTAGCTGTAAGGGCTGTTTTCGTGGATCAAACGTCTAAAAATTGTGACGATACAAAATGTACCTGCACTAAAAAAATATCATTGCATTTTACTTCTTTTTTGTTCCTGTTTGTGTTTAGTGCACGCTCTTCACATTGTTGAGCAGATATTTTTTTTCGAACATATGAAGCCATGGAAGATTGTGATTCATAGTGAGTTACTCAATTAGGGTGCAGGTTCCAACCAGATTACGCTATTAGAAATAGCTTCGAAATGGTGAAAAATCCAGATTTATTAACAGAAATTCCTTGTTACAGAGACGCTCATGGTGCTATTTTAGTTTACGATGTGTCCGAACCAAAGTCCTTGGCAAAACTGAACGAGTGGGTCGAGGAACTTCAAGTATACTCCACTAAAAAGAACATCGTCTGCTTGGTGGTTGGCAACAAGATTGATAAAGTAAGTTTAGATAATATTATTTATTTTGTAATAATTTCTGCCTTGTAACTAAAGCAACGATGGATGGACTGTGTCAATGATGATATGGTTAGAAAAGGGGTGACTACCGAGATGACGACTAATAGAGAAGTATGGAAGAAAAAGATATGTTGCCCCAACCCTAAATAAATTGGGATAAGAGCAGGAAAATGATGATGGATGATCTGTCCTTGTAATTTATATCTATTTATTTGATTCCCATATTTTAAATTAAATAAAAACATTCATTATTCTAATTAGGCTGCGAGCCGTTTTTCTGAACGTAAAAATTACATAAGATAGTCCGACAAAACGCCCGCCCTTTACCACTTCCTAGTGTATGTTTTTTTTTTATGAACAAGAAGAATGTATGCTGCCTAAGGAAAGAAATAAATAAATTATGTAGTCTGACACTGTTCATATGTAAACTTTTTATTAAAACACATTACATTTCACCTATTTCTCTATTTTTAAAGTCTTGGTTTATTAGTAGTTCCATAGTAGCAATTAATTATAAGGTAGGTAAACTGACAAAGCAGTTGGCTGTTGTAAATGTCACCAAATAAACAAAATATTTTTCCTTTAGCAAAATCGTGCGGTACAACGGGAACAGGGACAGGCGTTTGCACAGAAACACAGGATGCTGTTCATTGAGAGCAGTGCTAAGACGCAGGAGGGGATCAGCTTGGCTTTTGAAGAACTCGTACAAAAGGTAAGGATTTTCAGCAAGTTTTTAAAATCGAATTTGCGTTGGTTCCATTTCGTATTATTTGCATTCGCGATTTTATTGCCATAAATATAAACACATGAGTATAATTAAAAAATAACTTTAGTTTCTACACAATAAAGTTCAGTTTACCCTACAACTTCAACATTTTGATAACTTTTTCAACAGTGCTTGTCACTCTGAAATCCACTTAATTACTATTAAAATAAGGTTGATATTTATTTAACTTGAAATAACATCAATTAAAAAAAAATTGAATAGACTTTTCAAAAATAAAAAGCGTGTGTGTTTTTCATTTTGAACTACACCCGTTGTCTTCAAATAGGGTGACTATTTCCTGAGTCAATTTTCTTCGCTATCCCTGCTACTCAATTTACACAAACATTAAACCTGAGGGTCTACTACGAAGTGCAAATTGCGAATGATCGGATCGGACCGACACATGGCCGAAACGAATATTATTGAAAAATGCGAAAAAAGTTCGGATCGGCTCAGTTGGGTCGGGACCATAGTCAATATTCGAAATAGTGTAGGATTGGGACCGACTGAACCAAATAGTAACTTCGTAGCAGGAAACGGCCGAACATTCGGCCGATATCACTTCGGAGTAGACCCCCTGTATGTGATAAAGTAAATTCATAAATTGTTCTATACTTACCTACATGTAATTGAATAATTTGGTTCCGGCGATTAATTATATCGATTAGCAATTTTAAATGCGTGTTAATTTTACACTTTCTCACAACTAATTTGTAAACTATTCTTTACTCATGTGTAAGATTTTAGTCAAAAATAAAATATCTGAGTCTGTTAGATTCACCTACAATACACTAGAGTTATAAATAAATACGGTCAGTATACTTATTATTACTTTTATCCCTCTAGATAATAGAGACACCCGGTCTCTGGGAGACGGGAGGCTCATCATCCAACATACGCATATCAAATGAGGAGAGGAGACAGCAGGAAGAGTCTTCTTGTTACGACTACACTTGCACCATTTAGAATAAGGTCTCAAGTTGGCTGGCATCTGAAGATTTTTCTACTTTTTACACCTACTGAGCCAGTAGAACAGGCTCGCTTGCTGATCGGGAGTATGTATCGGTCTAAGGGTAAAGTTGGCGTTGTATACGAATATGAACCTTATTGTTCAAGTTATAAGGTGCACATTAGTATGAACTGCAAACAATTCGTGCGATCTATGAATCTTTCCAGCAATAATTCTTCTCTTGTGTCGACACGAACTTATAAGAACAGCTAATGTCGCGGTATAAATATTTGCTGAGTTTCTAACGGCTGGTTTCTATGGTGCGCATGTTAGTATCGCTTCTAGTGGAAGGCATATTAAATTTAATGCATATCTATACGGTTATCTTCACTAGGAGCTAACATCAATATCCGGTGCACTAAATTCTGTACAAAAATGCCAAAAGTCTTGGAGTAAGACAAACTAAAAATAACTGGACGGCCGGGCGACTGTCTTTCCAAATTATTTGATCAAACTCAAACTATTTATTTCAACTAAACCAATTACAGGTACTTATGAATTGTCATATGAACAGGTAAATTTGAAGCTAGTTGCCCATTCCAAAGAATAGTAGGTACCTATGGAGAAGAACGGGCAAGAAACTCAATGGACACTCTTTTAAATCACAATAATATTGTTAAAAAGTATTGGTTACATCATTCATGTTAAAAATTATGCATGTGAGAACGATACAGAACGTTAAAAGCGTCCTTAATGAAAGATAAAAAAAAAACAATTCAAATATTAATTTAAATCAAAATAAGCCATGGCAGCAAAGAGTTGACCAGTCCCTACTGACGGCGCCCGTTCACGAACATGACGCATAGATTAGCACCATTCAGCTCAAGCATTTTGAAGGGAGCTAAATGATCCAACACATGCGCCGCCATCAGCGAGACATTAGAGTGAGCATGACACACTCAGCTGCCAAGGCACATTCAAGTCAATGAAAGACGTACCCAGTAAATGGTAGCTTTATAGTATGTACATAGTACTCACATATGTGGTATGCAATTATACAATACTAGGAGATTGAATTTATATAATGCATAATAGTATTTTAAAATCTTCAGCAGCTCCAACAGTAGATATGTAGGTAGGGTCATAACTCATTTTGAGAAAGTAGGTAAACGCTAGCGTTAAATCCTAAAAAAACCTCACAATTGGTAATAGACTAAGAAATCAATTCTAAATCGACTAATAAATTGATTTTATATCTGAATATATATATTCAACTTTTATGTGTGGTAAATATAGATTTTGTGATTTTAAAGTTACCGCTGAGTTGTACTAAAAATTAAATAGTAATGGAATTAGTGCGGGGACTCAAACTAGGACTAGTGGTAGAATTTGTATCGATAACGGGGTAAAAAGCAATAGAAAAAAAAAGGTAAAAGTCTTGGAGAAAAAATTGCAGAAATATTTTATTGGCAATTTTTGTATCTGGAGGGAAATGGGTCCAAAAATGGAAAGCACTGTTTGTTTTCATATTTGCTTGTGAGGCTGTATTTGTTATTCTGTGGGTTTTATTTACAAGGCTGTCATATCCAAAACCTGCAGGCTAATTCCTGTATTAACAAATGTTAGAAATCTATCTCTTCGACATGATTCGATGTAGCCAAATATGAGCAATTTATTCCGCCCGATTTTTAGGGCCAGCAAAATTAGTGAAAGAACATTATCTACCCTCGTAATTGCGCACTAAGAAGATGAGTACTTTATAGTACAATTAATAGAAAATTGTACCTAATAGGCTTAATAGCATTTATGTTTAGACAAGTACAAGTCTCAATGGGTTTCAAGCTCTGCACCCTAATTGCGCAACACACGATAAAAAATCTGAATGATTTTGAAGGATATTGCTAATCCATTGCTTCGTATATTCGAAAAATCTGTCTGCTCCACAACGTAAATAACGCAATGTATATTATTGAACTGTCAAAATGAAAGCGATTGCTACTTTTAGTGTGTTACGCAATTACCCCGCTGGTTTATCTTGTTAAATGAATTATAAATGTTTGCTTTATTTATTAAAAGTTTTCAAAATAATTTCATCTTCAGATGTGCGCCAACTAAGGTGATGTGATATCTCTGTCTGCTTTTGTACATAGAATTAATAAAGTGAAATGATTATTGTATGTTGTACACTATATTATTATTATAAATAAAATATTTCACACAATTCTAGTGTTTTTCTTTTCTTTCCACCACAGTTTACCCTACCCAGATAAATAACGCCTACTCGCCTTGCATTAAAATATATGGGTGTTTGAAGGCTTCGACTAGCGAGAGCGACTAATGACTGGCTTCGTACTAGTCACGACTCGCTTCGAACTAGTCAGGACTAGCTTCGGACTAGTCACGACTAGCTTCTGACTAGTCACGGCTAGCTTCGGATTAGTCACGACTAGCTTCGTACTAGTCACGACTCGCTTCGGACTGGTCTCGACCAGCTTGTGACCGGTCACGACCGGTATTGCTAAATGCAAAACCCGTTCAGTAAATACAAGTGGCAGGGACATCGATGCGCAACCAGTTACCATGGACAGCACATGAGTCTGAACTCCCCAGCGTTGTAATTTATCGGCGGTTAATAAAAACAAAATTGCTATTCCATATATTTTGATCGCGTAAGTACCTATTGCACTTTTTTAAGAAACAGCAGAATTTTTTTTTTGGCAACGCGATGTACATATTTCTGCTCTGGGATTACCCCCTAGCGTAGAAATGTTTAATGTACAGACGCCAGCAGGTCAAGCTACCCGAAACTGTTAAATTTTCCCAATCAACCTTCAACCTTAATTGTTTAACGATAAAGTTGAAAATCTATTAAGGATATTTGACAGATTGTAGTAGCTTGATGTGCTGGCGTCTGTACCTAACCATGAATTCAGCACTCATAATATTGCGCTAAATCCGTGGTTAAAGTTTTCGCGTCGACGTCGATGCCAGCCTGTATTTACTAAACAGGTTTTATGTTCAATTGTTTTTGCGTACAATTCAGATTACACAAGTCATTCCCCCTTACTAAATACTGATGTTCTACAAACAACAAGATTTACACTTAGAAACGCCCCATGAACACCATAGGGGAAACATAAAGGTATAACAAGCAATATATAGCCCCATGGAAACACCATAGCAGTCGTTATCACCGTGCTTTTATGAGGCAATTTTTCAGGAACTCGGCTCAAACTGCCTACCTACACTTTTTGCCTTGCTGCCCTACATTCGTTTTATTGCCGATCATTGTCCATTTTAACCTGGGAACCAAAGGTGAATGGATGTGTTTAAGACCTACCTATTAGGTACCAAATACACTAAAAAATGTCATGTTGACAAAAAAGGTTGATCGCAGCTGTCATTTGAGTAGCAAATAAAAATCAGAGTTGATGTACCTACTTATAATATTGCAATTTTTAACACACCGAAATATAGATAGGTTCCAAATATATTAGGATAAATAAGTGTTTTTTTTTTTTTTACAATTGAACAACCACTCAAATTATTTAGTGGGACCAATGTGATTTAAAAATAAAATTACTAAATTATTCACGTTCGTCCCACTTAATAAATACGACGGGACGAGCGGATATAAATTTAATATTAAAAACGAATTTATACCCGTTCGTCCCACCAGTGCATGCAGTAGAACGACGGCAGTGAGAGGAACGGGAATACCTACACGAAGTTACGTAGGTAAGTAATTATGTACATAGGTACCTAAATATTGTTCATGAAAATTATGTAGGTAGTGAGTGGGAAATTCAGCTAAATATTTTCTCCATCTCCCATTATGAATTATGTGTAGGTATATTTTTAATGGGAGACAAAGACTAACCCAGGTTCGCATGGGCGTGTTTTTCCCGCGGCAATTTTTTTTTCGCGCGCTGTTCCTGATTCACTCTGCATAACGTCGAGAGTTGAAAATTTAACAGTATGTTTTTTTGACGCGCTGGGATCCGTCCTATTAGATTCTCAATGCTCGGCTTAACACCGAGAGTAGAAAATGCAGTACGCGATAAAATCCGCCGCGATATTTTTACGTCCGTGCGACCGTGGGCTTAGAGAAAAGGCCTGATCGGATAAATTCTTCGACTGGTAAAACTTCTTAATTAGGACGGCAATGTTCAAGATCCAACAATCAAATTAAACAAAAGTATAAAGTACTACCTATCAACGTAGTGTATACGTAGGTATAGTCGACCTCGTAATTGCTTATACCACCCTAAGGTTGAATGTCACTTGCACGTCATAGAACGACAAGGTCTATTTGTAGGTATATGTGATAACTAAATAATTTCAAACTTAGCGAAGAAACAATTAACCGGGATTTTTTTAAAGCAATTACCGACTAGAAAGAAAACATATTATTTTCTTTAAAAGCACCTACCTTTTTTTTCGGGATGAAACCTTCATAAGGCACCCGGACTTTGGAGGTAAGACCGAGTGCGGGATTTTTGCCTCTCTAAAACCACCCCGGTGGTCACCATCTGCACATGGAAGGGGGAAAAGTCCTATCACCCACAGATGTTAAAAGTTAATAGTTAAAAAGGTTGGCCCGTTGATAACGACCCCAACTTAAGAGTTGTAGGTAGGTTCGAATCCAGACAGGCGCTTTAGAATAGGAGAGTATTGGTGGCCCAGTGGTAATGACCGCAACTTACGAGTTGTAGGTCGTGGGTTCGTACCCAGGCAGGCGCTTTACTTTGTGTAAATTATTTTCATCACCACTGCTCTCAAAACGATGAAGGAAAACATCGTGAGGAAACCAGCATGTCCTAGAACCAACAAATCAAAGACGTAACATTTTTGGAACGCGCACTGGACCCGCGTGGTGGATTACGGCCCACTCCCTCTCACCAAGAGGAGACCTGTGTCCCAGCAGTGGGAATGTTATAGGTTGATTATGCATCAATAGGTGTGTATGTAGGTACACACAACGACGTTCGTCGTTGTTTACACATTTAGCCCGTTTTATCTGACCTCGCATTGTATAGGCTTTTCGTACAATGAGAAGTCAGCTTATACTGAAAATGTATCTAGCTTGATAATTATGTCGTCATGCGTACCTACCACGAAATAGAAAAAACAGTGGAAGTGCCACGCAGCTATCGCGCGTGTGTCACAATTATGCGGAGCTCCGCAACACCGGCTCAGTCGGGATTAGCTACTTGTTGTGATATGACGTCTCGAACGTAACGAAAAATATTACAAATATGCCTTATTGTGCAATTTTTACATGCAAAAACGATAGCAGGACAAAAAATGTATCTTGCGGAGGTGTATCGTATCACCGGTTATTATAAAACTATGATATATTTCAATATAATCGTTTTTATTGACAAAACCATATTTATTACTTTGTTGCGAACTAAAAACTACCTTATGTCCATTGTTCAAAGTCTAAATCAACTTGCTCGCTGTCTTGAATATCATCGTATACATTCTAGAAACTTCGACGCTACTCGATTAGGGATAGGACACATTCAAATAGTTCGGTATCGATAAAATAATAAAATGTGTATTTATATAGTGAAACTTACACGTTACCATGACATATTATATGCTCGTTGTCGTTCTTCTCGATTAATTGAAATAAATGGTTGGAGTTTGAGTACTCATATTCTGACAAATAAACCAATCATTCATTCATAGCTGGACGTAGGCCTCAAAAGTAACTAATACTAATAAAGTATATAAATATTTCAGTTTTCCCTAAGATCCTTTTACCAAGGAGAAATGGATAGAAGCTACGAGAAGACGGAACTGTATTCCGTCAAAATCAAGTACATAGAATCTGTTCAGACCATTTTTATGAAAACAATTTAAAAACTTCAAAAAAAGGCTACATATTTTTAAAAAAGATAACGCAATTCCGACAATTATTAAACAAATATGTTTTATTTCAAGTACAATAAATAGTTTAAATTCACTATTTATCGTTTCATTTAACCATTTTACCTTTTATACTAATCGGACTTTGGTCCGTTACATAAGATAAAAAAATTTAATTACAATTGTACAAACATCGATATTAAATTATCGATATCTTGTCCTCATCTCTAGCTGAGTAGAAAAATAGATAACAAGTGCATACGAATATGACATCTATTTCAATGACGTTAGGGTGCTAAATAGAGTAAATTGGTTACAGCGCCCTCTAGCGTTGAGTAGCTGAACTCGTTGTGGATTACTCGAATTTGATTGTTACATGGAAAAATGGACTTCATTGATTTTGACATGTACAATAAAAACAACACTCATGAGTTGTAATAAGATTTAATTTTGAACAACAATAAATAAACTTTTCGCCAAAGTTGCGTTTATAATTAGTAGCCAATTATATCATCGTTTTCTGTGTATTGAAATTTTGCAAGTGTGTGAGTTTGGCGACACTGGTTCCCGTACTAAGGAAGTCTAAGGGCACTTCCACTGTTTTTTCTATTCCGTGGTACCTACTGTCTTCTTAAGTGCCTATTTCAAATAGTTATGACAGTAAGTGCCAACAAAAATCTGCTATCAATAATCTTTCACTACCAAACTTTTATTTTGAAAGGAAAACGAGCATTAACAGCGATAAGTATAAGTTCTTAAATTGCCTAAAAACATGTATTTGTAATGGTTATTAGGTATTTTCGTATGTATGTGAAATATACGGTTCTGTGATCTGAGAGTGACCGCTACTATCAAAATTAGCATCGTTTCATATAACATAAGGTGAAGTTTTGGAGCAGCAGAAACACTGCCTTGCCCATTGACACATAGAAGAAAAAGAGAGTAAAATAATGCCAAATTCTCATTCACATATAACTAAAGAATTATAAGCATAATAGAAGTAAAAATAAAAGAGAAGAAAAAGTAGAATGAAAATTTTACATGACAAGCTTTTGCCGGCGACTTCCTCCACGTGAAATTTCATGCTCCCCATGACTCACTCCGTCGCATCGCATCGCTTGCCCCGCTATTACTTCGTTTTCGGTTAGTGTTCTTTCTTACTTTTTTCTGTTTGCTCCTAAGGGACCTAACGTGTCCTCACCTTCCGCCTGACGCAGGTCCACACCGGACACGGTTGTTTCGGGAGGTTCCTGTTCAGGATAAGGCGGAAGGAAACGCCAGGGTGTCACCACTGTACGGATCGCCCGGAGGACACGGTGGAGCATACGGAGGAGGTCTGCCCGGCTTGGGCGGAGCACAGCCGCGTCCTCGTGGCGGCGATCGGCGGCGGCGATCCTGGCGGCCCTGGTCCAGGCCATGGTACGGATCGAGAGTGCATGAGAAGTAGTGTTGCCCAAATTCAGTCTTGGTCTTGCAGTCTTGGTCTTGTTCTTGCGTTTTTGCAAGACCAAGACCAAGAACAAGACCGCGTATTTTTAGCAAGACCAAGACCAAGACTGACCGTGCAAGACTTGAGCAAGAACAAGACATAGCCTGCAAGACTCTTGCGTCTTGCAGCTAGGACTTAGCGCTATTTCACTGAGTAGTTAGGTGTAACAGTTCGGTGTATAGGTAGGTACGCTTAGGAATTCTATGAGACGCAAAAAACTGTATCAAAGAATATGAAAAACTGGACCTATGCGCATTACGACTAATACCATAAACATAGCGAATAAAAAAATATCTATTAAAATCAAACTGAGTGCATGCATAGTTATGTTTTAACCATCGGCCATTGGGTGGTGAAAAAATATCTTCCCTTCTCATTTTTCGATGACGAAGCTACACAAGTATATTTTCGACGTATTTGCCCTAATATGGTGTTTCCTAAAAGGTCTACACTTAGAAGGAAAGTCAAAGAGCGATTTGAAGAGCTCCAATTGAATCTCAAGGAACGACTTCAACAATTATCATCTAAAATGTCTTTTACCATTGATGGGTGGACGTCAATTGCTGGTAGGAGTTACTACGGGGTTACTATTCATTATATAGACAACGAATGGAAGTATCAATCTGTAGTTCTTGATTTTATACCATCACGCGGTCGACATACTGGGGAAGATATTGCAACGATTTTCCATGAATGTTTATTGGAATATGGCATAATTGATAAAATACAAGGTATCACGGTCGACAACGCAACTGCAAATACCAAATTTATGTATGAACTGGGCAAACAGCTGCCGCCACACTTTGATTCAGACAATCAACATTTCCGGTGCTTTGCTCACATTTTAAACCTTGGTGTACAAGATTTATTAAAGACCTTAGCATTACACTGTGAGTCTGACACTAACGCGCAAGATCAGCAGTACGAAGACTATGCAGACGAAACTGAGGATGAGGAAGATGAAGAATCTGCACCAAATATTGCTGACTCGCGTACATCTGTAACAAAGTTACGCAGTATTTCCAGTAAAATAAAAAGAAGTGAGATAGTGAAGAAGAAGTTTCAGTCTGCTTGTGAAGCAGCTGGCGTGCCATCAAATCTAAATGCCATTCTTGACTGTCCAACGAGATGGAATTCCACACATGATATGATTGGATTTGGTTTAAAAGTGAGAGCGGGCATTGACATATTGTGCAGTTCTGTCACCGAATTAAATGATTTTCAAATCACAGCTAATGAATGGCAGGTACTCGAAAAATTACATAAATTTCTAATAAACTTTAAACTTTTAAGTACAAAACTTGGTGGAGACAAATATGTTACATTACCGCTAGTCATTGTATCATTCAATCTCTTGCTAGATAAAATTGAATCCATGGTAAAACAGTTAGATGAGAAACCTAATCGATCTGAAGTGGATGAAAGGCTCATTCTAGCTTTCCAAGCAGCTCGAGACAAAATGCTTAAACATTACAAGAAGAGCAACTGGATTTATTGTACTTCTTTAATTTTAGACCCAAGGCATAAGGCTCAGACTTTTGACCTGACAATGTGGGGGAAGCAACTTAAAACAGAAAGTCTGCGCAAGTTCAATGAACTTTATGAAGAATATAAAAGTCTACACTCACTGAACAAATCTCTGGAATTACCAGAAAAAGAAAATAAAGTATGTGATGAAGATGAAGACGTAATAGACTTTGATAAACTCTATGAATGTCCCTCGACGTCATCTGGATCTTGTCTTCAAGGCTTAGTGATAGACGAGTTGGAGGAGTACCTGAGAAAACCAAGAACTGCCAGCTCGGAAGACATTTTAGATTGGTGGAGGACGCATGAGACAGAGTATCCGATTTTATCGAAAATGGCCCGTGATTTTCTCTCAATACCTGCAACTTCAGTACCTGCTGAGAGGTTATTTTCTAAAGCATCATTAGTAATTAGAAAACATAGAAATAGGTTAAGTGATGAGTCAGCCAGATGGTTACTTTGTATTAATTCTTGGTCAAAAAAATTGATATAAAGTATCATAACCTAATGATAAAGCTGTTGATTTGTGTTGTATTTTATTTTTTATTCAAATAAATGATAAATCGTAAAACTCTTTTATTAAATTTCTTATAAGTTGAGGGTTCAATCTCTTTCTAGACAGATAAGTATTGTTCTTTAAAATACAGTCAAGTTATTGTAATTAATTTGTTTTTTTACATGTTTTAGCAAATGTAAGCTTATAAATCATAAATGTTTATTAAGAAACAGTTACTTCCATGGAAAACGACATATAGGTCAGTTGATTTTTCGAATTTCTTATCAAATCTTCAGTTATTTATTAATCTGCTTGATCTTTACTATGGCTATATTAATTCAAGCTCACAATGTTCCAATTCTAATACGTTTTTCTAAGATTTAAAGTAAACTTTAATAAATAGTAATAGACTAATAGGTAATTGCAAGACTTGCAAGACTCTTGCTGCAAGACCAAGACCAAGACCAAGACTGGGAGCGCAAGACCAAGACCAAGACCAAGACCAGGTGTATTGGCGCAAGACCAAGACCAAGAATGGCTAAGTCTCGTCTTGTTCTTGCATTTGGGCAACACTAATGAGAAGCCGTCACCTCCTTCTGCGAAGCAGTAATGCTCGCAAAGGAGGAGGCGGAGTGCGTGAGGGAGAGGCAATCTCTGCGCCCTCACGCCCCTAGTCGCCGCAGGAGACGCCCTGGACGTCGGGAGTCACCAGCCGACTCCCGGCCACCGTAGGCGCGGGCTTGCACGCGGCAAGCAATGGGCAGCTCGCCGCCCGGCAAGGACCAGGCCCGAGTCGACGGCGCGTTGTGTTCCACGCGCGCCTCAAAGAGATGTCAGCACGAAGTGAGGAGGTCCGCTAGGGCCGATGCCTGCCAGGGCCGCGGATTGTTCGAAAGAGATGTACCGTGGCCCCTGGCATAGGCAACTGAAGGAACACGGGTGAGTTTTAGTCAGTAAAAGTCTGATACAAAGAGCGCGAGAAGTCATACGAAGATTTCCCACCCAGAAAAAAAAAGGTTTAACGTGTTGTTTAGCCTTCCTCAAGAACTATCAAATGCAAAAAGATTTTTCAAATCTGACCGGTGGTTACAGATATTGGCGCGTTTAAACAAAGAAAAAATTAAACTCTTCAGCCTTATTATTAGTAAATAAATGAGGTAGCGTTTTATATCCTGACCTTAAACCTTCGTACATTTTGTACAAAAGACTAATCGTCGCATGTTAGGCTTAGACCTCCCACACCCTTTTAGGATCTCTAAATTCAGATTAACTAAGTTCAGACCCACCAAACCCACAAATCGCTCACGGCGCGGCGCCTCCACCACAAACGTCACCCCGTACGTTTCCCCAGCGCCTCTTTCCGAATGTCTCTAGTTAATACTAGTGGCCGGGACGCTCCCATTTATCACTACCAGCCGAGGACAAATAGGCTCAAGGAGGGCTGCCCCCAATGGCCTTAGATGGAGCCTCTCATTAATGACCAGCCATCATTCAGTACTCGAGGATAAATGTTGACAAATATAAAGGAAGCTTCTGTTATGATTTACGGCTTAAGTGGTTTGCTGCAATGATGTATGGTAATGCATGTTGTAGCTGTTTATTTTTCGCAGTAATTGATGAGTGGGTGGATAGTTAATATTTTATGTTGGAGTAAACAAGGTTGTTTAGTGGATATCTGAACTAAAACCGATATCTTTAGAAAGATTCTTCGGTGAATAAGTCTCGATTAATGAATGACGAATTTCGTACAAAGCTCTTCATACATCCACTATAGCAACAGTTTTTTTTTATGTTTAAGGATAGCAAACCAGCCACCAGATCATCATCTGCCTAGCCTTTTCCCAATTATGTTAGGGTCGGCTTCCAGTCTAAAGATGCAGCTGAGTACCAGTATTTTACATGGAGCAACTGCATATCTGACCTCCACAACCCAGTTACTGGGTACCCCTTGGTAATACTTTCGGGCTTCTGACGACCCGTAACGACTATCAAAGATCTAGGGGCCAACGGCTTAACGTACTTTCCGAGGCACGGCGGGGTCTTGGTATGTAAAAATGGTCATCCACGGACCAACCACGGCAAGCTCAGCTTAACCTGATCGATCGACCCGTGCGGCTGTTATTACTTAACCGCCAGCCACCAGATGCTAATTCGTAACCACCGCACATGTGCAATACCAGTGGCATCGCAGATGCGTTGTTACCCCAGCGACAAAGCTAACAATGTGTCGCGTCATATCACCAGTACCTCTTTATCGTCGTTTTTATTCTGCTACAAAAAACTTCATCATCATCCTACAGCAGTCCTTGCTGGACATAGTCTTACTTGTACTACTGCATGCCATTCAAGTCAATTTCCGGCAACTCTCATCCAGCTGCTACCAGCCACCCTGCGAAGATCGTCGCTCCACCTAGCCTGAGGGCGTCCTACTGATTCGCGGTCTCCACTCAAGAACACATCTACCTTAACGGTCTTCGATCGGACAAAAAACTTAATAATACTACCAAATAGGATGGCCTATAATCATAGCACCATTCTGGAGTAAATAGGTACCTACTTTGGTATGCAGGATAATAGCCGAAAAACAAGCAAGAGGAGCCCCAAAAATGTCCCTACTGCAACATGAACAAAGCCAGTTTTAAAAAACATGAATACCGTAATTTATACATCGTATTTAGTTTATCGAAATGGTGCATTCGTTCATTTCTGCATACAAACCAAATAGAATCGTCGACGGCGCTCGGCACGCCGCGAAATTGAAACTGAGCATGAATAAATTTCATATCAGTGTATTTACACTACCATTTTATATTCATACAGGCTACATGAAACTTTGTAAGTAGAATATTATATAGTTAAGCTTGTTAAACGGGAATTCTAGCACGTTTCTGCAAATTTCTGAATAATCTATAGGTACACACGGCTACACATCAAGCTATGCATTTCCAGTTTTAGCTAACCTCGTATTGTATAGGTTTTTCGTACAATCAGAAGGCAGCTTATACTGGTTTTGTATAGCTTGATGTGTAGCCGTGCGTACCTATAGGTCGTAGGTTCGAACTCTGACAGGCGCTTTACTTTGTGTATATAATTTGGTCACCACTGCTCTCAAAACGGTGAAGGAAAAACATCGTGAGGAAACGGCATGTCCTACAACCAAAAATTCGAAGACATGTGACAACCACCAACCCACACTGGGCAAAAAAAATTAGATGGACTCACGTAGATTTAAGTTTAGTTAAGTCAGATATAATGTGTCCGCCGTAGGAGCACTTTAACTGTAATTGTAATTAAATAAAAACCTGTAAACAATCCAAATATGTAAACAAAGGCGCAGACCCTTTTGTTTTTTTTTTTTTTCTGATGGGAAATCATCAAATGACCCCGCCCGCTCTGGGTGGAGCGAAAGGGAGTGTCAGACTCTTACTGACTAAAACCCACCCATGTTCCTTCCTTCGCCCTTTATGTTCCAGCCAGTTCCGGGGTAGCGGTAACCCTTTCGGACAATCCCGCTGACCCGGCAGGCTTCGGCCCTAAGGGGCCCCTCAAATTATGCTGACATCTCTTTGAGGCGCGCGTGGAACACTAACGCGCCGTCCGGCACGGGCCTGGTCCTGATCGGGCGGTGAGCTTCCCATTGCTCTCCGCCATGTCCGCGGTAATAGAACTCATAAAAATAAAAAACCCACACTGGGCCCGCTTGGCGGATTACAGCCCACTCCCTTTCGCCGAGAGGAGGCCTGAGTCCCAGCAGTGGGAACATTATAGACTGATTATTCTTGTGCTTAACAGGTACCTATGTGCTATAACAACTTCTGATTGATGATTGTCCCTATGACATTCAAGCTACATCCATCCATACTTGGGTAATTTTGCTTTGTACAAGTTACTGGCATGTTTTCCATTAAGTACATAATGTATAGGTAGTTTGCATCCCGTCTTCGACCCTTCCTTCATTAGGGTTAAACATTATTTATATGGTCAATCCATATTAATAATTTCAACACAATGTTAGATAAACTTAAAAGCAACTTATTGTATTTTGTTAAATGATTTATGACTTATTAAGACTAGGGGGTACGTTTCAGTAGACAGATTCTTAGATTACTGACATACATACCTATAGGTACAGTAGAATCCGTTTATTATGACTCCGCCTATATTGACCAACCGCCTATTATGACGTGCTTAGACAACGAAGTTTGGTTTTCATATAAAATTCTTCGTAAGAATTCCGGATAATAATGACTTCGCTTACAGTGACATGTCGCTTATTATGACCCATTTTTAATCAATTTTGTCCGTTTATAGTGACCGACATGATTCTTTACACCTTCGGCAATGTTCGTTGATTCCCGACGACGTTCGGCTCGTGACTTGTTTTTGTTTTAAATCTCAGTGGGTAATTGACAGTTGAACGTTACGCATTTTTTGTGATATCCTATGTAAAAAAATGTCATCTCAACGTCGTCAACAAAAGCAGACAAAAATTACAGATTTCTAAAGTAAAAAATGAAAAATATACATATATACATGTATTACGTGCAATTTTTATTTTGATTTAATATGCTATGTTTATCTAATAAAATAAGTATTTACCTAAAAAAGAAGGTTGTATTTTTTTCACAAAAATGCTTTGTACGACGTCCGCTTAGTATGACATGTTTGTCAATTCCCTTCGATGTCATTGTAAACGGATTCTACTGTATATGTGCACTGACTAGACAAGTCAACTCAAATCTGTGTGGTTCTTTCCTCAATTATCGAATACCGAATAATCTAATGATGAAAGCTTCGTGCTTTCATCATTAGATTATTCGTTATCGCAAACTTTCGGCGCTGCATTATTCGGCGTCGCATATTTCGAAGTCACGTAGCGGACTCGGCCATCTCATACACTAATCCGCATGGTCCTCATATGGCCTGATCAAGATTATTCCTGGACTTTAAAATAGACTGTGTCCTCTGTTTGTTTCGGTCTTCCTTCTCAGAGTAGTCGGATAGGCGACATAGAACTCATCTAGTTTTAAAACTTGTTTTATTTTTGACTTATAAAAGTGGTTTTTAGAACTAATTTAAAGAAATAAATATCATTTATAATTATTAATATGGAATGACTATATCATTCCATATTAATAACTGCAACACAATGTACTTTTATTAATCTAAAATTTTAATCTTAATCAAAAATTTATTCATGACTACGTAAGTTTTCCAGACAGGTAGTTCAGTTCTCCTACAGAAATTTCAGACAGACAGAATCTGGCCACTAATCAGAGGGGCAATTCTCGTAATTTTAAGATCTCAGTCTCAATCTGTCAAAAATACCTCTAATTTCCCTACATTTTGACAAGTTTTTAACATTTGTTTGTCACCGAGATGAGACTGCGACTAGATTTTGAACGTTTAAAATTACGAGAATTGGCCTTCTGATGTAACTCAAAGAAGAGTGAAAATATAATACCGTCTTGTACAAGATTTTTTACCATTTTTTCACCCGGAAAAGTTTTACAACCCGACATGATTTCCTTAAATCCCCAGTCAATATTCGCGCACAGCTCACCTGGAACTAATCCCTGGCTCAGGCGGCGGCTGTGACAATGTTGTAATGGAGCATATAACAAGGATATTGTTATGTATGGGTTTATGTGAATTTTATCGTGTCGTGTGTGAGGAAACACTTTGCTATTTTTCCACGGTTTCCCTGTGGATAAATAGTGCCAGTTGTATGTAAATATTGAAGACTTTTTTTGGAACGAAGTTCTTTAACGGAGCTTGCAGTAAACTGGTAGAAATCGTCACGTAACAATAAAGTGTTATGCTACTTTTTATTATATATAACAGAAAGAGATAGATAGAGAGATAGTTTTCATGGCTTTCGAGGTTGCTGATACCAATAGTGAGGTTATTAATACAAGATGGCGGCTGCCAAAATGTGTAAGCTTTCATCATTTTGAAATTTCGCAGCCGCCATCTTTGATTTTCATTTTGAGCTTCGTTCCTGCCGGGGGTCCAGCCCCGACCCGACGTTTTAATTTTTATTTGGTACGAAAAGAGGTTTTTATCCACAGGTACGGATATGCCAACCCCATTGTTACCTTATCAACAATTTAACTTGAATTGAGGTAAGTACATACTATATTGTAACATAAATAGAATCATTGACTAGGCATCTTCACCAGGCCACACAACCTCTTTGCAATCGCCGATCTAGGGTTTGCTAAAATGATTTGAATTAGCCCAAAGTCCTATATGAAATTAGCGAATTCAAATTGAAATTAGAATTCTCCAATCAATGATTCCCTTTCATTATTGCTCTTAACAACCTCCATCAACAAATGTTGCACATGGGTACCCAATGTTGTTGCATATTTCACAATAGGTGATGCGACCTTCTGCATTAGGAAAGCAAGTTTTGCGGAGGGATAGTGCCCCGAACGCCGCCTTAGTGCCGTAGTACTAACTTGTATCCTCAAACCAGGGACCAACGCGAGGAGGCTCATTGTGAATTGATTTTGAATACTGCGTCTACAAATGTCGATGAACATTTCGGAATTTGATACATACTTATGCTCGTGACTGTACCCTACACCCGGCAACGAGCAACATCTTCTTCACTCAATATTTGGTATTAACAAGGTTTAACTGTAAGAAAACTTTACAGAAGTCAGTAATTACTTTTTCATACACAGTACTTAGTAGGTATAAGTAATAGGTACCTACAACTTCAGGAATTAATTAAGTACAAAGCGTCACGAATCCTACGTGTTCCCAGAAATCTTAACAGATAAGACGTAGGTATTCTTTGAAACGGGACGCGCGAATGAGATCATTTACTTACAAGTACCACTTACATGACGTCTAATAGACATGTAAGCAGATATCCTGTTAATACGACGTCCGTTTTGACTTTGTTGTGTTGCTAAGTCGAATAAGTTATAGGAACTAAGGTAATAGTTGTGTAATTCAATTTATATACCTAAGTACTTAGGCACTTAAGTGAAAAACTTCTAAACGTAACTAATTAATAAGGTTTAATTATTTTTTTTCATTTATTTATTTATCACGTTTCCTTTGACATTACAGATATTTAATCTAATGCGACAAAGTAACTTAAAATATACTTAACTATATAATACCTTACATGCTACACAGTACCTACGTGGCTCTGGTGAACTCACCCAGGTGAATATGTCTATGACATAAAATAGGAGAGTATTGGTGGCCCAGTGGTAATGACCGCAACTTACGATTTGTAGATCGTGGGTTCGTACCCAGGCAGGCGCTTTACTTTGTGTAAATTTATCACCACTGCTCTCATAACGGTGAAGGAAAACATCGAATCCGGCATGTCCAAGAACCAAAAATTCGAAGACATGTGACATCTACCAACCTGCACTGGGCCCGCGTGGTGGATTACAACACACTCTCTCTCGAAGAGAGGAGGCCTGTGTCCCAGCAGTGGGAACATTAAAGGCTGATTATGTATGTTATGTAAATAAACAACATATCCCGGAATTAACGCACACCACCAAACACCCCAATTAGAACATTATGATTACATGCACTGATTTTTTTATAATTCGGACGTATAACACATTATTAATTAATTAAATTAGTTATACTGATTGTGAGAGAAAATTTTAGTCACATTACGAATCTACGCACGCACACATTCATACACGTATAAGGGTCTAGCGTGGTACTTCGTCCATTTTGGTTTGTTTTGACTCTACAGCGGAAGTGTGACTGTAATTTACTTTCTTAGTTTTAATTATTTTTGAGATAAAAATTACCTGTATTAAAATTGACCGAATTTAGAAAACGATTTTGAACGAATTCTTTCATAATATGCAGTTTTCAGAATTCAGTTATACATTGAATACATTCCACAAAGTGTGATATTATAATGAATCTTAGTTTTTTTTTTCGGCTTTTGCGACTCAAGCGACCAGTGTTATTTTTTTTTCTCAATACTAAGGATGCGGATAATATGGCCTTAAAAGCTTCAATAAATAGCACTACGCCTAAATTCAAGCTCAAACAATAAATAATAATAATAATAATAATAATAATAAGCCTGATATAGTGGTGGTGGATCGATCAGAGCGGCGTGCAATGATTGTTGACATAACCGTCCCGCATGATGAGAACCTCGTGAAAGCCGAGAAAGATAAACAAATCAAGTATCTTGACTTGGCTCGCGAGGTTGTCGACATGTGGCATGTGGACTCAGCAATCATTGTGCCGATAGTCGTGACAGCCAATGGCTTAATAGCCAAGAGCCTCGACCAACACCTGAGGAGGCTCTCGTTGGGCAGCTGGATCAAGGGCTTGATTCAGAAAGCGGTACTTCTGGACACGGCTCGCATTGTCAGGAGGTTCCTCTCTCTGG
This sequence comes from Apamea monoglypha, assembly GCA_911387795.2. Taxonomy (NCBI): domain Eukaryota; kingdom Metazoa; phylum Arthropoda; class Insecta; order Lepidoptera; family Noctuidae; genus Apamea; species Apamea monoglypha. Next base: position 18,061,769 of record OU426925.1, read on the forward strand.
AGCCCTGACCGCCGGTAGCTTGGACCCTGTTCCCGATACCGGTGGGCTACTATTTTTTATATTTTTAAATGTTTTTTTATCTTTTTGTTTATAAAAATATTTAAAAATGTAATTTGTAGGTATTTAAATGAAATAAAGGAGATAATAATAATAATAATAAATCCCTGGACATTTCACACAGCACCATTTGTCCCAAGCTAAGCAACCTAATGCTTGTGTTATGGTAACAAGATGGCTGATAAACTACTTATATACAATTTTTTTTTTTTGTAAATACATACATATTATAGATAGAAAAACACCCAGACTCGGAACAAATACATGTAGGTCATACAAATATTTGTTCCGTGCGGGAATCGAACCCGCGACACGCAGCGCAGCAGTCAATCGCTTAACCACTGCGCCAACCGTGCCGTGCCGTCAATAATGAGGAAACCAAATTATAGCCGAAACATTATTTTTAATTATTTTGTTCCGACGATAAAACAACGCAGAAACGAACGTTATTAACAAAATAATAACCAAAAAAGAGGCCGAGCCGTAGGCCACCGAAATTAACTTTACACCCGCTAGTCCCGCAACCCACTTATAGCATCGATTGCATATTTTTCTAGCCCAAGAGCGCCAACAAATCGCTCGGAGCGTCGGCATAAAATATTTGCAATGCAAATCACCGATTTCTCTCATAACTCAAGATAAGGAGGTATCGTAAAAATGCTGTAAACCCGCCTATATTGCTCCATGGAGGTTTTTTCTGTTTTTACCTATCCATCGGTGGTCCTAACGATTTTCTGTATCTTATAAATCTGAGTTATCGCGTCGTTAACCGATACATTTGCATGTCCTGGTAGGAGCGTTGTGTAGTTTCGTTTCTTCATGATCAGGACAATGGCCGGTTTTATGGTAATGGAACAGTTCGGTAGTTCTGAAGTGCGTATTTTTCTTCCTTAGCTCTGAAGTCGAGCGGAAATATAATGGTAGGTAGGATTTTTATGTACGTCCATAAATAGCTGTCTGTAGCTGTATAATTCTGAATAAAGGCTGGTTCATAGACCTCGCTGTCTACAAAGAATATCATGGCAGAGTACAGACTCTGTAATGGCAGAAAATTCTTGGTTATCTATTTATTGACATGGTTGTCTTATTGCGTACGAGAAGCGTTATCTAGTACCTTCTTTGAGTACCAAAGCAATCTTAGTTACATAAAAGTGTATTAAGGGCTATATACAGATGACAGACCGACGTCCTTAATAATATCCAGGAGTCGTCATGTGTCCAGCAGTGGACTGCGATAGGCTGAGTTGAAAGTTCATCGTCATCACTACCAAACTTATTCCACTATCTCTGCTAAGTACACAGTCTGGTCATAAATAATGTTACAATTAAAAACAAGAAAGATATTATATTTGAATTTGGAATCTGTCATTTTTATACGATTGTTCATTGAGTTTTCTAATTTTAGCGCCAATACTTTGTACAATATTTGATATTAAAATGGAGTGGAGTGATAAAGAGAACCGAATCGCTGTGATTGCATTACACAAAGTTGGTATGGAGCCAAATGCAATTTTTAAAACTCTCCATACGCTTGGTATTAGTCAAATGTTCGTGTGGCTATTAATAGGTATAATGAGACCTCCTCTATTTGTGACAGAAAAAGATCTGGCCGTCAACGTAGTGTTCGTACGAAAAAGGTGGTCAACGCAGTAAGGGAAAGAATTCGAAGAAATCCTGTCCGAAAGCAAAAGATTTTATCTCGGGAGATGAAGATAGCACCCAGAACCATGTCGCGTATTTTAAAAGATGACTTAGGACTTGCAGCCTATAAGAGACGCAATGGTCATTTTTTAACTGATAATTTAAAAAAGAATAGGGTGGTAAAATCGAAACAACTACTGAAGCGGTACGCAAAGGGAGGTCACAGACAAATTTTGTTTACGGATGAGAAAATCTTTACAATTGAGCAACATTTTAACAAACAAAATGGCCGTATTTATGCTCAAAGCTCTAAGGAAGCTTCCCAATTAGTCGACAGAGTGCAACGTGCGCATTATCCGACTTCAGTGATGGTTTGGTGGGGTGTTAGCTATGAAGGAGTGACTGAGCCATATTTTTGTGAAAAAGGTATCAAAACATCGGCACAAGTGTATCAAGATACCATTCTTGAGAAGGTAGTTAAGCCCCTTAACAACACCATGTTCAATAACCAAGTGTGGTCCTTCCAACAAGACTCGGCGCCGGGTCATAAAGCTCGTTCCACGCAGTCTTGGTTGGAAGTGAACGTTTCGGACTTCATCAGAGCTGAAGACTTGCCGTCGTCTAGTCCCGATCTTAATCCGCTGAATTATGATTTATGGTCAGTTTTAGAGAGTACGGCTTGCTCTAAACGCCATGATAATTTGGAGTCCCTAAAACAATCCATACGATTGGCAGTGAAGAATTTTCCCATGGAAAGAGTACGTGCTTCTATTGATAACTGTCTGCTTCCAGTCTGTAAATACCAGTATTTTACACGGAGCGACTGCCTATCTGACCTCCGGAACCTAGTTACTGGATAATACGATACCCCTTGGTAAGACTGGGTGTCCCCTTGGTAAGGTAGTATGCTAATAATATTATGAAACACCTACCTACTTATTACAGGACAGTACAAATCCCATCACTGTGAATAAGATGAACGAGCTAAGCCTGAAGAAAAATAAAGCGCTATAGGTACCTACAATAGATGCAACCATATGATTGATGATAACGCTGTTTTAGCAGTTAATCAGGAGTTACGTGGATTCGTTTACAGGGTCTAGAATACTTATAGGGGTATGAGGAACAGGGTGCAATGTTCTTCATCCTCCGAAGGGTGTTGTGCCAAATGGTTGATATCGGGATGTACGATAATCGCGCGGAAAACTTTGCTTGTGTGATGCAGGATTTTTGCGTGACGTCAGTGTTTTGCATTGTTTGCATGTGGCTTTGTAGATGTTGCCGCCACAAGGAAATGACACTATTGTGGTGGTAGGTAAGGTACTGGCAAGAGAAGCGCGCGAGCGGCCTGGCAAATCTAACTTTTTATTAATGCAGGTAGGTACGGAAGAACCAGATTGCTTCGGGAAGTACCTTTGCTCTTGTGCCGGCAACATACATGTGAACGGTTAACGGTAAGCCCAAACTTGCAGAGGGTTCGAAAAAAATACTGAAGTGTTTCCTGTAACTAGGTGCCTACATGATTTAGCTGGGGCAACCCGTGAATATTAAAACGGTAAGAATCCAAAATAAACCATTTTCCTTTCCTCTTGAGGGAGGCTGTTAATGAAACGATCTAAATTAGAAGATACATACAAACATACATACATAGCATCACGTATTCCTCGAAGGATTAGATAGAGGTGTACCTAAAGTAACATATTTCGCATATAAGAAGATATTCAAGGAATGTATTTGAAGTAAAATATACCAACGCAATAACAAAGCAAATCCCAAAGACGAAAACTGAAGCAAAATCAATTTCCCAACGCGAGTAGTTTTTCACGATTTGCACTGAACTTGCCAGTTGCCCATCTAGTGGTTCCACTATGAAAATCGTAATTATTCCCCGGGAAACGAAATCCGTTGGTGGATTAAAAGCGAAGCTATATTAACTGGTCATTTGAAGATAAAACTAGTGTGGAGACCGCTTTTTAGAAAGCTCGTTAAAGTTAAGAGAGAAGACATATTTTTTCTTTTGTTATTTATTATTTAGGTTTTAAAATATGTGCAGCATGCGACAAAAAATGCAAAATACATGTTGTGTTTGTGCGACGAGCAGCTCTTAAGACAACAATCTTTATAATAATAATGATTCTCTTAATGATGATCTTCATAATGATTTATCTCAGATGGAAAACGCCTCGTTTTTTAACAGTAAATATAGGGATTTGGAAGACAATGGTTGGGACAGACTGGATGCGGAAGGCGGAAGACAGGGTGTTGTGGCGCAGCCTGGGAGAAACCTAGCGAAGTTCACCAATGAAACTGAAGGCGATCAGTATATCTATACCCCGTTCAAGAGCTGTCAGTATCAATATTCCTCAAAAATTATGAGTCTGACAGCTCTTTTATTATTGCTCTATTATTTATTGAAGACAGTCCTTTATTTCTTGTGCAACCAGACCATTTTATTTATTTCCTTTATTCTATAATTATTTTTAAACAAATATCCAATAGATTTTTGCTTTTTTTTTTGCTACACAGATCTATCTATTTTTTTAATTTAAATATTACACACATTATAATACTGATTTACATCCGTAAGACGTCCTCGTAACGTAAGGCCCAGTTAAAAACCAGCGTCAGGCATTAGTTGTCTGACATTTATGCTGAACTGGGCCTATTTGGCGCAGCCGTGAGGCACACAATACTATTTTACGTATTTTTCTCTATTTCTTTTTTGTTTTTATGTGCCTTACTTAGCCTGGGTGAAATAAACCTATTTTGTTTCTTTTCTTTTCCCTTGAACGCGGTTTCGAGGTACTGATCGCGTTCAGGTCCATTGGTAAAAATCTTTCTTAGTTATGGCATTATGTGGTTTTAGTATCTCGATTCTTAAACAGATTAGGCCATCAATCACTTACACAATCGTGTTTCCAGCCAAATATCCTTTACACGAAAATCCCATACATTTTTATCTTCAACCCTAACTGTTGCGCGAGAAATCTGCTGCCCGATCTACAACGGTAAAGATGATAAGCCTAAACGTGTTCCTGATTACGCGAGCAGAAAAACGAGGACTTTGTATAGTCTATCTTACGACCATTTTCAGTGCTCTTATATCGTAGCTGTAAGGGTGGTTTTTGTAGTTCAAGGGTTAGGCAGGTTGCCGTAACGTGCGGTAGGCTGTACTGCAGTGACTGAGATTGCAGACAATATTGATTCGGCATTACACAGGCAGTGAGCTTCCTATTTTATGTCGCATATTCTAATTTCCATATCGGATATAAGGAGGATACGCCGTAGGCTAAGATTAAAGTTACTTAGTTCCAGACTTTACTACGACTTTAGGCTATAATATCTTCAAAAGGGAATTGTGGCTAATAAATATCCGATCGATCAGGTTCAGCTGCGCTTGCCGCAGTTGGTCCGTGGGTGGGTGCCCATCTTCACATACCAAGACTCCTTCATACCTCGAAAGGCACGTTAATCTGACAACCAGTCTTACCAAGTGGTATCTTGTTACCCAGTACCTGGGTTGTGGAGGTCAGACTGGCAGTCGCTCCATGTAAAATACTGGTATTCAACTGCATCCGGTTAAACTGAAAGCCGACTCCAACATAGTTGGGTAAAGGACAGACAGATGATGATGATCCTATCAACACAATTCATGTAGGATACCGATTATCTAATAATCTTATGATATGAAGTCTTTTGTGATATATAGAATTTAAATAAAATAGTCCTTTTATACATCGATTAGCGCACCGCGCAATTATTGGTAGATGTTACCATTCCACAAGACGAGAACTTCGTGAAAGCTGAGAAAGATAAACCAATTAAATATCTTGACTTAGCACACGAGGTTGTTCGTATGTGGAACGTGAGCTCGGCTGTCATTGTGCCGATTGTCGTACCGGCCAATGGCCTGATGGCCAAAAGCCTCGATCAACATCTCTCGAGGCTCTCGTTAGGCGGTTGGATAGAATAGAATAAAATAGGTACTCTTCTTTATTATATACACCATCAAATCAAGGCCAACCTAAACAATCGAGGAACCAAGGAATCAAGGAACGAAGGAGGACGGTAGGACCGCATTGTGAGAAGGTTCCTGTCTCTGAAGCCCTAACCACCGGTAGCTTGGACCCTGCTCTCAAAACCGGCGGACTATGTTTTTTTAATATTTAACTGTTTTTTTTATAAAAATATTTAAAAAATGATTTATTATATTAGTAAATAAATAAACGATGATAAAAATAGTTCTTTCATCATAAACAGTATAAATTAAAATAATTTAAATCATAGCCGTTTCCATACAATTGAAACGAGAACATTTTAAAGTTAGCAGACAGTGCGGTGTAAAAAGAAAATCGTCGGCCGTTCTCTACGAAATAGGTAATAACAGGGCTGAGCCACGGAATGTCACTGATTAGTATTGAACTAACTTAGTGTTTATTAAATTATTGTTGAAAGTTTTAATTTTAGGAGTATTTTCTAATTATTTATTTTCTTAGACATATTTACATAGTTTAAAAAGCTAACAGTTTTAAAATAACGATAATAATATGTAGAAGTATACAAGCTGTTGTTTTGCATCCTCGTCAAATTTCAGGAGGCTGTTATGAAAGACATAAATAATCAAATAAAATTACGATCCCTGGTAAATAATGAATGCATACCTACTTGTTTTTTTAGTTATTTAAGTTTGAGAGTATTTCAGAATACACCACTTTCAAAGAACAGAATCGCGTTATGGTATCGTATAAGCGGCCGCGTTTTTATGTGTGTGTAACAGGGCAGTTACAGTGCGGTCTCACACAGGCCGCGTTTTAAAATGCGTGTCCCACACACGCCGATTTCCGAAAATTAAAAAAAAAAAACTACTTATTTTATTATTGATTCGTGTCGAGAATCAGTAGCATAGTTACCTACTTGAATTTGATGAGGTTTCAAAACGACACCTTGTATAAAAGGAGGGGAAATAATCATAGGGCATCAAAAAATTCGACCGCATCGCTGTCAATTGGAAAAGTGCCCAAAAGGCTGGCATCATTGCCACGTTGTATGGCAATGCTGATTCTTTGGCCAAAAAATAGACCAGCCCTCTTATCACGTGAGGAGTCAACCAACCGCTTTTGTAATTGGCTATTTATTTTCGGATTCAAATGGAACTCTTTTTTAAAGTGTGTTTTCATTTATGAAGAACTAGCTGCGCCCGACGGTTTCACCGACATAAGTTTCGTTCCCGTGGGAATATCGGGATAAAAAATACCTTATGTGTTAATACTGGTTATAAACTATCTGTGTGCCAAATTTCATGCAAATCCGTTCAGTAGTTTTGGCGTGAAAGAGTAAAAAACATCCATCCATCCATACAAACCTTTGCGTTTATAATATTAAGTAGGATTAAAACTTGAAACTTAAGCATACCTGGTGAAATGTGGTTGTATTATAGGTGCGCCTCTGCCTAACCCTTCGCGGATTACAGGCGCGATATTATGTTTTTTTTTTTTGGGGTTACCCCTTGTAGTCGTCCACGACATTATCAAATAAGGATATGATAGGGAACTATTTATTAAGGTTAGTTTTTAGGTAACCATCACAACTGAACTGTTTAAAAATTGGTAAGGCATAGTAATTATAAAACAGTTTCCGGCATAGAAATGGATTGGATGATGCTGCAATATCTGACATATTTACATTCTACAATAAGGACCCCAGAGCCGCAAAGGACCACGAATCTATGTATAGAGTCGCTTCCGACATTAGAGAGGTATTTATCGCTTTTGAAAGTTTCACAAAAATGCCCAACGCAATATTATTCAAGAGAATTTTCTAGTTAGTAGCTGGAGCAAAAGAAAAACTGGTGGCGGGAAATAATAAAACGAAGCGCTAGATGTTGTTAATTAATATTAACTTTGGTATAAAAGGCTATCTTTTAGTTTGAAGGAGTGCGGCTATTATATTTTGGGATCGTACTTAATGATATTTGTGTCATAATTAATCATGATATTTCGAAAACTGGGTCAGGGTATGATTTATGGTTCAATATTTGTACTCAGACCGAGAGCCATCCGTGCCTCGGAAAGCACGTTAAGCCGTTGGTCCCGGTTTTCATTCCCGGATCTTTGACAGTCGTTATGGGTAGTCAGAAGCCTGAAAGTAGAACAACAACCAGACTTTCAGCCTTCTGACTGACCTCACCTGACCTGACCACAACCATATACTGGGTAATACGATACATCGTATTATCCAGTAATTGGGTTGTGGAGGTCAGATAGGCAGTCGATCCAAGTAAAATACTGGTATTCAGCTGCATCCGGCTAGACTACAAGTAGACCCCAACATAGTTGGGAAAAGGCTAGGCAGATGATGATGATTTGTAAGTGGGAATTAAATATAACTAGCGAAATGTGGGTGTAATTGGAGCTACACCTCTGCCTAACCCTCCGTAGAATACAGGTGTGATGTTATGTTAACTAATGTACCAACAATAAACAAAACAGACCACCTTTAATTGCAGGATCTAATTTGATTGAATGGTAGCTTGAAATGACCATGGCGTCCATTATCTTAATTGATATATGCGTGAAAATGGTAGCTTCATACCGCGTATGAACGCGCATACCTTAATTTATTCAGAAATATTAAAATCTATTGTCCTATTTCAGCATAGTTGCACTTCTTACCCAAATTAAACTACAGCAGAGCTCAAAAGTCATAACAAAATTCTGTCGAAGTAAGGTAACTTTGCGTTAGACATACCAGTCCCTAAGACTAGAGCAATGTCAGCTCTCCTGTTCATACAAACTGACATCTAATGGTATAAAAATGTACTATTTAGTCCTGTTAGTTAATTAAATGAAGTTGGTAATCTGCTGGATTGTGTTTATATGAATGTTGGTCGGTAGCTTAGTAAATAAAGATGTTGTGGATACAAAAGATTTTAATTAATATAAATTACCCTAAAAACTACAACAGTTTTCCCTTAGGGGGACGACTTACGCAACCTCACCCTACATCACAAAATAAATCATAGATCAGCAACCTTTTGATCGGAGATCTCGATCCTACTGGAATTTATGTAGGTTGTACGACATTGGGTAACACTACAGCTATGTCCAAGATATCTAAAAACAATTGCAATCACTCAGCGCTTATCGACCCGACCATTTAACCGTACGACGAACATGCTAAGGCTTGATTTACACTGTCAAGCGTTACGGGATTTCTGTGTGTGACTTTTTCGGCTGTTTTTGTGGTTGGTTTTTGCACAAGTATGTAGAATACTTTAAGGGGCTTCTGACTAAGTAATAACAGCCGCACGGGTCGATCGATCAGGTTAAGCTACGCTTGCCGCGGTTGGTCCGTGGATGGGTGACCATCTTCACATATCAAGACCTCTCCGTGCCTCGGAAAACATTTTAAGCCGTTGGTCCCGGCGGTCATTCGTGGATTTTTGACAGTCGTTAGCGTTACGGGTCGTCAGTAGCCAGAAAGTCTGTCAACCAGTCTTACCAAAGGGTGTCGTATTCCCTAGTGAACGGGTTGTGGGGTTCAGATAGGCAGTCTCTCCATGTAAAATACAGTATTCAATTGTATCCGGTTAGACTGGAAGCCGACCTCAATATAGTTGGGAAAAGGCAGCTAGATGATGATGTAGAATACTTTAAGCTTCGTGATTTATAAATGGTGCTTAAGTTAAGACAAGCTTAAACTTCAAGAAATGTAATATAATTTTATCATTGAGATGGATAAGTAGAGAGGTAGCAGACCCCAATAAGTACTTAATTTTAAAATAAAAATTGTAGATCAACAACGTAAAAATTGACAATTGCAATCGATCGTTCTGAGGTTAAGAAGGGGTTAATTGTGTTGAGGGAATTTCATGAAATTCTTACAATTACAGGAGGGTTTCAAAGATTTTTCAGAGGCACAGTAAAATGTAAAAATAGCTGAAATCATGGCCATAAGAGCGGTCTCACGGGGTCAACATAACAATTTCTTGTAGTAGGTATAATTATTATTAAATTACGAGTTGGGTACCTACTCCTGTCGCTGTAAATTTTCATTTAGCACAGCGTCATGCTGAGTGGAAGTCACAGTCGACTATTCCTGCTTTGTGCTCGTGATTACAGATATAGTTTGTTTTTATTTTTCCTTATTAAAAGAACTAATTACCTTTTTGTATGCACGTGTCTCTGTGACAAATAAACCTATTTTTCTTTCCTTCTTTTTTTTCTTTTATTTCATGACGATACCTTTTTTCTGCTTCAACCTACCCACTCCAAAAGCAAAAGCTCTTCGTACAAGGAACTCAAGAATCGCATGTAACATGCCTAAAAGTTTTCCTTCGAGAAAAACCTTGGCCCGTTCCGTTAAGACCATAATCCTTATCTAAGACCCCTTGGGCAGCGGTTAGCGGCCCATCAATTGGGAACACCCCCTATAAATTGTTGCTCAGATAAAGTAACAGTTTTAATCATGAGATTTTTGCTAGGTTTGTTTTTAAAGGTGTCTGTAATCATTGTGATTGTGTAACGAAAGATGCGATCCATTCAAGGGTTGTATTTAAAAAATCGCTTTTAACGATGCAACCGTCCATTGTGTCACCCCTCGTAAAAATTCTACATTTATATCTGTAATTTTTATGATATACATAATAAAGAGTATCCTATTTATTGTACAGACGCCACCAGGTCAAGCTACCCGAAACTGTCAAATTTTCCCAATCAACCTTGAACCTTAATGCTTTAGGGATAAAGTTGAAAATCTATTAAAGAAATTTGACAGATTGTAATAGCTTGATGTGCTGGCGTCGGTACACCCAGGGAAAAAAATAGACAGTTAGACCCTACGTCAATTTTCCACCTTATAGCAATTTCATAGAAATGTCAAAGAATGACAGAACTGTCAAGGAATGAAAGTTGTGATTTGAATATACGGATAATTTAAGTTGATAGTCAATTTGATGAACAATTAATTTCTCTGATTTTACTTAGATACTTATTCTTTCAAAGATGGTCAAAAAAAGGAAAAAAGTACTGGCCTTTTGTCAACTGTACCTACCTACATACCTACCAGAAATCTGTACGACATTTTTCAAACTATAATACACGATTCCAATCAACTAGACTTTTGTCCTCTCTTTCTAGTTATAATCCTCAATGTAAACTTAATCACCCACTGCTCAATTAAGACCACCAAAAAACTCCATCTTTCATTACCCTACTGAGCCTCAATTAACCCACTTTCGATACCCATCCTTAATAAAAACTAATAACTCAGCATTCCTTGACAGTTGGGTGAATTAGCTCCATCTGCCTAGCCTTTTCCCAGCTATGTTGGGGTCGGCTTCCAGTCTAACCGGATGCAGCTAAGTACCAGTATTTTACATGGAGCGACTGCCTATGTGACCTCTACAACCCAGTTACTGGGTAATACGAAACCCCTTGGTATGTTACCCGCCCGTTAGACTTTCGGGCTTCTGACAACCCGTAACGACTGTCAAAGATCCACGAATGACAGCCGCGACCAACGGCTTAACGTGCTTTCCGAGGCACGGAGGGAGGGGTCTTGGTATGTAAAGATGGTAACTCATCCACGGAGCAACCGCGACAAGCGTAGCTTAATCTGATCGATCGACCCGTGCCGCTGTTATTAATTAGCCACAAGCCCCTCTAGTTGCATGAATTAACTATAATACGGAAAATTGACGTAAGGTGTCAATTTGATAAACAATGCATTATTCTGACTACATAGTTACGCGTTTTTTCAAAGGTTATGAAAAAAAAAGGAAAAACGTATTGGTTTTTGGCAACACCACCTACCTACTTACTTACCAGAAATCGGAACGACAATTTTCAGACTATAATACACGATTCTAATCAAGAAGACTTTTGTCCTCTCTTTTTAGCTTTAACCCTCAATGTAAATTTAATCACCTTCAATTAAGACCCAAAAAACCCCATCTTTCATTACTCTACCGAGCACCAATTAACCCACTTTCGATATCGATCCTTAATAAAAACGATTAAGTTACAATATAAACAGTTCAGTAATTCTTTGACGGTTGTATGAATTAGCTATACCACGCAAAATTGACGGAGGGTGTCAATTTGATGAACAATTAATTTCGGGCTTTACATAAGTACGCACTCTTCAAAGATTGTCAAAAAAAGGAAAATATCTATTGGTCTTTTGTCAACAGCACCAACCTACTTGCCTACCATAAATCGGTACTACATTTTTCACACTATAATACACGATTCCAATCAACAAGACGCCCATTCAACAAGTTCAACAAGTTCTCTCTTTCTAGCTTTAATCCTCATCATCATCCTCAGCCTATAGCAGTTCACTGCTGGACATAGGCCTCTCCTATTGCACGCCATTCAACTCGATTTTAGCAACTCTCATCCAGCTGCTACCATCCATCCTGCGAAGATCGTCGCTCCACCTAATCCTCAATGTAAACCTATCCGCCCACTGCTCAATTTAGACCACCAAAAATTCCCATTTTTAAATCCCCAATTAACCCACTTTCGATACCTATCCTTAATATATATTATATAATATTTATATATTATATTATATCCTACTAATATTATAAACGTGAAAGTTTGTATGAATGTATGGATGAATGGATGTTTGTTACTCTTTCACGCAAAAACTACTGAACGGATTTGGATGAAATTTGCCACACAGATGGTTTATAACCAGGATTAACATATAGGTTACTTTTTATCCCGATATTCCTACGGGATTGAAACTTATGCGGGTGAAACCGCGGGGCGCAGCTAGTCCTTAATAAAAAACTAATAACTCACAATACATTCAATTACCCACACTTTACGATCAAGCTCGACACTTGACCTTCCCTCGCCATTTAAATTTAATTTCCCTCAAACCCGTCCATTATGCGGTTCTATTTACTGAGGGATGATCCCACTTGAACGGGATCATTCGAATCTATTTGATTATTTTATAGATGAGATGGGCCGTCTTGTAGATGTCAATGGCAAGAAAATTGGATTTAAACTGCGTATTCCGTCATAGAGATATTATTTATTGGCTGGGAATTTGTTGGGGTCGGCTCCGTTGAATGACACAGAAAAAATGATGATAAACTCACGTTTTTTCCTCATCTTACGGCTTTTATATAAAATTAGATAACATCACGCCTGTGGAGGTGTACCTAAGTCCCATGTAATAGGGGGTGAGCATCAACCGGGCTGAAATCCAGACTCCGGGTTGCTACTGAGAAATTCCAGATGGAAAAACCCAATAACATTGTGCCCGACCTGGGAGTCGAACCCAGGACCTCATGCTCAGAAGTAGCGCTTGCGACCACTACACCAACGAGGCAATACAGAACGACGTAATCCTGATGATCGACATTTTGTTTTTTGGATCGTTTTACTTTGGGTGATCTAATTATTTGTATATCTAACCGTGCAGTCTGTACACGTATTCGACATGTAAACGTTGATAAAATTCAACATCATTGTATTGCTTTAAAAAGAGAAACTAAACAGATACCTCATTGTAAAATACTGGTATTCAGCTGCATCCAGTTAGACTGGAAGCTGACCCCAACATAGTTGCGAAAAGGCTGGGCAGACGATGATGATATTCCTCATTGTACACCAATCTGTGAGTAATCACAACAATTTCTTCCATATTCCAATGTAAACCATCCAGAATCAGTTTCTTTCTGTATCACCATGAAAACAAAACACAAACAAAAAAACAAATGCTCGAAAAAATTATCAAAATAAAAGTGATTACCAAAACAAATTATAAAACCTGTTCTGAAAAAAAAACGATATAATTACCGCAGTGGCCAAATGGCATATACCTACAGCAGAGTATAAAATATTTCAATCAATCAATGACATATATAATGACATTTATTTAGGCGGAAAAAGAGAGGGTCAACCAGCTATCAAATTGGAGTCCTTATCTGTTAAGAGGTATGTTGCTTTTAGAATTTGCTAAAGCGTATTATAAGCTACGGTTTTTATTTTGTTTCCCATTCTATTTTTGTTGGTTGCTAGGCAGATAATCCGAGGGTAATTGCCGCCTGTTTGGGTTCGAACCAACGACTTACAATTCTTAAGTCAGGGCCGCTACCACTGGGCCACCACTGATCTCATGAGAAAGTGTTTTCTTTTTACTACTCCTGTATCGTGGGTGCGTTTACAAACATTTAAACTCACATACACAAACAGTCAGACCCAGAACAACTACCTGTAGGCAATACAAACATTTGCTCCGTCCGGGAATCGAACCCGCGACACGCAGCGCAGCAGTCGATCGCTCAGCCTCTGCGCCAACCGTGTCGTCCTTTTTTTTTTTCAACGTGGAGAAATGCTCATGCTTTCTGCACTACCACGGGGAGATAGTGCAGTTATGTGGGACTCTAACCCACTAAAACTCCACGGTGTCCTCCTCTGCCGCTTACGGCGGGAACACGGTCACGCCTTAGCACTCATCCGTGAACCCGCCGCGGCCGTCCGTCACCGGACCCTCCTCTGGGGAGTACTCCCCATCACCGGCGCACCAGAACACATGGCACGCCGTGACCACCCCAGGGACCAAACCAGCACATGGGCGCCAGACGACCCCGTGTCTGGGCACCCTTGGTCCCCCTGCGACGGGTCAGGTCATTGGCCCCGCCGCCTGCCAATTTTCGGCCGCAGAGGATAGGGAGAGCGGCCAACGTCATACCAACACTCCTCTTCCCCTGCGGCCCCACCGTGTCCGCCATCAGACGGTGGCGACCCCGTCAAGGCCGCGGAAGGTAGGGAGAGCGGCGCACCGCAATACCGGCACTCCTCCCCCGCCGCGGCCTCCAACCCTCAGCCGTGATGCCTCCCATACCACATCACGGCCCGCCTCAGTTGCGATGTCGCCAAAGCGGCACCGCAACCTACTTGTTGGCCGCTACGTCGTCGGCTTACTGGCAAAGCCCTGACGAGCGGCCCCTCCTCGGGTTCCTCTTAGCTTCACCGTGGTTGTCCAAGCCACGGCTACTGAGCCCCCCCCGCCTCGACAATGCGGGAACCCACCGGGGGGGAACCGTGTCGTCATCATGAGAAAGTGTTATTATTTTATAGTGATTAAAACATTGTCTACCCTAAAAACTGAAAGAGATTCGTCAGATAAAAGTTATCAGACGATTGAAAAATCAGTTCAAAAACCGTATATAATCACAAACTCATACCGGTATACCCCTTAACAGAACAATCAATCTCCATCACAAATATAATATGTGCCATATTTTTGATGGCAAAGTTTCGGTAGGCGTGATGCGAAATGGCAGCAAAGCGAAGCGATACCGTTGCGGTCAGGTACTGTAAATTATCGCTGTCGTTTGTCACAGTGCTAAATGTACTTCAAGTCCTCCTTTAGCGATGTTGTGTTTACTTTTTAAACATGTGTAGGAATACTGAATAGGGAACAAAGTGTACGAATAACGCGTGTTTTTTTTTTTCATAGACTATGTTGTTATCGCGGGCAAAACCTCGATGAGCCTGGCACAGGAGCGTGGTGTTTTTGACTTCTATGCGGTCATGCGGAAAAAAATCTCGTCCTTAATAGCAAGACTGCGGGACAGTGACAACAGTATTCTGAGGACAGTGGCGGAAAGCATCTACTCTCCTATTCTGAGACGTTTTGTGGGGGTGATGAACAAGTGAAGTACTTTCCCTTCGCTTGTGCGTCGTCCACTTGAAATGATCTCGGAAAAACAAGTGTTAAAGGATAATATGGCACTAACATTAAGTATAAGGATTTTACTAACACAGTGGATCTTACGTTGTCCGAAATAAAGAATTTATTTATTTATTTATTTATTTATTTATTTATTTATTAGCACAAAAAAAGAGAGACCTACGTCCATCAGTGGATGAAGTCGGGCTGAGGATGATGATGACGATGTTGTGTCCCACTGCTGGGCAAAGGGCTCCCCTTTTTCTCTTCGTTCGCATGATAATAATAATAAAAATAATTTATGTAAGTACACACACGTACACAAGCGAGTGCGATAATTTTTTTTTTTTTAATTTTACTCTTAGGATTAGTAAATAATTTAATGGGTTTGTAGGAATGCAGCAGGTTATCTTTTCACACTCCTCTAAAGACTTCTTGGCGCTCGAATGACGTTGACAGGGGGCGCTGTTGATACACATTTGTAAAACGTATTGAAAAACCAGATGGTGGTGTTAGATCCAATTTCAGCCATGCGCCAAAAGATCCTTGTACTTAGGGCTGATTTTTTCAATTGACCAATAATTTTTATTCGTGGTATAAAATTGACGTCTGACAGTTTTTGTATGGATGAACTGTCAAAAATTAAAAATTATTCCTCCGCTAAAGCTATCTGGTATTGGAAAAATCAGCCCTTACAGTTGTAACTTTCTGTGTGCGGAAAAAATTTACATTTACAAGGAACTGTCAAAAAATCAATAGTATTCCTCCGTTAAAGATGGCACTGAAAAAATCAGCCCTAAGTTATGTTAACCAGAGTATAACATTGTATCCAATCACCTTAGAGCTCCGCTTTTCTTTTGATAACGACATTTTTAATCCGAACCATAGCATCCGTGCTTGACCACTACGGCAATAAGGCTTATCTCCCACGCTTTCATTCTTCATCCCCGAGGGTGGAACAAAATGCAAATTTCAAATTTTGCGGATGACCGCATCGTAACTAATTCAACATGGTTATATTTCTGGCTGAATTTCGTTATTTAGAAACTTAATTCTACACGAAATTATAAAATCTACGATAATGTTGTTGGCATTATTAATCATTTGATTAATATTAATAAATTTACGCATTAACAAGTACCACGGTAGTTTGAATTATCAAATGTGAAGATTATAGGCTATTTGACATCACGCTCTGCACCTTTAAGAGCCGAGCAAAAGGGAAAACGAAGCAGTAGCATGGGAAAGCGATGCGATGCGACACGATGGGTCGGGGTCCGAAATTTCACGCTGACGAAGTCGCGGGCAGAAGCTAGTTTATTTAGTTTAGTTTGTTTGGTTTAGTTTGTTTTTATTTTGATGAAACTGCATTACCGTCGCCCTAGATAATTTAAGATAGTTCAAACCCAGTTTTTACGCGAGTCATACGCAAAAAACGTCAAGTAATTTACAAAACCTTACAAACCTTAACCAAACAAACCGAACGTATCCCAAAAATGTAAAACCTCAACTGAAAGCAAACTGAAAGGTGTCAATAAAGAAGTTTACCTACCTGCTGGCTACCATAAATTGAACAGCATTATCCGAAAGGGATCCACTCGGTATTCACCTGCCGTCCACGGACCCTTGGCTTGCATTAACTAAGGTATGCAATAAAATATGTAGTGTGTTTTATCAATTTTTTTTCCCTAATAGATTGACGGCGTTAAGTAGATCGAGGTGGGACGTGGTTTGCAAATTTTCGGAGTGGTTTCTTACCCCTGTATCTTTTAAGGAAGTATGTTTTTTGCAGAACGTTAACGTTTACTGACATAGCTTGCAGAGTAAGCCAGCTGAAGTGGCAGTGGGCTGGCCATGTTTGTCGAAGGACCGACAATCGGTAGACGACGCAATTAGTAGACGAGACCTGGAGTGGAGACCGCGTATCAGCAAGCATGGTGTGGTGTGGGACGCCCCCCAGCTAGATGGACCGACGACCTTTAAAAGGTGGCTGGAAACAGACTAGATGCGGAAGCCGGAGGACAAGGTGTTGGGGCGTAGCATGGGAGAGGCTCTTGCAGAAAACAGCTGAATTCATGGTAACAGGTTGCACGTCGATGTCCCTGCCACCCTGTACCTATTATGGCTGACTTTTCAATCATCTGATAACTTTTATCGAGGAATAATTTTGAAAGTTTGACAGTTATTTCGTACAAAAAATAAAAGTTATCTGGCGATGGAAAAATCAGCCCTCAGTATTTGGAACATATCAGCGAACTTTTAAATTACGAAACTGCTGTTCCATAAACAATTTACAAAGCACACTTATTAAACTGCCGCCGTTTGATAGTTACACTAATTTCACAATTGCTTTAAATTCTAAAGCGCGGCACATCCCGCGGGGGCCATTAGCACAATCACGAAGTTATGGTAGTTTAGCTTTTCGGCCAATTGTCCGACGCATCGCCGCACATTAGCCCGTAGGTATAGTCTGTGTAAATCACGAGTGCGCGTCATGTGACTTATGTCATCGACATAAGGTTTAAATTCCAGTGCATCAGCTATTGTAGTATGTACGGCTGTTAGCAGGCCGTTGCAGCGTTGTTTTACTTTGTTGCAGTAAATACTACTTAGGGCGAATTTCATCAATGAAACTGAACACAATCAGCACATCTAAACCGCGTTCAAGAGCGGTCAGTGTCCAATATTCCAGCGCAATGAAAAGAAAGCAAAATTGTTTATTCTGCACAAACAAAACGCACATTAGAAATAAAAAAGAAAAAGATAAAATATACACATTGTCAAAAGCCTCGTACATATAAAAAGTTGACAATTTTGTCCGTTGCTTAACCAATGACGACAATGATAGCTCTTGATCGCCTTCAGTTTCATTGAAAGAAAGAAAGAAAAGTAGGTTTATTTGTCACAGAAATCAGTGCACACAGAAAGATAAAAAATTCCTCGAATAATAAAGAGAATTACAAACAAAATAGGTCTATAATCACGAGCACAAATAAGAAATATTCGACAGCTGCACGTCATGACTGTGACAAGAAGGCTTCCACCCAGCATGATGCTGTGCTATGGGGGACCAGTCACACCACCACACCATAGAGTAGCAAACAAGTTCGCCTGACGATAAGAGTTCACCACCGCCTAAGGGCAAAAACTTCATCAGGAATGCCAGAGGCATCGCAGGCATCTTGCTTGATCATTTAGGTACAAAAAAAATATATAACTATATTTAATATTATGTTTTGTGAACTAAACTGCTACAAAAGTTTAAATTAGTTTTTATATCATGTTGTACATAATTAATAATTTAAAACTGAAACTGAAACATAAGTTTGTTTTAATGTTTCATTTTAATTATGTTTAAGTTTGTTTTTAGTTTCTTGAGATATTTAGTCAATTTCAGATGTTCAGTGAAGCAGATGTTTAAATATGTATTAATTAAATTGTATTTATTAGTACAACTAGCTGTTGCCCGCCGTAAAGGGTTTATATTTAATTAAAATAGGAGTTTTATAAATAAATTGCTGAATGCCTTATTGGTCTTGTGGTCACAAGCGCTACTGCTGAGCATGAGGTCCTGGATTCGATTCCCAGATCGGGCAAAGTGTTATTGGGTTTTTCAATTAGGAATTTCTAATTAACTGACCGCAGTCTGGAATTAGCATAAGCATAATCAGCCTATAATGTTCCCACTGCTGGGACACAGGCCTCCTCTCGTTGAGAGGGAGTGGGCCGTAATCCACCACGCGGGCCCAGTGCGGGTTGGTAGATGTCACAGGTCTTCGAATTTTTGGTTCTAGGACATGTCAGTTTGCCAAGTTTGGAATGGTGCCTGGTTAATGGCAATAGGCTTTCCTCCTGTTACATGGAACTTGAATATAACTGGCGAAATGTGGGTGTAGTAAAGATACACATCTGCCTAACCTTATCCTACTACCTAATATATAATAATATAATAATATTAATATATTATTATATTTATATTTTATATATATATTAATATTATAAACGTGAAAGTTTGTATGGATGGATGTATGGATGTTTGTTACTCTTTCACGCAAAAACTACTGAACGCATTTGGATGAAATTTAGCACAGAGATAGTCTATAACAAGGATTAACACATAGGATTCTTTTTATCGCGATATTCCCACGGGATCGAAACTTATGCGGGTGAAACCGCGGGGCGCAGCTAGTCTTGTACAAATAAAGCAGCAATTACAATAAGAAATTATACCTTTAGAACACAATACTCCCACTTTAACTCAAAAATAAATCCCACAAATTTTAAATAGATCGCCTATAATTATCTCATTCGTTCTATAGTTATTCGCATGAATGAACTCAAACAACGTAAAATATGAAATTAAACGTTGAAATTCGCCTTTGAATCTAAAACTTGTAATATTAATAATTCAAGAACCATTGTGTTTTCGCTGCTTTCGTCATTTCTTAATACTTCGCCTCTTATTTGATCTGTCAAGAACCTCAGGGTTCTCCGAAAATAAATGATTTAACGAGAATAGCCTAAGAAATTTTAGAGAGAAATAGTGTCTCTGAAACGTAAGAATTAAATATTCGATAAACGTACGCCTAGAACCCTTCGGTTCAGATTAATATTTGTCTAGAATAAGAAACTAACTGGAGCTTCAATTAGGCTCTGATTTTGACCGCTGAAAGCCGAAATACCAATTCGTGCTGAAAGAGTTTGTCTGCTGCAAACACTTTTTTTTTTTTCATAAAAATAACTTGCTACTTTTAGAATTTATTTTTTATTTTATTCTGCGATCATTACTCTATGTGGTCCAAAACCTCGAACAGTACATTGTAATAAAGCGCTGATCAAATAAAATATTATTGTGGTTGTTAACTGCACACAAACCAGGCGATAATCCCAGTCGTTGCCAGTTTTAATCCCCTGTTGCATCCAGTCCAGTATTATATGACCCTCCACGTACACTAAATACTTTTTATAGTAACAACTTTTTCAATTTGCAGCGCTACAAGAATACGAGTTGTAGGTATCTACCACAATCTACCCACGAGTTGTGTACCCAAACAAGACGCCACACCGACTAAACACAATGTTTTACTTTTTACAAGAACTGATTTACTGTAAAACATTTTTACAATTTTATTCAACTCAAACTCAAACTTGACTGCCTCGTTGGTGTAGTGGTCGCAAGCACTACCTACTGCTGAACATGGGTTCCTGGGTTCGATTCCCAGGTTGGGCAAAGTGTTATTGGGTTTTTCCGTCGGGGATTTTGATAACAAAATAGGGACAGTCTGAATGAAACGAATTTTATTTTATTTTGCAGTAGCAGCCGGGAGACTGGATTTATTCCCTGTTGATGGCAATAGGTTTACCCCTCATTACATGGGACTTAAACATAACTGGCAAAGTCTGGGTGTACAGGCGAGTATTACAGACTAGATGTTATATTTTGTTAAAACTTAAATATTGTGAGGACTTTTTCATTATTTACCGTTATCAAATTTAGTTGAAACCGCACGACAATCTACACATTTTTTTATGACAATGACTTGGAGTAGTTTAGCTGACTATAATTTGTTGCAGGTGGTCCTGTGGTACTGTAACTGTTAGCCTGTATCATCCCACTGCTGGGCAAAGGCCTCTCCCGATGATTTCCAGCACTTTCGATCCAGGGCTGAAGTGGACCACTGGTCGTTTGTTTTGTCCAGCTCGTCCCGCCATCTTCTATCGCGACGCCTTCTTGGTGTGTCAGGGCTCCACGTGGTGGTTATTTTGGCCCCCTTTGGTACTAACCTATCATTAATTTAAAATCGTTATTGGTAGCTGGCATCATAAAATATTTAGGCTTTTTCTTACCTGCAAGACCTTTTGCCCCACCTCATTCAAATAAGTAAAATCGTTTCACATAAAAAATGTTTTCTTTATTTTTTTAGCACACAAATCTTTAAACACAGCAGTCAGCTTCTATACAGCGCAACAATGTCCCGCACCGTAACATAGTAACAGACGCTGTCTTCAATATTTAATTGCCGAAAGCCTTTTTAAGCTGCGCTTTGAAGTCAGCCGCGTCTCCTACGCCGGCGGCGGCCCGCGCCCTGAATGTTAAAACGAAACGTACGTATTACGGTAAACTATGCGAGGTATTGAGGTACGGTATTGTGTTGCGTTGGCAGGATTACGTTTTTTGTGAAGCTTTATGTAATTTTTGGTGAAGGAAAAACGGGGTGTTATTCGGAAAATTAAAACAAACTTTGTATTAAAATTATAACTCACCAGGATCTGCCTGCGACGACGTCTGCGTGACATGTTTTAACATAATACATATGTCGCTATCAAGTCGTATCCGCTACGCCAGCGTCATCTGGTGGCGCTCGACAGTCTAACCTGAGTTTGTGCGAGTGGACGAGAGCCCTGAAGAGCGGTGTGGAGCGGTCTCTTGATCATCGGACATTGAACGGACAACATGTGCTTAGAAACTGTCTCGCGTTCCGTATCGCCGTGTCGTGTACCTACAGTGTGTGATTCGCTAGTGTGACTAACTTGTTCATAAATTATAATCAGGGGGGCAATTCTCGTAATTTTAAGAACGTTCACAATTTGATCTCAGTCTCAATCTGTCAAAAATACCTCTAATTTCCCTACATTTTTACAAGTTTTTGACAGTTGTTTGTCGCCGAGATGCGACTGCGACTACCTAGATTTTGAACGTTTTAAATTACGAGAATTTGCCTTCTGATTTGAACTACAAACAGTTTTTCTATTGCACAATCTCCAACACTACCCATGCCCAGAATAGTTAAAATATGGCTGATGATGATAATAATAAAGCATATCTTCTCCGTCACATATTAAGCATATCTTCTCCGTCACATATATCCTATGCCACTCGACAATACTGTAGTATAAGTGAAAGAATTTTCAGAATTGGATCAGCAGTTCCGGCGTTTACCTTTACCCTTTACCTCTTAATAATATTAGGATAGATACAAGCTTTTTTTTTTAACATCTTGTTTTTTTTTTTAATATATTTGACACTGAGCTCATTTTTGTACTTTTTATTTTCACCTTTTGATTCCACATCGTGGAGGAGTAAAATTTTCTTGTCTTCGTCTTCGAAAATATTTTGACGCGGATTCTGAAAATGAAAACTCAACTACAGTATTCGTGTCTTCAACAGATTTCAATAATATGATCCTATCGCTTTTCCTTGTTAACTTATTCCCCGTATGAAAGCAAAGCAAGCTGCTCAAATATTTCTACTTCGTTTATCTTTTCAATATTCATGTAAAAATAACTTTAACAATGTTCATGCGAGTCATCCTTAACTGAACTAAGGTCTGGTCTTTTAATAGTCAGATAATGTTTATCTGAAGAATAGATACGACAGTTTGACATATTTTATATACAAAAGCTGTCAAACGTCAATAATTATTCCTCAGATAAAAGTTGTTTGACCATTGAAAAATCAATCTTAAGGCAATTATTATTTATTATGTACTATCCAACTTATCTATAGAAATTAAGTATTTACATTATATAAGCTAAAATTTAAAATAATGATATGTACATGAAAAAAAATAAGCAAAATAATCATAGGTCATCAAAAAATTCGTCCGCATCGCTGTCAACAGGAACAGTGCCCAAAAGGCTGGCAGCATTGCCACGTTGTATGGCGATGCTAATTCTTTGGCCAAGAAACAGGCCAGCCCTCTGGTCACGTGAATAGTCGATTAACCGCTTGGCGATATCTCGAAAAACCAAGTGGGCACTCGGACCCCATGGCCCTAGTGTTTCAACCCCAAACGGTTCGAACATATAACTCCCAATCAGGTTGGAATATTTTCGCCGTTTGAGGTTTTCTGCACCAGCAACAGCCGCTCCAGCACAGCCCACCGTGCTAGGAAGATGGGATGGCGCAAGGGTGTCGACACACGTTGCATCCCACACCAAAGGTCTGCCTAACTTCCAGGGCATTATGGTCATTCCGTCTGGTCTCTTCCCATCGTCGCGTGCCAGGCCGTTGGGTTCTAAAACAGCTGGCACCCCGGCGGTAACAAGAGCACGACGGATGATGTCATTAATGCTGGCGTGCCGTGCTATCCGACCTGCGCTCCTACTGCAGGATAGGCCATGTTGTCCGAGGCAGTCGACAGCTTCACCTTAAGGTTAATATAGTAATAACAAATTATAATCTATTTTTTACTGGTACTACTGGTAGGTATTCAGCTGCATCCGCTGAGAATAGTAGCCGACCCCAACATAAAGGAAAGGGCTTGGCAGATGAGATGCAATTTTATTTTATTTTTTTCTTGGCGTTTATATAATATTACTGTCTATGTGTCTCATCCTACCCTCTTGTCGCAGGTCTGCTGGAAGTTCCTGTTGAAATAAGCAGTAGGTAGGTAGCTTTTATCTTCATGTATTTTTCATTATAATGTGTATAGTAAGAATAGAAAAAGAAAGAAAGAAAAATGGTTTGTTCTGCACAAACAAAACGCACATTACAAATAAAAAGGCATAAAATATACACATACAACATAGACATACACACATATACACATACAGATAGAGTGTACATTTATAATATAAATACATACAGTGTCCTCCGAAAGTTAGTAGACATTTTTCCACTTCTGCTGTTATTGGAACATTATGATTTAAAATTATAGTTTCAAATGTTTTAACTTTGCACTAAAGCGTTTTTATTGAGTAATTCAACCACCTATGACTTACCATAAAATTGTTTAGGTTTGACTGAATTATTTTTTTTATTTTAAATCATAATGTGGCACCACAGCTGAAGTGGCAAAGTCAACTAACTTTTGGAGGGCACTTTAAATAAGCATTTCCTACAGTATTTCTAAATTCATGTTATAACTTTATCCAGAATAAGTTGTTCCGGGGGTATTATTCACCGAGCATCTGCAACGTCACTGTTTGTCCGTCCGAATGGTGTTTAATTCATCATTTCGTGGAACGACACTTTAATGTTTTATTTACGTCGGCAACAATACTGTTATTATAAATTTGGACTATTATTCGTAATAATGTCGTAAAGAGCATGGTCCTGGCTATCATTTGTTGATCTTTGACAGTCGTTACGGGTAGTCAGAGGCCCAAAAGTCTGACAACCAGTATTACCAAGACGTATCATGTTACCCTGTAACTGGGTTGTGGAGGTCAGATAAGCAGTTACTCCATGTAAGATACAAATATCCAGCTGTATTCAGTTAGCTTTACTGGAAGCCGACCCCAACATAGTTGGGAAAGGGCTCGGCGGGTGATGATAAAATAAAGAGCTTACTAAATTTTATTTAAAAGGATATAATTACTATACCCACTATTTTTGTACAAATACAAATAGGATGAGGTCTTATGGCTTGGGGATGGTACTCCATCCTATCTGTTAAGACAAAAATAGGGGTGTGATGGGACCCATAAATTTAATTTTTTTATTTGTCGGTTCTATAAAAGGTTTTCATTGAGAGTCAAATTTTCTTTTTGCTACGAATTTTTGTTAAATCTTTTATTCATTAATAAAATATGTTATACATTTTCTGTACCATATTTTCTCTAGTTTATATTTTTAGCGTGCCAAAGTCTTAATCCAGAATCTGAAATAGTGTTGCCCAGAGGCTACCACAAAAAGATGCTAATATAATTCAGTACATGACTATGAAAGTGTTATCTGGACACGATAAGGGCAAGAAACGTCAAAAGCCTGCGATATATATTTGTTCTAAATTATAAAGAAGACATCAAAGGGAGGTTAACTTCTGTTTTCTTTGCGATTTCACGCTCTTTTCGCGAACATTATATAAATATTCAGTTGGAAAGAGGGTCGTTAGTTGATGGCTTAAGATGGGAACTTACAGAGGTCATTCGTGTAATTATATAACCTACCTAGCTAATTAGTGTTTTATTTTTTTAATTGAACTTTTATTGATTTGAACATAACTCCCATTTGTAGACCTTTAATTGAATGAGACAATCACCAAACCAATTATGTAATCCCTCATTCAATTTAACTTGCCCACAATTATTTCATAACTGGCAAAATGTGGGTTTACACACTATAAGGTGCACCTCTGCCGAATCCTTCATGGAAAGCAGGCGGGATGTTATGTGTCGATCTACTATTTCATAAGATATGTTATCATAATATGGTTTCATGTCAATGAACTGGGAAGACTATAAAACCGTTGAGGCGATAAAGCTTTTATGAGTTAGAATTTAGAAGGGTATGTTTTTTTTTGTAACAAACTAAATTAACTTAAAAAATAAATGAAATTACTAATAAAAAAGACATGTTTATCAAATCCCAAACTGCATAAAACTAATTTCACGCTTAATAATTTTTTGTCGCTTTACGTTTGACACTTGTCCCGCTGCCTACAAAAAATATATTATTATAACTTTGCTTTTCCGAAATGAATCGAGATATAATATAATTATTATCTCCTAGATTACACGGTCCATTTAAAAAGCCATCTTTGTAGTCAGGGTCAGATACGAATTTGGAATTTACGAGAACAAAGTCTTTGTTAAATGTTTAATTTACGTAATTTAATTAAAAGGCATTGTTCAGTTTTCTTTTAATCTAAAATGCGAAAAAAAATATAGAGAACTTTTGTTTAATTTAATTTATCGTTTGAAAATGATGTATTATCTTTTTAGTAATGAAGTTGTCAAAAAATAAAAGGCCCGTTTTGACAATGACAATACTTACGTTCTAATACTTAAATAAGATCAAATTCGCAAAACACGTATTCGTTTGTATGAAACTGACAGGTATCAAGAACGCATTCTCAAATGTCAAAACGGGCCTTTTATTTTTTGACAACTTTAGTCATAACGTTAAGTGCAAAATAATTGGGCCAGCCAAACTAGGTTGCGGGCCAAGACATGCTTGACATACAAAAATATTAGCGGACAATTATTCGAAAAATACAGCTTAGTCACATAAAAGGCACTTTTCAACGTCAAAATTTACAAAAATGTGGAATTGATTCTAGTCGCCCCTTGCAAAAGGCAGTTTCAAATGGAGAAGAATGGGCAAGAAACTCCACCGTTACTCTTTTAATTTTTTTTTACAATATTTTGTATACCTTAATTATACAATTGTACGTGAAGACGATGCACCCAACTTAAAATTACAATACCAGAATAGTTAAAAAGAATTAAACATAAGGCAATGACAGGTAAATTTATTATGTGATAGATACATGATGCTCACATATTTACAAATATTGTAAAAGTAGATGATTTTCCTGAAATTTTAACAAGCAACAATTTAGTCATTAAGAGCCTGAAATAACAAAAACCTTCTTGTGATCATTATTTTTGAAGATTTTCACACGAAACTACAAAAGTACTCCACAATTTTATTTTGAATATTTATCTAAAAAACATACCTACTCAACCAATCAGACCAGAGACATGCCCGTGACTGTCACAAGACAATCCATTCCACAGCTACTTCTTATCAGCAACATGAAGTTAAAACCTTATCACATAGCTACAAAAGGCTAGCTAAAACACAAAATGGCGATAGCGTTTAAAATTCCCATCCCTTTAATAAAATAAGAGCTAAAAGATAAGATAACTGATAGGCACACTAAGAATTCTTAAACATTTTCATTACGGCCCAACTATATCACCGTTTAAACATCTTATCTTAAAGCGTTCCTTGGCTCTGAGAAACTTTTCTCATTATATAGAAGTAATTTAGGAGGTGAGAATGGGAATAAACAAAATAAAAATAAAAAAAAACACGTCGAACGGGAATCTAATTAAAAAAGAACTTCAGTTTCAACGTATATTTTTCGCCTCGATAGAATCTATTTATTTTTTTTTTTTTCTATATTTTGGTTGTGTTTAAGCGGCCTTGTGAGTTTTTTAATGAAAGAAGCTAATAATGAATTGGATGGAAAGTTGTGTTGTTAATGTTCATTCAGGGTAATACAATTTCGTTGTTTTTATTGCATGACTAGGTCACACATCTCTTTGTAAGTTATAATTACGCACAGTAAAAAAACTAAAACGTTAAATGATTTATTTTCTGTAAGTAGGTTTGTACAGACGCCAACTGCAGGTCAAGCTACCCGAAACTGTTAAATTTTCCGAATCAACCTTGAACCTTAATGCTTGAGCGATAAAGTTGAAAATCTATTAAAGAAATTTGACAGATTGTAGTAGCTTGATGTGCTGGCGTCTGTACAAACACTTTTACACGTCAGTCTTTTTTTTTTTAAACTAGATGAGGTCGACGTTTCCTATTTGAATACTCTGAGAAGAAAGGCCGTATTAAAATTATAACTTACCAGGATCTGCCTGCGACGACTTCTGCGTGACATGTTTTAACATAATACATATGTCGCTATCAAGTCGTATCCGGTACGCCAGTGTCATCTGGTGGATCGCGACAGAGTCTAGCCTGAGTTCGTGCGAGTAAATATATTTCCCTTATACAGTCACCATCATTCTCCTGCCTTTATCCAAATTTATTTGGCGTCGGCGCAACATGTCTTTCCCTCATATACTATTCTAGATATAAAAAAAATCGATATAAAAAAAATTCTTCATTATAGATATAAAAAAAATCGACTAACATAAAAAAAAAGATGTATACAGTCTGGCAGGGACATCGACGCGCAACCATGGATTCTGATGAGCTGGGGAGCTGTTTTTTTTTTTCTTTGATACCGACGAAAAGAACAATGGCGAAAGCTTAGCTGACTTTAATTTGAGCGTCTAAAAGTGACTTATAGACGAAGGCAGTTCTATTATTTTTCTACGTTTTTTTCAAAGTATCACATTACCTAGTTAACTCCGGATAAAAAAATTATTTTAAATGAAAAGTTATTTGATTTTTTCATTGACAATTAGTGATGCCATTTTGTATTTATTCTGCCAAGTGACAGTAAGTACAGTATTATTGTAATAAAATCAGTTTTAGTTTGTTGTTGTAACAAAAAGGAGTAAATGAATTAACAATAATGTTTATTTATAAGTGGAAGTATTCTTTGTAGGGAGGTAAAAATATTGTAGTGTAAAAATAAATTAATTACTTTCAATTAATGACTGGCAAAAAGACTATTATCCCAAGTCGAAAAAAATATAAAGTCTTGGTTTGACAACTGTTGATTGTTCAATGGGGTTGCCAGGTCGCCAAACCTAATAGCCGGACAGAGTTTGGCCGGACATTTGGGTAGAAAGGCCGGACACCCTACATTATTGAGGATTTTGTGTCTCAGTATTAATAGGTACGACTAAAAAATTGTATGTAAAATCAAGCTT
This sequence comes from Apamea monoglypha, assembly GCA_911387795.2. Lineage (NCBI taxonomy): Eukaryota > Metazoa > Arthropoda > Insecta > Lepidoptera > Noctuidae > Apamea > Apamea monoglypha. The sequence continues at coordinate 18,090,455 of OU426925.1, forward strand.
TTTTGATTATTGTCATAATCAGTCATCGGCGCTCGCTCGTTTGCGAAATGTAAAAAGCCTAACAAAAGCCGGACAAGCCAGACACCGTTTATTTTGGCTGGACACGCAATCAGAAAGCCTACCTATGTCCGGGTTTATCCGGACGCCTGGCAACGCTAACCATAAACATAACCTACAAAAGTTCATGACTGAATTTCTATTATTCTCGGACTTCTCGAACAAAAATTCTTGCAAAAACTAATTCAGAAGTTGACGCCGAGTTAAACAAGATATTTTTCATTTAAAGACGCAAGAATTAAATCTCAGCTAAATTAATGTATGGGTGGCTGCCATTGTTCTTTTCAACGCTGGGGTTCTAGAATCATGTGCTGAATTCATGGTTTCAGTTTGCGCGTCGATGTCTCTGCCACCCTGTATAGGTAATATCCATAAACAGAATTCCATAAATACTATCCGAGCTAGTCTAGATAAATAATTTTCGTATCCAAGTAAGCCAGTAATAACAAGATGTATGTATATGTAAATTACAACTCCACAATCGTAATATTCAATTTTCCGATGCACGTTAGAAATCCCGCGATTATGAATATGCATGCCGGCGCCGAGTCGCCATCAAAAAGCGTGTATCTCTAGTTTTTATTTTGTTTTTATTGAAAATTGTTTTAGGGTTCCGTGGGAGTGGGCAATAGACACTTTTGAATCTTTTGTGTGATGATTGTCCGATGATTACTGACTGAGTTTTAGATATGAGTAATATATGTGTTATGCTAGAAGCAGACATATTTCCTTATAAATAACATCATGCCTTGTTTTCCTTGAAAGGTTGGGCAGAGGGGGTACCTACGGTACCTACACCCAAAATTCGCCAGTTAAATTGAAAACCCATTTAATAGGGGGCGAGCCTACTGCCATTAACCAGGCAAAAATCCAGACTCTGGGCTGCAACTGAGAAATTCCAGATAGAAAATCCCAATAACACTTTGCCCGACCCGGGAATCGAACCCAAGAACTCATGCTCAGCAGTAGCGTTTGTGACCACATATAGATAAATAAATCTAGCATAATTCTACACACTCTGGATAACTCTTACAAAACGAAACTCACAATATCTATCATGGCATAAAATCTAAAATAAAAAGTGCATGCATATGTAATTACAGAGATAGGACATAACCTTCCCTCGTTCAAAAAGTACGAACAACCCGTAGGACCAACTGCGAAAAACCCGTAAGACCAACTGCGTCCATCAGGGAACACGCTTGCCGCATATTTTTCCGCAGGCGAGTAGGTAACCAATTCATTAGTATTCCACCCAGGACTGGTACACGTAACCGTTTGTACCATAGCGGACAAATCAAAAAGTTTCATTTTTTTTAACTCCAATTTTTTCAACGCGTGATGCAGTTTACTCGCCATCTTTTATTTTTATCAGGAGCTTTGTTGGAGCCAAAGGGATAATATTGGTGTTTTTGTTTCACTACGCGTGTGTACGCGGAATATATTATTTTCCGTGTATTTTTGGGGCTGTATTTCAAAGGGGCGGTGTTGCCATATGCTGTATGTGCTGCTAGCAATTCGATTGATACTGATACTTGGTCGTTGCTTTGGAGGCTATTCCTTTGTGGTTGATCTCGCAAAAAGAAAGGATTTGAAATGTAGAAAGAACCTTTGAATTTATCACTTTGCTCTTCAGTGATCACTTAACTAGTCGGCTAAATGTGTCAAAGAATTTATTTCAATTAACACAACAGGCACTTTTTGAAGATTGTCAAGAAGTCGGTCAGTCAGAAATATGAAGCAAGTTGCCCATTCCAAAGCGTCCTATGGAGACGAAGGGGCAAGAAACTTCATATTAGTTACATCATTAATATTGAATGTATAATTATACGTGAGAACGAACGACGAGTAGGGGTTTGTGGCTAAGTAATAACCGCCGCACGGGTCGATCGATCAGGTTGTCGTGTAGCGACAAGATAACTGTATGTAGTACGTACATTATGTTACAAGGTTAAGCTACGCTTGCCGCGGTTGGTCCGTGGATGGGTGACCATCTTCACATACCAAGACCCCTCCGTGCCTCGGAAAGCACGTTAAGTCGTTGGTCCCGGCTGTCATTCGTGGATCTTTGACAGTCGTTACGGGTCGTCAGTAGCCCGAAAGTCTGACAACCAGTCTTACCAAGGGGTATCGTATTATCCAGTAACTGGGTTGTGGAGGTCAGATAGGCAGTCGCTCCATGTAAAATACTGGTATTCAGCTGCATCCGTTTAGATTGGAAGCCGACCCCAACATAGTTGGGAAAAGGCTAGGCAGATGATGAATTATACGTGAGAACGATGTAAAAAAGATGTGCACGTTAAAAGCTTCCAGAATACATCAAATGGGAAAAAAAAAACGATTCGAACATAAAATAATTAATTTAAAATATTATCAACCTAGTAACTGGGTTGTGAAGATCAAATAGGCAGTCACTGCACGTAAAATACTGGTACTCAGCTGCATCCGATTAGACGCGAAGCTAACCCCAACATAGTTAGGAAAAGGCTAGGCAGATGATGATGCGGTGATCGGACCGGACCTCTCACTCCCCGGTCTGGTTAACGCCATGCTGGGGGATGAGAGGTCCTGGGCGGCAGTCGCCTCCTTTTGCGAACACGTCATGTCCCAGAAGGAGGCGGCGGAGCACGCGCGGGAAGACGATCCTCAAGCGGCGTGAGGGGTCGAAGAAGACGTCAGTTTGACAATCATCTCCGACTCCTCCCAGGTGGAGGCCAGCAGGCAACGGGTGCGGAGGCACCCTTGCCTGTATTGCACAGGCCGCCACCAGTATCGGACGGGAATGGCCAGGTGTTCCCGGCAATTCCCGTAGCCCCCCGGGGGCATGCGGGGCCCACCAGCTAGGCTATTTTAATTTTTTTTTTTTTTAACTGTCGGTGTCATTCCGACAGGAGTCCCACACACCCCGGCTCGTCCCCCGCGAGCGGGGATGCGTAAGTAATGCATTCCTCAGCGATAAAAAAAAAAGGCTGATTGATAATCAATGCGTATTTCGTTTTTCAGATTACAAAATATTTAATTATGGATAGAAAACTGTTTCAATGCAGTATTACCTTAATTATAACGCCAATGTCGTCACCTTTTACGTAATACTCAAAGATCATCATTACAAAAATATACGGGCCAGACATTTTCGCAGTTCACCAGAGAATATGGTGGAATAAAATATTACATTCACCTTTTGACTCACAGATCTTTTGAAAAGAAATGGACACACTTAGCCTCCATTCATTCATAAATAGAATAAACGTATTTCTTTTAAAAAGTAAAGCATTACGGTATTCATTCTTTTATGCGGGTCTTATCTTTTATTTTCATTTTGCATTGTAGAGAGAATGGCATCTGGAATTACCGCGGTTAAATCAGAAAGTCGCTTCGGCCAATAAAATGAGGCTGAATGGGGATTTCACCTGAAAAAATGTTGTGAAGTTCGACTGTAACTTGGTTTTAAGTGTTCTGTATTTTAATATAATCGCTTTTCTTTTTCATGAATGGTGATTTGATTTGCCTGATGGTTACAAAGTTTCATAGTATAATGACCCAGTTTTTGGAATCTTAGGTTTTATGCACATAATCACATCTCTAGATCTTATTGGGGCTTTCTTGTACCAAAATTGTTGTTGTTCAAACCAAACACAAAATGAAAATCACAAAAAAATTGCAGTAGCGTTCACGTGATAGAAGGCAAACTTCAAAAAAATTGATTTTGTGTGAGAGACACAGAGAGAGCATCTTTCTTCTCTCTCATGTAACGACATGTGCCTAAACGTGACGCGTCCTTGAAATTTTACTCTCGATTCTCGTCTAATTATCGAATCGCCGGAGAAGTATCAATTCAATAAACAATTTGGTATAGAGAGATTGAATTTAGAAATTAACTTATTTGACCAAAACCTTCGACAGGAAAAAAAGCAAAAACGATACATTTAAGAAGTCATTGTACCCTTAAACGAAAATGTACTCAGTCGGTTTCAATTCCACAACTTCGGAAAAGTAAAGTCCTCCCTTTTTCTCCTAGACTTTTCACATTGAGATTACAATCATTTATTGGACATCTGTATCTGGATTCACAGCTTAAAGGCGGATCCCAAAAATTCGCCTAGGTCGAATTCACTTCGACTTTTAACCTCCACCATAAAAGTTACATTTTCTGCCTCCCATAACGGATACGCCCGCCGTACTGATCTAAGATTGCAAGAAAATGCGTTACATTCGAAGTAACACTGCTTAGCTCACAACAAACTAAACTGAATCATACAATTAAGACCATAGAGTTCGTTTTTGAGTGTTACGTTTTTGGTTAAGCCTTGAAATCAAAATCTTGGTAGTTGAAAGTCAAGCTCAGAACGCCTCTCATTTTTGCAATAACAGTGTTTAAAGGGATTTTTTTTTCAATCCAAGTTTGGCGTCGTTTGGGGAAGTTTTGACGGTTTGGAGTATCATTTTGCGTTCGTTTTATTTGTTTGTTCGTTCTTTTTAACGAATAAATTTAAAGGGAGGGTCAATTGTTGAGATGACAATAACGTAAAACTTTATCTATATTATGTCTAATAAAGGGAAGAATCATGTTATATATATTATACATATAATTTCAAACGTTACACTGCTGAGTGACCCACCCATAAACGTAGATATTACACCGAAATATATATCTTCACCCTATCACATATTCACGCATCATTAACACAATATAAGCAGCAGTCTATAAAGAAACAAAATAAAAGCCAGAACATTCGACCCTACTTCCAGCCATCGATCTCAAGTTCTAAGCGTTCAAATGAAATAAACTTGCAAAAATATATAAAGAAAAACTCGACCACAGAATAGATTGGTGCAGAAGGTCAGCTCCACGCAGCGACCGAAAACGCACGGACACGTAGATTTGACTTCACGTACATTCACGAGCATACAGTTCACCATAAGTGACGCAAAACTCAAAAGCATTTGTCTCATGAAATAAAAAAAAATTATTTCAAATTTTTATTGCGAAATGCAGCTGCTTTTAACCTCGATCTCGCCTGGTAGAAAGCGATGGATGAAGTCTACGGATGGAACGAATCCTCAAGCCCAGAAGACGCCTGTTTTGGCTTTTGCTTTGAAGAATCAGTAGAGAAGGAATACTAAAGAAGATAATAAATACATTCGTAACACTATAAAAATATCCATCGACACAAACTTCTGACTGTACAACGAGTGCAAGCGCACTCGCAGCTGTAAATCGTTTGAAGTGGCCATACCGTATAAGTCCCCGTCTATGTCTGCGTGCACTGTTTTCCTCCCGTTGTATGGAGCCAACCTTCTGTACCTATTCTGTGACTCGGTGAAGCAATAACTTAAACCGTACATAACTAAGCTTCGAGCCTTTCCGACCCATTTATATTTTCACGGATTTTTCTTGATTTCTAGACCTTTCTGTAGTCTACCTTAGACTGGGATTGTTTCACTTAGTTCGCACACTGGGTCATTATTTTTCGCCTAAGTATTTTATTTGCGTTAATATTCACATAAGTTAAATATTATTAGTCGAATGTAGATTTCGGTGAAGACAAAAATGTTAACTTAACATGACAATATCGATTCTTTAAAAAGGTAGGCGGTAATGACCAAGTATAGAGCCAGCTGAAATTTTGTAGCGAAATAAAAATGAAAATTCGCGTCTTTAACACGTATAACAATTTACATAACATAATCAATATATAATGTTCTCTCACAGAGAGGAGGCCTGTGTCCCAGCAGTGGGAACATTATAACAATTTATTCATATTTAAAAAGGAATCACATAAAAATAAGCTAATATTAAATATCATTGAAACAGTTGCAGAACAGGCAATTTGGCCTAAATGAAAAGAGAATACGAGAAAACCTAAAGTATGGATGGTATCAGCGGGATTGTCCGAAAGGGTTACCGCTACCCCGGAACATAAAGGGCAAAGGAAGGAACATGGGTGGGTTTTAGTCAGTAAGAGTCTGACACTCCCTTCCGCTCCACCCAGAGCGGGAGGGGTCATTTGATGATTTCCCATCCGGAAAAAAAAAAAAGTATGGATGGTAAATCTCTCATTTAAATAACAAATCTGAATAAGAAAATTCAGCAGGCTGCAGTTTGGGTGTGTGGTGATATTCTCAGTAGAATTTCCTATAAAAGTCGATTAACCTTTTGACTTTTTCCCAACCCCGAGATCAAACTCAGGACCCCACACTGCGCCCTCGCACTGGAAACCACTAGACCAACGAAGCAATAATGTATGGCTGTCTCCATGGCGATAATACTTCCACAACTTCTGGCAGTTTGAGTTATTAATGAGGCCTACCCAAATGTCCTTTCTTTGGTTTTGTTCGTCAAATCGTTGAGCTCCTTAAGTTTTGAGTTGATTTCTGACAAATGCGTGCACTGACTGGACAGGTCCTCTCAATCTGTGTAGTTCTTTCCTCAAAAGACCATCTCAGACATCGATCTACATGGTCTCCATATGATCTGACCAAGATTATGTCTGGACTTTAAAACAGACTGTGACCTCTGAGTTTGTTTCGGCTTTTCTTCTCCTAGTCATATAGGAAACGCCGACCTCATCTAGTTTTAAAATATGATTGACGTGTGTGTTTGTACAAACCTACTTACAAAATAAAATCATTTATCATTTACAAACAAACAGTTCCACAGCTAATTAAATCCCGTCAACGGCCCAGAGAGAGCTCAGATCAGTAGTTTCAACTCAAAACCTCTAAACCTGATTAAAGAAATCAAGGCGTTCGGCGCCGGCACGATTGAAAGGCTTCGCATGCGTCAACTTGCTAACTTTGTAAATGCAGCTGCACTTGCTCCTAACTCACTTAAGTTCACGACTGTTGGGCTGACGGCACCATGTTAACGGAAGTTTAGGTAACCGTTAATCGGTTAGAGATTTCTTGACAATGCTTATGAACTCGAAGGAATGTTAAATATAATATTACTAGCAGGCTTAGCTTAGATGCCCGCGACGTGAAATTTCTTGTTCCCCCGACCCACCCCATCGCATCGCATCGCCTGCCAGCGGTATTTAGTTTTCGCTTATCATTCTTTCTTAGTCTTTTTTTTTCTTTCCTCGACTCCTAAGAGTCATAGTGTGATGGCCTAAGCCTATAACCTTCCTCAAGACTTGGGCTATCAATTTCAAAAATATTTTTTCAAATCCGACTGGCAGTTCCAGAGATTAGCGCGTTCAAACAAATCAACAAACAAACAAACTCTTCAGCTTTATTAGTATAGATATAGATTACACTTCCAATATTGATGTAAATTATTACCAAAACAACAAATAAGTGTATAGGATTGAAGGTTATGATGAGGGGGTTTCCGATAAAAGGTCATCTTAGTGTTTAAGGCTTGCCTCCTAATCATGGCACTTCACAAATCTTGCAAAATGTGAGTGTATTGTGTACTGTACACTTCTACCTCTTTAAAGAATACATGTGTGTGTATTTATTGGCGGTGACATAAACACTTTCTGTGAACCTAAAATAAAATATCATATTGTAAGACATGCCTGGGCTATTGTGAAAACGACATATGTACAGTCACGAGCACCAATATATCACTTGGCAATTTTCAATTGCGATTTTTTCTTGAAATAACGAATGCAACGTTGAAATATGACACATTACATGAACCTATGGGTTCGAAAATGCTATATTCGTAAAAACATAAAATTTAATTCAAAAACAACGAAGTAAATCGCTTTTGAATAAAGCCGAATCCATACGTACTTTGTGACTGGACCTCGCAGTTTTCACAAAAACTGTTAGGTTACGTACGCACTGACAGGTGGCTTACTTAGCCACCTAGCTCTAGACCCCTAAGTAAGCTACCACTACTACTATGAAGATACTAGCGAAGGCGCCAAGCAGTGGGACAATATAGGTTGAGGAAAAAAAAATATTTAAACCTCCTCGGTGTAACCCACCTCTAGGTTAGTGATGCGCAGTCATTAGTCCCCCGCGTGAGGCGTCGAACTCCGCAACTCCTGGTAGTTGCAGTTGCGAGCGTTTTGATACGCGCCCTGTTGCAGTGTTACTCGCGAATTGATTTACTTAATTTACTTAGTTCACAATCAGGTGAACGAGGAAATAGATACTTGCATGTTATGGTTGAGGAATCCAGTACGTTTGTTTAATCTAGAAGTATTTCAGTTAAGGTATTGCTAAAACTACAGTGGTGGTGGCCCAGCGGTATGGGCCCCGACTTACAGTTGTAGGTCTTGAGTTCGAACCCAGCCAGGCACTTAATTTTATGTATTTATTTTCATCACCACTGCTCTCAAAACGGTGAAGGAAAACATCGTGATGAAACCTGTCCTAGAACCAAAAACCGAAGAAATGTGACATGCAGACCCGCGTTGTGAATTATGACTCACTCCCTCTCACAGAGGGGAGACCGGAGGTGTCCCAGCAGTGGGAGCATTATGGCTGTGTGTAGTATTGCTAAAACAGATAATTAATGGTCTAGGCATTATATTATTATTGGCCATGAGGACCCAGTGGCTATGACCAGGCAAGTACTAATGTGACGTTTTCAATTGGTATGTACATACTTTCTGAGTTTATCTTGAACCTCACTGATATCGGTGAAAAAATATCACGAGGAAACCTGGACTTATCCTACTCCTACTAATATATTATATTATTTTACTATATTATTATTATATATAATATATTATATTATGTATAATTATAAACGTGAATGTTTGTATGTATGGATGTTTGTTACTCTTTCACGCAAAAACTACTGAACGGATTTGGGTGAAATTAGGCACACAAATAGTTTATAACCAGGATAAACACATAGGATAAGAGTTAATAAATAAGTTTGAAATCACCAACCCGTCTTCAACGAGCGAAAAATGAAAAAACATATAAAAACTATGATGTTTTTGTTTTATGATGATATTAAATAGAACAAAACGCTAAGTAACTAAGAGTACTCAAGCGACTCGGACCGCTATCAAATTGGGACCATGGTCCCACTCGCCCAATAGCGCTTTTGAATCGGTCCACTGGGACCACAAGCCATGTGAAGTCAATTATACTGTCGCCAATGAAATCAAAAAACCATACACAATTTAAAACCGACTGTGGCAGTGCCCAGAAGGAGAGTAATATCATTGGTAAGTCCTACTAATAATATTAATGCGAAAGTTTGTAAGGATGGATGGATGGATGTTTGTTACTCTTTCGCGCAAAAAGTACTGAACGGATTTGGATGAAATTTGGCACACATATAGCTTATAACCAGGAATGTAATGGTAATATCGGGGTAAAAAGTACCCTATATGGTAACATAGGATACTTATTATCCCGAATCAAAACGGAACGGACGGGGTCCTTGGAATCGAAACATATGCGGGTGAAACCGCGGGGCGCAGCTAGTATTAAATAAGAAAAAAAACTATTCGCTCGTGTTTTACAAATCTAATCGTTGGCTAAACTGGAATCTGATCAAGCTAGGCAGATGTTAATTTTGTAGGCAAATTCTGTGAGTCCGTTCATTGGAGCACGTTTAATACAACGGTTAATCCGCATAATATCAGATAATCTTCTATATAATGGAACTACGCTCGCGACGGCTCCGCTAAGCCCCTTGTAATTGTACCTCAATATGCATGCAGTTTGAATTTCACAGTTCTTGCTGCAGTGATTTAGTGGGTACTGGAGAGAGGATCAGTCTTTAGAGTCTTTTGTGCTTTAGTGTAAAAACCAGCCGATGGATTCTATAAAAATTTCACAGCTTACTTCAAGCTCACTTCAACTTAAGTTTTAAGTTGAAGTGAGCTTGAAGTAAGCTGTCAATTAATAAATAATAAAATAAATATGCTTTATGTCCTAAAAACAGTACTTTGATTACATTACAGTTAAGTGCTATGATAAAACAAAAGTGCACCTGAACCTGTATTTTGACTAACAGCACCAATCCCCTCGATTTACATTAGATTAGAGTTCTTAAATGCTTGCATTTTACAAAACAAAGAAATAATAATAGTCTAAGGTTGTATTAATGGTCTACAATTGTGTCAATGGAATGACAGCTCACTTCAAGCTCACTTCGCCTAAGTTTTCGTAGTGTGATTTTACAGAATAGACCACCTGGATAAGATAGGCTGATTAAGGTGTGATTGTTTTATGATAAACTAGCGACCCGCCCCAACTCCGCACGTTTTTTATGACTTGACGAAACATCGAGACTTCTTTATTAAATTTAAGTTTAATATGAATGTAGTGCAATGTTCGCACATAAGCTTCCCGGGATAAGTTCTCTAAATCATGGTGAAAACCGCATCAAAATCCACTGAGTAATTTAAAATAACTAAGCGGTAAGTGGACACACAGACAGACATGAAAAGCGATTTTATTACAGGCTTTTTATTTTAAATTTATTTAAGTATAGATTAGTGATTCGAGCTTAGAAACTCTTTCCTAAAGCTAATGCAACCATGTAAATCTTACAATATCATCATAAATCATCAGTCAATAATATTACTCTTACTCTCCTAAATACATACTCACTAAATGAATATATGTGTAATATTTGTTTAGTTTTTAGAGGTATGAGAAACAGGGTGTAAAGATCACTCATCCTCCGTAGAAAAGGGAGGATCCTCCGACCAGACGGGTGTTGTGTCTGGCGGGCAATTGCCCAACAATTGTGTTGGTAATGTTGGGAAATTGTATCTTATGCTAATTGCGCGGTAAACTCTGCTTGCGAGATGCAGGATTTGCGTGACGTCCTATCCAAGCTATGCTGGAAGAGATTTCTTATGAAATAAGCGTCACCCCTGTACCTACTTTTCTGTTCTATTTTTTTTTCTTGTCTCTATATATGTGTGTACATAAATGGTTAAATAAATAAATATGCGTATGACAACGGAAACCGAAGACAGTTTGATGTCTTAGAGACACAGAGGAAAGAATGGTCACCTACTCGCGGACAGTGGCAACCCCAGCTTAGCCATAAAGATAAATAAAAAAACCGTAAATACTCGTAATAAGCCCTCTCTCAAAAAATTAACATAAAACATAATATATATTTTTCCAACGCTTCCGATGGTACCTTTATTCAAATTTTCGACGATAATATGCAAAATTGGGTCGCCATTGAAACATTGCTTTTAATATTCTGGTGATTTTGGCTGTCAGCTTTTTATCGTTCCCTTTTTAGTATACTAGAGTGACACGGGGACGACACAGCTTACAAGATCACATAAAACGACCTGTATCTATAAGTACCTAGTCATTCCTTTTACCCCTTCCAACCATGCTAGATACGTTTTTTGTTATTATTATGGGATGGACCTGCAGTTAAAAGACCACGATCTCGCATGACGGAAAGAAAGAAAATAAGATGAAAGAACGCACAGGAAATCCAAACAATAAAAAAGAACATTAATTGTAGCAAAATCATGAGAGACAATAAAAAATAAAATAAAAAAAGAACATTCAAAGTTTGAAAGCGATGGATGAGGTGTACGATGGAACGAGCGTGGCTAGGAGAGGCCTGTTCAATCTAAACAACCAAAAGTAAACCAAGTGAGCCGACTAAGTAAACCAACGTAGTTTCGAATCTATAAAATTTCGATCGATAGCTTGACGACCTTAATAAATAGACTCGGCTGCTAGACTTTCCGACTAATTAATTTAATACGCAGAGCAGGTGGTGGCCCAGTGGCAACGGCCACGACTTACGAGTTGTATGTCGTGGGTTCGGACCCAGACTGGCGCTATACTTTGTGTAAATTATTTCATCACCACTGCTCTCAAAACGGTGAAGGAAAACATCGTTTCAATTCGAAGAGACGTGACGTCTACCAACCCGCACTGGGCCCGCGTGGTGTATTACGGCCCACTCCCTCTCACAGAGAGGAGGCCTGTGTCCCAGCAGTGGGAACATTATAGGCTGATTATGCTAATTTAATACGCATAATTACAAAACTGCAATAGACATAATTAGGCACAAGTGTAGTATGGTAAAAGTGCTAACTTATCCATTGATTTAAGAAGCTTATAGAAAAATAATTCTATTCTGTGAAGGAGTATTTAGACTTTAAAAGTTCGCACTGACGTGTTACTATTATAAATTGACAAATACTTGACATTTAAATTTTATAACTATGATTTATGTACAGACGCCAGCAGGTCAAGCTACCCGAAACTGTCAAATTTTCCCAATCAACCTTGAACCCTAATGATTTGGCGGTAAAGTTGAAAATCTATTAAAGGAATTTGACATATTGTAGTAACTTGATGTACTGGCGTCCGTACCAATGTTATTAGCTTCATTTATTTAATTCATGTAATCGATAATTTTGCATGCTAGTTCTAGCGAATTGTTTTTAGAAACTGTTAAAAAAAACCCGACCATCTGTAATATACTACAATTCTTGCAAATAAATTTCATTTCATTTCAAGCAATAGTCCTCCAGACCGAAGTTTGGCTATGGCAGTTAATCATAACGGAGAATAGCCATCTACGAGGGAGATATTATATTGCACAAATATGTGAGCAGACACAGGTGCACTCACTCTTCCCTCACTGTCATAGTCCGATGCGACGGCAATCCGTCATGACCGGAGAGAGAACAGGCGCAGGACCAACGGCTAAACGTGCTTTCGGAGTCACGGGGTTATCACATCGCCAAATTCCAAACTCCGGGCTGTTACTAAGAAATTCCTAATGGAAAAACCCAATAACACTTTGGGAGTCGAACCCAGGACCCCACACTCCGCAGTCGCGCTTTCGACCACGATAACAACGTGGCAGTTAACGGGGTAGAAGTACTAAGTACTTTGACTACATTAAAAACATTATACCTCTCTAAACATTTCATTGGTAATGGTCATCATCATCTGCCTAGCCTTTTCCCAACTATGTTGGGGTCGGCTTCCAGTCTAACCAGATGCAGCTGAATACCAGTATTTTACATGGAGCCTATCTGACCTCCACAACCCAGTTACTGGGTAATACGATACCCCTTGGTAAGACTGGTGGTCAGACTTTTAGGCTTCTGACTACCCGTAACAACTGTCAAAGATCTACGAATGACAGCCGGGACCAACGGCTTAACATTCTTTCCGAGGCACAGAGGGGTCTTGGTATGTGAAGATGGTCACCCATCCACGGACCAACCGCGGCAAGCGTAGCTTAACCTGATCGATCGACCCGTGCGGCTGTTATTACTTAGCCACAAGCCCCTCCTTCATTGGTAATGGTATTTAATCATTAACAAACGATAGTCGAATTTGGCACGTTGCATTATTAGTTGAAGTTAGAGTTAGAGCTGCCACACACAGGATATTGCACAGGTTTAGTTCACTGTTAGTTTTGAATTGACGTCCATGTGTTAACTTTAGGTTACGTTTCACTAGAGTTAAACCATGTGGAAGAATGTATTATATAATGAATTAAAAAGAATGTTGGGTCTGGACGTCAGGAGGCCCAAGAAGAATATTGGGTCTGGACGTCATGAGGCCCATGAAGAATCTTAGGTCTGGACGCCATGAGGCCCAAGAAGAATCTGGGTCTGGACGTCAGGAGGCCCAAGAAGAATCTTGGGTCTGAACGTCAGGAGGCCCAAGATATAAGATAGTAAAAAGATAGTAGTAGTATATCCCCTTTAAAAAGGCAGGACACACATGATTTTGTAAGATACTGTAACAAAACCCAACGAACGCGTTCACAAATAAAGAAAAAAAAAACTAAAACATTACTTTGACCTACAAGCCTAATTCGTCCCTTGTCCGTCTGTAACAAATAAAAAAGTTACGATTAACCTCGAAAGGTAATCACAACGCAGAAATACAACTAAGAATAACATTTACAAGATTTTAACAAAAAGAAACTCAGCGTATCATTAGCAATTCATCAGACATTTCAGTTTCCGAGTGCCAAGAAAACGGGAACCCATTAGGGTGAGGTGGCTGTGACAGCGGGGAATTGCCTGTGGCATTAAGTTCGCCTATGTACGAGTATATTTGTGTGTAGTGTTTTTTTTTTTTGTTTAAGCTGTAGTGTCCCACTGCTGGGCAAAGGCCTTTCAGGAACTCCTTTCCCGCGCCACCTCGAACCAACCCTCGTGGTACGCGTCCAGATCATCTCACCACTGCTTTCTGGGCCGACCTCGGTGGCGCCGTCCATCTTCAAGCAGCCATTGTGTGGAAACTTTTGCCCAGTGGTCATCCTGCATGCGGCTGATGTGACCCGCCCAATCCCACTTGAGCCTGGCAGCCTTCTTGCCTACGTCGCAACATGTTGTTCCGAATTTTGTCCTGTCTTTTCAGGCGGAACTTTTGCGACTCGGTGAGCGACCAGGTCTGAGCACCATAGGTTAGGATGGGCAGGATACACATTTCGATAACTTTGCGCTTCAGGGAGATTGGCAGATCACCCTTCATTAGCGTCTTCATGGACCAGTAGCTTATCCAGGCGTTTTCAAATAAATAAATACATTAAAAAATGTTATCATTATCTCATTATTTGGAGGGGGGGGGGGGGGGGGCTGGTAATCTGTGTGACAGGTTTTTCCTAGTGCAGATACCAGTCTCCCACAAAAGATTTATCAGATTTAGTGTCTTCATATTTTAAGGCGCGTTAGTGGAAGAGAACTAAATGTTAATTTATTATTATTTATTTATTTTCTGTAATTTTTTTTTATCCACTTTTCCGATCCTAGGCATTCTGCCGATCACGTTTGTAAAAATCTCGCAGTGAAAACTGAAGTGAAGTGAACTTGAAGTGAGTTAAGTGTCAATGCCTAACATCAGCAAATCTTTTCTGTAAAAATCTCACCCTCTCAACTTAGGTCCCAAGCATCAGAGAGTTTTCTTTTTACTAGCCTCGCTGTCTCACTCCTGGGCAAAGGCCTCCTTCAACTCCTTTTATTTTTAGCGAGCGCGCGCGTCCTTAATCCAGCTCGTCCCGACATTTCCTACGTGGTCTGCCGTGACCAGTGCTTTGCTGTTTGGGCCCACAGTTTGTCAGCGGCAGATATGTCCTGCCTAGTCCCATTCAAGTTTTGAGCCACGTCAGCTTTCTTTGTTCTGGAGAGCGAGTTTTTTTATACGACATAAAAAGAAAACTGCTAAAGTCATGTACACAGCAGAATCATGACATGATTTACAATGCGCCAAATCCCTAGAGAAATCAGAATTTTATAACGTCCTTACGTCTGAACTTACAAATCACTCACGCATCGAAGCTGTCATAGTATATTGGCGGAAAAACTGACTCATATTGACACGTAGAGAACATGAGAGACCTACCATATTGTAGGCTCATTTTAGAATTATCTTTTACAGATTAATATTATAATCATCATTAGCCTACAGCAGTCCACTGCTAAACCCTCTCCAACTGCTCGCTATTCTACTCGATTCTCGTCAACTCTTATCCAGCTGCTACCAGCCATCCTGCTCCACCTATCCTGAGAGCGTCTTACTTTATGTTCGCCGATTCGTTGTCTCCACTCAAGACTCGTCTACCAACACAGACCCCTTTATCTCTCATTAGCCCTCACATTTCTTACAGAGCTCTCATTTTCCTTAGTTATTGGACTCGATTCAACAATAAATAGTTTCATTGCAACCCGCCGGCACTCGAACCTAATCCAATATTTCTAAATGAATACGCAATACAAGAAAGATAAAAAAGAAACGAGAATAGCCAACGCTCATTAACAATTCTCATTGTTTCCTTGATATAAAAGAAAAATAATTAATTTACTTGGCCTAGAAACAAACAATAAAGCAGACAATGATTTTGCCTTTTCTTTAAGATTTTCGTTTTATTAAAAATAGGCTTAAGATGGTATTTGGCAGCCGACACCGTATTTTTTCTTGTTTAATAATATTGGTTGATCTTTGTAATTCCCACGACTTTTATGATTAAGGATAAACTTAATTCTTTTCGGCTTTTGAAGTAAAGAGGATTATAATTTTCGTTTCAAACAATCGTATTTTTTTGTCCTAAGCTACTTCTGGCAAGTTTAATCTTTGATAATTGTTCAAGTATTTGCTAGTGCAGTAGTTTTGTGCGTGAAGATGAGTAGAACCAGCACAGAACACACACGCACACACACACACGTTTCAGACTTCGCCATTGTCTCGGACGTTACCGAGAGCTCCCGCGCTTACACATACATTCACTGTGTTTGTACACTTTGTAACCACGAGTAAAGCGCGCGTCGCGTCGTGAGATAAAAATACTATAATATATCTGACTTAACGCTTTGAGGGACACTAAACGCTCATAGGGAGGCCTTTGCCCAGTAGTGGGACATTAATCATCATCATCATCTACCTAGCCTTTTCCCAATTATGTTGGGGTCGGCTAGGGGGACATTAATGGCTAATAAAAAAAAAACAGTCATAGGCCTAACAACAGTAATAAGTTAAGGTGCAAGAAAACTATGAGGAAAATTAGACATGAGTATGAAATCGCCAACATAAGTGGTTGTAGTAATCGTCGAAATATGTCTATGAAATAATAATTACAGACATAATTATTATTTCTGTAAAACATCGTCAGGAAACCGGCATGTGACATCTACCAACTGTGGTGCCAATGTTGGTGGATTACGGCCCACTCCCTCTCATCTATAGGAGGGCTCTGTCCCAACAGTGGGAACGTTATGGGCAGATTATGTTATATACATTATTTCTTGTCTTCATTACCAACACATTTACAGACACAATACCAACTAATTTTAATTAAAAACTCATTAAAGAAATAATCAATTAACGTAATCAACCTTTTCCTAACTTCAAAACTAAATAACTTAATACTAAATAACTTTAAACGTTGGATTTGTTTTCTCTTTATAACATTTTTTCCTTAAAAAATTCGCGTTAAATAGGATTCGTAATAGAAAAAGTTTTTGTTGCGTTCCGCGGAGCGCCCCGGTTTGATTTATGAAAAATTTCGCTACACGATAAAACGAGATTCCCTAAAGACATTTTCAATATTAAAAGATTTATTAAATGCAATTTGTTTGATTATGATGCTCGTAACATAATCTACCTATATTATATCTATAGTACATTAAATCAAGATTTTAAAATAATTAAGTAGGTAACATGAATGATTATAGAATCAGTTAGATTTTGACAATATCCCCTTTATTCATAAACGTTGCTTTAAGTTAAGTAGAGTGATTAGCGGCTGTTTTACCATATATTTTTGACGTTAAAACGTCAGTTACCTTTGTTATAAATAAACCCCGTGAATCCGTAGATCAGAAGTATATTGTTGCGATGCTAGTGCCTGCTAGACCAGTGCTGGCACAGTGGTAACGACCCCGACTTACGAGTTCTAGGTCGTACGTTCGACCCCAGGTAGGCGCTTTACTTTATTTATTTATTTATCCTCACACTGGAACGTCATACAGCAATTACACCAATGGAGCAAAAATAATTTCATGTGCTGCGACTTTGTGTAAATAATTTCATCACCACTGCTCTCGACACGGCGAAGAAAATCTTCGTGAGAAAACCGGCATGTCCTAGAACCAAAAATTCGAAGACATGTGACATCCATCAACCTGCACTAGGCTCGCGTGATAAATTACGGCCCACTCCCTTTTATTTTTTCAGGTTCCTGTTAAAATCCGAACTTTTAGAATTCATAAAAACTCTTTCATCCCTTTACTAACACTGACCTATCGACCGGTTTTTCCGACCGGATTAAAGTGTTCCGATAGTGATCCGTAAACATTGCCGTTCGTTTTTTACCGGATGGCCGGACAAACTGCGATGTATTTTCGAGCCATAGCCTACGGCGTTTGGATGCGCCGGATGGCAGCCGTATGGAGGACATAGAAAACAAAGGATTATGCTAGGTCAAACGTACCAACTGTGGAAATAAAAATAACCTACATTTTCCACTAAAAATGTTATGATAAAGATTTTTTTTATATTACTTAAGTATCTGTTACGGTGCACGAGCAGTAGTGGCCCATTGGTAACACCCGCGACTTACGAGTTGTAGGTCGTGGGTTAGAACCGAAGCAGGCACATTACTCTGTGTAAATAAATTCATCACTACTGCTCTCAAAACGTTGAAGGAGAATATCGTGAGGAAACCGCCATGTCCTGGAACCAAAATAAATTCGAAGACATGTGACATCCACCAACTGGGCCCGCGTGGTGGATTACGGCCCACTCCTTCTCGAAGAGATGAGTCTGCGTCCCAGCAGTGGGAATATTTTAATCTGATTATGATATGTGTTACGGTCAGCGACAAATCTCGATTACATAC
Organism: Apamea monoglypha; assembly: GCA_911387795.2. Classification (NCBI taxonomy): domain Eukaryota; kingdom Metazoa; phylum Arthropoda; class Insecta; order Lepidoptera; family Noctuidae; genus Apamea; species Apamea monoglypha. Next base: position 18,108,789 of record OU426925.1, read on the forward strand.
ATACATAATCAGCCTATAATGTTCCCACTGCTGGGACACAGACCTCCTCTCGGTCATCTTTTACACAAAATTCCTTGATAGATTCCATTCATTTATTAACTGAAACAGTCAATATGTACTTTATAATTTTACATCTGCTCTGATTTTACTTTCATATCTCTATAAATTAAGCTACATAATTAACGACTATTTTTGCTGAACGTACTCTTTGATTTAAATAGTAAAACCAGCTTCAGCCAGCATGAATTTTTCCCAGTTTCAGACACAAGGTCTCTAAGAACAAACGTCTTTTCTGGTCTTACTCGTACTCATATAAACATCTGAGGATCTAGACAAATGGTAATCGTATCTACAATAACTTTCAACAGGATTGGCACAAGCTCGTCAGCAGCTTATGTCAATCCAATACATTGTTTACTTTTCCATTATCATTATAGCTGATAGAGTGTCACTTTTTCTGGGCCCACTGACCCTTATTATAGGCTCACCAACAAAAATCAACGAATATAGAATACAGATCAGAGGAGCAATTCTCGTAATTTTAAGAACGTTTAGTCTGATCTCAGTCTCAATCTGTCAAAAATACTTCATATTTTACTACATTTTTGACAAGTTTTTGACATTGATTGTCGCTGAGATGAGACGGCGACTAGATTTTTAATTACGGGAATTGGCTTTCTAATAAAAAAAGAAACATCATGCTACATGCTACTGTTCAAAAGTGCAACAAAATTATATATTTGCGAATGGCATATAAGTCCTTCTGTTTTCACCACCAAACCAAGCGGGTCACTTAAACCATTAACAGGACATTCTCCCGCTTCTCATTAAACAATCATTACTCTACTCCGGTCGCGATTTTACGTGTAATCCGGTAATTTAGTCGCTCGGTGTCCCAACAACGGCAGATTTACGTCCTACTTCAAATTAATGGAAACTGGGACTTTATGACATTTTTTTGTGAAATAAGTTTTTTATTTATTTATTCATCAACAAATTTACAACTGTCGAACAGTGGTTTTAACAATAACAATAATTGTAACACAAAATTAAGTAATCATTGCAAAGCCCGAAAGAGAGAAAAAAGAATTACATTCCACATTGGTCACAACATTATTAGTCTTAATATTAATTATAATAATTTAACTTAATATTAAATTTATTTCAATAAAATTAATTACGATGCAATGTCATGATAGAATGCTTACATACTTAAATCATTTAAAGTCATTAAAATATAATCACATATTAGTTCGAACTATTTTTATCTTTGAGAAACTCTTCTATGCTGTAATAACATTTCTTCAATAACAATGACTTTAATTTTCTCCTGAATGCGTTTGGATTCATAGAGTTTTTAAATTGTACAGGCAATTTATTGTACATATTTACTGATTGCACTCTTGAGGCATGTTTAACGACATTAAGGTTAGGCTGTATGAAATTATTTAGTTTTTCCTCGCATTTTTATTCTGATAAGTCTCTGTTCTTCTATCTCAAACTTATGGATATTTTTTAATAAAATGACAAAGCAGGACCAGAATATAGAGGCATGGATGGTACTGTGAGAATGTTTCTTAAAATGATCTCTACAAGACTCAATTTGCCGCGTTAATATTGTATTGGTAGCTGCTGCCCCAGAACTTTATGCTATATCTAAGTCTAGACTCTATGAGTGCAAAATATACCATTCTGAGGTGAGCAGTGGTTACTAGTTGACTAGTGACGATGTAATGTACTTATTATTCTTATTGTTTCTTTTTTTTTTTTTAAACGTTGCCCCACACAAGAGTAATTCCTAAATTACTCCTGTATCGTGGGTGCGTTTACAAACATTTAAACTCACTTATACAAACAACCAGACCCAGATGTACTGTCAGTTTAATGAAGTTCAGTAATGGTAGCCCAGAGGACTTTTGAGCAATCATATGCGGGGTGAAAGCTGAATAGGTGCGGCGTGATGTGAGAACACCGAAAATATATATGAAAAGTTTCAGGTAGGAGCCACGTGGTCAAAATGGGTAAAAATTATAGTGATCGTCGGAGCAATGGCTCCGACGATCACTATAATTTTTACCCAATCCAGACCTAATCAATGGATTATGATATTATCGTGTGCGGCCTAACCCATAATGACGTAAATAGGCAAAACTGTTAAAATTGTATGTTTTCCCTAAAGCTGCCGACTTTGAAAACTCAGAATTGGACTTTATTTTAAAGGTTTCAGGTTCAGGAAAGGTCCTGATAGTGAATCTATAAATATCTGACGGATGAATATTGGTAAATATTAATATTAATATTCCTTTTGGCAAATATGACTCATTTTAACTGATTCACAAAAGCACCCAAAACTTGTAACAAACAACCACACGAGTTGCTCTGTTTGCTATTTGAATTTGAAGCTGACCTTTTTGTGAAGTTTTGTCGGTATTCAGAAATTTGAAAATATCAAACACATAATGATAAAAAGCTAAAAATGGTGTAATTAGATAATTATTTTGTTAGTTTACTTTTTGCCAGTAGGTAATTTTTTTGATAGTAACCAATTAATTTTGTGGTTTATCTATACAATAAAATACTCCTTAGTCCACTTACACTTCCTAAGAATTTACTCATAAGCGAAGAATTTTATATCGCGCCTAAAATGTTACTTGAAATACGGCAAATCACGATATACAAAAGCCTAAAACAATCCTGGTAAGTGTTTTCCTGATACATATAGGTAGTTTACTAAAGGTTTTTAGGTTAATTCTACTTGAAGCTCTGTTACTACTAAGCTTTAAATCCCTGTTACATTTTCATGTAGCCGTAACAAGTAATATCCTAAGATTCAACCTCATTCTTTAAACAATTTTGATAAAGAGAACTTTTATGTAAAGCATCTCCTACGGCGTAGCGCATGTGCTACGCGCTACGGCGTAGTCGATGAAGCTAGTCACAGCTCATCAATATTAATTTATAATGAGCTTACACATTGAAACAACAGTAGGCTGCTTTTTGGTACATAGATATTATTTATAACACCGCCATAAAATTTTTCTCGTATACGACTATCAATCTGCCTAACCATTTCCCAACAATGTTGGGGTCAGCTTCCAGTCTAACCAGACGCAGCTGAATACCAGTATTTTACATGGAGACTGCCTTTCAGACCTTCACAACCCAGTAACTGGGTAACACGATACCCCTTGGTAAGACTGGTGGTCAGACTTTTAGGCTTCTGACTACCCGTAACAACTGTCAAAGATCTACGAATGACAGCCGGGACCAACGGCTTGACGTGCTTTCCGAGGCACGGAGGGATCTCGATATGTAATGGATGGTCACCCATCGACGATCCAACCGCGGCAAGTGTAGCTTAACTTTCGATCGACCCGAGCGGCTGTTATTATTATATCTCGTATACGACTGTGGACATAATTGTTCGAGAGAATGTAGCTTTTTACTTTTTGTGACACAATGTGTTTTACTTTGTACCACATTCATTTGGTTTAACAAAATACAAGTAAAGAAAAACTGCAGAACGTCTGCAAGTTCCAGCATGTTTTGACCAAGTCAATTTGTCTTATGGCTTCTGGCGTCTTAACCAAAGTTGAATAAAAAAATATACCGGTAGAAAAAAACCTGCATCACGTCTGAAAGGACCGACCCTAGACCGTGTCAATTAAATGGCACAAGACACATACGTTTGCCCAAAATTCGGTCACACCATGAAATTGGTGACGTCACGCTAAGCGAACGTGCGTGTCTCTTTAACATGAATGAATGAACTCAAGGCATCTTAAAGTCGCTCCCTTAACGAGCCACGTCACTTACCGCCGTCTCTTAGGACCAACAGCTGATTGTGTCACGCCATGGGGGAAGGGGGTAGGGGTATAAACAGCCTTCTTTATTATCTGGAGTAAAGAGGTTATGGGTTTCCCGTATCTGGTAATAAAGGTGATTTTAATGGTAGTAGAAATGACGTGAACAACGTGAAGAAGGATTTTAATGGTTTCAATTGAAGACACGCTTAGTAAAACGTGCATGATCAATACTTGTTTGTATAAAAGGCTGAAATAGGAAAATGATAGCATAATCATAATCAGCCTTTAATGTCCCACTGCTGGGGCACAGGCTTCCTCTCGGTGAGAGGGAGTGAACCGTAATCGTACACGCGGGCCCAGTGCGGGTTATCACCCTGCAGGGTGTAACCTTCCGTGGTCCACTTGGAAGTCTCTGAACCGTCTCCGGACGTAAGTCTAACCTGGTAACGTGGGGCTTGATGGAGCGGCAGTAGGGTGTGATTGTGGAACTATGTAATAAACCATGATCCACCTCCTATCCTTCCATAAAACAACATAAAAACAACAACAACTAAACAACAACAACAACAACAACACAAACAACAATAACAACATACAACAACATAAACAACACACAAACACACAACACATACAACACAACATATTTAAACAACTGGGCAGGATTGCTGATGATTCTGTCCTAAAGATGATTTACTTTTCCCTTTGTCAATCCATTCTCAATTACTGCATAGTAGCGTGGGGCGGTGCGGGCAAGACCTCGCTAATTAAAGTAGAACGAGCTCAACGCGCTCTACTAAAAGTTGCCCATAGACGACCGTACCGGTACCCCACGAATAAACTCTATACTGAAGTGGGAGTACTAAGGGTCAGACAGCTTTACATACTGTCTGTCACCTTACGATTTCATAAAACTGCCTTGAGCACTTGTGTCATCTCAAGTCGAAGGGTAAATTGGGATAAAATCCGATGTTGTAAAACCATCGGTAGAAGGTCTTACGGTTTAATGGGACCTCACATATATACAAAACTCAATAATCTACACAGAATACTAAAACTAACACAAAAAAAATGCAGAGTGTCGGTAACAAATTGGCTTCTAACTGGACTACGATATGACAGAAAGTCTCGTAGTATAAGTAAAACTCACACCGACTGACAATTCACAAATACCTACATAAGTGCACTCGCCTACACACGTACTTATAGCATACAGTCACTCTATTAGAACACTAACACATCTGACACAAATTACACCACCATGTATACATAACTACTTATATGCCTATTTTAAGTTTTAAGTTTAAAATTGTATCATATTACATAAACTTGTTAACGGAACGAAGGACCCTGGATCTCACAACACAGGGAATCCTAGTGTGAGGTCTAGGAATTTAATCCACTCGAATGTAAACTTAGCTAAATAAATTTATTATTATTTCGTTTTAATTAGTTTATTATGATAAGAAGTTTGTTTGTTCTCTATATTATTATGTACGAATATTAATTTATATTATTTAGAATAATTTAACAAAAATTTAAAAAATATTAATGTTATACGTATTTTCAGAGTTGATTTTGCATGCGAAGAAAACTAGTAAAAGTTTTAATTATAAAATATTTGAATTTATTTATTTTTTACTACATATGCAAAAAAAATCTTGTATAATAAATAATTATTAAAATTTAGATAACTTCTTAAATTTCATGACAATTACTCGATAAAATCTGGGTTATGATGACCCGGTGTCATCGTCGGCGTAATTATAATATTTTCACGTCATTTGCCCCGGGTTAACTTGTAAAATCATGTACCAAAATAACGCCGATAGAAATAAGAAAAAAATATAAAACATAATATTCCTTTGGCAAAAGGAATCCTGGCGCGTGGAGCGATACAGATAATTCTCAACAAGGAAAGGCTATTCCTTTGGGACTAAGACCCTTAAAATGCTGCTTATTTACGCTGCCTCTCATTGAGATAACTTTTATTTATCTTTACGTAGTATTTTCCTCACGGGAAGGGCAAAAGTCTAAATTATGTAAAGGCTTTGAATCAGCAGGAGCCATCTCAATGTATTGTTGAACTTTTATCATGGATATTTTAACATGTTTGCACTCTGAGAACTAATGCGAGAAATTAAAACTTGTCGTTTTGTTTACATTCTACAGACCATTGCAACGTTTGTAAATTAGTAGAATTAGCTCCCAGGGACTTGTGAGTTGTATATACCACTGGAAGTGCAATGCACTGTTCGAAATTTACGAGTAACTCGTAAGTCCTGAGGATACCATTTTTTTTGGGGCAGTCTATGATTTAATTCTTCACTAGGTTCTGCTCGCGACTTCGTCCGTGTGAGATCTCTTGTTCCCCCGACCTACCGCATCTCATCGCATCGCCTGCCTGCACTATTGTTTCGATTTCGCCAAGCATTCTTTCTGACTTTTATTTGTTTTTGATCGGCTCCTAAGGGTCCCGGTCTGATGTTAAATGGCCTATAAAATAGTTATTAATTTGGTTCAGCTGTTGGTTCTCCTACTTACAAATAATTAAATAAATGACTTTCCTCTAGAATTGGGCTATTATATGCAAAAGGATTTTTCGAATCCGATTGGTAGTTCCAGAAATTAGCGCCTTCAAACAAACAAACAAACGAACAAACTCTTCATAGTATTCGCCCGCCTTACGCGTCATGCGCGCGTGAATTGAACCGACCCGAACGTTATGATACCTATTTTGTTGCGAAATTATTTTAAAATTATATCTCCTAAGATGTTGACTGAAATCAAATGATGTTAAATGCAATTTTGTTCACAATTAAATTGTGATGAATAACGTATTTATTTGGATAAGGATTAATATCATGTTAATAAAACACCTTCGCAAATAAAACATTAATTTCGAACAAATTTGATTACCATAAAAAAGGTTATGATGAGTCAATCTTAAAAGATAGACATGCTGTCGCGTACTTTTTTTTTGAAATTTTAAAGAGGAACAATTCCATCATACATGATTTTTGCGTAACTCAAACCGTTTACGCAGCGCACGCAAATCACGCAATTTCTCAAAAAAGAATTATATTTCCCATTTTGCAACATTTTCCATTGATGCTCCGCTCCTATTAGTTGCAGCATGATGTTACGAGTATATAAAGCCTTCCTCGATAAATGGACTAACCAACACAAAAATATTTTTCCAATTCGAATCAGTAGTTCCTGAGATTAGCGCGTTCAACCAAACAAACAAACAAACTCTTCAGCTTTATAATATTAGTTTAGATAAAAATATGACGCCCAAATGAGTGCCCTGTCCGCAATGTTGTCTTGTCCTCACTGCCCTGGATCTTCACGTGCATTTAGCTCGCATGGGCTCAAGGTCCATATAGGCCGTATGCACAGGAATGCGCGTCAGCCGGTCGTCGCTCCTCGGACGTCCTCTACTGTCACCGATTCCCAGCTAGTGAGCCAGGTGCCGCCGGTTTCGCGCCCTTGCCCCTTGGAGAGGCTTTCAGCCTTGAAGGTGAGTACGCCTGTTCTTAGGCACGTTCCTAAGGGTGCTCGGAACCAGGCGGCAGGCAAGCTGTGCGACATTATTGATAAGTGCATTAGCTGTAACGGTGTGGGGGACTGGGGCGCGCTTCTCACTTTTGCGTTTGGCGGGCTGAGGGTTCCTTCAAGGGACGCGCCTGGAAACATGACTGCAAAAGTAAGGGCAAATGTCGAGTCGGTTGGTTCTGACCAGTTTGTTGATGAGTCAGATTGTGTGGCGGGGGTTACTAAGTCGCGTGGGATTCGAAAAGCCATCGAGTCTAAGGTGTTCGAGGGAGACCTCCGAGGAGCGGTTCGGTTGCTGGTCTCGGACGACTCGTTCGCGCAACACGACCCTGACACGCTAAGCGCCCTTACGGTCAAGCACCCAAGCCCTTCGCGTCCGCTTAATTTTCCATCGGCGCCAGACTTGTCATTCCCAAGGATGACTGCGTCAGTGGAGGACGTCGCGCTGGCCTTGGGCTCTTTTTATAGTGGCTCTGCGGCAGGCTTGGATGGGATTCGTCCGGCGCATTTGAAGGAGCTTACGTCTGGTTCTGCGGGTGAAAATGGGCGGCGTTTGCTGGAGTGTTTGACAAAGCTCGCAAACTTTTTAATGAGTGGTCAGCTCAATCCGGTAGTTTGTCCTTATTTGTATGGTGCTTCTCTTTGCGCACTCAAGAAGAAAGACGGAGGGCTGAGACCAATAGCTATTGGCAGCGTGTTCAGAAGGCTGACAGCTAAGCTGGCGTGCCGGTCCGTAAGAGTAGCTATGTCCGAATACTTGCAGCCGCATCAACTAGGGTTCGGGACGCGTCGGGGGTGCGAGGCCGCTATCCATGCGACGCGTGCGTTCGTCATGAATCCTGAGAACTCGGACTGCTTGGTACTGAAATTGGATATACGCAATGCTTTTAACACCCTAGAAAGAGACGTTCTTTTGAGTGAGGTCAAGGATAAAATTCCTTCCCTATACCCCTTTCTTTATCAAGTTTATTATTATCCTTCTAATTTATTCTTTAGTGATAGTCTCATTTCGTCTCAAGTGGGAGCGCAGCAGGGGGATCCATTGGGGCCACTTGTTTTCAGTTTAGCAATCCACAAAGTCATCTCTGGATTGAAATCGTCTCTGAACCTGTGGTACCTTGATGATGGCATTATTGGTGGATCACCGGAAGAGGTTTGCCAGGACCTGGAGCTTCTTGTTCCTCAACTTAAGGAGCTGGGTCTGGAGGTGAATCCCTCCAAGTGCGAATTTTTTCCCTGTGGCGTTGGAGCTCGTACACACTTCTCACGCTTTGGTTCTCATTTACCTGGCCTCAAGGAACTTTCACCTCTTTCTTTCTCCCTTTTGGGATCTCCCATTTTTCTTGACGGAGTGCCAGAAGCCATTTCCTCCCGTAAACAGCTTCTCCTCAGTGCTCGGGAACGTCTCAAGGATCTCTCCGCGCACGTTGCGATTTTGTTGTTGCGCATGTGTTTTGCCTTACCCAAGGTTACGTATCTCTTGCGGACCGCTCCTACCTGGCTTTGTCCTGAGGAAGTGTGTTCCTTTGACTGCGCTCTAAAATCAACGGTTGAGTCTATTCTGAATGTGTCTTTTAATGATGCGCAGTGGAGGCAGGCGGCTCTTCCTATCCGGTACGGGGGTCTTGGGGTGCGGTGCGTGCATGATGTGGGTCTGCCGGCTTTCCTGGCGTCGACACATGGGGTGGCTGACCTCGTCACTGTAATTCTAGATTCCAATGGTGACGGGGCAAACATACCATTTATGTTGGATGCCGGGTCAGCTTGGTCTGTCCTCAGCATGGGGGCAGCAAGGCCTGACGCAACACACATTCAGCGCGCTTGGGACGACGTCGCATCCAGGCTGATCCAGGAACAGATGTTGGTGGGTTCCTCGGGGGCTGATTTAGCCAGACTCAGGGCTGTATCGCAGCCGGAATCGGGGGCATGGTTGCACGCGCTTCCATCGCCTCACCTTGGCACGTTGCTTGATGACGACTCTTTGCGTGTGGCGGTGGCCCTCCGCCTGGGTTGCAAGGTGTGTGAACCCCACAGATGCACCTGCGGTTCCATGGTGGAGGCCGATGGCCATCACGCTTTGAGTTGTCGTCGTTGCTCGGGGAGGTTCCCGCGTCACCATGCGCTCAATGACATTGTTCGGAGGGCTTTTGTGTCGGCTGATGTCCCCTGCCTTTTGGAGCCTCCGGGTCTGTGCAGGACTGATGGCAAGAGGCCGGATGGGCTGACCTTGGTGCCTTGGAGGGACGGCAAATGCCTAATTTGGGACGCAACTTGCGTCAGCACTGTTGCTGCCAGCCACCTTGGTCGCACCGTCCACTCACCGTCAGCAGCAGCGGAAGACGCCGCTGAGAGGAAGAGGGTGAAATACGCACCGTTGGTCGACCGTTACCATTTTGTGCCCATTGCCGTGGAGACCATGGGTGCTTGGGGCGTTGAGGCCAGGAACCTCATTAGTGAGATAGGGCACAAGCTCCGTGACAAAACGGGTGACTCCCGCTCCGGCTCGTTCTTGGTGCAAAGGTTAGCCATTGCCATCCAACGTGGCAATGCAGCAAGCGTTTTGGGCACTTTTGCGCCGGGTACAGTTAGGGGCGGGTTATTTGACTAGGCTGACGTGTTGTTCTTGTCCTTATGTTTTTGTGTGTAATTATTAATTTATTGTGAATTTTCTAAAATAAATAAACTAATTAGTTTAGATAAATAAATAAATAATAAATATAGAAGCTTAAATAGATAGAGGGCGAGACGAGAGGCATTTCCAAAAACTTAACATTGTTTTAAACAAACAAATGCCACGATTCATATTCCTCAAGCGACATTATTTCGTAGACATGAATACAGTTTTTTTTTTAAACTAGACAATGAATAATAAGCGATTCTAGATTTAGTTACTCATGCCATCAAATGCTGTATATTTTCCAAGACAAACCAGTTAACTATTACCTCACTCAAGAATACTTGCAAGCGTCATTTTATCACCTCGTACAAAAATATAGCGTGTGACGTAGTTAGCGCGTACAGTAATTGTGAGGAGCACGTCGTGGAGACGCCAGGAATACTAATACAGAACAAACACGGCCATGAATAAATGCTTTTTGGTGGTACAACTAACAACCACTAAGCAACAACAACGTGCCGCTACAACGGTGACATTAATTTTAGACACGGGTACATAAAAACTATGACCACATAAAATAATTCGTAATTTGAAAACTACCGCCTGCGCCGTTCGGCGATATAGGGCTCTCTCTCTCTCTCTTTCCTTGAATTCGCCGACTCTTTGCATGTTAGTCATTTTAATTTGATTGATGCGGTGTTATGATCCGTGACCCCGCCAAATGACTCCTGCGCTACAGTTCTATAAGTACAGGTTACTCCAAAACCCCATCAGACTATGAGCGTGAGGGAAGAGGGAGTGCACCTGTATCTGCAGGGATTTATTTATTTATTTATTTATTTATTATCTGCGCGCAAACTTGTGCACTATAACGTCTCCCGCGCCGAAGACTAGTCTCCGTTGAGATTGGTCGCCGTGACCGAAATACGGTCTGGAGGACTTTATTTACTCCAAGATGCTATTTTAGAAAATTGAAAATAAATAATAACGTTCAATGAAATTAAAATATGTTCACAAATATAAAACCGTTTACGTGTGTTAAATTAATGTCGCTATTAAAGCGATACGCTGTATACATTTATGTATCAGCGGCGAGTCCTTCCAGATATTGGTAGATCCAGTCTGAGTGTTCTGTCAGTGATACGGAAAAGATTGCTATATACATGCATTTTGTGTTAACTTGATCACTTCAGACTTTTTAGGCCCGCAGTGTTCCGGAGCAATGTTTGAAGTACACTAAACTGAGCACGCACGGTGCAGAGCTCTGAAGGCTTTGACCCAGAATTGTGTGGATACTCTATCCACTCTAGCTTAACGTTACCTACTATGGACCAGAAAGGTGAACATTTTCAACATAGAATACGAGGAAAACTTTTGATGAGTAAAACAAGCTGTAAATGTAAGACGTATGGATATGCACACAAGCTATAGCTGTATAAAAAATGAACAATCTAAGAAAGAAAAGGCAAAGATAATATAATATTCACAGATAAAATGGCAGGGCAGACTTGCACACTCAATAATAGACCCCCGAAAACGGTCGCTAGCACATAGTGGCGTTGCGACAAGGGGCAACATGTCCTGAGGTGCTTATGAAGAGTGTAGCGGTATTCCACGGCTATCAGGACAATCCCGGAAGTACGGTCAAGATTCCAACCAGCATCGTACAAACTATCATGCCGCTATGGTCACTGCTATGTGCAAGAAGATCTAAGCACGCAGCGAAATTCTTAAATCATTCATATATTATACAGGGTGGCAGGGACATCTACGCGCAACCTGTTACCACGGTTTCAGTATATGATTCTAAAAATTTCAACGGAGGGGGCGTAATTTTACAACGGTTATTAAAAAAAAGTTTGCTGTTCCAAAAATTTTGACCGCGTAGTTATTGCATTTTTTAATGAAACATCTGATATTGGTTTGGTAACCAACGAAAAATTTCTACGCACGCCTGGAATTATGTACTGAAATCATGGTTTTAGTTTGAGCACCGAAGTCTCTGCCTACAGACTTGCACCTCCTTTTAAGGGAGTTGGAGGGTGAAAATGACAGATTTCTTAATTTTCTGTAGTTCTTAGAATTTCTTAGCGCATCTTTTAGCGTATACGCCGTTTGATTCAGACTCATAGAGATATCCATTCAAAATACTCAGCCGCATGGCAAGTCAGTTCGGAACGCTACAATCGCGGGCGACTGGAATCCCGGGCACCTGCACATATCGGCCGCTCGCTCGACACATACTTCTGCAAGAATTCACTGCGCGCTGGTATTTTATACCAGGTAGCTGCCACGGGTTGGGAAGCTTTTGTGAAGTATGGAATTATGCCATAAAATCAAGCCTCGAGAATTGACAATTTATAGCGTAGAATTGAGATTAACTCTACTTTAACATCACACATATATTCCCTGAAGAGTAAAGCAGTGGTGTACCTATAAAAATACACCCACTAAAAATACAACCATTTTCTTAGCAGGCCAATTCCTGTATTTAAAAACGTTCAAAATCTAGTCGCAATCTCATCTCGGCGACAATCAAAATTTTCAAAAATGCAAGTAAACGGTATACAATTTTTGACAGATTGTGTCAGATTAGAATGTGAATGTTTTTAAAATTACTGGAATTCCCCCTTTTTTTTTCTGGTAGGAAATCATCAAATGACCCCTCCCGCTCTGGGTGGAGCGGAAGGGAGTGTCAGACTCTTACTGACTAAAACCCACCCATGTTCCTTCCTTCGCCCTTTATGTTCCGGGGTAGCGGTAACCCTTTCAGACAATCCCGCTGAACTAAGCTAAGTTTAAGTCCTTAGGACATATAATTGTAACTTTGATCAAAGATATGGTTTGAACTTTATAACTTTTACTAATAACCAATCGTAAGATAGAAACTGGAGCACTTCCTGTCTCCTTAAACATCTCTATTATATTTTCTTTCTTCCTGTTTCATATTTAGTATAATTCTTCTGTACGTGTGTTTGTCACCTAACTCCTCCTAAGCGGCTGGACCGGTTTGGATGTGTTTGTATATTTCGATGGGTTCCTGGATGGTTTGAAAACACAATTGGAACCGGTAGGTGGCGCTGCTTTTCCGGGCAGGAGGACGTCTGCGGGGTCCGCTAGTTATATATATATATTTATTTAGATTAGTATAATATAATAATAATAATAATAATAAATCCCTGGACATTTCACACAGCACCATTTGTCCCAAGCTAAGCAACCTAATGCTTGTGTTATGGTAACAAGATGGCTGATAAACTACTTATATACAATTTTTTTTTGTAAATACATACATATTATAGATAGAAAAACACCCAGACTCGGAACAAATACATGTAGGTCATACAAATATTTGTTCCGTGCGGGAATCGAACCCGCGACACGCAGCGCAGCAGTCAATCGCTTAACCACTGCGCCAACCGTGCCGTCAATATACTTTATGTATGTATTTACTGTAAAATGTAAATGGTACACCACAAACCTACAGTATTTGTCACTCCTTGACCTTTTTTAATCCATCCAAAGGTTGGTTGATAAGACCGCCCATTGTGTTACCCTTTGTAAAATTTCTATATTTATGTCTGTAATTTATATGGTGTACAGACGTCAGCACATCAAGCTCAGCTACAGTATCTTTCTTCAAACTCTCATCAGCAACTAAAGTAAACATAATAAAACTGAAGCTAGAATTCTCCATGAACTAACACAGCAACACTTCTCAGTCGTAATTATCTTGGATGGTTGCCAGGGTTACCGAATGGAGATATGGCCGGTTAGCTAAAAGTTAAATTACAGCGGTAAAGTACACATCCTTGAGCGTAGTGAGGTGCTGATAGAATGCTGAGATGGCTGGAACTAGCGGCGTGTTGTGTTGCCTGTAGTGTAGCTGCTTGTGAATATTTCTTTTGTGTATATTGATAGGTAAATCGAGTTGAGACCCTTAAGCACGTATGATATAAATACTATAGAGAATATGAACTGCATTGATTAAGGCATTCAACCTTTTTGGGAATTATAAGATAGGTAACTATATAAGATAAACGCCAATACGAATTGAGAAGGCATAAAACAGTAGGCGTCAGATTTGGCTGACAAGCCAAGTGAGAAGGAAAAAGATGTAAAAAACATGATAAGATTCCGTAATTTTTATTTTATCTGAATATACGGTTTTATTGATTTACCTCTCCTACAGTACCGTTTGAAGTCCGCAGCAGACGAGAAACGGTAGTTGCAGATATCAAAATGATCCACGGGTTATTTTACCTACTGCCATCATCATCTTCCGATGTCGTCTGGCGCAATGGTTTTGCAATCCATTATTTTCTGTCGAATGGTCATATAAGCAGTCGTTCCGTGTAAAATACTGGTAATCAGCTGCATCCGGTTATACCAACATAAAAAGGGAAAAGACAAGCCAGGTGATAATGATGATATTAAATGGTCTAAAGGTAAAATAAAGATATTTTATTTTGGTGATGAAGTGAAAAAATTTGCATAGCATAACAACATAATCAGCCTTTAACGTTGCTGGGACACAGGCCTACTCTCTTTCTTACCAGTGGGGTCGCAAAGCTCTGTTTGTACAAAAAAGTTTTTTTTTAAGTCTATAATTGACGGATCGAATCACAAGCAGACATACTACACAAACTCACGTGTCACCAGACCTAGGAACTACTCAGTATTAGTCCAAAGTAGTTTTCATTACAAATTGGACTAATGAGTTGACAATTAATCTTTACTAAACGTTTGTCCGCCATTGTTAGATAGTGGCTATACGGACACTCAGTGTGAAATACTGTGTGAGGACAACGTGCGGCGAATAGTTGCAGCTTGCAAGTATGGCGTCTTATTTGAGGGATGATTTTGACCAGTGAAACTAGTAATTTAAGTTAGATTTGAAATCTTTAATTTGATCAATCAAGTCCTACTTCCTATTTCCTACTTCCTACTATAAACACTAAACTTATGCGGGTGAAACCGCGGGGCGTAGCCAGTAAAATATAAGAATATTGGGACTGGTAGAAATCGGTTTGATGTCTCGTAGTCATAATAATTCAGATTCATGCAACAATTTCTATTTATCACTAGGTAATGCCCGGTATGCGTCATGCCGGAGAACAGTCCTAACAAAAAAAAGGAAGGAAGCTTAGGAAGCTTCTCCGGCGCGAACACAACTTACCAAACTTTCATATTAATCGATCCAGCCATTTTCGAGTTTTTGCGATATTAACCCAAAGCAATTGATATTCTATCACATACAGGGGGACAGGAAGCTTCTCCGGCGCGAATATAACTTACCAAAGTTTCATAGCAATCGGTCCAGCCATTTTCGAGTTTTTGCGAGACTAACGCAAAGCAATTGATTTTTATAATATAACACATTCGGGGAAGCAGGGACATCGACGTGCTACCATGGATTCAGTACATGATTCTAAACCCCCATTCGTCAAAGTTTTTTTGAGTATTAAAAAAAATTGTTTTATACATTTTGATCGCTTGGTTAGGTATTGCACTTTTTTATGAAACAGCATTTTTTTTTTTTTGAAAACTGACGAAATATGTCTACGCTGCAGCTAAAATCGTGTGCTGAATTCATGGTTACAATTTGTGCGTCGATTATAATGCCACTCTGTATATCTGCTATTCTTATACAAGTTCTTGCATAAAAAGGAACAAGTTGAAACAGTATACAAACAATGAAAATAAAATAATAAAAAAAAAGAACCATGCCTACTGTAAGTAACAGATGTCCGCAGAAACGCAAAAAAGAAAACGGTACCTAAATAAACAAAGCGTGTAGGCACAGCGTTTGTGGCCGACAATGGCTTGAGGCTGTGTAATTATTTACAGTTAATTAATTTGTAATTTCTAACTTTGTATTAGATTGGCAACCATTATAAGGGTCAGTGAGGAAGTAAGAGTAAACATCTCATATAATTATATTATCCTAACACAGGGGTGTTTTATTTTATTTGCGTACAAGGCGTGTGTACCCTGCCCACTGTGGTGCAGAGGGCAGGGCACATTACTCGCAGAACAGATGGCCGATGGGGCCGAAAGGTTCTGGAGTGGCGACCGCGTACCGGAAGACGGTAACGTTGGAAGGCCTCCCACAAGGTTGACCAACGACCTTGTGAAGGCCGCAGGAACCCGTTGGATGCGAGAAGCACAGAACCGGTCGAAATGCAGGTGCTTGGGGAGGCCTATGTCCAGCAGTGGATGTCTTTCGGCTGATATGATGATGATGGAATGACAAGCCGTGAGACCGATGGAATTTCTCATCGGCAAAAATGACGAACTTCCATTCACTCAAATTTTTTCTTTATTTTCTTCGTTAGGAGATGGGTTTTCGAAAAATCTTTATTAGTCTCACATATCTTATTTTTCAAATTCCTTCCTACCTTAACTGAAGTGACAGTGGGCGGGCCATGTTTGTCGAAGGACTGACGACCGGTGGAGCAGACGAGTCCTGGAGTGGAGACCGTGTTTCAGCAAGCGTAATGACGCCCCCCAGCTAGATGGACGGACGACCTTAAGAAGGTTACTGGGACGGACTGGACGCGCAAGGCGGAGGACGGGGTGTTGTGGCGCAGCCTGGGAGAGGCCTATGTCCAGCAGTGGACATAGTGGAGTGCGATAGGCTGAGTTGATTTATTGTTTGATTCCTACCTTAAGTAATTGTTACACTGCTTAATGTTTTAAACACAGTAAGTGTTTATTACCATAAAACCGTGTTTTTCAGCTGTTAGGCTAAACAACTGTTCAATAGGAGATTAATGCACGAAGTTTGTCATTAGACTGACAGTAGACACGCGTTGAACAAATATTTAAGTTTTTGTGGTAAGACCTTTGTTTTCTTATGTTAGCGTTAAAAATTGTTGGTAGACCTATTGAATAATTATGTCTGCATAACCCACTTTCAGCGGTAAGATACATATTTGTTTATTTAACTACTAAAATACACATACCTAGTTAATGCTGGAAAGTTTGTTGCGCTCGTCTGTTGTTTCTTCCTAGTTATATAACACATATAACAAGGAAGCGGTGTAAGATGGACAGTTTCAATGTTCAGAAACTGCTTTGTTTACGCGGTGATTCAGGGCCAGGTGACTTGTAGTATATTCAAAAGAAAGAAAGAAAGAAAAATAGGTTTATTTGTCGCAGAAACTCGTCCCCAAAAAAATATAAGTAAACTAATTAGAAAAAAAAACAAAACAAATCTATGATGGATACGATTATTTTCTTTTTTTATATGCTTGTACTTAATAGGAAGTCTGAAAGTGGCACCGATAACTGAAAAGTTGTGTGGAAATCGGTTGTCATGGTATGGGCATGTGTTACGGAGAAATGAGGAAAATGTTGTGAGGAGAGTTTTGAGTATGAATGTCGATGGGTATAAGAGTAGGGGAAGACCAAAGAAACGATGGATGGAATGTGTGAATGATGATATGGTTAGAAAGGGGGTGACTACCGAGATGACGACTAATAGAGAAGTATGGAAGAAAAAGACATGTTGCGCCGACCCCAAATAAATTGGGATAAGGGCAGGAGAATGATGACTTGTGCTTAATACTGTTAGCTTTTAAATTTTAAAAATAAAAAAATCGGAAAAAAAGAGTTTCTGGAAGGATTTAGGGGAGAGATTGCCCAGCAGTGGGACAGAATATGTTAAAAAAATAACAAAAAAATACGCAAAAAATACAGATCACAACAACAGAAATAGTCGACCGCTGCACGTTATGGCTGTGACAAGAAAGCTTCCACTCAGCATGAAGCTGTGCTATGGGGACCCACAGCATGTACACGACGATGGGTATTATTATTGTTTTTATACTTTTAATATAAGAAGATCAGCCTCCATAAATAAAATAATCTAAAACTAAAGACATAAAAAAGATGTGAGTAATGACCTGCGAAATGACCTGTTGCTAACATTTACGAGTTTAACAGTTACTGTCGGATACTTCAGTAGGTTTAGTAGATCGTTAACATGCTGATAAATTATAGCTTTGAACTTTGAACCCTGCGAAGGCTTACTAATCTTGTGTCATCTTGTCATAAGTGAAGTATGAAAAAATAAATGTCATAACATAATCAGCCTATAATGTTCCCACTGCTGGGACACAGGCCTCGTCTCTTTGAGAGGGAGTGGGCTAAAACCACCACGCGGACCCAGTGCGGACATGTCACATGTCTTCGAATTTTGGTTCTAGGATATGCCGGTTTCCTCACGATGTTTTCGTTCACCGTTTTGAGAGAGTTTCGATAAAATTCTTCATGATAATAAAAATAATTTTAAATGAGATTATTCAAAGAAGTCACTTTGCTCCCTATGTGATTCTCCTTTCATAGAATATATATAATTGAATTATGAATTTTCATTATAAAACGCATTCGCATTTAAAATACTTCCCTTTAATCCCACTTCCTACTAATAATATTATAAACATGAAAGTTTGTACATAGATGGATGGATGGATGGATGTTTGTTACTCTTTCACGCAAAAACTACTAAACAGATTTGGATGACATTAGGCACACAGATGGTTTATAACCAGGATTAACATATAGGATACTCTTTATCCCGTTACCTGCCTTTAATTGCCTGTACAAAAAACGAGTAAGGTTTTACTCAGTAGAAAATATCGATTACACTTGAAGTTCTCTCAAGTCATAACATAAAAGGGTAACGTAATACCTATACTAAAAACTATCTGATATTCCCCACATTCCCCAATACCGCAGTCACATGATTTCCCCCTAATATTTCAACATTCCTCCACTCTAAATATCATGCCGGGGTTGCGGTCATACGTGATTTAGAACGTTAAAATTGACTGCGCTTATTATATTATCTAGCAGTTACTGGTTTACTATCGGTGCGTGGATTTATTAGTCGTTTGATGCATGGAAGTTGATTAATTATTATTGTTTTTGATAAATACAATAACGCGTGGATATGGTACATCCCTATGCATACTTTATGGCAGCTCGGAATATGAGGCAAGTCGCTGCGCAGTAACAAATTCACGTGACAGCGGGGGTGAGGGGTGCGGTACTGCGCAGGGAGTAACGCACTTCAGAGCCGTCTACACATGTTGTGGTAAGACAAGATTTATACAAGTAGACCGTTTGTTGGAGTTGGTGGATTGAATATCTGAAAAATCTACATTAAAATATGTTTTGCTGTAGATTTTTCAGATTAAAAAAGATAAATTATATAGGTTATGTACATAGTTGTTACCTATACAATTTTAAATGTAAGACATGATATTGTAGAAATTCTTTCCCATTTCCCTATGATTAAACGCTGGGTGAAAAGACGCTTTGTAAATTAGCAGTAATAAAACTGTTGGTGATTCCAGTTCATGTTAAACCGAGTGTGCACGATGGACACGCATCGACGAAAGCAGCAACTGCAACCGCGTCGGCGGCTGTGGTCGACAACGTATCGCTCCAGTGTATGCACACTTAGATTTTGCTGTATACCCTGTTGACTTACCTGTATAAGATAAACAAAGAGATTTTTAGGAGAAGCCACGGGGACTTGGTTCCTTAGTAAGTATCACCTTGGTGTAAGCAGCATCCACCCCAATTTCACAGCCGAGCTGGCCTACATTAAGCTTCAAAATTTACCACGAAACGTATGCAAGTTACCTACATCCCCGTTTAGTACATAACATTATGTAAGTAGCTCGCAGGCATTGTGTTAACCCAACCTGTAGCTAAATATACAAGGTAGTCTGCAGAAGACACGATAAAGACGATAAAATATGGAGTTGGTAGTGAAAGGAGTGATAATATGTGAGAGAACACTTCCTTAGGCAATCGAGCGGCAGCGTGGTCAAGCGGGTTGACTGAGTTCACCGCTTGCTCCGTCATTCGTGGCACTTTGTCTCAAGCCACGGTCATAGGAAAGCAAACAACGCACTTGTATTGTAAACTTTAATAAAATCAATAAATGTCTCTTGGTCGCGACGAGTCAAAACAGACTTACTCATTACAATAATCATATGCATTGGCAAAACTTGTCACCAAATAAACTTTTATATGACGATTTATCATAATCGTACGTTAATTATTCGACTGTAAGAATTAAAAAATAATGTCACTATCGCTAAAAACTACTTCACTGTTAAATGAATCGAGAGATCTCTTTAGACCATCAACCCCTCAAATATTTGAACAAATCGATTCTGAGACGCAGGTGCTCATCATCATCTGTCCCAACTATGTTGGGATCGGCTTCCAGTCTAACCAGATGCAGCTGAATACCAGTATTTTACATGGAACGACTGCCTATCTGACCTCCACAATCCAGTTACTGGGTAATACGATACCCCTTGGTAAGACTGGTTGACAGACTTTCGGGCTACTGACGACCCGTAAGGACTGTCAAGGATCCACGAATGACAGCTGGGATCGACGGCTGAACGTGCTTTCCGAGGCACGGACGGGTCTTGGTATGTGAAGATGGTTACCCACCCGTGGCGCTCCTCATTAAAAATGAATTCTCCATTCCTTGATTACTCCATGGCAAAAACTAAGCTCGCAACTAGCGTTCGAACTTGTATGTTAATTAGATTATCTTGTAGAGGTAAATGTTGTATTCGCGGCGAATTTGCGAGAAATATTATTAGTGCTCCCTTGTTCTCGTATCTTCAGTCTTTAGCCTTCAGGTGTGAGTAACACTGTGAGATAAAGAATGAGTTATTCATTATAATTGTATGTAAACTTGATTTAAAAGGCGATTAAATCAAGATCTTCTCAAGTGTATTATCGAATATCAACCAAATGCCAATTCTCGTAATTTAAAACGTTCACAATCTAGTCGCAGTCTCATCACGGCGACAAACAAATGTCAAAAACTTGTCAAAATGTAGGGAAATTCGAAATATTTTTTTGACAGATTGAGACTGAGATCAGACTGTGAACGTTCTTAAAATTACGAGAATTGCCCCTAAGTTGTAGCCCAGTGGTAATGGCCACGACTTACGTGTTGTAGGTCGTGGGTTTGAACCCAAGCAGGCAATCTACTTTGTTTATCACCACTTCTCTCAAAACGGTGAAGGAAAACATAGTGAGGGAACTGCACAACTTTTAGACAAATGTTATTACTCAGTAAAAGACTTTCTGGAGGATATAAATTTATCCTGATTATGATTGTTATAATTAATTGCAAATTTGACCATGTATGTACCTGACTATAATGTTATTAATTGATTTCACTGCAATTTCTGTTTTGGTTTGTTGACAATATTTTTGTTTCTATTCATATTTTAATTTATGTAATAATTTTCACGCCACAGGGTAGATGATTGTAGCCAATCTCATTAATGTATGTACTTATAACATCTTATGCCTGTTCCTATATACCTACATTCGAAGCAAATAAAGTTCTGATTCTGATTCTAGAACCAAAAAATTGAACACATGTGACATCCTCCAACTCGCACTGGACCAGCGTGGTAGAATATGGCAGATAAAGAAGAATAGACTTCTTCTTCACGCAGGTCCCAGTAGTGGGAACATTATATGCTTATTACGAACCATGGGTATGTTGACCGATGTAGAGAGGTTGTAGGATAAAGTAGTTTGCTTGCCTGAATTAAGTAAACTTACGAGTACATTATGGATACTTCATAACTACCAAAAGGATAAAGAGTGTAACTGTTATCTTATCTTTACGTTACTCCAGACCACCATTTTGTAAAAAAAAGCCTGTAAAAATAACCCAAAACCCACGTACACATAACACTGTTCTTGACCCACTGAACTAAAAACTGCAAAATTCAACACTCGCATAACTCCACTATTCTGTTTGCGTCTACATAACAAAGAAAAAAAAAGACTTTAATAGTTTTCTCCTTTGAAGGCGCGAAAATGAATTTTCCGCGGAACTTTTTTCTCTCTAAAACGCTTTTTACTTACTGTGACGCAGATCAAAGAATTCAGTTACACTTGAGGCCGATAAAAGGTATAAATCCAAGAATTCTCGTAAATTTAAAACTTCGCGTTGCGGCGTGCTTTCCTAGAGTACCTATTGATAGTTTAAGTTGAAGTTCACTTTTGAATTTCGTTTTAAAATAAATGTAATGACGTAGTTTTAGAATTTACATAGTTTCAGTTGTTTATATTTAATTAAATGCAGAGGAATTTTCTTGAAGTCTTTTGTTAAAAGTAAGTAATGCTTTTTAATGAATCTGCTATTGACAATCAAAATTGCTTTGTAAAATGATCTGCGTTGGACTTGATTGGTATTAATTATTCGATATTGTCTTAAAAGGAGAGAATTCAGTTTATCTTGTTACAGTTTTAAGGTTGGCTGAATTTCAATTGAAAATAAGCACTGCGAGTATTTGTGGTTTTAGTGATGATAATTGGAATTACAATAGCATAATCAGCCTATAGTGTTCCTACTGCTGGGACACAGGCCTCCACTTTTCGAGAGGGAGAGGGCTGTAATCTATCATGCTGGCCCAGTGCGGGTTGATAGTCGTCAAATGTCTTTCACATCATCAGCATCATGCCGTTTCCGTGTCCTCATGATGTTTTTTTACTATAACTAGTAAAAATTAAATTCTACCTCATGAGAAAGCTATTATTTATACTGTAACATTGTTTTAAGAAAGCGTCATATGTATTTCTGCTCGCAAGTGTATTCTCAGTTCTTTGCCGAAGAACACTTTGATGTCTGTCGTTTGTATATCGTGGTGCGAATGGGCGCAGTATATTGTAACTATGTTACTTTACTTTTCTTGCGTTCTCTACATATAAACACAAAACACACAAACAGAATTTGGTAAATCGTTTAAGTTTTTGAGTGACTTCGGCGTAGGCACTCGACTACAGCGTAGGCGTTTGGCTACGGCGTAGACA
The DNA here is from genome assembly GCA_911387795.2 of Apamea monoglypha. NCBI lineage: Eukaryota > Metazoa > Arthropoda > Insecta > Lepidoptera > Noctuidae > Apamea > Apamea monoglypha. The sequence continues at coordinate 18,131,646 of OU426925.1, forward strand.
GTTGGCTACGTCGTAGGCGTGTCAAATTGCTTTTATGAAGCTATTAGGAAATCAAAGATTCTATTGAATATCGGACATAATTAGGACGTCACCTCCTTCTGCGAAGCAGTAATGCTCGCAATGGAGGAGGCGGAGCGCGTGAGGGAGAGGCAATCTCTGCGCCCTCACGCCCCTAGTCGCCGCAGGAGACGCCATGGACGTCGGGAGTCACCAGCCGACTGCAGCAATGGGCAGCTCGCCGCCCGGCAAGGACCAGGCCCGAGTCGACGGCGCGTTGTGTTCCACGCGCGCCTCAAAGAGATGTCAGCACAAACTGACGGGGTCCGCTAGGGCCGATGCCTGCCAGGGCCGCGGGTTGTTCGAAAGAGATACCGTGATCCCTGGCATAGGCAACTGAAGGAACACGGGTGGGTTTTAGTCAGTAAAAGTCTGACACGCCCTCCTGCTCCGCCCAGAGCGGGAGAAGTCATATGATGATTTCCCAGCCACAAAAAAAAAAAAGGCACGCAAGGTGGAGACGACAAAAATGTGTATTTCTAATGACATTCCAAGTCTGCACACGAAAATTCAATCAAAGATATCCACTAGCATATCCAATAGTTTAGTCACTATAACTTGTCGGCTGATCGGCAAAATCCATAGTCATCACTACTATTTAGTTTGTTACAAAAAATACTTTTTTTTTATTTCCTTGTTAGGATTTATTTGATAGTTTCTAAATACTCCTATGCATTTATATTGCCAGTGCTTTAGTTTATTTTCGTAGTATCATCTCCACATTGTATATGTATATACCTCCAACATCCATCTATTTATAATTACAATCTATTCATCTTATAGCAGTAATCCGTTCATAATCAGCACGAAAAAGCGCTCAATCCGCTTAATGATAAAATTTGTATGCATTAGCAACCCATGCTCCGAGCTTTACTTAGATAGCAATCGTTCCTTGAAGCGATAATAACATGGGGAGATACATAACACGAGGTACCTACCTACTCGTAAGTATCTATACAGCGAAGTAATTCCGTGGTTTGAGCAAATTCATTAGAAAAAAAAGTTTAGAACAGCCGGACTATTCTGTAAAAAATCTCAGCGTAAGCTCTTCGGTGAAGTGAGCCGTCGTTTTACCGATAGACATTATTGTAATATTTTTTTAGACTAGATCGGTATTTGTTTGGTTTAGATAACAGGAAGGCATAATCAGCCTATAATATTCCCACTGCTGGGACACAGGCATCCTCCACCACCACATGTCTTCGAATTTTTTCGGCCCTTACCACTGGGCCACCGCTGCTCTCTGATATAATGAATACGAGGCTTGAACATGTTGGCAGTAAATCCGCAACACAAAACATGTTACTGAACAATGTTGTGCTTTTGTTTCCACAGAGCTTTACGAAGCTATACTTCTATAGACAGACAGAACAAAACATTTTATTCAGAATTTAATGGTGAAATATGAAAGTGTCTGATTCAGGACTCGACGAGTCCAACGGGTTGACGATGGGACATCGCCAACTTTCACATGACCTTGAGGGCTTGCCTATTTTGAGGGCCAAAGAACCAGCTATTCAACGTAACGATGCTGCAAATGTTTGAGGCACTTTTCCTACTAACTGCGATGCGAACTCATTTTTTGATGCCCAATGAGCACTTCCCCTTTTCTTATAATTACTTGAACAGAATATAATATATTTTTGTGTTAGCTTCAAGCTAGTCAGGTATGACTACCCTACCACTGTCCTACAGTTCTACTGACGAGGATTTCTCCAGCACAATCTTTTACAAAAACATCAAAAACGAAGTATAAACATGTTATTTGAAACGCCCTACAAACATTTATGAACACAACCACAACTCGGCAACAAATTTTTATCGACAGCAATCGAGTGAACTATATTGGTACTTGGTAGCATGTTAACCAATAGCGGCTGCAATCAGTAAAGTATACAGCAATTTTATATACGTTTACGTTTAACTTCTGAGGTAGCCAACCAAGCACTTGGACATCGTCCAGAGAAACTTGCGGTGGTTGGTGCGAGTTACAAGAATTTTGAGCTATCGAATATTTTGTAAAGTTAGGGTATTGTTATGCAAATTGTCTACCAACTTAAATTGTTCGTATATTCAAATCACAACTGACATTTTTTGACAGTTCTTTGAAAGGGCTATTATACGGCAAATTGATGGTGGTTTAAATTTTTTCTTGACTTTATGTTGTACACTTTACCAGCGACTTCGGCCGCCTTATATTCTCTATATTATTATATTGTCTACGTCATACACATAGTTTTAGCTTTCAAGGTCTAAAAGGATTTAGGCTGGGCGTTGATGAGTCTGCCAGCGAGCGAGTCAGGACTTTTCTTTTTGTATATTTATCGATTTCCCATTTGTTCGCCTACAAATCTTCAAAGAAAATGTTACTAAGTTCATCTACAGTCTCTACAGAAGATTTCTCCACATATTTGACATTTCTATTTACAGTTTGTAAGTTGTATGACTGATCAAACAGAGACGAATCCCACGCAGAACGCAGGACTGAATGAATTAATGAATATTTATTTATTAAACACAGGTTAAACACATTTGGTTTAACAATTCAGTGAACTCAGGCAGCCTTATTACGAAACAAGGTTTATGTTTAGACTCAGTTTTAAACCATCGAGCCATTTTTTAATTTGGACTCCATTCCGACAGAGATAAAATTCGAATTACAAAAATTGACGTTAAAACCGAGTCCAAGTTGTCAGTTTTGTATTAAGAACGTTATTATACAGCATATATAATATCATTATTTTGCACCAATAACAACCCCATTTCTTATATCCACACAATCACTGTCCATTCCAGGGTTGCCTGGAAGAGATCGCTGAAAGCGATAAGGCCGCCCATTGCATGTTTTGTAGTAATAATCTAATTCTTTTTTTTCTGTTATGTATTTTCTGGTGTACAATAAAGTATATATAAATAAATAAATGTTCAAAATACAATAACACGATGGTTTACGCTTGGACTAGAGTTAGAACACATTTTGTAATAAAGCCGTCTATGTTTTGCCAGAGTCGCACAAATAAAAAAAAAAGGACGCGTATGCGCTCGTCGATTGTCTCGCACCAGTTTAAACACCTCCATACAAGTTAGTTAACACAATCGGTGCGAGCCGATTTCGTCCTATATCCCAACTTAATTTGACCAGAGCTTTATTTTGCATTATTGAAATCAAGCAAAATTAAAATTACAATAAAACTCCCAGTTACCCATAACAGTCTACTATTTAAGTCAACGCAGAATATATTTTTCTTCCATACAGAAGTATGGAAACTATACCCTATAGTAGAGAACTACTATAAGGGACTAACACTAATTCAGCTTTGTTCAGCTTTTGTCCATAGAAAACAACAATTTTGTATGAGATGCATACGCATCCGTTCAGCCTTACGGATTCAGCTTTACGGTTGCGCCAAAAGCTGAACAGAGCTGAATAAGTGTGGTTAGTTCTTTAGTCGCCATCTCGGTAGTCACCCCTTCTAGTCATATAATTTTACACACAGTACGTCAGTCCGTCCATCTTACTCAACGTACGAAAGCTATTTGTATATTTTTTTTTAAGATAAAGCTTAGCCTACTTTCAAATGGAAATTGCATTGTGACCGCCAATATATTTTATTTGAACCACAATGCAACGTTGATTAGATTGGCGGCGACTACGTACAGGCCAATGCAAACGTTCGTATTGTCTTCAAAACATTTAAGTTTCCATATGGACCGTGTAAACAGGAGATTGGCCAGATAATGTTGTTTTATAGCATATACAAGCTAGTTTTTATTTGTGTTGATTTTCAATACGTTTATTGAATGAATTAAATCCATGTTTTGCTCACAGTCGACAGCACGTCTGCGGTAACACTTTTAGCTTGTGGCCTAGCGTAGTAAGGAGTTTCAATAGACCAGTTCTAAAAGCCAGCGTATACCAGTTTTGTTACCATGATCCTATCCAGCCTGTCACTTGCTCCCTGGCGCCCTAAGCCGAGGTCCGTACGCCACAGGGGGTGCCCTTAGCGTGTAGTCGCTTTGCTTACAAGTTTTTAAGGCCTGGCTGGAGGCCTTAATTTATTGAGGCAATACCATTGCAAGATACCATTCCCAAAAAAAAAAAGTTTTGGTGCCACTGATGACCAGCTATACAAGGTGGCAGGGAAATCGACGCGCAAAGTGTTACCATGATTTAAGTTGAAATTTTTTCACCGGTTATTAAAAAAAAAATGAAGTTCTATACAAATTTTTAAGTCTGGACAAATTCAAAAGTGTTTTGGTAAAAATTTTAGTCAATAAATGTTACTACTCGTTAAAGGACTATTTGGATGACAATTCTGTAATCCCTCCTCCTCTACATTAAGATACCAGCAGAGCGATTCTGTAATCATCTCACTATGATAACTTAGGTGAAGTGAGCGTGGAGTGAGCTGTCATTCCAACTAATGCTAGGGATTGACACTACTGACAGCTCACATCAAGCTCACTTCATTTGAGTTTTCACGGTGAGATTTTTACAGAATCGATCGGCTGACCTGTTTTGTTTATTTTTATTTATTTTTGACATTTTACATCGGATCTATGTGCTTTCTTAACATTTTATTTTGGACATTCTGGAGGGGAATTATTGATCCATTACTCTGGTGGTTTCTATAATTTATAATAATCAGTAATTGTTATAGTACTTAATTAATTTGAATTTAAATTGATAATTATAATGTATTTGTACGCCTAATGTCAAAACATAGAGACCCTATGGAAATATTGTAACATCCCACACACTGTGTAACTCTACCTGTGTTTACAAATTCTGATTCTGATTCACATTTTAACTACGTATTTCACTTTTCTACGAGTATTAAACAGCATTTCTTTTTTTTTGATAACTGGCGAAAAATGTCTACGCTAGGTTCTAGAATCATGTGCTGAATTAATGGTTTCAGTTTAATGTCCTTGCCACCCTGTACGTCTACTGCTAAATAATGATGGGCCTTTTCATAAAGATCCCAGAAATAACTGTCTGGAAGAACGGGGTTTTTATCGGTATTAACAAGGCTCTCCCTTTTCACCTAATCCTTGAATTAACCTGTATGACACCCTGGGTTAGAACTAGGTGGGCCAGTCCATTGCCACACTTTAATCTACAGAAATAAGACCCACGAGCACGTCATGGAGCAGTGGTGGCCAAGTGGTATCGGCCCCAGCTTACGAGTTGTAGGTCGTAGGCTCGAACCCAGTCAACGCCTGGCTAGGTTCGAGTCAATAACCTACAACTCGTGACTAAATAATAAACTACTTTGCGTAAATTATTTCACTGCTCTCAAAATAGTGAAGGAAAAATTCTAGAACCAAATATTCGAAGACCTGTGACATCTACCAACCCGCACTGGGACCGCGTGGTGGATTACGGCCCACTCCTTCTCACAGAGAGGAGGCCTGTGTCCCAGCAGTGGGAACATTATAGGCTGATTAAGAGCACGTCATGAACTAACCATACCTATTCATTCTAATGTATAATTAACAAAATAAAAAGAAACCCCAAACGCTGTCAACAACTACAAACTATCCACAGATAATATCCACAATAATACCCTAAGATATTGTTCTAACAATGATCAAGTTATACCTAGAGCCAACTTAGAACAAGCCGAACAACTTGGTGTATAAATCACCGCCTCGACGGGCAGCTTTCGAGAGGGAAAAACTGAAACTTGCTCGATCGAACTGGTTATATAAACAGAGGAAAAAACAAGCGCAAGGAGACATCGACAGCTCCAGTTTTTAGTTTTGTTGGGTTCCCGATGCGCTGGGGTGGTTGAAGAGCTGGTTTTATCAACTAACTATATCAGATAAATTATTATACAATGGGAGACAACAATACGACAATACTAGTACATATGAGTTTTTTCAAACTATCAAATACAAATACATAGTATTAACACACGATTTCTTTCTGTAAGGTTAAAAAACACTTTTGCATGTAAAATTTTACGAATAATTACGTTTGAAAACTAGATGAGATCGGTGTATCCTATCTGACTACTTTGAGAAGAAACAAACTCAGAGATTGGACGACTATGGGTTCTGTCGATCTTTGGCTAGCTACATAAATTACAGTGATTAAACAATTGGATATAATTATATACTATATATTTACATACTAGAAACGTTATTAGATGCACGAGGATCATATTAATCTTTTATCGTCCTCCCAACATTATATATTTTAGCGAAAAGATAATAATAATGACATTATTCATTGTATATTTCAGTGCAAACGTTTTTCATACAAGCACATCGTTCATGTTTTTTTTTTTATCTTCACTCTTATCAGGCTGGGTGCGCCGGAAGTCATTTAAGTATCGCTACCCATTGAAGCTTTTAAAACTCATCAGCATTTGGAGCGCATCCAAATGTACATGAGTTAAAACAGCGCATAATTGGGTTATAATTAACATGTAATTTTACTGATGTTTTCATATCACGATCATGTTTGACGTGTAAGGCTTGGGCTGGTAAATGGTAAGCTAGTTATAACCCACTAAGGGCTGATTTTTCTATCGACAGATAATTTTTATTCTCGGAATAAAATTGACTTCTGGCAGTTTTTGTATGGAAGAACTGACAAAAATTCAAAAATTATTCCTCGAATATAATTATCTGCGTTTGAAAAATCAGCCCTAAGTGAATAACAGCTGTTAAATGTATAAATGATTTTATTTCTGTGAGTAGGTTTTTACAAACACTTTTACACGTCAATCATATTTTAAAGACTTGATGAAGTTGGAGTTTCCTAGCTGGCTTCTCTAAGAAGAAAGACCGAAACATACTCAGAGGTCACAGTCTCTTTTGCGCAGCAACAGTTTTTTTCATCGTCAGAGATCGTGTGAAGTCCATGTAGATTGGTGGCGTGGTGATTGGCCATGGAAATGGTATTTTGAGGGAGTGTTGAGAAAACACATTTGTTATTTACGTAGTACCAACCTACCAGAGCTATTATAGCAGATCTATTGTAGTTGAAAGAGGTGAACCTACTTACTTTTTTGAAACGGATACAACCCATCGGTCGTAGTCGTACTACAACATACATCATACAACACATACATACATCATACATACATACATACAACCCATGGGTTGATTTTGATTTTGATGAGTTGATGAATTACACGTGCTGCTTATATGTATTTCAGTGGTCTTAAACCTTCTTACTTTTGTCTAAAAAAGAAACTTATTTTTAAGACTACAACCCATCGGTTGTAGCCGTTTCTGTTTCGTTAGGTTTACCATGGGTACCGATGGGTTGTAGTCTTAAAAAGAACTTTCTTTTTTAGACAAAAGTAAGAAGGTTTAAAACCACCAAGAATATAAACAACACGTGTAATTAAAAAAAAACTTCAGAACTCCAACAAACCAATTAATTCGAACTACCCGCAACAAAGCAAATGCATGGCGAAGTAATCCAAGTCAGGTAAGTTGTAAGTCTTCAGCGAATGAGATAGCGAACTCATAACGTTGTTGTTCAAGTTTTTATAGCGCTAAGTTAGCGACGAGTTTCAAGTGTATTGCGTCCTTGTTTTAATGGAAATCGCTCTAAAGCGCTTCGGGGTACACGATGGCTTTGTTTTATGGGTCATGTGGAGCATGACGATTATAATTTAGACAGGGTCTTCATGAACATGTACTGCCTGCAGAGGTGGTTTTCAGCTACACGCCATATCAACTCTGTCTGCTAAAAATTGAGGCAACAGAGAAATGGATCAATGGAATGGATGGATGGATCAATTAAACCAGTCAATGTATATAGTTTTCAAAAGTTTTCTAGATATTACTTTGAAGTCAAATAATTTATTTCAATTAAACTATTATCTTACAGTATCTTTTTAATTGCCATGTCTGTTAGAAAAATAGTTACAAAGGTTAAGTGTCCATGGGCAGGTGTCTCTACTTACAAAACAATTTATGCCAGTTTTTCGTTTTATTGGACATCATTATTTATTTGTCACTCAAGAACTTTATATTTTCTTACAACCTAAAGGCCAATTCCCGTAATTAAAAACGTTAAAAATCCAGTCGCTATCTCGTCTCAGCGACAATCAATATCAAAAACTTGTCAAAAATTTAGGGAAATTAGAGATGTTTTTGTCAGATTGATACTGAGACTAGAAATGGGACCCTTCTACCTCCTTCTTCTTTTGTCTGTCAGATTGAGACTAAGATCAGACTGTAAACGTTCTTAAAATTACGAAATTTGCCTCTGGGCACTGTGATGTCCTCAAGTAGACACGCCTCTGCGCAACTTGCTATTTAACAATAACATCCACGCTAATGGGTCCTTAAGTTACTCCAAATACATGAAAAGCATTGTAAACAGACACCTTTACCCTTAAGGGGTGACGACCATAAAGGATATATTATGTTGGACCTCATCACATAACAATTGCGCAGTGGCCCGCACATGACACTTTGTCCCTCCCTAACAGCTGGCTTTGATGGATTATTCAAATTCCAAAGAGTTGGCAAACTTAGACGGTGGTGGCGAGACCTAAAACAATAACGTTTTTGTGTGACAGTTAAGTGAAACGCGGAAGCGGGAGCGGTATACGTAATTCATCCTGCGTTTGCAATTTAATTTTCAAACGTATAACTTTAATGCCTTTCAAATAAAGTTCAGTTTGCGCTACAAGTTCAAATTCTGTGATGACTTTTTCAATAGTATAGCATAAAGTTGATATTTCTTTATGTGGAAATAACGTCAGTAATAAAATAATAGCGAGGCGGTAAGCGGGGGTAACTGCCCAGAGTGCGATGGACGTACATTGAGATACTTATAGAAAAAAAAAACATTTATTTCTCCAAATAATTTACAAGAAAAGATTAGTGATTGACTAGGTAAGAATAGGTCTTAGTAGCAAAAAATGGAATTACTCATATCTTCCCGAAGAAACTCTTTAGGAGCTGCAATTCTTCTGAATAACGTTAGAAGATATTCTCGGAATCGTAATTCCGCCATGTTTAATAGCGTTCTGAACACTTCAAAAGTCGTAAACTGTGAGAATTATGAGCGAAAACGTCGACACTACAACTATTGTACGTGTCATTGAAGGTAGTTCTGTCATCACATTGAACTAGAGGCAAAGCGTCTTAAAACCAACGTTCAATGTTTCTAAAATGAATGTAATGCAATGATTATTAAGTTTATTCCTATAAAAACTGGCCAATTACGAAAAAATATATTTTGGAACTCGCGCTCTAAGGCATTTTATACAATCGGTTTATTTGCCGTGTCTATGCACTGTCGTTAGTGTTCTATAGAGCACTATGGAAGTTTGTTGACGGATAAGCTTCCATAGTGATCCACAGAAAAACGTGTGTAAGGGTTCCCTACAACCAATACTACTAGTTTACCTTCTCTTAGTAGTTTTACATGATACAGGTAATAGCATCATATTATAATGAATACATTCCATTCTATCAAACAGACACAACCCTGTAACAGACAAATGCACTGACGGACGGACGGACAGACTGACGGCGCGCGGCATAAACCTGCTAGTGGGGTTCCGATTTCACCATTTGGCTACGAAACCATACTACCTCCGATAGTAAAGTTAAAATAAAACATAAATAAAAATGCGATCAGTCGAAACTTCTACATAACCCGGTCGATGCCTGGCGTAAAAAGTGGTCTTAGTAAATAAAGTTTGTTCCAGCTCCCACCGACATGGCGGCTGGCCTCAGGTGAAATTTCACTAATAAACTTTGGTAGTCAATAAAAGAAACGCGACAGACAGGAATTTGAGCTCTGTTTTGACGTCTTTGTGACATACTGGTGCGTTGTTTCGCGAACATAAGGTGAAATGACTCATCACCGTCATTGCCCTTATCCCAATTTATTTGTGGTGTCTTCCATCCTTCTCAATTAGTCGTCATCTCGATAGTCACCTAGCCATATCATCATTCACTTAGTTCATCCACCATTTCTTTGGTATTCCACCTGATGCAGTTATAGCTAAAAGAGTAGGTATTTTAGCCACCCACATCAAACTGTATTAGGTTATGATGGCTAGGCAATCGCAGCAAGTTAAGCGTGCACAAGAGCGTGTTCATTCTCCTGACATTAATCTCTGTTTAATTTTACGAAAACAAAGTAGGTACGATAAGTAAATAAAGTTTGTGGCCAAGTAATAACAGCCGCACGGGTTTATCGATCAGGTTAAGCTTCGCTTGCCACGGTTGGTCCGTGGAAGGGTGACTATCTTCACATACCAAGAGCACCGGTGGGTCCGCAACTCCGTGCCTCGGAAAGCTCGTTAAGCCGTTGGTCCCGGCTGTCATTCGTGGATCCTTGACAGTCGTTACGGGTCCGAAAGTCCCGAAAGCCCGAAAGTCCGACAACCAGTCTTACTAAGGGGTATCATGTTACAAAGTAACTGGGTTGTGGAGGATATGTAGGCAGTCACTCAATGTAAAATACTGGTATTCAGCTGCATCCGGTTAGACTTGAAGCCGATCGCAACATAGTTGGCAAAAGTACAATACTATAAATCTTATAAAAATATTGTATACCTATTATTTTAGGATTGATAACAATACTATCAATCCTAAAATAATAGGTATACAATATTTTTAATATAATATAATATAAAATAATATTGCATATTGCATATTGCATTATATATAATATAATATTGTATTATAATAATTTTCAAATGAAAACGCACGCTATTCTCACCAGCAGTGTGAAAACAACTTATAGGTACTGCTTAACTTTTCCAATAAAATCGAAGTGAAATGAAATTTGGAATTTAGGAGTAAAGGTGAAACCGATCCACGCTGCTGTCGATGCTAATTTGGAACATTTCGCTAAAATGACGATATTAAATTTGGCAGGAATCTGTGAAAATATTTTTTTCCTCCCTATGTGAATCTCAAGTTACGAGTGAAGTTCTTTTCGCTTGCAATTGATTTTTTGCTCCCCTTTGAGCGTATGAAATGCTCGTTTCCCGTTCTGCCTGTTGGCAAATTGAATTTGAGGTAAGTAAAAGAAGAATTTTGTTTTCATTTGATTTTCGTGTCATAAAATGCATTGCCTGTCCGTCTGTGTGATGTACGGATTCAATTAGTCGAGAATCAAAGTTGGCTCCGTGGAAACGGTTTTAATGTTTTCGGTTACTGAGGAAAACAGGTCTCAATTTGAATTTCGAAATTTTTATTGTGTTTTGTTTGTGCGAATTTTGCCAATGACGATGAACTGCCAATCGATTCTGTAAAAATCTCACCGTGAAAACTTATGCTAGGGATTGACACTACTGACAGCTCACATCAAGCACACTTCACTTGAGTTTACACGGTGAGATTTTTACAGAATCGACCGGCTGAACGCGATCAACACATCTGAACCACATAGAAGAGCTGTCAGTGCGAATATTACACAACAATAATGACAATGACAGCTGCTCTTGAATGTCTAGATGTTCTGAAGATCAATTCTCGTAATTAAAAACGTTTAAAATCTAATCAAAATCTCATCTCAGCGACAAACAACGTCAAGAACTGTTCAAAAATTTAGGGAAATTGGGGATATTTTTGACAGATTGACACTGAGACTAGAAAAACGAATCTTCTTAAAAATACGGGAATACCTCTGCTGATCGCGTTCAGTTTTATAAGTAAAATTCGCCCTTAACTGAAGAATTCTACAAGCTCTGTGAGGCTCTTAACTGTACCTATATCTTAGACATACACACGGATGTACCAGAGATAGCTAAAGGGAAAATTGATGAAGAAATAGCTTAGCAGTCAGATAACTGTTCACAGTTTATGGTTAACGGCACAACTACCTAGATAAATGCTTATAAAAGTGGCTTTGCCACAGTTCGTGATATTATAATAATTATACTTACATAAGTACACACATAAACTCATATCTTCTTCCCATGGGAGGTAGGCTGAACCTACAGAAGGACACCTGCTACGATGCTAAAATTCTCCTTTTGATCGTTTACGTATTACATTTGATTTTATTTGTCATAGCAATATGTGGATGGGTTAATTGGATTAGCCTTTAGATTAAAATTGACTTGAAAAAGTTTAAATCTGGCCACTAGCGCAATTGCTCAGACCTCAGTCTGGGTTTAATCCTAGGGTTGGATTTTTGTACAAATACATTTATAACTTAAGACGCAGTATTCATCATCTCGGCTTCCAGTCTAACCGTATGCAGCTGAATATCAGTATTTTACATGGAGCGACTGACTATCTGACCTCTACAACCCAGTTACTGGGTAATACGATACCCTTTGGCAAAACTGGTTGTCGGACCTTAGACTCAAGAAGCACAGTATTACAGCCGTTAAAAACGCCACCAGCTACGATCGCTATATACTCCTTTTGCTTACTCGATACACATATCACCAAAATACATATTACAACAACTTTTTCTCACATTTGTTTCTTGTAGCTACGGAACATATGCCACTTCCGATATTATACATAAGCACCCTTATCCTGTTCGCAGTCAAAGAACTTCCAAAGTGCGCACAACTTGGATTTTCCCCGAACATAAATCTGAACTTAAGTACGCATCAACTTGGCTTCAATAAACTTGGTACAGACTAGAGGAAAATTCACTTTTTACTTCTTAATCTCGATGTGGTTTTATGGATTTGCATGCATTCTTGGCTGGGATGTATTAACGTTTAAGAACTGCGGAGTAATGGCTTTCATTTTGATAGTTCAACAACATTCATTGCGTTATTTATGTTGTTGAGGAGACGATTTTTTCGAACACATGAAGCGATGGGTTAGCAATATCCTTCAAAATGATTCAGTTTGAAAAGAACTTGATGAATTATTATAATTAGGTATGTCAGTATCATAAAATTAAAAATATTTATTTTTATAAATAGGTTTATAGAAACGCTTTTACAAGTCAATGTCGTTTAAAAAACTAGATGAGGTTATCAGACTATTATATTACATCCTGTAAGTTCCAATATGAAACGTATTTTTCTTGATAAGTAGTTGATATTTTATGAGATAAAAAGCTCGAGTGCAATCGTCTTATTTCAGCACAATAAACTACACATAACAACACACCTGTGTTTCTCAAAGGGTAAGATAGATGGTCACCTATAGTACACCCACATTTCGCTAGCTGTGTTTAAGGCATTGCCATCAACCAGTCACAGATCCAGACTCCGGGCTGATACTGAGAAATTCCAGGTAGAAAAACCTAATAACACTTTGCCCGACCCGGGAATCGAACACCAGGACCACTTGCGACCTCGAGACAAACGAGGAAGTCCACTTCATCTTAAAAGGAAATTTCTCAACCTCCGTCTTTATCACCAAAAACTAAACGAAGTACATTTAAAACTTAAACATATATACCTTATGACCCATATTCCTTTAAAGCCAGCCATTACAAAAGAGCAAATACCTATCACTTATCCTAGAGTCCAAGTTACAGGCAGTTGTTATGCTGCGACACGGATACGATAACCTGTACGTGACGACTCGTAGCTAACCAAATTATGTGCTGGCAAACTTAAGTTTACCAACCCTAGCAACTCAAAACACAACAATATTAAGACCAATTTCGATTGTCTACAAAATGTCGTAAGTTTGTTGTAAGACTAAGTTTTATTTTGCACTTCAGTTAATTCTTATGTCTGGGAGTGAAGGCTGATAATTGAGTGGGTGTAGAAGGAGTGGTTATTATAAAATGCAAAAATACTCAAGCAGTTAGATTGTATTGTACAGTTGTAACGGTGAGTGCTACGCGTGAAAATAAAATGTGTGATGTAGTTAGAAAGTTTTCCTTTTGTCTCATTTATTTGTTTTAATATAGTATAAGATTGTGCTGGAACTCTTTTAAAGGTAAGGTAGAATAAGTAAACAATATATTTAAGGCTGATTTTTCGCCCATGATTGAAAATTTTTAAGCTTTTGTATACATATTTCATCATAGCCTAATGTTCCTACTGCTGGGACACAGGCCTCCTCTCTTCGAGAGAGAGTGAGCTGCAGGCTACCGCGCAGGCCCAGTGGGGGTTAGTAGATTCACATGTCTTCGAATTTTTGCCGGTTTCTTCACGTTGTTTTCCTTTTATGAAATTATTTACACAAAGTAAATCGCCTACCTTTGTTCAAATCTGTGACTTACAACACGTCGGGTTCGGTTGGTCCGTGTCGGATCCGTTACCAATGGGCCATCACTGCTATATATATTTATGTCTAAACCAAATTACCATTACCGAAGTTTATTAACGTCTCACAAACTATGAGATAATCCTAAGTTTAACTTCAAGTAGAACAATACTACGATAAGACAATAGATAAGTTGTTAGTAACATTTCTAATTAGTAAAACATTTGTTTAACTTCCAAGTGAGACAGTGTGCCCACACAAGAGACAATACAGTTTTGTCTATTGCAGACAGAACATTATTTGTCGCGAGTGTGGGCGCTGGCATTGTTTTCATAGAACAATACGTATAACTACAGGCAGTATTGACGGACGAGTGTAAGTCATGGGCTCGAACCCGGCAGGCGCTTTACTTTGTGTAATTTATTTCAACACAACTGCTCTCAAAATGGTGAAGTCCTGAGGGAACCGGAGTGTCTTAGAACCAAAACTGCGAGAGACATGTGACATTCACTAATATAATATAATATAATTCCGTACTGGGCCCGCGTGGTGGGCCCATTCTGACTCACAGAGAGCAGGCCTGTGTCCCAGAAGAGGGAACATTAAGGGCTGATTATGCTGTGCTCGGCGTTACAATAAACTGTGGCAAGATTTTATCATCTTTGACGATTAAATATGCTATCCAAAGAACGGATAGAAAAGAAATGAAAAAAAAAAGTGTCACCCATCCATAGACCAATCGCAGTAAACACAGCTCAACCTCAGAAATCTACGTTGCTATAGCCACGAATCCCTTACTACTCGGCTTAACACCCAATAGCCCCCATAAACAAGTTCTCAGTCAAGTATACAAGATAAGAAATAAATCAAGTTTTTTCCCTAACTGCGGTTCAAGAAAAAACAGATATAGTCCGGTCATACGGATGCGGGCAAAAAAGTGGTGTCGAAGTTGGAAAGCTCCCCGATTCCCGAAGGATGGAGGGAAGACGAGTTCAGATCATGTTTGAGTTCGGATTGTACTGTTACTGGACTTTGGGGCTTTGATACTTAGTTGCTGGTTTTTTGAGTCGTTTTTCTACCGTATCGACATGAACACAATGCCATGCTTATGCTGTAGTAAAATTATTAGTCAGTCAGCATGATAGTAGCAATCACTGACCTCTAATAAACAAGTACGCTGGACTAAATATACTATACGAAATGACAGTTGTTTTTTGTGCCGATTCAAGGCTGGCAGGAACTAAAATTGACACACTTTTGCAAATGTCGTCGGTCGTCGTGTTGTTTTGGTACGTCTCTGATGATTTAGGTCTAAACGTTTTTGTGTATTTTGTGTTTACTACGAGATATTTAGAACATTTTTACCGTAAGAGTATTTTGTAAAACTCTCTATCAAAAATATTAATTCCACGGACTCTCACGTTGTTATCAGCGCCAAATTGGCGAAAATCAAATGTTTCATTTTGTCATCGATTTATATCAATAACACGTAGCAAGCTAGCACGCCGATCACCATCATCTGCCTAGCCTTTTCCCAACTATGTTGGGGTCGGCTTCCAGTCTAACCGGATGCAGCTGAATACCAGTATTTCACATGGTGCGACTGCCTATCTGACCTCCACAACCCAATTACTGGGCAATATGATATAAGGTAAGACTGGTTGTCAAACTTTCGGGCTTCTGGCTACCCGTAACGACTGTCAAAGATCCACGAAAGACAGCCAGGACCAACCGCTTAACGTGCTTTCCGAGGTACAGAGGGGTCGATATGTAAAGGTGGTCCATCCACATCCACAGACCAACTGCGGCAAGCGTAGCTTAACCTGATCGATCAAACTGTGCGGCTCTTATTAATTAGCCACGGGCCCCTACGCACGAGATCAGCATGCTGACCTATACTCTTTTTTTCTCCGTACGAGAAAAGAAATCTGGCCTACAGCTAGACCAAGTATAAACCAGTATGTTTTTTCTTATAAAATAATTTAAGTATTATCTCAAACCTACAAGGCTTGACAAGCGTTATTTATTTTCACGACAACGGTTCGACACATTTTTTCTTTCTACCGAAGTTGTATTGTGTGAAAGTTTTTCCGATTGTACATTTGCGCAAAAAAACGATGATATTATATGAGCGTTTTTTTACAAAGCTAATGTACTGTGTCGTTTGTGATATTCATTTTGTAGGTTTGCTAACTGAGTCCTCAGCTGTATATAACATTTGGTAATCATCATCACTTCAGCCGAAAGACGTCCACTGCTCGAAATACGCCTTTTTTTTTTCGCTGAGAAATGCATTACGCATCCCCGCTCGCGAGGGACGAGACGGGGTATGTGGGACTCCTGTCGAAACGGCACTGACAGTATACCCACTAAAACTCAGCGGTATTTCCGCATCGCCGTGATGGGAGGGCCATGGGAAACCGGCTCAGCCTTTACTTCCACAACCCTCCCGGCGCATGCCCGCCTAGCTGGCGGACCCTGCATGCCCCCCTGGCTGGAGGGCTACGGGAATGGCCGAGAACGTCTGGCCATTCCCGTCCGACACTGGTGGAGGCCGCACCCGTTGCCTCCTGGCCTCCACCGGGGAGGAGTCGGAGATGACTGTCAAACTGACGTCTTCTTCGACCCCTCCTCCGCCTTCGGAGCGCCGCCGCGTGAGGATCGTCCTCCCGCGCGCGCTCCGCTGCCTCCTTCTGAGTCTGAGTTCTGGTCCCAGAAGACATGACGTGTTCGCAGAAGGAGGCGACTGCCGCCCAGGACCTCTCATCACCCAGCATGGCGTTTACCAAACCGAGGAGTGAGAGGTCCGGTCCGATCACCGCAATGAGACTGCGGCGCGGCTCGGACCACGACGGGCACACTTCTAGGGTGTGATGCGCCAAGTCCTCCGCCGCGCCACAGTCGTGACACGACGGCCTCTCCTCCCGTCCGATTAGGTGCAGGTATACATTAACCGTAATATATTATTCCCCTCATTAGAAATTGTCAGTGCCGACATTACTGATTTTAGGTCTCTGTTTTTATTTATTTTATTATTTATGTACACACAGTAAAATACATAGACATAATCATAATTTGACAGGTAGGTTTTTGTGTTTTTCGTGTTTCTTTTTGATCCCCCAATGGAAACAAAAGGGTGTTATAAGTTTAACATGTATATCTGTGTGCCTGTCTGTACCATAAATATGTATTCAATATGAACCTCCTGAAACCAAAAATTCGAAGACATATAATGTCTACCAACCCGCACCGGGCCCGCTTGGTGGGTTACGGCCCACTCCGTCTGACTGTGAGGAGGCCAGTGTCCCAGGAGTGTGACATTATAGGCTGATTATGTATTTAATATGAATTCTGCTCACAAATATGTCAGCCATGCCACTTGAATCATGGTAAATCCACTGTTCATTCAAATGGAATTATTTCAATGAACATAATTTAGACTAGACTATAATTATTACTCTGTTAAACGACCCTTTCAAAAGCAACCAGCTATAATTATTAAACTTTCATAATTACGAAATGCAATGCTCCCTGACTTCGAAGACAATCTACGCCGTAGACAACCCTACGTACGGCGTAGGGTTGTCTACGGCAAGGCCTACGCCGTAGCAATATCGTAGCAAACTATTTCGTTATGAAGGTGATTTAACTTACGTACATAATTGTAAAACTTGTTAGATTGTAGTTATTTACACATGACTTAATATGTTCGCAAACTAAATTAGAATTTGAGTGGGTTTCTTCTTAACCAACCCGCTACCAACGTAAACCAGCGCTGGGGCTCTGTCTCGTATAGAGTCTTAGCATTATGCTGAGCGATGGCCGTTTTGCGTGAATGTGACGCATGTTTACCCCCAACTTGTTACTTTTTTTTTGTGTGTTTATGTTCTTTTTTATGCGTCATGTTTGTCGCAAATAAACGTATTTTCTTTCCTTCTTTCTTCTTAACTCGTAATTTCACTAATGTAGAAATCTTATATTGTACCTACGGAGGCTAAGTGTATTTGAATACACAAATATGAATTTTCAAATGGATTTTACCTTAGAACTAGGTGAAGATTTGATGTACTGTACCCGGGCTGATAGCACATTGATCATTAGAAATAGACTGGAATATTTATGAAGACTGAACGAAGCCGATGTTTTTGGGAAACTCGATTCATACTTCTATTATTACATTTTATATATTGAAACACGCTTTTCGTGTCTGGTTTTTTTAAAACACGCAACAGATTTTGATGCGGTGATCACCATCATTTAGAGAATTCATTCCAGAAGATTTACGTGTATAAAACATTCATCAACTTCCATATAATAAAGAAATCTCGACGGTCTTGTCATGTCTTAAAAACCGTGCAAAGTAGGAGCGGGTCGCTAATATTATTAATGCGAAAATAACTGATTTTGATTTTGTCTGTCGGTAAGTTTGTCTATCTGTCTGTTACATTTCAAGTCATAACGGCTGAACAGATTTGGATGAAAAATGGCATATAAATAGACCATGACCTGAGTTAGGATAAAGGACACTTTTAATGGCGGTAGTACGTTACCGAGGGATAATTTCTGACCTCTACGCGTGTGAAGCCACACGCAAAACTAGTATGCCATATTTACGACTAAGTACTGTAGTTTAAGTACACCTCTGCCTTATCCATCGGGGAAACAAGGGATGATGCAATGGGTTGTGTGTACTGTATTTTATTGTCATACTAGTCTACTAATTTTATTTATATTATCGTATTAATGAATTTTCTTTTAAATGAGACTATACTCCTCTATATCAGAGAGATATCTCGTAATTTTAAGAACGTTCACAGTCTCATCTCAGTCTCAATCTGTCAAAAAAAGCTCTTAAATCCCTACATTTTCAACAAGTTTTTGAAATTGATTGTCGATGAGATGAGATTGCAACTATATTTTGAACGCTTTTAATTACGGGAATTGGCTTTCAGCATACGCCAATATACGATCTTCATAGGATGGCTGGTAGCAGCTGGATGAGAATTGCCGAAAATCAAGTTGAATGGCATGCAATATGTCCAGCACTGTACTGCTATAGGCTGATGATGAATGATGTGACGTCAATATCTTGATCAAGCCCCAGTCATCAAGGTAATTGTTTCGCCGTTTCCAAGTTAACGTGACGTCACTCCGGTATGTATGACTGACATGACATATAGCGTAGTTTGGTTCTAAGATAGTGCATATTGCATACTGTCATATATCTGTTACTATATGGTTATGTGTAAAGATAAAGATATTTTATTTTGCAAATATGGGTATTGCGTATAGAACATGAACAAAATAGGTTCAGCCATATTTAATCAGAAGGCATGCAAAAGTCACAAAAATAAAAACTCATCCACTGAACTAAATACTAAACTTTCACAAACATAACAAAAAACAACACGTTGGGCTGATTTTTCAATACTCAGATAACTTTTAACTGAAGAATAAATATGGCTGTTTGACAGCTTTTGTATTATATAAAGAATTTTGTCAAGATGCCATAATTATTTTGTCTTCGCATAAAAGTTATCTGATTGTTGAAAAATCAGCCCTAAACTAAACATAATTCTTATTTGAAACATTTTAGACAGGAAAATAGAATATTCTTAATTATGTACACCATACAAATTGCAGACCAAAAACAAAACGGAATTTGAGAATTACAGTAAGTATTCGTTTAGTGTATATATTCGCATGTATTACAGTAAGTATTCGTTTAGTGTATATATTCGCATGTATTTGTATTAGCATCCGTAAAGCGGAAGAATTCGTACACATCTCCATACAAAATCGTTGTTTTCTATGGACAAAGGCTGAACAGAGCTGAATAAGTGTGGTTAGTCCCTTAAATTATAATTTTTTTTCAATCAAGAATTCTCTTACGCTATAGTATGCTTTGACTGTTAAAAAGCTTCGAAGCTCTTTTTTGTGTACTTCGTCTAAATATCACCAAAAAATTTTGAGGTTTTATAACGTAAATATTTCTCTTTTTGTGTTTCTGTATAGTCAGTTTCATAGTTTCATATCGGTCATCGAATAAAACTGAAGTCGTAGTTTTTTTTTTAAGAAACCTATGTGTTTATGTTCTACCTACAGCCACCAAGTTTAATAAAACCCATTACTAGTTAGTTTGGTAGAAACATCTAAAAAAACGCCATAAAAACGCCGCGTCTAATTTCACACATGTGAACTTCAATATTGGTTTGGCGTGCCCAAGTTTTGATTGCTCACATGTACTATGAATCACACAGTGATGTACCTACCTACTATGTCCGTAGCAAAACTCGACTTTCTGAAGTTTTCACATCTTTATTTATGAGACGGCTCGTTTACATCCGATCAGTGGTTTTTGCTTCGCTACAAGTTCGCAGTTTACTTTTTTGGCAGCGCCAAGTGATTTGTTGACCTTATGGATTAAAGAAATTATGGATACGACACGACATGTATTTGTTTAATTTTTTTTTTATTGCTGAATGGGCCTACTCTCGACCTCGATCACGCCTGATGGAAAGCGATGGATGAGGTTTTTTATCCAATAAAAATTGTATAATCTCGGAAAATCTTCTTGATTTTTGATAATACAAGGCGTTATATCGAAGCACAAATTGTTTCCATGAATTTAGCACGTGATTCTAGATATCCCAATACTAGTTCTAGAATTATGTACTGGGCTATGAATTCCCGGTTACACTTTGTGCTTCGAAGTCCCTTACACCGTGTGTACTGTGCTTACCGACCCGTTCGCACGATTAAACTGGCAGTTTTGTATTGCTTTTATTTCTTAAAAGAATTAAAAGAAAAGAATCGAAAAGAAGAAAAGAAAATACGTACGTATTCGTGCCGTAATTGTAACCTTATAACATTGTGTGCATATAAATCATATCTATTAGCGACTTTATCGCACTTAAGCAATATTATGAAAAATTGCCTACGAAATTGCCTCTTCGTTCGCACACATTTTAAACGCTAGATAAAAACGAATCCTTGTAGCCGTTCAAGTCATATAAAATGCTTTGAATACACATGTAAAATAGTTTTAATAATAATGTTATAAATAAGGGAGCTAGATTTCTCTGAAAACTACAGCACCATGTATTATAACTATAAAGTTCCTTTACAAAATATATTAAATGTATTCAGTGTCTCTTTGGCATATCTCCATTTTCTACGATCTGAGTTTGACCTTAATGTAAAAAATTTTGTTTGAGAATACATAATCAGCAGGTTTCTTGCGAAATGTTGGGTACAGTTCGGCTTTTTTTGAGCTTCTTATAATTTGTTAGCACTTATAAAAGGAAGTGTTTTTTGTTCTGATAATTTTGTAAATATTGTGGTGGTACTGACAACTTGTACAAGAATAGTGTCTCAATTTGAACCAACTTATTTTAAACAATAATAAATTGAACCAAGTAGTTTAGTTAAACGACCGCGTTTTGGAAGACGTAGCGTTGGAAGGCCTCCCGCAAGGTCGACCGATGACAACACGAAGGCCGCAGGTATCCGCTGGATGCAAGAAGTATAGAACCGGTCGAAGTGGCGGTGCTTAGGGGAGGCATATGTCCAGCAGTGGACATCTTTCGGCTGAAATGATGATGATGAAGTAGTTTAGTAGGTAAGTGTATTAAAAAAAGACATCATTCAATTCGTACCCAAAAATTAAAGTACCAGAAAAAAAAGTACTGTTTTCTGATGGGAAATAACATCTTGAGCATTTTTACTGTTACAGTGAAAATCTACAATTAACCCTCCGGCTGCTATTTGAGATTGAAAATGCCAAAACTCATGTTTTTATAACAAGTGTTTTAGGCATAACATTTTTGAGCGAGTTCGCAAAGGTAACGTTACACGTGATATGTTTGTAAGTGTATATCTTATATTGTAAATTATTCTATTCTATTCTATACTTTTTGTTTATTTTACAAGTGTTTGTGTGTATTGTGTTTTGCTTCGTTAATTTTGTTATTTCCTTGTGTTATTTTTTTTAAATTGTATTTTACCTAACCTACTTAGTATGTATTTGTGTCACTTTGTAGTTTGTAAATTGCGCTGTACAACGCCTTGGGATTCAATTCTGTAATGTTGTGCATGAATCTTAAATAAAAAATTTAAAAAAATACAAATTTTTAATTATATATACTTTAATTTTTGGGTATAAAATGTTCGACACTTGAATGATATCCTTTATGATTTAGTGGTTGAAATAATAAGTTAAATTAAACAGTTGAAATGTAACATGTCTGTTTTTTTGTAGAAAAATCGGTGGATTCCAATCAGCAGAACAATACAACTATTTTCTGTTAGTGAGGTTGTCTTTTTCGTGGTTTTTTTTAAACGTACACTATGAATAATTACTCCTGTAAAATAACTTTATGAAATCACTAGCAGGTACTGCGATGAGTATAGTGTGGGGGCTACAAAATAATACAACTTTATAATTATTACGTTTATTCCAAGCGAATGTGTTTACATCTACCCGCTTATTCTATCGCTGTTTTTCGAAACAAAAAATCTACTAGAAATATTTTGAAAGCTCATTCTAAATAATTACAGTACGTAGGTTCTGCTAAAAACTATATAGTGGTCATTGTGTTGGCTATATTCTTTTATACCAAAACCAATTTATTATTAATACCGGCGAACGCAAACGTGATCCCTCCTCAACACTTGAACGATATATTATTTTTTCCATACGTTCCAAGGTTCGAATCCCGTACGGGTCACGCTACGGGCGCCGGCTGTAGCCCACGTGACTCCCACCCATATTGAAAGCTGCCAATAATCGGGCCTTTATAACGAGGGTTTACTTCGCCCCGACAAATATTATGGTGTTGAAAAACTTCAGTAATACATTACATGTTAATGGAAATATTTATTTGTGATACTAGCTCTTGACCGCGACTTTGCCTGCGTTTATATTGTATTGCATCGTTTTTAATATAAATATCTAGGATTAAAAATAGCCTATGTCCTTCTTCAGCTTTTAGACTACCCTTCTGTCAAATTTCATAACGGTCAATTCAGTGGTTTAGGTAACAGACAGACATACGGACAGAGTTACTTTCTTTTATAATATTACTAGCAGCGCCCCGCGGTTTTACCCGCCTAAATTTCGATCCCGTGGGAAAATCGGGATAAAAGGTATGTGTTAATCCTGGTTATAAACTATCTGTGTGCCAAATTTCATCCAAATCCGTGTAGGAGTTTTTGGGTGAAAGAGTAACAAACACCCATCCATCCAAACAAACTTTCGCGTTTATAATATTATTAGTAGGATTATAGAAGAAAGTAGGATTATAGTGTAGATTTATGTTGTGGTTTTTTTTCTGGTTGGAAGTAGATTTTAGGCATTGAAGCAAGTTTTTCTAACTGAACAGACAGCTGTGCTGCTGGTGAGTTTGTTGCGCCACTTCTTCTTCCCCACGAAAGCACTAGAAAGTGCTGAAGTGCGAGCGTTTTGGGGGACTGTCTTATGTAATTTTAACTCTCGAAATATGCTGATTCTCAACCTAATTTGAATAAATGACCTGAATGATAATCTTGGTTGTCTTGACAACCTGTAACATGCGATTTAAATGTTAGAGAAGTGTGAAAGCTGGTGCTATTCCTGTGTTATTTCGGTATTGTCTGATAAGTTTAGATTTGAAGCATTTTAAGATGAATGAAAGTCAAAATTTTTTATTCACAGAAAAAAAAAATTACATGACATATTACCGCTGCCTAGATGCAAAGCAGTTTGTTGACAGACGCAGCTCCTTTTTTTTTTGTAGATATTAACATATTTTTTTTAGTTCAAGGACACTTTGGTGATTGGAAAAACAACGCAATTGAATTGTAAGTAATCATAAAAATAACAGTGGTGGTCCAGTGGTAACAACTGCAACCAACGAATTTAGGTCGTAGGTTCGAACCCAGACAGGCGTTCATCATCATCATCATTTCAGCCCGGAATCACCCATTACTGGGTATAGCCCTCCCCTTTCATCTGCTATACTTCCCGGTTCTGTGCGTCGCTTATCCAGGTATGACAGGCGCTTTAGTTTGTGTAAATGATTTCATCACCACTGCTCTCAAAGCGAAGGAAATCATCGTGAGGAAACCGGCATGTCCTGGAACCAAAAATTCGTAGAAATGTGACATCTACCAACCCGCACTGGTGGATTACAGTCCACCCGCTCTCGAAGAAAGGAGGCCAGTGTCCCAGCAGTGGGAACATTAGAGACTGAAGAATCATAAACATGCAAGTGTCTTAGAAAATGTAGTGTAATGTATCTACGTAAACACGGAATATTATTCATGTGTGATGTTATGTTATTGCTTAAAATCTACCACATCAACTACTAACTAAGGTACATGAAAGCCAGTTAGACCCATTCTAGCGACAAGCCAATTATGACGTCACAACCATTCTTGTAGCTCACGTCACTGCAAAATTTCTTGGAAATCTAGCAATTTTTATGAAAGTCCACCTTCCCGGACTGTTTTCTTTGCCCCCGGCTTCTAATTAAAGTTATAGCGAGCACTCTGAATTCTTGTTGTGGTACAAGAAGAGAAATGTTAGCGGTTGCTAATTAGTTATGTGGTTCAATTTCATTTAGCGAATGTTCCCAGCGACAAGGGCTGAAAGGAAAATAAAGATTCAACTAATGCCGCCATCTATCGGTTGTAATAAGGCAACAAGATATTGTTCGTGACCAATGGGGGTTGGTTAAGACGCGGGTTCCCGGTAAAGACAATTCGGTATCCATCAGGGGCCTTATTCTCTATGACACAATGATAATGAAATGAAACCGCGCGAAATGAACGCGAGATTGGCGGGATTAGCTAAGGAATTTTCGTGGTTTTGAGTAAAGAATCGTTAAGTGGTCGTAGTGAATAAGGGCCCAGTGAGGAAAAAATAGTCCCGTAGTTAATACGGAGCTATTTTACTCGCACTAATGGATATTATCCGCTCACACATAAAAAAAAACATATAAAACATTGTAATCGTTTATTTCCGAAGATCAACTTACAGCGATTTGAATGGGAAACCCCGTTACTAAATGCAAGTGCCCCAGATATGAATTAAAAAGCAACAGCTACCTATAGTTTGGGCGTTGGTCCATGGCCTCGTCCTAAGCTAAACGATCGTCGCGCGTACACCCGATTGTAGTACTCATTTTGCTGAGGACGGAGGTCGGCGGACTCAAAAGTGTGGTTGCGTCGAGAGAGGGCGCCTTCCGATTTCGATCAAAAAACTGACATATGAACGTGACGATCACGTACTCCCGAGAACAATAATTTTGTTGTCTGTTCTGCTGTGGAGTTTGTTGCGCCACTTCTTTTTCCCAGCACTAGGAAGTGGTGAAGGGCGGGCGTTCTTGGGAGACTGTCTTTTGTAATTTTAACGTTAGAAAAGTGCTGATTCTCAGCCTAATTTGAATAAATGACTTTTGACTTTGATTGATTTTAATTTTATTTGGGACGCGGGGCACACACTAGTGACCAAACAGTAGTCAAGCTTGAAAACGTAAGCAATGTCTGCAAAAAAAACCTTTCACCTAGCTTTTCCTTCAGTTTTTGTTTCTTCTTCTCCTTCAATCACGGAACAAATATTTGTATTACCTAAAAAAATATATCTCTATTTTTTTTTTTTTCGAAAGAGCCACACCTCAGTGTTGTTGTTCACAAAGTTTTGACCAAATGCAATCAACCACATAGATTTGAGTAGACCAGTCCAGTCAGTCCAAGCAAGAGTAATCGTGTAGCTCAATTAACGACTCGACGAACAATACCAAAGAAAGGACATTTAGATAGGCCTCATTAAGTACTTAACAACAGTACAAAAGCACTGCAAGGCAAAAGTCTTTTCTCAATTAGTTTCGCTGAAAATTCCACAGCTGCCACTACTGCCCCAAATTTTCCACTCGCTACATCTCTCCACTCAGCCCAAGCCCTTATTCCAAGCTTTTATTTGGCAGTCAGAATGATAAATGGTGTTTCATTAGTGGAGACCGACGCAAAGCAGGTACCGGTTCGAAATCTCCCTCCTTTTTATATCGGGAATATATATCGTGGTGCTAAAGCACCGGGACCCGTTTAGTAGAGGAAATAGGTGAGAAAATGTCCCGGCGTGTTGTATGGACTGTCTTCGGGTAGACTTTTTCCTTTGCTTGGGGATAAAATTAGTAAAGTATGGGTCTAGTAATAAGGGTATACAATGGTCGTTCTGTACGGGTGTGAAATTAACATTTTGAAATGAAATTATTTATTTATTTTATTTAACCATTTATGTACACACATATATTTTATTTTATTTTATTTATTAGGGACAACAAACAGCAGTATATTAAATATTACACATGATATGAGTACTAAACTAATAGAATTAAGAAATACACTGCTCACGACGTTATCCACAGATTGCCATATAAAATAATTAGCATAGGTACTGTTAATAATAACAATAAGGGCACACTTAAAGATACTCATTACAAGGTTAAAATTATTACTCGGTTTGTTAATAAAATGTATCTCGGAGAGCATAAAATAAAGAGAAAAAATCTAATAATATCTGCTTCTTAATACTAGGGACAAATATAAAGGCTTGGAATCAAATAAAATCGGCATGTAAAAAACAAGAGAGAAAAAAAAACAAAAAAGGAAGAAAGAACTTAAAGCTACATACATACGAGTACATGAGGTATAGGAATCAAAATTAAGTAACATCGAAACTTATGACTGTTCCTTTAAAGTGGAAATAACTTGATTCCTACCTATTCTTGTTCAGAAATATAATATCAATAGATCCAAACTTTTTATTATAAGTGTCGACCAATCGGTGCAGCGGTGAGCGTGCGCCTGAGTTGGTATGACAGAAGTTAGTGGCAAACAAACACCGTGAACGTACTTCTCTACTCTGTACTGTGCGAGGGACTAGGTAGCACAAACTTCTCACAAGATCAGAACAATCAAACTTGTTGCGGCATATACTGAACAGGGTCATCATTTCTAGGAGTATGCGTCTAGATTGTAGGGTCAGGATATTATATTTTTCGAGCAATGATTGGTAGGAAATCCTTTTAAGCATCTATAGTGCACAGAGTGAAGGTATTTACGTTGGACTAACTCCAATACTTCTATATATTTTTTGTAAAAAGGATTCCAAATAGGGAATGCGTACTCTAATTGTGGTCGGATTATCGACTTGTATAAATGCAAATAAGTGGAAGGGCGGCGGAATTCTCTAGATGCGCGCATTACGAAACCAAACATTTGATAAGCTTTACAGACTATATTATTCACATGCTCATCGAGATGGAGCATGGAGTCTAACTGAACACCAAGATCGCGGAGACAAGTAACATTATTTAGGACAGTATTGCCAAAACAGTAACTAAACTTGATAACCAATTTCTTTTTGGTAAACGTAATACTATGACATTTAGAGTAACTAAGCTGAAGTTTGTTAGAAGAGCAGTATTCTAAAAAACGATCAAGGTCCTTCTCTAAAGTTATGCAATCAAATTGATTGGTGATATTTTTATATATCTTTAAGTCATCCGCATATAGGAGAAATTTCGAATATATACTATAAACAGACAAGAAAAAAACAGAACAGAAAAATAGGTACAGGGGTGATGCTTATTTCATAAGAAATCACTTCCAGCATAACTTGGATAGGACAATAGATACAGAGATGTAGACAGCGTGTGAAAGAGTAAAGGAGACCAAAAAAATACATAAAATCATAAACAATTCACTTAATAAAACTAAACAAATATATATATATATATATTATTCTGTAAATAGGACATTGGAATCAATTTTACATGTCATATTATTAAAAAAAACCATAAGCTAGATGAGATTGGCGTTTCCTATCTGACTACTCTGAGAAGAAAGGCCGAAACAAACTCAAAGGTCTCTTTTAAAGTCCAGATATAATCTTGGTCAGATCATGTAGATTGATGTCTGAAAACCACATAGATTTGAGTGGACCAGTCCAGTCAGTCCAAGCAAGAGTAATCATATAGCTCAACTCGGTAATTAAGGATCTTAACGACTCGACGAACTATACCAAAGAAAGTACATTTGGATAGGCCTCATTAAGTACTTAACAACAGTACAAAAGTACTGCAGAGAGAAAGTATTCTCTTATGTAGAGAATGAAGGAACATTAATCACCACGCTTGTCCAGTGTGTGACCAGTGGTGGCCCAGTGTTAGCGGCACCAACTTACGATTTGTAGGCCGTGGGTTCGAACTCAGGCAGGCGCTTTACTTTGAGTAAATTACCACTTCTCTCAAAACGGTAAAGAAAACATCCTGAGGAAACGGGCATGTCCTAGAATAAAAAAATCTCTGTTACTGCTCAGTCAGTTACATCGAACTCATCTAGTTTCAAATATAAATTATTAGCTTATCTTATTTGTTGCCCGAATGGCAATTTATTTGCTTACGTTCACAGACGACTGAAGTCAATCCCCCTCAGGACTTTAGTAATATTCAACTGTAAACATGAGCTAAAAAAAAATAGATCCAACTCAAGTTCAAGAGCTAACACTAAGATTAAATTTTTCTAAGATTTCCAACTTACAAAGTTAACAAAACAAACAGAGAGGTCCTTTTGCTTTGAAGTTACACTTTGAAAGAAAAATAAAAAAAAGTACTCCATTTTCAATAAAGTAGTTTTTATCAGAAATGTGCGAGAATTTCATAATGTTTCTCTTAACAAGCTTGCAGCCTGGCTTTGCTGAAAGAGCTAGGGGATCAAGTACTTACTTTACTTTTTGCACTGAGTGGAGAATAAAAATACATTGAATATTACTTTGTTTCGTGTGCAAGTAGAAAGTAAATGGAGTTAGGATTATCTTTGGCCAGCCCAACTCAGTGACGTATCAAGTTTCAGTTAATGGCTTTTTATAAAAGAACATAACATCACGCCAGTAATCCCCGATGGGTTAGGCAGAGGTGTACCTAAAGCACATCCCACGTAGTAGGGTGCGAGCCTATTGCATCAACCGGATACAAATCTGAAATCCGGGCTGCTACTAAGAAATCCTAGGCGGAAAATCCCATTAGTTCTAGGACATGCTGGTTTCCTCACGATGTTCCTTCACCGTTTTGAGAGCAGTGGTGATGAAATAATTTACACAATGTAGGCTAACAAAAAAAAGCGCCTGTCTGGGTTCGAACCTACAACCTACAACTTGTAAGCCGTAGCCGTTACCACTGGGCCACCACTGCGCTAACCTTCATTTAACACGACCTTATTATTCGATTCTTTACAGTCAGTCCTTTTAGAAATAAACAAGAAGTCTTACAATGATATAGACACGCTTTGATGTCTCAAGATGTCATGAAACTCTGTTTATAATACGTGATTGTGTATTCCGAAGTACCTGCTTATTTATAGAGAAATGGCACTTTGAATTGTTTGTTTTGTTTTATAAAAAGGTACGCTATTCAAGAATAGCTGACATTGTGGTAGACACTAACGTGGTTGACTAACTGCCGAAGGTATTTTAGACTATTCTCTATGGACTATTAAAAAAATTGCCAATACGGTCTATCCGTTCTCAAGTCTTCAATTTAAATTTTATTTATATACATAGGTACATAGATAGACTAGATGATCCGGTGAACTTCGTATCACGTCTCGTATCAAATTTTGAGTTTTTCAATTTATGTAATTTCTAATTTATGTAATGTTGAAATAGGTCGAGCTATTTTATAGTTTTTGCGAGATTAACGCACTAAAATATCGTCGCTTCTTTAAGTTCGAACACCCCAATTTTGTCTTTAACTTTCTCTCAACAGGCTATCTACTGGATGCTGCAAGTATTCACTCGTGCTTGTAATTAACTTCTGGCTCGTCTAGCTCGCGACAAGCAGCACCTTAATTGGGTAACACACTTTTTTTTTTTGTTGGGTGGGAAATTATCATATTATTATGACGTCTCCCGCTCTGGGCGGAGCGGGAGGGCGTGTCAGATTTTACAGACTAATACCCACCCGTGTTCCTTTAGTTGCTCATGCCAGGGGCCACGGTATCTCTTTCGAACAACCCGCGGCCCTGGCAGGCTGGGTAACACACTTTCAATCATAATCTGAATCACTTTGAAGGATATGTTCGAAAAAAAAATTCTGCTCAACAACATAAATAACGCAATGAATGTTGTTGAACTGTCAAACTGAAAGCCATTGCTACTGATAGTGTGTTACGCAATAACTCCACAGTTAACTGTAGTACGTCGTGTGTAGCGCATATTATTTTCCCTAACTCATTATTTTTGTTTGTGTCATATTTTCTTTCTTTATGCGTCACGTTTAGTGCAAATAAATGTATTATGTTTCTTTCTTAGCGTGAATGTGATGTCAGAGAAATACAATTCCTAATCTCTATTATCTTTGTAACTCCCTTTTTACTCGTGTGCTCTCAAGTGTCACTAGGACCAAACCTAAATGCGCGAAACATTTTTTTTTTAAACAGGATGGCATTGCTTTTTCCAACAAACGATCTAAAATTTTCCCAGTGGGGTAATTACGTAACAATATTGCAATATGCAATATTACAGTAGTCTACAAATGAGAAATGACTAAACAATAGTGACCGTATAAAAATAAATGACTGGCTCACTTCCCACGAATAAGTTTTACTCTGAGTTCATCGGAAGATCTTTAGAATGAGTTCTCTACAAGTACTAGCTGCAAAACAATTGGGTTGTAATTAATTATGAGTTTTTATTTTTATTTTGACGTAGTTAAGTGTGCTGTGGATTTTACTGATGTGCTGGGTCTAGCTTGTGCTAAAAAAGATTAGCAAAGTTACGATAAACATCAGTACGTGAGTAGGTATATACATGTAGTTTTTGCTACAAAAGCTAACCTGGTGGTGTATCGAAAAGACATAAGTCAGGCAGGTTTTGATCTTAAATAATTTTCTCAATCTTAATAACAATTTTAATAAAGCCGAGAAAAATAAACAAATCAAGTAACTTGACTTGGCTCACGATGTTGTCGACATGTGGGATGAGGACTCAGCGATCAGTGTGCCTATAGTTGTGACAGCCAATGGTTTAATAGCCAAGACCCTCGACTACCCTCAGGAGACTCTCGTCGGGCAGCTGGATCAAGGGCTTGATTCAGAAAGCGGTACTTCTGGACACGGCCCGCATTTTTAGGAGTTTCCTCTCTCTGAAGCCCTGACCACCGGTAGTTCGGACCCTGTTCCCTGTACCGGTGGGCTACTATTTTTTTTATATTTCTAAATGATTTTTTTATCTTTTTTTTATAAAAATATTTAAAAATGTAATTTATAAGTACTTAGATGAAATAAAGGAAAAAATAATTTTAATAAAATAACGATTAATTTTACACAACACGTATATCAAATCAAATTATTCCCAAACCCAACACAACAAACAACACTTCCTCAAACCAGATTCAAATCCCATCCCTTTCAAATACACAATTTAATAGTTACCAAACTAAATTCCGACCAACAGAAAATGCAAATAAAGCTAAACTTATTTGCTGCCAGTACGCTCGTATCCGCAGAGGGGGAGGGGTAAAGAAAAGTGGTGGAGGGGGGGCTGATATCCGGCAAGGCGACGCCACGACGCCTTTCTCTTCATAACTTTTACTGTCAACTCAATTACTCTATTAGGAGAGTGAAGATGCCGTCTTGTCACCTCCAAGAAGAGATATAAAAATATATCCTACCCGTGGATTTGTACACTGACTTGTGTCACGTTTAACTTGACATAATTCGTGCAGCCGATCGATTTTGTAAAAATCTCACCGTGAAAAGTTAGGCGAAGTGAGCTTAGAGTGAGCTGTCAATAGTGTGCATGGCATGGCTGCTGTGTGGTGTGTGTGGCATTAATTGGAGTGACAGCTCACTCCACGCTCACTTCACCTAAGTTTTCACGGTGAGGTGGTTACAGAATCGCAATGCTGGTCTTGTTTTTGAGGTGGGTGAGGATATTGAATAAAAACAGGCGTGTTCGGTTTTTTCAGTAAATATGTTCCTTGTTTACAAAGCAAAAAAAAAATTGGAAACAGAATTACTTATTATAATTTATTACAGCGTCTTTTGTGAGTCATTTTGGTACTGAAAAAAGAAATTAATATAGACTTTTTATTTATATATATGTATATATTTTATTGTACACCACAAAAATACATTTAAAAAAAACATTGAACACTACAAAACATGCAATGGCCTTATCGCTTTCTGCGATCCCTTCCAGGCAACCTTGGAATGAACAGTGATTTTCGTGGACATAAATTGGGGCTGTCGTTGGAGCAAATATTATTTATGAAATGCACTAAAATACTCGTAGATATACTCGTACATATCCAAAATAATAAAAAGAAAAAAAAGACATAAAAACTTTTTATTCCAAAAATACCCATGTAACTAGCCAAATTACAGGTAGAACCGTGACAGCTAGTGTATCCTCAAAATGGCGAACTTCTAGCTCCAATTCAAACGCTTGAAAATATAAGGGTACAAAATTAAATAAACAATTTAAACGTTTAAACGCTTCGAAACATAAATATCCAAATACCATTGTTTTTTACACAGCAGACATTTTAATACAAAATAAACGAAATGTAGATTTCGCAACAAGGTATGGCCGCAACTACACCAAACAATTTTGCCCGAGGGACGAATAGAATGCCGCAGAACTGTGGCCACGGTTACGGTGTGACTGCCGGCGACGGCAATAATGTACAATTTTATGTTTATAGGCTATTATAAGTGAAGTTTGGATGTTGAATGTTCAAATGTTATTGTTAGTGCCCTTAAAATGTTCAAGAGATTAATAGTAAGTTTTGTAACTGTCTGTACCTACTTTACTTACTTACTCTCAATAATGATACCACAAAAGTGGATCCCGCGGGGTAATTGCGTAACAAACTAACATTAGCAACGGCTTTCATTTTGACAGTTCAACAATATTCATTGCGTTATTTACGTTGGTGAGAAGGCAATTTTGTTAAACATATGAAGCAATGGATTAGCAATATCCTTCAAAATGATTTAGATTGTGATTGGTAGTGTGTTACGCAATTAGGGTGCTGGTTGTTGAAACAAACCGTGTAAGTACCAAAAAGTGTTCAATTAAGATAAGATAATATTTATTTATCCAAAGTAATACATTATATATCTCAACCACAAAGTTATAAATTAAAGGGAGATATGCCAAGGGGGCGTGGCATGTGCGACCAATGTATGCACAAAACAGAAACAAACGCAGGCGCCGTTGATTAGTCGTGAACGCAACTACACACGGAGCGATGTCGAGTCAATGTAGTTGTGTGTCTCTATGTTGCGATCTGCTGTTACGCGATTGGCTCGCGTTGAGTGTGGTGACTGTT
Source organism: Apamea monoglypha (assembly GCA_911387795.2). Lineage (NCBI taxonomy): Eukaryota > Metazoa > Arthropoda > Insecta > Lepidoptera > Noctuidae > Apamea > Apamea monoglypha. The sequence goes on from OU426925.1 coordinate 18,165,212, forward strand.
ATAGTGTGAGTGACCGCGTGTTCGTATTGTAGTGCATATGTAGTTGTAATTTTTGAAGGCGACAGCCAGCCTCGAACAGTTGGGCAGCCACACTATATCTCCCTTTAGTTTATAAATTTGTGATCTCAACACAGGTGGAGCACAGTGGTCGATATATTAAAGCATTACATAGGTAATTGTTTGAGACAACCTAGAAGCGTACCGCAAGGTTGCCTGAAAGAAGCCTACCTGAAGCCTGCCAGTCTGGCCTGGTAGCCCGGAAGAATTCATGGGAGGCCTTTGCTCAGCAGTAAGGCTAACTTAAAAAAAAAAATTGTTTGTAAAACAGTTAAAAGGCTAAAAAAATCTATTCCAACAAAAAGGCTCTAGTTTATCTTAAGATACAGAAAATAATATAGTGTAAATACCTACAAGATTATAAAAGCAAACCCAATGAATGTTGTTACACTGTTAAAAGACATTGTTTGGAGTCAGATCTTCATTATTGTGAATTTGTGATGTCCTATTTCTATTTCTAATTGTCGCTGTTCTGCAGTGCAATACCAATTTAAGAAAATTTTCTGATTGAAACATTATTTCAATTTAAATATTTAGCTCGTCATTGTATCAAATATATTATCTGTCTGTATCACAGACTAATTTTCAGCCCACTGGGACCACAATTTCAGTTAATTAAAACGCTAACAGCAGAATGACAAAGTGAATAATTAACAACACGCTGAAGTAAAATTAAATTTAATACAAATCGCCCTTAGCATGACTTTCGCAAACGATGCTCTTGAATTATTTATTTATACGAAAAAGTTTTTATTATGCCTTCTCGGTCATGAGGCGTAAGTTGTAAGATTTTGTGAGCAGAAAAATATTTATGGCACGACCGAAAGCAACTTTCACAAGAAAAAAAAATTAAATAATCATCATTTTAGCCAAAAGACGTCCAGACGCTTGGGGAAGCCTATGTGCAGCAGTGGACGTAAGTAAAAAGCCTTTTAAAACACAAACTTAAAGCATTTTTTTACCTCATCCATTGCTGTCCAGAAGGCATGATCGATGTCAGGAGCAGGCAGCACATTCAGCAATTAAAAGTTAAAATAAAAAAGGCACTTTTGAATTGCTCTATCTTTCTGACTGATCGATCCTTACGTATACAACTCACTTAGGTTAAAAAGGGGTTATTAAACAAATTCCTGCATCTACACTAACAAAACTGCGTTTTGAAAGCAACTGAAACCTGGTCGTCTATCATGCCAGTATGAATTGAAAGAATATCTGAAATATATCTTTGTGGTACTTTCCTCAAAAAAACCATTTCAGAGATCAATCTACATGGTCTTCATTTGATCTGACCAAGATTACATACATTAAAGAGAGCTCTGTGTTTGTTTCGGCTTTTCTTCTCAGAGTAGTCAGATATCCCTAGTACGCCGACCTCACCCAGCTTATTTTTTTTTTTTGTAATATGACGCGTAAAGTGGTTCCGATATTATATTTACAGAATAAACAATTTCAAATTCATATATTTATTTGCATTCCATAATGTTGTAGAGGTGTTACAATGGCTTAAAGCTAAGGTATAATTATGGTCCCTGTAGGGCACACCAAAATTTAAAATCCTGTCAACGGATATTTTCTTAGTTTTTTCAGTGCCTTTTAAGGCGTTTTCTGATGGAAACAAAATCGCTATCGCCGACACCTTAAACTAAACTCCTTTTACAAGTTCTCGACCATTTCGTGAACCGGAGTGATAACATGATTTCTTATTGAGGACTGCGTAATGTATGTAATGTGTTTTTCTATTCGTTCGGTCGCCACTGCGTCTGTGGGCGTTAATAAATTTATTATTATTGAATACGCACTGTGGTTTATAGTTTTCCAGTCTAGTTGTTTTTGATGGTAGAGAGTTTTTAGGTTTGCGGGGGTTTGAATTTAATTTGAATGTCACTGGTTTTGTTGAAGTTTGGGTTAAAGACTTACATTAAAAATTAACTTTTGGAAGGGGCGACTAGAATCAGTTCTATTTTATTGTAAATTTTGATGTTCAAAAGAGCCTTTTATGTACCTATTTGAAATAAATGCTTTGACTTCGACTTTCAATCATAGCATAAGCTGTGATTGAAATTATATTATTTATGTATATATATAAAAACAAAAAGAAAAAAAAATAATAATAAAAAAAAATTGAAAAAAATAGAAAAAAAAGAAGAAAAACGAAAAAGAAAAAGAATAGAAAAAAAAGAAGAAAAGAAAGAAAATTAAATAGATTTATAAAAATGTGAATAACGATGTTTTTATTACTTATCGCAGCTAGGGTCAGGGCCTGATTAACCCTTAGGCTAATTAGGCTGCAGCCTAGGGCGCGAGGATCGGGGGGGCGCGCTGAAATCATGTCTGCACTATTAATCTAGCATCATTGCATCTACCCTACACTGAGAAAAAAAAATCTCTTCTGACAACTAAATTTTATTTACGCCAACAAAATGATTTGATATTCCGTTGCCAATCAAATATTTCATAGTTTAAAATAAATATTTTGTAACTTCCTAGCAAATTAATAATTAGAGGTTAAAAAATATATAGTAAAGATGATTGTGCGTTCACTAGCGAGCATGAAATCATATCGTAGTAACTATTAAATATGTCGGATCAGGAGTGTCGAGCGGTATATCGTCAGGGTTTGGAGTTCCCATGTTATTGGGATAAACAAGACAGTATAAACAGTTACAGGGTTTCATTACAGTACACACAAAATACACAATACTAATGTATAATGCGTGAGGTGAAATTGCCTTTATGTACGGACATCTAAAAAAAAGTTTTGCCACCCTAAGGTTAAATGTCGTGCAGATTAAAGGACAACGTTAGTTTCGCTTGCAGATCGATGTGAAAACTTTTGTAGGTAGTATGAACCATGTTAAAATTTTCACACTAGTAAACAAAGTCAAAACTAATATTAGGCCGACCATAACACACCTGGGCGCGTGCTCATAATTAGCCTAGGGCGGTCAGAACTCTTGATCAGTCGCTGCCTAGGGTAATTACATGCCAATGATGCCTCACTGCAATACCTCGCAGTTGCGGTTTAGGTCACTACCTCGATGTCACCTCCATGTAAAACAAATGCATGGTAATAGATGCATGCATTTGTTTGCTAGCCATCGAGAACCCTCAAGTAGCACGCGATGTATCGCAGTGAGGTATCCTTCGGCATGTGCGTGCGTGTCTATTAGCTTGTATTTGTTTTATATGGAGGTGACATCAAGGTAGTAAGCTAAACCGCTACAGCGCAGTATCGCAGTAAGGCATCTTCGCCATGTCATTACCCTACTCTGCAGACTTGGTGACAGATAAAATGTTACACTTTTCTCATCGATCTAACTCATATTCGCAAAGTGTGCAAAAGCGAAAGGAACTTCGTTGCATCAAGTCCCATCTCTCGACCATTTTTTACTCTATATTGTATATAGAGAGCAAAAAGTACGAAAGGCGATCCAACTCCTTGACAACGCTGAATTAGTGCGAAGACTAAAAAGGGAAAAAAACCCCTTGAATTAGTTTAGTGCAGTGTAAGTGCTGACTTTTACAAAGAACACGTGAATCAAGTGTCTTCCCCTTAACTTACAGTGAATAAGAAAGACGTTATTGGGCGATTTTATTAAATTCATAGTTACTTAGCTATTTAAGTTATATTTACATTACTTATCAGCTGATAGGCTAGATTGTAATATGAACAAAGTATCAACAATTGTAACACTTAATAAGGTAAAGAAAAAGTACGATACTCTGCCACTTTCAATTGTTTCATAGTATATATGTTACAGTAAATGTGATTAATTGAAAATGATTAATAATTATCCATCATTATTAATAGTTACCTCATGATTTGGTAAATGTGAATATAAAATTGAAATTCATCAGTTTTAGCAGTTGTTATTAATAATTCACTACTCTCGTCGATAAAAGTGATAAAATAAAATAAGACTCGAAGTTATTGGTCCAGTAGGTATTTATTTACATTACTTACAAATACATAACTAAAAGACACTTACATGCAAAATCTTTTGTTATTTGGTTTTGCTTAAATCAAACAAGAACAGATTGGCACGCGACGATGGAAAGAGGACAGATGGAATGACCATAAGGCCTTGGAAGTTGGGTAGGCCTTTGGTGTGGGATGCAACCTGCGTCGACACCCTCGCGCCATCCCATCTTTCAAGCACGGTGGGCTGTGCTGGGGCGGTTGCAGCTGCAGGAACAGAAAACCTCAAACGGCGTAAATATAACAACCTTATTGAGAGCGATATGTTTGAGCCGTTTGGGGTTGAAACACTAGGGCCTTGGGTTCCGAGTGCGCATCGAATATTTCGGGACATGGCCAAGCGGTTGGTTGACTCTTCACATGACCAGAGGGCTGGCCTATTTTTAGCACAAAGAATCAGCATTGCCATCCAACGTGGTAATACTGCCAGCCTTTTGAGCACTTATCCTATTGACGGCGATGCGGACGAATTTTTTGATGCCCAATGAGCTCCTGCCTTTTTCTTTAATTTTTAACCGACTTCATTTATTATATACGAGTACTTGTATAAAAACTACACTTGTTGTTGTTAGCTTGTAAATTGTAATTGTTGTGTCTTTGTGAATAAATATATAGAACAGATAAAATAAAAACCTTTTTACAGAAAGAAAAACAACCGACATCCAAAAAAAACACTAAAAAGTGAAAAATATCTTTAATGTCGGAAGTCGCTGTCGTTGTTTCCACATTTTCTTTTTTCATTTTCATTTTTAGTTTTATATTTACCTCACCTCTGTTGCTCAATCGAGAAAGACGCTTAGCGTACATTATTTTTGAAAATGTATTACATTTATCGGTACTAAGGTTACATTATTAATGTTGCGCGCCACAAGTTACCACTAGCGCCATCTAGTATCGAGTAGCAGAACTAATAGATTCTTCCAGAAACTTCGATGCTAGAACTTTCTAGAACTATCGACATCTGGTCAGTCGGGGCCGGTATGTACTCGAACATTCTAGATGTTTCTACAGTAGAAGGTTCTAGAACTATCTGCGGCACTATATAAGGCCGGGATAAGACGACCGAGAGACAGAGTTGGATAAGCGATACAAGCGAATACATCGAAAGCGATCTGCAAGTGCGACTTAAGTAATATTGTGTTTTATAATTAGTGTGTGAATTGTTATTTATATCGGCAATTTTAATTGTCACGAACCCCTGTAGCTCGTAACATTAATAAATAATCACCGATAAATGTGATTAATTTATTACTTTTACCTAGACTTTCGGTAATTATTATTAATGATCGAGAATTATTAATACTTTTCAATTAACCACACTTACCGTAACATATATAATATTGGACGCATTTGACGAGAAAACAGTCCATTGAACATATTAAATTAAATATATTTTATACACATACACGTTTATCACCGTATTCTTATTTTGTGCTATCCAAATTCTCATACACATATTCACCAACTCAATGGGCTCCGTAACACATAGGGCAGCACATTCACCAATGGGCATAATTGGGTTTGAAAAATCCTGAATTAATATAGCAGCCGTTATTTTAATGTACGCTGAATGAAACATAACGCATTCACACCGTTGCGTAACAAATAAATACCTACTGGGAATGAAGAGAAATGCAAAATGAATTAAAAAACTTTGAAAATGCTGTGTGATATATATGTCCATATCTACAATGCGATAACTATATTGTATTTTTTTGTGTTATTTTTGTATGTATTATTTTATAACGTTTGCTCATCTAGCCTCTATTTAAAGATTAATATTTCAAAGTGGTCGGCTTTTGGATATTTTCTTCCAATCTACCATACCCTTTTACCTGTTATATGTAAGTATAGTTTTAAGTTAAATTTTGTACAACATAATTGTCAACCTAATAAATTAATGGTGTCTATGTTAATTAATATAATTGGTATTGTACCGTTTTAATTAACAATAAATAAATAATGTATAATAAGCATTGTGTACCATCCTATAACTAATAAAATGTCGCGACTCTGACCCCAAGATACGGGCAAATGACAGTTTGGGGGCCACCATAAAAAAAAAAAAAAATTGAATTTTTTAATTTAAATTTACCGTTCTCATACTCTCAAAGAATAGGGTAAATAACGAAAGTCTAGTAAATAATAAGCATTTAGATACTAATGACAGTCTAGCACTCTAGATCTAGAGATTTAGATCTAGAGTGCTTGTTAATAATTGATTTACAAACAATTTATTTCTTCAGTCAAATTTTCTATAGAACTATAGACTTCGTAATTAAGTAAAGCTGCATGATACTTCGATTAAGGCTCAAGATTTTTCTTTAATTTATATTCTGTTTTTATCAGCTGTGAATAAATAATTTTATGATTATGCTATAAAATTGAAATATAAAGTAAAGAATGAAAGTTTTTTTTTAAATTTAATAACACATTTAGTAATTTTCTGGACTTACAAAGAGATATAAACAATACTGCTTACTATTTTTTGACACCTTGAATTTTATGACTTTTTTATTTTATTTTTATTGCTGAATGGGCCTGCTCTTGACCTCGATCATGCCTGATAGAATGTGGCTGGTACCCTGCAGTACGTCTAGTAGTCCGGTAGAAAAAGGGCGTTGGTGGGATCAGGTCGTAAAGCACCCACGCACACTCTCCGAAATACAATCTGTAGAAGACCGACTGGCAAGCAACATTACTCCGATGAGCCAAGCTATGAAGCCTAGCTACCAGCCTCTCGTCGCCTAAAAGCCTTTTATCTCTACGTTCACTACTTTCACTGCTTTCACTGCTGCTACAAGATCAGTATTCTAGCCTATTGCGACCGTCAAACTTTAGAATTTATCGCAGCACAGGCTGCAGTCCTTTCACAGTTATTATACCTCTAACAGCAACAACCCAACAACAACCTTATTGTAACGTGAATAAAGATCACTGTGATTTTGACAGGCTAGTCAGTGACAACAAGCCAACAGCAACCTTATTGTAATGAGTATAAAGATCACTGTGATTTTAACAGACTATTCTGTGGCAACAATGCAACAGCAACCTTATTATAACGAGTATAAGGCAGTGATGCAAATTCAGAGGTAAAAAACTGTGAAAGTACCGTTACACAGGTGTGCAGATTGTAACTGACGAACGAATTTCAAACTTGACGTTGTCGATCCACATTCTCTTTGGTGTGAGCTGCGTCCAAATATTAAGCGTGGCGCACATAATTGGCCTCATACGGTACTGCCGCTTAAAAACCGCAATTAGTACTCGCACAATGCAATCCTATTCCCGCTCCGGTCGCCCCTCAACTTTGTGTACACAGCTTTATCGCAAAAAAACTTAAACCGCCTTTATAGGCAAGTACTTACGTCGGAAATTATGACGTGCTTTACATGCAGAGCTTTTAATTAATCTTACGACTTATTATTAGGCACTTAGGTGAAGGAGCTTGCTCATTGAAAATTATTTTAAAGATATAGGTACGGCTTTAAGGAAAATGTTGAAGGAATATATGCTTTCATTTTTATTTAGATTGAATTGGAGAGGAATTTGATAAGGGGCCTTATTCTATATGAACCAATGAACGAAACCGCGCGAAATGAACGCGAGATTGGCGGGATTAGCTAAGGAATTGACGTGATTTCGAGTAAGGAATCTTTAAGTGGTCATAGTGAATTAGGGCCCTGCAAATTAATATTCTGGATGATATTTGTTCCTCTGCCTTGCTTTTAATGGATGCGCGTGGCAGATCAAATTCTTACAATTTGATGTACATCTCTCCTAGTTTTTACAGACTTACAATCACGTGAATGGTCAGCATTATTGATAACTAGAAAATTATGGCATGCGGCTATATTTAGTTAATGTGGAAAGGGCTAGATCTTATGTTCTTATCTTCCTTGAGTTATGTGTTTTTTTGGTTTGAGGTACCTAATAAGAAAGCATACTAGAGGAGCTATAGCCTAAAATATCAATACAGTGGGTCCCAATCAGCAACAAACGGCAACGCGGCAAACCCAGAAGGAGGCGGGACGAACTCGGCTCTTTCTTAAAGTTTGGTTACACACAGCAGTAGATACGGACAAGTGGACAGAAGGAAGGGAGGGAGGCCTGCAGTAGGACACAAACATCTAATCTATACTAATCATAAAGCTGAAGAATTCGTTTGTCAAGTTTGAACGCGTTAATCTCTGGAACTGTCGCACGGCGAGTTTAAACCCTTACGTTGTTGAAACTGCTACGATCCGGACGAAGCGTTTTGCCTCGTCGTTTATGCAGCGAAGGACTGGAACAATTTGCCTGCAACGGTTTTCCCGTCCGATTATAATTTAAGTGTCTTCAAGGCTAGAGTGAATAGGCTCATAATAAATTAGTGCGCTTTACCACCAACGATTGCATCACTGCTTTCCATCAGGCGGGATCGCAGTCAAGCACTAGTTTATATCATTAAAAAAAAACTACCAGTCGGATTACAAAAGTCAGAAAGAACGCTGACCGAAAACTAAGTAATAGCGCGGACAAGCGATCTGATGCGATGGGGGCCGAACTTGTACGCGGACGAAGTCGCGGGCAGAAGCTAGTAATAAATAAGAAAGCAAAATACCTAGAAGAACATGGGCTGTTTTTAAAGAAACCAACAGTCTATCGTAGCAGTAAACAAGGTTGTTGATGTTGTAAATCATGTGCGCGCAACATGTTCCGACGTGCCTGTAATCTAAGAAGCCATTACGTTATTGCTAACTTCACACTGTGTTAACGCTACGAACAATATACGTAAGAATGATGGGAGAGTATTTTGAGCTAGGTTTGAGAGCTAGGAGTATTTTCAGGTTATTCAAAAAATCTGTGAAGATTTATTCCATTAGTCGGGCGATTTCGAGAAGCCCCCATCATTGGCGATACTTTAATGTTGGTACGTCTGACACTTCCTGGAGTATTCATCTCCATTGAAAGACAGGCTTGTATAAAGAAAACACCATTTTCTTGTTAACACTTTTATTCCGCACAACCGTACTATTTCACAATCAAACGACGACTGGTTGTGCACTATATTTTACCACTAGCTGCAACCCGCGGTTTCACACGTATAAGTTTCGATCCCGTGGGAATATCGGGATAAAAATATGAATTTAAGTATTCTATATGTTAATCCTGGTTATAAACCATATGTGTTCCAAATCCGTTCAGTAGTTTTTGCGTGAAAGAGTAACAAACATCCATCCATCCATCCATCCATCCATACAAACTTTCACGTTTATAATATTAGTAGGATTTAAAATGATCTTTGCCCCACCCGGAAATTACGATAATATCATAAGCGCTATTTCTAATTGTTTCTAATGTAAAATAATACATTCAGTTGCCATCATGAAAATAATTTAAATGTTTGTTCCATCATTAATAATTTGTACTTTAACAGTGTTGCCACAGTGGATATTGTAATTCGGTATTAAAACATTATTTTTTTTATTAAATCAAAGAAATCACGACAGTCCATGACTATTGAGGGTCCCTGTCCCTGAACGTACATACCCTAGGAGTGTCAATAGGTATGACACTCCTCGGGGTAATTTTACATACCCAACAGTTTGTTTAACGGTACGTTCTCATAAGTATGTGATTAGATCGATTTGCAGAAATGTTACATGCATTTCACATACACAAATTCAAAATTAGGTACAATCTAGCAGTCTAACCGTAATTGCAAACATCGAAAAGCGATCATAACTCTTCCCTCTCAATAATATAATTTACACCAATTTACATTTACTATGTAAACCTAATTTCACTAATGGAACTTATGAAGCTTATTTAAATTCGACGATTCATAATCATTAGTTGATTTACACCGCAAAACGGTTTACCGACTGGACCGATTCACGGTTCGGCGCAAAACGGTTTATTTTACTTCGTGTTGAACCACATGAGCAGGAGATAAACTATGCATTGCCGATGTTTGTTTGTTTGAAGGTACAAAGACAGTAGGCCAATTCTCGTAATTTAAAACGTTCAAAATCTAGTCGCAGTCTCATCTCGGCGACAAATAAATGTCAAAAACTTGTCAAAATGTAGGGAAATTAGAGGTATATTTGACAGATTGAGACTGAAATTAGACTGTGAGCGTTCTTATAATTACGAGAATTGCCCCTCTGTTGTGTGGATTTGGACACTTAGGTTTAAAGATCTTCTATTCTATTCTATTTTTCTCTATGGCAATGCAAGCAGACGTGTTATGAGAAAACGTGCCAGGGTAACAACAAAAAGACTAAAATTCTAAATCCAATACTAAAGTTGTCAAAAAATAATAGGCCCGTTTTGACATTTGAGAATGCGTTCGTGACACCTGTCACTTTCATACAAACGATTACGTGTTTTGTGAATTTGATCTTTATTAACTACTAGAACTGTCAAAGTCAAAACGGGCCTCTTATTTTTTGACAACTTTTGTCCATTAATAACGGGCCTGCGGGCGGAGAGCAATGCCGTAGCTCACCGCCCGATCAGAACCAGGCCAGTGTCGGACGGCGCGTAAGTGTTCCACGCGCGCCTCAAAGAGATGTCAGCAGAATTTGAGGGGCCCCTTAGGGCCGAAGCCTGCCGGGTCAGCGGGATTGTCCGAAAGGGTTACCGCTACCCCGGAACATAAAGGGCGAAGGAAGGAACATGGGTGGGTTTTAGTCAGTAAGAGTCTGACACTCCCTTCCGCTCCACCCAGAGCGGGAGGGTCATTTGTTGATTTCCCACCAGAAAAAAAAAAAAAAAGTCCTTTAATAAATCTTTGAATTTAATGTGAAACTTGTTGACGAGTATTAGTAAAGTGGTCAAAAAATAAAAGGCCCGTTTTGACATTTGAGAATGCGTTCTTGACACCTGTCAGTTTCATACAGACAATGTCTGTATGTTTCAAATGTCAAAACGGGCCTTTTATTTTTTGACAACTTTAGGTACAATTAAAATGATCTTTGAATTTAATGTGAAACTTGTTGACGAGTATTAGTAAAGTGTTCAAAAAATAAAAGGCCCGTTTTGACATTTGAGAATGCATTCTTGACACCTGTCAGTTTCATATAGACGAATACGTGTTTTGCGAATTTGATTTTTATTAACTACTAGAACTGTCAATGTCAAAACGGGGCTTTTTTTTGACAACTTTAGGTACAATTAAAAATATCTTTGTAAAAATTTGAAACACAGATTAATGTGTATTGTCTTTGGTCCCTGGCCCTGACATCAAGCAATGAACAAAATTGACAACTTTTTATCGTTTGAGTACGAGGCTTTTGGCTACTTTGTATATGTGTATTTTATATCCTTTTTTTGTAATTACGTTTTGTTTTTGCAGAATAAACAACTTTTCTTTCTTTCTTTCAGAAAGAATACAAAATATGATGATTACAAAACATAGAATATTTTTTTCTGCTTTTATAAATAAATAATTATCTTATCTTCTCTTAATTCATAACTTCTAGCTTTTGACTTTACAGATTCGCGAAATATTTTGTATCCCAACTTATGAGACAAAATTTATTCCTCGTCACACTACGAGTACAATTTATTTCAATGTTGTTATTTATTACAGGTAAATGGGAGCTTGTAAACAGGCAGGCGAGCTTAACGTATTGTGCCAACACCGTTGAAGCTATTATGTAAATAGATCTGATGAAAAACAATCAAACTGAGAAACGATGTAATGAATCTCAGGGGGTTGTTAGATATCGTACTAAAATAAAGTATTTCGTAAGATTTTCCCAGTTATAAACAGTTGTTGATTATTCGTAAAATCTAGTAAAAGTTTTACTCCGACATTCATTTGATTCTATCGCATACCGGTTGATTCTTCTGCAACTCATTCCTAACTATTAGTTACATCTAGGAACATAATTAAAACAATTCATCTATAATTCAGACATACAATTATTATTACAAAGAAAGCGTTAGTATCGTTAGTAGTACACACAAAGAAATAAAAAGGTGTTACTAAACAAAACAAGTTACACTATAATTACTGAGAGTCTATTTCCTATTCCTGTGCAGGTAAAACTGCACAGTAAACAGTAAATTTACTATAAATTTTGCACGTTAATGTTCTAAGGGCAGTGTTGGTGCTACCACGAATCCTGCTTTTCGTCGATGCAGTTACTTTCCTTATGACGGCGATCATCGATGGAAGCATCCGCAAACAGTGCGGAAGCGCTGCAGTGTCGGGGTTTTCTCAACACTGCCCTCACAGCGTCTTTGTACTGAACATGCAGGGCGTTGTAAGCCCTCCGCGTAAAATTAATCCACAGCAATTTTACATCTATGGTACACCGTATTAATCTGCGGGCCAACATATTGCAGCGGACTGCCAACCCCCTTTCCATTATGATCACCAAAAATCTAATGTATTTTTTGAGTAAAATAGGCATGCAGGTACCCGTACATACCACTTTAACACAAAAAAAAACAATGTTAAAAATTCAAGTATTGATAAAAATGTAATGTTAAAAATTCAACGGAATAAGTTGTCTAAAAGTCAGGTAAATATTGTTTTAGCAAACAACGACTCTTTTGATAACAATGTCCTGATGCTGCAGCTAAGGTCTTGTAAAAGATCCTAAGTTTAACATTAATTAAACAAAGCAGTTCAAATACTCCAGTCGTAGAAGTAACTAAAATATATACCGTAGTGCAATGAAGGGGAGCTGGGGAACGCAAGGAGTATGCAGTGTCGTGGCAGTAACGGTTTAATTGTGTTCATGTCTGCCTCGATTGTCCACCGAACACATGGCACAAGGATGTTAGGAGACTGGATGAGACCATTTGACAACACATCAAAATTCTTGCGGTATATTAGTCCCCCTTTTTTCTTCTAAAATTTTGTTATTGTATCTAATTCTTAATTTTTAAGAATTTTTGGTCTTTGTTTCATGAATTAATCTGTCTAGCCTTTTCCCAACTATGTTGGAACTGGCTTCAACTGTAACCGGATGCAGCTGAATACCAGTATTTTACATGGAACGACTGCCTATCTGACCTCCACAACCCAGTTGCTGGGTAATACGATACCCCTTCGTAACACTAGTTGTCAGACTTTCGAGCTTCTGACTACCCGTAACGACGGTCTTTGTTTCATGTCCATCGTCATTTTTTGTCACTGGTTTGAAATAAAATATCTAGGTATTTTTGTCATTAGCATACCTACACAGTGTAATTGGTTACTTATTTGTCATTGTTTCTAGGAAACATTTATAGAATTATGCAAGTTTTATATTGATTTAGCAAACAAATTCGTATTTTTTAGCTGTACCGACAGAAAAATGATTATAATGTCCAATAAAACAGCAGCCATATTTAAAAAATCTTCTGGAATCAGCAATTCTCTTCGATCTCGAGCATGCGATATAGAAGCATTGTTGAATTGTAAACACCTGAAACTCGTCGTTTATTCTGTTCTAACCACATCTAGTAACCCAACCTCCCTGCCCAGTTGGTGACCGCTAAACGAGCAGTTAGTGGCCCAGCACCGCACGGCACTACGTACCACCATATTTACGTACCAGCCCGCCACCAGAGGGCACCAATAAACATTATATACTGTTCAAGAGCTCAGTTCCTCGGTGAACAGTCTTTGTTCTTAGGCTAGTCAACACTAACTGAACCATCACGTGAAATAATACGAATAATACCAGCCTACTGCATAGTAATAAAGAGAAGGAACGTGCATTGATCACCACAGATCAGACTTATATTACATAATTGCTGCGCCCCGCTGTTTCACCCGCATAAGCCTCGATCCCATGGGAATATCGGGATAAAAAGTATCCTATCTCCTAATCCAGGTTATTCTCTCATCTAATCCAGGTTAGTCTAGCGGTGTGCTAAATTTCATCCAAATCCGTTCAGCGGTTTTAGGCTACCTCGCGATATTTTTCTTTCACCGATATCAGTTATTCCCAAAATAGACTCAGAAAGTACTCATATATGGACCGAAAAAGTCCCATTTGTAATTACCCGGATTTGAACTTACAACCTCGTGCATGAGACGGGACGCCTTCACCACTTCATCACACACGCTCTATTTTTCAGATATCTCCCACATAATGAACCCTGTATTCCTCGAAGTGTATTTTTAGCCAGCAACTATTTAATAAATCCCTTATAATAGGGGACGAGCCTGCTACTGAGAATTTCCTAATCGTGTACCTATTACGATTAGGAAATTCTCAGTAGCAGGCTCGTTTCGCCAATCTTATTTGTCCAGTACATCATACATCTTACCGTAGCATTCCAACGATCAATGCTATGGATCAGCAAGTAGATGTGTTCTTACAAAATGTAGGCAGGCAACATAAAGGTACACGAAAGTTCTCACTAATTACTGGTCGACGCTTCACGTAACCAGAGGGCTGGGTCGTTCTTTGGCCAAAGAATTAGCATTGCCATTCAACGTGGCAATGCTGTCAGTCTTCTGGGCACGTTTCCGGATGACAGGGATGCAGACGAGTACTTCGACGCCTAAGTATCCATTTTTTTCGTATTTACCTATTTGTATAATTAGTAATTTAATTTAATACCTAGTGTAAATAGTTAGTAATACAATAATTATTCTTGTATTTGAATACACAGGTATTTCAAGTGACTACATTAACAGCGGTCGATGGCCCCAGAAAAAAAAACACCAATATTTTTTATTTGTGTTATCATGATTGGATATCAATACCTATCGCGTCTGTGGAGTTTAGGTAGCCAATTTAAAATAATCCCGTAGAACTAATATTATATACTCAAAAAAAGGGTACACGATTAACAACGCATAAAAATTACGAAAATCACACTAGTATTTCTCTAGTTTCGTTGGCGCATTTACGTCCTCAAAATACAAAAAAACTACCTGATAACTACCTATATTCATTACGCAGCCTACTGCATAATCAGTCTGAATAGTATTCATCCTATTGCGCCATTAAACTGAACTGAATAGCTGAAAAAGAGTCGTTATCACGCGATCATTATTCTTTCTGTCTCGACTTTTTTGCTTTTATTAATGCTTTTTACATTTACAAGTGGCGTTTTAAACGTTTATTTCTAATGGGAGCTATGCGTAATTTTGCGGAGCCTTTTTAAAAACCGCACTACTATGGTTTTGTATATAAAAAAGCGTATAAATAAGCTTTGAATAAAATTAAAATAATTTGAAAGCGAAAACACAAACCAAAAAGTACACAGTAACTAGGTTGTGGAGGTCGATACGTAGCTCCATGTAAAAATACTGGTATTCAGCTGCACTCGGTAAGACGGGAAACCGACCTCAACATAGTTGGGAAAAGATCAAAGATCAAGCTGAAGAGACAAACTCTTCAGCTTTATTATTAGTATAAAGATTGAAACATATTACGTTGTGTATTTTTTTTTTTAAACTTTGCCCCACACTAGGAATTTCTCCTGTATCGTGAGTGCGTTTACAAACATTTAAACTCACATACACAAACAGCCAGACCCGGAACAACTACTTGTGTTAAAACGACACTGTCCATAATAGACTGGGGAAATTTAAGATTAACTAAGTTTAGGGTCAACTTCTACGGGTGTCGCTATATGTAGTGAGATTGACTGCTCTAGACTAATTTAACTAGCCTGTATAGTCCAACTGCAGGGCAAAGGCCTCCCTCTTCCTTCTCCAAATCCTTCATCTTTTGCGAGTGCCGGCCAGTCCCTACGGTAGGAGTCAAGCTCGTCCCGCCGTCTTCGTCTTGGCCTGCCGCGATGGCATCGTGCGTTTAGTGGGACCCAATCAGCGGTTCTCTTAGCCCAATGGTCATCTGACTTGCGGCAGACATGTCCGGCCCAGTCCCACTTAAGTGCGGCTTTCTGGGTAACGTATGTCATCTTAGTTTTGACGCGCAGTATTATGTTCCTTACACGGTCAGAAATTCGAACCCCCAGGCATACTGCGCTCCGTGGCTCGCTGCTCTAGACTAGAGATTAAAAAACCACAATTCACAATTTAACACAAAAGAATAACCGAAAAGATGTAAATAGAAAATCCTTTTCGCCCAACAGCCCTATTTCACCACTGACCCAACGAGAGAGACGAACAAAAACCCATACGTTACATTATACCCAACCATTTTGAAATCGTTCATACCAACTGTAGCGAGTACATTTTCTTGGCAATAAATAACATGGCCATAATAACTTGGGCGTGGCTTTATTCCCCGTTTACTGAACATAATAGAACGCCGGCTTTATACTATACTTACCTTTGGACCCCATTTATCATGGCATGTTTGTTACAGCTCTAATGTCTAGGTATTTCTGCAAAGAGTTTTTTTCTATGAGCGTGTTTGGCTGATCGTCCACGACTCTACTCAAAAGTAACAAACTCAAATCACAAACGAATAGGCAGAATGTGCTCTCAAAACGATGAAGGAAAACATCGTGAACCGAAGAAATTATATGATATACACATACATATCTTTTTAGAAATGTCGTAGCTACTCTAGCAGTCTAGCGCCCTAGAAGAACTTTTCGCTCA
The DNA here is from genome assembly GCA_911387795.2 of Apamea monoglypha. Taxonomy (NCBI): domain Eukaryota; kingdom Metazoa; phylum Arthropoda; class Insecta; order Lepidoptera; family Noctuidae; genus Apamea; species Apamea monoglypha. The sequence continues at coordinate 18,181,765 of OU426925.1, forward strand.
GTTGCTTGGCGATAATGTCTTATCTCATGTGACATCTACTAACCCGCACTGGGCCCGCGTGGTGGATTACGGCCCACTCCCTCTCACCGAGAGGAGGCCTGTGTCCCAGCAGTGGGAACATTATAGGCTGATTATGTATGTGTTTTATGTAGGCAGAATGTCACAGCATTAGTATTTTAATGGCGGTCCGTACCTACAAGACGCAACCAATAACCAACAAATTTCAGCACGCCTGTACTCCTCGCAGGGTTAGGCAAAGCGGCTGTGGTTAGACGGAAGTCGCTACTTACCAACGCGTGACATTCTAGCTACTTAGGGGCTGGTCATTTATTACGTAAGACCATTTTGACACCCCCCTCCCCGCTACATAAGAAAAAATAAGACTGAATGGCTTAAATCTTACGTAAGATCGGTATCTCCCAAAATTACAAACCAAAAGTAGCAATTTATTTCAAACTTATAGTTTTTGCTTACTTTTGTGATTTTACGTAGTAATAATATAGACCCGTCCTATCCCCATGTAAGGAAAAATAAGACTTGTTTGGACCCCCCCCCCCCCTCAAATCGTCTTACGTAATAAGTTAACTGTCCCTTATTGGTGATTTAAGTTGTGACATGTTACTTTTGAGTAGCGACGCGCGTCGTGGACGACGAGCCTTAGGTCATGGCCTGCAGATATAATATTTTAAGTTAAGGGGTGCCCGACAAACCTCTACTTAAAAAACTTCATATTTAAATATTTCAGTACTCACAACAGGAAATTGACAGTAACTGATCTCGAACTCTCCAGGCAATAATAAATTGGACCAACAAAATCATTACTTCTTAAATTCCGGCTGAATAATTTTCTGTTAGGAACGAATTCAATTACCAATTTCTGGGGAATCAATTTAACTGGTTCAAGTTAACAAGCGTTAAAAGGTGACAACGAGCCGCCACACTTAATTAACTTACATAAACCTGACGATGACTCTTCTGTGAAATCGGCTTTTACATAATCAGCCTAGAATGTTCCCACTGCTGGGACACAGGCCTCTTCTGTGTAAGAAGGAGTGGGCCGTAACCTACCACACGGGCCCAGTGCAGTTTGGTAGATGTCACATGTCTTCGAATTTTTGGTTCTAGGAGATGTCTGTTTCCTCATGATGTTTTCCTTCACCATTTTGAGAGCAGTGGTGATGAAATAATTACAAAGTAAAATGCCTGACTGGGTTCGAACTTACGACCTACAACTCGTTAGTCGCAGCTACTGGGCCACCGTTGCTCACTGGGCCACCACTGCTTTGCTCTCTCATACTTTTTCTAGAAGGTAAAGGTATGAGAGAATATACAGCCAAACATGGTTTTTGTTGGTCGTTGTTAACTTCTCGCCTTAACTAAGAATCACATCTGCTTTTCTTAATCATTTAACAAATCAAGCGAGTTAATAGGTCAGCAACATGGCATTTGATAAGCGTTTGATGTGTGAGTATTTAATTTGATGAAATTGAAAGGCTTCTGCAGCCTTTTCGAACGCAGGCAACCACATCACAGAGGTTCTATAAATCGATGAGAAACCATGGAAACGACAAATTGCAACCGTGAATCTAACTTCTCACATTACATACATGCCTATGTAGAATTACGTAAAATAAAATATTTTTAATATGAACAATTATTTCTAAATTTTTCATAATATTATAAAAAATCATTCTGACTTCTGCAGGACCTCCAAGCAGACACAAACAGCCTTATTACAAAAACAGGTTTATCTTAACACCCAAGTTTAAACCATTAAGCCATTTTTTTATTACGAACTTTATTCAGACTCTAAAGTTCTAATTACAAATACTTACTGTAAAACCGATTATAAGTTGTCAGTTTCGTATTAGGAACCTAACTTCAGTTGGTATAAGGATCGAAATTCAATAACTGGTGTGACTGATCTTAAATACACTAGGCTGATAAAATTTTCGTTTTTCCTAAATAAGTGGAAATATCAGTAATATAGGTCGGTTCTCCTTTCGGGGAAGAACAGCACCCCTCCTCGTGCTGGTCTGTAGAGTTCGGCTCCAGACTGGACAGTCTCCCACCGATTGTAATGAATTCCCAAGAAGTGTTTTGCCTTGTCCGGACTTAGAAAGCTGGGGGACAAGGAGGGGATACAAGAAAACAATTGCAATATAAAATAGGGTTGGGAATTCATAGATAAGGTGATTAAGGAAAGGAAATCTACTTTTCTTTTGATTATGAAAGTTACAAGAGATGAGAGGAATACAAAAGGGGTAATTGGCACGTAACGCAAGCGTTGGAGAATGCATTGTTTTGAGTTACGTTACTGAATGTTCTTACAATAATCAAGGAACCTCCCCCAGAGACATAGGGCCGCTTTACAACAGCTGTTACGTCATTGTATGTACCACCAGTCCTAACGTGCATAGGCCTAAAGAGAACCTGCTGCGGTTCCAGCGGGACACGCTCCCTACACTCAAGTATGTTTTACTCAATCTTAAGGTAAAGGACTGCAAGGTGCCTCTACCATTGAACTAGTCCAGTTTCCAGAAGTGCTGAACGCGTGCATTGGTAATGTACGCGTCCATCACTTCTGCCTACTCACCCTTTACTAAGACAATACAAAACTAGCGCAAGCGTACCGCATCGTCAGTCGGTTGCAGAATTATTTACGATTGCCTTGCTATACGCCGAAGTGGTTATTTTAAATCGTCACTTCGCACTTCCTTAATCTACCCAATTTAGAGGATGCTTGCAGTGTAATCAGTAGCCGTGCGTCCATTCTTGTCTGCCTATTTATGTAGCAACGGAGCCTTTTTATCTGGGCATCCAAATTATGTGTCCTGCTAAATATTATTTTTTTATCAGTAAGTGATTTAACGAGACACAATTCCTAGCGTTCCTTAGAACGACTATCATTCCAGTTTAAGGTACTTGGTGAAGCCTACCCCGCTCCCGGGAAGTGTGCGCATATCAAGTGCAATGCAAAATATCCTGCAGTTCGTCTGTCCATAGGGAAAAGGTAGCCACCAATAACGTTTGGTTGGTTTGTGTTCGTAAACAGACTACAAGGAAGCGCTATAATTCAAACTGGCCCTAACGAGTTGCAAGTTCAGTTCAGCCTTCCATAAGCGGTGTGACCGCCCTAATTGTCAGGTCCTGGTTGTGGTTGTCTATGTGATTGTCTGTTGGTAGAGCATTTGGCTACAGTCTGTTGATAAGTGTCACACCTTATAGAGGGCTTTCCCCGAGTCCCTACGACCAAACGCATGCATAGGATACCTCGATAACGTCAGAGAAAGGAACAAGGAGGGATAAAATAGTCAACACTCACCCGATCGTTCACAAACACACTCACTGAGATTCACACGCCTTACACGCTACTTACATTAATAGTAGGCTAATATAACCTAGTCTACAACAACACTTATTATTTAACGTATTGAATAACACTCTCGCACTCTCGATCTCTCAACAGATACACAGGTTCAATGCTATTGCCCTAAGTTCTAACTCTGCTAGCCTAGTCTACACCAACCACTCACTCGCGTTTTCTCAAACCAATCGTCTCACAGATTACTTTAAATTTGAATTTTAGATTAGTCTAGTCTGGGCTTCAACCGAACTACATTTAACTCAATAACTCACTCGTCACTCGTTATATTGCGACAGCCCACTCGGACATGCTCTCTAGGTATTCACTCAATCTCCTAACTTCACTAGCCTGAACTAGAAAGTCCGTATCCTAAAGCGGTTCGACACCGACTGCCCCTACGTCTTTGTTATAATTCCCCATATCCTCAAAAAAACACGCTCAGCGCCCAGCCCCTTTCCAAAGACTCTCTTCTTTGTACGATTTCTCATTTGTTTTAAGGTTTCATTCAGGTATCGGGCCCACGGCCTACGGACCCATCTTATGGTCACCAGATGTGTTCCTTTAGTTGTGCGTTGCGTTTAGGATTTCGGCGTTCTTAGAATTCGTACAAAATATTGCATCTTAAGTGACGTAAAATATCGCTTTCTACTGATGACAGGCTGTTTCTACTGATGACAGGCGGTCTGTTTCCCATAAAATATAAATGGAATGGGTTTCTAAGAGATTCAATGTTGTTTTACTATTTTAAAGAAATAGGATATTTTGTTATTGATTAGGATAACGTGTCGAACTGTCAGACCATAAAATTGAGATTTAATGCGTTTCAAAGAGGGCCGATATCGTGTGACAATTTTGAAATTAGAATTTAGAATAAGACATTTTGTTATTAAATAGGAGTAAGTGACAGACAGTCACACTGGCCCCATGGTTACGCTTAGATAAAGCAAGAACTCGTTTTGTCCTGCGTGTCCTGTCATCTGACTTTACAGGAACCTATGGACGCTACTGATGGCGGCAAACACGAAACCGATTCCTGGCCAACCTCATTTCGATTAGAATAGAATATATTGTTTATTTGTATTAAAACATGGTACAATAATGGTCTTAATAATAGGGTGATAATCTACATATCCCACCATGAACTGGCTCACAAATATTTAAAAAAAAACAGTCATAATTGTGCACCTAGTATCAATAATAACAGTGAAGTTAAACAGACGTTCATTACACTTACTATTATTGACCTTGTGAAGGCCACAGGAATCCACTGGATGCGGGAAACACATAACCGGTCGAAGTGAAGGTGCTTGGGGGAGGCCTATGTCCAGCAGAGCACGTCTTTCGGCTGAAATGAAGTTGATGATGACTGTTATTACTACGATTGCCATCAACACGCTAAGAACATGGGTGCAGTTACTGGAGTCGCACCGCAACTTCAACTTCAATGTGTTCGTGGTGCGCGTACCGAATTGTTATCTGCCCTTCGTCATGGAAGAAGACTTCTGGCCGCAGGACGTGGTGTTACGTCGCTTCCGCGGACAAGTACCGCAGAACAGTACAAAAACAAGCTAGTGAAGTAGGTACTATTTTATAGTAAAAATGTGTGTGTTTAGGTTAAGGTCCCTATATAAACGTGAAAGTTTTTAAGGATGGATGGATGGATGGATGGATTATAACCAGGATTAACATATAGGATACTTTTTATCCCTATATTCCCACGGGATCAAAACTTATGCGGGTGAAACCGCGGGGCGCAACTAGTAAATAAATAAGAAGAAAATGAGACAGAAAATAACAATCTCGGAAGTCACCAGAAAAATTCCCCTAGAAATGACAAAATCTCTAAACAAACTGATACCTACTCCTTCCATTGACGATATCTCCTACAAATACCAGCTATAGCTGATAAGAAAGGCGTGGAATAGTCTACGGCGAACCAAGGCACGAGATTCGATTACCGGGCCACTCGCTCGAAGCGCGCGCATAACAAGAAAAATGAATTTGTTCAAGTACCTATGCCTTCACTTTACCGATCCTATGAATTTTTATACCGACTCTATGGCGAATTGACGTTATAGTTGGATGACTATGTGGACTCTTTGTGGGGACTTTAGTTACCTATTGTTATCCATTTTGTATGTATTTAACACCGGAACGCAAATTATCGAGCGTGTCAAAATTAAACGCGAGTAAAACGTCCCGATTGGCTGTTGATAATTCAGTCAAACAATTACCACAGTGGGCATGTCCTAGAACTAAAAAAATCTAGGACATTCCCAGGGATTATGGCCCACTCCCTGTCAGTGAGGAGGCCTGTGTCCTGGCAGTGGGAACATTATAGGCAGATTCTGCTTATGTTAAGCTTATTTTCCAGAAAGCGGGCATTACAGGGGGACAATCATAAAACTAATCTCCACAAGTAGTGATGACATAAATGTTATAAATGATGTAGTGATGACATAAATGTCATAAATTACGTAGTGATGATATAAATGTCATAAATGATGTAGTGATGACATAAATGTCATAAATTATGTAGTGATGACATAAATGTCATAAATTATGTAGTGATGACATAAATGTCATAAATTATGTAGTGATGACATAAAAGCACCAAGTGGCGCTCTGTAGTATCAATCAACCCCCATGGGAAGAAGCCGTGAGTGTATGTTTATGTGAAGCCACTATACCACCTTGCTGACTAACACCTATGTTTACGGTGGCTTTGAACCGGTTCTAAAGACTTTCTAGCCGTTACTTTTAACTATGTTTTGTATATTTCGTTCATCATTTTAGGGTTTAAAGATATTTATTCTCGCAAGAAAGTCACTTACATAAGAACACTATTTCTTGTAGTTAATTATTAATATAACGTTCCTCACACACGTCACTGTAGCAATTATGATATACCCATCCAATGAATTTAGTTTTTAGTTTTAGTTTTGAATGTATTGAATGAGTGTTACTTTTTTTATACATGAAGGTATTTTGTTATACATATATTATCTTCAACCCATAGGTATCGAGTTATCGACCCACTGCTCGATACTATAAGCCTAAACCAACCCTACCTTAGGTTCAGCGGGATTGTCCGAAAGGGTTACCGCTGCCCCGGAACATAAAGGGCGAAGGAAGGAACATGGGTAGGTTTTAGTCAGTAAGAGTCTGACACTCCCTTCCGCTCCACCCAGAGCGGGAGGGGTCATTTGATGATTTCCCACCAGAACAAAAAAAAAACCCTACCTTAGGTCACCAAAAATAAAGTTAAGACTACCCTCTACCTTTCCAGCTAGGGCAGTCTTAACACATATTAACTGAAATAGAAACAGTTGTATACGAGTATTAGGTACAATTATTACAAAATGTAAAATCTTTTCAGTAATAACTCTACGAACAAGCTTCGATTCTTATATGTTCACATGTAGCCAGTCAGCAAGATGCTACTGGAACCAGCTGTCCAAAGTGCGCTGAACGCTCTTATACATCCATCCACCCATAGAGGTTACTTTAGTACACCGCACCATACACACATACCACAGACTAGCGAAGAAGAAAAAAATATATAGAAAAATCATCGCCACGCACTCGAAGCGGAAATTCTACAAAAGATTTCTGTCCTTAAGGGCTCTTTAATACAATATTATTACGGTATAAAGGTGCTCTGGATTCGTTTCCGTTCGTCGACAGGAAAAGTGAATTTGTCGGGGAGCGTCGGCTTCCGGGGAGGGTGGAGTTTAAGTTCGTATCAGACTGGCGTGGCGTTTATCGGGCGTACACATCTCTGAAATTATGGAAACGCATGGCTGGACCACAGGATTTCAATTCTCGTCTGATCTCAGTCTCAATCTGTCAAAAATACGAGTACCTCTAATTTTCCTACATCTTTGACAAGTTTTTGACATTTACTGTCGCTGAGATGAGATTACAACTAGATTCTAAACGTTTTTAACTACTGGTTATTGGCCATCAAATTTCATCGCAGAGCTAGCCATTAGTAATTTTGGTGACTACTATATTCCGTACTAAACAATCTACATTCAAGATCTACCATGGCAAAATGAAAGATGTTAGCGCCGCGTCAATATGGTTTAACCAATACTATAGGTTTTAAATGAATCGGATTGGGCGAGAGGGGTTCGTGAAAGCACGTCCTGACTGCCAGTCGTAACGGGTAAATAGAAGCCCAAAAAACCTGACATCCTCTCTTACCAAGGGGTATCGTGTTACACAGTAACTGGATTGTGGAGGTCAGATAGGCTGTCGCTCCTTATAAAATACTGGTATTTAGCTGCATCCCGTTTAATGAAAGCCGACCATAGTTGGGTAAAGGCTAGGCATGCAGATTGAATCCAGGACGCGCCACGCTCGTATTATCCAACCGACCTTCCAACTTTCCCTTGGTTGCAAGTCTCAAAGATTTGTTCCTTACGTTGTTGTATTCATGCGCAAACTGTCTGTATAAAATCGATTGATCCGACAAACGCCAGTGAGGTAAAGCCCTTACTGTGTATAGCTTTATGCCTTTCATCCTGCCAGGCAGACACTTTTTTCTGTTTCAACTTTGTCCGAAGAAAGTTACATTAGTTGGCTATGAGCGACTGTTTTAAACTTGGCTGAATGTAATTGTGGAAGTGTCGTCTAAACCTTGACTGTTTAAGTTGATGCGGGGAAAAATGAGAAATGTAATACTTATGTAATGTCGGGTTTTAAGATATTTTTACCCGTAGTAGATTGCTTTTAATAATCTTTATTGCAATACAACACACAGACACACACACACACATCTACTCGTACATGTATGTCACAAAATTTTATTTGATTTTGTATGAGCTTTTCTATCATTTCTAACATTGAATTAATTCTGTCAATGTATTATAACGGACACACACTTCCCTATGTGTTTGTTATTCCAGCGTATGGCACTCATGGGTTGCAGCTGAAACTCAGCGTCAGGTGGTACACCTTGTGTTGTCATCTGACATTATGCTGAGCTGAGGCCCTTTTGGCATTATAATCTTTGTTTTCTGTTTTTATAGTTTTAAGGTATATTTATTTTGCTAAAATGCCAATAAACGCATTTTTCTTTCCCTCTTTCTTTATGTGAATCTTTTTCTAGGCGGATTTAGGTTTTTATGTTCGACCACAGTTATTCTGAAAATGACTGCAACATTTTTGGTCATAGTACAAATGCGGCAGTCATTAGATGCTGCCCGTAGAGAGGTATCCTTAGATTAGACGTGACCAACGAATGCAGCAAACTCTTTTTATAGGTCAAGAAATGAGAACATACTTCTTCAGCATAATCGCTTTTATTCACTTTGGTTTTACACTATCAACCTTATTCAACTAGAGACTAAACTACATAGAATGGCTGTGTTCGCATGTGCAATGCTTTCAATTGAACGAGTAAACTAACATCAGTGTGAAGTGTTGGAGTGAATGACAGATGAGTCAATACACCATCTAAATCACGCGAACACACATATTGAATGATTTCAAATGAACGAGTGAACGAACGAATGAACGTCAGGGTGAAGTGTAGGAATGAATGACAGATAAGTCAATACACCATCTAATTAACGCGAGCACACACATTGAATTATAATTTATTATTATTTTGTTGATGGACAGTGTTAGCATTTTTAGTATAATTAACGACTACTTGTTTTTTTTTTGTAAGATCTGACAGCATTTATAACAAATGCTGTCAGATGATGTAATAAATTAATAGAACGACCGGTCCGTTAAGTTCCCCGAAGATATCATGAAGGTGCGAAGTGAGCCGACACAATATTTTCACGGGTCCAAAGTCCGAATCCATTGGGACATTAGCCAGGTTACAGGACTGTTCATCTTGTTAATCCCCTCAATCACTAACTCAGTGACAAGTTAGGTACCTTGTTTTTGGACTTTCAAGGATTTTCGAAGGTTGCTTTTGTAAAGCTGAGGTGACCATTGGTAGTCTTAAGATTTGAAGCTCCAAATAATAAATTACACGCTAAGAAAATTTTACCAAAATATTACTTTTATTCCTGCAACTATCAAGTAAAAATTATCATAATGCGTGGATGTGACGAATGTTTACCCCCAACTTGTTAAATTTTTTTTTGTGTTTGTGTTATTTTTTATGCGTAATGTTTGCCGCAAATAAATCTACTTTCTTTCTTTAATATTACAGCTAGGCCGAACTAGATGTTGTTTTGTTTATTAGTCCTATTTCACAGATCAATATTCACTCTCCCAAACCACTTTGAAAAACTAAATAACACTGAAATGAGAAACTTGATCAAACAATACTCTGAAAAATTAAATATCAGCTCAAATATCAGATCAAACTCAAGTAATCTGACATGATTCTTATTAAACTTGAAGGAATAAGTCACAACATTTGAAATGCCATTTATATATACACATATATACATTATAGGTACATATAGAAATCAACGTAAATAAGAAATTGAATCGCCCTGTGTCTAGACTTTTAACGATTCCAAAGCGATGTTATCAAGATACGATGAGAATTTTATCTGTATAACTCATGTCTAATCCATTGCTTTTCAACTATCGTGTGTAACACTGACGTTCGGATCAAAACCGTCGATGGATACTGCGAACATCGAAATATTATTCCATAACAGGGTTCCGTAGTACAAGGTGCTAATGGAAGAGGGTAGGAGCAGTCACGAAGTCGCAATTAGATCGAAGCGCGCAACGGAACCCTTTGCTCGTAATTTGACGTAGTTAGAGAAAATGTGTCGGTACATTGACCCAATACTGAAGAACTTTGTTGAGGAAACTTGTAGATATATCAGATACCGATTTAATCAATTGTTTAGGGTGTTGATTAGGTTTTATTAGGTTGGTATTAATACGCACTGGGCCCGCGTGGTGGGTTAAGGCCCACTCCCTCTCACAGAGAGGAGGCCTGTGTCCCAGCAGTGGGAACATTATAGGCTGATTAGGTGTTGTGTAGGTTGTAACTGTGCGTGATAGGTGTGGAAATGAGAGGAGAATTTACTACGATCAATCAATTAACTTAGCCTGACGCAGTCTACTGCTGGACATCCTTTGACTTCCTGCCGCCTGGAGTGGAGACCGCGTATCGGCAAGCGTAGTGTGAGACGCCCCCCAGCTAGATAGACGGACGACCTTATGAAGGTGGCTGGGACAAACTGACAACGATCGAGTCGCGTTAAATAACTGGATGTAGATTATTGCTAAGTATTGCGGGGATATCCTCTATGAGACTGGTGAGCAGCGTGAATATTGGAATCGAGAATCCTCTTCTCGGCAGTGAGTGAAGTGTGGCTGTAGATGAGTCAGACCAGAGTCAGACGGACATTTTATGCTTGTGGGCCCAACTACCGCACATAAATAGAATGTCTTGGATATGGGACCTATTTTTGTTTCAGTATTCAGGTACTACAATGTTTACCACGTGAATCAGAAAATGAAGAAATGAAACCGAAGTTGTAGGTATGAAATCATCGGAAATATTACTTATCTGTATATAATACAGTAATTACAGAAACAATTAAAAATCCATTGTGTCTTGCGTGGATCCACGTTCGATATGAAGGGTCAAAGTGCTACTTGAGAGCTTTTACGATTAGTCAAGAAACTGCACCTTTTTGTCCAACTTTGCTTTAAATTCTGTCAATAACTCGTAATCTGCGTGCCTTTTCCCAACTATATTGGGGTCGGCTTCCAGTCTAACCGGATGCAGCTGAATACCAGTATTTTACATGGAGCCACTGCCTATCTGACTTCCACAACCCAATAACTGGGTAATACGATACCCCTTGGTAAGACCAACCAGTCAATCACTATCAGAACAAAAACCATATTCATAAAAAGATTAATTTAACAAGACCTGTCAAGCATTTAAAATCTCAAAAAAAGAAACAAAATCGACTATGAATGGAGCTGAACCGTTTTGTCCCACTGCGTGCTACAGATCCCGGTCCATGCAGTAAGCGGCTTAGCCGGACACCATTGAGTTATTGAGTTTGTATTGTCAACGACGTGCAATCATGCTGTCTCTGTCTTGAACCTCCCTTTCTCGTTTTACAGTATGACTGATTTTGTTTTGGACAGGATAAGGTTGATTTATTTTGGTGAGCTAAAAGAGCTTTTCAGGGTAGCAGGACTAAGCGTTCGTCTAATGCACGCAGGGCAGTCAGCTGTAATTCCAACTTCCTGACCAACATTTCTCTGTTCACTGCTCTGGTAAAGTCGTGTCGACACGTAAAGAATACACAAATGAACACCGTTTAGTTTTGATTAGAAACAAAAGACTATGATCTGAGGGTAGGACAAAGTGACATTCTGTCAGTGATACCGATGATAGAAAAGTAAAAAATATACTGGATTGACATGAGTTTCTGAAAAGGTTATGTCAATCCTGATGAAAGTCGTTGCAGAAATATGAAACGCTTTGAAAGCGGTTGTCACTTGTCTAGGCTCTTTGAACTTATTGGTACTTGGATACTTAACGAGACGTAAGCATATTTTGCCATCATTGCTTGTCCCTTCTCTGTGCTTATAATTAGGAGCCTTAGCTTTGCAATAGAACAGAATACTCTTTATAAGGTACACCATATAAATTACAAGTGCAGTAGTGGCCCAGTGGTAACGACCCCGACTTACGAGTTGTAGGTTGTGAGTTCGAACCCAGGCAGGACTTTACTTTGTGTATTTAATTTTATCACCACTGCTCTCAAAACGGTGAAGGAAAAACATTGTCAGGAAACCGGCATGTCCTAGAACCAGAAAAATCGAAGACATGTGACATCTACCAACGCGCAATGGGCCCGCGTGGTGGATTACAGCCCACTCCCTCTCGAAGAGAAGAGGTCTGTGTCCCAGCAGTGTAAACATGCTATGTACAGCATAAAAATTACAAGTATAAATGTAGAAATTGTACAGACGCCAGCAGGTCAAGCTACCCGAAACTGTCAAATTTTCCCATTCAACCTTGAATCTTAATGCTTTAGCGATAAAGTTGAAAATCTATTAAAGAAATTTGACAGATTGTAGTAGCTCGATGTGCTGGCGTCTTTACAAGGGGTGACACAATAGGCGGCCTTATCGCTAAGAGCAATATTTTAAAGACAACCTTTGGATGAATTAAGGAAGACGGAGAGACAATATTGCAATGACCTTACGTACTTTACTATATACCTACTTATACATAACCCGGCCATCCAATTAAAACAATACAAACCACACGCACCTCGGGGCGAGTATTAACAACAACGACTAACTGGAGCCGGTGAGGTGGATGGCTAGTGTAGACGCTAAACACGGTCACAATTCAATCCGACTTGGTACCGCCCACTAATGACTCGGCCAGCCTGGCCAATCGTGATTTATATGCCGACACCGACGGCTATAAATGTGGTATAATTTATGTACTAATAGCGGGGACTAACAAAAGGTTAATATTTACTAGGCAGATGTGAGAGCCTGCCCTGCATGCCCTAGAAGCACATCATTCATCATTTCAGCCAAAAGACATCCACTGCTGGACATAGGCCTCCCCCAAGCACCTCCACTTCGACCGGTTCTGTGCTTCTCACATCCAACGGGTTTCTGCGGCTTTAACAAGGTCGTCGGTCCACCTTGTGGGAGGCCTTCCAACGCTACGTCTTCCGGTACGCGGTTGCTACTCCAGGACCTTTCGGCCCCATCGGTCATCTGTTCTGCGAGCCCTGCCCACTGCCAGTTAAGTTTGGCAATTCTTTGGCGTTTGATAATTCTATAGAAATACATTGGTAATGTTCTTCAGAAAGGTCAGGTGCGTAGTGCTCGCAACCGGCGTGCGTGTATGCATTTATATCTGGTGTATGAACGTTAACGAAGCATTATTTAGGATCGTAACAGGTGGCGTTCTGTGGGTTTTCCCATGGGAAGAAGCCGTGAGTTTATGTATGTATGTAATAGCGGGGACTAACAACATATCAACTTTGTGAGTCATCTGACTCACAAGCACAAGAATAGGCTTGTACTGTGTGTTCCCTCTCACCGAGAGGAGGCCTGTGTCCCAGTAGTGGGAACATTATAGGCTGCTTATGATGAGCCCTGTGCAGGATTCAGTCACTCCAAAAATCTGTTTAATGAACGGTCAAAGGAAATATTGACATTAGCAGATGGAAGAACGCTAAAATGTAATGGTAAACAATAATATCTAACATAATATTGCATGCTTCAGTAAAGTTGCCATAATCGTTCAAAAATATCAAGGGGATAGTTCTCGCAACCGGCGCACATATTCAAATATACAACTAAAAAAAGAAAGAAAAGTATTTTATTTGGGACAGGCACAGGAAATACAAACATTAAAAAAAGAACATTAAATCTAACAAAACCAAAAAAGCAATTTTAAAAAAGTTAAAACTTTTAAATTTACTTATGATTATAAAAGTCTTCCTAATTTTTGCGATGCCAAAAAGGCATGATGCAGCGATATTTGAAAAAAACAAATACGCTGGTATTCTGACACACAAGTATTAATGGGACGAAACAAAAGACGTATCGTAGGTTCTGCCTGCACTTATGAGAAGCAAAACGTAAGACTACGTCTCTTCGGAGCACAATCTGCTAATCATATCGGTATCGTCATATCGTATTGGATCCCAAAGACAAGAACACAGCATCACTCATCAGGCCCCTTCTCATAGCACAGCACCCTTTTAATAGAAATATTGATATTGATGCGTTTTTATTTTATATTGAATATTAGAGTATAAATTTCCATAGTATAAGTGTTTTGTATTGTTTATTAGAGTATAAGTTGTATATAAGTTAGGATTTATACCCAGGATTTAGGATTCACATTGTAAATATTCATAATATGTCGCTATTAGCGGCGGATGTGTCCTGAACTTATCCATATATGTATACCAACTTGTATTTACCATATCCCACGAATAAGTATCTTTGTCTTTGTCAGCAATATTAACCCACTTCCATAGGTACAAATGGTACCTCCTGGGGTACCTGTCCGCTACCTCCTCTCTCTCGAACCGAGACGTTACGCGCACCTGCTACGAACTTTCGATATTCGAACGCGAAAACGATAATTGGTTTCGATTCGAACGGTTGTTTGTAAAATAGAGGACCAATTAAATTTTGTTTGAACCTTGGCGTGGCGTGGCGGAGGCGCTTGCCACAATGTTAGAAAGTGATTTAGAAGCTTTAAGCTTAAGTTAAGTCAGCAACATTGTTTGTTATTCCAGCGTATGGCAGTTGCGGGTTGCAGCTGAAAATCAGCGTCAAGTGGTAAACCTTGTGTTGTCATCTGACATGATGCTGCTGAGGCCCTTTTGGCATGAAATAGCGACACGCGGGGTTGCGACAATCGTCGAGAGGATCCGGCAATTGGAACTCGAGGTGGCCCTGCACAACTCCGGCCAAATGTTTTCATGGTCCTCGGGACGCGCCACCGTCGGGTTCCCAAATAACGGTAGGAGGGGTTCACATCGGCGTCGAGTCGACGATGAAGTACCGGTGGAACTTCGTGGAACATTTTCGACGTTTGGCTCCCAGACTGGAGCGGGCCGGGGCTGCCCTGAGGCAGCTCCTGCCCAATCTAGGGGGTCCAAACGCCTCCTGCCGGAGGCTCTATGCGGGGGTCATGCGGTCTATGGCCCTTTACGGGGCACCAGTGAGGGCGCGTTCCTTGAGGCGGCGACCAGTCCGCCGGTTGAACGCGTCCCAAAGGATCATGGCCGTCCGGCTGATCCGAGGATACCGCACGGTCTCCACTGAGGCGGCGAGCCTCCTTGCCGGATTGCCGCCATGAGATCTGGAGGCAAAAGTCTTCGCCCACATATGGGAGTGGCGAGGGGAGGCAAAACGCCGGGGCGTAACTCCGCTGCCGCGAGAAATCACCGTACACAACGGACAGAGACAACAGCGGACAGAGCTCCGGCGGGATCTCATGGCGATATGGAGAGTGCGATTGTCGCAACCCAGTGTTGGGCACGCCACAATTGCGGAAATAAGTCCCCTCTTTGAGGAGTGGCTGGAGAGGCGCCACGGCTCCCTCACTTTCCGCCTGACGCAGGTCCTCACCGGACACGGTTGTTTCAGGAGGTTCCTGTTCAGGATAAGGCGGGAGAAAACGCCAGTGTGTAACTACTGTGCGGATCGCCCGGAGGACACGGTGGAGCATACGGAGGAGGTCTGCCAGGCTTGGGCGGAGCACCGACGCGTCCTCGTGGCGGCAATCTCTCGCGTCCGCCCCTGGTCCAGGCCATGGTACGGAGCGAGAGTGCATGGGAAGCCGCCACCTCCTTCTGCGAAGCAGTGATGCTCGCAAAGGAGAAGGCGGAGCGCGTGAGGGAGAGGCAATCTCTGCGCCCTGACGCCCCTAGTCGCCGCAGGAGACGCCCTGGCCGAGTCGGGAGTCACCAGCCGACTCCCGGCCACCGTAAGCGCGGGTTTGCGGGCGGCGAGCAATGGGCAGCTCGCCGCCTGACAAGGACCAGGCCTGGGTCGACGGCGCGTTGTGTTCCATGCGCGCCTCAAAGAGATGTCAGCACGAACTGACGGGGTCCGCTAGGGCCGATGCCTGCCAGGACCGCGGGTTGTTCGAAAGAGATACCGTGGCCCCTGGCATAGGCAACTGAAGGAACACGGGTGGGTTTTAGTCAGTAAAAGTCTGACACGCCCTCCCGCTCCGCCCAGAGCAGGAGAAGTCATATGATGATTTCCCACCCAGAAAAAAAAAAGAAGGCCCTTATGGCATTATAATCTTTGTTTTCTGTCTTTTTTTTATAGTTTTTAGGTGTATTCTTTTGCTATATTGGCAATAAACTTTCTTTTTTCCGGTATATTTTTTACTTAAAAGCAGGTCCCTATGTAAGATTTACTGTAAAAGTTGCACAAGTTTCTGCAATAAACTTTTTTATATTTTTTTTTTCTTTCAACGGTTATTGCACGATATAACATCATTATGCTTCTATTTCTATAATATCAGCACGTACTAGAATGGTAATACTAAAAGCCAAGGTAAAAATATTATCCAAAATAGTGGTAACGGAGCTGAATGCCAGTAGGTTGCCACGTGGAAAATTAAAAGTCCTGACAAAAAGCCTAATCTCCGTAGAAAAGTCCTGAGATTTTGTCGCAAACGTACTTCATCGGTATAAGGTTGTCTTCAACAGATTGCTTTCAGCGATGAGACCGCCCGTTGTATCATCATAATTATGTAAAATTTCTACATTTTTTATCTGTAAAAGCTGAAATTAATAAGTAGTATACTTACTATTTTATTCTGACAACACAGAACAAGCACAGTAAGGTCTTTTGTACACGGTACGGTTTCTTTACGGTGCGGCGTATAAACAGCGCCGTAGAAAAAACGTGTCTACCAACAAGCTTCCATATTGATTCATACAACACTGCCGACCGTGCCTACACACGGTGAAGGAACCGTTGTTTTTCACAGCAAGAAAAACGTGTATGTACAAAGGAGCCACAAATATGGAATATCGTTTTTTTTAAAACCATCGAAAGTATTTTGTATAGAAAATACACAATACGAGCTCAGCGGTGTGAGAGAGGGGGGATGGCCGAGTCGAGTGGGAAGAGAGCCCGCACATAGAAATATATTATGTCTATGGACCCGCCGTTGGATGCTTCACATCAAAATACTCGGCTTTGTAAAGCGTCATTTCTGTCAATTATACGTGTATGGCAATCTCTTTCCAAAAGTTGATGAACCATATACCACCCGCGTATTGTATACTAGCTGCGCCCCGCGGTTTCACCCACATAAGTTTCGATCCCGTGGGAATATCGGGATAAAAGTATCCTATGTGTTAATCCGGGTTCAATAGTTTTTGCGTGAAAGAGTAACTAACATCCATCCATCCTTACAAACTTTCGATTAATAATATTAGTAGGAAGTAGGATTTCGCGTCATTTGGCAACGCCATGCCATGTCGTGCAACGTTGTCAAACATATCGAGCGACAATTATTGCCCAAACCCGGCCGTATTTGTGAGGTTGCAAGCGTGAGAGGTGTGATTCTGATTTACGTGTGTGTCGTATTGCTTTTAAAGGTGCGGACAGATATGATTCAGTGTTAGCTTAGCAGACCGACTGTGGTCTCTGCTAACTGTGTTTGAACGTGTTGTGAGGAATGAAGAGGAATATTCAGTTGTGATATATAGACGCTTATAAATCTTTTTTAAACTAGAATGGTTTTAGATCGGACTGATGAAATCTTTCTTAGGTTATAGGTTGTCTAAATGTTACTCATAGATAAGTGATCATTTGAGAGAATTTACGAATATATATCAGTTTATGTACCTCGCACATAAATGTGAACATTTAAACATTCTGTCTCGCCAACCATTCTTAGTGGCGACGCTAGTTAGATTAAAAGGCACGACAAGGCAATTGAAGACATCGGTGTCTCTGACTAACTGCCGGAGGATAATTACCAAGTTCGGTGTATATTAAAATTAAATAGGCACTGTATTTAGTCTACGACTAGTTCCTGGATGATAGGAATGGTTTTTTCAAATTTCTCGTCACTGACTGTATGGATATTTCGATCCGTCTGCATGCTTTACCGAAAAACGCTCCACCAGTCAATCAATCAACTCAGCCTATCGCAGTCCACTGCTGGACAAAGGCCTCTCCCATGCTGCGCCACAACACCCTGTCCTCCGAATTCCGCATCCAGTTGGTCTCAGCCACCTTTTTGAGATCGTCGCTCCACCAATGGTTAGTTTTATTAACTGTTCCAAAAGTATCTGATAAAAAAGTAAACAAACGGATCAGAAAACTTACCAGTGGATGAAAATTTTTAGTGCCACTTACAAATTGAGTACTTTGATTTGATTATTTGAAAACTAAATCAAATCTCTTTAAAGATGTTTTTCACACAACAAGTGTTGGAGAAAGTGGTAGAAGATGGTTTCAATCTTAAATTTGTATAATTGAAACCATCTAAATACAGATAATTGAGTTACTTATTCTCTTTAATGAGTGATTGCGTAAGAATGTAACCTGAACAGGGTTTGTTTTCACTTTCATCACATACTTTTGCAACAGATCATATGATATAATCGTTTGACGTTGGAACGGTTCGGCGAAAAGATCGTTTTCCGATTATTCCCTCTACGAAATAATCTTTAGCCGACTGAATGGTTTATGTGAAGACAAAACATCACTATCACTAACCCTACTCATGCATCACAAGAGAATGATTGGTTTAAAACAGGTCATATTTCTAGTTAAATGTCCACAAAGACCAATCCTACAAGGACCAATTTATTTAAAACATCTATTATATTTTACCGTTTTGTTCAAAACCCGCCATTATCACCAACCCCACTCATGCATCACAAGAGAAGATTTGATTTAAAAGAGGAACTATTTCCAGTTAAATGTCCACTAAGACCAATACTACAAGGACCAATTTCTTTTAAACCATCTATACTTACCATTTTACTTCAAAATCCTCCACTTACCTCGACAATTTCCTCGTAGTAGCGTCTTAGTAGAATATTATACGGCAACAGCGCGGCTAGTGCTTCACGCTTTAAGGCAATGCCTTTGTGCAGTACTTTCATACATGTTTAATTTCATGCATTTCAAGGGCCTGCACGCCATATTGCTTGGACACTTTGATGTATTTATTATTTGATCGAGTAATTTAGAAGGAAATGCTGCGATTAGGTTTTGTTTTTAAAGCTAGTATTTTATCGGCATTCACTATTGAAATGGTATTGAAGATTTTTGGTAATAAGTTGAATAATAACAATTATAACGTACAAAGAGTGCAGCATTGCAGCAGTTGTGGCCCCAGTGATAACGGCCCCGACTGACGAGTTGCACGTCGTGAGTTCGAACCCAGACAGGTGCTTTCTTTTGTGTAATTTATTTCATAACTGCTCTCAAAAACGCTGAAGGAAAACATCGTGAGGAAACCAGCATGTCCTAGAACTGAAAATTGGAAGACATGTGACATCAACCTAACCCGCACTGGGCCCGCGTGGTGGATTACGTCCTATTCCCTTTCACTGAGAGAAGGCCTGTGTCCCAGCAGTGGGAACGTTATAGGCTGATTATTACTATAATATACAACAATTATGTCAGTAGTCTGTTAGGTTGATTTGTCAATAACAAAATAGAATTTTTTTCTCATCTGACTTACGTCACTGACTCTGCTGTATGTAAGTATGCCTGCCAAAATAACAAGCTACATAGACAAAATGTATGTGAAGATGAAGCTAAGAATGCATATTATTGAAGTAATTGTAATTTATTGGTTTGGTTTGAAACCTAAGTAGGTCCGTGGTTCACGTTGATTACCTACAAAAAAAAAATGTTTTTGCCGGGCCCTTCAAATTTCTCTTACTCTCAAAATTTTGCCGAAAGACCAAAAAACTCATATAGCAACTACAAAACACAATGGCGAACAAGAATGGACGACCAAAACTCTGTTACAATGCGATCGTTTTAAATCAAGCAGGAAAAATTACTGGGAGCACTTTTGAGTCCGCTCCAAACTTTGCTCTCTGAAGCTCCACTCCCTCATTATATTGTGTTCACGTTTCGGATGGGAGTGGAGCAAGGCAGAGGCTGTAGCGAACTGCCTACATTGATATATCTTTGTTATCTTTTTTTTTTCGTTAGCCTATTTTGTGTCCCACTACTGGGCAACTGCACTACACTCCACTGCTGTTGGGCCTCCCCTTTTTTCTTCCAAATCTCCGTGTCTTGAGCCATAATAATATTAATATCTCAAAATTAGTAATTGTTTTCATTTTTTTTTGTAGGCTATCACAGTGTCTGACTGCTGGGACATGACATTTATAAAAAAAAAAAACATTTTTGCTGTTTCCTACACGATCCGTAATTGTACATACCTAAAGTATGATATTCACGATCGACGTAAAATCATTAGTACGTGACCAATGGGTTTACGTTATTCAAATTTGATCAATGTGAAGCCTTAACTTTAAACTATTATAAGATTTTGTTAAAAGTAAGGAACGCAAATAAAGATATGCATATGATACCTTAAATGTTCATTGCTAAAGATTATGTTCATAGACTACAAGACCGTTAGCTGGTAAGCCTAAACAGAGTTGATTGATCTCATCACTTATAAGCGAATACAGGTTGAAATATGAGGAACACTGTTTATAAATATGTGAAGGGCCCACCCCTTTTTTTTTGGTCGGAAATCATCATATAACTTCTCCCGCTCTGGGCGGAGCGAGAGGGCGTGTCAGACTTTTACTGACTAAAACCAACCCGTGTTCCTTCAGTTGCCTGTGCCAGGGGCCACGGTATCTCTTTCGAACAACCCGCGGCCCTGGCAGGCATGGGCCCTAGCGGACCCCGTCATTTCGTGCTGACATCTCTTTGAGGCGCGCGTGGAACACAACGCGCCGTCGACCCGGGCCTAGTCCTTACCGGGCGGCGAGCTGCCCAATGCTCGCCGACCACAAGCCCGCGCCTACGGTGGCCGGGAGTCGACTGTTGACTCCCGACGTCCAGAGCGTCTCCTGCGGCGACTAGGGGCGTGAGGGCGCAGAGATTGCCTCTCCCTCACGCGCTCCTTTGCGAGCATTACTGCTTCGCAGAAGGAGGTAACGGCTTCCCATGCACTCTCGCTCCGTACCATGACCTGAACCAGGGCTGGACGCGAAAGATCGCCGCCGCCGATCGCCGCCACGAGGACGCGGCGGTACTCCGCCCAAGCCGGGCAGACCTCCACAAGGGCCCAACTCCTGTTCCTTCAGTTGCCTGTACCAGGGGCCATGATATCTCTTTCGAACAACTCGCGGCCGCGGCAATAAACGATAAGTATGCCGTAGCACGTTTACTCACGTGTTAAATGATGATGAGTCTTTGGTTTCCACATAAGCATAAGGACCACATTTTGCATCAATCATCTTTTCTCCCTCTATTTCTCTTCCTTTTGCTTTTTTTATTTAACCATTTATGTACACACATATATAAAAAGACAAGAAAGAAAAAAACAGAACAGAAAAATAGGTACAAAGGTGATGCTTATTTCATAAGAAATCTCTTCCAGCATACCTGAGATAGGACAATAGATAGAGAGATGTAGACAGCGTGTGAAAGAGTAAGCTTTTACCATTATTTGGCGCCCTATCTACTTAACCAACCATTCAAGAGACCAAAAAAATTTTTTTTTTTTTAAATCACCAAATCGCTACCTTCTGGTCCTTTGAACCAACCAGCGCGAAGTGTTCCGGCGAACTGTGGAGCAGACACAACGTTCCCAATCTTATTTTTACAATCTACGTATCTGAACCAGGTTTTATTGCACATCTGCTGAAGTGACTCAGGTCTACGGCGTCTCAAATCAAAAGTAAGACGCGTGGATCAAGATTTATCGTTCATGTTAATGGTCCTACGTACCTTATACCGTGTGTTACGTTAAACGTGGGACATACTTTCAGAGAGTGTCATCATTGCCTAGCCTTTTGCCAATTATGTTGGGGTCAGCTTCCAGTCCAACCGGATATCGCTAAATACCAGTATTTTAAATTGAGCGACTGCCTATCTGACCTCCACAACCCAGTAACTGGGTAACACGATACCCCTTGGTAAGACTGATTGTCAGACTTTCGGGCTTCTGACGACCCGTAACAACTGTCAAAGATCCACAAATGACAGCCGGGTTCAACGGCTTAACGTGCTTTCCGAGGCACGGAGGAATCTTGGTACGTAAAGATGGTCACCCATCCACGGACCAACCGCGTCAACCTGATGGATCGACCAGTGCGGCTGTTAAAGTAAAGTTTAGTACTTTTAATATCATTAAAACAATCAGCTATGCCTTTCAAGAGCGCAATATTAACACGATCGAAATGTATAAAACAGCTGATGTTATTGAAACGAAGTTCCTTAACGCGGCTGACTGCTAGAAACCGTCACGTATGGAAAAAGCGTTGTGGCCCCTCCATGCGACATTCTCTCTCTCTCTTTTTGTTTATATGCGAGTGCGTGCAAGTATCGTGTAAGGAACTTCGTCCCTGACGGGGTCCCCCGACCGCACACTTCATGAGTACTTCACTCCCTGATACCCCAGACCCCCTGTTCCTCGCTTAACTTAACACACTGTAGAGAATAGACTACTATTTATTATGTTCCATTATATAAGCTAACATCGTCACATGCCCTTTTTTTTTCCGGATGGGAAATCATCAAATGGCCCCCTCCCGCTCTGTGTGGAGCGGAAGGGAGTGTCAGACTCTTACTGACTAAAACCCACCCATGTTCCTTCCTTTGCCCTTTATGTTTCGGGGTAGCGGTAACCCTTTCGGACAATCCCGCTGACCCGGCAGGCTTCGGCGCGAGGGGCCGCTGCCGCTTGCCTCTACGAGGACACGGCGGTGCTCCGCCCAAGCGGGGCAGACTTTCACCGTGTGCTCCACCGTGTCCACTGGGCGATCCTGGCAATGGTAACACCCGGGCGTTTCCTCCCGCCTAATGATGTGCAGGAACCTCCCGAAACTTCCATGTCCGGTGAGGACCTGCGTCAGGCGGTAGGTGAGGGCGCCGTGGCGCCTCTCTAGCCACTCCTCAAAGAGGGGTCTTATCGCCGCTGTCGCGGCGTGCCCTGCGCTGGGTTGCGACAGTCGCTCTTTCCATGTCGCCATGAGATCGAGCCGGAGATCCGTCCGCTTCGCTGCAATTTGCTGCGGGAGCGGACTTTCCCCCCGGCGTAGTGCCTCCGCGCGCCACTCATACAGGCGCGCGAGGACTATCGCCTCCAGATCCCATGGCGGCAGTCCGGCAAGGAGGCTTGCCGCCTCGCCCGAGATCGTGCGGTAGCCCCGTATGAGCCTTACGGCTACCACCTTCTGGGGCGCGTTCAGGTAGTGGGCGGCTCGCCGCCGCAGTGAACTCGGTCCATGAACCGCCTTATCCCATGTAAGAAAAAATAAGCAAAAGAATCATAGGGCATCAAAAAACTCATCCGCATCGCTGTCAACAGCAATAGAATTGTATGTAATAGGGGATGCAAACATCATCAGTTCGGGAACAACCATGTTTACTTACTAACCGTTAATTATTCAACGGTGAGCCAATACAAATATCGTACAATATAATTAATATAATTCGTTGCGTAATTATATTCCCTGTTAATGTTACATTTAAATAACTTATTTTGGAGGCCATTATGTGAAACATATTTAGGATACCATACCATTTCATCAGCGCACAACAGTTGGACGTAGGCCTTTCCAATCGCATGCTAACTTAATTATCGGCAACTCTCATCCAGTTGCTTCCTGTCATACCATTTTTGAATGAACTATTCATCCTGATTCTATAGAAATATAAGTTTAATAAGGAACATTGAGCAAATCCATATTTCTACTAATAATAAAGCTGAAGAGTTTGTTTGTTTGACACGCTAATCTCTGACACTAAAAGTCGGATTTAAAAAAATCTTTTTTTGCATTTGATAGCCCACTTCTTGACGAAGGCTATGGCTACCAAACATTACGCTAGGACCCTAAGGACCCGAGCAAAAAGAAAAGAAGCCAGAAGGAACGCTAAGTGAAATAGAAATATGCGAAGGGGATGGGGGAACAATAATTTCCACACGTACAAAGTCACGGATAGAAGCGGATAAACAGTTTACAGTCACAGAAATAAATACCATTAATTTATCAGTAAATCTACTTTTCCTAACCTCAGCATCTGTAAATGAGTATGAAAAATATCTAATTACTGCAGACTGAAGCTGTAATTATAAATACGGCGCACATCTAGGCAAACCGCAGCTGTGCCGCTGAAACGTAGCAAAGCGTGAAGCTGACAAGGAACGCGTATAAAGATTAAAATGCCGCACGCGCTCATAAACAAGCAAATTGAATTTAACTACGAAGTATGTTTACTCCTTAGATTATGTTCTTTAGTATGAATACCTATGCTGAACTTTTTTGTCTTGTTGGTGGTAGGGGGCTACCTCAATACAACTCTCTAAGTTTTAATTAGAGTATTTATTTATTAAAACTTTTCGCACAAAAAGGTACAAAGGCGGATTTAATGCCTTAGGCATTCTCTACCAGTCAACCAAGACAGAGGTGAAGAGATTAGATGGCAGGTGCTTTGGTTGAGAGGGACAATGATAAAAAAAAACTCTTAAAAGAGAGAGAGAGAGAGAGAGAGCTCTTAGAGTATTGATAGACAATAGTATGAAATCATGACATTTGAGGCCAATTCGAAGTTAGAGAGTTGTATTGGTGATTCCTATGATTATAATTTTGTAAATACTAGTTGCAAATGGCAAAACCCGTAAGAAAATTTGGATTTCGCTTTGTCGCTTTCGCCTTAAGCTGAAACTTATCTATGAAACTGTCAAGTTATACTGGGCACGCTGTAGCTTATCTGCGTCTGACACCTTTCTGACACTGACATGACATTAGTGCTTCCCCCGTGAATGAAGATAGCAACTATAGTACCCTCTTCCGATTAATTTTCCCTCCATTTTAACATGGGATATGTTCAAAACTGCTTGTGGCGCTGATGATTTTCATCCGTCACAATAATATAAAACTATGACCTGTTTCCACAAATATTCTGTCTGTGTGAATGTGGTTTATGTATATTTCATGTTCTAACAAATATATTATATATGCAATTTTATCTTTTTGTGTGTTTCAGTCCAGTACTAACCACACAAGATCAACTCATTATCATCGAAGATTTTTATCATCTTACTTATTTCTTTTTTAATTACTTTTCCAATTCACTTTAGACATTGGCAAAATGGTCAACATCGCCTTTGCTTGCCATAATTAAATAATAGAATGGCAACTATATGTATACCACACAATGGGTGCCTGAAGATGGACGGCGCCGCCGAGGCCGGCCCGGAAAGAGATGGCGAGACGATCTGGACGCGTACCGCGAGGGCTGGTTCGATGTGGCGCGGGAAAAGAGTTCCTGGAAGGATTTGGGGGAGGCCTTTGTCCAGCAGTGGGGACAGTAGAGGCTAATAAAATTTTTTAAAAAAAGAATAATATAGGCTGGTTTAACACGTTTCTGCGTCAATCACTGTGGCAACAGCCTAACTTTAAGCCAACGTGGCGTATCCCTAATAAATGCTTTTGTTTTATCTCTCCATAGAATTTATTAATTCGTTCCCTAATTATTCTAAAACGACTCACACGTGCGCAAAAACAAATAAATTGAGTTTATCTACGTGGCTGCCTTCTTACATAACAATTATTACGCATGCTTAGAACAGAGTGTAAAGAATGGGGGGGGATTTTAGATTGTTCTCTATGAATCATCGATTGTCTGTCGATGATTCATAGAGAACAATCTAAAATAATAGAGGCAAAAATAGTGTTTTATTCAAGCTAGCTTCTGCTCGCGACTTCGCCCACGTGAAATTTCTTGTTTCCCCGACCCACCGCGTCGCATTGCATCGCCTGCTCGCGCTATTACCTACTTCGTTTTCGCTAAGTATTCTTTCTGACTTTTTTTTTCTTTTTGCTCGGCTACTAATGATTGCGTGGTGTTAAATGGCCTTCTTCAAGAATTGGGCGATAGCCCAAAAATTCAAAAATAATAAAAAATAAAAAAAAATTATCAAATGCAAAATTCAAATCCGACCCGAATCCGAAAAAAAATCCGAATTCCGAACCTCCGAAATCCGAAATCCGAGTCTGAATTTTTCAAATCCGACTGGTAGTCCCAGAGATTAGCGCGTTCAGACAAAAAAACAAACTCATTATACGCTTTAAACCTACTTCCTATCCTATTATGGATGGATGGATGTTTGTTACTCTTTCACGCAAAAACTACTGAATGGATTTTGATGAAATTTGGCACACAGATGGTTTATAACCAGGATTAACTAAAAGTATCCTATATGGATACTTTTTATCCCGATATTCCCACGGGATCAAAACTTATACGGGTGAAACTGCGGAGCGCAGCTAGTACTAGAAATATAGATTAAATTCGCTTTTCGTGTTTGTCTGTGTGACCGCGTTGTTCTTCTAAATTATGTTAAAGTGATCGTGTTTTCGCCATAATTTAGAGAATTTATTTAGCAGCGTCTTACATTAAAATTAAACTTACATACTAAACAAATCTCGATGTTTTTTCACGTCGTACAAACCGAGGAAAGCGAGTCGCTAGTACGGTCGCAATGAAAAAGGAATAAACAGATCTTCTGTTAAAATGACACATCTTAGCAATCAAGTAATTTCTATGATTAATTTGTAAAGGTGCTCATATTGCTTACCAAATTTGTCTTCACGAGTCAAGACTACGAAACAGCCACAGTAAAACACCAGGAATTAAAACTAAACAGAAATAGTTATTTGTGCAACAAGAGAGCAAAGTAGTTTTTTGCTGCGAGTGCTGATTTTGAATCCTGAGCAAGCGAAGGATTCAAAGATTGAATCACGAGCGTAGCGAGTGATTCTAAAGTTGAATCCTGAGTGTGGCGAGGGATTCAAAGGCACGAGATGCAAAAAAACTTTGCTCTCGTGTAACACACATAACTTTTCACTTCAGCAGCGAGAACACTTTAGGAGATAAAATAATAAACAGGAATAGATTGAAATAACTATTTATTGTGAATCAAAATAATTAACATTGTAGCTAGATACCAATTCTATAAAATGGAACATTTTAATAGTTAAAAGTAAAATTACTGCAATTCTACAAATTTTATTCCCGCTCTTTTATTTAAATTAAGGCGTGTTCGGAAATAGCACCCATGATATTTTATTATTCAAAATATATTACGTACCTAACATTTATTAAAACTACAAATAAATATTTACAAGTTAAATGTCAGTTTTATTTGCAGTAAATACTTATTTTCGTTTAAATACAACAATAAGTTAAAAATTCAATAAATTACATTAAAAGACATAATTTTCTTTTTGCAAAATTTCTTTAGTTAGTACGAAATTCCGAACGTGTTTGTCTTTGAGGTCGAATTCAAAATCCGAACTTCGAAAGGGCTGGTCTCTGTCTCTCTCTCTTTCTAATGGAGGGAATGAGATAGAGTGTGAATGTTTCGAATTGTATGATTAACCCAAGGCTGAATAATATATATTTGCGGCTTTCTGAAAAAAAATTAAAAAGTTACTTTGTCTCACTCAGTGAGCAAAATCGCATTTTGCTCACTGATTTCACGCAGCAAAACCTACATGTTTGAGCTACTGAAGTGAAAATAATATTGTTTAATTTAATACACATTTCCAAGATAATGGTAATAGAGATAGTTCATAACTTTTGCTGCCAGAAGCATATCCTGGGGGGTTGAATCAGAACAATAGAACGCATTCGTTTCCGAGCTACAGCGAATGCGCTACCTACATGGACCAGTTGGTTTTAAGCATTTTCAGTCCTAAGAAAACCGTTTATAGAGAATCTTATATGACCTTTTGCCTGACTGCAACAAAGAGGGTAATGTTTTAAGGCGCAATTGAT
Source organism: Apamea monoglypha (assembly GCA_911387795.2). Classification (NCBI taxonomy): domain Eukaryota; kingdom Metazoa; phylum Arthropoda; class Insecta; order Lepidoptera; family Noctuidae; genus Apamea; species Apamea monoglypha. The sequence continues at coordinate 18,209,609 of OU426925.1, forward strand.
ATATGAAAAGAGTTCCTTAAATATAGAAAAAGTAAGCATTCATGAAGGTTTTTAGAAATACATCCCCTATACCCTGTCCATTAGGTTAACCGTTTTTTGACAGCTGTCATAAAACGAACTATTCCAGATTACATAAACGAACTATTCCAGATTACTTAAAAGTTAACATTAAAATGCGTAATAAAATAAATATATAAACTTTCTTATCTTATTGAATTATCTTATTAATGGCTTCTTACAGACATTATAATACCGACTAATTATAATACACCTATGTCCCAGCAGTGGGAACAGTGTAGGCTGAATATGTAAATACATATAAATAACAGATCAGAGGGTCTACTACGAAGTGCAAAGTGCGAATGTTCCACCAACACATGGCCGAACCGAATATCATTGAAATATGCGAAAATGGTTCGAATCGGCTCAGTTGGGTCGGGACGATACATAGACGTAATGAATATTCGAAAGAGTGTAGGAGGTTAGGATCGGGACCGACCGAACCAAATAGTAACTTCATAGCAGGAAACAGCCGAACATTCGGCCGATACCGCTTCGGAGTAGGTCTACTCCGAAGTGGTACCAATGAGTACAGGGGACCCCCTGTACTCATTGGTACCACTTCGGACTTTGGTACGATAACGACAAAATACTATTTATGAATTAAAAAAACTGTCAAAAAATCCCGTCAACTTGCTAGTAAATCATCCGTTAATTTACAACACACCCACACATAATCACAATCAGTCACAACGCGACATGTCTCGCTGCTTCCGCCATGTTTATCTGACGTTGTCGCTCCTTGGCGACATGTGACAAGACAGTCATAATTCACGTCGGGCTGATAAGGTGAGAGATTGTATGTAAACATGTTCGTACAGCTTCTTTCACATAAGTATTACATTCGTATTTACATTCGAGGAGGTTTTAAACTCTATATGCATTTAACAGTCAAGGGAAGATACCAGAGGGGCAATTATCGTACTTTTAAGAACGTTCACAGTCTGATCTCAGTCTCAATCTGCCAAAAATTTCTCCCAATTTCCCTAAATTTTAGACAAGTTTTTGACATTGATTGTCGCTGAGATGAGATTGCGACTAGATTTTGAACGGTTTTAATTATGGGAATAGGCCTTCTCAAGGTATGATTTTTTACCTTTAAATTTTTTAATAAAACTTTTACAAAAGATAAGACAGTAGGTATACAATGAATCAGTTCTAAACTAATTACAAGTCCAAAAATAAACAAGGCCTTTGAAAACTCAAACAAAACTAACTCAAAAATCATCCTTTTCCTCCATTGAATAGTTTCCCAGCGACGGTAAACATTTGCCAACGATTTCTCCGAAGCAATTTTCTTAACGTGTAGGTACAAAAGAATTAAATAAGTAAACGGTTGTTTCCTAGACCGCTGCGCCACAGAATAAATAGGTACAGAAGGCAGGCTGCATGACTTAGGACACAAGTTTATGATCGGCCGTTTCTGATCGGTTTTTGGTCGGCGAGCCTGGTTGGTCCTGCGCCTGATCTCTCACCGGTCGTGTCAGATTGCCATCCCATCGGACTATGAGAGTGAGGGAAGAGAGAGTGCACCTGTGTGTGCGCACATACTTGTGCACCATAATATCTCCCGCGTCGAAGGCTAGTCTCCGTTGAGATTGGCCGCCGTGGTCGAAATACGGTCTGAAGGACTTTTTATGATCGGCCGCTAGGCAGTCGGTCAGTGACCGCTGTACGTACGTTTCTGAAGCGACGAGCGACACTAAAGTTCGCTATTTTGTTGGAAAACTTTGAGTCGTATTAATTGATTTTCCGTTAATCAATAATTAATTAAAAATAAAATTAGCAAATAATATGTTTACTTTAGATGAGGTTCTGTTAAAATGGCTAAGGTATGATATTTTTTATTATAATAACGCGGTATGACGCGACGTCAAACGAATGCCAGTCGCGACTGCGCTCGCACTGGCTCGCTGTACGTAAAGTGTATATAAAGTGTGCGTGCGTTTTTGCACATTGTACGGACCTTCTGTAGCTATATATTCTGTGGCACTGCGCTCAAAGCGACGGTGCAGAACCCAGGGGGACTAAGCAAACTTGTATTCATTATGAAATTTGTAATGCAGCTTTGAACACGTGGCTTTGACATAGGAAACTAAGATTTTAATACTGCTTTAGATGCTTTTGAAGTAGATTTGGTGAGTTACATAGTAGCTGCAGTTGATTTTAAAGGTCTACAAGCTGTAAAATGAACGTGAAATTAAGTATACTTTCAAGGAATTGATTCGCTTTTGATCTCATATGATGACATCCTAACCCCATAAATGGCTGATGATAACGCCCGTCAATATACAGTGGCCTCCAAAAGTTTGTTGACATTTTTCCACTTCAGATGTGGTGCACATTATGATTTAAAATAAAAAAAAATGCTGTTACTGTTAGCCTGCATCATCCTATTGCTGGGCAAAGGCCTCTCCCCATGACTTCCAGCTCTTTCAATCCAGGGCTAAAGTAGACCACTGGTCGTTTGTTTTGTCCAGCTCGTCCCGCCATCTTCTACGGGGTCTGCCGCGACGCCTTCTAGCTGTGTCAGGGCTCCACGTGGTGGTTAATAAAATATCAGGTATTATTTTTTATGATAAGTCATAGGGAGTTGAATCAGTCAATAAAACCCTTATAGTTTACAGTTAAACATTTGAACAAGAATTTTAAATCATAATGTACACCACACCACACATACCACATTATGATTTATAATTTTTTTTATTTGAACTAGAATATTAAAAAATTGATTACAGGTGAAGTGGACAAAAGACATCAAATTCATAAATCAAACAAAACGCGTTTGAAAAACAAAATATTTATGTCCCATAGAAGCCTAAGCTAATTCTAACCAAAGGTTGTATCTCAAAAACAGAAATAAATGTAAAGGGAAAACTTTGATGAAGTTCGAAGGGGCAAGACTGGGACATACTTTTTTCTTTTTGTTAAATTTATAAACAAACTTGGGAGGAACCGCTCTGCCAGTCAGTGAGTTCTTGCTTAAAACATTGAGTAAGGATTATTTATGTACTGAAGTTATATCTCTATGTTTGTGTTTCGTAAGAATACCTTTCGTAGATACGAAAACAGTATCTCATAATACAAATTATAAAAAACTTAAAACTTATTTTTCCATCTGACGTTTTCGTTTATCAATAAACTAGATCTCCATGACACCACATACACTAAGATTAAATTGAATTAATTATTACTAAGATTTAATTGGCTTCGGCCCTAAGGGGCCCCTCAAATTATGCTGACAACTCTTTTAGGCGCGCGTGGAACACTTACGAGCCGTCCGGCATGGTCCTGGTCCTAATCGGGCGGTGAGCTACCCATTGCTCTCCGCCCGCAGGCCCGCGCCTACGGTGGCCGGGAGTCGACACGCGGCTCCCGACGCCCGGAGTGTCTCCCGCGGCGGCTGGGACGGGAGGCTCTCTCCCTCATCCGTCCCGCCGCCTCCTTCGCTAGCATGACTGCTTCGCAGAAGGAGGCGACTGCCTCCCACTCCCTCTCGCCCCGGACCATCGCTTGCACCAGGGCCGGGCGCGAGAGGCCGCCGCCGCTGCCGGTCGCCTCTACGAGGACACGGCGGTGCTCCGCCCAAGCGGGGCAGACCTCCACCGTGTGCTCCACCGTGTCCACTGGGCGATCCTGGCAATGGTGACACCCGTTTCCTCCCGCCTAATGATGTGCAGGAACCTCCCAAAACTTGCGTGTCCGGTGAGGACCTGCGTCAGGCGGTAGGTGATGGCGCCGTGGCGCCTCTCTAGCCACTCCTCAAAGAGGGGTCTTATCGCCGCTATCGCGGCGTGCCCTTGGCTAACTACCTCGGTGTTACTTTTTAGTGGCGCAACACGTCATTAGAGTTAAAATGTTCATGTTGATGTTTCCGAGTGCCCACTTGGTTTTTCGAGATATCGCTAAGCGGTTAGTCGATTCTATAAGTGACCAGAGGGCTGGCCTATTTCTTGGCCAAAAAACAGCATTGCCATACAACGTGGCAATGCTGCCAGCCTTTTGGGCACTGTTTCTGTTGACAGTGATTTGTCGACACGGTTGGCGCAGTGGCTGAGCAATCGACTGCTGCGCTGCGTATCGCAGGTTCGATTCCCGCACGGAACAAAGATTTGTATTGCCTACAGGTAGTTGTTCCGGGTCTGGCTGTTTGTGTTTGTGAGATTAAACGCATCCATGATACAGGAGTAATTCCTAGTGTGGGGCAACGTTTTTTTTTTTAAATAAATAAAGAAAGAAAGTGATGCGGACGAATTTTTTGATGCCCTATGATTCTTTTGCTCCTTTTTTCATATACATGCACATATTATTATTTTAAGTGTTAGTTTATATTATGTAAATATTATCTTCCTACTTCCTACTAATATCCTACTTCCTATTATCCTACTTCCTACTAATATTATAAACGCGAAAGCTTGTAAGGATGGATGGATGGATAGATGGGTAGATGGATGGATGTTTGTTACCTTACCTTTCACGTAAAAAGTACTCGACGGATTTGGATGAAATTTGGCACACAGATAGTTTATAACCAGGAATAACACGTGGGATTTTATCCCGATATTCCCACGGGATCGAAACTTATGCGGGTGAAACCGCGGGGCACAGCTAGTGATAAATAAAGTTAAATACCTAGAAATGTTAATTACTTAACTCCGAATTTACAAACCGTACATTTATTCATTAAACTCGACTAAACGCACAAGTGTGCCTAACTGGATATCAAGATATAGGTACTGATAAAAGTTACTGCCTGCCAAGTCCTTGTCTGATAAGACTCGCAAAACACCCAAAATGTATGTAAAATAAAGTTAATTTGTATTAATTTATGCGTTAAGTAAATATTGGGGGCTTATCAAGTAATCTTACGGAGTCAATGGGCGAGATAGCGGGCTCATTACCGTATCTTTTCGAGGGCTTTTAACACTACACAGTAATGAGACTAGAAGTGGCATTCACTTGTAAATATTTTTTGTCCTTTTTGATAGAAGAAAAAAAGAAAAATTATTTTATACACGCACTAGCTTCTGTCCACGACTTCGTTCGCGTGAAATTTCGGCACCCGCTTCGCATCCTATCTGCCTTTTTTCTTTTTGCTCGGTTCTCGAGTCTTAGCGTGATGTTAAATTACCTGTTCTCTTCCCATCTTCAAGAAATGGGCTATCAAATGCAAAAATTCATTTTCGATTCGGACTGGTTTCCAGAGATTAGCGTGTTCCAAACTCTAGCCTTCGACAGAAACTATAAAACGCCACCTGCACAGGTAAGTAGGTACAACTTAAAAGTGAAAAATCAAAACTTTTAACAAAACAAAAACAACCGACTTCCAAAAGAAAAAAACACTACACTACTAAATAAATAAATACAAAGTGAAAAATAACTAAAAAACGAAAATGCGGGACCCACGACACCGACTTCCGAAATAAAAGTTAAAAAAAAACTTACTAAATAGTCACTTTCAAAAAAAAACAACCGATTTCCAAAACAAAAAACATTCCTTTTTTTTTGGAAATTGGTTGTTTTTTTTTTAAGTTTTTATATTTATTAAAATAGGGATGGGTTGGATTGAACTCCTATAAACTGAAACCATGTCAGCCGTTCTCACATAAGCACTGGATTTCTTTAGTTGAGCGCGTGCCCCTTCTGTACTACGCTCTATGCTATGAGCACAGTAATTTTTCCCTAACACTTCCTGTTATGCCTGTATCTAGGTTTTGATTCTTCACTCAAGCCAGGATCATTAAGTTGGAGAGTCTCCAAGTAGTAAACTTTAATAACCTGCCAGTAATTGCGGCAGTCTTTAGTGTTTCTATCAGGTGTTACTCAAAGTAATGGCTGTGTTTAATTTTCTTTGCTTCTCTAACAAAAATATGATAATTATGTGATTATTTGAAAATAAAACCGATCAAGTGCGAGTCGGTATCGAGCTTTTATGCTGTCTTTTTTTTTTTTTTTTTGGATGGGAAATCATCAAATGACCCCTCCCGCTCTGGGTGGAGCGGAAGGGAATGTCAGACTCTTACTGACTAAAACCCACCCATGTTCCTTCCTTTGCCCTTTATGTTCCGGGGTAGCGGTAACCCTTTCGGACAATCCCGCTGACCGCGTTTATACTGTCTTACATTAAAATTAAACTTACATACTGAACCAATCTAGATGTTTTTTCAATTCGTACAAACCGAGTGAAGCCAGCGAATGGTAGTCGCAATTTAAAAAACCGGTCAAGTGCGAGTCGTACTCGAGTACCGAGGGTCCCTAGCAAATTTGTAGTATTAGTATGTAACTACAAATTTACGGTTTTCGTTTTTTTCCTTTACTTGTGCTATATGAAATCGCTTGTTGCCAAATTTCATGATTCTAGGTCAACGGGAAGTACCCTATAAGTTTTGATTCCGTTGCGACTGTCAAAATATGCGGCATAAACGGAACATAAATGTTTGTATCTTTTGATTGCGTTGACTTAGAAGTTTGATTTTTTCATTACTTCAAGGGATTGCTGCCTTGAGTTTTTGATATTGATTTCAACTTAATAACTCTATGCGTTCCTAATAAAAAGGGTCTTACAGACAAGGGACAGACAGACGGACAGCGAAGTGATCTTATAAAGGTTCTATCTTTCCTTTTGATGTACGGAAGCCTAAAAACAGGAAAATATCTTTGTATATAGTTTTGGCTTTTATTTGATTTGACGAAACCGGCTTGTCCAAGAACCAAAAAGTCGTATAGGTCGCAGGTTCGCGGGATTATATAACCACTGCTCTCAAAACGGTTAAGGAAAACATCGTGAGGAAACCGGCGGGTCCCAGAACTAAAACTTCGAAGCCATGTGACATCTAGCCAGCCCCACTGACCCCGTGTTGTGGATTACAGCCCCCTCACCCCAGGAGGCCTGTGTCCCTGCAGTGGGAATATTGTAGGCTTATGTTTATGCTATTTGATTCGGTTTGCTTTGCCTTCAGTTCCGGCCTGTAGATTCGCAAAAAAACGCACAACATTCATTCAACATTTTAATGTCATTCTAAAGCGCGCACCTTGCCTAACGCGTTCCGGCACCCCTAACAGGATGGCAACCAACCAATTATCCTTCAAAGTTAAGGTTCGGGAGCACATTCGCAAGAAGCTTGCAGTATCATCACAACAGTAATATTTTTTCATTGTTCGTCTTATTTTTTTTAGAATATTCATGTATACACATATTTATTTGTGATTATATTTATATGTAATTAGGTATATACTATATTTATAGTTTTAATAGGTTTATGCGTATAAAACTAAAATATACTATACTGTGCTATTGTATAGTTAAAATATTTATTCCTCAATTATATTATATTGTGGGTCGTCAGAAAAATTCATCAAACCAATCGGTATAAAAGGGTGCGCTATCGCACAACGCGCCCCATTCGCTCGAGATCCATCGGACCATCAACACGTCATAGCGACCGACATTTATTTATTTTTTTGTTGATACTATCATGTAGATTTGATTTGTTTTTATGTTAATTTTTTAATTTATTAAATTGATTTTGTAGCTATGATATTTTTGATTTTTTTTAAAATAACTTGTCTAGTTTCCAAGATTATACCTTTGACTATACTATTTTATACTTAAAATATTTATTCCTCAATTATATTATATTGTGGGTCGTCAGAAAAATTCATCAAACCAATCGGTATAAAAGGGTGCGCTATCGCACAACGCGCCCCATTCGCTCGAGATCCATCGGACCATCAACACGTCATAGCGACCGACATTTATTTATTTTTTTGTTGATACTATCATGTAGATTTGATTTGTTTTTATGTTAATTTTTTAATTTATTAAATTGATTTTGTAGCTATGATATTTTTGATTTTTTTTAAAATAACTTGTCTAGTTTCCAAGATTATACCTTTGACTATACTATTTTATACTTAAAATATTTATTCCTCAATTTTCATGATTGCACCGCACCTACCACTGTTTGACTGTATCACTCAAAGACTGACTGGTAGAAAATGCCTATGGCATTAAGTCCGCCTGAACATGTATGTGCTTGAAGTATTAAATAAATAACACATGAAAAGTCACTTCAATCAAACTTTGGCCCTCAAAATATTACAATAATTTAAAACATATAAATCAAATTCATGACAAGTAAATATTGGACGAAATAACTAACATAGCTGTGAGCGTTTCTAAATATGTAATTACGTCGAACAAATCCAGTCGTTGGATGTTTGCCCCGAACTGTGATGGATGATGTGATGGTTAAGGGTTACATTTAATTTAAAATCATTTCACAATAATGGTCCTTGGGTACGAACATGGTTAACTTCTTGGCAAGACCTATACAGGCTGTCAATATTTTGAATTGTTTCTTTTTACATTCTTCTTACATATAGAAGCAACAAGAATAATGTACCCAGGATTTTGTAATATCTTGATTTAAAAGAGTGTCCTTGGAGTTTCTTGTCCGTTCTTCTCCATAGACATCTACGTTTTGGAATGGGCAACTATGTAGCTTCAACTTTCTAACTAACTGACGACTATTTAATTTTGACAATTCAAATGTGCCTGTAAAGGGTTTAATTGAAATAAATGCTTTAAGTTTGAGTTTGAAAGCTACGCAATATAATTATAAAATAATTGCTGAAAAACGACTTTTGTTTCTGATGAGAAAAAACGCTGTTAGCCGCTACGCACAATGTAACGCATTCAAAAACAATGCTTACGTAGTCTAATCTAAACTAATATTATAAAAAGAGATAAAGTGATTTTTTGTATCTGTTTGTTACTCTTTCACGATGTAAAATACTGTATTCAGCTGCATCCGGTAAGACTGGAAGCCGACCCCAACACAGCTGGGAAAAGGCTAGGCAAATGATGACTCTTTCACGATAAAACAGCTGACAACGTGACATGGGTAGACCATGACCAGGACTTGGATACTGTTTAACCTGATATTCCTACGGGATCGAGACTTATGCAGGTGAAACCATGGTGCGCAGCTATATTTGAATTAAGAATTTGAGATAAGTTATGAAACAAAAAACCGAATATCATATTTTACAAAGTTCAAATTCCATTGCAGCCAAAAACGTATTAGGGCCTTTTTGTTACAACTGGTCACTCAAAAATCAACTTAGATAACATTTCAGTAAAGTGGATAACTGATAAAGTGGCGATGGAATGTAAATTATCCGAGATTATGAACACTGCTGTAATATAATTATGACATACTAGGTGCGCCCCGCGGTTCACCCGCATAAGTTTCGATCCTGTAGGAATATTGAGATAAAAAGTATCGTATGTTTTAATCCTGATTATAAACTATACGTTTGTCAAATTTCATCCAAATCCGTTCAGTAGTTTTTGCGTGAAAGAGTAACAAACATTCATCCATCCATCCTCACAAACTTTCGCATTGATAATATTAGTAGGATAGGATAATTAATTATGTTTAGATACCGTGTGGTGGGACCCTGGTGATCTGCTATACAGGTATTCCTAGTGCAGACACCAGTCTCTCACAAACTAGTTTCTAAGCTTGTCTAAATTTATATAATGTCATTGTTTGTGAAGAGAAAATAAATCATTTGAATAATAATTTGAATTATGATATATTACGAATGGAAACCTCCTTTTTAGAAATCGAGTAATTAGCTGAGCCTACTTTCTCGGAAAACGTGTTTCACAAGAAGCGTTCCACAGATACAATACATTATAAACCTTTGAAATCATTTTCAATTAATACGCCTGAACCGTCAGTACGCCTTCAATGATTCCGGACGAGTTTCGATTCAATTAATGAATAACAATCGCTTAAAATATTAATTAATTTACCTGACATGTTTACAATTGGCTAGTGAATTTACTAAATTGATTTCTACCATTGCATTGCTCCAATGAGCCGATAACGGAATGAACATGATATACGGGTATTATTTTAATTCTTTAATATATTGGCTTTGCATTTTATCTGGATTATGTGGGATTATTAATATTGTGGTTCATTTTACGATACAATACTAAGGTAATGTTTAACAGTTTAATATGTTATTATTAATAACTGGTACCTAATAATGTATTCATAAATATCTGTCTCTTATTTAGCGGGCTTTCACTGAATTATAATTTAGTATTGTGGGGTCTCTGGCGGAATAAATGAGCAATTAGTTTTTAGCTACCTATCGGTCGGGGGACCAGCGTCAGGAAAGAAGTTCCTTATGCGATACTCGCACGCACACACACTCGTATAAGAATAAGACTAAGGGAAAGAGATAGTGTGAATTTAATAAGCGTTTTTAATACAGAGCTAACTAACAAGCTCTCGTAAAGTATCGCCATCTTGGATTTTTATTTTGACCTCACTAACGGCACAACACCCATGACGAAAAATGTTTAAAATTTTTGCAGCCGCCATCTTTAATTTTCATTTTGATCTAACGAGCTTCAGCACTCTCAAAAACCATGAAAACTGAAAGAGAGAGAAAGTCGCGTGAAGAGGGCATAACGCTTTTTCGTTACGTGACCATTTCTACCGATCACTCTTACCGTAAGCCGTTTGAAACTTCGTTTCAAAAATCTAAGTTCGTACTCCGGCTAAAAGAGTCAGACATTTCACACGTTTTCTTCTAGAAGTATGTGCGACAACTGCAACTGAAATCACTAAAGTGAACAAAACAATTATTGTTTTAAATAAATACAGTGTAACACGTAACTTGCCGATCTCCTATCTTAGGACAAAAAGAAACCGGGTCCTGTTCCCAGCGGGGACATAAACCAAGTCCGACCTCGTAAAAATACTGAAAGTATGGCAACTATCGACAGGTGTGAAGATACTGATCTCGTACTGAAAAAGGGCTAGAAACTTTTGTTTAGTTTTACTAGCAAAACTTTTCGTTTTGGTGTAAAGAGCATTGATACTACGAAACGATAAATATTTTATGATTTGTCGTGACTTGTAATAATATAGAGGGCAGGGAAGTAGTAGAATTGAAATTGTTTTCGGGCTAGCTGTTATCAAAATTGCTGTTATCAAAATTGCTGTTATCAAAATTGCTGTTATCAAAATTGCTGTTATCAAAATTGCTGTTATCAAAATTGCTATTATCAAAATTGCTGTTATCAAAATTGCTGTTATCAAAATTGCTGTTATCAAAATCAAATTGTTCTAGTACATTTGTTATATCCATTAAAATATACATACAATAAATTTATTTATTTATTGACTCAACATCACGATCATTACAGGAATTTCCTAATTCAATAGTGTGGCCATAATTACAGTTTTTTTATTTACCATAACATATTCTGTACATCGTGTTTTTTGTGAACTCACTCAGAGAACAAGTAAAAAGATCTATGCTGTCCGCTACGTCATTAAGTACAAGCAAGGTGCGCGTTATGGGGCTTTACTCAGTAGATTGATCCTACTACTGGGCACTGCCAATAGATGTGGCTGTCGCCTTCGCAATACATAATTGTCAGGCACACACAGGTTTATTTCTTTTAATATACCTGGATTTGAAGTCTTGCCACGTAATAATTTAAAAATATAAGTAGCAAGAGCCATGTCCCTCCTTGTTTCCAATTTATTGTATCCCACCATGCCTATAACAAACAAAATTGGATACATCAATGGATAAAATGGATATACACCATACCACCTGTACAGAAACCTAGTAAAGGAGAACGGCAAGCGTGTATGAAGGTTTTGTACACCTAAAAAAACTCGTGTTTAGCCACTAAACATTTACATTTAATAGGTAAAAATATTACATAATTGAAGCTCTTATTCGTAGATTTTATAAAGTTGGGGTTCTTAATTTATATGCATTTTTAAGAAGTTAGGTTAAGTTTTATTTTGTCTCCCACACAATCGCCATCGGCGGGCCGGGTGCAATAATTATGATCACTAGATTACCATAAGAGTCTTTATTGACTTGATAGTGGTTTCGTGGTTACTAGAGTTAGATAATTGACAGTTGAGTTTTTGGTTGAGTTGACCCTAATAAACTAACTTCTTTATAAGTATGTTCCTTTAAATCTATAAAACTACTTTTCATTTAGAGGCCAAACTGTCAGCTGTGCTTGCTGTGTGTGCTTAGCGAATAGCGACTGAAATCTTCACCAAAATCAAAAAGTGGTTCAGCGGTTTACGCATGAAAACGTAAAACAGAATTACTCTCGTTTATAATATTATTATGGAACTTGGCTCAAGCCTGACTTCACTACTTGAGTAGGTAGGGTAGGTAATGTACTCGGAATAAATTAAACAATAATTCTCATATCATATAATGACTTTATTTTACTCAGCAGGTCTACCTACTATATTCTTATAACCTCATCTAGGAAGGGAGCTGGTGGCGTCATACCCTCATGGCGAGCATACCCTAGGTACCAGAGGATACTCCTAACATGTGAGCAACACCCTACAGTTCTAAGCCCCACAATGCAGTTGCAACAATAACTTGTTATTGCTTCCCGCAGAGGGCTCAACTCGACGTAGATAAAAGTTATGGTAGCTAATGTTTCGAAGAGCACAATGCACATGAAACACAGCAAAACTCGACCACACTATCAACAGCACGATAGCCATTAAAAGTAAAACAATTTGAAAAGTAACGTGACAATCTATCATCTGTCAAAGATTTTTTTTTTAAATATTGTATCGTATATCGATTGATGAGTGGTAATCGATTAAAGAAACGAAAATATGATTTTGTATTATTTTACAAGAATCAGTTAATTATGATAACTAAAATCTTACATTAGTGATGATTAATAATTAATTATCTGTTCTGTTATATTATAACAGTAAAAAGACGTTAGTTATTCGGTTGTTAGGTTTATCGATTTATTATTCGATTTAATCCATGCAGTACATCCATTCCAGTTGCGTTTTGTTGTCATTTTTTTTCGTTTTGTTCAATGTTAAATTAATTAAGGTTTTTTCAATATTCCCAACTTTTAAAAATATTTAGATTATTGAAAAATTAACCATTTTAGTTGCTTATTAAATTGTTTAAATATGAACCCAAAACAAACATTTTAAAAGGTGTACATCAGCTGCCGTTCTCCTTTATTCTGTGTACGCTCCAGCATGAGACTGTATTTAGCTTCATGCGGAGCCCATATGATTGCGTTACGTTCGAGCTGTCTTCTTACCAATGCATTGTACAATACATCAAAAATGTAAATAAAAATAATATCTTTATCAATAAATTAAAACAATTTCTTATAATCAAAAGCTACTACAGCGTTGACGAATATTTTAGCGATAAATTTCAACATCAATAAAAACTATTTTTTACATAATACCTACATTTCATTTTAAATTTCACTTTGAATATAAATTTATTTTAAAACACTAAAATACTGTTAATTTAAAAATGAATGTGCTAAACAGTGTACAATTAATAATAATAACATGGACGGACGACCTAAAGAAGGTGGCTGGGACAGACTGGATGCGGAAGGTGGAGGACAGGGTGTTGTGGTGCAGCCTGGGTGAGGCCTATGTCCAGCAGTAGACTGCAATAGGCTGAGTTGATTGATTGATTGAAGTATCAAAATAAAATAGTTCTAAAATGATAACCATGATAAATGATAACTATTAAGAAACATTGTCGTATAACAAAATAGACAAAATTATGTAACTGTGCCAAAACAATGCAACTGTACCATAAAAATAACTACATTTCGATACAAAATAGCACCCAACTATCAGCATATAGTATACACTATCCGAAAACTATTTACCTTAGACGCTCCTTACCTCCTCACAGAATAAAATGCTTTTCACTGTTCGGAAAATGGCATGAAAACAGTTGCATTTGTATGTAAATAAAAACATTCAAATACACTGCGTATTAGACCACCCAGGGAAAGCGAAGACTTGCAAACGGGATGCCAAAGTAGGCAGAGGCAGTTGGCAAGGTTTTCCAAACCAATTGGACGTTTATATCCTTACTAGAATCTTTTGTAGGAAATATGAAAACTGGCTAGAGTTTTTTAGATAATTTTCGAGATGGTAGTTTTGGTCGTGCGACTAAAAGTATATTCATTAACTTTTCAATCATCAGATTTTAAGGTTTAAAAATACACATGTTCCGGGACTATCACTATAACAATATTTTAAGACTACCATGACAGCTTGAAAACAACAAGACAACAGTTTAAGCACTAGGAAGAAGCGACGTCCGCCCGCGTTTTGGGGGACAGTCTCATGTAATTTTGACGTTCAAAAGTGCTGATTGTCAGCCTAGTTTGAATAAGTGACTTTCAATTTGATTTTGTAAGTTTAGCTCTAGTTCCAGCTAAAGAAAACCATACCCGGCCCGGACACACTGAGCGTAACTTACGCCGTGTACTGCTCGCTGCCGCTGACTTCAAGGTTATGCTTCATACCCGTCCGAGCTGGAGAATGTTGTATGTAATGTGAAATGAGCCGCGTCCAGTGTGCTCGGGCCCTAAACAGCCACTCACATCGACGTGACGTATGAACGCGTCTAAGACGCAAGTCCCTAGTGCGGACTATCGCAAACGGATCGTGCCTCTGCATAATGTACCTATGTTTGTTTACGGACAATTGAGACATGCTTCAAACTTCATACATAATAATGGAACCGGGCTTAGAACTCGGGTTACTGGTAAAATATTGGGAGTATCAGACTTATGTTCTTAGGGGGTATTATCAAGTTGTGCGTTATAATCGCACGGGTTAGTTATGGATCGCTCAATGTTTTGGTGGAGGGTTAGGGCAGGGAGGTGGTTGCGTCGAGGTACCTTTGTATAAAAATACAGGGTGTGAGGGACATCGACGCGCAACCAATGCAAAATCATGGATTCGGCACACGACGTACAAAACCATGATTTCGGCACATAATTCTAGAACCCCGTGAGATTCATAGAAGGTTATTAAAAAAAGCCAGCTATTTCATACAAAGGTACAATACGTAGGTATTGTACCTTTGTATGAAATAGCTGTTATACCATAGCAAAAATGTGTGGAACAGCTGATTTTTTTTTTTACTAATGAAGTAGATCCACGTCTCAATGAAGATTAAGGTCGCTATCTTCTTCGGTACGTTCAAGGAGTCATCATCATCTGCCTGGCCTTTTCCCAACTATGTTTGGGTTGGCTTCCAGTCTAACCGGATGCAGCTGAGTACCAGTATTTTACAAGGAGCGACTGCTTATCTGACCTCCACTACCCAGTTACTGGGTAATACGATGCCCCTTGGTAATACTGGTTGTCAGACTTTCGGGCTTCTGACGACCCGTAACGACTAGGACTAATTTAATATTGACCAAAAAAAAAACATAGGAAAACAAAAAAATATATATTGTGCTTACCTATACATTGCAAAAGTAACCATTATCTTACGCTCAATCTACATGAGATATTGTTGCGCGCCACAATTAATGGTGACATTAGTTACCACTAGCGCCATCTAGTATCCAGTAGCAGAACTAATAGAGTCAAGATGCTTCTAGAACTTTCGATGCTAGAACTTTCTAGAACTATAGAGTACTGGTCAGTCGAGGCCGGTATCTACTCGAACATTCTAGATGTTTCTACAATAGAAGGTTACGGCACTATATAAGGCCGGGATAAAACGACCGAGGGACAGATTTGCATAAGCAATACAAGCGGATACATCGAAAGCGATCTTCAAGTGCGACTTAAGTGCGATTGTGTTTTATAATTAGTGTGTTTTAGTTTCTTAATTAAAGTGTAATTTTTAACGGTAGTTTTAATTGTCACGAACCCCGAAGCTCGTAACAATATAATACCTTTTTTCCAACTTTCCTTGAGCACGATAGATAATGAGGGCGGAAATCCTCCATTCATTTACAAACATATATATCTGAGTACCAAACTTTTTACGCGATTTTTACATTAAACTTTTACCTTAACTTCACCGAGCACTCATTCATTAAGTGAAGAGCTTAAAACTATTTGCTATTATACTTCGACGTCATATATTTAGAACTTTATATCTCTAAAGGAAACAAGAGTTTCAGAGTGGTTTTTCTATGATTTTCCAGCCACATCGGTGCCATAAACATCAAACACGACATTATTCATTCATTTCAACTGAAAGAATTCCACTGTTGGACATAGGCCTCCCCCAAGCACCTCCATTTCGACCGGTTCTGTGCTTCTCGCATCCAACGAATTCCTGCGGACTTCACAATGTCTAACGCTACGTCTTCCGGTACGCGGTCGCCACTCCAGAACCTTTCGGCCCCATCGGCCATCTGTTCTGCGAGCAAGGTGCCCTGCCCACTGGCACTTAAGTTTGGCAATCCTTCGGGAAAACACAACAAAAACAATAAAAGAAACAAACAAACATCAAAACAACGGTGGAATGGGGTGGATGGGATGTTTGGATAGGTGGTGTTAATGTAAATCATCATTATCATTTTTAAACTATTGTGGGGTTTTCTGTCCTTCCAAGAAAGGACTCGTCATTCGCTGTTCACAAGTCGGAACGAAAATAGGTACGTGTGAAACAATGGTTGATTTAAATAAAAGGTTTAGCTATTTTGTAGTTTTATAGACTCACTGACAAACTCTTAACCCATCGGGGTTAAGAGTTTGTGTGATATTGGTTTAAAGCTGCGCTTGCTGCGGTCGGTCCGTGGATAGGTGACCATCTTTTCATAACGAGACCGCTTCATGTCTCGGAAAGCAGGTTAAGCCATTGGTCCCGGGTGTCAATCTTGAATCATTGACATTCGTTAGGGGTCGCCAGAAGCCTGAAAGTGTGACAACCAGTCTTATCAAGGGGCATCATGTTACCCATTAAATGGGGGTCAGAGAGGCAGTCGCTCCATATAAAATACTGGTATTCAGCTGCATCTGGTGAGACTGGAAACCGACTCATACATAGTTGGGAAAAGGCTAGGTTGACATTACTCACGTGCCACAGTAATCACTGTAACACCAAACTATAATTTTACAAGCCGGTACCATACGTACCGACATATTAAATTATAGTTTGGTGGAAAATAGTGCAATACATATAAATATGTCGCATCACTGGGTTGCCGACATAATTTAACTAGATGTAGGCACTGCAATGGGGACTGGAACGAAAAGGTAATTTGAATTTAAAGTAACTTTAATAAACTAGAGATTAACATCCGAAACATCCACATGCGTCGGAAACAAACACATGTGTTGGTACTGAGCATTTGCCAAGACTGTCTGAGCTCGACGGTCAAGTACTGTAGACTGTCGTAACACTCGGTCTCTCCGCCAGTCCTCTCTGCATCCCGTCCACCGACGATCGTGTCCAAGCGGTAGGACTCAATTGCATTTCCGATTACATGATTATTCGTTTACCAATCAAATTATTAGATGGCGCTGTCCGCTGTACTGTGACGCCATCCATCCATATCAAATATAATATAACAAGTCATAATCTTTAAGATGCTCATTTAGAAAATCTAGATTTTTTTACGGATAATGGTAGCGTGGTCTATGTCAGTGTGAGCAGTGGTGGCCTAGCGGTAGCAGCCCCGACTTACGAGTTGTAGGTCGTGGGTTCGAACCCAGGCAGGCGCTTTACTTTGTGTAAATAAATTCATCATCGCTGCTCTCAAAACGGTGAAGGAAAACATCGTGAGGAAACCGGCATGTCCTAAAACCAAAAATTCGAAGACAAGACAGATCTTTACCCTGCATTGTGAAAGATCTTCTTCTTTTTCTTAGCGTGGTGATGGCAATCTAAATGGACTCGATCCAGAATTTGGCTACGAGTTTGGCGCCATCACTAGCGTCCATCAGTTCCTGTAACGTGCAGTTGACAGGACACGTAGGACATGATAATAAGTGTCCCATCATTTGTGGAAAAGCACAACATTTACACTCCAAAGCGGAGTCGTCTATGAATCTCCACCTGAATAGGTTTTCCTCGCTTCGGCCAACCTGTGTCCGGAGACTGTTTAAAGACTTCCATTATCATAACTTGACTCGACATCTTCCATCATTCTTTAGGCTTAACCCCAAATATTTTTTTCCAAACACAATCATTTCTACATGATCTGCTCACAAACATGATGGAATTTAATTCAAATTCTCGGTCCCATTCCTTAAATATTTGAGGTGCGACAGGCAGTGGACTGTTTAACTTTTGAGGTCAGCCCTGTCGAGCTTGTAGCCCATTTAACCCCTATAGGGTTATATATTGATTCAATTTGATTGGTACAAGTAACTTCACGTATTTAGATATACAGCGTGGTGATTAGGTTATCACATTAAATTGTGCAGCAGGTTGTTATCAGTTCGTTAAAATAATAAAATAAATAATTTTACTAAAATTAAGAAAATGCATTTTTCAAACAAAATAAATGGCATTATAATTGGAAAAAAATAAATCACCCTCTATAATATTAGTTTACTGACCTGTAAAAGCGGCAACGCCGCGGCGCCGGCGGCGGAGCACGCGCCGTACCTACGCGAGGTACGAATACCTACTTGTGGAAGTAGGCACGCGCGCGTGGTGCGACAGTAAATCAACCTTTTAACAACATACTTAAGATATTGTTTTATGAAATAATTACAAATTAACTTTAAAATCTCCACTGAAATGTTCCTCGGTATGTTCGTAACGCCAGCGCTGCGTTTTGGTGGCATTCTCCTTAAATCAAAATCATATCGGTATACTCCGGCGATGTGAAATTGATTCGAGGCATCTTGGAAACAATAACAAAATGAAAATAACATTGTTTAAGAGTCTGATTTCGCATGAACTGTCACACACACCACCTTCACTAATGTACAAACAATCGTATTATTAACATATCCTGTTCCTATTACAAAAACAAAGTTAGCACAAAACAATGTCCTCAAAATAAAAACAATAACAACACCTACGAAGGGCGCACGCGCAGATAGGAAACTCGTCAACTGTCCCTCAAGGATTTTGGCGGCGGACTATGTGACTCACCCGTCGCACGCGCCAAAGAAATTAGAATCATGCCTGCAAGCATCCCCGTACCCCGTAGCATTTCGCGCATAGAGATTTACCATAAGTCGTCAACCGTAAGAATATTTTTGCATATTTTTTTCATACCTCTCATGACATGCGGGCCCTTTTCATCTTTTAATTTTGCGCACAAAAAACGCCTTCAACCATTAACCGTAAGAAGATTGTAAGGACATTTTTCGCTTGAATTGTTAACGTATTAAATTATTTTAATTGTATATGATAAAATACCTAATACCGTGGTTTCAATTAATATGATAACCTAATCGCCACGCTGTATGTGAAGGTACAAGTAGGCCTAGTGAACGAAGTAAAAAGAAATGTTTTAGACCATACGACCATACCAGCGTGGGTTTCTCTTGTTTTTATTGCTCAGGAGTAAGCAATAAAAACAAGATATAATGGATTAAACTACCTGACAGGGTCAGCTGTCGTCAGTCCAGGGATGGGTGACCATTCTTGACAAGTATTGTTTAGACTCATTAGTACAAAGACTGGACAACCAGTCTACCTTAGAACTTGGGTATTCTTCAGTTTCTGTACAGGTGACAGAACGTATTTAGTTGCATTTGGGTTCATTAGTAGTTTATAGAAACGGTGTCTATGAAATTCAGGCACTAACTCTTAACACTATGCCTTTGGAAAGCAACACAGTAAACCCTTCTCTTCAGGCAGGTTTACACTTAGGCCAACCCTCAATACAAAAAAAGAAAAGAAAAAACCGGCCAAGTGCGAGTCGGACTCGCACACGAAGGATTCTGTACCACAAGGCAAAAAATGCCAAAAAACCCCTTTAATTTGTATTTTTATTATTTTAAGTCATAGCGGCCATAGTAGTACATACTCTGTGAAAATTTCATTTGTCTACCTATTACGGTTCATGAGATACAGCCCGCTGACAGCCAGACGGACGGCTTAGTAATAAGGTTCCAATATCAAAATATTTTATTTCACATAAACCTACATGGACACTTATGAAACGTCAGACGCTAGGTGCACGGTTCCAATTGGTCGTTTCCTATCGAGAAGAGCCGGTAAGAAACTCCACGGTGACTCTTTTAAAATAATTTCCGTTGGCAGCCTTTGGGTATAGAACCCTAAAAAGAAGAGTCTTTTCAAGCATCCAACACAACATATTTATTTGTTTGTGAGTCTCCGATCGTAATTCCACATGAGCCATATAAATAACTTAGGTACGCTATGTCAGTGTTTTGCTTTAGTTTTGTTAGGTACATACGTTTGTTTTATGAGATCGAATGGAGAATGGTTTGTGAAGGTTTTTTACATGTTTTTGGCTTTAACAAATCGGAAAACATTGACGTTTCCCAACGATGTTTTCTCCAGACGTAAGTTTAACTTTTACTAAACCATATGGAAATTACCAAAATTATCAGAACGTTGAACATCTAATTTTATTATTATGAGGAGGTGAAATCAATGACCGCATGATTATTTAATGAAATATCAATTAATGGGATTATATATTATGAACTTAGAGGGTTGTGTTGGTGATTTTAATCATTATAATTCTGAAAGTCATCTTTATTGCGGTCGCGAATCATATTTAAATCAACATACAACCTGGCAATGTCCTGCAAATTCCGAAAAACGTAGGAAAATTTGAATTTCGCGGGCTGCCTGGCGCCCCACCATAAGACTATTTCACCATAAATGTACACAAATACAACAGGCGGGAAAAAAAGCCAAATAAAATAAAAGCAATTCGTTTTATTTTTCAAACAGCCTAGTAACAGGCCAGTACGAATAAGTTTTGATGTAAAAATAAAACTGTTCTGTTTTTTCCGGCCGCCACCCCTTGTTTGTTTATATATTTATTCGACTATCTCGTTAACATGCCTTGTTTTATTGAGAATAAAACTTTCAATGATACTGTTTGTCTAATAACGAGTAGAAAATACTGTATGACTAGGAGATAAGGAAAATAATAAAAAAATGTTGATTCTACGTCCATTTGGGGATGAAAAGTAAAGTATATTCGGAATAAAGTAAGTACATATTAAGTACCTGTATTTGCTCAGGAATATATCAGTCTATATTCTGTCCCCTAGAGGTTCTTTCTAGGTAGAAAAGAAGATATTAGAAATCTCTTAATTATTATTCTGTTTAACGTTGATAATGAAAACCGCAGAACGTCAAATATACTGTTTCAATATTATTTATTTATAGGTATAATAACGACACAACAGTTACCGTATAAAATATTAATTAACACATCCGCGCTAATTTAGAAATTTAATTGCAGTACAATTTTGTATATTATGATAATTATAAACTGAGTAACTAACAACGTTTTGTTGTAACTATCTACTAACAAGCACGAGGAACATACTTTTTGGAACTAATTAATTATTCTCATTCCGTGATAATAACAGCATCACGAACAGGCGTGATTTTATGTTATTCCCGATGGTTTAAGCAGAGGTGTACCTATAGTAATACAGACTCCGGGTGCTACTGAGAAATTCCAGATGGAAAACCCACTTTAAAAACCCAAGAAAAATAACACTTTGTTCGACCCGGGAATCGAACCCTTAAACTCACCAGTAGTGCTTGCAACCACTACACCAACGAGGCAGTCCGTCGTAATCATCTCCCTATTGCTGAATGTTGGACCCAGGACAGATTGAAAAACATCTCCTAATAATCATCCTGAAAAATCCTCGTTAAAAAAGAAGCAGGTAATCAGACGAACGTGACCTAATATAGAAGCCAAACCCAGTATTTTTCGTGACAAAGATGACTAATTAAAAAAAAGACAAAACAATAAAACTACAAGCCGAAATTAAAAACGTCATACGCGGGGACTTAATCCTAAAATACAGATGTGCACCAAAACTGAACCATTATTTCTGGTTTAAAAGTTCACCCCCGATTTTTTATCATGATTTCAGTTTGGAATCGTGTTTTCAACGTATGCTGATTTATTTTACAACGTGTTGTTGGGTTATAACAGAAAATCGTGATTTCAAGCCACAAAAAATCTGGCTTTTAAATATTGACTGACATTTACCTACCATATTCAAGATTTCTAGAACAATAATCACGCATAACATGACCATTATCACGTCTGTTTATCTAAAAGGATTAGGTAGAGGTGTACCCATATTTCGCCTGTAAGATATAGTTTACTTATTGAATATTAAAAAAAAATTGTTTTCATTTTTTATTTATTCATTTTATTCATCATTTAGACGTCGTTATATGAGAAGACCGTAGGGTCTGACTAGACTGAAACAGTAAAGGCTGAAAGGCACGAGCTATTAAAAAGCATACTCGTTTCCTAGCAAGTAGCACGCTTATTTACAGCATGATTTCCGTGTGTATATTATGATTATACTCTTTTCTCATACCTAGGTACAAAGCTAATTGTGTGCTTCAGGTAGCATCTGCTCGAAATAAGCGTGTTTTTGTACTACTTCTAGCATGTCCACGGTGAAATGTCAATTGCTCCTATCTGACCTTTTTCCAAAAATTCACTTTTTATGGTTTCGAATTGACACGTCAAATTTGCGTAAAATTCTAGTAAAATCTCTTAAGTTCATTTTTAATTGCAAGTATTGCAACAGCATAAATCAAGTATTAACCTTCTAACTAAACCACAGGGTCTATGGCATTACCTCCTAACTTCCACGTGACACATGTTCACTTCGACAGTTAGAAGCTATTGGCGCTTCGAATAATCAAGTTAAGTTGTCAAAAAATTCAACGTTTTTTTTTTCACGTTGTTTATTTTTTTCTTTTCGGCAGTTAGAATTTCTAGTCACTTCGCCGTCGATGTACAATTGTGGTTGTGGCTTACAGTCTACTCGCAGTAATTATTTTACCTTTTTTTGCACACACAGAAGAGAAGAGAAACACACACAAAACACACACACAGAGAGAGAAGAGTTTTTTTTTCACAGTGGTCTTTATAAATCAAAATAAAAAGTCATTTATTCAAATTAGGCTAAGAATCAGCACTTTTCGAACGTCGAAATTACAAAAGACACCACTTCCTAGTGCCATCGCTGGGAAGAAGAAGCGGCGCAACAAACTCCTCATCAGGATATACTCCTTATATGTTATAAGAATGCTGTTGGATTGCTGCCACTGACAAGTCTGTCAAAATCACAATGATCTTTATTCGCGTTATATTAAGGTTGCTGTTGGTTTGTTGCTAACACTTTTTATAGCAATAAAAGGTGTTTGTCATAATATATTCACAATTACTAAGCAAATATAATGTTAACATAAGAATCTAGACGTAAATTTCTAGAAGCTCTTCGATTCTCTTGATCTCACTAGTAAGTTATGTTATGTGGTCCCCCACACTGTAAATAAGCGTATTGTCCGTGCAGATACATTGTTTGCCGTGAAAAAAAAATACCTTTCGGACTAACCCAAGATGAAAAAAATGTCATAAGCGCCGATTCAACCCTAAAACATTGGCGTGCAGTAAAAGCGCAACTTAGGGAATTTTATCCCCTTGCTGGTACCTAACCAATTGAAGCAAAGTGCATAATCCTGGCGGCTGCCACTTAATGGGGCAATTTAATTTTCTCGTAACGACCGACTCCATGGCGAGTGGATACTTTTTGCTGCGTGCCAACTCGCCTGCCAGTTGAGATGTTTGCTTTAAAGCCGCTTAACAAATTACTAATAGGCCTTTGAGGCTGGCGCTTATATGGTTTGGAGTTAAGAAAATATTTGCCATGAAAAAAATACATGTGTTACCTACTTCATGTTGTTCATTCAGCACACTAATTGGATAACACAATATCAAACTCAATTTTGAAGGATATTGTTAATCCATTGCTTCATATGTCCGAAAAATTGGTCTGCTCAACAACGTAAATAACGCAATGAATGTTGTTGAACTGTCAAAATTAAAGCCATTGGTACTGATAGTGTTTGAGACAATACAGGAAAAAGTGGAGAGCTGTGGGGGAGACCTTTGCCCAGCTGTGGGACAACAAAGAAAGTCCATTGTCATCCCAGAGACAATGCCAAAATATTAGCCTTCTTCCTTTTAAAGCATCCTTCGTTGATAATTATATATTTTCAGACTAAATAGGTGCTAGTTTAACCATTTAGTTTAAAAAAAAAATAACAACAATTTTAAACAACTACTACCGAAAGTTTGAAATCCGATTATTGTGGTTGAACCAAAATATGTTGTTGTTAATGAAAGTCAGTCGGCTGTTTCATTAGAACAAGTAAAATATGAATTAATTTCTTCATCCCGCCCATGTGTGAGTTAGGGAGGGGAAGCGAAAATGTCGATATAAATTAAAACTTGTTGTACGCCTGTGTTATTCGATATATATTACAGGATGGAATCCCTGCACGTCGATGTCCCCATCAACGCGCAAACTGTAATGAATGACATGAAATCAGCACATGATTCTAAACCCCCTAGAGTAGAATTTTTTTGAGGGTTAACAAAAAAACATCTGCTGCTTCATAGAAAAGTTCAACATACACGTGGTCAAAATGTATGGAACAGATTTTTTTTTTAAATAACCGACGAAAAATTATTAATCGTAGGGTATTCAGAATCGTACTGAATCCATGGTAACTAGGAGCATTTATGTAAGTTGCAAGTAATAGAAATACTTAACATAATATTATTGATAACATAGGGTCAGAATCAGACGATAGAACACAGTAAAAAAATCCGCGATTAATTTAAAGTAGGTATAAACTTGATACTTGACTTACCAGTAAGGCTTTGCAGAAAATGAAAGAAGGTACTGTAGAAGGAGTTTCTTTTGACAAGAAAGCTGGCGAACAAATACCTACAAGATAACTTATTTAATTCCTCATGCCTCAACAAAAATAGACTTTGTTATTGAAGAAGATACACACAATTTAAGTCTAAAAACTTCGCTGTCGATAAAACCTTAAAAAAATAAATCATAACTTTGTAAACCTTTGATATCGACGCGCATTGTTTCCCGCGTCCCTACTTTAATTGTAAATTCGCTCGCGAATAGCATTAGTATTTAATTAAAAGTTCCCTCACACTTCTACTGAGCTTGACGCAGTTTTCACAAACAGATGGGTGTTAATAATATGTGGTGAATGTGTTCAATTGTTACCGCTTAGACTTCTTTGAGAAATGAGACCTACTTACTTAAAGTTTTTGTTAATTATCTGCAGATGTGAGAATTTAGGTGTTGAAGAGGTTGGAGTAGCCTTGCGCTATGAGCGAGGACTTAGAACAATATTCGAAGTCCTATATCTCGGAAACGGTGCGTCGTAGGGCCATGCTTTACAGTACGTAAATGGTTTCTTTAAATGGTCAATGTTAACCCGATATTGCAATAAAATTAGTAGATTTCTGAAAAAAATATCGGAAAAAAATTACCGTCCCAATTTTTTTGTTTGTTTTTTCTTTGCTTCTTTTAGTGTCCCAAGCGTATACTACAATTCCGAAGACGACTCACTGACCGTTGAAGACTCTTTTTTGGTAATTCAAGTACAGTTTTGGTAATACAGTACCTACCTACCTGATCCGGAAGTCAATAAGGCACATGTTTTTCCCCATAAACGGCATCATGTTTTTCCCCATAAACGGCCGTAACCAGAATTTCCATGATACTACAAACCTTTTTTCCATGAATCGGTAAGCACGATAAGTCGTTGGTCCCGGATGTCATTTGTAAATCTTTGACAGTCGTTACGGGTAGTCAGTAGCCCGAAAGTCGGACATCCAGTATTACCAAGGGTATTTAGCTGCATCCTGTGCCGAGACGCTGACCCCAACATAGTTGAGAAAAGGTTAGGCAGATGATGACTGCAAACTGTTTACCGGCAACATTGAAAATAAAGCAAATTCAATAAAAAAACAACTCAAGCCTAACAATTTACATATTTAGAAAAAAAGAATATTATGGAATCCTTTATTCGAGGTAAAATAAATTTATTTCGGAGAAGCTCTCCAGCTTAACAAGCTTTTGATTACCGAAAAAATGTGGAAAAAAAGCGATGACAAAAAGGCGTGACTTTTTAAAATTCTATACGCGCACAATCGGATCGTTTTACATTATTTTCTCATTGAACCAAATTGGGATTTGGGGACAGTTCTCTTGTGCCTCGTCTGGAAACATACGGGCTGGGGACGAACGACGGAAACGCGTATGTCTACAAATATATGGCTGGTAAATTAAATGCTTTTAAAGCCAAACATCAAATTGGACTTTGACTTTGACTTTGGATTATAATATTAAGTGTTTAACTTTTTGAGGGACAGCTAGGTTTTATTTTTAAAGTTCCAGCGGACCTCTACTTCAGACGTTTTGGTATTACGCCATATGCGACTTAAATCGAAAGCCTATAGGGTAATTCACGTTGACCTAGAATCATGAAATTTTTACAGCACAAGTATAGGAAAAAGTAATTGTTAGTTTGTAGTTTTATTACATCATCTTTTTTTTTGCAATTGGCATTTGAGATTTGACCGTGACGTATATCGATGAATAGGGAAACATTTTTTTAACTACAAAGTTAAGTTTGTTCTTGGGATGAATTCATCCCAACTACGGAACCCTTAATTGTGCGTGGTCCGACACGCACATACCCGGGTTTTTTACTCAATATTTCTGTATTATAATCCACCAACCCGCAATGGGCCCGCGTGGTGGATTATGGCTCACTCCCTCTCACAGAAACAGGGAGGCCTGTGTCCCAGCAGTGATAACATTACAGGTTGATTCCATTCCATTTCTCTATTCAGATCTACCGAAATGGGCAAAACCTCAAAAACAGATAGATGATTTATTTTCTGTAAGTAGGACTGTTTTCTGTAACCGCGCGTGCCCGTCCGCACCACTCTCCTCGTCCGTATATTCTGCAGTAAATCGGGAAATTTTAAAAAGATCAATGCCTAATAATAATCCAATAACGAATGAATTCCCTGTAAATTCGAGTGAGACGTGTCTTGCATAGCGTCTGCACAGCCCTGCGAGTATTCTCTTGTTACCATAAGCTGAGCAAAAAGTTGAGAGTAATCAAATAGAAATCGGGCGAGATAGTAATTTTGATAATTCCAATGACTTCAGAATATGTAAGTTAACAGTTCTAACTTCAATATTTACTTTTTCATTAATTTTACTTTTCTTAAGAGCGTTCATCCCGCGCGAGCTGACAACGTCGCATTTCTAGTGATTTTTCGTGATTAATTTATTAAATTTAAGCCAAAGTACTATTTTTTTACAGCCAAATATTAATTAGAAGAAGATGGAACGAAGGAGAATTTACTCATAAAAATTGACATTTATTGTCAATTATTTTCTATTATTTAAGAGTAAATGTTAAAAATAATTATAAATACCAACCATCTAGCACTTGGCTGTATGTACACTACTCTTTAGTCAGTTTAGTGTGGCCAACGTCGAGGGAACAGACTTCAATGGCGAGCGATATATCACTCAGTATAATAAAACTATTGTCGGTTTGTTAAACAACGAAGGACTTGGAAGTCAGATAAATAAATTCATATATTTTTATTTCTAAATATACTCGTAACATAGACAAAATTATAGACAACAAAAAAAAATTGACATGAAAAAAAAAATGGAATTGAAATTGAATCTTGGATTGGAATTGAATGAATTGATTGATTGATTGAAATTATAGACGATTCATCATTATTATCATTCAAAACGACACCCATGACGAAAAATTAAAAAAAAAATCTCAGCGGCCATATTGGATTTTTATTTTGACCTCACTATCGGCTTGAGCACCCTCTAAAACCATGAAAAAAATTGAAAATCGCATGATGAAAGTCACGTGGTGCTCAAGCATAACACTTTTCATTACGTGTCGATTTCTACCAGTTTACTTCTACTGCAACCCGTTTTAGAACTTCGTTTCAATAGGTACCAATAACTCCCATTGTCCTACAGATGGGACCTTCAAAGAATCCCCCTCATATCCCGTAGGAAATGAGATTTTTCCCAGTTTCCAATCAGCGGAACAAACATACGATATTGTTATTCTATCTGAAATTTGTTCGATATTAAATCGTTTGTTTAAAATATATTTGCTCTGTATGATTTGGTTGAACAAAAGGTTGATGAGAAAAGGATACAATATATTTTGTGATGCAGTCTCCTACAGCTTTGCTCATCTATTTAATCGTTTGCTTTTGTTTAAGGTTTTAAAGATGTAGTGAGAATTTAAATGAGCATTCTTAGATGGTTTAGTCACTTTGACAGGATGAATGAAAGACACCTAGCAAGAAGCGCCGAAAAGGTACTATAAGGCAGATGTGAGTGGAAACGCCGGGAAGAGACGCCCCAGAAGGACATAATTATAGTGACCTTATTGGTGATGTTCTTCCGAATGGTCAGGTTCGTGGTACTCGCAATCGGCGTCTGTATACAATCTAAGTTATGGCGGAGAATATGGAGTTTCTTGCCCGTTCTTCTTCACAGTTACCTACTAAAGTGTCTGTAATTGGTTTATTTGAAATAAATGCTTTGAGTTTGAATCAGGATATATGCACGTAAACGATGAAGCAAAAATACTACTTGTATGTAAGAATCGTAGTAGCGTTTTGTTTCCTTTCTACCCCAATGGGAGGAAAGCGTGAGTTCCTGTTTGTGTGATGTGAGGCTTTATTTTTATAAGGGACGGTTTTTGTATAGGATATGCCTCTGTGCTTTTTTTATCGCAATCCTTGTCTATCATATGTGCAGGAACTAATGTTACTGTTTCACTTGGTTTTTAAGAAACCATAACTAGTTTCTTAAACAAATCATTCCTAAACCTCATCTGCCTTTTCCACACTATGTTGGGGTCGGCTTCCAGTCTAAACGGATTCAGCTGAATACCAGCATTTTACATGGAGCGACTGCCTATCTGACCTCCACAATCCAGTTACTGGGTAATACGATACCCCTTGGTAAGACTGGTTATCAGACTTTCGGTCTTCAGACTACCCGTAACGACTGTCAATGATCCACGAATGACAACCTGGACCAATGGTTTAACGTGCTTTCCGAGGCACGGAGAGTTCTCGGTCTCTAAAGATGTTCACTCATCCACAGACCAATAGCGGCAAGCGTAGCTTAACCTGATCAATCTACGTGTGCGGCTGATAATATTTAGCCACGGGCCCCCGATCAACTCATTCCCAAATATTCGCCAACAAATTGATATAGTCAAGGAAATCTCGCACAACCGCAGCAATAATAAATAAGTACAGTTAATTTGAAATATGGAGCAGGACTGATATCACAAAACACGACAACACATAAAGGATGAAATCAGCATTTTAGAAGAGCCCTATTAATAAACTCGCCCCGCGCCTCGCCACCAAGCCCTCACCCCCGCTGTCGCCCTCGGTTCACGCGTTCGTTCGTTGTTTGCCGCGGTACAATTAAAATGCTAATTATTTGCCGACAACTCAAATTGTGGACTGTGTGGAATTACGAAACGCAAAATATATT
This sequence comes from Apamea monoglypha, assembly GCA_911387795.2. Taxonomy (NCBI): domain Eukaryota; kingdom Metazoa; phylum Arthropoda; class Insecta; order Lepidoptera; family Noctuidae; genus Apamea; species Apamea monoglypha. The sequence goes on from OU426925.1 coordinate 18,239,116, forward strand.
ATTGAACTGCTAAATTATAATGTACTTTAACATGGTCGAATACATATCGCCTATCATGTAATTGGAGCCGACTATTTACACGGAATATTTGCTTTGAATTCGCAAACAGTGTCATAGATTGGAGTTAAACTGTTCGTTTTGTAACTATTAAAAAGTTTACGTTCATGGACAAATGTTTTATGCAACAGAAAATGCTTTATTTGTCTATTGTAATTTATTGTATTGGTAAAATCAGGGGAGCAATTCCTGTAATTTTAATAACGTTCAACGTTCACAGTTTGATCTCAATCTGTCAAAAATACCTCTAATTTCCCTACATTTTTGACATTTAGTGTACTAGATTTTGAACGTTTTTAATTACGGGAATTGGCCCTCAGGTGACAAGGTTTGAATTGCCCATGGTGGTTTCTGGTCCTGATTAACATTACCAAAATTGGTATCTAGTTCTCATTTGCAAACTCAATTTAATTAAACGATATAAATGTCTTTAAATATCAGTGTATAGCAAAAAGTTATAAAAAAACATCTAAATAATATTAATAACTAGCTGCTGCCTGCGACTTTGTCTGCGATCCTAAATGAAAAGTATTCTATGTCCTAACCCAGGTTATGTTCTACCCGTGTGCTAAATTTCATCCAAATCCGTTCAGTCGTTTTAGCGTGAAAGCGTAACAAACAAACAGACTTACTTTTGCATTCATAATACATATTACTAGCAGCGCCCCGCAGTTACACCCGCATGAGTTTCGATCCCGTGGGAATATTGGGATAAAAAGTCATATGTGTTTATCCTGGTTATAAACTATCTGTGTGCCAAATTTCATCAAAATTGATCCAGCCGTTTGAGCGTGAAGAAGTAACAAACACACACACTCACTCACATACTTAAATTTCGCCTTTATAATATTAATGTGATTAAGATGTTTCAGTGTAAGTAAAAAGTAATTCAGTAATTTCTTCTCGCAAGGATTAGACACAATCCCATGTAAGAGCGTCAAAGATCCTCTCTCATACACTCACAGGCCATCTACGCATCGCCGTTCAATTGTAATTAGACGCGCTATTATCTTTCAAAGAATGAACTCCAGAAGCGCTCACTCTAAACATTGGCGCTTCCAACTCTTCGTCGGATTGCGAAGTCAAATGTTTGCGAATACGATAACAGGGTCGCTTTATTTTCACTCTCTAGAAACTGTTCGAATTATTAATTAAACGCTAGCTTCGTGAAATACAGCGGGATTGCGGGACTGCGGGACTCCTCGTGTGAGAACACAATTCGAAAATAATTTTCGTTATAATAAATTGTCGTGACATCACGTAATTGATTAATTTGCGTTAACATGAAAGGGGTAACAAGTGCCAACTTCGCGATATGCTCCCTGATTTAGAATCTAATTAATTTTGTTTAATTTAGTATGAAGGCGTTCGATTGTTTGGTCCTTGGTGGCACGGCTGTGTTGTTCTTATTAATGAAGTTAATTAACACTTACTTCAGGTGACACACTGGTGTATCAGATACGCACACTCATTCAAAATAAAAATGAATTGCTCAAATGGCTTCCCATACGTCTTCGCCGGAATTCTCATATCTTATTTCAGCTCTACAGTATCTTGTTTAATCCTAAAACCCCCTCTTATCTTAAAGAACGTTTCAAGTTCCTTCATGACACACATAATAGATATCTGAGGTCATCGGATAATCTGAGACTAGAGATGCCGATGCATTTCACCAGTTTCTTTGACAAATATTTTACTGTTCAAGCAGTACGGTTATGGAATGACTTGCCCGTGTCGGTAAGGCGTGCTCAATCTTTGTCCACTTTCAAAATTGTGATAAAAAAGCACTTCCTCTCTCCTAAAACTCCATCATTATTACTATTTATTATAATTATTTTTTCTTTTTTATTCTTTTTTTTTGCTCTTGTTTCATGTTTATTATTGTATGTATGTATTTATATATTAATTGTATAATGTAAATGGTACACCACAGACTACCTACTATATTTGTCTCTCTTTAATTTTAATCCATCCAAAGGTTGTCTTTAAAAGATCGCTCTTAGCGATAAGACCGCATTTTACAAAATTTTACAAAGGGTGACACCATTGTGTCACCCTTTGTAAAATTTTATATATTTTATGTATGTACTATAATTTGTATATATATGTATTTATGTGTACAATAAAGAGTATTCTATTCTAATTATTAATTTTCAATAAAAGCTTGTTAAACATTTCTCATAAAGTGCCAAAGGATGACAGTCTCCAGAACTGAAGAGTAAAAGACAGACCTTAGCTGTACTAACTCCAAACTAGGGCAAGTTTACCTTACAGCCTGAAAAATATGTCAAGTACAAAATAACAAGCGAGAGACGAGATGTTCGGTTAACACTTTTATTGAAGACAAGGTAGTTTGGCAATGATTCCTTCTGCACATTTAGCTTCCGCGGCACCTCATTAACGGCATAACTACGTAAATGTCTATTAACTGCTCTCAAGTTACGATATTTATTTTGTACATACTTCTTTGACATAATCTTTTACTATGTGACATTACGTACAGACAATTCTAACTTCAACTCTTTATTAGTGGTTGTAATGGCAACCATATCACTTGGTTTTAATAGGCTTTTACATTTTATTTATCCTTCTGATAGATATTTTTATATTTTGTAAACATGAGGACTTTTTAGGACTTGTAGGCTTTAGATCCGAAGACCATTTTTTTTATTTTATCCATAGGAAACGACCAATTGGAACCGTGCACCTAACTTCTGACGTTTCATATTTGCCCATGTGGGTTTATGTGAAATAAAATATTTTGATTGATTGTTGAACTCTAGACGTTCAGGCAAAGTAGGAGGGTATAGCGAGAGGAAGCAGCATCATCTCTCAACCTATACACTGTTAACGCTAATCTGATGACTGTGTAGGACTTGTTTTTACTAACTTTATATTGAAGCAGCCTATTGGAATACTCACGTGGTACTTGTTTTTTTTTTTTTAATGAGTGTAGAAGTCCTCATACATCGCGCCATGTACAGACGCCAGCACATCAAGCTACTACAATCTGTCAAATTTCTTCAATAGACTTTCAACTGTTTCGCTAAAGCATTAGAATCAAGGTTGATTGGGAAAATTTGACAGTTTCGGGTAGCTTGACATGCTGGCGTCTGTACTTAAATGACCATTTTAAGCAAACTCATTTTAATTTCTTTCCATACACGATACTCGTTCAAAAGCATTTGAGCTGCAGTATTAAAAACTGACCGAAACTTCAAACACGCGTTGAGTGACAAGATCCAAGGACGCTAATAACATCATTTTTACGAGACGAATAAATACAAATAAAATACAAAATTAGATTTGACCCTTAATTAAGAGGAAGATGTAAAGCTGCACCAACTCTGAACATCTTCCCCGTAATTGAAATACTTCCGCAAACAAGGACCAAAGAAATCTCCCAGGACCAAACAACAACATGTTTGCCATTCTACATCTTCCAACAACACGTTCGGTCACGAGTAATCCGGCCCAATCGGAAACTCACGAACATGACACACGTTTGATGTTCGGCTCCCTCCGAGTTTTCTTCATACAATTTAATGTGGAAGTCATCAAAGGCAATAATTATATGTCGTAGAGATGGGAGATGTAAGCAGTGGAATCGAAATATAATCGTATATGTACTTCAGCCAAAATATACAGAATGACTTGTAATTTGACGTATTTCTTTCAGGACACACACAGAACGGTGGTGGCCTATTGGTATCGGCCCCGACTTACGAATTGTAAGTCGTGAGTTCGAACCCAGGCAGGCTTTTTTTTCGGATGGGAAACCATCAAATGACCCCTCCCGCTCTGTGTGGAGCGGAAGGGAGTGTCAGACTCTTACTGACTAAAACCCACCCATGTTCCTTCCTTTGCCCTTTATCTTCCGGGGTAGCGGTAACCCTTTCGGACAATCCCGCTGACCCGGCAGGCTTCGGCCCTAAGGGGCCCCTCAAATTATGCTGACAACTCTTTGAGGCGCGCGTGGAACACTTACGCGCCGTCCGGCACGGGCCTGGTCCTGATCGGACGGTGAGCTACCCATTGCTCTCCGCCCGCAGGCCCGCGCCTACGGTGGCCGGGAGTTGTCACGCGGCTCCCGACGCCCGGAGCGTCTCCCGCGGCGGCTGGGACGGGAGGCTCTCTCCCTAATCCGTCCCGCCGCCTCCTTCGCTAGCACGACTGCTTCACAGAAGGAGGTGACTGCCTCCCATTCCCTCTCGCCCCGGACCATGGCTTGCACCAGGGCCGGGCGCGAGAGGCCGCCGTCGAACCCAAGCAGGCTTTACTTTGTGTATTTAATTTCATCACCACTGCTTTCAAAACGGTGAAAGAAGACGTCGTGAGGAGACCAGCACGCCTTACAACTAAAAATTTGAAGACATGTGTCCACCAAACCGCACTTGGGCCCGCGTGGTGGATTATAGCCCACTCCCTCTCATAGAATACTTATTTATTTACATATAATAGGCTAATTATGCTTTCATTACATGCTAGTGTGGTTTTCAAAAATATTTCATATATTTTTCGAATTTAGGCGTTATGGGGTGCTCATTGTTTGCAAATGGGTCACACTATCATGTCCTGGAAGGAATACGTCAAATCACAAATCAGCCTGTACATTTTCGCTGAAAGTACATATACTTAAAGTCAAAGAAACGATGGATGGATTGTGTCAAAAATGATATGGCTAGAGTGAATGCCAAAGGGAGTGCCTGCCGAGATGACGACTAATAGAGAAGTATGGAAGTAAACGACATGTTGCACCGACCTCAAATAAATAAGGAAAAGGGCAGGAGAACGATGATGTACTTCCACCAAATCATATTATCAAGAGTATTTTTTTGAAGAATTTGTCTCTACGAATATCGAGGATACGATTACTGTAATTCCGCGATTCTGATAGCCAATTATATCAGCTAGCATGAAATATATTATTAGCTGAGCCAATACACGTTGCCCTGTCAAAATTTCACGTTCCGTTTTTCCCAAATTTGTCATTTTTCCAGAAAACTCTTTCGATATAAACCTAATATTTATTTACATTTTTTTTTTATTCTGTTTGTTTATTTGATGTATCTATCTATCTGGTGTATTGTGTGTCTTTTAGTTTGTGCCAAATAGTGGCATTTTCTTTCTTTCTTTTCTTTCTTTCTTTCTTAATACGAACATTTTTAAACATGTAATAGCCAAATCCCTCCAGCCGTTGTCAAGTGATGCGCTTACCAACGAACAACAACCTTAACCAAGCATTGATCACAATGTCATGCTGTATATTCCATAGAAGGCCTCCCACAAGGTGGATCGACGACCTGGCTAAAGCCGGGGGAACCCGTTGTATACGAGAAGCACAGAACCGGTCGAAGTGAAAGTGCTTGGGGGAGACATGTCCAGCAGTGGACGTCTTTCGGCTGAAATGATGTTGATGACATTCCATAGTAAGGATTACGGTCTATAGTTTCTGCCTATTGATACGGCAAAAAGGCGTGACTTTATTGATGAAAGCATATTGTATATCATTTTATTTTCAATTGTAGTTTTAAATCGAGATTTACGCTACTCGTAGGTTTCAGAACATGGGCCAGATTCCAAAAATTAACAACTTTCATTTATTTTCCCCACCTTCCACATACCAAAGTAGACTTACAAGTGATCCTACCCCTAAACGGCCATCCCTACGAATATTTGGGATTACCCGCCATTGCTGACTCACACGGAATCATTAATGACCCGTAACGTTGTGGGAATATTATATCGGAATAGTGACATTCGGATTACAAACGTTTTATTTTGAAGGGATGGGATTAAGCTGCTTGTTCACCAAATAGGATTACAAAACGGTGTTGTTGAGTTCGGGGAATTTGTAAGGGTAGGGTATCATGTCAGTTTTGGTGATTAAACTTTGTGTAGGCCTATGTGGCGTAATTAATGGCTTAGCCCTTAATATTGTTAATGAGATTTAAGATTGAAGAGCAAGGGTGAAATACCAACCAAATATTATATACACACATGTGCTGTCGTATCGAAGTATCCTACTATCCTACTAATATTATAAACGTGAAAGTTTGTATGGATGGATGGATGGATCGATCTGTGCTCTTTCACGCAAAAACTACTGAACGGATTTGGATGAAATTTGGCAGATGGTTTATAACCAGGATTAACATATAAGATACTTTTTATCCCGATATTCCCACGGGATCGAAACTTATGCGGGTGAAACCGCGGGGCGCAGCTAGTATAATGTAAAGGCAGCCTATTATAGTCCCACTCCAGGGCAAAGGCCTTTTCTCATACGACGAAGGCAGATTATGTTTATTGTTAAATTAAAAAACTTAAAACTTTCGCCAAGTTATTTTATGCGTTTCTGGTTGTTTTTGTGTACCACTTGTGTCTTTTTCACAAGTCTTGAGGAGCAGTGGTGACCCAGTAGTAACGGCCGCGACTTACAAGTCGTCGACGTACGGTCGTAGGTTTCAACCCAGACAAGCGTTTTATTTTGTGCACCTAAATTATTTCATCACCGCTGCTCTGAAAACGGTAAAGGACATCGTGAGGAAACCACCATGTCCTAGAACCAAAAATTCTAAGACATGTGACATCTACCAACCCGCACTGGGCCCGCGTGGTAGATTACGGCCCACTCTCCCTCACAGAGAGGAGGCCTTTATCCCAGCGCAGCAGGGGGAACATTATAGGCTGATTATGCATGAATTAACTTTCCGCTAATGCCAAATCAAACGATTCTTATCGAGGTAAAAACTAAACAAATTACAAACGTCTGTGTCAATTTGTATTAAGTAAAAGAACATACTTTAACAACGTCGAGTAACAGTACGCATCAGAAACAGCGTGCAAAATGACGCCAACAACCTGCAAATGACCGAACCGAAACCAAACCGAAGGAAACAAAAGACAACTAAAAACACACTTGCTACACAAACAAATGAAGCTCTAAAGCCACTTAAGAGACAAACAAATCGTAAACGCGTCGAAAATGAAGTCAGTGACGGAATCTCAAGCGGAGTAGTGTATTTAAACAGGCACTAAATACTCCTTGCTGATTAATTGTCTGCTCCTAAATAAATAGTGATGGCTTGATGGTAAGGCTGGTGGGGTAGGACAAGTTTTAAGATGGACTATGCTGAAACCTATACTAATATTGTACCAACCCACCCTGGGCGCCCGTGGTGGATAACGGCCCATTCCCTCTAACAGAGAGGAGGCCTGTGTCTCAGCAGTGGGAACATTATAGCCTTATTATGACACTAATGTTCTAAAGAGGTAGTGAGTTTGTATGTACGGGGTAATCTCCGGAGCTACTGATCCTATTCCGAAAATTCTTTCACTAATGGGAAGGTACGGTATTGCCGAGTGTCATAAGATATATTTTATATTAAAACAAGAAATTTTACGTGGATGAAGTCGCGGGCAGCAGCCAGTATTTCATACAAGAGTGTGTTCTACTGTATCACAGATAAATCGACGGTATACATAATATGCTATTCTTCCTTCTTTCGCGTTAGGACGAGGTGTTACATAAAATTGTGCTCATGCTATGACAAAAAGAACGGCCAGTCAGCAAGTTGGCAATCTGTCTGACTGCTCAGGATGCGCTGGATAAACAACTAGTACCGTCACTTGGTCTATTTTTGAGGAGCCAAAAATATTTCGAATTAGAATAATACCTACCTACATATTAATTAACAATTCATCACGACCATTTTTTCTCCAGTATCAGCTCAAACTTTCTATAAAAGAATAACACATGCCGGTGTACCGTTGTACCCAGCGACAGCCGAGCGTAGGTACAGACGCCAGCACATCAAGCTACTACAATCTGTCAAATTTCTTTAATAGATTATCAACTTTATCGCTAAAGCATTAAAGTTCAAGATTGATTGGGAAAATTTGACAGTTTCGGGTAGCTTGACCTGCTGGCGTCTGTACATTAAAGTATCGCCCCTCTTGGAGCTATTTTATCCCACCCCATCGCTACCTCGTATCTTCCGATACACAACACACCTAATCGACTGTCCCCTGAATTCTATACAAATTAACATATTCTGTTGGAAACTCGGGCCCAAATTAAGTTGAAATAAGATTAGGTCAATGTAAATAAGTGGACAAACCGCGACATCTGCCCTAATTGACCCAGACGAGGGGGATGCTCTCAGCTTCCCTTCATTATTGTGTTAACGGATTCTTTATTCCGAGATTTTTTGTTGAGGTTTTGTGCTGCTGATAGCATGGAATTGGAGGAGATTACGTAGATGTGTTCCTTAGAAAGTGATGAGTAGTAGAATAATGTCATGACAAATTAAGAAAATTCAACTGTTAAAACCGGCAGCGAGTTAACTGTTAGTTCGTTACGCGGCTAGAAAAGCAAACAACTTTTTCTGTTTGGTTGGTTTTAAAAGGCACGACTATTGAAGAATTTTCAGCAGCATCTCATCGGCACAACTTTTGAAAGAATTTCATATTATAGAGGGTAACAGGGACATTGACGCGCCGCCCTGTAACCATGAATTCAGTACAAAAGGAAGGCAGGGTCGGTGAAGGAAAACATCGTGAGAAAACCGGCATGTCCTAAAACCAAAAATACGAAGATATATGACGTCTGCCAACCCGCACTGGGCTCACCGTAGTGGATTATTTCCCAACAATGGGCCCATTATAGGCTGATTATGTAGGTATTCCATAGAAGCCTTATGTCTGGCAATTAACAAAATACAAGTCGGTATGATGATAAAAGAAGCATTTTAAGACGAAAACAAATTCATATTTACAAAAAAATAATGCATCAAAAATGTCCTAGTACTAAAATCACAATGATTTCAAACCCCCGTTTTGTCTTTCCCATAAATATGTCCTTTGCAAAGAACGGTATAACCTCCATGGAAGGACAAAGGTCAAAGGTTGAGCCCGAAAATGATTAATCACGGCCGTACGTAGGATATTAAAATACGGGTACAGTGCGCCACCGATACATCATGTGTCTATTGTCACAGATAACGTATGGCTGTATGATACAGATGCAGAATTTGCTGGACATTATTTTATACGTAGGTGTGTGGCTCTGCTTTAATAAGTGTGTTCTTTGTGTACTTATTCAAGAACACAAAATATCAAGGCTACCAGTCCTAGCCGCAATGATGTACATATATCGTAGTCAAAGTTAAGTCCTTTATTTCAAAGAGGCGCTTAAAAGGGACTTTTGTATGTAAAAATTTACAACAAAAAAAATAGAATTGATTCTAGTCGCTCCTTGCAAAAGGTAGTTTCGGATGGAGAAGAATGCGTAAGAAACTCCACCCTTGCTCTTTTAAAAAAAAAACCCACATCAAAAGTGCCCAGGGATCAAACACGTTACTTTGCTAGTTACCTACTAAAAATCAGGTTTCCTAATTATATTTTTTGTAACTCCTATAGATACTTTTTTTAGTAAATTTCGTCATTTGAAATGGTAAAAATCTTCTGTCAACGGGTTTGAGGCCAAATCGGTAATATTTCCGCCATACTTCTGAGTAGAATCAATAAAAATAATAAAAGAACGTTATTATGGAGAGAAGACGTCATTTAAACTGAGAAGAAATTATCAGAGCCGTAGGAATGTTGGAAGCTAGTTCTCCGCAACGTGCTGTGGTAATACGTGACACTACGCAGAATGTTAAACATAAGTCGACTTTGAACACGTTACGTTAAATGATGAAACACGCGTACGCACGGCTACACATCAAGCTATACATAACCAGTATAAGCTGACTTCTGATTGTAAGAAAAACCTATACAATGCGAGGTCAGCTAAAACTGGAAATGTATAGCTTGATGTGTAGCCGTGTGTACACGCAGACAAAGTCACGTGCAACAGCTTATTAACTATAATAGTCGCTATAGCCAATCCTTTAAATTTTTTGCCGTTTTTGTTTTAGGTATTTATATATTTATTGTATATATGTAAATGGTACAACACAGACCTTTACTATTGTCTCTCCTTCTCCCTTAATCCATTCAAAGGTTGTCTTTAAAATATCGCTTTTAGTGATAAGACCGCCCATTGCGTCACCGCTTGTACAAAATTTACATTCATATCTGTAATTTTTATGGTGTACATAATAAAGAATATTCTATCTATCTATCTTTAGCTAAAACATAACACAAAAGGTCAATTTCGTGACTGAATCATCGTCTTAATCGTCGAGGACAACAACCTCTAAAGGCCAATGATTAATTGTAGCCCTAAGCCTCTATTGGAGCACTGAACTACGATGAAACAGTCTCCTTTGTTCCCTCAGCTGGTGGAATCTTGAATAACTTAATAAAGTACTCTTCAGACTATGAATGAAAGAATAATGTTACCTATCCGTCACTTCCTCCTTAATGGTAAATGGCATTATAGCTTTTTTAGGATTCCGTATCTCAAAAAGAAAAACGGAACCCTTATAAGATCCAAATACTCAGGGCTGCAATCCCTTGAAGCAGTGAAAAAAATGAAACTTCTAAGTCAACGCAATCAAAAGATACGGGCGTTTATGTTCCGGAATCAAAACCTATAGGGTTCCCGTTGACCTAGAATCATGAAATTTGGCAAGAAGCAACGTCATGTAGCACAAGTAAAGGAAAAAACCGAAAACTGTAAGTTTTTAGTTACATAGCTACAAATTTGTACGGAATCCTTGGTGCGCGAGTCCGATTAGCACTTGACCGGTTTTTTTTTTCTATTAACTCCTCAAATCAAATCAAATCAAAAGTAATTTATTCAAATTAGGCTGAGAATCGGCACTTTTCGAACGTCAAAATTACAAAAGACAGTCCCCCAAAAACGCCCGCCCTTCACCACTTCCTAGTGCTATCGCTGGGGAGAAGAAGTGGCGCAACAAACTCCCCAGCAGCACAGCTGTCTGTTCAGTTAGAAAATTGATTGTATACAATACTATGTAGGTACCTATGTTAAGTAATTAACATTACAAGACACAGAACATAAAATTAAATTATTGGACATATGTCAGCTAGCCACGCCAATATACCAACAATATAATAAAAAACTATACGTACTCAAGCTAAAAATTTATTATTTAGAAAAAAAAAGCCTCCTGGCATAAAGGGCGTGACAGCTTACATATTTATGCATTGCTGGGTTCTGTTCACATAGCTGTCACTTACAAGTCACAAATGATAAACTAGGACCATCGAAGTAAAATAAATAAATAAGTTAATACTAATAACAACAACCTGTCAGTAAGCTAATTCTGGAGAAAGAACACAAACATTGTCTTGAGTTAACTAAGCCAACCAACTATTCTTATCGTGTAAGTAGTCGTTGATGGAATAGTATGCTTTTGAACAAAGGTTGGATTTTACTTGAGCTTTAAACGCATTGAAAGGCAAGTCTAGCAAAGAAGAGGGTATCTTGTTATAAAAAGTTATACCAAGGCCAAAAAATGAGTTATGAACCTTATGAAGCCGGTGAAAGGGGACACGTAGTTTGTCCTTATTTCTAGTGTAAACACTATGAATATGACTGTTTTTAGTGTACAAGTGTAAATTTTGCCTAATATATAAGATATTGGCGAAGATGAATTGTGATGCAACCGTGAGAATACCAATATCTTTAAAAAAATCTCTTAAAGAAACTCTGACACCTAGCTGGTAAATTGCTCGAACAGCTCGTTTTTGAAGGAGAAAATATATTTTGTATATCAGTGGCTTTGCCCCAAAGCAGAAAACCGTAGGACATAACGCTGTGAAAATAACTACAATAGACTAAACGAGCTGTATCAACGTCAGTGTATTGTCTTACTTTCCTGACAGCGTAGGCAGCCGAACTGCTAGACTTGATATATGAGGTCCCCACTGAAGTTTGGCATCTACTGTTAGTCCTAGAAAAATTGGCGAGCCCACAGTTTCAAGCACCTCTTTATCTAGGACAATGTCGGGTCCTAGATTTCTAACATTCGGTAAGGCGAACTTTACACGGAGACGGGGAGTTGAGTGATGGATGGTCCTGAGTTGCAGATCACCTGACTGTCTTAGATAGGACATGTTAATATAATATCGGTCTATAGGACCTTATCAAATACACAATATATTGGCTTGAATATTGAATAACACGATTAATACACGAAGTTATTAATCGTGTTATTCAAGCCAATAAAGTGTGGGCCTTATGATTCTAATAGTTTTAATATACCTACTACACACATAGGTACTACACACGTAGTTGGTACGTAGTAGGGGCGGTGCAGAACACCCCTGACCACTGCCTTACTCTGTAGACACGGACTCCCCAATGTTAATTTACAAGTTAAAATGTTAATTTACAAAATGGCAAGTTAGAGTCAAGATATTATATGAAAAGTTTAAAATTGCAATTAAGTATATATGCAAGACCTACAAAGTTAAAAGAAAATAAAAAAAAGTTTTTGATACTCTGGTATAAAAGTGGGGAAAATTGCAAATTATATTAATTGATAGATATCTAATTTCACTGATACATAATAAAATTATCAGTTTGAAAGCACTTTATTTACAATAACAATAAAATTAACTTTCGTCTAACTTATATCTCCTATTAGTGCGATCAAACAAACAATCGAAAAAATCTCTGGAATCGGATTTTAAAAAATATTTTTTGTATTTGATAGCCTAATTCTTGAGAAAGGCTAAAGGCTACTTAACATCACGCTAAGGCACTAAGGCGAGCGGAGCAAAAACAAAAAAAAACATAGAACGCTAGGCGAAAACGAAGTAACAGCGCGGGTGGGCGATGCGATGCGACGGGGTAGGTCGGAGAGCAAAAAATTTCAAGCGAACGAAGTCGCGGGCTAGAAGCTAGTTGAATATAAATTCACGAGAACTTACTTATTTCTCCAGACCAATGGTTCTGGAATCAGTCCAATCATTTGAAGGAAATGCCTTCAAATAGGACCTCAATGTTTTCAGGCCGGCCACTATTTTCAGTAACAAACTACTAAATCAGAAGATGCATTAACACATTATTTCGAGCTCAGTGTAACACAACACCAGAATTACGAGTACACATCAACCTTGCTGCGTGAAATTCTGTAACTGATGCCTCATTTAAACGCTGAGGATTCCCGAACACTTTTGGGCAATATCGAATGACGATGCGAGAATGCGAAAGTCCGTTCAAAATCAAACGGTGAATAGGAGAATGGTGGTAGAATTACTTGGAAGCCAGAGTAAAAGTGATGATATAAAAGTATCTGAAACATTTTCTAGCAGCCCAGAGTCTGGATTTGTGCTCGACTGATGTACATAGGCTCGCCCCCTATTCCCGCCGGCAGTCAATCTTTGACCGTCGTTACGGGTCGTCAGAAGCCCGAAAAGTTTGACAACCTAACAGTTTTACCAAGGGCTTCATATTACCCAGTAACTGGGTTGTGAAGATTAGATAGGCAGTCGCTCCATGTAAAATACTGGTACCCAGCAGCATCCGGTTAGCCATTCCCACATTAAAGCAAATGATGTTACATAAGTTTTAGTAAATAACTTCGAGTATCAATATCGTCAAGCGAAAACCTCGCTCCATATAAATAAGCATCTATAGTATGTACGAATACATCGCCGACTGACCACGAAATTAACAACTTCTCAAATAATAATCAAAATACAACGCTGGCTCAAAAACAGTACAAAATAAACTTTTTACACGGAAAACCGTAAATGGATAATGTATATTGCATAGTTCGAATACAACTTGCACATAAGTTGGATTTGTTCCAAAATGCACAAAAGTGTATGCCCGGTGGGCCCATTAAAAGTTGCCATTTTCGCCCTCAGAACTCTGCCCCCGTGGACTGTTTGAAACCTATTGTTGTTTCAGTAGTGGACACATAAATTGAACATGTTATTGTGAAAACGCTTTATTCTGTTGAATTAATAAATTGATCTGACAATGGAATGGAGTTGTACACGAAATTGTTATGGATAATTGAAAAATTGCATATTGAAAATTGGTGACGTTCGTTTCATTGGATAGTGACATGGCCGTATCATGTTACTGTGAGCAAATATCATATTCCTGAATAACATTTTATGTTAATACGTTCATATGTTGCATAGCCTGTGGGGCTCGTGGCTAAGTAATAACGATCGCACGAGTCGATCGATCAGGTACGCTTGCCGCGGTTGGTCCGCAGCTCAGTGACTATCTTTACATACCAAGACCCCTCCTTACCTCGGAAAGCACGTTAAACCGTTGGTCCCGGTTGTCATTCGTGGATATTTTACAGCCGTTACGGGTCGACAGTACCCCGAAAGTCTGACAACCAGTCTTACCAAGAGGTATCGCATTACCCAGTAACTGGGTTGTTAAGGTCAGATAGGCAGTCAATCAATCAACAACTTAGCCTATCGCAGTCCACCACACATACTTTTTAAAAGAGAATATTAGTCCATCAGACTAACAAACCACAATTTTAGTTTAAAAAATAACTTTTCAATGTAAAAGCGTTGAAATTTTAACAGAGTCACTTATTTTAATAATATTTCACACTGTATGTGAGAGAAGGGTTGTAACCGAATAATAGCATTATATACTGTTCACCCCTTTTGTCATAAATTATATAAATAAAATTGAAAAGTTTCAACACGTCGCCTGGTAACTTTTATAATATTTTTTTTTTTTACTTTAGGGTCTCTAAAGTTATATAAAAAGGCACCATCTGTCCCTAGGTTTGATCATAACTTTAACTTAGACGATAATAAATATGTTTTCTTAAGTTTTTAGAAAACGTAAATACGTTTTAATACGTTTTCCAATGTCAAAAAAATGGTTTGAAGAAGAAAAAAAAGGCTGAAATCAACAATATACATTACACAAGCGTAATGATCATGCCACGTTCCTCTGTTTAAGTGAAAGTCTATCTCGAGCCATGTACTAAATTACAGGCTGCGGGGTAATTGCGTAACACTATCAGTAGCAGTGGTTTTCATATTGACAGTTCGACAACATTCACTGCGTTATTTACATTGTTGAGCAGACAAATTATTCGAACATATGAAGCAATGGATTAGCAATATCCTTCAAAATGATTCAGATTGAGATTGAAAGTGTGTTACGCAATTAGGGTGCTGATCTATACTCTATACAAATAAATAAAATTGAAGTGTGTCTTTATAATGTCATAATCACTTCTTTTTTATTTTGTCTTTCTTTCTGTTTGTTCCGGCTAATCTCCGAAACGGTTGGTCCTATTTTGACGGGACTTTCTTTGGCAGATAGCTGATGTGATAAGAAGTAACATATGCTACTTTTTCCAACATCCACGCGGGCGGAGCCGCGGGCAGCAGCTAGTACTAAATATAACTTCAAACTCCACTGAACAATAAGCTAGCAATACACCACATATCACTTACCCTAACAGCATACAACAAAGACTTAATACAGTTATAATTAATTACATTATAATGAACATGTCAACTCATTACCTACAGCTTAATAGCACAACAACGGGAGGGATGTAGGGCTTTATCTAAATAATGTGAGGGAAGCCCTCCCTTTGTTGGAGGGGAAGGGATTAGGGCGGCACACGCGCGGAGATACACGATATTGATGCTAGTGACCTAATTTGAATTTTATGAATATTCTTGTAAGTACTGTTACTTGCAAAAGTGCCATGTCATTTGTAAGAAAGTGGAGCATTCTGGAGCATTATGTGACTTTGCAAACGTCCAGCTTCTAGACTTCTCGCTAGAAATATTACAGTCCGTTCAGTTGTTTTACCTGTGATTTTGCATCACTGTCAAAATCATAGCGACCTTTATTGACGTCGCAATATGATTGCCATTGGGTTGCTGCCATTGCCAAGTCTGTCAAAATCACAATGATCTTGATTTTTGTTACAATAAGGTTGCTCCCAGAGGTAAAATAAATGTGAAAGGGCTGTAGATAAATCTTTGCTAGTACGCACGGTATGTATGACAAAAAAATATTAGTGTCAAAATTGAAATATGCGGTTGCAAGGAGCTTTTAGGGCTGCAATGACGTTAACAAGGCGGCGCTGTTGGTAAATATTTGTGCAATTTTTTTGTGAAATGTATTGAAAAAACAAGATGGTGGTGCATATAAAAACTAGGTATCTTTGCATTGTATAAATATTGTATAATTGCATAGAACACGTGTGAGCACTATGTACATACTATAAAGATACCATGACGGCTGAGAGTATGTCATGCTCACTCTAATGTCTCGCTGATGGTAGCGCACGTGTTGGATTATTTACGAGTACCCTTCAAAATGGTTGAGCTGAATGGTGCTAATCCATGCGTCATGTTCGTGAACGGACGCCGTCAACAGGGACTGGTCATCTCTTAGCGGCTTATTTTAATCATTTCATTACAAAAGGGTTTAAAGTTTTGAATTGCACCAATATTTTGTGACTATATTTTGTTTTAAAAGAGTGTACGTGGAGTTTCCTGCCCGTTCTTCTCCATAGGCACGTTCTACGCTTTGGAATGGGCAAATAGCTTCAGATTTCTGATTGACCGACCCCTTGACAATTCAAAAGTGCCTGTAATTGGTTTATTTGAAGTAAATTCTTTGAGTTTGACTTTGAATTTAGTTCTGCTTTTGGCCACGCGCCAAAAGAAGCTTGTAGCGCTATGCCTTCCTACACCTACAGTACATATTGCCACCATAAACGTAAAAGTCACACAACGCGTAAGTAAAGTAATTACTCGGTGAAGTATCTCCAGCTAAAAACTTCATACTTAAAGTCTAAATCTAAGTGATTGTTAAGTTTTAACGGAGCCTCGCTTCCTGGGAGGAGGCGATAATTTTATGATCGTCTTAAAGTTATAAAAGTAACATGCTCGCATCATCTACCTAGCCTTTTCCCAACTTTGTAGGGGTTGGTTTCCAGTCTAACCGGAAGCAGCTGAATACCAGTATTTTACATGGAGCGACTGCCTATCTGACCTCCACAACCCAGTTATTGGGTAATACGATACCCCTTGATAAGACTGGTTGCCAGACTTTCGGGCATCTGACGACTCGTAACGACTGTCAAAGATCCACGAATGACAGCCGGGACCAGCTTAATGTGATTTCCTAGGTTTTTACCTAGTACACAAAGCGTTCACAGGCACTTTTGAACTAGCAAGGAGTCAGTCAGAAAGTAGAAGTTGCCCATTCCAAAACGTAGATCTCTATGGAGAAGAACGGCCAAAAAACTCCAAGAACGTTCTTTTAAAACAAGATATTACAAAATGCTGGGTACATTATTCTTGTTGCTTCTGTAATGTGAGAACATTGTAAGAAAAAAACAATATATATAATATGAGATTGAAGATAAGCCAATGCTGGAAGCCTTTTTTTTTTTTTTTTTTTGGGATGGGAAATCATCAAATGACTCCTCCCGCTCTGGGTGGAGCGTAAGGGAGTGTCAGACTCTTACTGACTAAAACCCACCCATGTTCCTTCCTTCGCCCTTTATGTTCCGGGGTAGCGGTAACCCTTTCGGACAATCCCGCTGCCCCGGCAGGCTTCGGCCCTGAGGGGCCCCTCGTTATGCTGACATCTCTTTGAGGCGCGCGTGGAACACTTACGCGCCGTCCGGCACGGGCCTGGTCCTGATCGGGCGGTGAGCTACCCATTGCTCTCCGCCCGCAGGCCCGCGCCTACGGTGGCCGGTAGTCTCCAGTGGACTCCCGACGCCCGGGGCGTCTCCCGCGGCGGCTGGGACGGGAGGCTCTCTCCCTCATCCGTCCCGCCACCTCCTTCGCTAGCATGACTGCTTCGCAGAAGGAGGCGACTGCCTCCCACTCCCTCTCGCTCCGGACCATGGCTTGCACCAGGTCCGGGCGCGAGAGGCCGCCGCCGCTGCCGATCGCCTCCACGAGGACACGGCGGTGCTCCGCCCAAGCGGGGCAGACCTCCACCGTGTGCTCCACCGTGTCCTCTGGGCGATCCTGGCAATGGTGACACCCGGGCGTTTCCTCCCGCCTGATCATGTGCAGGAACCTCCCGAAACTTCCGTGTCCGGTGAGGACCTGCGTCAGGCGGTAGGTGAGGGCGCCGTGGCGCCTCTCTAGCCACTCCTCAAAGAGGGGTCTTATCGCCGCTATCGCGGCGTGCCCTGCGCTGGGTTGCGACAGTCGCTCTTTCCATGTCGCCATGAGATCGAGCCGGAGGTCCGTCCGCTCCGCAGCAATTTGCCGCGGGAGCGGACTTTCCCCCCGGCGTAGTGCCTCCGCGCGCCACTCATACAGGCGCGCGAGGACTATCGCCTCCAGATCCCATGGCGGCAGTCCGGCAAGGAGGCTTGCCGCCTCGCGCGAGATCGTGCGGTAGCCCCGGATTAGCCTTACGGCTACCACCTTCTGGGGCGCGTTCAGGTAGTGGGCGGCTCGCCGCCGCAGTGAACGCGCCCACACCGGGGCCCCGTATATGGCCATGGACCGCACGACCCCCGCGTAAAGCCTCCGGCAGGAGGCGTTTGGCCCCCCCAGGTTGGGCAAGAGCCGCTTGAAGGCGGCCCCAGCCCGTTCCAGTTTGGGGGCCAAACGTCGGAAGTGCTCGACGAAGTTCCACCGGCTGTCGAGGACGAGACCCAGGTACTTCATCGTCGTCTCGATGCCGATGTGAACCCCTCCTGCCGTTAGTTGGGATCCCGGTGGTGGCGCGTTCCGGGGCCCATGAAACGTCATGGCCTCGGACTTGTGCAATGCCACCTCGAGACCCAACTGCCGGATCCTCTCCACGACTATCGCAACCCCGCGTGTCATCGCGTCGGCCGCCGCCTGATGCGACCTCCCCTGCGCCAGGACCAGCGTGTCGTCAGCGTAGCAAACCACGCTGACGCCATCAGGGAGGTCGGCCCGCAGCACCCAGTCGTAGCCGATGTCCCACAGGAACGGCCCCACAACCGATCCCTGCGGGACACCGCACGACATCTCTCGCCGGTTCCACTCCCCATCGCGACCGGGGTAGCTGACGGCTCTGTCCGTCAGATACGCCTCGACTATTCGACGGAGGTAGGGCGGCACTCGGTGATACCGGAGTGCCTCCACAATGCAGCTCCAGGGCAGGGTGTTGAACGCGTTGGCGATGTCGAGTGACACCGCCACGACGACCCCACCCCGGGACACCGCGTCCCCCGTCGTGAGGGCTCTCACGCGCATGATGGCGTCCACCGTCGAGCGCCCCTTGCGGAAGCCAAACTGGCTGTCCGCAAGATCCGGCCCCGTCCTCACCAAGTGCCCGACGAGGCGGTTTACAATTACTCTCTCAAAGAGCTTGCCCACCTCGTCGAGCAGCACGATGGGCCGGTATGCGGACGGAGAGTCCGCTGGGCGCCCTGGCTTCCGAATGAGGACCAGCTTCCCCGTCTTCCAACGAAGCGGGAACTGGCCTCTCTCCAAACATGCGCTTAAGAGCGCCTCCAGTCGAGGCCCGAGAGCCCTCGAGGCCAGGACCCAGGCTTTACCTGGCAAGCCGTCGGGTCCTGGGGCGGTATTTTTGGCCTTCAGCCTTCCTACCGCCACTCTCAGTTCTACCCCGGTCACTTCAGGGATGTCGTCGTCGTCCGCGTGGTCCGCTTCGGGCACCGCAATTGGCGGAGCCATGGGCGGGGGTGTGTGCACCCCCCGTGAGGGGAACAGAGTGCTCACCACCTCCTCCACCAGCTGGGGGCGGAGACTCTGCGTCAGCGGGGGGGCCCAGGTGCGGAGTTTATTCCGCACCATTTTATAAGGGCGCCCCCACGGATCTCTGTTCAGAGTCTCCACCATCTCCTCGCGGGCCATATCCTTGGCCCGCCGGACAGCCTCTCGGAGGGCGGTCTTCGCCGCTCTGTACCCCTCGTACAGCTCCGCCTCCGTGGATGCTGGAAGCCTTGGGTTCACATGGTCGTTGCTCTAGTGTTCGCAAGCACAATTGGTGAGCAATAGGGTCGTAGGTCCCTAAGTGGCTGTGGACATAGAAATAATGTGCAACTACAGTATTAGGTACCCAATGGAATAGCAATGATGCCCATGCCATTTGAGAGTTTAGAGAAAAGTGATATTTAGTGACGAATTCTGGGAAATTTTCAAAAAAACTAACAATTGTTTTTCTCGAAGTCCATGCACTTTCGACTAGGCTTTATGGGGCGCTTAATTGTTGCAAATGGGTCACACTATCACGCTCTGGAGGGAATACGTCAAATTAAAAGTCACCATGTATAATTTTTTTTATCGAAGTCCCTCTTCGTCGATTCTGGTTACTTTATCTCTTTTGAGTTTTCTTGGTTGGCTGAGAGTATGATACATCGTCACAGCATGAATATTTGATAATTGCAGCTATCGATTCTTATTTAGTAATTGTATGCTTCCATGCACATACATGTATAAAATTATTTACTTTGTAAAATCTAACATTACCTATTCATGCAGTTTTCATTTATTATAATGGAAAAACTTCTAATACTAAATAAACTAACAAACTATTAAAATAAAAATATAATATCCTAACCTTAGATACTAAGACTATTAACAATATATTTAACTAGCTTTTGCCCGCGACTTCGTCCGCGTGAAATTTCTTGCTTCCCCGACCCACCGCATCGCATCGCATCGCATCACCTGCCCGCGCTATCACTCCGTTTTCTCTTAGAGTAGTTTCTGATTTTTTTTTTCTTTTTACTCGTCTCCTAAGGCACATAGCGTGATGTTAAATAGCCTATAGCCTTCTTCAAGAATTGGGCTATCAAATCTGACGGGTAGTTCCAGAGATTACCCCCTACATAGAAACAAACAAACAAGTTTTACCTTTTTATAATATTAGTATAGATATTGATAAAAATAACAACATAAATAATAGTTACTCGTATATCCAACTAGCAATATCACAATTTATACAATAAGCGCCTCGTATATTCTATTACTTATATAGTGACAAGGAAGAAAAATAATAAGCTGTCTATTACCGGATCCCCTCCCACGTTAATGACGTCAGACGCCGTTAATGACCTCACGACTAAATCCTCTTAATGCTACATCATAGCCCCAACTAAATGTTTAGAAAAATATACGTATAACAGTCGTTAATAGGAAAAACATTTGAGATGAGATTGTTTATCAGATGCCTGAACTTTGGTATTACCGGTAATTAGAAATAACAATCCCCTATCGAATTTATTACGATATTGTTTGTCAATAATTTCAATATTTTACAACATTCTCACATTTTCCAAACAAGTGGTTTGTTTTTCTTTAGCAACTGCCGGTCGATTCTGTAAAAATCTCACCGTGAAAACTCAAGTGAAGTGAGCTTGATGTAAGTTGTCAGTAGTGTCAATCCCTAGCATTATTTGGAATGACAGCTCACTCCACGCTCACTTCACCTAAATTTTCACGGTGAGATGACATCGGCTCTGTAACCACAGAATCGCACTGCTGAGCCAATGTCGAAGACACGACACTTGTTTTTTAATAAAGCAGGAAATACGTAGAAAACATATGAAAGGACTTGTAAAATTGTCGCCTGTCAGTTTTATTAAATACTAGTTTTATTATGTCAAAATCTATATAAATAAAAATGAATCACCGAAATGTACATATGTACGCGCATAACTTCCGATCGACAGCGCCAAATTGGATAATTCTTTTTTTTGGGTTTGTTAATGTCAGAACAAGGTTTGTATAGAAGAAAATTAAAAGAAAAAAAAAACTTTTTATTTTGGACCCGGTCCGGCAGGACGACGTCTGCCGGGTCCGCTAGTTTACAATAAAATAGAATTGATTCTAGTCGCCCCTTCCAACAGGTAGTTTTCATAGGAGAAAAATGGGCAAGAAACTCCACTTTTGTGTACATTAATTATATACTTAATTGTCGTCATCTCAGTAGCCACCCACTTTTTAGCCACATCATCATTTAGACAGTCCATCCATCGTTAATTTGGTCTTCCCCTACTTTTAAGGCCATCAATCAAATTATTCATACTCAAAAGTTTCCTCACGACATTTTCCTCATTCCTCCGCATTACAGCCCATACCATGACAACCGATTTCCACACAACTTTTCAGTGACCAGTGCCATTTTCAGAATTCCTCTTATACACTCATTTCTTATTCTATCCATTCGAGTAACATATTTACTAGTTTGCCACCAAATAACAAATATAAAAGGTATTTTCATACAAAGTGAGCCATGATTATTGTGAATTCTCTGTATCCGAAATACTTCTTGCGCAGTACTTATTCACGTTTGATCTGATCGCATTCTCCGTTCGATCGTGAAGCTCGGAGCCGACTCAAAGGATTTGTGCTGTGAAACTCGTGTCAATGAGCAGGTGCTGCTGCACAACGTATAGGTAGGTACCTAATGGGAAGTAACGAATACGGAACTATGACTGTCGAGTAAGTATACCTTATTTGTCTTTAACTAAAGTAAAGTTTACCTTGGCCATTTTGTGTTAAGGAGGATTCGCTAAGGTAGCCCACGATATTCAAATTTTCTTACGGTTTTTGCAATTTGCTCAGTGCCAGGATACAACCTGACACTGATCTGCAAATTGCCTTGCGTTGGTTAAAATTCTCGATTCGCTTCTAAAATTCACATTAGCGAGCAATAACCTACGTTTACGTAGATTTTCATAAGCACCTACTTGCTTTGTATATCGTATGCTTACAGAGCACATTTGTAGAACATTCTCGAATATTGTCTATGTACGGCGAGTGGTGACGGACTGGCTCTGAATATCAATGCTGGAAAGTTTCTGCGCTTTGTTTTCTAAAGAATAAGTAAACATGGTGAGATTCATGGTGAGATTGGTTCGTTTTAAGATTGAGAGAAGAGGATTTTTAATAGTAATAATAATAAAAAAGGTAATTAAGTCCTAACATTTCTTCACGAAAACGTTATTAAAATGAACCGAAAACATCGTCATAAACTCAGAAAGGTTCCACACAAAATAACAAAAAGGTCAAAAGTTATTCAACAGCCAACAGACTTCAGTAACCCGAGTTCGTTGAAAACATCGCAAAACTCAAGCTCTCAAGATTCAAAAGACGAAGAAACAAAGTCATAAAATATCCAACTTGTCCTAATAAAAACTTGAGACTTTAGCCGAACATAATTTCGATCACGTTCGTCCATAAAAGTCCTACCCTTTACCTACCTACACTGCAAAGGCTAAGGATTGAAGATAAAAATTTATCGAGCCAACAGTTTAACGGGGCTCGTAAAATACAGCACTTATTTTTACAAGCTAGTTTTATTAGTCTTTTACCAAATAGAATATTTTACAGATCATCAAAATGCTGCTTCCTGTCATCTTTTATAATGATTTAACAATATTACTTCTTTATCAACTGGAAGAGTAATATTAATTCCTTATTATCCGTCATCAAATACTTCTATAAAAGAAATAAAGGACGCTGTTTAAAAACTTTTTTACGAGAGAAATAAAATAAAATGAAGATGAATGATGTTGTCTTTCTGCGTTTGGTACTTTTGGGATCGATACAACGCCCATTCAATGCTTGAATTGTAAGATATACTGTTTTTTTCTTTGTAACTAAAAGTTATTTATTTAACATACACTGATTATTTACTATTTTTACAAGCTAACACTAAAATATATATAAAATTATATACAAGTACAAAAAAATATAGAAAAAGGCAGGAGCTCATTGGGCACCAAAAATTCGTCCGCATCACTGTCAATGGGATAAGTGCCCAAAAGGCTGGCAGCATTACCACGTTGGATGGCAATGCTGATTCTTTGGGCTAAAAATAGGCCAGCCTTCTGGTGACGTGAAGAGTCAACCAACCGCTTGGCGATGTCCCGAAAAATTCGATGAACACTCGGACCCCAAGGCCCTAGGTCGACACAGGTTGCATCCCACCAACCCGAGCTGCTGGAGGAAGTGGTCGCAGCCCTCTTCCCGGCGAGAGCGGAGCATACGCCGCCGCCGATGGCTCTGTCCACAGCCACAGAGCCCACGGAGGAGAACGCCATCAGCGTCCCAGAGGTGACACAGGCAGAGATGGGGGCAGCCGTGATGCGGCTCCGGGCCAAGAACGTGGCTCCGGGGCCCGACGGGATCCACGGCTGCGCGTTAGCCCTCGCTCTGAAGGAGCTCGAGCCCCAACTGAGAGGACTCTACACAGCGTGTCTTGAGCAGGGCCAGTTTCCCTCTTTGTGGAAATCTGG
Organism: Apamea monoglypha; assembly: GCA_911387795.2. Taxonomy (NCBI): domain Eukaryota; kingdom Metazoa; phylum Arthropoda; class Insecta; order Lepidoptera; family Noctuidae; genus Apamea; species Apamea monoglypha. Next base: position 18,263,325 of record OU426925.1, read on the forward strand.
TCGTCTGGTCCTGCTCAGGAAGGCGGGGCGCCCTGCGGACTCGTCGTCCGCGTACCGGCCCATAGTGCTGCTAGACGAGGTGGGTAAGCTGTTTGAGCGAGTAATCGCAGCCCGCCTCGTCGGCCACTTGTGCAGAGAGGGGCCGGACCTGGACGACAGTCAGTTCGGGTTTCGGCATGGGCGCTCCACCATACACGCTGTGTCGCGGGTAAGAGTCCTGGCGGAGGAAGCGGTGTCCCGGGGCGGGGTGATGTTGGCGGTGTCCTTGGACATCTCCAACGCCTTCAACACCCTGCCCTGGAGTTGTATTCGGGAGGCACTGCGGTATCATCGGGTGCCTCCCTACCTCCGCCACATCGTTGGGGCTTATCTGTCGGAGAGGTGTGTCACCTACATGGGACGCGATGGCGGAAACCAGCGCCGCATGTCGTGCGGCGTTCCCCAGGGCTCGGTCCTAGGACCGCTCCTGTGGAACGTCGGGTACGACTGGGTGCTGAGGGGCGAGCTCAGACCGGGGGTGGACCTGACGTGTTACGCGGATGACACGCTGGTCACTGCCCGGGGGAGCTCGCACAGGGAAGCAGCGTTGCTGGCGACGGCTGCGGTCTCACAGGTGGTGGGCCGCATACGTCGCCTAGGCCTGGAGGTGGCCCTCAGCAAGTCGGAGGCCATGGTGTTTCATGGCCCCCGGCGGGCGCCGCCGCCCGGTTCACACATCGTGGTCGGGGGGGCTCGGATCGCTGTCGAGTCTACCATGAAGTACCTAGGATTGGTGCTCGACAGCCGGTGGGATTTTGGCCCCCACTTCCGGCGGCTGGCGCCCAAGTTGTTGGGCGCGGCTGGGGCGCTGTCAACGCTGCTTCCCAATCTGGGGGGCCCGAGCGCCGCCTGTAGGCGGCTCTACGTGGGGGTCGTGCGATCGATGGCCCTGTATGGGGCCCCGGTGTGGGCCTCTGACCTGACGGCCGGCAGTATCGCGGTACTGCGGAAACCGCAGAGAGCGATGGCCGTCAGAGTCATCAGAGGATATCGCACGATCTCCTACGAGGCGGCCTGCGCACTGGCCGGATCCCCGCCCTGGGACCTAGAGGCGAAAGTACTCGCGTCACTGTTTCGGTGGCGCGAGGAAGCGAGGGCGCGGGGCGAGCGACCGATGCAGCGACACATGGAGCTGCATCGGTCTCAGCTTCGCGAGGTCCTGGTGGCGGAATGGCGGGACAGGCTCACACGCCCTACCGCCGGCCTCGTCACCATCGAGGCGGTCCGGCCGGTGCTCGAGCGCTGGCTCGGGAGGAGGCACGGCTCCCTGTCGTTTCGGGTGACGCAGGTGCTCTCGGGGCATGGTTGCTTCGGGAAGTACCTGTGTCGCATAAACAGGGAGCCGGACGCCCGGTGTCACCACTGCGTCGACTGTCGGGAGGACACGGCGCGGCATACGCTGGCAGAGTGTGCCGCTTGGGAGGAGCCGCGCCGTGCCCTCATCTCAGAAGTAGGCAGTGACCTGTCGCTGCCGGCCGTGGTCGAGTCGATGGTCGGCAGCGAAGAGTCCTGGGACGCGGTGGTTTCCTTCTGCGAAACGGTCGTCTCGCAGAAGGAGGCTGCGGAAAGGGAGAGGGAGATCTCGTCCTCTCACCCGGCCCGCAGCAGGCGCACCGGGCGTCGGCGGAGGGCGGATAACGCCCTCTTCCAGCCCCCCTAAATGGGTCCAGGGGCGACGGACTTGGGGACGTCCGTCGCCCCCCACACATCAGGACCCGAGATGGCGGCGCGTAGTGTTCCACGCGCGCCTCTCTTAGACGTCGCGGGGGGAGTCAAACACCTCACTCCCCCCCCTGACCCGAGGAGGCCCGCGGTGGCGGGCCGGCACCAGTCGGGGGTTGCGGAAGGATCTTACGTTCCCGCGACCCCTGGCGTAGGTGAGAGATGGAACACTGGGGTGGTTTTTAGTCAGTAAGAGTCTGACAGACCCCGTCGCCCGCCCCAGGGCGGCGGACATCCATGAGGATTTTACACCCCGGAGCAAAAAAAAAAAAAAAAAAAGGTTGCATCCCACACCAAAGGCCTACCCAACTTCCAAGGCATTAAGGTCATTCCATCGGGCCTCTTTCCATCGTTGCGTGCCAAGCCATTGCGTTCTAAAACAGCTGGCACCCCGACGGAGACAAGAGCCCGACGGATGATGTCGTTAATGCTGGCGTGCCTTGCCATCCGTCCAGCGCTCTTGCTGCAGGATAGGCCATGGTGTCCGAGACAGTCGACTGCTTCACCGCATTGACAGCGATGTGGAGCTCCGCAAGGCGCGCCCAGACACAAACATGTAGCGAGCCGGAATGTGGTGTCACCCAGCATAGTGCCTATATTGGGTGACGGTAGTGCCTGAAGCCAGAGGCCCGACTCCCACTCACCCACAGCCAGCAGGCGGGCACGCTCAGCAGTATTGGTGGACGTATTAATAAGTTTATTCCGTACCAACCTGCACAGCGGCTCATCCCACTGTCTCTGGGAAGACGGGTTCTCGGGCTGAACCATGTAAGGGCAAGCCACTTTCCAGGCGTTCACCGCGTCGGTCAAACACGGCACTTCAGAATCAACCTGAGCAGGAACCAAGATTCGTGTGGTTAACTTTTCGGTGCTGTGGACCGAGAATAGGAACGCCGGTAGGCTTACACTCGAAATTTTGCGGACGCCGAGCCCACCAAAACGAATGGGTATGGTGTATTGCAGACACGCGCGGTAGTCCAATCGACTTTAATTTTAGATTATAACATTTATAACCCAGCGAAACCGTCGTTTATCTCAATTATTATGTTTTTCCTCATAGGAGTGAATAATCTCTTTGAGCGAAATAAATTGTCTTAAACCGTTCAATGCTTTACAGTTTCAATAAAACAGTCAACTCAAATTCTATGAAAACTATTTTGTATTATTGTTTTGAGTTCCTCATTAATCGCTCCGTGGCTCCAACAAATAGATTAACAAGCTTGGTAATGTAATAATAATAATGGATAGTATTATTATTATATTACCAAGTTCGTTATTATAGTTCCTCTGCAGGGCACAGGCTTCTTCTCATACAGATGAGCAAGCGTACTTTGCAATGCATGAGCATTGAAAACTACAGTTGCTCGTGGCGAGTTGACGATTTGAGAGTACTAACACTCAATAATGGCGCCGATTCCCTCGTTTACAAACTAAACTAAATTTAAGTTCAATTCATCTTTTTCTTTCTATTTTATTTAGAAAAGGACAGTAGATAAATATTAGTTTAGTCAGTAATATATATAATTTTATCAGTAATATTTATCTTCTGTCCTTTTCTTAATTAAATAAAAAGAAAAAGAGGCTCTGAACTTAAATTTAGTTTAGTTTGTGAACAAGGTAATCGGCGCCAGTGACTGTTATTATCTAAAATGACAATTCTGCAATTATCTTTTTGGAATAATCCCTTCTTTCTCTATCTTTGCAAGACACCGGTAGACATTACTAGAATGCTTCGTTGATCTGGTGGTCGTAATCGCGAGTGCTGATCTGCTGTGGATTTGATACCCGAGTAATGATAGTAATAAAGTTTTCTGGATTCCTTCTCCGCATAAGCCTGGACTTTGGATTTGTGCCCGATTAATGAACATAAGCCTTTTTTATTTAAAGAATGAATTGAAGGCTCTAGTTTTCAATTAATTATTTGCAATGTACAGAAATGTATAGGTACACTCTAGTGTACATACCTATACATTTCTGGATATTCCTTAGGGCAATACAAGCAAGCTGTAATGTCATGTAGTCTCACCTTCTGCGACTACGAAATATACCAACAATCCTTTGACAAAAAAAATAAAAATTCTTCGTTTCTATTTTATATTCAGAGGTCAAATAGAATCAGCGTTTGTCGCCGTATCTTCATGACGTAATAACTACGTATGAGGGACAGTCTGACGTGTAATTTCCCTTGGGAGCAGCCGGGGATGTCTTCGTGTGCTGTGTAATTACTTGGCGTAAACAACTTGGTATAAAATTGTTTTATGCTGACCCGTTAAAGGGTACGGTGTTCGTGCTGTGGGATGGTGGACATCTGTAGCCATCACTTTAGACATTATGTAATCGTCAAATGCCTGTGACATCTACTGAGTCGTCTGCCAAGCCTTTTCCCAACTATGTTGGGGTCGGCTTCCAGTCTCACCGGATGTAGCAATATTTTACATGAAGCAGTTGCTTCGTGTTGCAGTTGTTGCAGGTCAGATAGGCAGTGGCCTATTTGGCCTCAAACCCAGTTACTCCTATACGCCTTGGTCTTACCAAGGTCTTGGTTGTCAGACTTTCGGGCTTCTGACGACCCGTAACGACTGTTAACGTGCTTTCCGAGGCACGAAGGGGTTTTGATATGAAAAGATCACTCATCCACGGACCAACCGCGGCAATCGAATGACCCATGCGGCTGTTATTACTTACCCCCCCCCCCCCTCACTTCTGTTAATGTCCTCGTTCTTGTGGTATTAGTATAGAGGTATGAGGAACAGAGTGTAATGTTCACTTATCCTCCATAGAAAAGGAATCGCTACTACCCGACGATTTATGTAGGGACGTTGTATATTATGGTAGTCGCACGGTAAACTTTGCTTGCGCGATGCAGGATTTTGTGTGACGTCAGTGTGATGCGTAGTTCGCATATGGCGATGTAGATGGCGCCACAATACACGTTGGCGAAGTCTCATTCGTTTAAAAAATTTAACATGTCATTTTCATTTAATATTTTTTCAACATCTTGCGATTGAATAATTTTTGCCTACTATTTATGAAGGTAATTACTTATATATTAATGAAAAAATTAAAATCGTATAAAAAGTAACGGACCTTTAAAGTATGTCTTTTTAGGCTTACCCGCAAACAATTTTAACCCTGTTCTTATTGTTGACAAACTTCTAAACTAAATCTAACCCTTCTCACAAGTACAAAACTAAGTTAAACTTTTTCTTAATATTGAGGTGAAACTAGTTTAAAACAGTTTCGAAACCTTTTGCAATCCCAATAGACGTCTCCGCTGAAAGGGTAGATTCGTTTAGTCGTACATCTTACATATTATTGACCTTTTCTAAAACTCAAGAAAAAGAAAGAAAGAAAGTACATTTATTTAGCACAGACTAAAAGGCACAATACACGAGATACATACATCAGATAAAAACAAATGAAAAGTCCGATGTAAAAAAAATTGCAGGAAAGTGTGCCTCACTCCTGCGCCAAAAAGGTCCAGTTCAGCAAAACTGACTAAAAAAAGAAAAAAAAATGCCAGAAAGTTAGTGCCTGACGCTGGTTTTCAACTGGACCTGATGTGAAAAAGGAGGAATGAAACTAGTCAATTTATCAGGACCATCATCCAAGCTACGGGTGGTTATTAGAAGACAACTCCTCCCCAATTTGCGTGATGATGTGATGAATCTATACTGCGTTTGCGATTTCATTTCCGAACATGTAAACAATGATGTGTTTTGCTAAATCAACTTGAATAAAGTATAGTTTGAGCTACAATATTTTCTTAAAGACTTTATCAATAGGAGTCATTTCAAAATCAACTTAATTTACTTTATCAAATCAAATCTTAAGTGTAAATTTTAAGTGGAAATAATAACAAATTGGGAACACTATGTGAAGCCCTAATAAGTCCTGTTTTTCAAAGTGACTCCTGAGATGTTGATCGAGGCTCTTAGAAATTAAGACCTTACTGTAACAACCATTGAGAGAATGGCTGCCGAGCTCACGCCCTACATGGTGTCAATCCTGTGTATTATAGGTTTAGTCAAATAATCCTTGACAGAGTTTAAGCAAATTCGAGAAGTTCTTTGAAGGGAATGGAAATAAATACAAAAATCAGGAACCCAACTCAGAACTGACGCAGCAGATTATTTAGTATATAGGTCCTAAAGTTCGCTAATTCTAACCACTAATTACCTTTGCCGACTGTCAGTTAAAACTGATGGTGATTCGCTAACGAGCCAACAATTCTACTTAACTGCATGACTCGACGGACAAAAATAGTTTTCTTGTTAGGGTCGAGTGGCTTCTAGAGCTAAGCGAGAAATGAGCTGAGCTGAGGACGCTGAGATGAGCTGAGCTGTCTTATTGCGAATGTCAGGAAAAAAAACTTTCAATTTTGCAATTTGTTACTACTTTAAAAGCAATTGCACTTTAGCTGTCTCTACTGAAATGAAATTGTTTATTCTGTAAATAAGATATCACTTTTACACGTCTTATTATAAGAAAAAATAAGCTAAATGAGGTCAGCGTTTCCCATCTGACTAATCTGAGAAGAAAGGCCGAAACAAACTCAGAGGTCACAGTCTCCTTTATAGTTCAGACATAATCTTAGTCAGATCATGTGAAGACCATGTAGATTGTTGTCTGAAATGGTCTTTTGACATAAGTACCACACAGATTCGAGTGCACAAGTCCAGTCAGTGCAAACATTTGTCAGTAATCGTGTATTATCACTTGGAATCTAACTGTAAGATATCGATGGTGGTCTAGGTATACCTACATCATCATCATCCGCCTAGCCTTTTCCCAACTAAGTCGAGGTCTTCCAGTCTAACCAGATGCAACAGAATACCAATATTTTACATGGAGCGACTTCCTATTTGATCTTCACAACCCAGTTACTGGGTAACACGATGAGTACCAGTTGACCACTGTTAATAATCTACGAAAGACTGCAGGGACCTACTGCTTAACGTATATTCCGAGGCACATAGGAGTAATGGATGGTCACTCACCCACGGGCCGACCTCGGTAAGCGTTGCTTGACTTTGAAGATCGACCGTGCGCTTATTATTATTTAGCTACGAGTTGCTGTTGGCCTAGGTATACATTTCAGCCTATTCACAGCTGCCAAATGTTTCTGTTACAAACCAAAGTAGTCGGAGTTGCATGACGACGCTTCATTCGAAGCTAAACGACTAAGTTTCTCCTTTCATCAGTCTCGATGGCGCTTCAAACGGTTTCCATTCGATTCGATTTTAGATACGACAACTACCAGACGTAAGTATATATGGCCGTCAACTAAATATATAAACTAAAATTGTGTTTTAAAAGATGGGTACGGAGACCCTAACATGAACGCGCGACGCAAACGAAACGTAAATTTATCGATTAAATTTTTCGACAAGCACAATTAGTATCACCCAAGGATATGAATATTTTTCAATAGGGACAATAATTATGACAGATTAACACATTTCCTATACAAAAGTTGTCACACCGCAAAATACGTGCCTATATTCCTTAGATAAAAATTATCTGACTATTGAAAAGTCAGCCCTAAGTAAACATTGTGTGCCACAACAGTTTTTTCTTTTTTATACAACAGTAAGTATGCATAGTGCTTACCGTTATGTATGGTATGTTCATATATGTTTATTGATACAAATCTCACTTATTTTAACTGCGAGACCCAGATCAGCTTTACCAATTATTTTCCATAATAAAACCAAATATGTACCTTGCAACGCATCACGTAGCATTACGAGAATTGCCCCTCTGACTTTTAATAAACGCCATAAAGATTGCACAACAATTACCGAGCACGTAAAATAGCAAAGAATATGCCACAGAAATGTAAAGAAACCAGATAGAGAAGCAAAAAATATAATAAAGAAAATTCGCAGTGGAGATGAAATATGCAAATATTTTAATCAATTCCCACCTCTAGAGAATTGTTGTAACTCCTTTGAACTTTCAACTTGGTTATGCTCAGTCCGACATCTATTCAGACATGTATTGAAATCAGAAGTTGGATAAATAGCGATAGTTTTTGAGTTCTACTCTGACCAATGGGATTTCAACATAATAATACGACCTGCGTCACATAGTTCTGCTTGAAGAAAGGTGGAGGTGCGCTAGGTAACCCACGAAACTCAAATATTCTTACGTTTTTCGCCATTTGCAGGTCAGTGTCAGGTTGTATGGTAAATAAAATATGTTTCGCGAGCGTAACAAGTATGTATTTACAGAATTACAATCAATCCTATCGATTTATATTTCATGAATCAATAGGATTATATGAAGATAGAGGGTAGTTTGCTTGTGGCGTGTTGGATGATTTTCATGATTATAATTCTGTAAAGTCATATTTGTTACGCTCGCGAATCATATTTTAATAAACACAAACATAAATGAAGAAAAAAGATATCCAGCAACAGGTTTATCTTAAACTTTTAATTGTAATTATGATGAGGCAGACATAATTGGGGGGGGGGGGCTCGTGGCTAAGTAATAACAGCCGCACGGCTCGATCGATTAGGTTAAGCTACGTTTGTCGCTGTCGGGCCGTGGACCATCTTTACATACCAATATCACCCCGTGCCACGGAAAGCACGTTAAGCCGTTGGTCTTGGCTGTCATTCGTGGATCTTTGTCAGTCGTTACGGGTAGTCAGAAGCCCGAAAGTCTGACAACCAGACTTACCAAGGGGTATCGTATAACCCAGTAGCAGTAGTAGGGTTGTGGCGGTCAGGTAGGCGGTCGCTCTATGTAACTGTGTACAGCTGCATCCGGTGAGACTGGCAGCCGACCCGAACATAGTTGGTAAAAGGCTAGGCAGATGATGAGGCAGACATAATCTTTTAACACGAAACGTTATGGTTTTTTTCTTCTTTTATTTAAGAAACGTTGCCCCACACTAGGAATCGTTACTCTTCATGTTACAATATTAAAGATCGGTACTGGTTTCGAACTTTTTCCTAGGAATCAACTACTAAAGTTTATTTCATAATACTCGTTCATCTCCGGTTAACAATGGCGCCTTGCCTCTCGCTCATTAACAGCCCCAGGGCGCGCGGGCATAAAATTAAGTAGTAAGACGAGCTTATTTGTTGCCCGGTATTAACAGCCTTTACGGCCACCGGCCCACGTTCAGATAATATTCTCTTTAAAAACCTTTATGTACAGGTATCTGTTTTGGACATATAAATGGAATCTCCAGTCAAAGATATGATAGTTAGGTATGATAAAATACGTAGTTAATTAAGTAGGTATATATAGTCCATAGCTACTTAATTATAAGTACAGATATTACTATTCAATCAATGTATCGGATACTAGCTGCGCCCCACGGTTGCATCCGCATAAGTTTCGATCCCGTGGGAATATCGGGATAAAAAGTATCCTATATGTTAATCCAGGTTATAAACCATCTGTGTGCCAAATTTCACCAAAATCCGTTCAGTAGTTTTTGCGTGAAAGAGTAACAAACATCCATCCGACAGGGTCCACGATTTTTACAACAAATGTTACCTACCACCTAAGCATATACATTGTGGAATGCAATAAATGTTTGAATATTGAGTATCCATCCATCCATACAAAAATTCACGCTTATAATAGTAGGATTTTCCGTAATTTTTATAAGTCTAACTTCTTGTCAGGGATCGATTGAGAAATAGGATACGGATAGCTGAAAGGATATTCCTATTTATTGTACTGCCAGGTTCTGTGTTTCGCTGAAATTACAGAAAGTATTTTCGAAAAGAAAAGTTTACTCCAACTGATATTGTACTTGTACATAATGCTCGTGATAAATAACATAATATATAGATAATTTTTTAAACGCAAACTGTAACCATGAATTCTGCACATGATTCTAGACCTCCTAGCGTAGAAATTTTATTATATTCATATATAGGATATTAAAAAAAAATCTGTTCTTTCATTGAAAAGTGCAGTACCTACGCGGTTATAATGTATGGCAGAACAAATTTTTTCAGGTTCAGAATCATGTAGGTACTGAATTCATGGTTACAGCTTGCGCACTGGATATTTTTCTTTATCCCGTATTGCAAAGACTCCGACAAAACTAACGAACTCTCACTATTTTAAATGGAATGATAGACGTGATCATCCCCCAGTGTAGTGAACAATTGCAAAAGAGCGTAGGCAGGCGCGATCTGAGCTCGAAGAGCTTAGAAATCAACACACCGGTAAAACGTTGCGCTCCAAAAACTGCTATTTCGCTCCAAAAAATGCTATTTTCTGGCAAAAAATTCGGCCGTCAACGCGACCGCGTCGGTCACACGTTGGCTGCGAACAATATTGTCGGTCAGTGCCGCCGGAGTTCGGATGGCCGGCTCGATTATACGGACCGGTAACCCAGCCGGCAAAACTATTTCTATTTTATTGTTGAATGTTTTGGAAACAAATGATATATGTGTTGCTAGGTATTGCGCTGAATTATCTCGGTGTGTTTCAGGGATTTGGGCTGTTTCTTAGCAATTACAGAAACCTTCTGTGGTGATTATGACTGATAAGTGAACAATAATCGATTCCACGACAGCCAGTTTTGTCATTTAAACTTTTCGCACAAAAAGGTACAAAGACGGACTTAATGCGTTAGGAATTCTCTACCAGTCAACCTCGGGTGGTGAAGAGATTAGATGGCAGGTGCTATGGTTGAGAGGAACAATGATAAAAAAAATTCTTAAAACTAGGTACACAAATTCATAAATATACACATACTATTACTATAGTATATACTTATAATATATATTATAAGTACGGGTGTATCACCGAAGGTCTTCATCAGATTATGAAACACTAGCTGCGCCCCGCGGTTTCACCCTCGTAAGTTTCGATGCCGTGGGAATATCGGGATAAAAAGTATTATATATCTTAATCCTGGTTATAAACTATATGTGTGCCAAATTTCATCCAAATCTGTTCCGTAGTTTCTGCGTGAAAGAGTAACAAACATCCATCCATCCATCCATATAAACTTTCGCATTTATAATATTAACATAAATATAATAATATAATATAATAGTAGGATTTAAAACCAAAACAAAAAAATCTCTTAGGAAAAACTGTATGCATATGATACGTGCATTCATACATACCAGCAAAAACAAATGAAAATATAGGAGTTTTCAATAATCACCCGCAGTGTTCTTGGCTCTCTAAGGATTTCTTTATCATCCATATCACAACCTCAAAAGATCATCATCATCATCAGCCTATAGCAGTCCACTGCCAGACACAGGCCTCTCCTATAGTACGCCATTCAACTCGATTTTCGGCAACTCTCATCCAGCTGCTCCCAGCCATCCTGCGAAGATCGTCGCCCAACACAGGTCGACCTAACAAAATTCACAACATTTAAGAACCTAATACTAACACCCTTTAATAGACTACTTACGAAACCGCAATTATTAACCCATTTAGTTTAAAGGGCAATAAAGCAGGAGTTACGACAGTTAGTCACATCGTCTTGAAGGCTCCCTCTGTATACATACGACTTTATGATATCGTAAAGTTGTAACAAGTCGTTTACACAGTGGCCGATGTTCATAATTTTTTTTGGTCTACTGACGGGAGCCTATTTTGAACCAGCTTTCGGCACTTCTTTAGCCTTTAAACTTAGGTACGCACGGGCGTGCTTTTCCCGCGGACTTTTTTTTTTCGCGCACTGGATTTTCAACGCTCTGCTTTGCGCCTAAGGTTGAAAATCCAACTGTGTGTTTTTCTTTATGCGCAAGGGTGTGCTCTGTTAGATTCTCAATGCTCGGCTCAACACCGAGAGTTAAAAATCCCGCCGCGATATTTTTACGTCCGTGCAAACGTAGGATTGCCGTGATACCAAGGCTAAAAAATCTGTCTTCATGACTTTCGAACATTTTCTAAGAACCAACTCACACTGGCGGACCGCACCGCACTTTTTTGTATAAAAATGCGTTAATAGGTAATAACAGGCTGGTGTCCGCAACTCCACGTCAATGCGCGTATTTTGCGTACCATGAAAATGCGTTGCGCTCCGGCCCTTTGTGGCTGTAAAATGCGCTTGGCTTTACAAAAGGTTTTTCTTTTCGAGACAGTTTTTCTAATAAGAAACCGTACCGTAAACGATGCAAAAGGAGTATGAGAGGCGTTCTGTAGTGTCTGCCAATGCCTACTCCCATTGGAAGAAGGTGTGACTTTATGTATGCGTGTAAAACGTGTTGATGTCAATTTGTAGATCCACTTGGAAATTGGATGCTTTGATTAGATTATTTGTTATACTCGAAATTCTAATTTTAAATCACCTTTAAAAATGTTTTTCATTTCAAATCATAATCAAATCAAAAGTCATTTATTCAAATTAGGCTGAGAATCAGCACTTTTCGAACGTCAAAATTATAAAAGACAGTCCCCCAAAACGCCCGCCCTTCACCACTTCCTAGTGCTTTCACTGGGAAGAAGAAGTGGCGCAACAAACTCCCCAGCAGCATTTGACAATTGAGGTTAGTTTTATAACCTACACCGTGGATGAACTTTCAATTACAATTTAATAATGTTATTTAAACAATAATTCTTTGTCCAACAATTATTGTTTAAGTAACAATTATTGGAATTTAATTTTACCCGAACAGGGTTTGTTTACATTTTCATCACATACTCTTGGAGCAGATAATAGAAAATGTGCAGCTAAAACATTTATATACAGCAAGGTTTCAATTAACTCAAATAAATACAAACACGCGACTGGAAGTGTAAGAAGTGAACGTAAAGTGAGTCCCTTAGAGGATTGCTGTTAGGGCTGCTACTCATTAGTTTATATATTTCAGTGTGCCCAGCCCTTTTCCCAACTATATTGGCGTAGGCATGCACCTGAATACCAGTATTTTACATGGAGCGTCTACCTATCTGACCTCCACAACCCGGTAATACATAAAGTGATATTAATTGTACGAGTATTTTGACGAAATTTTGAATAAATAAATAAATAACACGCCCCTTGGTTGTCAGAATTTCGAGCTTCTGACTACCCGTAACTACTGTTAAAGACCCACGAATGACAGCCGGGATCAATGGCTTAATGTGTTTTCCGAGGCACGGAGAGGTTTCGGTATGTAAAGATGGTCGCCCAGCCACACCGGCTGTCGATGTGGCTAACTAGGGCTATGTCTCGCATAGGGTCGTAGCATTATGCTGAGCGATGGCCGTTTTGCGCGGATGTAATGCATATTTTCCCACCACATGTTCTTTTTTACGTGTGTGTTTATTCTTTGACTGCGAAATGTTTACCGCAAGTAAACGTATTTTCTTTCTTTTTTCCCCGTGTAGATTTATGTGAAACAAAATATTTTGATTTTGTATTCCTACAGAGTCAATTTTCCTTCCTAGGCTGACCATATTAGCTATAATCAACTACACACAAAAATAATGCAGCACAAAATGACCTTCATTTGTGAAACCGGTAACAAAAAACGTACGGTAAAATCACGAGTCATTTCACATTTATAAAATCATTACACCTGTATTAGGGGTCTTCAGTATATACTAGAAGTATATGTACCTATATATTACCCAAATAACAAGCTTTGAATATCAGATTGGTTTATAGTTAGCTATTCACTGTGTATGAAGGTTATTATTGAATATGGTTTGTAGGGAAAGGGTTTTATGAAGTAAAGCACAGATAGACAAGGCTAAACATTTATTTAAATTTAGGCTTGTCAGTAATCAATCAGAAAACTAGTCGTCCGTTCGCATAACTAGGTCATCATAGAGAAGAAGGACAAGAAAATCCATGGAAACAGTATTAAAGTATTCTATCAATACATTTCTTACGTTGTCATAAATTATCGTTATCTTTAAAAACAATTAAATCTATCTCTTGGACAACGGTCCAAGAGAATTTAAAATAATAGCAACATAATAACAATAGCTAGAAATATTGGCCATAATATGATTTACACAACAACAGTCATAATAAGCAATAATTAAGGTATAATATCAGCGTATCTGACGGACAGAGCCGTCACCTACCCCGGTCGCGATGGGGAGTGGAACCGGCGAGAGATGTCGTGCGGTGTCCTGCAGGGATCGGTTGTGGGGCCGTTCCTGTGGGACATCGGCTACGACTGGGTGCTGCGGGCCGACCTCCCTGATGGCGTCAGCGTGGTTTGCTACGCTGTCCGAAAGGGTTACCGCTACCCCGGAACATAAAGGGCGAAGGAAGGAACATGGGTGGGTTTTAGTCAGTAAGAGTCTGACACTCCCTTCCGCTCCACCCAGAGCGGGGGGGGTCATTTGATGACTTCCCACCAGAAAAAAAAAAAAAAAGGTATAATATCAACGTGACATCTGGTCGATTTATTCCACATAACAACGACACTAGAACTAACTAGCTGAACATCTACCAAGCAACTGCCTTGATAACGTTATTACAATCCTTTTTATATACTACCAAAATTCCATTAACCAACACGTTTTTCAATAAAAAAATCAGGGGCCTAATCAAATAGTGCCAGCCCTAGTGTGATCGCGATGAAAAGGGAATAAAATTCGATCGTTTGTTGCATTTTCAATGTTATTGGTGCTCGCCTGATGTTGACTGAGCCTGTTTGAGCTTGTGTTGTGGACGGGTTTATTTTTAAACTAACTTTTATGCTCACGGTACCACTAGCATGAACTAAAGACCAGGAGGCCAGCCGGTCTATTCTGTAAAAATCTCGCCGTAAAAAGTTAGGTGAAATGAGCTGACATTCCACCAGCTGATCTATTCTGTTAAGATTTCACCATAAAAACTTAGGTGACGTGAGCTGTCATTTCACCTAATGCTAGGGATTGACCACTGGGATTAACACAATTGACAGCTTACTTCGCCTAAGTCTTCACGGTGACATTTTTACAGAATAGATCGAACGATACTTAAAGCAAGGCGATAGACGAACCGAACGCAAAGGGTCGCCCACATAAACTCACACTAAGCATACTGACCGCAATGCAGTCGCCTAATCACTGATACTGAAAGTATTATGTCTGTTGTGGCCCTTGATATCAAATCCTAACCAGAGAAAATTTATTATCTATAGTAATACTAGATGTTGCCCGCCACTTCGTCTGCGATCCAGGACGAAAAGAAGTTTATCCTGGATTGCAGACGAACTCGTGGGCAAAAGCTAGTATTACTATAGATATAAAATGTCCCTATGTCCTTCTCCAGGTTATGTTATACCCATATGCCAAATCCATTCAGCAGTTTTACCATAAAAGCGTAACAAACAAACTAACTTTCGCATTTATAATATTAGTTAGGATTATAGAGAGGTGAGATTGTATGTAATGGGTATTCTTCGGAACTACTGATCCAATGCCGAAAGAAACCTACGGTATTGTCGAGTCTCATAGGATATACTTTATGTTAGAACAAGAAATTTCATGCGGACGAAGCCGCGAGCAAAAGTTAGTCCAAAATAAACACGTAAAACGGGTTACTAAATGGTTTTCGAGCTATAAGCACATATACACTTACAGACAGACGACAAACATCCCTCCGATTTTTCCGTATAACTAATATTTTGAAATAATATAATTTAATAGTATACGTGGAGTTTTTTGCCCGTTCTTCTTCATACATACCTACCTTACTTACTACGATTTGGAATAGGCAAGCCACTTCATGTTTTTGACTGACCAACTCCTTCACCAATTAAAAAGTGCCTGTAATTGGTTTAATTGAAATGAATTCTTTGAACTTGAGTTTTTAAAACAATGTGTAAACATGGAATTATCATACAAATTCCATATACAGGCTATATTAAGTTTAAAAATAAAACATGATTATCAATGTCCTTGATACATTTTCAGCCACTTGAGATTAACATTTTGTTTTCATCGAATACTGTGTGTGTATTAAATAGATTTTTCCGTTAACTAAACGTCACTGGGTCAATGTTTGATTTAGCTGTTATCGTTATCAAAGTGATAGCGGGGTACAGTCGTGGAGAGTGGCGACATTATTCTTAGGCAATTTATTTATTTATTTCTTGTTACCATAACACAAGCATTAGGTTGCTTAGCTTGGGACAAATGGTGCTGTGTGAAATGTCCAGGGATTTATTTATTTATTTATTTATTTATTTATTAAATTAAGGAGTTTTTTGTGGTATTTATGTAAAGAACACGGTAGGAGTAAAATTGTGCCCGGGTGTCACCATTGCCAGGATCGCCCAGAGGACACGGTGGAGCACACGGTGGAGGTCTGCCCCGCTTGGGCGGAGCACCGCCGTGTCCTCGTAGAGGCGATCGGCAGCGGCGGCGGCCTCTCGCGCCCGGCCCTGGTGCAAGCCATGGTCCGGAGCGAGAGGGAGTGGGAGGCAGTCGCCTCCTTCTGCGAAGCAGTCATGCTAGCGAAGGAGGTGGCGGGACGGATGAGGGAGAGAGCCTCCCGTCCCAGCCGCCGCGGGAGACGCTCCGGGCGTCGCGGGAGTCGCGTGACGACTACCGGCCACCGTAGGCGCGGGCCTGCGGGCGGAGAGCAATGGGTAGCTCACCGCCCGATCAGGACCAGGCCCGTGCCGGACGGCGCGTAAGTGTTCCACGCGCGCCTCAAAGAGATGTCAGCATAATCCGAGGGGCCCCTTAGGGCCGAAGCCTGCCGGGTCAGCGGGATTGTCCGAAAGGGTTACCGCTACCCCGGTACATAAAGGGCGAAGGACGGAACATGGGTGGGTTTTAGTCAGTAAGAGTCTGACACTCCCTAAAAAAAAAAAAGGAGTAAAATTGTTCTGGTTTTAGAGGCCAGTTTATATGACATTTATGAAAATGAAAATGAAGTGCTTTAGTTTACAACGTCAACGTCATTACTAAGAGTTACATTCATAAGATAATATCGCGCCCGGAAAATCAAGTCTTTTTTTTTTCAACTTTTCCGCGAAGCTATTGACACCACTAGATTCTAATATTTTTTTCCAATAAAATCACAATAATATTAAAATGTTGAGAATTGATTTTTATTGCGCAATCACTGTTGTCACCGACAGTACCAAGTAAACGCGCTTCTACCTTATCTTACTAAAATCTCGCAGTCGGCTACACCATTGTGTACGCGTTGTACAAAACTCACAAAAAAAAAATGAAATCCATATACATTGTCGCTATAATTATACTTATGGGCGAAACAGAGTGTTTCATAGAAGACACCGCGAGTATTAAAATTTTGGAGGAACAAAGGACACTCTTAAGAAAATTGCAAAATTTCCGAGACCCGAAAGACGAGAAACCTTTGACGTGGAACGAGATGCTCGCAGACGTATTAGTGAACAGAATAAAGATATTCTCATTCCACAAAGTGAATGACAACGAGATATTCAAGGAAGATAGAAAGCCATCAAAAACCACAAATATCATAGTGTCGTGTTTTAGCCAAGTGATGCTGTTCTACAAGAACTGTATATACGATAGATGGGCGACGAAATTCGAGGAGCCGGATTTCGCGATCGATGAAACAATAACTGAGGATAACAGTGGAGTTATAAAAAACGACTTTGATTGGGATAATTTAAACGATGATGTAGAAATTATAGAACCGAAGTATCATGGTAAACAGATGATTGCAGAAGCGGAGGAAGATGAAGATGGAGCCATATTGAAGTGTCCTGAAGGAGCTGTGAAAGATGAAAAAGGAAATTGTGCTAATTCTCCATTAATGATTTCAGTGCCAAGCCAGTGTCCGATTGGATATAGGCGTGATCGACTGGGCAACTGTCGAATGGTCTTTTGGTTTTAAGAACTAATGAATAGTGAACATTTAGATTTGTGCTTCTTAAGAATCGGGGAGTAAGTAAAGCATATGTGATACTCATGTTTTAATATTAGTTTATAGTCAGGCAAATATTTGTCGACAGTGACGACAATGCTTGTGCGTATATAACGATAGGGGTATTTACGCTGTTTTATGTCAGCATTTTTAACTTATCATCTACAAACAATTGAATCATTTGAAATAATTTACACAGGTCAGTCGTCCTTAAAAATTGCAAGGCATTTTAATATTATTTATTTAGACAAGTTTAATTATATTTTTGTAACGCTTTATCGGCTTCTGTACAAATAGTTCATTTTGTATTCTTATTTTTATGAATAACAATCATTATTTTGATATTATATTGTAAAGTTGAAAAGAATTTGTTTTACTTCTGATAGTCAAGATCCTAGCTCAAACGAACTTTACACATATTCAACTAACTACATACTTTTTTTTATAATATCACTCTGATGGGCAAATGGCCTCCCTCAATCATCTCAGGACTCTCTTCCTGTGCCACCTCGAATACACTACATATTCTACTCTCTTGAATAAATGGAAGAAAGAAAGGAACGGTATTTATTGTGACTCGTTCAGGAAGATCACAAATTACAACTAAACACAGTCAAAAATAAAAAACGAAATTATATAAAAAAGGAATAAAAAGAAAAATGAAACAGAAAGTCCTATACGAGGCCAAAAGGCTCCTAACTCAGCATTTTAAAAAAAATGTCGCAGCGCCTGGTATTCTGATAGGGCCCGCTGTGATGTCACGGGCAGTTACAGAAATACTGCCGGCCAATCAATCAACTCAGCCTATCGCAGTCCACTACTGGACATAGGCCTCTCCCAGGCTGCGCCACAACACCCCGTCCTCCGCCTTCCTCGTCCAGTCTGTCCCAGCCACTTTCTTAAGGTCGTCCGTCCATCTAGATGGGGGGCGTCCCACACTACGCTTGCCGATACGCGGTCTCCACTCCAGGACTCGTCTGCTACACCGGCCACCGGTCTTTCGACAAACATGGCCAGCCCACTGCCACTTCAGTTTGCTTACTCTGCGAGCTATGTCGGTAACTCCGGTACTTTCTGAGGGTACACACATGGTAACCCCAAAACGCAGGCCTCACAAAGCAGTAAGACTACACTGCTGGCATAAAATCCTCCTTCTAGCCAACAAACAGCCAAACAATCGACAAAAGATTACTTCCAATAAAAGTCAAGATTATCGAAATTACGAAGGAACAGGAACCAGATACGATCGTTCACCAAACAAGTCTTTTAAATCGGACAGACAATCGAGCGAGTCAATTTCACGGTATGGCGAGCCTCAAAAGAAGGCCGGATATAGGTCCGTACCTGGTTTCAAACGGACGTTTGAAAGAACCCTCGATCGCCACAAATTGACTGCCACCTGAGTAGGGTTGTGCACTGTTTACTGTTTGAGGAAAACATTAGGATTTTCAGACCTGGGTTTCAATTTGAAGTAAATATTCGTAGGTGTCGGTGTTCGGTGGGTTGCTTACCTGAATTATTTCGCCTGGGTGACACAATCCAGGCTGATAAAGGCTGGCTCCCACAAAGGTTGGTGTAGATTGCATGTCAAACGAGGAATGGAAATAAAAGTTCTATACTATGAACCAAATAAGAATACGAAATCTTTAAATATTATTTAAAAAGCTGATTAGACTGATCAGCAATCAAATCTGTCAAGTCAATGTATACGAATGCTTTACAACCAACTAAATTGATTTTCTGGCGCATAAAAGTGAATGTCCCGAATTTTGTTTTGACAACCTTACTTCACACGTTCGAGTGCTGTACAGTCCATCAATGAATGATTCAAGCGAAGTTTTCAATTCACTGATTTGAATCAATCATATTTTAGAAGCTAATTTTGATATTTATGAAAGAAAGAAAATAAATTTATTTGACCCAGGCACACAATATTCACACAAAAACCTTTTACGCAAAAGCAAAAACTACTGACCGGATTTGAATGAAATTTGGCACACATATGGTTTATAACAAGGATTAACATATAGGATACTTTTTATCCCGATATTCCCACGGGATCGAAACATATGCGGGTGGAACTGCGGGGCGCAGCTAGTAATAAATATAATAATCGTTTATTGGGAACAAAAACCAAATCATTCAAAGACAAACAATGTTAAACGATGATAGCTGAAATATTTAAAACTGTGGCGTAGCTACCAGCCGAGTCTTAGTGAGAGGGTAGGTAAAAACCAAAACCAATCGAAGACCAAGAGAAGCCAATTCAGGGCCAAGACTAATATACTAATAATAACGCTGAAGAGTTTGTTTGTTTGTTTGAACGCGCTAATCTCTTGAAATACCAGTCGGATTTGAAAAAAATAGTTTGGCATTTGATAGCCCAATTCATGAGGAAGGCTAAGGTTAGTTTAAATCACGCTAGGACCCTTAGGAGCCGAGCAAAAAGGAAAAATGTAAGAAAGATCGCTAAACGAAAACGAAATAGGTAATAGCGCGGGCAGGCGATGCGATGCCACGGGGTGAGGCGGGGGAACAGGAAATTTCGCACGGACGAAGCCGTAGGCAGGAGCTAGTACATAATAAAGGTATTTTAACAAATATTTAAAGAAAAGAAAGGGGGGCTTATGGCTAAGTAATAACCGCCGCACGGGTCGATCAATCAGGTTAAGCTACGCTTGCCGCGGTTGGTCCGTGGATGGGTGACCATCTTCACATATCAAGACCCCTCCATGCCTCGGAAAGCACGTTAAGCCGTTGGTCCCGGCTGTCATTCGTGGATCTTTGACAGTCGTTACGGGTCGTCAGTAGCCCGAAAGTCTGACAACCAGTCTTACTAAGGGGTATCGTATTACCCAGTAACTGGGTTGTGGAGGTCAGATAGGCAGTCGCTCCATGTAAAATACTGGTATTCAGCTGCATCCGGTTAGACTGGAAGCCGACCCCAACATAGTTGGGAAAAGGCTAGGCAGATGATGATGATGATGATTTAAAGAAAAGAAAATTATATAATAATACATTTAGAGATAAGTGACGTGTGTGCTGCTGCTCTTGCTCAAAAAAAATCAACCGACTTTCAAAAACCGTTTTTTTTTTTGTAAAATGTTTTTATTTTTCACTTTTTAGTTGTATATCTACCCCACACAGCTTCATATATACTTGCAAGATTAGTGGTACCCCAATAACAACTTTGACAGAAATGAGGGTGTACCCTGGTATACTTAACATAGATGTGTTAAGTATGGTATACGGTATACCCTCATTTCTGTCCCCCTGCACCCTGCCTGTACCCTTTAAAGGGGTACGTAGATACGTACCCCTTTAAGGGTGTGATTGCGTAAACAATGCATTCATATGCGATAGCAACAATGGCGCTTGATTTGCTGGCATTTATTGAAGACTTCCGTTGTCTGTCTCCGAAACTCATCATAAGATCTTTACGAAATTTATATGGGACCATTTGGGAGTAAACTTCTATCGAACAAAACAAGAATTTTGCAAATCCATCTTATATATGACAGAGTTATGCCCGAACATACATTAAAAAAAAATATATAACCATCTGACTTGGGAACCTCCTCCTTTTTTTTGAAGTCGGTTAAGAAGGTGCTCAGCATATGAACATTCCTTGATTGTACTTACAAATTTATTTATAATGACTTTACTTTTTATGTAACAAAATCGTATTAAAATTCACCACCAGCCTTTCTTAGCACAAATCTTGAAGGTTAAGAAAACACGAACATTACATTTTTAGTTCCCATTTTATTAATTTTACTTCTAATCTTTAGCGTTTAAAAGCGAATTTTGTAATGTTTACGTGCTGAAACTTATAATTGCCGCACGAGAAGGGTAACCATTCTTGAAAAAATAAAAAATAGGACACACCTGTATCAAAGGTATGAAAATAATTATTCCAAAATATTAAAATTTTAATTCCTGCCATCCTTCTCGCACGAAAATATCATTAGCTATTTTTTTGTTAATATTTCTCATTTATTTCAATTATTAAAAATATGAACAAAGAAACAGTCAACACATTCCTTATTATTTGTGCAAAAGTAATTTTGGAACGAAGTTTCTTAACGCGGCTTGTGGTAGTTGGCTGGTAGCAATCGTCACGTAAGGCAAACGTGTTCCGCGGCAAACTGCGGCGGAGCGGACGGATCTCTGGCTCGATCTCATGGCGACATGGAGAGAGCGACTGTCGCAACCCAGCGCAGGGCACGCCGCGACAGCGGCGATAAAACCCCTCTTTGAGGAGTGGCTAGAGAGGCGCCACGGCGCCCTCACCTACCGCCTGACGCAGGTCCTCACCGGACACGGAAGTTTCTGGGAGGAAACGCCCGGGTGTCACCATTGCCAGGATCGCCCAGTGGACACGGTGGAGCACACGGTGGAGGTCTGCCCAGCTTGGGCGGAGCACTGCCGGGTCAGCGGGATTGTCCGAAAGGGTTACCGCTACCCCGGAACATAAAGGGCAAAGGAAGGAACATGGGGGGGTATTAGTCAGTAAGAGTCTGACACTCCCTTCCGCTCCACCCAGAGCGGGAGGGATCATTTGATGATTTCCCATCCGGAAAAAAAAAAACAAAAGACAAACGTGTTATGTGACCTCCCCTTCCATGCGACTTTCTCTCTCTCTGTCCCTTTCTATTACATACAAGTCTGTGCGTGCGAGTATAGCGTAAGGAAATAACCACAATTATTCCTTGAAACAATGATTTTGTATGGAAAAAAGCTGAACAGACCTGAATAAGTTGGTTATTCCCTAAGGAACTTCGGGTCCCCCCCGGCCCCACGTATGTGTTTTATTTACTATAAATAGTTTTGCTATTTTGTCCTGGTTTATTACCAACATAGTTACCCTACGCTCAGGTAGTGAGGGGACAATTTAGTAAAATCGTACGTGCGCCATCTGGTGGTGATGCTCCAAACTAAACCAATTAACAGGCAATCAATTAAAGTGATACCTTTTAAACATCGAATTTTGGTTTATATTCATCAGAAGGTCAATTCCCGTAATTAAAAACGTTCATAATCTAGTCTCAATCTCATCTCAGCGACAATCAATGTTAAAAACTTGTCGAAAATGTAGGGAAATTTAAGGTATTTTTGACAGATTGAGACTGAGACCAGAGTGTGAACGTTCTTAAAATTACGAGAATTGCCTGATTTGTTTAATCGCGATACGCTTTAAACATTTTTAATGGTAAAATATTGATAACTGTTAAGTATGTAAATGAAATCAATCTCTGGCGTTATGAGCAACTGGCTAAACTTTTTTATTAATAAAATGTTAAACCTTAGGTATATCGTTAACCATACCCGTAGTCTAAAACACTGCACTATTCCTTATTTCACAATGCAAACCAGCTTAACTTGTAATTTTAAACGCTCGCCATATTTTGCAACGTAAAAAACTTTTCAACCTCCCAGAAAATCCACGCGTGATTTAAAAACAACATAAATTCTGCCGGCAAAATCAATTTTGCTGAAATCCCCCCTTACTTTATGCATAACGGGGGAGAGCGGGCAAAGTTGCAGTAACAAATTGCAGACATCAGTCGTGTGTCGCGTTCAGTAATTAGTCAAAACTACTCCAACTTTTAATGAGAGCAAGAGTGGGGAGAGTGGGGGTAAACTTTCCGTTTATGACGACTTTTTTTGCTCAAGAGGCGGACATGGTAGTTAATGTTAGGAAATTGTGCGGAGGAGTGTGTGTCACAGAATACGATCCATGCATGACTGTGTGTGTTTGTCAGTGATAGTTTACCGAACGAAAGGTTGCACATAATCATTTAAGTAAAGTTCACTCATTTCATAGAAAAGGGAGGATCCTCCGACCAGACGGATGTTGTATCTGGTGGGCTACTGGTTGATTATTGATGCCGGGACGTTGTATATATGCTAGTTGTGCGGCAAACTCTGCTTGCGCGATACAGGATTATGCATGACAACAGTATGATGCGTTGTTCGCATGTGGCGATGACGATGCCGCCACACCCTTTTCCAATTTTTGTTTAAGGTCGGTGCAACATGTCTTATTATTCCATACTTCTCTATCTCGGTAGTCACCCCCTTTCTAGCCATATCATCGTTCACACAGTCCATCCATCGCTTCTTTGGTCTTCCACTACAGCCATCCACATTCATACTCAAAACTTTCCTCACGACATTTTCCTCACTCCTCCGCATTAGGCTAAGAACTCACGGAGCGATTTTCGCCCGCGTCCGCCGCAGTTGCGGGCCCGCAGCTTCTGTAGAATGCAGATATATATGTAAAAAATTAAAGCACAACTTACGACGCGTTTTACGCCCGCGGTGTGCGCGGTTGTTTGCGGTTCCCGCTGCACCGGCGGGTAACTAGTAGAATCGCGAGGTTACATGCCCATACCATGACAACCAAGAAGGTAGCGCATACATAAAATGAATTACCGATAAGCTATATTTCTTCTCAATATTGTTCAAAATAAATCTCATACTCGTATTCCTAATTGAATATACATATGTCCATTCATAACCCGTGTCGCCACCCATCTTTATTTAATAGTAGATGACAGGCCTGCACTGTCCTCCCATACCTATTAATACTGTAATTTGAAAACATTGTAAAAGCCAATTATTTTTAAAAGAGTAACCGTGAAGTTTCTTGCCAGCTCTTTTACATAGGAAACGACCAATTGGAACCGTGCATCTAGGTTCTGACGTTAAATGCCCATGTAGTCTTATGTGAAATATAATATTTTGATTTTGAATTTGACAAGACTTTTCAGCAAAATGTCTCCTGTGCTGCAATTTCACTGGAACCAATATCCTGTAGTCCTCAACACAGATTTTCTAGAAAAGTAAATATGACACACACGTTTATTAGGTTACCTACATTTGTATTTGATCCCCGTACGAACTCTTTCACCAGACCTTTTCAAGTAAGTGCTCATCGTGTCGTTCACGTGTACACGACTAACGAGTGAACCACCCACCACCAGGAAGCAGGAGTATGTACGTGACATTCACCCGTGTTTAATTTCAAACTGTGATCACGAATCCTATAATGTTGTTGACTACACAAATTATTAATCAATACCTCGCCCAGCGTACACTTCCTTGTTTACCTAGTGGTTGCAAGCGCTACTGCGAAGCATGAAGTCCTGTGTTTGATTGCCGGGTCGGGTAAAGCGTTATTGAGTTTTTCCATCTAGAATTTCACGGTGGCAGCCTGGAGTCTAGATTTGGGCCCGGTTGATGGCAATAATCTCGCCCCCTGTTATATACATACACTCTGTTATAAACACAACAGGCGAATAAATACGATTATGTTGTAGTCGAAACCGCTGATCGTTTGAGCGTTTAGCAGAGGACATAGTATTATGATAATGATGATTCAACCAAATCTATGCCAGTTATAATGATTGATTTGTAACACAAGTACCTGAACACCACATCAGTACACGCCACTAATACCCAATAATCTTCAATCATTCAATTAACAGAACGTTAGCTCCGAAACAATTAGATGTCCCGCAATCCGTACTCAACTTTTGTTTTCCAGCTACACGCGAAGCTGCGACACTGTGTCAATTTTATCTTCGGTATTTAACTGCAGTGTCAGCACAGTATCTTCCGTGTAACAGTTCGAAATTCGTGTAAAGTTACGTGTTGCAAACTTAGCGAAACGCAGGTGCTAATTACGACTTTACTGCCGCTAAGGACCAATCACACTTGAGCCTTCCCGCCCCTCTTGATGCTAACATAACCGGTTGTATAGGGGACAATGTTTTTCTAACTAGAGGTCTGCTTAAACTGGTGAATGTGCTCAGTAGTAATATTATCGAGCGCGTATAAATTAACAGGATTGCCCATAGGACCTGGTTATTAGCGTTTGTTATTTACTAAGCCTGGATTTGGAATGCTTGTATATATTGTATGACAATGGACGTATTAGTTAACTTGATATAGATATCTAACCAGCCTAGCTACTTGTACTGTGCAGCTACTACATACAGGGTGGCAGGGACATCGACGCGCAACCGCTTACCATGGATTCAGTACATGATTCTGGACCTCCCTGCGTTGAAATTTTTCGTCGGCTTATTCTACATTTTTACGTTTTTTTCTGCTATTTGTTTTTTTTTAAATCATTATTTCTATCTAACCCAATGAGATTTTTAATAAAAAAAAAAGTAAATTAACTTGTTTCATTTAAAACAGCAATGTAAATAAAACTTGAAAGGGCAGCGCGCGGTATCGCGGTAGGTAGCGCGCGCGCGCGCACCATCCGCGGAGCGTTTTAATCGCGTTGTTTGCAATACATTGCGCAATCAAAAATGTTTTTTTTTTTAACCGGTTATTTTTGAGATGAATGACTTTCGTAATTTTATTTATGGCATCAGGTGTAACCTTTTCTCAACGTTTGGGCATCGATGTCCCTGCCACCCTGTATAGATTAGGGCAGTGCACCTCCTTTGCAGTGTTTCGCGGCCTATCGCGAGAGTATGCTTCGTTTAAAAGATTTTAACATACCCATACATTATGTTTATCTTACGAAGTGACGCGCGCTTTGCTTGTGTATACAAACTCGATGTGTTTGTTGTGTTGTGAATGTCGTCCGAGACAATGGCGAAGTTTCACGCACACATTCTCAGCGAGTTTGTAAAGGACTGTGCATGTCTCTTGACCCCTTCGGACAGATCTGGCGTGACGTCATGTTATACAGGGTGGCAGGGACATCGACGCCCAACCTGTTACCATGGATTCAGTACATGATTCTAAACACCCGTGCGGTGAAATTTTTCTTTAAAAGAAAATATTTTCGATACATTTTGACCGAGTACCGAGTAGGTACGCACTTTTCACTAGAGGGTCTAGAGCCATGTACTTAATTCATGGTTTCAGTTTACGTACCAATGTCGCTGTCACCCTGTATAGGTAGCACTACAGGAATCGTGCCGAAACTCCAAAACTCCTAAATATAAAGTAAAGGAACAAGCCATTTTACGAGCTTATTACTCTTTTTGAGTGGTTTAGCGAAGTTTTGTGAGTTAGCTATTAAGTAGACGCTCTATAATCCTTGGTTTACCTTCTAGCGAGAAGTTTTGTTACCAATAAGTAGGTAGGATAACATTTTCGAAGCAATTTAAATCTACCTGACTTTAGCTGACGCGACTAAACAGCTAAGGGTATATTTTTCTTTGTTTTGGGTGAAGAGCGAGAGCTAGAAGAAAATATGTATTTATTTATTTTACACTTCAAGCACATAAATGTACAGAGGCGGACTTAATGCCATAGGCATTTTCTACCAGTCAACCTTCGGGTGATGCAGAGACAATCATGAAAATTGAGGAATTAATATTTTTTTAATATAAAAATACGCATAAACCTATTAAACCATAAATATAATATAGACCTAATTATAAGCACAAATAAATATAATAAATATGTCGACGGCTGAGAGGTCTGCGCAGCTCGGCCATCATCAGTATGGCCTTGAGGTAGAGATTCCATGGCGTAGGTCTCAAGTAACACAGTAACAATACGAAATACTTGCACAAAGGTTCATTTGAATAATAGCACAGCACAGTTTAAATAATAACGGTTATAATAGTTAGAGACAATAGTAATAAGGTACCTGTGAACCAAAGACCCCGATTGGAGGTCCGATCCGAAGTATCGTTCCGAGCCAAGTTCTCTTGCGACTCGCGCTTTTATAACTTTAAAATCGACACCCCTCCAACCGATTCCGTTCACGTGACATGTGACGTCACTGCGTTCACTGGTATTACAAAAATCAATTGAGCGTCTAAACCGATAAATAGTCAAAGATGCGACAAATACATGAATATACTAAAAAGAAATAAGACAAACAATGAGAAGATATTACCGTTGTGCTGATACCGCCAGCTTCTTGCGAATGTGCTCGCGAACTTTAACTTTAAAGGATAATCGTAAAATACCTATGTTTAAGTTCGATATCAGTCCAGGGGTAAAACCATTAAAATGTATATTGGTGCCTAATTATCATCAGAGGTTTATTCTGTCCCGGGTCTAGGGTGCTTTCCCAAATTGTAATGATACTTGTTTTGTAAATGGATAAAAATATCGTTTTTACGCGTATTTTTGTTTATTAAAACTCATAGGTCGGTCTATTTTAAAGATAAAACCTTAACGTATGTCTAATGACATCTGAGTTTGCTTCGGCCTTTCTTCAGATCAGATAGGAAACGCTGACCTCAACTAGTTTTAAAAAATATTATTGACGTGTAAAGTGTTTGCACAAACCTACTTACAGAAAATAAATCATTTATCATAACATTTATTATTGTGTCTTTAATATTTATCTAGATTAACTGCTTACAATAGGTACTAAATTAACTAACTAAGTATGCAAATAAATACAAAAAACAATAGGCCACTTATGATGCCCATCCGCATTTCCTCTCCCACACTTGTTATAGATTCAACCTTCACCAACTTCCAAATATCTAAAAATATTACTTACCTACGTCTTAACCCGAGCACAGTAAAGCAAGCCCTTAAACTATGTAGTTACAGTGTACTAGCAGTAAATCGACGTGGAAGCCATTCGTAGCCAGCCGACCAGATCTTTACGACTACGCCTTAGGATTCGTGACGTCATCGGCTGTGTATTAGGGCCCAGCCTAACCTACCTGTACCGTAGTGCGTTTGGGTGATGATCACTGTACTTGAAAGAAAGAAATGAATAAAATTTGTTTTACATAAACTCACCCCTTCTTCCCATGGGGGTAGGCAGAAACTGCAGAACACCTGCCACCGAGCCTTTTTTTTTTCGGATGGGATATCATCAAATGACCCCTCCCGCTCTGGGTGGAGCGGAAGGGAGTGTCAGACTCTTACTGACTAAAACCCACCCATGTTCCTTCCTTCGCCCTTTATGTTCCGGGGTAGCGGTAACCCTTTCGGACAATCCCGCTGACTGCCACCGAGCCTTACATACGATTTTTTTTTTTTCAGAGAAACACGTGCATATAACAAAGATAAATGAACCCGAAGTCATCGTCATCATCTTCCTGCACTTGTCCCATGCTACTCGGGGTCGGCACTACACGTTTTCTTCTTTCAATCTCCCCTGTCAATCGTCACGCTGAAGAGCAGCCGATTGATTCTGTAAAAATGTCACCGTGAAAAGTTAGGTGAAGTGAGCTTAGAGTGGGCTGTCAATAGTGTCAATCCCTAGCATTAGTTGGAATGACAGCTCACTCCACGCTCACTTCACCCAAGTTGTGGTAGTGGGAACAATAAAGGCTGATTATGCTAAAGTGCCTGGGTACCGAACCCCGGACGTACAACTCGTAAGTCACGGCCGTCACCACTGTGCCACCACTGCTCTTCAGGATGCTAATCGTCACGCTATCATTCACTCCCTTTTCATTCATATCTAAGTTAAATCGATCGATGACACTTATTCAAATAACTCCGATGATTACACTTATATTTGGTGTCGGGAAAGTCGACTGACTTACACCAGTGTATTGCAATTACTGGGGTGCCATAAATCTGCAAGGCAGTATCGAGGCTAACACACCCCAGGCTCGCTGGTCGTACATGGAACTATCGCCAATCGTAGAAGGTAAAAGATATGAAGCTGAATAGATAGAGAAGAAAATTTTTTAGCATTTCCTACAACCGTATGGTCGCCTGGTACGATACAGTGGAACTCCACCCTAGAGGACTAATCATACTTTCATTTTAGTGGCAGTTTAACTACTTGTGAAAGAGTTCGTATGGGAAGTACCACTACTATTCCTATTACTGGCTAGTAGCAAACGTAACGTTTCTGCGTTCCAGTTGGAAAAACATCGATGATTGGTAAAATTTACCACCTTAAATGAATTTACCAATTCTATTGCAGGAGCCAGCCTATTTCACAAAAACATTTGATGTAAATATGCTACCTGATCATTCTTACCTTCTATACCCTGTCAATTAGGTTAACCGTTTTTTGACAGCTGTCTTTGAACGTACATATTCCGGATTACGTGAAAGTTAACTTTAAAATGCGTAATAAAATAAATATGTAAACTGCCTTATCTTATTGAATTATCTTATTTATGGCTTCTTATAGACATTATAATACCGTACGTGTATCAATCAATATATTGTGTGTTGCTGCAATCACTAGTTCCATCTGTCAAAAAACGATTTACCTAATGGTCAGGGTATAGTGTTATATTTTTTAATAATACACAGTGTAAGAGACATCGGCGCGCAAATACCATAAATTCATGAGGGCATTTTTTTGCCGGTAATAAAAAATATCTGTTGTTTCATACAAAAAGGTACCAATACAGTCAAAAGGATTAGTATTATTTTATTTCTAACCAGAATTTAATTTATATCAATGCGCGACGACACTATCGTGCCCAAAGCGCACTAATGTATAATAAAATAAACAAAAAACTTTCAATTTATAAACTAACCCTACATAAAGTCAAGCAGACTCTTAAGCCATGGCTACTGTCGCTGAATTATGACGAAACAGAGAAGGTTATCATATCTATTTCGTAACATTAAAATCACTCTTATTCAACCACTGATACACAAACACTCATATACACTCTCCCACACACACACACACACACATAAACCCTCACACACACACACACTCACACAAACTCAATACAGGCTTCTTTTAACCGCATTTAGTTTATCTTATTTTTTTGTTGTTTACCATATTCTTTTTATTTTTGTTAATCTTTTTGCATAAGATTCTGTACAATCTCCTACTAGGAGAGGGCACTGGCTCTTGTAACACAGGTCTATCACCTAGCACAGGAGTCAGGGACTTCACTCTATTTTGTAACCACTTTCTGGTGTAATAAAGATTATTATTATTATTATCGTAACAAACTATTTACACTAGGTACTAAATTAAATTACTAACTAACTATACAAATAAATACAAAAACGAAAGAACACAGGCGTCAAAGCACTCGTCCGCATCGCTGTCATGTGTGGTGAAAATGTATAGAACAGATGGTTTTTTTACAGTTTGCCCTGTATGAATTCCGTATTAGTGATGGCGAGTGCGAGTAACCCCTAAATCTTTACTTATAGTCGGTGCTCACTACTAAAGTTGGTATGCCCTTACTTTTATGTTTCATAGATTTTATGGGCGTAAGAAAAACCTATACGAAGTTGTCGGTAAACTATAAAAAAAACTAGTTCGGGAAACTTCTTTAGTAGGAATACATAAAACGAATGATTGAAAGAAATGTTCTCTTTGCTCAGACTTGTTTTAGTAAGTAAGGAGCATTATATTTGTTTAAGGGCCGACTTTTCCAACGCCAGTTAATTTTATCGGAGGATAATTTTGAATTTTTGACAGTTCTTTCTCACTAAAACTGTCAGGAGGGAGGAGGGAGGTCCTTCAATTTTATTGCACGAATAAATTTTTTTGTCGATTGAAAAGTTAGCCCTAAGTGAACATTTTCCGAAAATAATATATAAAGAAGATGTTAGAAAATTAAATAGTACGCTATACATACCTATCTAACACTCGAAGGTGGTTTACCCACTTATTCTGAAGTTTTGCCTAAATTAGATTGGAGTTTCCTGAATGGCTTCAAGATTAAGGTCGAAGGCAAAGTATAAAATGTTTGCGTAAAAGGATAGCTGCTGAGCTGCAGCTGTCATATCATTCTACTAGCTTCTAGCTAACTAGCTTCTGCCCGCGACTTCGCCCGCGTGAAATTTCTTGTTCCTCCGACCCACCGCGTCGCATTGCATCGCCTGCCCGCGGTATTACTTCGTTTTCACTTAGCGTAATTTCTGTTTTTTTTTTCTTTTTGATCGACTCCTAAGAGTCGGAGCGTGATGTTCTATAGCCTATAGCCGTCCTCAAGATTCGGGCTATCAAATGCAAAGAATTTTCCAAATCCGATTGGTAGGTCCAGAAATTAGCGTGTTGAAACAAACACAAAAACAAAAAAACTCTTCAGCTTTATTGTCATTAGTATAGATTTTAAAAGCGAGATTGTAATCAAAGATTAGAATCTCTCTTTTTTAGTTACCCACTGATTCCAAAACATACAAATGGATATTTTCTGATTTAAATATACATATTTAAAGGGCTAAGAAGCCCTATGGAGGACTAGGGCTATGAAGGGACATATTCACAGAAGAATATGTCCCTTCATAGCTACTGTCGAATACTAGAACAATGACTAAATTCCCAAACATCTGTTTTAAACAACCAAGCCAAACCAAACGGATTATACTATCACAACTTGGCGCATATCATTACACCTCTATTGAATAAAATTGATTTGTATTTTCAATGCAAACGAAGATACAAAATATGATACAGCCGTGGAATATACTGCCAAATTTGGGAGCACCTCTAGCCATAGATTCTGTTATTATTTGGCGGATTTCCAAAATAATTACTTACGTAAACCAGTCGCCCGGGAACGTGGATCGCGATCTAACGGCGATCCCGGTGTCGTAGGATGAGGCATTTATTAGAGAACTACCTTCTGCCAGCGACTTCGTCTGCGTGAAATTTCTTGTTCCCCCAACCACACACATCACATCGCACACACACACACATACCCCCACACACACACACACCCACACACACGCACACACATCGCATCGCCCGCCCGCGCTATTCCTTCGTATTCGCTTAGCGTTCTTTCTGCCTGTTCGTTTATTCCCTTTGCTCAGCCCCTAAGGGTCGTAGCGCAATGTTTAATAGCCTATATATAGCCTTACTCAAAAAGTGGGCTATCAAATGCAAAAAGAATTTTTCAAATTCTATTGGTAGCTTCAGAGATTAACACGTTCAAACAAACATATAAACTCTTCAGCTTTATTATTAGTATAGATATACGCTGGATACTCGTATAAGCTGTAGAGCAAATAGCCTTCTTCTCATAAAGAGAAGACACGAACTATTAACACCGCGCATGCTACGTGCTTGTGATTGAAGAGGCAGTGCAGCAGCAGCTTTGGGCTGAAGATGATGATGCCAAGTGCGGCTTTGTGTTTTCAGACCGACCAGAGCGATGCAGAGCTCCTCTTGGACATTACACATCGTACGGACAACATGTGCTCAGAAACTGTCTCCGTTCCGTGTCTAGTTGTGTTGTGTATGTGGTGTGTGTTAGTGATTCGCTAGTGTGACTAACTCGTTCGTAAATCTGATTTGAACTGCAAACGGTTTTTCTTTTGTGCAATAACCAACACTACCCATACCCATAGCCAGCTGTCGCTGAAAACCAGCGCTGGGGCTTTTCTTGTACAGGGTTTTAGCATTATGCTGAGCGATGGCCGTTTTGCGTGGATGTGACGCATGGTTTCCCCTAATTTTTTTTTGTGTTTGTGTTCTTTTTGTGCGTCATGTTTGCCCCATTTTCTTTCTTTCTTCTTCTTTTCAGTACGCCCACAGTAATTAAAATATGGCTGATGATAACGAGACAGGCGTACCTTCTCCGTCATATAAATAAAAACTAATTTCTAACATCTATGTAGCTACAAGCCAATGCGAGCGCTGTATCAAATATTCATTATCTCTCGTAAAGGGTACTTTGAAAGCGAATTTCGGATCAAGAACAGAGTAATTTGGCAACAACGGGCGAACAAATTAAATGCAATTATTTTGATACCTCTTCCATATCGATTGATATCAATTTAGATGGAATCGATTACAGCGCTTTCGATTGATTGGGAGCATCAGTCCAGTGAGTCCAATGCAATTACAGATGAGAATGGGCCGTAAGAATCAGTTTTATAGGTATTCATAAAAAAACGTTTACGTGCATGGTTTTCGCTGTTTTGGTGGATTCGGTGGATCGCCCGGGAATTCCTTAATCACCAACCTTGGTATTTTGGCAAACGCTCTAGATGAAAATTACAACTGTACATGTAGGTCAACATCAACTCAGCCTATAAGTTGCAGTCCACTGCTGGACATAGGCCTCTCCCAGGACGCGCCCCAACACCCTATCCTCCGCCTAAACATGTAGGTACTGTCATAGTATACAGGTTTAAGTTAAATTAGCTAGCGAAACTCCCAAGACGTGATGGATATCGATTATTATCTAAACATGAACACAAAAATCAAATATTTGAAGACTCTTTATTTTGGGGTCAACGACCGCTGTTAGGGTTGTTGCTTGAAGTCGAGAAAATCAGTAACTTTTGTGTTTAGGTATCGATACCCATCACGTCTTTGAAGTGCAGGAACAGAAACAAAAACACATTTTTGAACAGATATTTCAAGCAAATACGGTCGTTGACCTCAAAATAAATTATCATTATATTTTTGTTTTGTCATGTTTAGATATCAAAATCCATCACGTCTGCAGAGTTTCGCTAGCTAATTTAATTTGACCCCGTATGCATACTTTTCAATTAACAATTTATCTACCTCTCGCCCCTGCTTTAATACAAACTTTTGTTTCAGTGCGGTCCGAGGAAGTGCTGTTGAAATCAGTGCTCAGAGTGGAATATCTCGTTTTTACGTCTTATTTAATATGAATAAATAATACACATAAAATTCTTGAAATATATTCTCATTCATTGACGGTGAAAACCGCAACAGATTTTGCTGCTAGAACAACGCGTGGAGATTAGAACAACGCGCGCACAGACAAGCAGGAAAAGCGAATTTAATTTATAACAAGTGTAACAGGATTTAACCCTCCAACAACCGCCATCATTGAATCGTACTACAAATATCAGGTGAAGTTATCTTTGATGCCAAGCACTGCTTTGAATGCTTGCACGGTGAAATATATACATATAGATAGGTATACACCGTGTTCTTCACGTTATCATAGCTTTTACAAATCAAATATAACAAAGGAAGTAGTACTTAAAAAGGTTTCGTTACAAAGATATTTGTAATTTAATTTAATGAAATTTAATTGCAGTAAGAAAGGGTCTTAATTTGGCCTATGTTGCCGCTTAGTGCAATTAAGATGATAAATCTATCAAATGCTTCGGTTAAAGAGATAAAGCGGCATATCGGGTGATTTACGTCAATGTATTTAGTTTGTATGAAAATCAACAAAAAATAAGAATTCCTTACTGAAAAATCTTATTTTCGTGGTCTGAACATCTGGTCGAAGTTTATGTATATCGTCCGGAACACGGTGTATATTAAATAACTGTGTCTCTATAATTATACGAAATTGAAGGTTATTCATGAGTAACGATTTAAGACGGAATTAGCAGCCGGAAGCATCCGTACCTACTCCCAGCTGCTAATTTTATTTCAAATCATTACCTGACCAATGACCTAAAATTTCAAAAGTTTTCCTCCTTGTCCGAAGAAGGGAAACTTTCAAAACAAAATGATGAAAAAAGAATTCATATCATTAAAGCATTTCTGAATTATAACCATTTTATAACGTCGAATGCAAAATAATTCTGTAAAAAACTTGTAAAACAATTCTTAAATCTTTCATCGGAACAGTTACTTGGTGTTGAAAAACACAATATGTGTATAATATACTCGTAATTTTGATTCTTTTTTACTTGAAAAAAAAATATTCGTTATATATATTTTGAAATCATTTTGCCTCTTCTGATTATTAGGACAGGTCAACTCAGCTCGTAATTAATTACACTGATGAGGAAATGTCACTTGACTATTATTTTGGGAAAATTGAAGCTGAGCCACGCTCATATTTGTTTTAATGTTGATAATCTTCGAAATCAGACTCTCTCTTTCACTAACCTACTACATATTCTTAAAACAAACGAACATTGTATAGCTGATGAAGCAATTGACTTCCAAATTAAATGGAGGAAATAATTTAAGGTACGTAGGTAGGTAATACGAGCTGGTGTCCGCAACTCCAGGTCAATCCGCGTATTCTGCGTACGGGTGGGAAAATCGATCATTCGATCCACACCAGTTCCTCAAGGAAGGCCAGCAAATGAATTGAAGGTAACCACAAGACCAGCGAAATGACATGTGTAGAGGAGATCATTTTAGACACAGCTTTATCGATCCTATGCTCAAACCATTTGCAACTTTGTCAACAGAATCACAGCAACAATTATTTTCTTCCCAGAGCATTTCCTTATTACTAAACCCCAACAAAAAAATAAACTCAAGAACTGTTCGTTGAACAAAGACGGTGATTTCAATTAAACAATAAAACTTGGGGAACAATTCACCCCTCAGCGGTGACGCGCGACGTCGCTTGTCGCGCGAACTCCCGCGAAACCAATTTAAAGTGTCGTGCGAAATAAAATAGTGTCGTGCGGAATCCGCGACGTCATACTCAGTAAGATGAATTATTGCACGATATTAGATACGTCTTAAGAAAAGATTAAGATGAATTCTCGTTTGTTTTTGTAATATAATAAATTGTGAAGTACAAGTATTGGTTTTAGTTGTGTTGTTTTTTGTGCAAGAATAATCAATTTTCTGTCGTTCTTTGTAAAATATTGCTAAATTCGAAAGACATGGTATGGAAACTAAAAGGCTAACTATGAGTCTTGAAGCACCGTTCGAAAAAGGCGTTAGTTTTTGTTGTGTTTTGCACAAAACACTAGATTGTGTGCAATATTTCATATACTTTTCAAAAGTTACATGTTACCAAAAATATAAAGGATTTAGTGTTTATGATATCGAATATCTAAAATCCCATTCATTTTTCCATATTTCAAATACGCAAAAAAAACATTCAAACCAAACATGCGCAGATAAAATGTTGTTCTATTTTAGTTACACTTGCAACAGTTTTTTCACTAAAATACAAGTACAGACGCCAGCAGGTCAAGCTACCCGAAACTGTAAAATTTTCCCAATCAACCTTGAACCTTAATGCTTTAGCGATAAAGTTGAGAAAATTTAACCTACCTGCATAAAGTACCTGTAAATCAATAACACAGGTCCTCTGTCTAGCCTTTTCTCAACTAATTAAGTTGGGGTCGGCTTACAGTCTAACCGGATGCAGCTGAATACCAGTATTTTACATGGAGTGACTGCCTATCTGACCTCCACAACCCAGTTACTTGGTAATACGATACCCCTTGATAAGACTGGTTGTCAGATTTTCGGGATAAAACATTAACACAGGGTTTTTCGTCTTAGGTTATTAGTCGTGTAATAGCGATATACACTTTTTTTTATAATCTTTTTGAATCAATAACTTCCTCACGATAATAGGACGTACATATAATAAATAAATAACTGGTGCAAAGTGAGTTAGACCTATACCTTCAGGATTACAGGTGTGAGGATATGTCATTATGACCGCTTGAGTCCCTTCATTGAGATATGATAAGTCTTCTGGTGCAAATTGAGCCTCAGCATAAGCATAATCAATCAGCCTATAATGTTCCCACAGGCCTCCTCTCATCGAGAGGGAGTACGCTATAATCTACCACGCGGGCCCAGTGCGGGTTAGTAGATGTCACATATCTTCCAATTTTTTGTTCAAGGACATGCGGGTTTCCTCGCGATGTTTTCCTTCGCTGTTTTGAGAGCAATGGTGAAGAAATTATGTACAAAAAGTAAAGCGCCAGACTGGGTTTGAACCCACGACCTATATAATATAACTCGCAATTCGGGGCCGTTACCACTTGGTCACCATTGCTAAAATTGAGCCTGTTTTTAATCAATTATTTGCCATTGCTGGCTAAAGCCCTAAACTATTGTATAGTGTAGACTAGCAGCGCCCCGCGGTTTCACCCGCATAATTTACAATCCCATGGGAATATCGGGATATAATGTATCCTGGTTATAAACAATGTATGTGTCAAATTTCATCCAAATCCTTTCAGTAGTTTTTCCGTGAAAGAGTAACAAACATCCATCCATACAAACATTCGCGTTCATAATATTAGTAGGAAACTCGAGCCAACACGTTTTAAGAAAAAGAATTGAATGATTAGAAACATGATATTTTTACCGGGAACTTTTTCCCTTGTCTCTGGTCAGTATTTTCTCTCGTAGCCGTTTTATTTATATTGTGTATGGACACTGCGGGCCCTGTTTGCTTCCCCTATGTCTTACAAGGGGACATCTTCGACAACTCGGCAGCTGTCAACACAGACTGTTTTCTCATTGTTTTTTTTAGCAGGGTACGCTGTACCTTTGTGATAGAAGGTTGTATGTACACTAATAAATGAGTTATTTAAGTGTTACTATAGGAACTTTTGAACTATGACTCGGCGATTTTCGAGTAATGAAAAGCAATTAAAATACTTTAAATTAGTCGACGCTTCACGTGACCAGAGGGCTGGCCTGTTTCTTGGCCAAAGAATTAGCATCGCCATACAACTTGGCAACGCTGCCAGCCTTTTGGGCACTGTTCCTATTGACAGCAATGCGGACGAATTTTTTGATGCCCTATGATTATTTTGCTAATTTTTTCACATGTACATATCATTATTCTAAATGTTAGCTTATATAATGAAAATACCTATATTAAAAAAAAAACGTTTAATTAAAATACTTCTCGTTATTTTTGGCTGCTCCAATATATTTGGGAAAAGGCTAGGCAGATGATGAGTTTTGGCTGTGTCAATCATCGGGCAGCGCTGTCTGTGTGAGATTTGTGTAAGTGTGTTAATGCTCTTGCTACTCTTGCACTAGACATCTTGAGGCAACGTTTACTAACTAACGTTAAAACTTTACTCCTTGGCAACTATTTGAATAACAATCAGCGGGGTAATAAAAAACCGTGCGCGAGCCGATCGACCGAAGCGAGCGGTACCGCGGTAGAAGTGGCGAGCGCTACTTCCAAAGGCTGTTAACTGAAAGGTTAATAAAGCTATTTGGCTGCAACATATACAAATTAATTGATTCACGTAGTTATGTAGACACAAACTCACGAGACACTGATAGAAAAATGTAGGTGAAAACAACACCCATTTCTTGCTACTATGTATCTATTCACACTAGTGAATGTAACTGCGAGTATAAAACTAATATACACCTGCACTAAAACTATTCGGAGGCAACAAACGCCAGGCTATGGCGGCAAGAAATCCATTCACCTGCGTTGTTCAGTTAACTGAGAAACTAACTAAACTTGCACACCGCCAGCAAATGGATTTTGTTGTTAGTTACATTGAAAATAGGTGTTAAAAACCAAAATAGAGAATTTATAGGTTAGGTTTCTTGCATGCCTCGGTATGTGATAGAGGTGTTGTGATAGAGTAAAGCCTCTTTTACAAACAATAACATTACCGATCATCAAAGAGATTAAAGATACTGTGAAGATCTTCATAGCCACATGCAACCTATGCATCATACTGACGACACGCAAAAATCCTGCATCGCGCAAGCAGAGTTTACCACGCAACTAGCCTCTAAACAACTTCCCAACATCACCCACTACGCCTCCGTCCGTCTGGTCGGAGGTACTTCCCTTTTCTAGGGAGGATGAGTGAACCTTACAACCTGTTCATCATACCTCTCTAATACTATAGAGAGGCTATCAGAAGAAATGTCATAGAAAATCGCCATCTAGCATAATATTACAAAATTACATAATAGCCAACACGATACACTCTTAACCGCCAACCTTTGATTACCAATCGTCAGATAGTTGGACATATGTAAAAAAAAAATAATTTATATAAATACTCAGTACATTATAAAATACTAACGAAAATAAACCATAGTCAGTCATTTTATCACTACCTTTGATTACCAATCATCAGATAGTTGGACATATCTAAAAAAATATTTAATTTATATAAATACTCAGTAAATTATAAAATACTAACGAAAATAAACCATAGTCAGTCATTTTATAACTACCAGAGTGACTACGGTCTTTGTTTGCAATATCATAATGTACAACATCAATTGTCTTCGAGAATAAATTTCTTTTGCACACAATGCGACCTGACATGTGGGGCCTATGACACGAGACCTAGAAGCGGATTGAGCGAGGTGACATGTAGGTGATACCAAGTACATTTCGATGTTGTTCGCTGTAAGTATATTTAAAAGTATGGCCTTGAAGTGAGCTGTCGTTCCAACTGATGCTAAGGATTGACACTATTGACAGCAAAATTTGCTGTCAATAGTGTCAATCCTTAGCATTTGATTTGATTGACAATCAAATCAAGTCATTTATTCAAATTATGCTGAGAATCAACTTTTCGAACGTCAAAATTACAAAAGACCGTCCCCCAAAACGGCCGCCCTTCACCACTTCCTAGTAGCTTTCGCTGGGAAGAAGAAGTGGCGCAACAAACTCCCGAGCTCAATTCAGACTTATTTTGATGATTCACAATCACGATTTTTACAAAATAGATCGACTTACGTGTGGCAGAGACGCTTTACAAAGATCATTTAATAAATTCGACGGGCCATATTAACGGCAGCGTACCCACTAAATCACCAGCTTCTTTTCTAATAAACTGTTACAAGTGAGGAAGGGAGCTAAGCAGTAATGAGGAGCGGGGATTCCCTCCGCGCATCCGTCAGTGCGGATGGCTTAATTGCTTGGAGAGGTGCCAAGCGGACTGTTTGTTCGCAGAGCTGATGCCTTCTGGTTCATTACGAGTCTATCGATTTGAAAGTCTATGCTTTTGAGTGGAAAATGTAGGTGAAGAGGTGGAAGAAATATTGGAAAAGAAGTGGGGATGACCCCTTTATTTTATTGTTACTGTTCTGTTTAATATTAACACTGATTTCTTAGAATAGAATAGATCATTTATTTGTAAAACATAAGTATTCACACACATGGCATGCAAGATGTTACATAAAATTATAGCACAGTCATGTTTGCCTTAACGGCGTACAAATATAAACAGGTAGGTTATTTGTATTAGTTAGATTTTACATTGATATTTTCTCTAAAAACTTCAATCGAGAATGAGCATATTTTGTCAAAAGACCAAGTATAAATTGAACAGCAATTTGTTACAATTCGGTTGTCGTTAAAGTTAAAATATAACTAATTGGATGATCTTTGAACACAAACCTACATAAAGGGTCTTCCAATAGGGACTTCCGATATTTGACAGTTGATAGCGACCATATTGTTGAAGTTACATCTGTCAAATTGGCTGTCATTTATTCAGTCTGTTTTGCCAAATCACCATGCACGGATATAGCGTTCAACAACATGTGCAAATGATAAAATTGTTTTATCAAAATGGGTGTTCTATTCGGGCTGCGTTCCGTGCGCTTCGCCCATTTTACGGTCGCCATAATCGTCCTACCGAGAGGACTATTCGCAGTGTGGTGGATAAATTTGAGTCCACTGGTGATGATACCAATCCATATGAGATCCAAGTGCGTCCAATGCATACCAAAAATGTCACTGTTGGATTTTGGGCTGGCGGCGTCATCGTCCCATGTTTCTTTGAGAACGACATTGGCCAGGCCATCACCGTCTCATCGGCGCTATAGGTCGATGATTACCAACTTTTTTTGGCTTGAATTGGATGATATGGACACCAACGACATGTGGTTTCAATAGTACGATGCTACGTGCCACACAGCTCACGCCACATTGGACATTCTGCACGAGTGATTTGAGATCATAGTAATATCACGTGGAGGTGATGTGAACTGGCCACCGAGATCGTGCGATTTGACCCCGTTAGACTTTTTCTTGTGGGGTTTTCTTAGGTCGCAGGTCTATGCGAATAAGCCACAAACCACAGCGGCCCTCAAAGTCAACATAACCCATGCCATCGGTCAAATTCAGCCTGATTTATGTACAGTCGCTTGGCAGCATTATCTGACCCACCCTAAAAACAAACGAATTTGGACCCTCTGCCTGTAACATTAAGGTTCATTCAATTTATATGAGACAATAGTGCTCGCGCTCGTGCAACATTGTCGGAACCACCGGCATTATACATATATCATTTTGTTAAGCTATTTTAATCATTATCTCGTTGACATTAAAGTTGAAAAGCTTTTAAGTCACACTACATAATCAGAACGCAATCTTTAATTTCGCGTATTCCCAACAAGTTCTTGTGGCTTAGCGGTTTGATACTGGATTGGCGACGAACAACATGTGGGTTCGAAAACACAGTCCACCTATTATCGGTTTCTTTTTTAATTTGTTTTCATTTCTACAATATTGCCTGCATTATTAAAGAACGACCAATATGATTTAGAGAGATGAGACGCCTAATAAATTATCTTGTAAACTGGTGGGTAAATTAAAAAACTTTAAGTTCACAGAATTTATATTTACCAAGAATGGTTGGATACGAAGTAAAACATATATTTGCTTCGTGAGGTAGATAATAAATTCATCTAAGTGACAAAAGTTACACTACGCTTATAGCAGTGACTGCACACACATTTGTAAATCGTTTCACATATCTCGTTAAGTATTTTTAAGCAATTTGGTGTAAAAAAGCATCATGTCGCAACTTAACGACTATACCAAACTTAGAATCATATTTTTACATGAGCAGAATGTTGGAATTAGAGAGATTGGTCGTCGACTTAATATATCAGTAAGTGTTTTTATATCTATTTTATTTTATTGATTGTGAATAATGAACGCGTAGTTGGCTATTTTACCACTACATTCACTCCTTACAAGTTATATACACGGTTCCAAAAATGTTTTTTTTTTTTTGTTTTAGAGAAATACGGTCAGACTATGGCTAAGACGTTATGGAGACAATGGAGATATTCAGCGTATTCGTCCAGGAGCAAAAGCCATTAAGTTAGTCCCGAATTCGAACGCCACCGGGCCCTTGATTCAAGCAATGTTGAAAATCCATTTTTGCTCATTCGTGTAACCGCAATAAACCACAATATTTCAGTGGAAACAGTGAGAAGGCATTTACACGCTGCTGGGATAAGGAATTATAAACCAGCACAAAAAATTGCATTGACACCTGCTCATCGCGAAGAAAGGGTTCGTTTTGCCCAGGAATATTTAAATGGCAAAGATTTGTGTTGGAATATGGTGCGCGGTATGCGTAGCCGCTTACAGCAAGTTATAGCAGCATATAATTATGTAATCTAGTAGGTATTTTTAAACACACCATGTAAGTAAATGCTCAATGGATTGATTGTTAAACCATTAAAATGTTGCAGATTATGTGGTGATGTTATTGTTATCAATAGATTTTTTCTATTTAAATATCATGTTTATTCACTACATATAGGCAGCTATAAATCTGTAAAGCATTTCACAGATGAATTCATTTTCTCGATGACAAACTTTTAAGCATAAGCACGCCTTTCTTAATGTTTATAAATGGTTAGATTTGATTATGGCATACTAATATAAAATGTCTATTAATTTGGAAATATACGAGCATTTACTTACTTTATCTTACCTAAGTGTTTTAATAAAATAATAAACATTTTAAACTTGCAATTGTTTAGTTTTATTCCTATACAACCTACCCATTTCAAAAGACAAGACCCTATGTCGTCCATTAAAGAAATGTTGTTTACATTTCTTTAGTGTAATAAAATAATTAAAAAAGAAACAGCTGAGCAAAAAGATATATTTAGGTTAAACTTGGTTTCGAACCTAGACAACGATGAACACCGAACTACCTTAGACCACAAGACCAACTCAACTCTTATAAGCCGTATTGAAATTTGATCTTAGTTGTAATGCTAGACGCATATTCTAAAGAATTTGAACCATATAGTATACTTCATAAAGTTTATTCTTGCACAGCACAAGCAGCCAACCTTCTCCTGGTGCAAATAGATTATTTTGTATTTTAAATAATCACTCCATTGAGACATGATAATAAAAAAACTACCTATAAAATAGAAAATAAAAAATTGTAAAGAGATGTTGTTTTTGCAATTTAGTAAGGCAAGGTAAAACATGTTTGCGCGTAGTCACTGCATACCCTTAGTTGCTTTTGAATACCCACGAAGTAAATACAAAGTGAATACCTACCAGTTTTATAATGAATACGACTATTTATTTTTCAACTACCCACTTATTACAAGTTATGCGAAAATATTACCATTTTAGAAAGTTTATGTATGAAGATCATCCGTCTATAGTTCTTTACAATAATATATTAAATAGTTTTGGAATACATTCTAAATTGAAAGCAAAATAATATCTTCGTCGCAGGATTTGATCTCGCAAGTTGTTTTTCTCAGTCTTATACACAGACCACGAGACCAGAATTACTTGAACGCAATTATTAAAATAAGCTATTACACTAATTATATTATAACAAGTAGTTTTAACATATAACCTAATGGTAACGTTATAAAGATCAAATTTGCATGTCTGTGTTATTATTGTAATTCTTGGTTGAGTCTTCGTGCACTTGTCTGATAAGCTCATATAAATTGAATAAACCTTAATGTTACAGGCAGAGGGTCCAAATTCGTTTGTTTTTAGGGTGGGTCAGATAATGTTGCCAAGCGACTGTACTAGAGTCATGGAAAATTAGACATTTCGGATGCGCGCCACCCAGCGAAGCCGCGGCGGACATTTGAACGATGTCATATTCCATACATAATGGCATTGATAGGCCTTTCAAACGAATAAAAAATTTCGATGATATCTCACACATACTTTGTTTTATTTAAGTTTAAAGGTAGGAAGCACTTACTGTTTGTTATTTTAGTAGGTATTATATTGTTGGTATACAAATTGTGTGCAACATTTTTTACCGACTAAGAAGTACGCCTAAGTTAAACAATTTTAAAATTAAAGTAATATTCCAGTCCTTTAAATTTTAACAAAAACTAGGCCAAATCCCAAAAAATCTTTAAAAAAACATAAATAAT
Organism: Apamea monoglypha; assembly: GCA_911387795.2. Taxonomy (NCBI): domain Eukaryota; kingdom Metazoa; phylum Arthropoda; class Insecta; order Lepidoptera; family Noctuidae; genus Apamea; species Apamea monoglypha. Next base: position 18,307,601 of record OU426925.1, read on the forward strand.
TCAAGAACAAAACATCATATAGTTGTGTGGGAGTGATCTTAATCCTTTCTGGCGGGGCTGATTGTGTTTTGATGCGGGACTCAACGGACGAATCTCGAGCTGGGACCCTGGACACTGGACGTTTTATAAACTCAAGGCTGAAGCGGGAATCAAGAAAAGTGTGTTTACGCTTGCGTATGTTTGCAAGTGCATGCACACATTATACAAGCGACATATGTAATGTCAATGTGATCAGCGTGGAAGATTCCAGAACTCTGCACGATCGAGCCACGCAGAAGACATGCGCACTCTCATCAGCTCAAAGAAAATATATTATTGTTCATAAACCGTGTTAAAATATTAAAATCAAATTAAGATTTAATTAATTCCTTTACCGCATCTATTATTTACTTCCATCCACGCAACCGAAACGAGCATTCATCGTTAAGACAAAATGGAACAAGAAATGTTCAGAAAGAAGTTAAGGAGCTCTGCATATTAGGTACTGTACGTTACCCGTACAGTATTCTGCGATTTATTAATAATGGATACAAAACCGAAGGTAATGTATGAAAAATGGAGGCGCGCAAAACAATAGCCAAACAACCGAGGAACTCCGCTACCGGTTTCCATAGCGGAGAGGAGATGACGTCTTGATCAACCAAGTTTGCATTAAAATTAATCAAATGTACAATGTAAAATCCCGGAATTCCCGTTTCTTTCCCTTAGGATAGTAACCAGCAGTTGTACAACAAGTCAAAGATCCAAATATACAATGCTTTCATGCCGTAGGAAAGTTTTTTTTGCCAAGGATTACATTTGTGAGAAACCGGCATGTTCTAGAACCACCATCACCACCATGTGACATCTACCAACCCGCACTGGGCCCGCGTGGTGGATTACGACCCACTCCCTCTCACAGAGAGGAGGCCTGTGTCCCAGCAGAACATTATAGGCTGAATATGCTTATGCTACATTTGTGTTGCGTTGTATTTACTTAGGTACAGACGCCAGCAGGTCAACCTACCCGAAACTGTCAAATGTTCCCAATCAACCTTGAACCTTAACGCTTTAGCAATAAAGTTGAAAATCTATTAAAGAAATTTGACAGATTGTAGTAGCTTGATGTGCTGGCGTCTGTACATACAACACGACAGTAGACTGCACGTCAGGGTAACACTATGATCTTGAGCTGGACTAGCGCAGTACGGAGTTTAAATAGAATGCGAGGCCAACGTACATATACAGGATTTATTTCCCGACGTGCGGCTTACTGTACCATTAATTACTTCGTTAGTATACCAGAAAAAACCTTTCCTAAGTTGTTTTAAGAATGTCGGATATGTCGCTATTCCTTCACGACTTGCACCACATCTTAAGAGCGGGATTACCCAGGATTTTTTCCCACTAAGCCGGACGTAATTGGATCCCAAATTGACCGTAGAAGGAGAACGTTTCAACGAGCGATCGACTCATTTGTTTTAGATATTACAATAAACTCGGCGACATCCACCTGTTTTTCATTTTATTTATTTTATGTATTACGGAAGTTATGGTGGCTTACTGTTTAATGGTGGGGGGTTTCATGGGAGTTGCAATAAAATCTTAGGTTGATTTATCTATATTTCATAACCCATGATAGAGGACCTCCAAAGCCTAAGAAAAAATGGATTGTGAGAGGAATGATATGAAAGAGACGAGAGTGAATGATAGCGGCATGACGGTTGAGAGGGGAGAATGGAGGAAGAAAACATGTTGCGCCCCAGAAGTCTACTAAGCCCTACTACATACGGGCAATTTTTTCCGCGCACTATATTTTCAACGCTCAGTTTAGCGCCAAGAGTTGAATATCCAACAGTGTGTTTTTTGACGCGCTGGGAAGCGCTCTGTTGGATTATCAATGTTCAGCACAACACCGAGAGTCGAAAATCCAGTGTACGATAAAATCCTGCCACGATGTTTTTGCGTCCTTTCGAAAGTGGGCTACTATTGTATTCGAACATAAATAATTTCCAATCAAATACCTAATACACCTACTCAAAATGCATTAAAACAGGTAATGCATTTAAACACTAATTTGCTAATTAAATGGGTAATCGTTTTGTTAATTTATTGTATTCAATGTTAATACGATACATCAAACACTCATTGAGATAAGAGACACTTGACGTAAAAATCATAATATTGTAAACTGTTGCGGTAAACCCCAGCGCTGTAGCTTGTTTATAATTATATAATAACACAAACTAACCGCAGGAGAACCAAGGTAACCGACATAGCCCGAAGAATTGGAAAACTTAAGTGGCAGTGGGCAGGGCACATTGCTCGCAGAACAGATGGCCGACGGTTCCGAAAGGTTCTGGAGTGCTGACCGCGTACCGAAAGACGTAGCATTGGAAGGCCTCCCACAAGGTGGACCGACGACCTTGTGAAGGCCGCAGGAACCCGTTGGATGCGAGAAGCACAGAACCGGTCGAAGTGGAGGTGCTTGGTGGAGGCCTATGTCCAGCAGTGGACGTCTTTCGGCTGAAATGATGATGATCATAAATAACACAAACATTGTTTTAGTTGTGATACCTACGCCACACAAATGAGTATCCACTCCTTGCTATGATAACAGCAGTGACAGTAGTGGGAGTATTAGAACATCATCAACGTACACAAAGAGGATTTAATATGTATTATTTGAAGCCTCATGTGCGTGGATACTGACGGTCGAGCTGGTCCGTCTCTCAGCTCGCTAAGAAACGAGCTATGCTCAGAGTCTCTTTGAAGGATAAAATCAGGAATTAAATTATCCGGAAAACAATCTAAGTTATCGACAAAGTTTATACGCGGTCGAATTAGTCAGAAAAATTGGAAAAGCATCCAAGATAGTTTTCAAATTCGGGAAAAATTAAACCTTTTTTTATGGGATTTTTTAATGAGCTATTGTCAGAGCAACGTTTGTCGGATCAGCTGGTATAACATCAACAAAAGTGGCGAAAATAAGATGAACACACCTCTGTCAGAACATAAAAGCGACTGTAAGTCAGTTCCTCAAAATAATCAAAAGTCGAATAACCAACTTTCGAGTTATATGCCCATCACAGCAATATTGATGGTGGCTCTCATGCAAGGTTAAATAACAACTGCTCCGGGGAGGCCCGGGCAGTTGGAATTTTGAAAGCATAGAAGCACCAATCATGTAGCCCGCATTAGCAATCACAATAAAAAAAACACCACGCCTGTATTCCACAATAGGGCAGGCAGAAATGTTATGGCAAACCTACATTTCCCTAGTAATAACTAACAAAACAAAATTGAATATATTAACACAGTCAACTGTCATTATTAGCTTCCCAACACTAACTAAGCTTATTCGTTCATTTAGTACCCCGTGAAACCGCCAGAGCGCGCCACATACACATACCACTGGCTCGCAAGCTTTTATATCGCAGTTAAAATTCCGCAGAAACTAATTACAAACCAGTGGTTAACGATTACTGGATCATGGTAATTGTTGCTATTATTGTTTGTAATTATTAATAAGCTAATGTATTTTGTAGTTTAGTTTTTGGTTTATTACTATCAGGGAGAGCTTTTATAAGGCTAACCGCACACCCACAATAATATTGACAATAAAATACATATTGTCAATAATATTGTGTATGCGGCCCGTATTTTGTTCAATATTGTGGTGGATTTCCAGAAATTCTCATTTTATCACGGCAATATCGGAGGGAGGTAGGGGTATTGCCAATTAATATTGACGTGTGTGGGCGCGCGGCAATATTTCAGTTGAGAAAAAGATTTCGAGGCAAGCAGATGTTCTACCTACTATTTGTATTAATAAAAACTGTTTATGATTATAAATTTTATTCGTTTTACTTGAAATCAAAACAGATTTATTGCAAAATACACATAGGTACAGACGCCAGCAGGTCAAGCTACCCGAAACTGTCAAAATTTCCCAATCAACCTTGAACCTTAATGCTTTAGCGATAAAGTTGAAAATCTATTAAAGAAAGACAGATTGTAGTAGCTTGATGTGCTGGCGTCTGTACAAAGCATATTATTTATCTAGTGATGACCGATTAAGTATCGTAGAAGCTTAAATGTAAGTAATTACTACGTACTTTTATACAATCTCGCAAGACGTAAATTAACATGTTACAAGTGTCCATAACTGCTGAGCTAATATTTTATTGGGGATATTAAAGTAGAATACTTCAAGTCTTCAAAACTTCTGCCAGTTGCTAAAAAGCGTAAACTAACTGGTAACTTCTCTTCTGGCATTAGCGATTTTCGCATGGGTGATTCTCGCATATGCGATGATCGATCATCGATCGATGCGATGCTATGCGAGACAGAGCCCCAGCGCTAGTTTTCAGTGACAGCCGGCGTTGACGTGATGACGTCAACCGGTGCAGCATACGATACGATATAAAAAAAACAACAATCAAACTGAAATAAATATACATTACCTATGTAGTTCGGAATATGAAATTTCTGAAATGGTAACATTCCGAGCAACGACACCGTATAGGTACACGTACCTCGGTAGGTTAATACAGGCATTTCCTATACGGAACCAGTGTTAGCATTACCATTCTCCTAACCTTTGCCAAAGTGGTCGGCTTCCAGATGCAGCTGAATATCTACCTCCTAACATATATTTATTGGAAGTTAACCGAAACTCCCACGCCTAAGTAGGAGTACAACAATAGTCTAAAGACTGGAATTTAATTAAGTAAACACAAATTTCGCTGCATAGCACTAAAAACAGAAACAAAACCTATATAGAGCTGGAGCGAACTCAATGCAGTTTGAGGTGGGTTAGTGAGGGGACGCGAGTCGATTGTGAACTGTAATCGACCTAGAGTTTAATCATTTACTTTTGAGGTTTTAAAGGGGTTTTAAGATTTTGATATGTAGCCTGGCATACCTACTGTCGCGTCATTTTGTATTTTTTTCAAAATGGCGCCCATGCATGAAACCTATGAAATCGATAGCTGACATCAATGCAACCACATATCAGCCACATATCTCTGAGAAAACATAGATTACATAGACCAAAACACGTTCCACACACAGAAGCAAAGAGCAAAAATATGACTCAGTTCTAAAAAATAAAATAACAGTGCATTTCAAGTCGTTACATTGTGTTCTCGGCCATCTCACTAGCCGCGGTACCGGACTTATTGCTAGCGATGATCCTTTTAAGATCTTCTGTGGATCGAATCGCAAACGACTTATCTCCATCCCGCTCACGCACAAGTATCGTCGAGTTTCTGACCCATACATACTTGAAACCTTTCTTCTTGGCAAGTACTTTGGCCTCCCGAAACAAAGCCTTATTTTTAAGAGTCAAATGTTCATTAACGTAGATGGGAACAGTATTAGCGCCTGCAATTCCTATTTGGTCCGACTTGAGACTCTTCGCATTCCGGTAGGCGCTTAGCAAGTTGTCCCGAATATTCCGCGATCCGAATTTAACAATAATGTTCTTCGGTGTGTTATCCTGTTGCTGCGCATGTGGAACACGATGGATGGAAATAATTTCATTTTGTGGCACAGGTGACTTAATGGCTTTACCTATAGACTCCATAATAGTAACTAGGTTTTCATTGCGTTTTTCGGGTACATTGCAAATCTCAATGTTTAACTGACGCGCCTGCTGTTCCATGGCATCAATTTTGGCTTCAAGGATAGCTACCTTGTGTTCGCAATTATTGTTGTCCAATTCATGAAAGCGCTTCATACAATCCTTATGTTCCGACTCCATGGTGCTCAAGCGAGACTTCATATCCTCAAACTCGGCATTGAAAAATTTAATTGATTTTTCAATCTCGGCATTCGATTTTTGGATAGAAAGATTCTGTTGTCGTAATTCCGAAACATCTGCGACTAACTTACCAAGTACTTTATCCTGGTCGGCCTTCCAAGACTGCAGCATACTCTTCAATTCCTCGAATCCGTCCAATTGCGAAACCATGCAGCTATCGTCGGTACGAAATCTTTTGTTACTCTGTCTTATGGTAATATTTGCCGGATCACAGATGTTACTTTCCGGGGCCGCAATGGAGGAAGGAGAAGAAAGGTCAGGCTCCGAACGCGTTTCCTGTAGAACGCGGGCATTTGGGGAGCCCTGTGGGGGTGATCGAATCATGCGAGGCATGGTTTACTAAACGTTTTGCAATCCGTGAGACAGCAACAATGAAGGCATAAAAACAAAAACAATAATAACAATAGAGGTCAGTCGGCTGGGCAGCTGATAGAGTACACCCAATTTGCTTCAATCCGTAACTGATGTGTCGAGAATATCACGCCGCGCCGGGCGACCGCGGGGAGCAGCGGTCGCGGAGGGGGGGCTCGACGTGCGGGCGCGCACCGGCCGGCACACCACTGCATCATCGTCCACGCTACTGAGCGTTTGCATACCTTTCCCTTAACGTTTCAAGTCGTATTGTATACCGTTATTCTCTTATTGTTGAATCTTATTTAATACAGTCCACCATAATCGAGTCACCGTGTTTTAGTCCTCGTACCACCAGGAGGATACTACCCCATTCGTCTTCATGGTCCTTCGACGTGTAATTGACCAGTTACTGGGAATGACAACCGTTTTTTTTTAATTTCAAAATTTGAAAACGGCCGTTACGAAAACGACTTCAAAGATCAAGACAACTACTCGCCCTTCGTGTGAACCTAGTTCAGTCTTCGGTCATCTTTTTCGGCACCTTTGTGAAGAGGCGCATTTGTTGGAGCAAGCAGTTCTACAGTGGTCATCGTAGCTGGGTCATCGCAGCGTAGCAGCCCAAGCAGAGCCCGAGAACATCGCAATCCATTGGAAGCAAGAAGACGTTCAGTTTGGACTAGCAGTCAACGGATTTTGTGAGATCTTTCCATAACCTTACTAACATGTGTACATAATTCATATACTAACTTTCACTCCACAAGAGTAGTAGATAGTGCATTAGACCAGTGAATCATACATTAGTAGATGCTTATTCGTCTTAGTGATTACTGCATACCGCATAGCATTACCTATTAGCTTGTTTATCCCATCAATCAATCATACATTTACACTCCGTGTTGTCACTTTCAATTTTGTTCAGTGTCAACTTACAACCCATACAAGTAGATTAGTCCCATTATAATAGAATCCCATCCATTAACAATTAGTAATAAGTGCTTATTAACTTAGATAAAACATTAGTAACATACTGCAAAAGTACCTACATATTTTTTATTTTTTTTTGTTCCTCTTAACAGTTTGACATTTTAAATTAAAAACTTTTTTTCTAACCGCCTACCGGTTTTGAATAGCAACGCTTCATCGATCAGCTGTTTTTTCTCTTTGCTGTTATACAGGCGCACTACAGCAGTGTACTTCAGTGTTTTTAACATTTGTTCTTCAACCATTTTCCTTTCTTGCCTACTTGCTTTACCTTAGGGCTTGCTTTCCTATTTAGCCATGGCTGAAGAAATGAAGATTAAGGAGCTTACAAAAAAGCGTGCCTCAATAAAATCGCAGCTTACTCAATTCACAACCTTCATAACTACCACTAAATCTTGCGAACAGCTTAGTGAGGAACAACTTGTCGAATTAGAGATAAGAATTGAGAAAATGGTTACCTTATATGCCACCTATGATCAATTTCAGAGTCAATTGGAGTACCTGTCTACCAAGCCCGACGAGCAATTTTTTGAACGTGAGCAATTCGAGAGCAATTACTACAGGCAGCTAGCATCTGCTCGCGCGCTTCTGTCGCAGCATCGCGCTCAGCTGGCGTCTAAGGTAAGCTCCAATGAGCAACTGTCAGTGGTTACTAGACATAATAATGTTAGACTTCCAAAAATAAATTTACCCCACTTTAGCGGCGGCTATAAGGATTGGTTAGAGTTTAAGGATATTTATATTTCATTGATCCATGAGGAGAAAAGTATAGATAACATCAATAAATTTCACTACCTACGCTCGTCACTCAATGGCAGCGCAGCACTTGTTATTAAAAGTTTAGATTTCAGAGGGGACAACTACGACAATGCATGGCAATTGTTGTGTGAGAGGTACGACAACAAGCAATTATTAATAAATAATCACATTCAAGCCTTATTTAATGTAGAACCTCTTCAAAGAGAGGGTAGTCAGGGTTTACGCCAGATTGTTGATGTAACTAGCAAGAACTTGAGATCACTGGCAACGCTAGGGCTGTTCGTACAGCATTGGGGTGAAATCGTTATACATTTAATGGCATCAAAGTTGGACCCGGTTACTAGCAGACAGTGGGAAGAACATAGGAATACTCTGACTGAGTATCCATCCTTGGACAGTTTTACTAAGTTTATTTCTAACCGATGCAATCTTTTAGAAACGCTTGAGGAGGCTAAGAATTTAAAACCGAAGTCAGAGTCGTCGCACAGTAAGCCAAAAAGCTTCTCTGTATTAACGAGTAAGGGGAAATTTAATAATTCATGTCCCCTGTGTAAACAAAGTCACTACATATTTAGTTGCGACCAATTTAAGGCGCTTACAATCGCAGCACGCGTATCTAAAGCGAAAGAATTCAAACTTTGTTTGAATTGTTTACGTCCAGGTCATTTAGAGGCAACTTGTCCACTTGGCCACTGCAAATATTGCAAAAAAAGGCATAATACAATGTTGCATTCTCATGATGATGATCCTAGCTCTAACAGAGAGCATACAACTTTAGCTGGCACTAATTATGATTTTTCATCTCGTCATGTATTGCTCTCCACAGCATCGGTAAGAGTCACGGACCATTCTGGGATGCCGCACAGCGCCAGAGTCCTACTTGACAATGGAAGCACGGCAAATTTTGTGACTAAGGACCTCTGTGGTAAGCTACACTTACCTATTCGTAGTGTAAGCTCACACGTTGCAGGCATAAACAGTCAAGTGTCTACCATTACGCAATCTTGTGTTTTACATTTGCAATCGTGTGATGGGTCTTATAACATTGACATTGATTGTTTTGTCTTGCCCAATATAACGACTAACATACCTCATACATATATAGACTTAAGTGACTTACAGCTACCAGCAGGCATAAGTCTGGCTGATCCATCTTTCAATGTCCCCTCCTCCATCGACATACTTGTTGGAGCCGACATCTTTTGGAGTGTGATCGGTCGCAATCGAATACAGTTAGGTAGGCATATGCCGACGCTTTTCGAGACAAAGCTTGGATGGCTCATATCAGGTCACATACCTCAACCTAACACAACGTACTCATCAGTGTGTATGTTCGCGCATAACAAGCACAACACACACGTACAAGCACCCATGGATCTCTCAAGATTCTGGGAACTTGACTCCATCTCACCTAAGTTCAATTTCACATCCGAAGAGCGAGCATGTGAACAGAACTACATAAGCACAACTAGGCGTAATGCTGATGGACGTTTCATAGTCACCATCCCTTTAAAGGAATCCCCTGAAACATTGGGTAACTCCTTTGAGATGGCTAAACGTCGCTTTCTGTCGTTAGAGCGTAGACTTGATAGAGACCCAATACTTAAGCATCGCTACGCAGAGTTTTTGCAGGAGTATGAAGCATTAGGTCACATGAGCGAAGTATCTCAGCCTTCTTCATCTCAGGTATATTTCCTTCCACATCATGGAGTTTTCAGAGAGTCCAGTACAACGACCAAGCTTCGAGTTGTCTTCGACGCATCAGCCATCACAACCTCGGGTAAGTCGTTTAACGACATCCAAAGCATAGGGCCTGTAGTCCAGGATGACTTAATATCCATATTGCTCAGGTTTCGGCAGCATAAATACGTCATATCGTCAGATATCGAAAAATTCTATCGGCAAATCTTAGTTGACGAATCGCAGCGATCTCTACAACAGATATTGTGGCGCACTGATCCGTCATTACCACTTAAAACGTACGCATTAAATACTGTCACTTACGGAACAGCATCTGCTCCGTTCATAAGTACACGATGTTTGTCTCAGTTGGCAAAGGAAGCAACACACACACGTACACAACACTCTATACAGCACGATTTTTACGTCGACGATTATCTGTCGGGAAGTGACTCTATAGAGAGCACTATATCGCTGTGTACAGATGTTACCAGCATACTAAAGACCGCACAACTCAATCTTCGCAAGTGGCAGTCTAACAATGCCCAAATACTTAAGGCAATCACTACAAACACACTTGATTCATCCACAACAACACATACAGACACACCTGACACAGTTAGCCTGAGTATTGACGAACCAAGTAAAACCCTCGGTCTCAATTGGCGTTGTCATACTGACTGTCTTACGTTCTCCATCCAGATACCAAAACACACAGACACTACAATCACAAAACGACACATACTTTCTACAATAGCGCAAGTATTCGATCCTCTTGGTCTTGTCTGTCCGTGTATTATCGAGGTCAAGATAATATTGCAAAGATTATGGATAGACAAGTGTGCATGGGACGACGAGGTTAATGGGGACATTAAAAGGTCATGGCTGAAGTTCATACAGACTTTACCACAGCTGAATCATCTCAACATACCACGCTGGGTAGTATGTGACAGCCCTTTATCCGTGGAAGTACATATTTTTACAGATGCCTCAGAAAAGGCATACGGTGCTTGCATATATATTCGTTCTGTAGCTAGTAGCGGCACCGTCCATACTCATCTGCTCACCTCCAAAAGTAAGGTCGCACCAATCAAGTCTACCACAATCCCAAGGCTAGAGCTTTGTGGCGCCTTATTAGGGACCAGGTTGTGTACAAAGGTACTGGAATCGTTAACACTTAAACCTGACAAATGCATATTTTGGTGTGATTCAATGATCGTCTTGGGTTGGCTGTCTGCTTCACCTAGCTCACTTAAGCCGTTTGTCAGAAATCGAGTCTCGGAGATACGGGAAGGGTTTGGTGCTTATACCTGGCGTTATGTGCCGTCCAAGGACAACCCTGCAGATCTTGTCTCCCGTGGTCTGAGCGCTGACCTCATAGGCCAATCTTCCATGTGGTGGTCAGGACCTTCATTCCTACTTACAGACCCAGCTCTTTGGCCTTCAACGCCTTACACAGATGCGAAAACAACTCTACCCGAACTAATAAAGTCACATTCTATCAACATTAATAATCAATCATTACCTATCACTAATCCAAATACAGATATACACAATAATACATTTCAAACTTTAATTAATAATTCATCTAACTATCTACATTTACAACGTCTACTAGCCTACGTATTTAGATTCATTAATCGTTCTAAAAGGATACATAGTCACAGTCTTACTCTTACTAACTCAGAGTTGTCTTACAGCGCTGATTTTATAATTAAAACAGTTCAGAAGGAAATGTTTCCTGAAGAGCACGAGCTACTTACATCAGGTAAACCATTACCAAATAAAAATCGCCTTAAGAAATTATCACCCTTTATCGAGTCCGGTATTATACGAGTCGGAGGTAGATTAGATAATTCTTGCTATGATTATAATGTCAGGCACCCTATCATTATCTGCAGCAAACATAGCTTCGCTAAACTTCTTTTTAATACCTATCACTTACGCTTATTCCATGCTGGTCCACAGCTACTCTTAGCCACAATAAGACATGAGTACTGGCCGTTGGGTGGAAGAAACCTTGCTAAATCAACTGTCCATAGGTGCATAAAGTGTCAACGATTCAACGGTGGAACAGTTCAACCTATCATGGGTAACTTGCCTAAGGAACGAGTTCAGTTAGAGTTTCCTTTCTTAGAGACTGGTACAGACTATGCCGGACCCATCCTCCTAGCCGACCGCAAAGGTAGAGGATGTAGACTAGTCAAATCTTACATATGTGTTTTTGTTTGTCTAGCCACCAGAGCAGTTCATCTGGAGCTTGTCTCAGATCTAACAAAACATGCCTTTATTGCAGCACTGAACAGGTTCATTGCTCGTCGTGGTAAACCAAAGACCATTTACTCCGACAATGGTACAACTTTTATTGGCACCTGTAACGAATTAGCTGGCATATTAAAACAGGACTATTCTTCGGAAATGGCAGGCACAGGTATCAATTTTAATTTCATCCCGGCATACACCCCACACTTCGGTGGCTTATGGGAGTCTGCCGTAAAATCCATAAAACATCACCTAAGACGCATACTAGGCTTCGCACATCTCACTTACGAAGAGATGTCTACGTGTCTGATTCAGGTTGAGGCAATACTAAACTCTCGTCCTCTCACTCCTCTTTCCACTGATCCATCAGACCTATACCCCTTAACTCCTGCCCATTTCCTTATTGGACGATCTCTCACATCCCTGCCGCATCCGCAAGTCATCAACCAGAATATCTCCAGCCTAAAACGTTTCCAGCGCATTGAGCACCTGAAGCAACAGTTCTGGAACAGATTCTCTAACGAGTATATCTTTTACCTCCAACAGAGAACCAAGTGGATGGCCTCCGATGGGATGCTTGAAGAGGGAGCCATGGTAGTACTCAAGGAGCAACAGACACCACCACTGATGTGGCCACTGGGTCGTATCGTACGTCTCATACCTGGGAGGGACGGCATAAGCCGAGTCGCAGACGTAAAAACGAAAAGGGGAATAGTCCGACGCGCTTACAACACCATCTGCCCTCTTCCAGTATAAACCTTGAAGACAACTCTTCAACGCCGGGAGCATGTCGAGAATATCACGCCGCGCCGGGCGACCGCGGGGAGCAGCGGTCGCGGAGGGGGGGCTCGACGTGCGGGCGCGCACCGGCCGGCACACCACTGCATCATCGTCCACGCTACTGAGCGTTTGCATACCTTTCCCTTAACGTTTCAAGTCGTATTGTATACCGTTATTCTCTTATTGTTGAATCTTATTTAATACAGTCCACCATAATCGAGTCACCGTGTTTTAGTCCTCGTACCACCAGGAGGATACTACCCCATTCGTCTTCAGATGAGTTGGTCCGGGGCGCACAGGCGCCAGTCCAAAGCTCCGTGCGTCGAGAAGTCGCGGGTTCGCACCTCGCCAACTGCAGAACTTTTTGTATGTTTTTCGATGAAGATTTTGAGTTAGACTCACGAAGTAGGAGCTGTCTGAGATCTTCTATCCCACTCGAGCTCCGCCCACTGGGCGTAGACCACTCGTATAAACACTTCAAGAGCGACAAGGAATTGCAAAATAGAGCAACAGCCAATGAGAGCACATAAAGTCACACACAAAATTAAAAATCACAGCACGGTGCGCACACGTCCGTCCGCTTCTGAGTACGAAAGCTAACTGAAAGTTGCCAGTTGCTAAAAAGCGTAAACTAACTGGTAACTTCTCTTCTGGCATTAGCGATTTTCGCATGGGTGATTCTCGCATAGGGTCATTAACGTATTTTCAAGAAAATACGTTTATGACCCTATGCGAGACAGAGCCCCAGCGCTAGTTTTCAGTGACAGCCGGCGTTGACGTGATGACGTCAACCGGTGCGGCATACGATACGATATAAAAAAACAACAATCAAACTGAAATAAATATACATTACCTACTTATGTAGTTCGAAATATGAAATTTCTGAAATGGTAACATTCCGAGCAACGACACCGTATAGGTACACGTACCTCGGTAGGTTAATACAGGCATTTCCTATACGGAACCAGTGTTAGCATTACCATTCTCCTAACCTTTGCCAAAGTGGTCGGCTTCCAGATGCAGCTGAATATCTACCTCCTAACATATATTTATTGGAAGTTAACCGAAACTCCCACGCCTAAGTAGGAGTACAACAATAGTCTAAAGACTGGAATTTAATTAAGTAAACACAAATTTCGCTGCATAGCACTAAAAACAGAAACAAAACCTATATAGAGCTGGAGCGAACTCAATGCAGTTTGAGGTGGGTTAGTGAGGGGACGCGAGTCGATTGTGAACTGTAATCGACCTAGAGTTTAATCATTTACTTTTGAGGTTTTAAAGGGGTTTTAAGATTTTGATATGTAGCCTGGCATACCTACTGTCGCGTCATTTTGTATTTTTTTCAAAATGGCGCCCATGCATGAAACCTATGAAATCGATAGCTGACATCAATGCAAATGAAAAATATAATAGGACCAAACCTCGTAAAGCGTCACGTTTCCGAGATATTATCGATTTATATAAGTTTCATGAAACTTCTTCTTGTGTTGTTGTTCTTCTTCTTCTTCGTGTTCTTCTTCTTGCTTCTTCTTGTTTATTGAATCTTTCGGATTTGAAAACAAATTGGCGGTTAGGTAAGTATGCCATGGACCTTCAAAGCCCTTTTGAGGATAGCTCGAAATTATAATGTACAGTCACCAAAAGAGATAAGGAACCAGGGTCATCAGAATATAGTTGAATTTTAGTAAGAAACCGGTGGCTATTTTCGAATAAAGTTTAATTTAATTAATACATAGAAAACAAACAGTTAATTTATCGGATTTTATTTTTATTAAAAAATATCGATCGGTTTCTTACAAAACTTCAACTATATCCGACGACCTTGTTTACTTATTTCCTTTGGTGACTGTACATCTAACACTTACAGATAGTTTATTTTTCAAAATCAAGCTTTTCTTTCAATTAATTCGACAATTGTTCAAGTTTAATCCGTCACAGGAACCAGATCATCAGGGGCATCAGCCAGTAGACAAAATGGTAATATTTTTATAATTTTCGCTTTTATTCACTCGAAACCAATTACAGGCACTTCTGAATTGTCAACTAAGGAGTAATATTATATTGTGTACAAGTAAAAGGAGGAAAGCTCATTGGGCATAAAAAAAATCGTCTGCATCACTGTCAATGGGAAAAGTGCTCAAACGGGAGGCAACATTACCACATTGAATGGCAATGCGGAAAAATAGGCCAAATATATGTAAATAAAAGTGAACATCGACTAAACTATCGCCACAATACCGGTCGACTTGCTTCATTTTCCCCTCACTACCGTCCCTTACCTTGCTCGTAGAATGCAACAAGCATTTTTCTTTCAAAATGCTCCCATCCGGTGGAAAATTTTCCCTAGCTCACACATTTTGCGGCCTTTCTTTCGGAAAATACGCGCGTAGGATTAAATGTAGCAGCAGGTCTTCAGTTTATATATTGAGGTGAGGGGTTTTTTATCCTTTTTGTCCTGCTGTTTGGTTTTGGTAAAGAATTAGACAACAAATTCTACACTTGTGGGTGTCGTGAAAGGGTACTGATGGATTACGTTAAGAGGATTCGCCTTCGTCATCCTTCAATCCAAAAGAAGATCATCTGTCTTTCAAGCATGGTGATTACATCAATAACTCCTTTCCTATATTCTTTTTTGAAGTAGTCGTTGGGAAGTACATTCTAAGCAATGGAATATTTAGAGCTAATATACTTAATATTTAAGTTTTTTGTCAGACATCGCTAACAGTCTGACTCGGAATCATCTACCTAGCCTTTTCCCAACTATGTTGGGGTCGGCTTCCAGTCTAACCGGATGCAGCTGAATACCAGAATTTTACATGGAGCGACTGCCTATCTGAACTCCACAACCCAGTGACTGGGTAATAAGATACCCCTTGGTAAGACTGGTTGTCAGACTTTCGGGCTACTGACGACCCGTAACGACTGTCAAAGATCCACGAATGACAGCCGGGACCAACGGCTTAACGTGCTTTCCGAGGCACGGAGGGGTCTTGATATGTGAAGATCAGAAGGTCACCCATCCACGGACCAACCGAGGCAAGCGTAGCTTAACCTGATCGATCGACCCGTGCGGCGGTTATTACTTAGCCATAAGCCCCTCCATAAGTCTGACTCAGAATATCAATTGAAAATCAATTATATTAATAACACCGCGTAATAAAAAGATCACAATGGGAATATTCCGCTGATCATCTTTAAAAAGTTTTAAGTTCAGATAGTTTTTAAAAAGATCAAAAATTTATAAGATGCGCAATAATTGAAAAATGATCATCGTTTGAAGTTCAACAATTTGTTTGACGCGCATTTAAATATTTCCCAGAAAGTATATTTAGTTACTACAATGTTTTGTCAATGAAAATCCAAGATGGCGGCCACGAAAATTTCCTAATTTTTCGTCATGAAAACGACACCCATTATGATAAATTGAATACACAACATCTAGTTCTAAATGTTTATATAAACATAATATCTATAAAATGATAAAATTCCAGGCAATGACTCACGCGCCACCGGCCTATAGCAATCTGTGCACCAAAGACTACTATAGTATACTGGCTACTGTGCACGAAGGTGTCATAAAACGATATTGATGTTTTGACATACTAATTACGTGTTAGCATAGTGCATAGTACTTAATTAATGTTATGATGGACTTATATTCAAAACAAAGGATGTATTGGGTGATTGGGGACATAGTTTATTGCACATTTCATAATTCCAGTGGACCATTATACATAGATTTTGAGTTTACCACAGATCGCTTGTGACTTACTTGGGGAAAGGAGGCTTTTTCCCTGCAGTGGGACAACACAGCCTTTTTAATAATAATAAATGGTGTGATGTGGATGTGACGCATGTTTACCCCCAACCTGTTATTTTTTTGTGTATTTGTGTTCTTTTTTATGCGTCATGTTGGCCGCAAAGAAATGTATTTTTCTTTCTTTCAAATAAATAAATAAAGAGCCGTTACTAGGGTTTAGGTCCCGGGACGTCTCGTGTCTCGAAGTCCCGGGACTTTTCGTAATTTTAGTTGTCTCGAATCCCGGGACTTTCGGGTCGAAACTCGAGACGAGACAAGATTGTCGAAATTGTTGTTCTCCTTGTCTGGCGGCATTATTACAGAAATCAGAAACAGATTGTCGGACAAAGCTGTTGGCGCTCTGATTTTTAGAAACCTTTTTTATTAAATCAGAAAAGAAGTCTAATTAATGTGTTAGTTGATTATTTAAAAGACTGATTTATAAGTCTGTTTTATTATTTATATTTAGATTATTTAATTATGAAACAAATCTGTGATTATGAGAATTAACAATGTTGTGGTAATGACCAATGATTAGATACTAGAATTACAAGATAATAGTAAAGTTATTAAGAATTAGTATGATTATTAACTAAGTTCATTTTATAACTATAAGATGTAACTGCTTAAAAGTGAATCTGTGTGTGATTAAAAGAAATAAACAAAGCAATTATTAAGACTGAAATTAACGTTAAAGTTATTAAGATTTAATTTTCTGTTTAATAAATGTTGATTTTTACAAAAAATGACTTTTTTTTATACGTTTCACCAGAAATTAACTCAATTAAAATTCTTCAAAAAAGGCTCGCCTCTTAAATAAAAAACGAAAAAAAAATATCTTAAAAGTCGAAGTCCCGGGGATTCCCGGGACTTTGATTGTAGGCTGTCTCGTGTCCCGGGACTTTGAAAATATCGGGTATTCCCAAACCCTAGCCGTTACCACTGCTCTCATCCAGAACATTACAAAGAAGTCATTGCAGCCAGCTAATTATTTTCTAAGGAGTTCTCCATTAATTCTTGAACAGGAACCAAGCTCTTTCACAGGGAACCTCCACCCACACGCCGCACACACTCATGTACAGTAACAGAAATGTTTCAGCAAATCTTTATGTGCTTTTTATTGCGTACTTTAGGGTCGCGCCGAGCTATTACCCGCAATGTATCGATAACATAGCGATAAATCCGGTGTACAATCTGCTGCTATCGGAAATAACTAGCAACAGGATGCTACAGGCTGCCACAGGCTACTACAGGCTGCTACAACAGGCTCGACCAATACATTTCTGTTTACTCTTATGGCCTGTGCAATGAGTGTCGCAATGGTCTACTGTCTTTCATATACTGTGGATACCAAAATAGATCTCAAATCTCAAATCGTTTATTGCAATCCATAATGTACAATTACAGGTGGTAAATAAAAGAAAAATAATAGAAACAATTACGGACCCTGTCGGGCACAGCAATTTTTTAAATAAGTAAAGAAAGCAAGAGCCCTTTATTAATTTTCTTTGTTATTTAGTTACAATTATTTTATATCCTATTAATTATTTTATACCTATGTATTTATATTTCCATTCATTCATTTATTCTATTAATATTTTAGCTGGTCTATCTATTCATTTATTTATATAGATAAAAAACCGTCGTTCAACTACCATGATGAACGAGTATAGTAGACAATTTTCTCCTGAAATGTCAATTCTTAAGAAAAACAGTATGAAAATAACTAACCAGATTATGGTTCCCCCAGATGAAAAGAATACTTTTTATTATTAATATTTAGATCTGCGCCCGATTTAGTGAACGAGCGAGTACCTGCAATAAGTACATATTTTAAATCTAAGGTAAGTTGTTCCTCTTTAAAAATACTCTAGGTATGTACTTTCTGGGTTTGTCTTGGACATTACTGACATCAGCGAAAAAAACATCGTGAGGAAACCTGGAGTACTCCCATTTTCCTACTAATATTATAAACGCGAAAGTTTGTACGGATGGATGGATATTTGTTACTCTTTCACGCAAAAACTACTAAACGGATTTTGATAAAATTTGGTACACAGATAGTTTATAACCAGGATTAACACATAGGATACTTTTTATCCCGATATTCCTACGGGATCGAAACTTATGCGGGTGAAACAGCGGGGCGCAGCTAGTTGTTGGTATAATTATGTTTGAAATCGCCAACATTTCTTGAACAAGCATTGTGTGCAATGCTCGTGCTTTCTCAGTATGAGAAGAGGCCTTTGCCCTGCAGTGGAACAATAATACGCTGGTATTATTGTGATGTAGGTACAGACGCCAGCAGGTCAAGCTACCCGAAACTGTCAAATTTTCCCAATCAACCTTGAACCGTAATGCTTTAGCGATAAAGCTGAAAATCTATTAAAGAAATTTGACAGCTTGTAGTAACTTGATGAGCAGGCGTCCGTACACATACTACATAGTGCAGCATTGGCAAATGCTACATTATAATTTTATCACGAACGACCTTCTTTTATAACAAATCCAACCCTCTTTTTAACCAGAAAGGTTTTTTTTTCTTCAGATTGATTTTGAATTTTGAATCAAAAAGTGTCATTTTTTTTCTCCTAACAAGATTTTTGATTGGAAGGATTTCTTTGGACACAGGACGGAAGTCTAAATATTATTTTTTCCTGCTTTCACAATTAAATAATTTGCTAACGGTAATCTATAAAATATTGAACTATCGAGTTCTGTGCGGTCATCCACTGGATCCAAAGGTATGTTTGCTTTCCTATTGATTATTCAAAAGTTCTTATCGTTTCCTAAGTTTTATCCCATTATTTTCTTTGTAATAGGCAGTGTTCCCGAAAATAAACGTATTGTACATCACCAAAAAGTGGTCTCGAGGCGAAGCGTAAAGGTTCGGTATGTATTTTACTTTTCTTCAGCTCTTTTGTTATAAAAAATTCTGCCTGCGTCTCGGATTGTCATTTTTCGTTATTTTCTGTAGATTTTTTCGAAGACTGTAGGGCGATCTAGAATTCGCCCTACCCGCCAACCTAGTACCAGACGTTTACAAGCTTCCTGTTGGGAATCGAACCCAACATAACATCTTGTGCACGACCAGCACATTTAAGAGGATTCTGATTCCGGCCAGCGAGGAGCCTTCCGATTGTCAGCGTGGAGCCTAGGACCGGAGTTTCATATTTTATGTAGCTTAGTTTTCAGTTGAGCCTATTACTTGATGTACTACCAATTAGCCGTTTAAATTATTATCTTGCTTCTTAATAACGAATTGACTTGGTGCCGATTACCCATTAGGTCGTCCTCGTATTTATCTAGTTACGGAAGTTTAGGAACGTTTGCAAACGTATCTTAATCGACGCGTAACAAGAATACGTAAAATTTATTATAGGGTCGAACACCAAAAACGTCCGCGTCGGCGTCACGACGTAAACTTTTTTAATAATATTCGTTCTGTTTCTTTTCTTATGTTTCTATTAATATTTCATTTTATTTAGTCAAATTAAAACGTGTAAAAGTGAAGTTTGTTATTTATTTCGCTACAATAGGTACGGAAACTTTGTCAAACCAATCCACATAAACGACTTTTCCGCTAAACTTAAAGAGCCTAAGTTGGCAACAGTGCTTAATGTAAAGAGGCCTGCACATGACGAAAATATGAGAAAACTTAGCCAATACCGCGAATATTTCTGCCTTCGCCTTTTTATCCCGAATACTTTCGATTGCCCTCGCGATATAAATAACTTCGAGAGATTTTTTCGATGTACGATTAATCGTGGAGATATCGTATCGAGAGGTGTAAATTTATTTTATTTTTATTTAAGATTCATGCACAATATTACAGAATTGAATCCCAAGGCGTTGTACAGCACAATTTACAAACTACAAAGTGACAAAAATCCATACCAAGTAGGTTAGGTAAAATACAATTTTAAAAAAAATATTTAACACTAGGAAATAATTAAAAACAAAAAAAAATGTTGTAACGAGTAGAACTCCTTACGTACTGCAGTATCTGTCCTTAATGACTAAGTACTAAGTTTTGAATGTGGATAAAAACACAACTGCAGAAAAACTATTTTTTTTTATATGCTTTCAAGAAGAACCCATCTTCATTCTATATCCGAAACCAAAATCTGCCTACCTAGTCCTTTCCTAACTATGCTGGGGGTCGGCTTCCAATATAACCGGATATAATTCGGATGCTGCTGAATACAAAGATTGCACATGGAGCCACTGCCTACCTAACCTCCACTAACCTCCACTGGTTGTCAGGCTTTTGGGCTCCTATCTACCCGTAACGACTGTCAAAGATCAACGAATGACAGCCGGGACTAATAGCTATGTAATGGATAGTCATCCATCCACGAACCGACCGCTGCAAACAAAGCTTAACTTCCTTAAAAATATCATATTCTATTTATACTTAACCATAATATTACCCGTATTCTGTGGGAACAGATAAACTCGTGGGTTATCTGCTAAACTTCCACCGAGGATCCTTCGGGTTCCGTCGGTCTCCATTGAATATGAATAAGGGTCTAAAGGACGTATTGTTTTCGCTCCAAACTTTTCGTTTATATTTTGAAATGTTTTGACTTGCATAAAGATGTTGAGAATTTTAGGAACTTTGTTTTTCTTGTTACGAATTTAAGGGATGAATATTAATTTTATTTTTATGTATAATTTAGCGTGTTGTTATGAATACTGACGGTTTGAGATCATTTAAGACATAGGTCATGCTGTACTTAGGGCTGATGTTACCAAAGTCTGAGGGGCAATTCTCGTAATTTTGAAAACGTTCACAGTCTGATCTCGGTCTGAATCTGTCAAAAATACCTTTCATTTCTCTACATTTTGACAAGTTTTGTCATTGATTGTCGCTGAGATGAGATTGCGACTAGAATTTGAACGATTTTTTTAATTATGAGAATTGTCTCCTAATTAAAAAAATCGTTCAAAATCTAGTACCGATACAAGATATCTGAAGGTCAATACCTTCAGATACCTTTTATCCGTGGAATAAAATTGACGTCTGACAGTTCTAATAAGGAAGAACTGTCAAAAATTTAAAACTTATTCCCAGGATTAGACTTATTATAGGTATAATATACGTTAGATGGAAGTCCTTAGTATTAGTTTGAGGGCCAGTTTCTCGAACGAAAATTATCTTTATGGCTATTGATAAATCTTTCAATCAATCACTCCAGTCGTTCTATTCTATAAAAATATCACCGATAAAACTTAGATGAAGTGAGTTGTCAATAATGCAAATTCCTAGCATAAGCAGGAATGACCACTCACTTCTCGCTTGCTTCACCTAAGTTTTAACTGTGATATTTTTACAGAATACTATTGCGCGCTTGACAATTTGTCACATTTATTTTGCGACCATTTTGTTCGAGAAACTGGCCCTTTGTCTCTAAAGATACTTATGGCGTAAGCTATATCCGGATAATTATTGAAAGAATTTCCATTAGACACACTATACCTCTACAAACAATTCAAACCATTGTTTGGATTTTCTTACGAACAGAGATAAAAACAGTCGCTCGCAGGTGCACAAAATTGAAAACGATGATACCTAGGAAAATATTCTTACAAGCTCGTGTTCTTAAGCACCTTGTCGTTTGTCTCCAAGTATATTTCCTTGTTCAATTGCCTCTGTTGTCCAAATTGGTGTAAAAACCACTGATTTAACGAACAACAACTAAACATCTTGAAGCCATCAACCCAACAACCCTCAAACAAATCAAAAGAAAATCTCAAACGTTCTCAAAATACGAAACGACCTTAATACATAAGGTCAACACACACCGTCACAAATTAACTGGAAGTCAAGCGAGCTTGTTAGAGAAGTTCATTAGACAGAAAATTACCGAGTTCCTTGTTAATTTTTTTAGAGATCCGTGAGCAAATACGTCATGTTTCTTAAGAAAATTATTGTTAGGTTTTCAGGTTTATTATCCATGTGTTGGGCAATTTTTCGCTACACTCTCTTATTTGAAATATTAAGAAAATCTTATTTAGACTGGTTCCTAGCGATAATTATAGCATTTTCTCCCGAAGGGTTAGGCAGGGGTTTACCTATAGTACACCCACATTTCGCTAGTTACGTTTCAGTCCCATGTAATAAAAGGAACGCGTATTACCATCGACCGGGCACAAATCCTGACTCCGGGTTGCTATTAGGAAATTCATGATAGACTGAATATCACTTTGCACGGCTGGACATCAAAACCCAGGACCACATGCTCAGCAGTAGAGCTTGCGACCTCTAGACTAAAGTGTGACACAGCTACACTTATTTGAAATCTCACCATATTTCTTACCAAATAAGAAATGAAAGGAAAGTACACTGGAGATATTACATCAAGTGTGATTTCGCTTCTACAAGATCCGTAGCTTCCCTTTCACCTTTCCCTTTCTGCCCAACTTTGTATGTATGTACCTACGTATCTACGCTAGAAGCTCTATAATGACAGTTCTCAGTACCACGCCAGGCGGCGATACTTCGTCACTAGTTTAATTACTTAGCTCGAATATACACAAGTGTGAGGAACAAAGCATGCGTCTTTGTGCTCACCTCTGGACCCTCACACTTTGTTGCGATATAACTCGTAGTGCATATAACCCCGTGTTTAAGAGATTGTGTGGAACGAACCTGGGAACACTTCAAACAAACACGTAGGAGAAAGAAAGGTAGAAAAATCGAAATATGGTAAAGAAGACTTATTAGCAAGGGGAATCGTGTTACCCAGAAACTGAGTTGTGGTCGTCAGATAGGCCTTCGTCCGATCTAAAATGCTAGTATTCAGATGCATCCGGTTAGACTGGAACCGAACGGAAAAAGGCTAGGCAGATGATGATAAACAAGACTAGTGGGTACAGTAATTTTATCCAGCGAAGCGACGCGCGATTACTTGTGGTAACCAAGTGTACAAACACGCGCTGAATGTGTGCGTGAAGACGAGTAGCGTCAGCTCATAACACGCACACACGCACACACTTCCGACTACGCCATTGTTTTGGACGGTATAACCAAGAGCTCATGCACACCATCATAAGTAAAGCGCGTGTCGCTTCGAGAGATAAAAATATTATATCGACATTGACAGTGATAAACATACATACATCAAAAGAATGTATGAAGAACATGGCGAAATAACATAATATTATGTTCTTTCACTAAGACCTGAAAATATTTATTTATTTATTTATATATTTATTTACCATTTATGTACACACATAAATATAAACAGACAAGAAAAACAGAACAGAAAAAAAATAGGTACAGGTATAGGTAATATATTGCTATGGAAGAGTAGTTGAGGCTGAAGTTTCAATTGATTCGAAATAAACTTCAGGATAGCTATACTTGGGTTGTAGGGTAAATAAGGGCAGAATGATCTACTTTCTAAACCAGTTTGTTTAAACGATCATTTAATATCGTAAGGCAATTTTATATTACCGACTTAGTTTAGACTTCACACCTAACCCTTACAGCTTTTATATTTAAGTCCTATTCCTATTGGTCCCACAATTTCTATATAGACTTGCTCGAACGCTACAACTAAGTTGAACGATGAAATAGCTAGTTAATAAACTTTTACTTAGCGATTGGAAATCGATCGGTGATTTTGTAGATGAAGCACTAGCTTCATTTAAAGTCTTTAGGGAACAAAAAAGTTGTGTAGATCCGGTGGTTTCAAATTCTCCGGCAAAGTTATTTATTAAAACTATGATGAGAATCAGCACTTTTTAAACGTCAAAATTACATGAGGCAGTCTCCCAATGTTGTTTTAAGTTTAATACTTCAGAAAAAAATTCAGTATTTATCATTTCAAGGCCTAAAATTGTTGTAATTAAAAAAAAATGTTTATTTCAATTAACATAGTTGGTTATATGGTTTGGAGACTCCTTTTAAGCCAGGAAATGCTTGTGTTAGGAGTCCAAAAAATATATAGAATTGAAAAACATGTATTTAGAAAGAGCAATTACAAATCAAAATAAATCACAATACAAAAGTCTGACAACCAGTCTTACAAAAGGGGTATCATATTACCCAGTAACTGGGTTGTGGGGATCAGATAGCTAGTCGCTTTATGTAAAATACTGGTATTGAGCATGTATACAGCCGACCCCAACATAGTTGGGAAAGGCTAGGCAGATGATGATGATGACATATGTGTACACATGTGTCATTAACGCCTAAATAACTAGATCCCACGACACAGGGCATCCTAGTGTGGGGTCTAGCGCTACCTTATTGCACTATATCTGTAATTATTATTTTTATTTTTATTTTAAATTTTGGTTTACTATCTTTTGTTTCAAGTCATCAAAATGTGTCTAAATACATTTATTATTTATTTATTACATATTCACCCTGATTTGATATTGAAATATAGTCTTCATCTTGCACTGATTTTCATAAGCAGCAAAATATGTACAGAACCGCACAAAAAGCTAAAGTTCCATCGCTATCTAACGAGACATCCCGAAGCAGTCGCAGCCCCGAATGCTAATTAGAAAAATCTTTATATCCTCAAATAATTCTCGCTAATTAAATTTTATGACCGAGCCTTGTATTACACCTGCTCCCAAAGAAATTGCCAACTGTACTCCATTTTAACGTAAAAAACAAACGAAAAGACGTTGTAACTGTCTGGTTTATTAGTATTTGTGTGTAACCAACTTAGGGCCCGCAGCTCAGGGTTGCTAAAACTTGAGATAAATAGATAAACACATGTACTTTAGTAATTAGGGAGGAGTTCTTTGTGGACCCTAGAGCCTCCAGTATGATGGTTCTTTCGTGTTTTGAGGCATTGCCAGTATTGCATGAACTCCTCTTTTTAAATTGCGTTTTCTTTGTAGTAGGATAAGTAGTAGGTATCAAATTGCTCGATCTGTTTGCTTGATTATACACGATGAGGATCTTAATTAGGAAGGTTTTTGAAATTAGTGCGTTATAGGGAATTGTCTCGTCTTGTGCTTAAGATGAGAAAATAGTAACTTAAAGTACCACTCACAACTACCTTAAGTTGTAAGTGGTACTTTAAGTTTACATTCTCTAAATGTAGCAGTAAGTATAGAACCTTCGAGAACAGATCATCATCATCATGTCAGCCGAAAGACGTCCAATGCTGGACAAAGACCCCCAGCAAGAACCTCCACTTCGACCGGTTCTGTGCTTCCCGCATCCAGCGGATTCCTGCGGCCTTCACAAGGTCATCGGTCCACCTTGTGGGAGGCCTTTCAACGCTACGTCTTCCGTACGCGGTCGCCACTCCAGAACCTTTCAGCCCCATCGGCCATCTGTTCTGCGAGCTATGTGCCCTGCCCACTGCCACATAAGTTTTGCAATTCTTCGGGCTATGTCGATTACCATGGCTCTCCAGCGGATCTCTTCATTTCTATTTCGAGAACAGATACTTTAGAATATTCTATTCTTTTCCCAATGAGTCGCTTATTTTAACCTCTTATTTTGGCTTTAAGTGAGTTTATCGCTTAGTCACACGTTTAAACTCTAAAATGTTAAGTCCATTATTAAATAAATTACTTCCTTACATTAATTTGATTAGAGCGAGCCCTTTCATAATAAAAATGGAGAGGAAATATTCAGAAACAAACCATTGGGGAGTCAATCTCGTTAAGGCAACACCGTAATGATATTTACATTAAAAATTAACGGAGAGTTTTGGAAACATACACTTGTAGAGATGGTGCGGGCACGCTTACAGGCTAGTCTAATGTGTTACGAAATTAGCGTCAGCGGATTTATTAGTTAAATCCGCTGACGCCAATTTCGTAATGATGATGAAATGTTGTGCGTAAATAAGTAAAAATTCAATTTTAAGGCGAATGTTTTCGTTCCTAGTCACTGATAACATCAGAATTACTCCAAATACCTACAAACTCTTGCTACTGGAATGTTGTTAATGGAGTGCAGCCATTCCCATCAAAAGCGCTGTCATTTAATATGACCATCGTCATCATTCTCTTGTCCTCATACAAATTTATTTGGGGTCAGCGCAATATGTCTTATTCTTTCATACTTCACATCATACTAGTCACCCCTTTCTAGGCCATATCCTCTTACACAGTCCAGTCCATCGTTTCCTTGGTCTGCCCCTACTGTTCTGTAATGTGTGTGCCACCTTATTTTTCGATTATCTGTGCAGGATTTTTAAAAATGGTAATAAGAATAAAAAGCAACTTGTAGAGAAAAATGGTGGTGTGTTATTTCGTCCTCAAAAAAAAATTAAGTTCAAAATACAAATATCTTCGATCTGTGCGACGAACAGTATATAAATACGTGGGCAAGTCATCCACACCTACTCTTATAGCCATCCTCATTCATGCTCTAAACTTTCCCACGATATGGTCATTAAATACGACCATGAAAGTGAAATACCTATGGTTTTAGCATCAACATCTGTTGAGTGTACGAGCTTAAGCAAGAAAACGGAACGAAGAGAAGGTAAGTATTCAATATTTAATAAAGCAAAGAATTACGAAAGCACGTTACAGTATTAAAACTCACTCGAATATAGATTAAGCGTTCCCGTTCATATCTCACCCCCATACAACCTCGTAACAGCTTTGGGCATTGAATATTACTCCTTCCACTGAAAAATTAACACTTTCTACGAACTCTGTAGGATTTTGGGCGAAATCTTGGCATAATATTGAATAATAGAAACGTTTCTCTGTCCCCAAATTGTAATACATCTCGACCTTAATAATGTTTTCATAGTATTTGCAGGATTAAAATGTCGAGGAACTGTCATCAAGTTTCGTCTTTAACAATTTTGTTGAATTATGCACAGTGGAGTGAAAGTGCAGGGCTGTAACATTAAGTTTATTGTATGATATGCTTTAGTTCTTGAATTATATAGCTGTGTATTTGAGTAGGAGGAAAAGAATATCTATCTATGTACACAAATAAATGAAAATCGAGTGTCTGTTTGTAATGTCAAAATAACAGCTTTTTACTAAATGCCTAGAAGCGGTACGGTACTTATAACAAAAAACATTATTTTAAATTTTTGTCTTACTGTTTGTTCCGGCTAATCTACAAAACGGCTGGTCCGACTTTGATGAAATTTGATATGGAGATACTTTGGACCCTGGGGCGGGTTACTTTTTATCGACATGCCACGTGGGCAAAGCCGCGGGCGGAAGCTAGTGGTGTAGTTATTTACAGCCACCGCTTGGCAGATGAATTGGTGACCGTTATCTTCGGGAATCCATTGTGTTGAAAAAAGTGGCCTGTTCTTCTAAACGCCGCAGTTACTATTCGGCAAGTTCAAAGACTTATTCTATTCTAAGTATTGAAATAATTAAGTTACACTAGCACTAACTCTAGAACTCTTAACAAAATAGAGTCGTTTTTAATAAAAAAAGTAATTATAGTCAAACTAAAATAAAACAAAAATAAAGCTCTTTCACAAACTAAGCGTAGTTTGTGAAAGAGCTTTATTTTATTATTTTAATGCGAAAACTTATATAACTATTACCGGAACCTATGAACGAGTTCCTGAAGTAACCAATTCATTTTAATATTACATTTAGATTTTTGCTCTAAAATCGGACCCCAGTTTGAACGGCCATTAGAGAGTGGTCAAATACATAAGCAACGGCGACTTTTTATAAACGGTGACCTGCATTATAAAGAACCTCTGTGATAGACGGACATGCTGATGCTTAGGCCATTCATCAATTAGGTGAACATGTGCCACGCGAGCCGAATTGGGCGCAGTAACTAAAGCAGGCCATCCCGACCAAATGGGTTAGGTTAGGTTAGAACTGTGACCAAACGCGCGCGAGCCGAGCGAGCGAAGCCGCAAGAGAGGCCGGCGAGCGATACTTCTAAGTTAGATTTCCCACCAACTATTCTGCTATTCCAATTTGTTAACTGCCGACACTAGAAACCATTGCACTGCTAAATATTTATTTAATTAACCATTTAAATATTTGTTATGACTCATTTTTATTTAGTTTACTGCTAATTGCTGGTTAATTAAGTTAATAGTGCTAAATAAACATAACATTTTGGATTCATAATAGGGTTGTTGTTAAACAAATCTAATAATCCTTGTTTTCAAGTATATTTTACACAAAGTGTGTAAAATGATGATGATGAAGATGGTGATGGTGGCTGCTTCCAGTCTAACCGGATGCAGCTGAATACCAGTATTTTCTCCACAACCCAGTTACTGGGTAATAAGATACCCCTTGGTAAGACTGTGTAACGTAATGTACATACTCACAGTTATCTACATTCATTCCTCCAGGTCAGACAAGCATTCCGTCACCGTTAGGTGCGGATCTGACTATTCCTCACGACACCAGGTCACGTTTAATCCATAGTCAGTCATCAAACTTCAACATAACACTACGACGATTTAGTAACATCCAAGGGCTGGAAATTTCGCCCACATTCATTGATATCATTTTTCCTATAAACACTATACTTTTAATACGCTTTTAATACGAAATAACTATATATTTAATTGTATTTTATTAATTTATTTTATTATGACAGTTCTGACAACGACGTTTGTCAATACGTCGCCATGACAAGTTTGCATAGAAATTCTTATCAGCCTGTCACTTTTAGCTGAAAATATATTCAAACTATTGCAAATCAATACTGGCCATAATATTTCAAATTCATATTTATTTCTTCAAGTTGCTGTTCTGCGAGTTTACCTGTGGAATCCAAGCAACGCAACTGACAGTTCTGTTCTAGTTCGAGTCCGAGTTGGAGCTCGAGTTTCGCCTCTAAAAGGAACCCTCAAAGTAGTGCTGGTACTCCGGAGTCACCTAGCCAGGGAACTCTCTGACTCCGGAACCTGTCGTACCAGCGCTGCACCTCGTCCTCCGTCCTCCGTACCAGTCGGACCGCTGGCGTGCCTCGCCGGAACACCCTCTACTGGGCCGCGCCTCAACCGAGGGCCGCCTTTCCTGGCGGGTTGACCGCGTACTGCCGTGCCTGCTCTACGTGCCGCCGTGCCTGTTCACTCGCGCCGCCGTGCCTGCTCCCTCGCGCCGCCGTGCCTGATCGCTCTCCGCGCCGCCGTGCCTGCCCTACCGTGCGGCCGTGCTGCGACCCACTACTGTCGCGTGGGCCCCTACCGTGCCTGCGCTCCCGTGCTGCCGTGCCCGCTGTCACGTGTGGCCGTGCTGCGACCTACGCGTGGGCCCCTACGGGTATCTCCACGCCTGCCTGCTCTTGTCACCGACACCTGCCTCGCGTCGCGTCTACCTCTTCAGCCTCCTCAACCCACTAATCACTCATCTTCATCCTGCCTCACCCACACACTACACACCACTGTCTTTTCATCTCCATTTTTATATAATCTTTACTTTTATTAAATCTTTAATTAACTTCAACCTCCCTTTCTTTAATTTAAACTTAGTTTCCTGTCGCTACACGACATTCTGGCGCCCAATGTAAATTAGTTCTTTCCCTCTCTCTCTCTCCCTCTTGCTCTAATTCTTTCAATTCTCCTAGGTCTCTCTTTCATTTTAAAGTTTCACCCTTCTTTGTCTTCTTTCATAATTTTCACACATCCATCCCTTTCACACTTTCCTAAATTCTAAAACAACACTTCGTCTAGTGTCACCTAAACCTTTTTGGCTAAATTTTTATCATCTAAACACATCACTTGAGCACACTGTACTAATTTTAACATTCCTAAACACTAATTATCAAGATATGTATATTTTGTATATAAACATCACTCACTACATTATCATATTTTTATTCTGTAAATACTTATTTAACTCGTGCTCTTAAGCACAACTTCAACTATTTGGTAAATCCAAATGGTTTTAAAAGATGATGGCCTACTCCATCCATCTTTTACTCTTTCTATAACTACGGGCCCTACAGCCATAGTTATAATGATCATGATGCTCTACTGCATTGATCACTGGTTATGCTTTATCAATTGGCTCTAAACCATTGGTAATCTAAGCTATCCAATCTTAAGCTAACTAACTATTGTATATATTCATATATACTCTAAAGAGCGGTTGCAACTCTATAAATAAGCCCTTGCAAGAGCGGTTGGTTACTCACTAAATAAGCCTAAACCAAATGTATCTATCTATTATTACTTAACTCTATCGCTCTTATATGAGCTTAATTCCCTATACTTAATTTGTATAAAGTAATTCAATACCTTTTCTTTTTTTTTCCATGTCTGGAGCGGCTGACAACTCCTTAAAGAAGCCTTAACGTCGTTTATAA
The DNA here is from genome assembly GCA_911387795.2 of Apamea monoglypha. Classification (NCBI taxonomy): domain Eukaryota; kingdom Metazoa; phylum Arthropoda; class Insecta; order Lepidoptera; family Noctuidae; genus Apamea; species Apamea monoglypha. Next base: position 18,338,279 of record OU426925.1, read on the forward strand.
AACACCCTTCTAGAGTGGCAGTCATTGAATGTGAACTCCACCCTTACCGGAATGCAGGAGATTGCTTAAAAGAGATAGTACGATTGGGTGAATGGAGAGGTATGAATCTGCGAAGTTGTGTTTTACGGTTTACTTTGGAAAGCTTCATAAAAATTTTCTCTGAGTCGAAAATTTTCTAGGGTCGGGGGGAAAATGTAACGTAATGTACATACTCACAGTTATCTACATTCATTCCTCCAGGTCAGACAAGCATTCCGTCACCGTTAGGTGCGGATCTGACTATTCCTCACGACACCAGGTCACGTTTAATCCATAGTCAGTCATCAAACTTCAACATAACACTACGACGATTTAGTAACATCCAAGGGCTGGAAATTTCGCCCACATTCATTGATATCATTTTTCCTATAAACACTATACTTTTAATACGCTTTTAATACGAAATAACTATATATTTAATTGTATTTTATTAATTTATTTTATTATGACAGTTCTGACAACGACGTTTGTCAATACGTCGCCATGACAAGTTTGCATAGAAATTCTTATCAGCCTGTCACTTTTAGCTGAAAATATATTCAAACTATTGCAAATCAATACTGGCCATAATATTTCAAATTCATATTTATTTCTTCAAGTTGCTGTTCTGCGAGTTTACCTGTGGAATCCAAGCAACGCAACTGACAGTTCTGTTCTAGTTCGAGTCCGAGTTGGAGCTCGAGTTTCGCCTCTAAAAGGAACCCTCAAAGTAGTGCTGGTACTCCGGAGTCACCTAGCCAGGGAACTCTCTGACTCCGGAACCTGTCGTACCAGCGCTGCACCTCGTCCTCCGTCCTCCGTACCAGTCGGACCGCTGGCGTGCCTCGCCGGAACACCCTCTACTGGGCCGCGCCTCAAGCGAGGGCCGCCTTTCCTGGCGGGTTGACCGCGTACTGCCGTGCCTGCTCTACGTGCCGCCGTGCCTGTTCACTCGCGCCGCCGTGCCTGCTCCCTCGCGCCGCCGTGCCTGATCGCTCTCCGCGCCGCCGTGCCTGCCCTACCGTGCGGCCGTGCTGCGACCCACTACTGTCGCGTGGGCCCCTACCGTGCCTGCGCTCCCGTGCTGCCGTGCCCGCTGTCACGTGTGGCCGTGCTGCGACCTACGCGTGGGCCCCTACGGGTATCTCCACGCCTGCCTGCTCTTGTCACCGACACCTGCCTCGCGTCGCGTCTACCTCTTCAGCCTCCTCAACCCACTAATCACTCATCTTCATCCTGCCTCACCCACACACTACACACCACTGTCTTTTCATCTCCATTTTTATATAATCTTTACTTTTATTAAATCTTTAATTAACTTCAACCTCCCTTTCTTTAATTTAAACTTAGTTTCCTGTCGCTACACGACATTCTGGCGCCCAATGTAAATTAGTTCTTTCCCTCTCTCTCTCTCCCTCTTGCTCTAATTCTTTCAATTCTCCTAGGTCTCTCTTTCATTTTAAAGTTTCACCCTTCTTTGTCTTCTTTCATAATTTTCACACATCCATCCCTTTCACACTTTCCTAAATTCTAAAACAACACTTCGTCTAGTGTCACCTAAACCTTTTTGGCTAAATTTTTATCATCTAAACACATCACTTGAGCACACTGTACTAATTTTAACATTCCTAAACACTAATTATCAAGATATGTATATTTTGTATATAAACATCACTCACTACATTATCATATTTTTATTCTGTAAATACTTATTTAACTCGTGCTCTTAAGCACAACTTCAACTATTTGGTAAATCCAAATGGTTTTAAAAGATGATGGCCTACTCCATCCATCTTTTACTCTTTCTATAACTACGGGCCCTACAGCCATAGTTATAATGATCATGATGCTCTACTGCATTGATCACTGGTTATGCTTTATCAATTGGCTCTAAACCATTGGTAATCTAAGCTATCCAATCTTAAGCTAACTAACTATTGTATATATTCATATATACTCTAAAGAGCGGTTGCAACTCTATAAATAAGCCCTTGCAAGAGCGGTTGGTTACTCACTAAATAAGCCTAAACCAAATGTATCTATCTATTATTACTTAACTCTATCGCTCTTATATGAGCTTAATTCCCTATACTTAATTTGTATAAAGTAATTCAATACCTTTTCTTTTTTTTTCCATGTCTGGAGCGGCTGACAACTCCTTAAAGAAGCCTTAACGTCGTTTATAAAACACCCTTCTAGAGTGGCAGTCATTGAATGTGAACTCCACCCTTACCGGAATGCAGGAGATTGCTTAAAAGAGATAGTACGATTGGGTGAATGGAGAGGTATGAATCTGCGAAGTTGTGTTTTACGGTTTACTTTGGAAAGCTTCATAAAAATTTTCTCTGAGTCGAAAATTTTCTAGGGTCGGGGGGAAAATGTAACGTAATGTACATACTCACAGTTATCTACATTCATTCCTCCAGGTCAGACAAGCATTCCGTCACCGTTAGGTGCGGATCTGACTATTCCTCACGACACCAGGTCACGTTTAATCCATAGTCAGTCATCAAACTTCAACATAACACTACGACGATTTAGTAACATCCAAGGGCTGGAAATTTCGCCCACATTCATTGATATCATTTTTCCTATAAACACTATACTTTTAATACGCTTTTAATACGAAATAACTATATATTTAATTGTATTTTATTAATTTATTTTATTATGACAGTTCTGACAACGACGTTTGTCAATACGTCGCCATGACAAGTTTGCATAGAAATTCTTATCAGCCTGTCACTTTTAGCTGAAAATATATTCAAACTATTGCAAATCAATACTGGCCATAATATTTCAAATTCATATTTATTTCTTCAAGTTGCTGTTCTGCGAGTTTACCTGTGGAATCCAAGCAACGCAACTGACAGTTCTGTTCTAGTTCGAGTCCGAGTTGGAGCTCGAGTTTCGCCTCTAAAAGGAACCCTCAAAGTAGTGCTGGTACTCCGGAGTCACCTAGCCAGGGAACTCTCTGACTCCGGAACCTGTCGTACCAGCGCTGCACCTCGTCCTCCGTCCTCCGTACCAGTCGGACCGCTGGCGTGCCTCGCCGGAACACCCTCTACTGGGCCGCGCCTCAACCGAGGGCCGCCTTTCCTGGCGGGTTGACCGCGTACTGCCGTGCCTGCTCTACGTGCCGCCGTGCCTGTTCACTCGCGCCGCCGTGCCTGCTCCCTCGCGCCGCCGTGCCTGATCGCTCTCCGCGCCGCCGTGCCTGCCCTACCGTGCGGCCGTGCTGCGACCCACTACTGTCGCGTGGGCCCCTACCGTGCCTGCGCTCCCGTGCTGCCGTGCCCGCTGTCACGTGTGGCCGTGCTGCGACCTACGCGTGGGCCCCTACGGGTATCTCCACGCCTGCCTGCTCTTGTCACCGACACCTGCCTCGCGTCGCGTCTACCTCTTCAGCCTCCTCAACCCACTAATCACTCATCTTCATCCTGCCTCACCCACACACTACACACCACTGTCTTTTCATCTCCATTTTTATATAATCTTTACTTTTATTAAATCTTTAATTAACTTCAACCTCCCTTTCTTTAATTTAAACTTAGTTTCCTGTCGCTACACGACATTCTGGCGCCCAATGTAAATTAGTTCTTTCCCTCTCTCTCTCTCCCTCTTGCTCTAATTCTTTCAATTCTCCTAGGTCTCTCTTTCATTTTAAAGTTTCACCCTTCTTTGTCTTCTTTCATAATTTTCACACATCCATCCCTTTCACACTTTCCTAAATTCTAAAACAACACTTCGTCTAGTGTCACCTAAACCTTTTTGGCTAAATTTTTATCATCTAAACACATCACTTGAGCACACTGTACTAATTTTAACATTCCTAAACACTAATTATCAAGATATGTATATTTTGTATATAAACATCACTCACTACATTATCATATTTTTATTCTATAAATACTTATTTAACTCGTGCTCTTAAGCACAACTTCAAGTATTTGGTAAATCCAAATGGTTTTAAAAGATGATGGCCTACTCCATCCATCTTTTACTCTTTCTATAACTACGGGCCCTACAGCCATAGTTATAATGATCATGATGCTCTACTGCATTGATCACTGGTTATGCTTTATCAATTGGCTCTAAACCATTGGTAATCTAAGCTATCCAATCTTAAGCTAACTAACTATTGTATATATTCATATATACTCTAAAGAGCGGTTGCAACTCTATAAATAAGCCCTTGCAAGAGCGGTTGGTTACTCACTAAATAAGCCTAAACCAAATGTATCTATCTATTATTACTTAACTCTATCGCTCTTATATGAGCTTAATTCCCTATACTTAATTTGTATAAAGTAATTCAATACCTTTTCTTTTTTTTTCCATGTCTGGAGCGGCTGACAACTCCTTAAAGAAGCCTTAACGTCGTTTATAAAACACCCTTCTAGAGTGGCAGTCATTGAATGTGAACTCCACCCTTACCGGAATGCAGGAGATTGCTTAAAAGAGATAGTACGATTGGGTGAATGGAGAGGTATGAATCTGCGAAGTTGTGTTTTACGGTTTACTTTGGAAAGCTTCATAAAAATTTTCTCTGAGTCGAAAATTTTCTAGGGTCGGGGGGAAAATGTAACGTAATGTACATACTCACAGTTATCTACATTCATTCCTCCAGGTCAGACAAGCATTCCGTCACCGTTAGGTGCGGATCTGACTATTCCTCACGACACCAGGTCACGTTTAATCCATAGTCAGTCATCAAACTTCAACATAACACTACGACGATTTAGTAACATCCAAGGGCTGGAAATTTCGCCCACATTCATTGATATCATTTTTCCTATAAACACTATACTTTTAATACGCTTTTAATACGAAATAACTATATATTTAATTGTATTTTATTAATTTATTTTATTATGACAGTTCTGACAACGACGTTTGTCAATACGTCGCCATGACAAGTTTGCATAGAAATTCTTATCAGCCTGTCACTTTTAGCTGAAAATATATTCAAACTATTGCAAATCAATACTGGCCATAATATTTCAAATTCATATTTATTTCTTCAAGTTGCTGTTCTGCGAGTTTACCTGTGGAATCCAAGCAACGCAACTGACAGTTCTGTTCTAGTTCGAGTCCGAGTTGGAGCTCGAGTTTCGCCTCTAAAAGGAACCCTCAAAGTAGTGCTGGTACTCCGGAGTCACCTAGCCAGGGAACTCTCTGACTCCGGAACCTGTCGTACCAGCGCTGCACCTCGTCCTCCGTCCTCCGTACCAGTCGGACCGCTGGCGTGCCTCGCCGGAACACCCTCTACTGGGCCGCGCCTCAACCGAGGGCCGCCTTTCCTGGCGGGTTGACCGCGTACTGCCGTGCCTGCTCTACGTGCCGCCGTGCCTGTTCACTCGCGCCGCCGTGCCTGCTCCCTCGCGCCGCCGTGCCTGATCGCTCTCCGCGCCGCCGTGCCTGCCCTACCGTGCGGCCGTGCTGCGACCCACTACTGTCGCGTGGGCCCCTACCGTGCCTGCGCTCCCGTGCTGCCGTGCCCGCTGTCACGTGTGGCCGTGCTGCGACCTACGCGTGGGCCCCTACGGGTATCTCCACGCCTGCCTGCTCTTGTCACCGACACCTGCCTCGCGTCGCGTCTACCTCTTCAGCCTCCTCAACCCACTAATCACTCATCTTCATCCTGCCTCACCCACACACTACACACCACTGTCTTTTCATCTCCATTTTTATATAATCTTTACTTTTATTAAATCTTTAATTAACTTCAACCTCCCTTTCTTTAATTTAAACTTAGTTTCCTGTCGCTACACGACAACTGGTTGTCAGACTTTCCGGCTACTGACGACCCTTAACGACTGCCAAAGATCCCCGAATGACAGCCGGGACCAACGGCTTAACGTGCTTTCCGAGGCACGGAGGGGTCTTGGTATGTGAAGATGGCCCATCCACGAACCAACCGCGGCAAACGTAGCTTAGCGTACCTGGTCGATCGACCCGTGCGGCTGTTATTACTAAGCCACAAGCCCCTCACATAAAGCGCGACTTTACCAAACACCACTAACTTTAAACTCTCCGCTTTACAAATCGCCCCGCTATCGCTTGTGGCATGTACAGACCACACGGAACAGGGGTCTGTGTAATGGGCAAAGTTGTTTTCCTTACGATTCTCGCGACTATTACGTACCGGTAAGGTGGAGCACAAACGATTCGGACTCAGTGTGATCCCGCCTTCGTACAATGTAAACGGGCGTCAGGCTAACTATGTAGAAATGACCGTCAGATTTAATGTTTATGTGCCACTAAAGATTTGCTATAATCTCAGTTAGCGTATGACGATCAAAACCTATCTGCCTAGCCCTTTCCCAATTATATTGGGGTCACTTCCAGTCTAGCCGGATGCAGCTGAATACCAGTATTTCACATGGAGTGACTGCCTTTCTGACCTCCACAGCGCAGTTGCTCGTTTAGTTAAATAGGAATTAAGTATTTACATTATATAAGCTAAAATTTAAAATAATGATATGTACATGAAAAAAAAAATAAGCAAAATAATCATAGGGCATCAAAAAATTCGTCCGCATCGCTGTCAACAGGAACAGTGCCCAAAAGGCTGGCAGCATTGCCACGTTGTATGGCGATGCTAATTCTTTGGCCAAGAAACAGGCCAGCCCTCTGGTCACGTGAAGAGTCGATTAACCGCTTGGCGATATCTCGAAAAACCAAGTGGGCACTCGGACCCCATGGCCCTAGTGTTTCAACCCCAAACGGCTCGAACATATAACTCCCAATCAGGTTGGAATATTTTCGCCGTTTGAGGTTTTCTGCACCAGCAGCAGCCGCTCCAGCACAGCCCACCGTGCTAGGAAGATGGGATGACGCAAGGGTGTCGACACACGTTGCATCCCACACCAAAGGTCTACCTAACTTCTCGTTTAGTTGCTTGTTTGTGGTGTACAGACACCAGCATATTAATCAACTACAATCTGTCAAATTTCTTTAATAGATTTTCAACTTTAGCACTAAGGTTCAAAATTGATTGGGAAAATTTGACAGTTTCGGGTCATTGTCGGTCTGTACATAATAAGAATATTCTATTTATATATCTAGCTTAATTGGTATGCCTTGGTTAAACTGGTTGTCAGACTTTTGGGCTTCTACCCGTAACGACTGAAATTATCTACGAATGACAGCCAGGACCGAAGGCTTAACGTGCTTTCCGAGGCACGGAGGGGTGTCTCCATATGTAATGGATGGTCACCCATCCTCAAACACAAGGGCAAGGGTAGCTTAACCTTCAATCGGCTAAATGATAGCAGTCGCCACTTGTGACAATAATCATTCTTATTATCAAATCATGAAAGATGAAACTTGAAACTAATATGCGAAAATACGTTTGTTTGTTACGCTTTCACGCTAAAACGGCTGAACGGATTTGGATGGAATTTGGCACACAGATAGACCATGACCTAGGTAAGGACATAGGCATACTTTTCATCCTGGGTCGCAGACGAAGTCACGGGCAACAGATAGTCAAATCATGAAATACTTTAGGACTACGCAGCCGCTACGACGTAGGTGTTTTCGACCTACGCCGCTACGACCGCGTAGCTACCGACTCGACGCGACGCGTGGAAAATACGTTGCTTTACCACACCCCATAAGTCAATGTGTATTGCAATTTATTCTCGATATTATTTTATAATAAATATTATATATGATAAAGAAATATTATATAATTTTGACGATGTGTAAGACAATGATTTGTTATATTAATAATTTCTCTATTGATCTATACTAATAACAACGCTGAAGAAATTGTTTGTTTGCCAGTCGGATTTGAAAAATTCTCTTTGCAGTTGATAGCCCAAGTTTCATGGAAGCCTATTTAAAATCAAAATAATAATAAATCAGAAAAAACGCTAAGCGAAAATAAGTAATTGGTCGATACGATGCGACGGGATGGGTCAGGGGTACAAGAAATTTCACTCGGGCGAAGCGGCCGGCAGAAGCTAGTTACTTATAAAACGAGAAACGCCCGTCTATACCTAAGGCAGCGGTGCAGAATAATGCCAACTTTTTCAATAATTCGCCCGGTTCCGCTCTGTAGGCACAATTCAAGGGAAAAAGAAAGAAAACGGAAGGAAAACAAAAGGTCACGCGGCCCCGAGACGAGACTAGAAATTACAAAGCAGTTTTAACAGAAATATAAATTAAAAATTACTTCCTGTCTTTTTTGTAATTGTTTGGATTTGGAAGCTTTTCAGAATTGTGTTGTTTAATGGTTCGTGTTGTTATTATTTATTTTCAAATGAAAAAATCATTTAAAAGAATAGAAAACATTCAGGAGTTCGTCAACGATTTTCTTCTTATGAACTACGTTACTTGAAATTATAAAATGTCGGGCTTGGAAAATCTTTCTTTGAACACGTGCCGTTACGATATGTATGACATTTCAACATTCTCATATATAGGATGGCTGGTGATTAGTGACATCAGTCACTTGAACACATGATTCACACTCATCACATTAAACAACTTTCTCAACGAAACGATGTTTTTTAAGCGCATGACCCCAATCTTGGTAAAATCACTTGGTAAAATCGCACCTTATACATTTTACGAGAATAATGCATTTGAATGTTGCCAAGCGTTTAATTTAAATCTTATTATACATGGAGGTAGCGAAATTATTAATCAAATCGTTTTTATGATTAATAATCGAAAAATTTATGATTAATAATCGAAATTATTAATCATAAATTTTTCAAAACTCCGAACATCAATTAAAGTATTGCCACAAACAATAAAATCCAGTTGTCAAGCAAATACAATATTCAATAATGTCGGTATCAACAGAATTGGTAAACAAATCCGAGCGTGCTAATTGGCAACACTGACGGGTCCGAGGTGGCCGCGAGCAAACAGATATCGATACACTATCGAATTATACCAATTATCGATGCTGGACTCGATACATCGATGTTGCATGCAGGATTAGGTTCGAGGATTGTGTTTTTTCATTTGTTTCTTTTTTGATATCGTGTTGGTATTGGGGTTCGAATTACATTCACTATTCGATAGCCTTGTAGATTAGTCATTGGGGGCTGGTTTTACTTTTTTGCATTGGTTCATGCCTAATAAAATGTTGCCTTCTTCTTTTCGTGTCGGTGGTGCTGTCACTCGTTGTTTTTTTTTTATATAGTTTGAGCCCAGTAGGTGGCCACGTTGATTGTCGCAGTGGCATTCTTTAGGTCATCCACAGTGCAGGTAAACGGGCACTTAGGACACTCCAGCAAGTGGGGCACGGTCTGGTCAGAAACACCGCACTCGCCAATAATTTGATAATGTAGGTAGGTACCTAGATGGTAACAAAAAAAATACTGTGAATAAACACAGTTCGATCAATTGATGTTCAGAAGCTATTATCTATTAATATGATTGTGAGATAATAATATGTAGATATTTTGTTAGTATTTTTCGGAAAAAAAAAACATGATTAAAACGCGTTATCAGAAAAATATATTGACGACTGAATTCTTGTCACACTTCTTCAAATTCATTTCTATCTATACTAATAATAAAGCAAAAGAGCTTGTTTATTTGAACGCACTAATCTCTGAAACTTCCGGTCGAATTTGAAAAAATATTTTAGTGCTTGATAGCCCAATTCTTAAAGAAGGCTATAGGCTATTTAACACGCTAGGTCTCTTAGGAGCCGTGTAAAAATAAAAAATAAATCGAAAATCGAAGTTGGTAGAGCGGGCAGCCGATGAGATGCGACGGGATGGGTCGCGGAACAACTAATTTCACGCAGACGAAGAAAAAGAGTCATGGGAAAAAGATAGTATCTAATAAAAAGATCAAAGGTCGTTTTTGTCCCTTTGATCTTATAAGGTGGGCAATTAATATTAACTTAGATGCCGATCGATACCAGCTACAAACAAGGTTCGTCTAAGTCGCGATAAACTCTGCGGTTGGTTTGTTCCAGACCTCTTATTTATGTTGCCACAGACGTTGGCGGCAAATTGCTGACAACCCTACCAGACTGCGAAATGTGATTTGTGGCTACACCGAGTCGTAACTCCGAACGTCTTCGATTTTGTATTCAAGTTTAAAGGGACACAAGGATACAAGTCCATTTTATGTTAAACTGTTTTAAGCTCTATTTTTGACACACTAAAGCTAGTTCTTCGGAATTACATGGCCGTTGTATGAGATTACTTATAAAACAAAACTGTAACCGTCTTCGATTTGGAACACGAAATCGAAGAAGCGTAAAACTTTTTTACTTTCATGAAATTTTAGACTTTATTGTCATGTAGTAAAGAAACTTATGCAACAAACTAGTCTGGTTGTTAAGGTGAAATGAATGACAATCAAATGAAAGTAAATCATCAAATTACTGCCAATATTTTGATTATAAATGTTTTGAGAAGGTGTTGGTATTGTGGTATAATAATTTTAGACAGAGAATATTGTCTGTGAATGTCAATTTAAGAATAAATGTGACATTGAGACGCCAATTAGTCTATATTTTATATCGTAATTCTTACAAATCACAAACCTTTTATCTTTATGAAGTGATCTTGAGAGTTTTATGAAGGGCCCTGTCGCAAACAAACTACATAGACCTTAAAATCCAGGCCTTAGCTGTTACTCTGTATTTAATGTTTGTCAGTCACACCTCGTTTATTCAGAACATCGCCATGTGGCCCAAAAAACGTAAATCTATGAACTAAAACTGTTTAAATTATAGTATTTCGTATTTAGATACTTCGTATATAATCATTTATTAATAATATAATCATTTTATTAAGGTACATAAAGGTTTTGAAGTACATGAGGGAGACCTAGAAAGTATTAATTATTAAATAATAAATAAATAAAAATTTAATGTTCATAATAAAAAAATGAGCATGTCCGCTGGGAGTCTGCAGCAAGCTCCCAGCGGGCCATCAACCACCATGGCCCACCTGGAATCTCTAACCGACTGTTCTTAATCGGTTAAGAGATTCCAGGTGGGTTGCTTCTGCAAAAAACACGACTTATCTCTCTCCTTAAACGTCATTTATTATGTTCTTTGCACTTTTTTTATGATTACTATTGTATATATTTATTTAATATTCAGCCATGTTGTATGTAAATGTCACGTGTCTTCGAATTTCATAGTCATTTCTCGTCTTCGTTTTGAGAGCAGTGGGGATGAAATAATTTACACAAAGTAAAGCGCCTATCTGGGTTCGAATTTACGACCTACAATTTTACTTTAAGTTGGCTGAAACTTAGAACTTTACTGTTCAATAAATGTAGATACAATTACATCTTGTATATCTATATTGACGGCCAATAGATACAGTCACACACAGTGTACATCAGTCTGTATATATATATATATATATAACATACCTAGTAGCTACAAAACAAATAACACATACTAATACTCGTAACATCAATGTACTGTATTTATGTATTATATACGCAATACACCAACTGCTCGCACATACGCACACATACACACCAACAGGGACACTATAGCTACTACTAGAGCTTATGCTCGTAACCCGCTCATATAAAGACCATAAAGCGAGGTATCCAACTATCGATCACCTCTTTTTTCCATAACAAAGTAAGCTGAACTTTACGGTGTACTTTGGTACACTATGACCCTCAATTTCAGTAGCAAAATACGGAAATAGGTTTACAACTTACCTTTGTTGTTATTGCTTATTTTGAAGGAAATGTTCATGTGGAAGCAGGGTAATATTTATTTATACATATAATTATGTACTGAAATACACTGATTGATTCATCATCATCATCATCTGCCTAGCCTTTTCCCAACTATGTTGGGGTCGGCTTCCTGTCTAACCGGATGCAGCTGAATATCAGTATTTTACATGGAGCGACTGCCTATCTGACCTCCACAACCCAGTTACTGGGTAATACGATACCCCTTGGTAAGACTGGTTGTCAGACTTTCGGGCTACTGACGACCCGTAACGACTGTCAAAGATCCACGAATGACAGCCGGGACCAACGGCTTAACGTGCTTTCCGAGGCACGGAGGGGTCTTGGTATGTAAAGATGGTCACCCATCCACGGACCAACCGCGGCAAGCGTAGCTTAACCTGATCGATCGACCCGTGCGGCTGTTATTAATTAACACACTGATTGATTATGCAGCAAAAATGTACATATAATAATAAATAATAATAATAAAAAATAAATCCCTGCCCCAAGCTAAGCAACCTAATGCTTGTGTTATGGTAACAAGATGGCTGATAAACTACTTATATAAAAATTAACATGACACACAACAACAATTCCTTGGCTATATATATTTGAAATTTGTATGTTTAAAAAAAGGTATTCTCATTGTGTAAACGCATTTCTAAAAGAGTAAAAAGCAGAAGCCGAAATATATTGTTTGCACCTAGCCAGAGGCATGGCAATCAAAATCTTTAATAATGTATGTACAGACGCCAGCAGGTCAAGCTACCCGAAACTGTCAAATTTTTCCAATAAACCTTGAACCTTAATGCTTCACAGATAAAGTTGAAAATCTATTAAAGAAATTTGACAGATTGTAGTAGCTTGATGTGCTGGCGTCTGTACCTCCACGTATCAGAGTGTTGCCCACTAATAGATTCAGGAAAAAAATATTTGCCTGGCTTTTAGATAACTGTTTCTATTCAGTTAATGATTTTTTTTATTATAAATTTTGACATTACAGTTTTATCAATACTTTGTGTGTTTATACCCATATCTTTGTGTGTACCTATTGACTTTTATTGTTTCTTTTTGATATATCTTTTTCATTTTTAAATATAAATTTTGACGTTACATTTTATCAATTTAGCAACTTTGACATTGTAAGTTAATTTTAATATTTCTACACCGGCAACAGTAGTGTATGTGAAACTGTTTAATATTAAGATCTTAATGTACCATATGCTCAGAAATAAATTTTATTATTATTTATTTTTATATTTTAACATATCTCGAGACCATAGGGTCCCGGTCCTTTGGAAGGTGTACGAGGGGCCGAAGCCAACTCACAGAGGCCCCTCAGCAAATTTTATTGAAACGTGGCACCACCCGACGATTATCCCTGTATGCACTATGTAAGTGCACCCAAGAATAACCCCCGGTTAGTGTAGGACTTGCAGGATATGGAAAAATACAAATTTGGACTATGGGTTTGGGTGGCTAAAGTGGACTGGTCACCAATAACTATGAAAGAACTATGGACCCTGCTTGATCAATCTTTTATTAACACGGATAAAATGGCAGGGGGTGACTCGCATACTCGATAATGGGTCCCCGGAAACTCGCTAGCACATAGCGACGTAGCAACAAGAGGGCAACATGTCCTGAGGTGCTTATAAGGAGTGGAGAGGTATTCCACGGCTTTCAGAACAATCCCAAGCCCGGAAGATGGTCAAAGACTACGAGCACTTACTGGAATGCTTCCTTCCCCGAGAAGGTTGGTCTTGCGAGTCTCCACTCAAGCCGGCCAGTAAAGGCAAGAATGAGGTGGGAGCTCTGTTCCTTGTCATTGTTCACTCCAGCCGGCCAATAAAGGCAAGCCAGAGGTGAGCAACAACATTTCTCCCGGGAGATAGGGTCCGTGGGGTCGCTACTGCCAAACAGCTCGCCACATGCTGTCCTGCGGGTTTCTGTATCTCTCTTGGTCTGGCTCCTCACCCTAGACCTGTTTCAGCGAAGTAAACTATTCCGGCACAGGCCTAGAGTTCGGAGCGCGCAAGCCCCACCCCAACGTCAACGTAGAGATACGGCGGTGGGGTTATTGAAAGAGCCCTTATTCATCACCACTGTCCAACTTGTCAAAAATATAGGGAAATTAGAGGTAAGTATTTTTAACAGATTGAGACTGAAATCAGAGTGTGAACGTTGTTATAATTACGAGAATTGCCCCTCTAAATTGGTTGTTTTTTACTTAAAACATTATTATGGACCACATAAAAAACAATGCACGTCGAAAAACTCAACCACGAATTTCTACATACACATTCGAAATTCGAATTTACAAACAGCAACACGCCGATCGTTCCACCGAATTGGCGCCAAAACGTCCGCCATTAGCGCTCTTCCCGCTAAATATTTTCTCAAAAGAATCTCAGATACAAAGAGGTTGAATGGAGTACCATAAACAAGTTAGCGAACGTAAAGAGGTCGCGTTCAGAAATCCGTTTGGGTGCTTTCATCAGTGCAACGGAAATGGAGACACGTTATTAGAGTCGAGTGATTGCGATGCAGCTAACCATAGAGGGTCGTGAGAGGGAAATAAGATACATTTTAATTAAGGAACCACACGCTATCGTTTATACAAATAATCACGGCGATAAATGTTGCAGAGTGTGTAAGTACGGCGCTTATTTTCCGTTGACAAATTATTTTTTACAGGGTGCGCTCCATGGGACGGTTACCCATGGAGGCTACTAATGTTAGGAAATACATCGGTCATGGCTTGCTGTTGTTGTATAGTAATTTTATTCTAGGTGCATCGTCCTCACATATCCTATTACCTACTAATATCATAAATGCGAAAGTTTGTATGGATGGATGGATGTTTGTTACTCTTTCACGCAAAAACTACTAAACGGATTTGGATGAAATTGTATGGCACACAAATAGTTTATAACCAGGATTAATACATAAGATACTTTCTGTCCCGATATTCCCACGGGATCGAAACTTATGCGGGTGAAACCGCGGGGCGCAGCTAGTAATTAATAATGAATGTATACAAAATCTTGTAAAACATTTTAAAAGAGTGGCGGAATTTCTTACCCATTCTTCTCCATACGAAAACTACCTTTAGAGCGACTAGAACAAATTCTATTTTAATGTAAATGTTAACGTTCAAAAGAGTCATATGTGCCTATTTGAAATAAATTCTTTGACTTTGACATAAATGAGTAAGCTTTGAATATAGAGCGAGAGTACTAGAGTGCAAGGTGCGGTAATATGGGACATCGAATTTTAGAAAAAGTTTGGCTTTATAGAGCGACATCACTGTGACATATTCGTAAATACCCGTGTGTGTGAGATCAGAGGGGTAATTCTCGTAATTTTAAGAATGTTCACAGTCTGATCTCAGTCTCAATCTGTCAAAAATACGTTTAATTTCCCTACATTTTGACAAGATTTTGACATTTGTTTGTCGCCGAAATGAGATTGCGACTAGATTTTGAACGTTTTAAATTACGAGAATTGGCCTTCTGTTTTCCCGGGCACTATACAGTCAATGTATTTTTTTTTACTCCTAATCCAAGCTTAGAAATTCGCGTGAGTATGATGCGAGTTCTCACAGTACACCCAACAACATTATTATTAATTGATTCAATGAGCAAATCGTAAACACCCAAGGAATAAAACTCAACACGCGAACGCACTTCGATACACATCAAACGTATTCATTTTGATCGTAGCCCTGTATTTTTATCTTTGTAGTAATTATTTTACACGATTACAATATTTCTGTGACAAATAGAATAAAATAGCAATTATTTCCTGTGTGGTGCTAATCTGTAAAAAAATCTCACTAACTTAGGTGAACTTGAAGTGACTGCTCACTTCATCACCTAAGTGTTCACGGTGAGATTTATACAGAATAGATGTACACTGTAAAAATCTCACCGTGAAAACTAAGTGTAAGTGAGCTTGAAGTGAACTGCCATTCCATTTGACGCTAAGGATTGACACTATCTGCCAGGGCCGCGGGTTGTTCGAAGGAGATACCATGGTCCCTGGCATAGGCAACTGAAGGAACACGGGTGGGTTTTAGTCAGTAAACGTCTGACACGCCCTCCTGCTCCGCCCAGAGCGGGAGAAGTCATATGATGATTTGATTTATTCAAATTAATTGTAGGAATTAAGTATTTACATTATATAAGCTAAAATTTAAAATAATGATATGTACATGAAAAAAAAAATAAGCAAAATAATCATAGGGCATGACAAAAAAAAAGGATTGACACTATCGACAGCTCACATCATCTTAGTTTCCACGGTGAGACTTCAAAGAATAGATCGGCTGATCTTGAATCGTTTAGAAACTCTCGATTTAAGTTATCACAAAATTATAGCAATCTGGTAACAAAATAAGAGAATAGCAAATGTCGGCTTTGTTGCGGATGTAAGTAAAATACATAATTACGTATTATGTGTAAGATAATCTAGCATGGAACTGATTTTTCCTAACAAAGATTTACATTACAGTATTGAATAAAAAAAAACAGATCGTTGAAACTTTAATCCCTTTGTAACTGTCAGTGTACTTGAAAAGGAACAAAATCGAGATATCATATCAAAAAGTCTATTTCGAGCATCGGACACCAACTAGATGTGTTCTCTATGGGCAAGTAACGTGCATTTTTTAAATCACAATATTCCTCTTTCAGCCGTGTTCTAAAAAGTATTTCCCGGAAAAATTCCGATTGCTCGCTGCCCGCTCAATAGGTACAAGGTGATTTTTTTCAAGCCAGATTGAGAAAAAAGCTGAAGGGTGATGGGAGGGTGATCTTTGAGAAAATTAAAAAGAAATACAAAGGAAATTAAAGTGTCATTTTTTATGTGACACGACCAATTAAAGAGCTCAGCTGTGCTTAGAACAAAAAATGGTGACCACTTCGAACAGTTTATAAAGACGATCCTGGTAAAATCCTGATAAATTGCAATTCATATTTTAGATAACTTTTAGCAACTTTGGACCTAGAATTTTTACATGATTTAGTTTATAATGCGATGTAGATAGAGGCGTAATTAGAAAAAGAGGTGTCTGTCTCGTGTAATTCTTGCAAGAGATGGACGTGAGATTGACGGTTTATCTTAGTTCCGGAAACTACATATTTAAACGTTGATATACGTATTTGTCAATTGTTTACTGACGTTAAAAACTAATTAAAATCCATTAACGTAAAAGAAAAGGAATATTTTCTGCGATAACTTAAAACAGTTATACAAATTTTTCAGACCTCTATCTATCTTCGTACTCAAACATGTTAAAAAGCTAACTTGTATAAGCTACATAGACAATATGGACGGACACAATTACACATGTTGACAATACCAAAAGCATTTGTTCCGATGCCAATAACTGACCGAATAGCCACATACAAAACCACAAACAAAATACTGTTACAATTTATATTAGATTCGAAAAATCACGTAAACCTCCAATAAACTGCAGTGGTGCAATGCAGACTAGCTTCACGTTTCGTTCAAATCCACGGTTTATCCACCCAGAGGCAAGAAGCTTAACTTTGTTACCCAGGAGCAGCGATTCAGGCCAGAATTAAAACAGAATTAAATCAAACTGGCAGTCTGCACTGACTTGCCGCTGCGAGAATAAGATTAGTGGTCATTAAAAAAAGGAAATTTTCGTCGGCTGTGTCGTGGAAGTCGATGTTTGCCCCGCTTGATGCAACTTTGGTTTGTTACCAAGGAGATCTGTCAAACTTTTAAACAGATAGTTATTAAGGTCTGGATCGAGGTGACGTTAGAAAAGGATGCATGGAAGGATTTGGGAGAGGCCTTTGCTCAGACATGGCACAGTGTAGGCTAATTAAAAAAAACTGTTGTTGTTCTACAATATGGAGACGACAATAAAACAATAAATGAAAACAGTGGCCATACTAATGCACATTTAAAGGCTGCCCGCCCACGTCAGTCTTTTTGTAGCACCAATAATCGGGCCGATTTTCCCTCCGATTCTTATGACCGATGACCGATTTTGTGACCGACTCAACGTACACGTCCGTCACTTTGTCTGTGTCCTTCCCTAGTAAGTGCATGCGACCGACTGTCGGTAAGTAGTGTGCGTTAACGCATACATTTCCGAACGTTCGATAACGTTGAAAATCTATTAAAAAAAATTTTTTGTACTACAAAGTACAAACTAAATACAGTGGCTTTTAAAAGTTAGTTGACATTTTTCCACTTCAGCTGTGATGTAACATTATGGTTTAAAAAAAAACAAGTACTCCTAAGAGGTTACTTGATTATTTTTTATGATAAGTCAAAGGTAGTTAAATTATTCAATAAAATCGTTATAGCATTTGGATCACTAGAATTTTAAATCATAACATGGTACGAGTATGTCAAGGCTGAAGTGGTCAAATGAAAACTAACTTTTGGAGGCCACTGTATCTTAGACTGGACCAAATGGCTGCAGGATCGCAGTCAACTGGACAACGTAATAGCTGTCGCGACAATTGGTGGACATCCAGGCATTATACTAACTGATGAATGGGCTGCATTACAGACTCAGCCTGTGCGAACCCGGAAATTAGAGACTACGACGCTATGCCGGTGCTACGCACGTAGCAACTACGCAGGAGCTACGAAATTTGCTACGACACGGAAATTTATAGGGTTGTCTCTGTAAATAATCATGTTGCCGATAGTTCTATTGTCTCGCAAACACTAAACATCGATAATTTTAACTTTAAAAAATACCCACTTACACACATACAAACACGTTAATAAATTTTCCAAATAGTTGATAATTAAATTGACCTGCAGTGCGATTCTGTAACCATCTCACCGTGAAAACTTAGGTGAAGTGAGCGTGGAGTGAGCTGTTATTCCAACTAATGCTAGGGATTGACACTATTGACAGGTCACTCTAAGCTCAGATCACCTAACTTTTCACGGTGAGATTTTTACAGAATCGATCGGCTGGTGCGGTATTCCGATATTTTCGGTATTTCTTTACAATGAAATATGCGCGATAATCTGTTTTAGACAAAAAAAGATTTGTGATTCATTATTCAATTCGATTAATCGATCCTCAATTCCAAGCTTTTGCACGTGGACAAAATAGAAGCCCCACAGTGCGCTCAACGGAAAAAAAAATGTGGAAAAAAACACGTGTCGAACATGTCAAAAGCCAAAACGCTTCGTTTCACTTTGATGTTCAGCTCAACCCATATCCATCACTGTGGATTTGGTTATAAAGGAATGTTTGATTCAATTGTGTTTTTTTTCATGGATTATTTTGTCGTTCGTTTCAGTTCGTGATGGACATATTTCCTGATACAATCATATTGGTTCATAACTGGAACATTTTACACCTGCATCTATTCATTTAATCTGATAGATGCGTACGACGTTGACGGCTGACAAGCAGTCTTGCCAAGGGGTATCAAGTTACCCCGTAACTGGATTGCGCCGGTCTGATAGGCAGCCGCTGCAGGTAAAATATGTACAATCGGTAAGATTGGAAACCGACCCCAACATGGTTGAAAAAGGCTAGGCATAAGATGAGATGTGTACCTACGACATTCTGAACTAAATTAGGAAGATGCAGCTCTTGTGAGGCAATAAATTTCTGATCACTGCATGAAGGGTCAACGTCAGACATATATATATATATATATAATTATTATTAAAAACGTTGCCCTGCACTAGGAATTACTCCTGTCATGATACAGGAGTGTGTGGTGCGTTTACAAACATTTAAACTCACATACACAAACAGCCAGACCAATACAAATATTTGTTCCGTGCGGGAATCGAACCCGCGACACGCAGCGCAGCAGTCGATCGCTCAGCCACTGCGCCAACCGTGTCGTCCAAATATATGAGGATATTATGATATTCGCTCCAAAATTATCCTACCGTTCAATTAGTATTAGCGATAGCCACATTCAATAACAGTGGCCAAACCCCGGCCTTATAATCCCTTAATACGTGCTGAATACCACATCAGCACATAACTACATAGTAGGTATATAAGGTCCCAGAGCACACAATTGTCTATCTATTTACCTACTAACGTTATTATGTATATAAGGACAGAATGGCATATTTGATCTTCCCTGTTTTTGAACCGTTTGTATTTCGGCAGTAGAAAAACATCCGTCTGTAAAAGGGCTGATTCTTCAACAGTCCGATAACTCTTTTATCCTTAGAACAAATATGACAGCTTGACATATGTCAAGCTGTCAAGTTAACCGACTATTGAGAAATCAGCCCTAAATAAATTTACTTAAAAAATGAATTCCACAAAAGTAGAAAAAAAACTGTTGCAGAATAAGCGTCACAAACACTGATTGAAGACAAATCGAGGTACTATTAACTAAATGACCTACTCCCCGATCGTATCTAACGACTAAAAATTAACAAAAACTGCAGCTATGGAACACGAAGCACCACTGGAGCGGTCCTGACAGTGTAGTGGTTTCAGCAGGCAATCGAAGCTGCCCCCCGGGATACCAGCCTCGCGATAATTGCCTAAACCAACCGGAAATTTCTCACATCACGCATTCCCTATGTGCCTATTGACGGCAGCAGCGG
Source organism: Apamea monoglypha (assembly GCA_911387795.2). NCBI lineage: Eukaryota > Metazoa > Arthropoda > Insecta > Lepidoptera > Noctuidae > Apamea > Apamea monoglypha. The sequence goes on from OU426925.1 coordinate 18,358,586, forward strand.
TAACTGTGACAGTTTGCCCGCTATTTACCGATAATGGCCGACAAATCGGGGATTATATTAACTAATTGAGCAAGCTTTTGAAAGAGAAGATGGAATTGGGGTTTGGAATGGTTTTAGCAATTCTAATTGATTATTATTTTTTTCGTACGAAATGGTATTTTTGTAGATTCATTTCATAGTTATTTTCTCAAAATATTTATCTACAAAATCCAATAATTGGTAAATAAATAAAATAATGATCTACGTTGAATGAGATACCTTTAGGTTGAAGTTTCCTCAGCAACCACAAATTGAAAATGATAGATTATCTTCATCACAATTAAGTCGGCCGACGTAGGTACCTAAATAGAAATGGAAATCAGCCCAAGAGACCAAATAACGAAAATCATCCATCGCCAATTAGAGGCACATTTTTTGTTCGAAACGACGGGCTCGAACCAATTAGAGTGCCGACTGATGTATCGACAATTTTATATCTTGATCAAAATTTATATCCGGTGGGAAATCGAGGGGTATCCGTAATTGTTGCCGGTCCGTCGGCCTGCGATTGCCGGATTACGATTTCGTCTAGACTCGGATGACAGAGAAAAAAGAAATAGAAAAAACGAAATATTTTTTTCTTTTATCTCGTCTCGCTGTTTGATCAATTAGATCGGTACAAATAGAAAATGTTCACTGTTGCTTTATTGCTGTGATGGTACAATTTTGAAAAATCGCACGCTTCGTTGCTCAAGTGTAGATGGATTTCGTCGTGATTGTTAGCTTGTTTAGAGGATTCTGTATTTCGTATAATATTTTTGTTACGGTAAATTAAATGACTACGTACCTACATCTTCTGGGCTATTTAACAAGCCATTCACTACAGAAAGCGCTCAAAACGTTACTCCAAAAGATAACCACCAGCAAAACACAACTCTGAACTAAGTCGTACTGTGCACTGAATTCAAAGTCCTAGTGCACAAATTGCGAGCACAAAACCACCCTAAACAGGTATTAGGGGCGATCACAAAGGCGGCGTACCACTACTGGCAACATTACCAGTCTCCGGGCAATTTCCGTCGAGTCGACAAAAGACAGATTAACAACACACTGGCCGGATGATGCGTCTTTAATAATTCAGCAGATTCCGCGTTGCGTGTGCTGCCATCTAGTGTAAAAGATAGAATTATTAGTTAGACGGTTCTTTTTAAATAAGTACCTACCGAAACTCACTTGCTCCACACTTGTGATCGTGATGGACAAACTGGCAATATGAGCTTAAACGGTATCAAAATGTGTCATCTATAGATTGACAGAAAAGAAAACAAAAAGAAAGACAATACATTTATTTGCGGCAAACATGACGTATAAAAAAGAACATAAGCACACATAAAAAATAACAAGTAAGACAGACAATGTGCTTAGAGTTGTTTGACTTTTTCAACCTATTTAAAAAGAATAGGTAGATAAATAAGCAAATGCAAGTTACATACGTTATTGTGGTATATGAAATATGGTTGACCTTGTGAAGGCCGCAGGTATTCACTGGATTCGAGCAGGGTAGAACCGGGCAAAGTGGTGGTGCTTGAAGGATTCCTATGTCCAGCAGTGGACGTCTTTCGGCTGAAATGATGTAATATGGAGTGATGCTGCCCAACTTATCTTTTCTCCAAATAAAAAAGTCGTGAAAATATTCCAAACTCTAAAACATGTTTATTGAGGCTTAATTCAATAATTAGGGTAAAAGTAAAACGACTTAATTTACTCGAAGTAATGCCTTAACTAGCGAAGTTTTCCTATATGAAGTGCTATTTACTTTTATTACTATTTTTTATAGTCTGTAAGTCATAAAATACTTGTGAGTCATAAAATGTATTCATGTTGACAGTAATAATACATTTTGACTTTTCTTAGGGATTTACAGTTGGTTTCTGAATTGAGAATTTGAAGTTGAAAAGCTCAATCTTTTTTGCAAAGAATTTTCGAATTTGTGGGCGACATTGTTCAACTTCAAATTCTAAATTCAGTAACCGGGTGTAATTCTTAAAGATCAGTCAAATTTTATTATTACTAATTTTACTGTCGAGGTTTACAATATTCAATTCACTGAGTCGCACTCGCACCTCTCTCTCTGCATCTGTTTGGCACTGGAAAGAAAAGAAGAAAGTTGTAGTAGGTATTTGAATGCACGTCTTGTTCTATCCTGCTAAACATTGTCGTCAACAGATCCTGATCTCCAAGTAACTTTTCCACGATCCAAAATTAAAATAAATCACCTACTGCCTTAACATATTACGCAATTTTTCCCCATCATCCGCTCAAACAGAGACACAAGTTCTGCAACACATTAATCCCCAGCTATTTAGCGTTCAAACGCGACAGTTGAACAAATGCAAAGCAATAACTAACACACTAGAACTGCCGGTAATGGGTGTGGACGCCATCTTTTTCTTTTCGCGCGCTCCGCCATGTTGCCTCTGTGTCGGAACCGGACGGCGTCACGACGGCGCCTCGTCCGGAAACGGCGGGTCGGGTGCGTTCACAAACTCTCACTTGAGACTCAATCGAGTGTGAACATGTGTGAGGACTTTATTTAGTAGACGAATAAGTTACACTACGATGAAATAAAAAAGAAAATGTTTTAAACTGGCATTCCGCCCGCACAGCTCTTTGTGAGTTGTGCTTTCTTATTGAAACGCTATTGTCGTTAATGCTGGCTTGGTTTCCACTGCTTCCGCTGGAGTTGTGGAAATAATCTTTACAGTAGTCCGAGTCCTGAAATCGCAATGCTCTCTGTAGGCACTTACATAGGTAACTACTTAATGGGGAAAATAAAAACTTATATAAGAATATAAAAAATAGGTAATTTAAATAGTAATCGTAAAAACTAGAGTGATTTGTTAGTGTAGGTACCTTAACTCAGGTACTTACTTAATTATTTTGATATAAATCAATTACCCATGTGTAATTAATTAAATCAAACAGAAATCCAATTTAAGTAAATCATAATTTTAAACACTACGAGCAATCGGAGCAATATTTGCTATGAGCATTTCAGTTTTGGCAAGTTTACATTTCAGATTGTTCAAGTTAAGTTTTGCGTTGGTAGGTCTCTGAAGAATTAGGAGGTAGGTACAGTCAGTCGTACATCAGTGGTAACAATTTGACATTGACATCGCCTTTAAGTGTCAGCAGTAAGGATGTTTTACGTAGTACTAGTGTTGACGTGCAGTGTACTCTATGTACAGACGCCAGCAGGTCAAGCTACCCGAAACTGTCAATTTTTCCCAATCCACCTTGAACCTAATGCTATAGCGATAAAGTCGAAAATCTAATAAAGAAATTTGACAGATTGTAGTAGCTTGATGTGCTGGCGTCTGTACCTACATTCCACATGAACACGAATACGTCATAGCCTAGCTTTATCCTTTTGTTTTTCTTTATCCCGAACTACGCCCAAAAAACATGAAAATTATTATTTGCAAATATATCAGAAAAAGGGTCTCATTATATCGCATTACTGAACCGTTCGCTTCACAGACAACAACTTTTGATCGGGCGAGAAAAAATCTAATAGAAATATAGGGCTGGATAATGGGAGTCTAACATGTTTGTTTACTGCATACGAAATCGTATGAGGGCACGCGAACGATGGCAGTTTATCGCTGTTTTTCCGACTTATTTACATTTGAAATGTATCCAAGACTGCTTGAACAAATTTCAGTGTTATCCTTCCGTTCCTGTGCGCGTACCTAATGGTGATAATATAAAGCAGTTTGTCATAGCGAATAGTTTTCGTGTGGTAAGTAGGTGGAGTTTTGCAGGCCATTGGTCGCTGAACGAGGCGAATTAGACAGTCATGAGAACCTAGCTCAGAGAAATATAGGTTCCTATCCAGATTTAACTGAAAAGAAACATTTTATTGACTCTGAAATTTTAATTCAGTTACTAAATACATTTATTTAGCATAGACTAAAAGACACACAATACACATTCATATGTCACAGCCAACTGGTTTAATTAGCCGTTTAGTTAACCGCCTAGCCTTTTAACTAAACGGCGGCCGTTCAACTAACGGCCTGAATGTTATTCAATAAATTATAGTTTAGGTTGGAACTGTAACCAATCCCTTGCGAGCCGAATTGGTCGCAGTAACTACGCCAGGGCACCCCGACCAAATGGGTTAGGTTAGAACTGTGATCAACCGCGTGCGAGCCGAGAGAGCGAAGCGAGGCGAGCACTACTTCCAAAGGCCAGGCGGTTGACTAAACGCCTAATTTAACCAGTTGGCTGCGACACATACATCAGATAAAAACAAATAAAAAAATCAAATAAAGTGTAAAGTCCGTTGGGACCGTTAGGTGAAAACTTTATTTCCAAAAAGATTACAGGGGGTTTTACATGGCCCCAAACTAGACAAACCAGGCGAGCTAGGTTAGGCCACCTATTTGTTATTAATGTTATGGGTAGGTCAACAACAAAGCTCGATTCAACTTCAGTTTTTATAAACATTATTTTTAAACCCAATTGGAACCGTTACTAAATTCAGCTAAAACAACATGACATGATGAAAAGTAATGTTTCGAATAGTTTCGGATCTATTTAGATAACATGTAGGTAAAAGCGAATTAGATTAAACACTGTTTGTTTAATCTAATCCGCTTGCTGACCGTACGAATAAGTGTCCGTTCTCACAGACCGGCTCGGAGAGGAGATTTATGGCGTTTAAAAATGAATTTTGGGTCACTGAAATAAGGTTGATTTTTTCATGACACTTCTTTTTTAAATGAGAATGCTTATGAGCCGACCTATCACGCAATGAAATCAAAATCAACCTTATTTCAATGACCCAAAACTCTTTTTTAAACGTGATATAAATGTACTCTCCTCTCCGAGCCGGTCTGTGCGAACGGACACTATTAATTTGTAATTCATTCAGCAGTTGCTCTGTTGAAAATCTCGAAGTAAAGCATGTTTTTAATCTTTATTTCCAAGCATTTTAAGTTACCTATAAACCCACCGTACCTGTAATATACCGCTACTGCGCTACAGTATATTACAATGCTCTACATAAACCTACTTATCTAAACAAAAGGAGTCTCCATGTTTAAAGCTAAACTTTAAACCCTCCATCTTTTCATGGCAAACCAAATCAAATTCGTTTCTAACAAAACGAGGTTAAACAATAAACTGAGCGGGCAACACCACGCGTCAGTTACTTCGAGTGCGCTCACAAAACCACAAATTCTATTGGGTCCATTGTCAACCTAAATTAGAGTAACTAACTCCGTTTATATAGTGCATCTAACCATTAGCGAGTACACAATTTAGTTTTAATTAAAACACACGTATCTATGTGTGTTCAGGTTGGCTTGCTTTGCACCTTCACGACGCCATTATGAGTGTTACAAAAGAAACTGTAGAAGTAGCACGGACAGGTATTAGCATTTCGTAGTCATTTGTCGGGAAATAAAAAGTAGTATGTGGTTTAGTTAAGTGGAGGTTTGTGTTTTTTGCAGATAGACATGGTTTGAACAACACCGTAATTGCATAACACAATATCAATCACAGTCTGAATCATTTTGAAGGATATTGCTAATCCATTGCTTCGTTTTTCATTTGTCTGCTCAACAACGTAAACAACGCAATGAATGTTTTTGAACTGTCAAAATGAAAACAATTCCTACTGATTGTGTGTTCCGCAATTACCCCGCTGGTTGGCTTGTTCATGGACTTATTATACTTAAGTCAATGGGCTTGTTTTGCACCTTCACGACGCCATTATGAGTGTTACAAAAGAATCTAGAAGTAGCACGGACAGGAATTAGCATTTCGTGGTCACTTGTCGGTAAATATAAAGTAGTAGGTGGTTTAGCTACATAAGTGGAGGTTTGTTTGTTTTGTAAATAGACATGCTTTGAGTGGTGTTGACTACGACTTGAAGGCAGGTTATGATGTGCTAGAGCGTATGGATGCTTGATAATTATTTATGCACGCACATGGGTGCTTGCATAAAGAATTAGCCGAGCATGGGCTCGGATGCGGGTTTTCGGGCCCGGGTTGGTTTTTGGAAAGAAACAGTTACATGTTTTAGGGCCGTTTCTTTATCTTGTTAATCGATTCGCACGAATTTACTCGCCAGAAACGGGTGCTATTAAATATTTTTTTTTCTTTAGGTGACTCCCACGAAGTTAATTTATTTGTGGGCGAATCGACAACTTCAGAAATGTGAATGTCGAAAACTCCAGTATAAGTATGTCAAATAAATTAACTTCATGCGAGTCGAACATATATGTATTTAAAAAATAATAATATTTAAAAGTGACGATTCCCCGTTTCAAGCGAGTAAATTCGTGCGAATCGACCACATTGGATGACAGTATGATATCAGATAGAAAGGTATGGGGGAGGTTCGGTATGACGAATGATTTTATTCAGGTGTATACAAACACACGTCCACTTCATAACACTTACCGCAAATAAACGTATTTTATTTCTAAGTATTTATAAAACTGAATAAGGTCGGTGTTTCCTATCCGAGTACTCTAGATTAGAAACACCGAAACCAACTCGAAGGTTACAGTCTCTTTTAAAGTCCAGACATAATCATGGACAGATAATTGTGAGGACCATGGCACATTAGTGTCTGAAATGGTATGTTGAGGAAAGAACCACACAGATTTGAGTGGACTTGTCCAGCAAGTGTAATACAGTGTATAATCCCTAATTCAATACATATTTTTATAAATATTTCCCAGTGGCGAAAGCACCGGATGTCAGCAACTCTACCGCTATTAAAAAATGGCACAGTCAATAGGTAGTGTCTACTATTGCCAAAAAATATAGTTAGATAGAAATACATATACATTCACTAGCCATAGCTCCCTAGCTTCGCTCAGGATAGCGGCCGTGACTTAAGACACTGCTTTATCCCCTTAGTAAGTAATCTACTATAGAATGATAGTACATAAATTATATAGTTGAGTTTATTTCTGTAAAACATTGAAAGTTTTGTTTGTGTAGTGATATCGTCTATTTTGTGTCTACTTGGCGACAGATGGTGTTAAAATCAGTAAAGAAAAGACTTTTAACTAAATACATTTATTTTTACTTATTTGATAAGTAAGTAGGTATGTTAAAACCGGCTTCGCTTCAACTTCTCTCTCACAAAACTTGACACCTCGCCATTGGTATTTACGCATTAAAAATGTAATCATGAAACTTGTTGACAGCGCTAACCCGCGATCGGTGAGTGGACCAAATTAGCGGTTTCGAGTGTAAATCTATCCCGGACTAATTGAAACAAACGAGACGTGATTAAATAACCAACCTGTACGGCCATACCTTGTAATATATTCAGTATCACCAGATGTTAGATGCCAAAAAAGTTTAGAAAAAAGTATAGAAACCCAAAAATACGACGAAAACTGATAGCGATAACCTTGGGGGCTACAACTATTTCCGGCTACTTATGGGTAGTCTGGGTTCCAGGGCTACTAGTAGTGTTGGTTCCAAGACTACTAGGTAGTAGTCTATTCTGGATGGTGGTGGTGGCTATCGCTCAGAACCATACATACCCTACTAGAAATTAGCATAAACTTTATGCAGTTCATATCCAGTCTACTATTAGCCCTCCAAGTAGTAAGGTATATACCATAACACTTATTATGGTACCTAATTGAAGAACATAACCTCAAGGTAAATTACAATAAAATTAAATACGTTAACGGCTTCGTTTCACCAAAAACAATGTTCCAAAATGCTCAGTATTTGCATATCCATTCACGCGACTCCATCATTTATGAAGTGAGAGCGCGACCTGAAATAGAACGTGGTCGCATTCACCAACACTTGTGGTAGACAATGAAGACGCCCGTCATTGTTACCGCTTCTAAACGGCTATTGTGCCAAGTAAACGCTCTCGGCGACATACTCCCTCACATATGATACGGTGCGCGAAAGAAATAAGGAGTTAGGCAGCTAAGTAGGTGCTATCTGCTTATTTTATGCCAGCATTATTTTTTAAATTAGGTATTGGCGCCGATTCCCTTGTTCACAAACTAAACTAAATTTAAGTTCAGTGCATCTTTTTCTTTCTATTTAATTTAGAAAAGGACAGAAGATAAAGATTCGTTTAGTCCTGTCAAATTAAGATACTCCATAGACAAATTAGACGTGATTAAAAACATGACTACTAAAAATACGTCAATTTACGTCAAGCGCTGACTAATTTGACAGGACTATACTAATATTTATCTTCTGTCCTTTTCTTAATTAAATAATAAGAAAAAGATGCACTGAACTTAAATTTAGTTTAGTTTGTGAACAAGGGATACGGCGCCAGTGAGTACATAAATGAGACGATTAGCTCGTGACAGAGGTGAGTGGAAGGAACTAGGGGAGGACTATGTCGAAGGACCATTTGACCAACAAACTGGTTGCTGGAGAATACATAATCCAATTAACGGAGATGTAATAGGTAGCCCGCGAAATTAAATTTACAAGTCAGTTTCAAGTTGTATGTTGAACAAAATATGATTCGCGAGTGTAGCAAATGTGTATTAGTATTAACCTATTGATTGATATTTCATGAAATAGTCATTCAATTAGAGGGTCAAATTGACGATTTTAATGATTATAATTCTGTAAATTCATACTTGTTACGCTCGCAAATCATATTTTAATAAACATTCAACATGACAGACATTCAGACATGTGACATCTACCAACCCGCACTGGGCCCGTGTGGTGGATTATGGCCCACTCCTTGTCACAGAGAGGAGGCCTGTGTCCCAGCAGTGGGAACATTGTAGGCTGATAATGTATTCAAAATGAGAGTGACCTGCAAATTGCAAAAAACGTAAGAAAATTTGAATCGGACTACCTTGGCGCCAGCGCTTGTTTTTTTCTTTATTAAACTAGATTTAAATTTACATTACAATGGTCAACGAATAAAGGCTTTATTATATTAAGCAAGCGTAATAGAAGACACCACGACGTCTTCTTCCCAGCGAAAGCACTAGTAAGTGGTGAAGGGCGCCGGGCGTTTAGGGGGACTGTCTTATGTAATTTTGGCGTTTCAAAAGTGCTGATTCTCAGCCTAATTTGAATAAATGAATTTTGGCTTTGATTGACTCCATGTACCCCATGCACCAAACGGCCACTTGAAGGACTAAGTGCGGAAACCAAACCCGTAACATAGAACATAGACTCCATGTAAAATACTGGTATTCAACTACATCCGGTTGGATTGGAAACTTATCCCAACATAGTTGGGAAAAGGCTAGGCAGATTGAATGGGGTATTCCTACTAAGCCCTTTTCTGTCCACCTTTTCGGAATAAAGTTTTTTTATGTTAGGATTTGTTTTGCAACACCATAATCAACCCGTGGGGTCTGAGACCCTGAAGCCTGAACTTTTCTTTGAAGATGTGGACGGATTGTTTGGCTAAGCATTTTAACAGCAACAATGCGTAAAAGGTGCGCTTCCCTGGTGGGCAGGATGTGGCTCCGACAGTATCTTAACCATGGTTGCGAGTCGCCTGGACTGAATATACGTGCGTCAGTTTTTTTTTTGTTAGCCTATTTTGTGTCCCCCTGCTGGGCAAAGGCCTCCCCTTTTTTCTTCCAAACCTCCCTGTCTTGTACGATCTCTGGCCACGTTGGCCCTGCAAATGATATTAGATCGTCACACCACCTTCGCCTTGGTCTACCTACCCAAAAGCTCCGTCGTGTTGATTGGTGTCGTGAAATGGTTCAAAGATTTAACGGAGGTGACTCAAATGCTATGTTCGATGTACTTACGGATGACGAAAGCTGGATTTATTGTTATGATCCTGAAACCAAGAGACAAACTGCTGTCTGGGTGTTTTCTTCCGAGGAGTTGCCAACTAAAGTGAAGAGAGGTCGAAGCGTGGAAAAAAGATGGTGGCCCCATTCTTCGGAAGGACAGGTCATTACGCAACAATTTTTTTAGAGGATCGAAAAAAAGAACAGTTCCTGCAGAGTGGTACACTAACAATTGTTTGCCACTTGTCTTGGAAAAAGTTCGGGAGAAACGACCTCACAGTAGCACACCGCCAAGCAAACAATCGACTACTTGGCGACGTCAGACGTGGAATTACTGGGTCACCCGCCCTATAGCCCCGACCTCGCACCTTGCGATTTTTGTTTATTTCCGAAAATAAAAGAAAAACTTCGAGGAAAACGTTTTATGGAAGCCGAGGAAGCAGTGGCTGCGTTTCAAAATGCCGTCGAAGAGACCCCTAAGGACGAGTGGGCAAAGTGCTTTTCTCTGTGTTTCCATCGGATGCAGCGATGTATTGATGTAATTGGACACTATTTTGAAAAGATATAATAAAACTAATAACTTGTTAGTTTGTTCAGTTTTTGATTTTCTAAGAACTTTCAGTGTCACCCTCGTAGATGGTGTCAATGAGGTCAATGTAGGTGTGCGTAACGTTTTGGGACTCTAAGGCATTAATAACTGTGCGACGGCAAAAATAACGGTTGGTCACCATTGCAACATCCCACCAGACGTCTCTCATGGGATGTCGCAACGGTGACCAACGGTTATTTTTGTATTGTTTTCCTTGTTTTTGTTTGGTGTCTGTGCTTACTAACATAGTCGTAACTTTTACTAACAATCTTGTTGGGTCTTGGTTACTTTAATAAAGAAAAATTCTATTCTATTCTACCTATATTTTTCGGAGCCCATCCTAAGCGTAGGTAAGGTACACGCGGCTACACATCAACCCAACCATTTCCAGTTTTAGCTGACCTCGCATTGTATAGGTCTTGGATTTCTACAGGGTTCTATTGAAGTGCGTGCGTTATTAATTTTAGTAGGTATTCTTGGGTTTTTTCCCGTAAGTATCCTCTGTAACCTACAGTTCGCTGCTATCATTATAACTTTATTAGAACTTTGCTAAGCTGTTGTTTTAGTCAGATAATGAGGATCTCTCGTCGTTTCGTCGCTGTACCTTGTTATATTCGAAACTATAGCAGTAACTAGGAACTTTCAGTCATTAGTAGTTGCTCAAGAAATAACATACTTCTACTATTAGAGCCAGACATTATGTCACAAAAATCTATGAAGTACCAAATGTCGTAACGGTTTAGGAACCGTTACGACATTTGGTACTTCATAGATTTTAAAATATTCAAATTATTAAATTCAAATAAAAATATAATTAAAATATTAAATTAAAATATTCAAATATTCAAAATATTTCAAATTTTTGGTGGCTGATCTAGGGATCAGCCACCAACAATTTGAAATATTTTAGTGTAGGTGGATTTTCTTGGAATGGAGGCACCTGGCTCCAATCCATCAAAATCAAAAGTAGATGTTGAAAAAAAAAAGAACTAAATTTAGATTTTTTTTTCAACATCTCAGCGCACACTCTGCTCGACAAGATTTTGACAAGTATGACATATCAGCTGACTCGACGTGTACAAAAAGGGATATTGTGTATTGTGTCATGAAATTCAGGAGTAAGAAAAATATGTTACCGCAGCTCTTCTATACAATTAGTTTGTGACAAACCATAGTAGGTACTTAAAGTATATCGAAGAAGAAAGTGGGGTAAGCAGTGACTACGAAATGTTTTCTCGGTGTAGGGCGGCGGTAAAGACGATGATAGTGCATGCCCATAACCAACACCAGGAGTGGGTTCAACAACATTTTAATTAAGATCCCAGATCTTTTTGGGGCTATAAGAGGTCTAAAAAAGCAACAGGTAACCGTAAAAATATCATTAAAGACGGCAACATTTTATCTGATTCTGAGTGTGCTGCAGAGTTCGCGCAATATTTTTATTCTGTCTACAACAGTCAGCAGCCGCGTCTCGACGTAAAAGCAGCGGTAGCCTCAAGCGGTGGTAACAGCTCGCGTGTTCACATTGGTCGTCTAGCTTTGAGTCAAGTAACGGATGCACTTACTCGACTTAAACCTAAACGGTCAGCGGGGCCGGACGGAATTCCTGCTTTTGTAATTAGGGATTGCCGCGCTGTATTAACGAAGCCACTCTTACACCTTTATAATCTGTGCATTGAGTTCTCATGTTTCCCTGAGAGTTGGAAAATCACGCGCGTGATCCCAATACCGAAGGGTAGGATGGACTCATACGTGAGTGGCTATAGGCCAGTGGCAATCCTGTCGACTCCAGCAAAAGTTTTTGAATCGACCATACAAAGGTGCATATTAGACCAAGTGTCCAGTTCACTATCGGACGCCCAGCACGGTTTTCGACCGGCGTGTAGCACAGCCAGCAATTTGCTGAACTTTATGACGTACGTGGTTCCAAATGTTGATGCTGGAGTAAAAGTCGACGCTGCCTACTTTGACTTTAAAAAAGCTTTCGATTTGGTTGATAATGACATATTATTGGAAAAGCTGGCAGCAATCGGATGTACTCCTAAGTTGCTTCACTTCTTTGCTAACTATATGAGGAATCGACGGCAGTTCGTAGAATATGCTGGTTGTAAATCTGAGCCTTACTATACTAGATCAGGAGTAAGCCAGGGCAGTAATGTGGGTCCGCTGAGCTTTATTATTATGATAAATGACCTGCCTGAGGCTGTCAGGGTTGCCACTTGTCTATTGTTCGCGGATGATCTTAAGTTACTCATGGCCATTAAAGATAAAAGTGACTGTGCACGATTGCAGCAGGATAGAGACTCCGTAGCTGAGTGGAGTAGGAAAAATAAACTGCAGTTTAACGTTAAAAAATGCTCACTCATAACTTTCAGCAGAATGAGAGCGCCACATCATCACGAGTACAAGCTAGAGGGCACATCAATTGAGCGGGTAGAAAAGGTACGCGACCTGGGTGTACTTCTGAACTCTGAGTTAATATTTCGTGACCATATTGTAAATGTTTGTAAGAAATCATACAGAAGTCTGGGCTTCGTTCTTCGACGGGCATCGGGTTTTACAAATATAAAAGCAGTTGCAGCATTTTATAATGCGCTTATAAGATCTCAGCTTGAGTATAATGCTGTCATATGGGCTCCGCATGAGACTAAATATAGTCTCATGCTGGAGCGTATACAAAACAAATTCACCAGATTTGTGTATATGAAACTGTATGTTGTTTATCCCTTCTATCCGTCGATGTACCCGGCTTTATTCGTTATCGGTATGGTCGGGTACAACAAACTCGAGACGAGGAGGGACCTAGCGATAACCACATATGTATTTAAATTATTACGTGGTAAGACCTACAATTCCGGTGTTTTGAAGGAGATACATCTAAATGTGCCTGACAATTTTGTATTGCGGCGCCGGAAGCCACGGTTACTAGCGGTGCCTCACGCACGAACCAACTTGCTCAGCAAAGCACACTGACGTGCGCCTTGCACGCACTGAATGACACTGCTGAAAGGATCGATATATTTTCCTGCTCTCTGAATGAATGCACAAAAACAATATTATATGTGTTATGTTATTTAAAATAGTTATAAATAGGATAGTTTAAATTAATGACCACGCTAACGCATTAGGAATTTTTCCCTGTAATGTTAGTAGTGTTTGTGATAAATAAATAAATAAATATACTGTCCTAGAGGCCTATTTAACTTCTGCAAACTAATCCATTCCACCAGTGTCTTTTTTCTTCAGGGATTGCAGGCTAACCAACATTAAAAAAAACTCTTAAAACAGATCAACAAGTATAATATCAGAATAAAATTCACAATAAATATTTATAAAATATACCCTTGTATAACGATAACATTACATTATAATATATATTTTCTATATTTTGTACAACCTACTAGTTAGTACTTACTTCTAAACTTAAGGCCTGACGAACCCACTTTAAAGATTAACAATCACAATCGTGTTAAAAAGAATAGATATGTCGTTTCTGTACAAATCGAAGGCAAGTAAATTGTCTTCCATTTGCTCGTCATTTAACGAGGCTGCTGCTTTTGGCCTGCACCCACCGACAGCATGGCACGGCAAGGGATTTTTATGCGACGAATAGGAATATAACTTAATAGTATGTCAATAAAATTGAAATTTCAATGATAATCATTGAAATTTCTCGGGATGCTTCGGCAGCCTTCGACATGTTGATGCAAGATAGGGCGCAAGGCAGCGCGCGCGCCATAAAAAGAACGCGTAAGTGCGATGTTGCGTCAGTACGCTTCGGCGTGCCTAAGGACCGCGGCATCGTTGCTGTCAGTATGCGCTTGCATGTATGTAGTAGTGCCGTGCCACCAGTGAGCACAGGCCCTTACGTTCTAAATCCGATCGAAAGGGATCATATATTAGGCTGGACACTAACATAGCCAATGAAATATTATAGAAAGGGTACTTTGTACCTACATTATTGTATGAACAGATGTGCACTTAGCCTTAGTCCTTATAACCCAACAAACTTGCGTGAGTTTCTCACGACTCTTACTGCCTATTCTGATTTCTTAATGCACCGAATTCATGGGAAATACAAGTTGAGAAACAGTTCTGCCACTTTTGTTCACCATGAATACGTAACTTTAAAATGTTGCCAGCAACACTGCAACGTTCCATCTTGCCAGCAACGTGTTTCCCGCAACTCAAAAACATGTTGCTGAAACAGTGTCCATTCCACATTGGAGTTTTCGTACAGCCTTATTTATTTAAAAGACAATAGCTTACTATTAAACATTATTGTTGCGAAGAAAAATTGAGCTACTTTTTTTTCTATTTGACACAGTTATATCTAAGTACAGTACGGCCGAAGAATCATGGCCGGTCCGAACTTTGTGCAGACGGCTGCGCAATAACATTTTTTAGGAACCAAATGGTGACATGAGGCGAGTGTGAGTGAAGAACATGCGCGAATGTTCGGAGAGCCTATGTTCAGACAAGCCATGATTCATGGGCCGTGCTGTTGGTGTTCATTTATTTTAAGGTGTAAGGGCTTTGAAGGTCCGTGGTATACCTACGTGTCAGACATTTTGAAAAAAACAAAATGGCGGACAGGTAAAATGATAAATGATTTTATTTTTATAAGTAGGTTTGTACAAACACTTTTACACGTCAATATAGGTAGGTAGGTATGCCAGGCTCCAATAAAAATCTTCAATCCCCTTTGCACTTTGGTTACCACAAAATCCTTACTTGAATGCCCCTAAAAACACAATATTCTTTTAATTCAGTCATTCGTTCCATGTTTTTACCAGTATTTCTTCCTTTTCAAAGGGCACTACGTTTTTCTACAGGTATAACAAAACCAGTATAAGCTGCCTTCTGATTGTACGAAAAACCTATACAATACGAGGTCAGCTAAAACTGGAAATGCATAGCTTGATGTGTAGCCGTGTGTACATATTTACAAAAGTTTTGTATTTTTACTTATGTAAGTAGGTACCTATCATTTAACCCGTAAATATGAAATGTGCGCTAAATATCACAAACATATTACTATAAACGTACATGTTTCTATGTAAGGCAAGAATTACAAGAATTCTTAAATTGACAATAAAACGTGATTTTAAATTAAAGGACAATCGAAATAATAAGTTGTTGTGTACAAAGTAGCATTTGTTTAATGCTTTAGAAGCGTTACGTTTAGTTAAAAGTTCAAAACATCATCTAGAAATCTACATGCGATATACTAGCTTAAGCTAGCGGATTCGCCTGCTTATCATAAAATGTAATAAGTAGATATTTTTAGTTTCAGGACATGTTTTTAAAGATCCTAATCGAGACATCAAACTCGCTGCAGCCGTTTAGGCTTACCCAATGGATATGTGAACAGACCTTAATGACCCTTACTACTAAAATAGTTCGTCAAGACCCAAATCTACGTATAAACTGCGCCAAATATATTTCTCCCTGTATAATTAGGACGCGGCCGGTTCGGCGATGTGACTGATTGGACTAGCCTTTTGTTGCTTGTTGTCTTGCAGGTAGTTGTAGTTGATGAAGCGCGCGCCCTGCGTGACCTGCGCGCACGTGTTGGTGACGTGGCACGCGAACAGCAGCATGTTCCGCGGCTGCACGCGCCAAGCGAACCGCATGAACATCACCGAGTACAGCGACAGAGCTGGAACAACGAGAGAGTCACCTTATTACACATGTTTACAGCGTGGCAAAAGGCCCATGATGCCATAGGAATGTTGTGTGACGTCTCTAAAGCATTTGACTATGTAAATCACGAAACATACACACTATATTGTCTACATTTCTTTTTCAATTCTCCTTTCGCAAGTCTACTGGAAAAATAAGCAATACCTTTGTACTCAAAACTAATAATGTCGTATCTATATCCATTACTGTGTGTACCATAGAAATGTAAAAAAACAGCAGAAGTGGCAAGGAGGCGTGTCTGTGTCGTCGCGGCATGTTCAAAGTGACCATATCTAGGCAAATGGCCGTCTCCGCGAACTAGTGCGCTGTCGACAGTGATCGTGAAAAAAATATAAGAATGCCGTTTTGTTCAGTGGTTTCTTGTAAAAACCGAAGCCAAAACCAAAACTTTGTAAATCATGGAATCATTTGCCATATTTAAATATAAGTATTTTATTATATTTGTCTTTAAAATCATGAAAAACAAGAAATTGTAAAATATTTCTTACTACAATAATTTTGTTTTCAAATATCGCAGCGACTGTACTATTTTCGCAGTAAATACATACATTGCTCCTTAACCACTACCTAAGTATGTCGCTAAGTGACTAGACAAGCAATGTAGAAATCACGAAACGATACTTTATTTATGCGGTGCATCGCATGGTACGGCCGCTGCTTCTTGCGGCTAGTTAGTGATGTGGCTGTGCAAATCTACCAACGTAGGCTATCGACAACAATGTCGATTACCCAACGAATATACTTATAGTTAATTTTACAATCTGTCAACCGTTTTAAAACGGTTGGAAGACCTAAAAAGATGACGTTGAAATCCGGTTGGAAGACCCTTGAGAAGGTGTAAAATAATGTTATTTTTTTTTGCTATTTTTTATTGATTTATATAATACAATATTTTCTGGACATATCGTTTTTTATTTATTTTATTTTCAGAACCCCAAACTTTTTTTAGTACAATAATAAATAGGAGAATCTGATTTAGTCAATAACTAGCGTATATGTAAAGCGACAGATGTTTTTGTGTAAGTTGTACGGTGCATGGTAAATGCACGCTGTGTTTGATGAGTTAAGGTTTATAACTGATTGTGTAGTACGTTCTGATTTATGCGCGCGACTTTGTATCTATTGCTTTTACTGAACTACATGTGTAGTAGTGGCGCGGTAGTGGGATCGTCTTCACGACATGGAGTTTTGGTACATTTTAAACTACAGGGCATATCTCCTTCTAACCTATATCTATGGTGTGTACAGTCACCAAAAGAGATAAGTAATATCCAGGGTCGTCGGATATACTTAGTTGAAGTTTAGTATGAAACCGATGCAGAATGGATTTTTTCGAATCAAATTTTATTTCATAAATGATCTGTTTGTTTTCTACTAATTAAATTAAATTGTATTCAAAAACTTCCATCGGATTCTTACTAAACTTCACCTATATCCGACGGACCCTTTGGTGACCGTACACAAATAATAAAATAAACATTACTCTTGAAACCTGAGCATTACGGACTAGGTGAACTTGCGCTCAGTTCAGTGAAATCTTGTTTAAATGATACACAGCAGCACGCGTAGCATGAACACCAATGAAACGAGATTAGATGGAATATACAAATATAATATATATATATATACAAATATAATATATACATATATACAAATATAAGTAATATATACAAATCTGTCTACAATCATCATTTTGTCGGAATGTCTTTCCCAGTACGGGTAGGTGTCACGTCTTAGAATTTTTGGTTCTAGGACATGCCGATTTCCTTCACTGTTTTTGAGGACAGTGGTGATGAAATAATTAAGCGCCTGACTAGGTTCAACAACTCAACAACTCCTAGAACTCGATAAGTCGCTGAGCCACCACTTGCAGTTATAATAAGATTATTTTTAAAAGACTAATTGAAAAATCCTTTAAAATCTGGCAATTTTGCTGAGTACACCTACATGTAATAAAAAAAACCTAATCTCTTAATAACTTTTAACTGTCGAAGTTAAAATACCTCCATCATATACTGCAGAACTAAATAAAAAAGATTCTACACAGTATATGACACAAGGAACACTGATAACGAAGTAAGCGCTTCAGATAATATCAACTTTATTGAACTGCTGTGATAACAAGTTGTATCTTTATGTCTGAGATTTAGCTTGATCTAAATGATATTTATTTATGCGAAGTCATTTTTTATCTAAGTAGTGAGAGCAGATATGTAGCTGAAGCCGTAAAATAACACTGTTTTGTCCATCATCTTTCCGCCCCCTAACATTATTTAAGTAGCAGGGTTTTGGATTTGGCGTTTATATGGCAGGTACTCACTTACTAAAGAGAGAAGCCTCTAAGTCAATAGAAGGGTCGTATTTTAGTTGTAGGTTCACACCCTCCTAAGACAAACTATAGCACTGGATCAAATGAGCTGAAAGCCATGGGGAGAGGCCTTTACCCTGCAGTAGGATTATGCAGGCAAAGGCCTTGGTAACGGCCGCGTAGGTTCGAACCCAGTCAGGCGCTTTACTTTGTGTAAATTATTTCATCGCCACTGCTCTCAAAACTGTGAAGGAAAACATCGTGAGGGAACCGGCACGTCCTAGAACCAAAACTTCGAAGGCATGTGACATCTACCAACCTACACTGGGCCCCATAGTGGATTACGGCCCACTCCCTCTCACTGAGAGGAGGCCTGTGTCCCAGCAGTGGGAACATTATAGGCTGATTATGTATGTATGTACATGATAAAGGTAATGTCATGGTTATTACATTCCTATCGCAAGAAGGAAGATAATAGAGTTCATATGAACACATTGGTCATTACTTTGAATGTATGTTATCTGTCTGATTACCTAACAGAGTAGATTAATTTAACTGGATGTACGAACATGGCATGAGCCATTGCCATTCGCAGTTTATTATTTACAGGCCACTGTAAAAAACTTCACTTCGTTGTGAATATTATATTTTTTACTTTTTAGGTAAGTACTATGTTTGGTTGGTCAGACAGGCCCTAGCGTTTCTGGCCGACTTTATACCACCTCAGAATCAATAAATGTTGAAATAAATTATCATAATTTTTTTTTGTCGTGAATTATTCCATATTTTAATAGTTATTCTGCTATTCGGGGCAGAGACAAATCCAACAAATCAAAGATCATAAAAATTGGTCCAGCCGTCCTTGAGTTATTTATGGTGTAACCAACCCAACTTTGTTTTATTTATATATACGTATAATATATGTATAGATTATGGTACTCATCACATTTACAATCATGTTTCCTTTAATCAGAAACAGCATTCTTATAGATAAACGGTAACTTACCAAGCGTCATTTTCCCACTTATAAAACTTGGATCTTTTTGTATATCTGCAAGAGCTGCTAGAGGTATGCCCCAATTGGCTACAGGACCCCAGAAGTGGGTGCTGAAAATGAAAACCACCTTTTATATTAACAAGCTTAGATTTAATTAATTTTGCAAGGTTCATCATCATCCACAGGCAACACCACCAACTGCTGGGCATGGGCCTCCCTTTTCTTGTACCAATCCCTACGCTCCTGTGCCAGCTTCATCCAGGTTTTGCCTGCAATGGAATTTTTTTCAAGAATAGATAGTATTAATTTTACCTCATTAAGTACTGTCTAAACTCCTTGCTTTTCAGCTGTTTCAATAAATTTCCAACGACTGCACTCATTCTGACTGAAATAAAAACAAAAATTTATTGGAATTTCTTACTAACAGTTCAATTGGTCTAATGTCATTCAAACCTCTGCAATTTAATCTGACAAAATGGGAGAAAGGTTGAAAAAGATTAATGAAAGGTTTCCCTTAAATTAGTGTAACATATACTGCCAACATGCGTGGTCGGCGTGTAGCCTTAGAAGCAGTAGATTAAGGTTATATAGTGACTATTTGCTATAAATCAAGAGAAACATGCTTAATTTAATTTTAAATAATTACGTCTAGGTACATTCACTTGAATGTCAAGGTTATGCGATGATTAGGATAAGTTGCAAATTAATTGAACACCTCGCTTCATAAATAAAACACTTGCCTGTTTTCTAGTTTCTCCTAGTAGAGTAAGAAATAACTTTTATTTTCACAAAATAGTTCTGGTGTCATCTGGTGTCACGATTTCTGTTTCTGATTTCTTCAGTTTCAGTGATTTCTTGCCAATGTCATGTCAGTGTCACTTGTCAGTGTCAGATGCTGATAAGCTACAGCGTGCCCAGTATAAATTGACAGTGTTGACAGTTTGAGGTTTGACAGAACACGGTTCGGCTATTGATTTTGTAAAGTCCGTCTCACGAAAGAAGTCCCGCGGCAATAAATAGAACTAATTATTATTATAATAGTTACCATCATTCTTACAACAACTCTCTACCTCATAAACTGTCCGGGTACCTCCGACAATCTTCTCTGCTGTCGTGAGACAGCGAAAGGCGGCGGGCGGCGGCGAGAAATGCGGCTTGCGGGACGCGGGCGGTCGGCTCGGAGCACTTCGCTACCGATCTCGAACGACGGCACGCGCGCGCAGTGTATACGTTTACCAACACCAATATTGTATGTACCTTATTTGGATTATATTTCTCTTAATTACAGTCCATTGCAATTCACTTCAAGTCCTTAATTAGGTCCCAAACAAATGTTCCTCTCACTTGAATTCTTCAACCCGGGGAGGATGTTCGGGCGCCTCCGGCAATTTTCGGCTGCTGTCGTGAGACAGCGAAAGGCGGCGACATGGCGACGAGCGGCGGCGCGGCGAGTTAGTGCGGCGTGCGGGACGCGGGCGGTCGGAGCACTTCACTACCGACAAAGAGTAATATAATAATACGGAAGACTACCGATCTCGGACGACGGCACGCGCACGCAATCTATACGTTTACCAACATCAATATTGTACCTTATTTGGAATATATTTCTCTGAATTACAGTCCATTGCATTTCACTTCAAGTCCATAGCTAAGTCCCAAACACACACCTTTCTCTATTTAAGATTGTGCGTTTTATTAACCAGTGCCTGTAATATGATGTTTATATAAATAAACTTAGATAAACAAATAAAGAATTATGTCTCCATCGCATGCCTGTGATGCTGCGTCTGCAAGACTGCTTTCGTGAAATCATGTGGAGTCCGTGCTATTGGCGCTAAAAACAAAAACGTTCTGTTGCGAACATTTTCTATCTCTTCAACTATGGAGCTGGATAACTGGACAAGGACACTGGACTACTGAACATACATGGCATGTAACAGGCATGGCATCTTTCCATGGGCGTAAGCAGAAGCCAGAACCTACAGAATACCACTCCTGGACATATTCTTCTTAATTTTCTTGTTCAATGAAACTGAATGAATAGGTATAGTAGACAAAACTGCCGATCGATTCTGTAAAAATCTCACCGTGAGTAGCTTAGAGTGAGCTGTCAATAGTCAATCCCTAGCATTAGTTGGAATGACAGCTCACTCTACGCTCACTTCACCTTCACCTCACGGTGAAATGGTTTTTTTTTTTTTATATCTTTATTGATTTAATTGGGGTTTTTATCCCAATGGATACGCCAACCCCATCATGCCTTATACAGACTTACAGACTACTACGAAACAATGCTTTAAACTTAAATTATTAAAAGGAGAATCTTAATCAACATGGTACACCAACTCGCTAAATCTTTTCGCCACATCTGACTTGGGTTGTGCTAAAATACCTACCTATGATATATTTAAATTAAACTCATTGATTAAAATTCTCCTTTCCTCTTGGTTCTTGACGCAATCCATCAGCAAATGATGTACATCCTCCAACACATTGCACGCGTCGCAGTTGGGAGAACTTACTTTCTTCATGAGCAATGCAAACTTTGCCGATGGATAGTGTCCAGACCGTAATCTTACAGCTAACTTCACATAACTTCTACTTAACCTACTGTTGTCAAACCAGGGCACTTGAGGAAGCTCATTTTGAATTGTTTTGTACGGACGCCAGCACATCAAGTTACTACAATCTGTCAAATTTCTTTAATAGATTTTCAACTTTATCGCTAAAGCATTAAGATTCAAGGTTGATTGGGAAAATTTGACAGTTTCGGGTAGCTTGACCTGCTGGCGTCTGTACCATATTCCTTTGTCTACTGACTTAATGTTAAAATGTTCTTTCCAGTTATTAAAACTTTTTATTTTGAATTTTGACACATATTCTACGTAATCTGGTATAAAATTCAGCTCGACTCCTTCCTTTGCTGCCAATTTAGATAAACAATCAGCTTCCTCATTACCCCGTAAACCGACATGCGCTGGAACCCATTGCAACTTCAACTCTATACTATTTCCAATTAACTTTAATATTTGTTTTAAAATGTCGTAAGCTATCGATCTACCTCTGAAGCCAGAGGCGCATCGAGCTACGTGGTGCAATGCACTTTTGCTATCCGTAAATATAACAACCTTATCAATTTTTTTCTCTATTGCATAGGACAAGGCTTGCAATATTGCTATGAGTTCCAACGTCATGACGGATGCATCTGACATTATTTTAAAAGCGGCTCTATAATTACTACTTGGATCATAAAATGCTGCACCTAATCCATGAGCACCCTTAGACCCA
Organism: Apamea monoglypha; assembly: GCA_911387795.2. Taxonomy (NCBI): domain Eukaryota; kingdom Metazoa; phylum Arthropoda; class Insecta; order Lepidoptera; family Noctuidae; genus Apamea; species Apamea monoglypha. Next base: position 18,381,241 of record OU426925.1, read on the forward strand.
TCAGAATATAATTTCTGCCACCCACGATAATTGATATTCAATTCTTTCACAACTTCATTAACCAAGGTAGGTATTGGCTTCGTATCTTGATTTAGCTAGTGATATACATTCCAAACCCAAAACTAAGTATTTATGAAAATCAACAGCTGATAACCAAGTTTCGAAAGTAAACATTGTAAGAATATCCACAGAAACACCTTCAGTCTGGTTTACATCCTCGATTATTAGTGTGAGTAAAGGCTTTTTTTTTAACCCAATAGCTAATGTGTGTAAGAGCCCTCATCTCAGAAATTAAATTAGTAGTAATATTATTTGACCAAACACTGACTTTTAATAAATACTTATAGGCTAGATATTGTCTTCTAATAAATAAAGGGGCAATGTGTAAGTCGCTCTCCATGACGTGAATCGGAGTACTTTTGATAAATCCACCTACTTACTACTCTCAGGGCTTGATTCTGAATTTTATCAAGTTTACTAATATGACTTTTAGCACTATTATCGTATAAAATCGATGCGTAATCAATACGGCTTCTCATTAAGGCCATGTACAATCTTCGCAATGTATCATGTGCACACCCCATGACCTTCCTGCTAATAACTTTAATATAAGTATTTAAGTATTTTGAGCATTTATTGACCGTTTCGTTAATGTGTTTTCCCCAATTTAAACTGAAATGGTTACAGAATCGCACTTCTGGTCCAATTCGAGATCGCGTAATGAGGATTTATTTTTGTTTTTGATCTCTTTGAGCAGTGTGTCAACTTATCTATGACAAAAAAATAACGAAGTAAAAACCATCACCACAAGACACTAAAAGGAAAAATGCTCTAGTCACATTTTTATAAACTTTCAAAATATAAAAAATATGTAAAATACGTACGCTTCGAAGTAAGTACAAAGTACCTACACGTGCACAGGGGCGGGTACAGTCACACAAGATTAAATAAACCATTCAGTTTCAATCAAAGCGATCAATATCGTCAGTTCAGTAATCTACTGGTCACTTGTGCTGTGCAGAGATATAAATTGATGCTGTGCATGACGATGTCATAGTGTTGTCGTCTCGAGAGCGACAAATTGTAAGTATTTTGTAAATAGGCTGTTTATCTACCTAACACAGATATTGGCGCCGATTCCCTTGTTCACAAACTAAACTAAATTTAAGTTCAGTGCTTCTTTTTCTTTACATTTCATTAAGAAATCAAAAATCAAAATCAAAGTCATTTATTCAAATTAGGCAGCACTCAGCACTTTTCGAACGTCAAAATTACAAAAGACAGTCCCCCAAAAACGCCCGCCCTTCACCACTTCCTAGTGCTATCGCTTGGAAGAAGAAGTGGCGCAACAAACTCCCCAGCAGCACAGCTGTCTGTTCAGTTAGAAAATTGATTGTATACAATACTAGGTACCTATGTTAAGTACCTAATTAACATTACAACATACACAACATAGAATTAAATTATGTGCCATATGTCAGCTAGCCACGCCAATATACCAACAATATAATAAAAAACTATACGTACGCTAAAAATGTATTATTTAGCAAAATAAAAACCTCCGGGTATAAAGGGCGTGACAGCTTACATATTTATGCATTGCTGGGTTCTGTTCACATAGCTGTCACTTAAAGTCACAAATGATAAACTAGGACCATCGAAGTAAAATAAATAAATAATTTAATACTATTAACAATAACCTGTCAGTAAGCTAATTCTGGAGAAAGAACACAAACATTGTCTTGAGTTAACTAAGGCAAACTATTCTTATCGTGTAAGTACCTAGTCGTTGATGGAATAGTATGCTTTTGAACAAAGTTTGAATTTTACTTGAGCTTTGAACACATTGAAAGGCAAGTCTAGCAAAGAAGAGGGTATCTTGTTATAAAAGGTTATACCAAGCCCAACAAATAAGTTATGAACCATAAGAAGCCGGTGAAAGGGGGCACTTACTTTGTCCTTATTTCTAGTGCTAACACTGTGAATATCACTGTTTTTAGTGTACAAGTGTAAATTTTACCTAATATCTAAGATGTTGCCGAAGATGAATTGTGATGCAACCGTGAGAATACCAATATCTTAAAAAAAATCTCTTATAGAAACTCTAGCACCTAGCTGGTTCAGAAAAGGACAGAAGATAAATATTAGTTTAGTCCTAAAATAAATGAAATATTTCATAAATTGGTAGGTCTTGTTCGTGAGGTAGTGAAAACTATCTATCTCTTATAGAAACTCTAGCACCTAGCTGGTTCAGAAAAGGACAGAAGATAAATATTAGTTTAGTCCTAAAATAAATGAAATATTTCATAAATTGGTAGGTCTTGTTCGTGAGGTAGTGAAAACTATCTATCTCTTATAGAAACTCTAGCACCTAGCTGGTTCAGAAAAGGACAGAAGATAAATATTAGTTTAGTCCTAAAATAAATGAAATATTTCATAAATTGGTAGGTCTTGTTCGTGAGGTAGTGAAAACTATCTAGGTATACCTACGATGACCGACACATTCAGTGAAGTCTGGACCTGGAAAACAGAGCTCAATTAGTAGAAGTAGAATTCTTTAACAGTAAAACGAATGAACTTCAAAACTTTCGATCCGACAATAAAGCAATAAGGCCTCAATACCCCAAGGGAGCGTTATTGGATGTCTTTTTTTTCTCATTTACATCAACGATCTGCCAAAAACCATAAAGGAATCCGGTCCATGCGTTTTGTTTGCGGACGATATTTCTATTCTTACTCCCTGTCATGATAACGTACATATTTTAAATAATACTCTTAATAATATATTCACCAAAACAATCACCTGGATGAACGAGCATAATCTGGTAATCAATTATACTAAAACTAAATTAATAACCTTCCACCCCCACCAAAAAAATCCTCTTTATGTAAATTTCTCTTTCAAAAATCACAAAATAGAATCAATTAATGAATTCCCACTCTATAGATTCAAATATCAATTGGAAACAACACGTACAGAAAATAAAATCCAAACTTTCCAAATTTCTGTACGCTTTTCGAGAAATAAAAAAGACCACAAACTTGCAAACTGCTCTGGTCACCTACTATGCCTATGCTCATGCATGGCTTAGCTACGGTGTAATAATGAACTCAAAAAAAGTTACTCCGTATTTTAGTTAATTTAAAACAAACGGATAGCTGCAAACCCCATTTTAAAAAACTAAACATTCTTACTCTTCCTTCTTTATACATACTGGAAATCTGCAAATTCGCACACACACGCCAAGACTTTTACACTAAACGAGGAGACATACAAACAAGATACACACTCCGACACAAAACACGATTAAACCTACCGACATCCCGATTGAAAATGCACTCATCTAGTCCACTAGTTATGTCGATAAAAATATACCTATAACAAACTACCCGAGCTACTCAGGAATGAGAAAAAGATTGTTATTTTTACAAATAAATTAAAAACAATATTACTAAATAAATGTTATTATAGCATAAACGAATATTTAATTGACAAATCCATAGAACAGACATAATAATATAAATGAATAATAATTCTTTTTTTTTTTTTTATTAAATTAATAATTAATAAAATGTTTGAATTGAATGAATAAAATGTTACCTTATTGTACTTGGATTAAGCTAGTTTGCATGTATTTATAAGTCCTCTTCCTAAATTTATTTTTGTTTTGCTGTGCCCGACAGGGTCCACGATTGTTACAACAAATGTTACCTACCACCTAAGCATATACATTGTGGAATGCAATAAATGATTGAGTATTGAGAGATGCAAATAGATTTGCTTCTCTCCTCCAGAAACCATCTCGGACATGGTTCTAATTGGGTGGGTTTATTTTGGTGTTTTTTTTACCCAGATCTTTTTTTCATTTTTTAGCATAAACCGGTGCTACGTCATGACTCTTATAAAGAAAGCAATACAGCAGCTGAAAAGCAAAGAATTCAGAGACTATTTAATGAGGTAACGTACGTTTTTCGTGTCTTGTGAATTTATTCACCTACCTGAGATTGGGCCTCTTGAGTGTGTCACTCTACGCACAGGTAGTACCTGAGTCAATGGACGAACTAGGAGTCTTGGCTACCCTAGGATGCTTAGTACTAGCCGCCCCCGCCTCTTACTGCTGATTTTGCAGTGTAGCCCTGCGTTTACACCTATAAACATTGGCGTCAGCAGGATTATTTTCAGGTGGGTGCATCTTCACCTCCACGAAGCGAGCTCGAAAATGTTTGGACTTTACCTCGGATATTTGGTTTTCGTTTGTCTATTCACACAAGGAGTTTTGTCGACTTATGCAAAAATGCGTAAAAATTAAGAGGATGTAGCATGCCAGAGCGAGCGAAGCGAAAATTGTATGCACAAAAAACCAAGTTTTCAATAAAGAAATCATCTGCCATTTGAGAACCTTCAAAATTCACGTACCTATTCGTTTACTATCCGCCTGACTCAGCACTCTAATTGTGTAACACTATCCATCTCAATCTGAATCAGTTTGAAGGATATTGCTAATCCGTTGCTTCAAATGTTATTTTTCATTTTTACAGCACCCACTTCTGGGGCCCTGTTACCACTTGGTCTTTCCCTGTAGCGGCTATTGCTGATACACAAAAGCCTGCAAGCATTATCAGTGGGAAAATGACATTAGGTAATTAATTTCAGTTTTACCTAGGTATCGACAGCATCGGCTTTTATTTTCCTTTTTAGCAATTGAGCCTCGACTATTTCGCCAGCATCAGTTTTCTAGTGACAGAAGAGGCATTACCTACTGCCTACCCACGAATACTTTACGTGAATGTGAAGTGTGCCTTTAAAATGGAATTTGCAGTCAGGGAAATTAATTGATAAACAGATTAACATTTTTCCTGAATTTACCCAAGTATTTAATTGTATTTTTTCAGCTCTCTTCGGATATTCGATGTGTTTCGCGAGGTTTGCTTGGATGATTGTTCCTCGCAACACGCTGCTCTTCCTCTGTCACTTCACTAACGTTACCGCACAAGTCATACAAGGCGGACGATTTATTCACTATAACTACATGTGATAATTGAACATTGTTATTTTTACAAGGAACAGTTTAAAAAAAAGAATGCAGTTTATTTCGCTTACAATGACGCAAATATATAGTGGGAAAGGGATTTGAAGGTCCGTGGCATACCTAAAGTCCGTCATTTTGTTTTTTTTTTCTAAATGGAGGCCAAGCGTGATAACTATATAAATCGATAGCTGCCATCGAAGCAAACAGAAAACATAATAAGACCAAACCCCGTAGTATCACGTTTCCGAGAAATTAATGTTCAAAGTTGATCACGTGACGTCCATATTTATTGAACTTTCTTACATCTTGATGCATAAATGTTTGAAATAATCACTCTGACTGTTTAAAGTAATCTTTTTATTAATAATTACCGTGTTAGGCATTCTTCTGTATTGGCTAGTTATAAACCTGGTAACATTCCTTTATAAAGGAATTCTTTAAAAAAAAATGGTGTCACTGCCTGACTGACGGCCGTTGGGGCAGAAGAATTCTCGAGTTGACCAAATTGACAGTAATTTAAGTAATGGATGATTATTTCAAACATCATCAGCCAGCCAGCTATCGATGTCAGCTATCAATTTATACTTATAATTTTCATGAGTGGCTGCCATATTGAAAAAAAAAACCAAAATGGCGGACAGTAGGTATGCCAGGCTCCAAATAAAAATATTCCATCCCCTTACATATTATGGCTATTTAAATTGGGCACACCTCTACTGCTTTTTACGTAGGTACACATTTGATTTGTGTATTTGTATAGTAAATTTAGTGGAGGTGGGTCCCGCAGTTTTAAATGAATTAGCGAACGTCCACACGGCGCGTTGCGTCGTCGCAACGCAAATATTTTGACGCATAGCCGGCCACACAGGCGCTGCGTCGTCGCAGCGTTACTACGACGCAGTCTTAACGTTCGGTCGACGCAGCGGTGACGCACAGTTGCGGCAAGCATTTTTGTAAAAACATCGCAGTCAGTCTATAGGAAAGCATGGATCGGAAAAGACGTCTAGCATTGCTCCTATTACTACGTCACCGCCGAAATTGACGCAAAATCACATTTCATCATTTCTTCAATGGTACTCATTTTACCCTGCAAATAAAACTGAATACAAAAGTACGTAGGTAAAAAATGAAATGAGCTTGCGTGTATCCTCCCTATCAACGCACAAGCAACTGAGCGCTGCCTCTCCGTCGCCGCAATGAGTACACCCCCTCCCGCTTCGTCTCAGGGGCTGCTGTCCGTCATGTGTGCGTTGCGACGACGCAGCGCGCCGTGTGAACACACCTTGGTTTTTTGTATGTAAAACAACGCAACGGCAGCGCTGCGTCGACGCAACGCTGACGCAACGCGCCGTGTGGACTCGCTCTTACATGATTACCATAGTTACGCAGTTTGGTTTCAAGACAAAAGAATTAATTGATTTGCTGTTTCTTGTTGTTGAACGACTTACAATACCAAATTGAGAGAATTTCGCGAATCGCGCTGCCTGTAAAGGGAACAAAAGAGGGGTAAACCAAAGAGCGCAAAAACGCAAGCGAAAAGAAACTAATGGGTATGTTGGTAAGGTCTTCAATTATTAATGCGACGCAATTTTTATGAATTATATTTTGTTGCGAAACTCCTAATGTCACTTTGTGAAGTAATGTCAGTAAATATAAAAAAAAGCGTCCATGTAAGCGACATGTCAAATAGATGGAGTCTATATGCAGCTACCCAGTAACTGTAGCAGTACAAGATTGTGGGTAAGTACGTACGTACTGTTTGGAAACCAAACTTCATACATACTACTTATGTCAAAATTATTATAAAAAGTCATAGTAAACGTCTGCTGGAAACTATAATGAAGTCTTTTTTGTATCTGTTACAATAATTATACCGGCAGCAAAAACGCAAGCTATATAAGGTGTATCTATTCATACACGAAATATTTTAAGAAAAACATAGAATCGAAAAAAAAAATTTAAGTACAGACGCCAGCACATCAAGCTACTACAATCTGTCAAATTTCTTTAATAGATTTTCAACTTTATCGCTAAAGCATTAAGGTTCAAGGTTGATTGGGAAAATTTGACAGTTTCGGGTAGTTCAGTTAGGGTCTACGTAATATTTACTGTCATTGAAGCGGAGTAAAGATTTTATGCCAAATGTCTCATGTAATTTTAAAATTAATATTTATTTTAATTAATTACGTAAAAAAATATTCGTTGCTATGGCTTCTTTACCACCTATAGATGTTTCTCTTAAAATATTTTGTGTATGAATAGATACACCTTATATACCTACCGACATTGATTTTATGATGGAGGAGGGAACACAAAAAAAATGCACTGAAAAACAGATCAACAACAGAGATATAATATATCATAATAAAATTCACAATAAATATTTAAAAATATACCTTTGTAATTTGATAACATAATTTCCTATATTTTATACAACAACCTAACTACTCGTTCTTACTTCAACACTTAAGAACACTTAAAAAATACAACATAATTATAACAACGATCACCATGTCATAAATTATAGATACCTAAGTAAATCCTGGACGAATAAGAAAAGAGAAAATCGAACGCATTCGAAGGGGCTCATTTTCAAGTCATAGTCAAGTTTTTATAGCTTTCAGAATCTTTCCTTTATCAAGTCAGGACACATAGCTTTTTAAGCTACGGCACGGAGCAGATAGATCAAAATAGCATACACCTTTCACGAATGTCGAGTTGATGTCAACCAAAAACCTTCGTAAAGGCCTGGCTAATATATTAAAAAAAAATAAAAAAAATAACTGTGTGTCAGTGTCCAGTGCTTTTAATTCGGTCTAACCACTGACATTACATGTCATGTAAAGAATATGGCTGAATGTCAGCGGTATTGACATTACCTACGACGCAATATAATTATAATGCCGAGTCAGAATAGACAGGCTGTGACTGTACATTTAACATTAATATACTTTACCCCTTATGTTTATGTGAAGAAAAATTGAGCTCTACTTTTTTTTGTATTTGACACAGTTTAAATATCTAAGTACCTATTGTTTTATTTTTTGTTGAGATTTCGTTTCCTAAAATCTTTACTCTAAGGATTCAGAATTCCTATTAATTTCATAACTCCTACCGTTTTAGCACTAATAGTTTTGCACTAAGTGCTGAAAAGAGTGGTAAAAATTGTATTTTTGAAGCACATCGCTAATTTTTTTTTACAGTTATTTACAAAATGATATCATTTTTATGTGCTTTTTTGTGTCCCGTAAATATGTGCGCTAAATATCACAAAATGTATAATTATTACAATACATATAAGTACATAATTATTATAATATTATGTAAAGGCCAGGGCAAATTATCGCTCATCAAATTGACTGTCAACTTAAATTGTCCGTAAATATTTTTAATGAAATGACTTTATAGGATGCTACGCACTTAAGCCCGGGATACATACACATGCCCTGTAACTTGCACAAAAGTAAAGTATGCAAGTAGCTTGCATAATTTTGTGCAAGTTACAGGCATGTGTATTCTGGGCTTTATTCAGGGCCGGTATGATTTGGCACAGACGGGCGGCAAAATATAATATCTACAACTTTGCCGCCCGACTGTGCCGAATCGTGACGGACTATGCGGACCCAAACAAGTTTGTAGCACGCCTAACATAGATATTTGATAATCAATCTGCTTATGCAACAATTTTCCTAACTGGTACATGCTTGTATACAAGGCAAAATTACATTAAAGTTTCCAAATTTTCAAAAAAACATTATTTGAAAAGGATTTCTACTTTGTATCTACAACAATACACTTTATAAACGCCCTTTATAATAAACACGAAAGAAAACTTTCCAAGTTTTACTTATCTATGTGAAGGCTTGAAAAAAAGTATGGGTATAATACTGGATAGAACTTTTCTCCGCGTTTGAAGGTAAAAGCGACATCTGACGGAATTTATGCAGTAATGTGTTACGGCTCATAATAAAAAAATAATATAGAAATCTATATAAAATCATTTAGTTACAGTTTCCTTATTTACACTATCTATGTTTCACGAATGCGAGATGCTAACTAGTGGATTGTGGATCTTATTAGTTTAAATTCAGGGATGAAAATTTTAAAGATCCGCTTTGTGATGTCGATGTCGGCCCAGCCGTTAGTCGACGCAATCAAGTTTACACAACAGATATGTGGACAGACCACAATGGCCCTTTGTACTATAATAATTATGTAGTTCCTCCAGACTCAAATCTACGTATAAACTGCGCCAAATATATTTCTCCCTGTATAATTAGGACGCGGCCGGTTCAGCGGTCTGACTGACTGGACTAGCCTTTTGTTGCTTGTTGTCTTGCAGGTAGTTGTAGTTGATGAAGCGCGCGCCCTGCGTGACCTGCGCGCACGTGTTGGTGACGTGGCACGCGAACAGCAGCATATTCCGTGGCTGCACACGCCAAGCGAACCGCATGAACATCACCGAGTACAGCGACAGAGCTGGAACAACGAGAGATACTTCTTAGTGCAGCACGACAGGCAGATATCATTTTCGCGCTGGTGGATTCGGGCAAATGTCTTTCGTAAAAGTGTACCAAATCCAATTTAAAGGTGTAGTGTACACAGGTGTGTGTATTAGGTATACACTATCACTACTAGTATACACTATCTCATGCACATCACGAGTGAGGTAGCTGTCACTAATGTCAACTGTCAGTCACCACAAATGTCGGGAAACAAACAGTTGAAACTTGAAAGTGAAATGAGTGAATCTTTAAAGAAAATGAGAGGTGTGATGGGCGAGTGTAGCAATTTATTCAGAGAAGTTCTCGTAATTTTAAGAACGTTCACAGTCTGGTCACAGTCTCAATCTGTCAAAAATACCTACATTTTTGACAAGTTTTTGACATTGATTGTCGCTGAGATGAGATAGCGATTACATTTTGAACGTTTTTAATTAGGTTTAAAGAAACTTTATTCTCAATGAAAACATAACATGTTAACAACAAGAACAATACTAATCATAATTTAAAGTTAATTACGGGATCAACAGGATTTTATACAAGTCACAAGGGAAGCCTCTTTTGCTTTCAAGCATGACTTGACGTAGAGCAAGGCTGGTGAAAAGAAAGCAAGGGAGGGAAATTCAGGAGGCCTATGTCGCAAGACAGCCTGACCGCGGTAGGAGTTGAGTGGTAGAAATCGTCGCGTAAGGGAAAAGCGTTATACAATTTTTTCTCTTTTCAATCTCTCTCTCTCTCTCTCTCCCTCTCTCTATCTCTCTCTCTCCCTCCCTCTCTCTCCCTCTCTCTTTTCCCCATCTCTCTCCCTCTCTCTCTCTCTCTCTTCAACAAAAATGTCCATTGTCGGCCAAAACAAAACTTGTAATTTTCAGCAGTGGCCTAAACTAAATTAAGTTACGACAAATCGTTACTTACAATTAGATTTTTTTTTCAGAAAAAGACAAAATAACAACAACAGGTAAGCCTAGCTCGAGTTACAGGGTAGCTGTGGTTCGCGCATGCGCACTGCCTATCCGCGCGGCTCTTAGCCAGACAAAACAATTATGCGTAGTAATAAATCGACTCCCATAAAGCCAATCCTTTGGTTTATTTTAAGGTTAAGAAAAACGATTTACGATTAATTATATCAGGATGGATTGGAATTGAATTGAATTTGCAAAAATACTGTGATTCACAAATCACAGTATTTTGTAGTATGCTAAGGAATCGATTTATTACTACACTAAATTGTTTTGCCTGGCTAAGAGCCGCGCGGATAGGTAAAACAAAAATTTAAAAATAAACAGGAAGCAGCAAACAAGCAGGAATCAGGAATTTTAAAACATAAGTACAGTGTGAGTCTTCATCATGTGCATACATTGAAATGAGGGAAACTACTATGCTTAACTTTAAAGATGGAAACTATTTTTAAAATCTAAAAAAAATAAAGTGTCTGTCTTCTAAAGTATGGTAAATGGTATGTAGCCGTGCAAGGCCTTCCAAATTCAAATTCACAATATTTATTTTTGTTGATAAAATTAAACATTGTTTCCTTTTTTTTTTCAATATAATATGCAGAAGACTCGCAGTATATAGAGCTTAGGACGGTCAGTAAAAATACATTATTCACTTACCAAGTGTCATTTTCCCACTTATAAAACTTGGATCTTTTTGTATATCTGCAATTGCTGCTAGAGGTATTCCCCAATTGGCTACAGGACCCCAGAAGTGGGTGCTGAAATAAAAATAGTTACCACATTTAGTTTCAAGAATTGAATTAATTTTACAAGTCCAGAGTTATAATATCAAATCAAACTTTACCTCATTAAATACTGTCTAAACTCCTTGCTCTTCAGCTGTTTCAATAAATTACCAACAACCCCACTCATTGTGACTGAAATGAAAAAAAAAAAAATTAATTGGAATTTCCTATTTAAAATCCACTGTAGGTAACTGAAAGTCAAATAAATGAAACTGTGAAATGAGACAAATGCATTAAAATAAATTTGGCCTTCTATTACCAGACATTATTTTGGGAGGGGGCATGAGCTGGCAATGTCTGGTCCTGTAGTCTGTAGTTGTTATGGGCACCATCCTTAATATTTACATTCCAGAGGCACTAAAATATGAAAATTACTGTCTGCCCTTTTTCTGATGTAATGCTTGATGTAATGATGAAATTTGGTGCATGGATAAACCATGGTCTGCGTTAGAACATTGGATACTTTATATCCTGGTAGTACATTCTGGGGGGGATAATTTCCAACCATGGCAGCATTTACACAACGAACTAATGAAGCCATGTCTGGCTAAAACAACATAATATGGTGCTTACTAATTTTCTATAAACTACACTATAAATAAGCAACTGAATTTCGGACCTGTGCCCTCGCATGAGCCAACGAAAGAAATAAAAGAAAAATTATTGAAAATTAGAACATTTCATGGTACACTGTGACAATAAAGAAGATAAATATAAGTACTTACTTATACTATGAGTACAATGAAAGAGATAAAACAAGAGTAATGCGCGCGTTACGCTTAATTAAAAATGATAATTAATTAGGGCATTTTAATTTTATGTCAAGGTTATACGATACATGTAAGTAATACTTTTCAAATGAATTAAACTTTAGACACCAAACCCCTTACGTAATGAATAAAACACTTACCTATTTTTTTTTTATTTTATCCAGTCGTAATATTTAAATCTAAAGTTTTCTTCTAAAATGTCCTGGCCTTCTCGATTTCTTGCCAATGTCACTGTCCTGTCAAACTGATAAAAATCTTGTGCTGACAGCTGATAAGCTACAGTGCGCCCAGCGTAACTTGACAGTTCGTGCCATTAATCGCTCGAGGGATAAAATAACATAGTATAGTGCTGCTATCGTCATGGTGATCAATGCGGATGCCTTCTCTGTATGAGAAAAGGCCTTTGCCCTGAAGGCCAATTCTCGTAATTTAAAACGTTCAAAATCTTATCGCAGTCTCATCTCGGCGACAAACAACTGTCAAAAACTTGTCAAAATGTAGGGAAATTAGAAGTATTTTTGACAGGTTGAGACTGAGATCACACTGTGAACGTTCACATTTTCATTTTTAAATACTTCTAATTTCCCTATATTTTGACAAGTTTTTGACATTTGTTTGTCGCCGAGAAGAGACTGCGACAAGATTTTGAATTTTTTAAATTACGAGAATTAGCCTTCTGCTGTGAGATAATAATAGACTGGTGCTGCAAAAACTTTTTGTGGCCAAAATAATTGTACGAGGATGACACTGAAAGTTTTTAGAACTGGACACTTATAAACGATATAATAAAAAAATAAGTTCAAATTTTGAAACTTGAACTCTGCCAATATTATTGTGTATTTATTTTATTCATTAGTCATTTATTTACGATTTGGCGGCAAATTGAAAATTGTCTGCGTCACGTCAGCATGAATTTAATGCGAGAAAATTTTCGTACAGACGCCAGCACATCAAGCTACCACAATCTGTCAAATCTCTTTAATAGGTTTTCAACTTTATCGCTAAAGCATTAAGGTTCAAGGTCGATTGGGAAAATTTGACAGTTTCGGGTAGCTTGACCTGCTGGCGTCCGTACATATAATGATTTTTTATGACTTTCGATGTCATTTAAGTCAACAAGAAAGTTATGATAGACTTCGATTGGCCTTTCACGATGAAGCCCCATCTCGTGCCACTGTTTGCAACTGGTTTAATGAGTTTAAACGTGGTCGCACTAATCTCACCGATGATCTGCGTGAGGAACGACCTTCCACGGCGACGACTGAAGATAACATCAGTGTTGTGCGGCGTATGATAGAGACTGACAAAAGAGTGACTTATCAGCAGATTCGGACAAGCTTAGGCATCGGTATGAGTCAAGTGCACAAAATCCTCCATGAATATTTAGCGGTCAGGAAGCTTTGTACCCGGTGGATACCTCATAATTTGACAGAGGCCCAAAAGCTCCGTCGTGTTGATTGGTGTCGTGAAATGGTTCAAAGATTTAACGGAGGTGACTCAAATGCTGTGTTCGACATACTTACGGGTGACGAAAGCTGGATTTATTGTTATGATCCTGAAATAAGAGACAGTCTGCAGTCTGGGTGTTTTCTTCCGAGGAGTTGCCAACTAAATTGAAGAGAGGTCGAAGCGTGGGAAAAATAGATGGTGGCCTCGATATTCGGAAGACCAGAGGGGTAATTCTCGTAATTTTATGAACGTTCACAGTCTGATCTCAGTCTCAACCTGTCAAAAATCCCTCTAATTACTCTATATTTTGACAAGTTTTTGACATATGTTTGTCGCCGAGATGAGACTGCGAGTAGATTTTGAACTTTTCAATTACGAGAATTGGCCTTCACCACGACAACGCCTCGTCGCACACCGCCAAATAAACAATCGACTACTTGGCGACGTCAGACGTGGACTTACTGGGTCACCCGCCCTATAGCCCCGACCTCGCACCTTGCGATTTTTATTTATTTCCGAAGACAAAAGAAAAACTTCGAGGAAAACGTTTTATGGACGCCGAGGAAGCAGTGGCTGCGTTTCAAAATGCCGTCGAAAAGACCCCTAAGGACGAGTGGGCAAAGTGCTTTTCTCAGTGGTTCCATCGGATGCAGCGATGTATTGATGTAAATGGACACTATTTTTAAAAGATACAATAAAACTTACTTATCTTACTAGTTTGTTCAGTTTTTGATTTTCTAAGAACTTTCGGTGTCACCCTCGTATAATAGTTAAATAAATGTGTGAAATAAATATATTACTATTTATATAGCCTCTAGAAGGCCTACCTAGGCCTTGCATTCAATCTGTATTTTAAAGAGAAAAAGAATGCATTTGAATAAATATTTAGCTAGAAATATTCCTAAATATCAATGTTTTATTATTTTTAGTTATGGATAACAATCGTATTATCAATCGATTTCGTCTAACAAGTTGACCGCAGTCATGTTGTAATAAATTTTATACTCTTACACCATGTACGTACGCCGACACGACAAGCTATACAAATCCAGTATAAGCTGACTTCTCATTGTCCGAAAAGCCTATACAAAACGGATTGGGGGCTTACCACCAGCTCTTATAGCAGGGCAGAAGTTGAACTGCACTGCTTTTTTGTTCAGGAACAAAAACGCAGTGCAGTTCAATATGCTATAAGAGCTGGTGTTAAGCGCCCTGGTGTCCGTAACTTTATAATAATAATAATAATAAGCAACAGGTTCGTCGATCCCGCAAGGATCTGTCGACATGCTGGATAGACTATAAGAAGGCCTATGACTCGGTGCCACATGCGTGGCTCATGAGGGTGCTGGAATTGTACAAGATCGATGCAACTTTACGCACCTTCCTTGAGTCGTGCATGGGGCAATGGAGGACGGTCCTTCGATATCCGGGGTGTCGACAGATCCAGGGGAATGATGAGCCTGTATGGATCAAACGGGGAATATTTCAGGGCGACAGTTTAAGTCCACTTTGGTTCTGCTTGGCCCTGAATCCTCTAAGCACATTGCTGGAGGATTCAGGTCTAGGCTATCGGTTGAAGAGAGGTGGTCAGGTCATATCTCACCTCCTCTACATGGATGATTTGAAACTCTTTGCCCCCAACAAATTACGACTGCTGGAGCTACTGAAGGTAACTGAAACTTTCAGTAGCGCCATCAGGATGGAATTTGGTGTGGACAAATGTGCGGTCATGCATGTAAAGCGAGGGGAGATTATGGAATCCGAGGGAATTCAACTCTCGGATTCCATACACCTTAGATCCCTCTCCTCATCCGAAAGCTACAAGTATTTGGGTATGTCGGAAGCGTTAGGCATCAACGTTGCTGACATGAAGCAAACGTTGAGGGAGCGCTTCTTTGGTCGCTTGAAGAAGGTGTTAGTTAGCCTTCTTTCAGGCGGAAATAAAGTGCGCGCCTTCAACAGTTGGGTCATGCCGGTCTTGATGTACTCTTCGGCATACTCAAATGGACTCAGACCGAACTCGATGCCCTGGATAGAAGGGTCCGTACACTACTGACCGCAAACCGGATGCATCACCCACGATCATCAGTGATGAGATTGTACATCCCGCGGAAATGCGGGGGTCGAGGCTTTTTAAACGCCAAGACCCTCCACAACCGAGAGGTGTGCAATCTCAGAGAATATTTTATAAAAGCCGAAGTGGGTATGCACCGTGATGTGGTTGCAGTGGACAAGGGACTCACCCCGCTCTCCATGGCTAAAGAGAACTGGCGCAAACCTGTAATACTTACTACCGATGACCGCAAGGAGGTATGGCAAATCAAGGAGCTTCACGGGCGCTTCTATCGGGCTCTTCATGAACCCGGTGTTGACTTCTTAGCGTCCGTATCCTGGCTAAGTTTTGGGGACCTTTTCGGAGAAACTGAAGGTTTCGTCTGTGCAATTATGGACGAAGTTGTCTTGACGAATAACTACCGGAGATATATTATGAAGGACGGGACGGTTGACGTGTGTCGGGCATGCCACCGTCCGGGTGAGTCCATCAGACATATTATCTCTGGTTGTTCTCGTCTAGCTAACGGTGAGTACTTGCACAGGCATAACCAAGTAGCCAGGATCATTCACCAGCAACTTGCTTTGAAATATAAACTTGTCGATTCTGAGGTACCGTATTACAAGTATGTGCCCGACCCAGTTCTTGAAAATGACCATGTCACGTTGTACTGGGATCGGTCTATCATTACTGACAGGACTATTGTCGCCAATAAGCCTGATATAGTGGTGATAGATCGATTAGCGCGCCGCACAATGATTGTCGATGTTACCATTCCACATGACGGGAACCTCGTGAAAGCTGAGAAAGAGAAACAAATTAAATATCTGGACTTAGCACACGAGGTTGTTGACATGTGGAATGTAAGCTCGGCTATCATTGTGCCGATTGTCGTATCGGCCAATGGCCTCATGGCCGAAAGCCTCGATCAACATCTATCTAGGCTCTCGTTAGGCGGTTGGATCAAGGGCCTGATTCAAAAGGCAGTACTCCTCGATACGGCTCGCATTGTGAGGAGGTTCCTGTCTCTGGAGCCCTAACCACCGGTAGCTTGGACCCTGCTCCCGACATCGGTGGATCACAATTTTTTTATATTTTTAAATGTTTTTTTTTTATACTAATATTTAAAAATGTATTAAAATAAGATATCTAAATAAATAAACGACATAATAATAATAATAAACGTTTATTTCAGACTATCTGTCCATAGGTACACTTACAAAACATAGAAAGAATCATACAATAAAATACACATACTAACAAAATCTCAAAAAATACACAACACATAACAGACAATAAAGATAGCAGTGACAACACAGAAGAAGCAACACATTAAATTTGACGAGGAGGAAATGTCCACTGCTCACAAGGCAGTGTGCAAGCGCATCCAGTGGCGCAGCAGTGGAGAGTCCCACCTGTCCGCAAACACGCTTAATAAACTGTTGCTGCTGGACCTAACACGACGCAGCAGCGACGCACATTGCTTCCTTATTAGGGCATGAAAGCCATCAGTGTGCGCCTCCGCGAACATCGTCGATGCACTGCAGAATCCTGGTAGCCCCAGCAACACCCTAAACGCGTTGTTGTATTGAACACGCAAGGCGCTGAATGCTCCCAGTGTGTAGTTAACCCACAGGCTGCACGTGTAAAGTGTTTGGCAGTAAGATTTAAAAAGTGTAACTTTCACTTCATTACTGCTACGTGCGAACCTGCGGGCCAACATATTACACCGGACAGCCAACGCCCTACGTGCCCTTTCCACATCTGTGTTGTCTTTAAGGTCATCGGAGACCCAGTGGCCCAGGTACTTGAACTGTGCGACTCTGTTCAAGGCGGTTCCTGCTAAGGTGACTGAGGGTACGGTCACGTAGTTTTTTCCACGCCCCTTAAAAACTAACAGCTCGCTTTTCTTACCATTGTATCTGAGCCCATGGGCCTCCGCATAAGACTCACAAATCCGTACCAACTTCCGCAAACCACCAATCGATGGACTCAGCAATACCATGTCGTCTGCGTAGCTTATGTTGTTTACACAGACTCCATCAATGCTACACCCGACATTGGTACTACTGAGTTCACCGACAAGCCGGTTAATGTAGAGGTTGAAGAGCTTAGGCGAGGTCAATCCACCCTGTCTCACCCCGCACTGCAACCTATACACATCCGAGAAAGAGTTTGCCCATCGTACACTATTTTCCTGGTTGTTGTACCAATATCTAAAAATAGAAATAACTTCCGGATTACATTCTGTCTCAGTTTCCAGCTTCTCCCATAGCTTATCATATGAAACTAGATCGAAAGCTTTCGACAGATCCAGAAAGCAAGCAAAGACAGGAGTTTTCCGATCACTGTAGTATTGAACAGTCTGCTTGAGACACAAGATGGCACTCTCAGTGGACAAACCTGATCTAAAACCAAATTGCGCATCATGGAGCTTGATATGCTTGGCCAACTGTTGGTCAAGCAGACTGTCCAGTACTTTCGCTATAACAGTGGCTAACGAAATCGGCCTGTAGTTCAATAAATCGGAAGTATCTCCGGTCCTATCCTTAGCTATTGGTACAACCACCGTGAACATCAATCTATCAGGCAGGTAAGAATGGCTTAAACATAAATTAAAAAACATTGCCAAAACCCGCGGCAAGTGACAGCCCGCATTTTGCAAATGCTCGATGCTGAGGCTGTCATGGCCAGGAGATTTACCTCTCACCATGCCTTTAATAATTTTTGCCACATCTTTGGCTGAAAACCCAACTTTAAGGTCTCCGGCTCCACAGTCAACATCAAGCATCCGCGACGCCGCACCCAACGGCGACCCAACCCTGAAATGCTGCCGGAATAGGTTGGCAATTTTCTGTGGCTCATGTACGCCAGCAACACTCACAGGATGACCAGGCTTAGGATTTAACTTATTTGTCTTTTTCCAGAAACCTTTAAAATCCTTCTTCAAGTGGTGGTCTGCAATAATATCCATTTTAATTTTTTGCGCGTTATCCTGACACCACTTTAATTGGGTTTTAAAAAGTTTCCTGGATTCACACATATTATCGTACACATACCCGACAGAGGGTTTACCATGTAGTACCCACATCTGAAAACAACGCCTGGCCCTCACATGAGCGTCCCTGACATATCTGTTCCACCCAGTTATGTTACCTTTCCTACGCTTCTTTTTAACAGTTTTTGTATACTTAGCTGCATCTGATAGTATACAAACTATTTCATTATATATTTTATCTAAACAATGTCTATGTTCTATGTTAGAACACATGTTATTAGCGCAACTAGTCATTTCTGCCGGAAAATCAATATTCCGCAGTTTAGCATGACATAGCTCACTATATGCACTGATTTGATTTTGGTCCCTTTCACCCCAGACCACATTATTGCTACAGATGTCAGTAAGCATTACTTTTGGTTTTATTAAACCTAAATCACACTCCAGTTGAACAGGATAGTGGTCGGACCAGTAGATGTCATAAAGAACCGACGCGCCAACAACAGCAAGGCGCGCGGCACTAGTCACAACACAGTGGTCAAGCCAGCGCCGCGACCCGTGCGCGTCACTCACAAAAGTATATGTGTCCGACGGCAAAAGTTCTCTGTCAACGCATGACCACAACGAAGTCCAAGCGCATAGTTTGTGTATGGGACTTAATGGGACCCTTAGACCATAATATATATTATATATTAAATTGAAATAATAAACGTAGCTCTTTTATATGGTTTTGATTTTAACGCGGTCTTAGTAGATGCAAAAATACATTGTGGCTAAAGCTGGCGCGGCAAACACGTTTAATAAACAATTTGATTTCTAAACGTATGGGGCTCAGCGCGGCGGTAATTTTGAAATATAACGTCATACCGCTTGTCAAACAGATTTCACAACCAAAATATAGTTTCAGCTCTGAACGATGGAAAACATTATTTCATTAAAAATTTTATAGACCAAATCTCAAAAAATGGCAAATCCCTTTAAAAATGCGTGACACCACATGTGAAATATGAGAAAACAGAAAATGTGTGTTCCGGGCGCAGCATGGGATTACTCCGCATGCTCATCATTGTGTACATCATCATATTCATTGGAGTTTACTTCGGACTAGTGGCAGTACTGGTTTATGTTAGAAACATCGTCATACTCGACAGCAAGTACGTAGAATATTATAATTGCTTTCTCTAATAGGTCATCATCATCATCTGCCTAGCCTATTCCAAACTATGAAAGGGTCGGCTTCCAGTAAAGCCGGATGCAGAACTCATAGATACAGTCAATAATAATTAAGTGCATAAAATATCAGTGGGGAAACGATAGATAGACTGTATGAAGGATGATGGCTAGAAGCCGAGAGGAAAAGAGATGTCTAAGATGTGATTTCTAACTTAGAAACAATCAATAGGATTATGTTATTTACATATCTCGTCTCCGCTTAGCTTCAGTGGATACGGTTGAGCAGAGAGGAGAGATGTCTCATATTTGCTTAGCGTGCACAAAATAGATGTGAGCTGTGACTCGCAAGCTGGTGACACCGACGCGCAGCAGACGAGATGTGATCGGCGTGCGGCGAGCAACAACGCTAGTTCAGGCGTCGCACAAAGCTACATTCAACCAGAGCCGCACGCATCTCAGCTCCGCTCTAGCCAGTACACATCTCTGCTCCGGTCCAGGCCAGTAGGCATCTCCGCAGAGTTTTGGTGGATACAACATCTCTCCTCTCCGCTTCGCACAATCTCCGCCCATCTCCGCTTTGTCCGTCTGGGCTTCATGCCATGACTTTTTTTTTCAAAACTAGTATTTTCCACCGTATTTTTAATTTATTTATTTTACAGCTTACCCGAAGAACCATACGCACAATAAAACTCTTGAATACTTCAAAGAAGTTTTTATTACAAATATTACAAAAAGGCACTGTTAGTTGGACGGTATTTTGACATCGAAATATGCTTCAAATATTATAATGGAATGTGGGAAGAAAAAAAACGTAGGAAGCACTGCGTCTGCCATCATTTTTTGGTACTGAATATGTCAATTATACATCTAAATATGCCAATTCAAAGATGCACAGTTTGTAAGAATGAGGGTGGTGTGTTTGGTACAAAGAAACATACATTTTAATGTGACGTTGTAGAATTGGTTTACTGCATCCCTTTAGCTTTTTTTTATTGTTAGTTTTGAAAATAAAATGTATTAATACAAAATAGTATGGTCAGCCACACGTTACCTACTTACTGGTAACTACGAAAATCAGGTTGACTGTACAAATATCAGTCTCTTCTGAAGCATAATAAATCATGGACATGGACAATGTAAGGCGTGCTACATAATCGGCACAGCCGAACGGTATAAAAAGACTCATCACATAGCCGTTATCTACGTATCCTATACACCAAACTATGCAATATTGAGCAAAAATGATTGCTGGGAAGACATATTTTTGGTGTGAAAAATCATGTCCGTAAGGATTGAGGAGCCACTGTCTACAGTCACGAGCTCCAATATGCTAACACTTGGCAAATTTCAATTGCGATTTTTTCGTGAAATAACGAATGCAACGTTGAAATACGACACATTACATAAACCTATTGGTTCGAAAATGCTATGTTCGTAACAACATAAAATTACATTAAAAAATAAAGGAGTAACTCGCTTTTGAATAAAGTCGCGTGTATACATACTTTTGCTTGTGACTGTACAACGCGCAATGTAACGCACGCATAACATTGTGTTCATGGATGCAACCGTACAGGTGGGTATTTAAAGTTAAGTTGTAACATTTAAAAATTGTTTTCATGACAAAAAGATAATAAAAGGTTGATCTTTGACCTTCAGTTCTCTGTAACCAGATGGTACCCAGGTATCCAACTATCCAGTAACAAAAAGGAGATCACAAAAACGTCTTTTTACACCCGTTATGTAATAATATTGCAATGAGAATTGAATGTGCCGTCCCTAACAAGTGTGTAGAACGCAACGTTTTAGGACTAGAACATACGTACCACAATCACACCACAAAGCAGGGACAAAATGTGGGCAAGCAGTGGATAGTGTTGCAGCAGCATCTTGCGGTTGCGTTGTGGTAACCATAAAATTATATGTGGTTGCATTGTCGCTAGTAGTTCCGATGTGGTTACATTGTAGATAAAGTTGTCAAAAAATAAAAGGCCCGTTTTGACATTTGAGAATGCGTTCTTGACACCTGTCAGTTTCATACAAACGAATACGTGTTTTGCGAATTTCATCTTTATTAACTACTAGAACAGTCAATGTCAAAACGGGCCTTTTATTTTTTGACAACTTTAGTGTTTGCAGGCAGATCGACTCCGGCTTCGACAGTGAAGTTGTGGCTGCGACGTCCCCTTGATGTGGTCGGTATCGCGGTCCGTGTGAATAGACTATCAATTTTCATACAAATTAGCGCCCGTCCACGTGGTGTTGTTGTAATGTGGTTGTGGTACGTGTGATTGGGCCCTTAAATAAACCCATTCATAAGTTCATTCGTCTTCTTAACGTGTCAATGGCAAAAATAACTCGTAAAATATATTTATTAAAATTTGTTTTAGTATTTTGGCTCAAAATTCAGCAACGAAAATAAGACGCAGTTATTACTTCATTGATATCGCTAAGTAAGTCTGTTATTTTTATTGATCAGTACCCGATTTAGGACATTCTTAAACCTTTATACAAAATATAATTATACTTATTAATAATATTTCTCTGAATATAATTGACGTGTACAATGTTTCAGTAATAATAATAAAGTAACTTGTGCAACTTGCTTATATTTTAATTTCTTTTTAATACACAATACTTTTCGTACACTATCAACGATTATACATAAGGATAATATGTAGCTTGTTTCGCCATTTCATCTCAAATTAACAAAAATCATTTCAAAGATAGGAAAGGTCTATTCCACCTAGCTTATATAAAAAAAAATGATATTGTGACTTTGATATCCTATTTATAGAATAAACCATTTCATTTCATATATTCAAGAGCACACAGATTTTATATTAAAATGTGTAAAACATATTCAATAATATTGGTTGTGAGGTTCGCTCGTCCTAAAGACCTGCAGTGCGATTCTGTAACCATCTCACCGTGAAAACTCGGGTGAAGTGAGCGTGGAGTGAGCTGTCATTCCAACTAATGCTAGGGATTGACACTATTGACAGCTCACGCTAAGCTCACTTCACTTAAGTTTTCACGGTGAGATTTTTACAGAATCGATCGGCAGTTTACATTTTCTATATTACTGAACTGCTAGATATCCTTAAGGGTTTCGAAGGTTCATGTCATTTTGTTTTTCAAAGTGGCGGTCACGCATGTGTCGTTTAAAAATCGATAGCGGGATTCAATGCAAACAGAAAATATAATAAGACAAAAATCAAAATGGCAGAGAGGTAGGTATGCCAGGCTTCACATAATCTTCAATCCCCTTTGAAACAAATGATCAACAGACATCAATACACAATGTAAGTTCTACTATAGCTTTTGAGCAAGAGTGCAATATTATGGAATTAAATATTTCTATAGATACTGCAGCCTACATCTTCATTTGCACAGAGCTATTTAATATTGAGCTATTGTTTACATTAGTCATTCGGTACCCTTAATAAAGTTTGAATGAATGCCTAAATAAAGTGGCGCTGTTGAATTTTCAACGTTCAGTTAAGCGCCGAAAGTTGAAAATCTAATAGCACGCTTTTGTTAAGGCGTTCGTTTGAAAACGTGTATATGGGACTAACCACACTTTCGATGCGTACGCATCCGTAAAGCTCAACGGATACGTACGCATTCCGTACAAAATCGTTGTTTTCTATGGACAAAAGCTGAACTGAGCTGATTAAGTGTGGTTAGTCACTATGTTTCTTTCATACGCACAGCCTGCCGAGTAGTAGGTGCAGTAGTGTACAGACAAGTATGAAAACAAGGCCAGGTATACTGCAGTTGTGGTATACCTATACATTCGCAGCCTGGACGTGTGAAAAGGAGGCTACGCCAGAAAAGAACAGCTGTGCAAAAGAAGTTCTACCATCCTCCATAACTATACATAATCTAAACTAATAGGAAGAGAAAAGATATGGTTTTTATGTTTGTTTGTCACGCTTTCACGCTAAAAGGATTTGAATGGTATTTGGCACATGGGCATACCATGACCTGAATTAGAATATAGGATAGTTTTATTCTGATATTCCTACGGGATCGAGACTTATACGGGTGAAACCGCGGGCGCAGTCAGCATATTACATTAAAACTTAGATAATTCAAATACCTAAGTTTTTTACACATTTACTAAGGTTAATCTTTTTTTTTTTTTTTTTGGGATGGGAAATCATCAAATGACCCCTCCCGCTCTGGGTGGAGCGGAAGGGAGTGTCAGACTCTTACTGACTAAAACCCACCCATGTTCCTTCCTTCGCCCTTTATGTTCCGGGGTAGCGGTAACCCTTTCGGACAATCCCGCTGCCCCGGCATCTAAGGTTAATCTTACAGTTACTCTGAATGTAGTAATTAGACACTGTTTTGCAAAAATTCTCAATCTAAAATGGACGGCTTTATTTTATCATATGCCTACCTACTAATATAAAAGTGCTTGTTATAAAATTAAGTAAAAATATAAGTATATTAATATCAAAATAACATAATAATGGTGTCATCGTAAAATTATAAAAATATGTAGGAAATAATCCTGAAAATGCATAGATGCTATCTAAATTCTAAAACCTATTCTAGTTAATGCGTAGAGATTCAATTAACTACGAATACTAATAAAGTCCTGTAGGTACGTAAGCATGCAATGTTCCCACTGCTGGGATGCAGGCCTCCTCTGTGAGAGGGAGTGGGCCATTATCCACCACACGGGCCGGGTGCGGGTTGGGAATGTCACATGTATTCGAATTTTTGGTTTTAGGACATGCCGGTTTCCTCACGATGTTTTCCTTCACCGTTTTGAGAGCAGTGGTGATGAAATAATTTACACAAAGTAAAGCGCCTGTCTGGGTTCGAAACTACGACCTACAACTTGTAAGTCGCGGCCGTTACCACTGGGCCAGCACTGCTCTCTAAATAAAGTCGAGCAGCTCCTAACGTAATAGCTACTCAGTTACTAGCTGCATCGCAGAAGGGAGAGGCGGAGGGCCCTAATCCAAATAGTTGTAATAATGAGATACCTAAACCAGCTAGGTTTGTCATAACATAGGGAATTATGCCACCATACCGTTGGCCCAATGCAAGAAAGAGATGAACTCTACAGAACGAATAGCGCCATCCCTTGTCCTCACTAAGAGACAATGATGACTTCCATATCGTTCAAGTTCCTCTATGAGATTCACATTCGCATTTACAAGCGAGAGAGATTTTTTCCTGTTTTATAACGCTTTAGAAATATCTAATGTGGTTTTGCTTATTACAGTTTCTCACAGTAATACTTATCTAAAATAAACAGCACTCTAATTGCGTAGCACACTTCCAATGACATCATGTTGAAGGATATTGCTAATCCATTGCTTCATATGTTCGAAATATTTGTCCGCTCAACAACGTAAATAACGCAATGAATGTTGTTGAACTGTCGAAATGAAAGCCATTGCTACTGTTAGTGTGTTACGCAATTATCGCAGATTTGTATTGTTCAGTACAAACTAAATCTAAAACTCTAAATATTCTGTGCTTTGACTTGCAAGATTATGATAATATATTATAATTAAATATTGATATTAATATGTTTTATGTTCGATCATATACAACATGTCCCGGAATTAGCGCACATTACCAAACAGCACAACTAGAATATTATGTTATAATCATAACATACACTGAATCTTTATTACTACGTGTATAAAATATTGTTTATTTATTAAATTAGTTATACTGAGTCATCTGCCTAGCCTTTTCCCAACTATGTTGGGGTCGGCTTCCAGTCTAACCGGATGAAGCTGAATACCAGCATT
Source organism: Apamea monoglypha (assembly GCA_911387795.2). Classification (NCBI taxonomy): domain Eukaryota; kingdom Metazoa; phylum Arthropoda; class Insecta; order Lepidoptera; family Noctuidae; genus Apamea; species Apamea monoglypha. The sequence continues at coordinate 18,406,740 of OU426925.1, forward strand.
TTACATGGAGCGACTGCCTATCTGACCTCCACAACCCAGTTACTAGGTAATACGATATACCTTAGCAAGACTGGTTGTCAGACTTTCGGGCTTCTGACGACCCGTAACGACTGTCATAGATCCTCGAATGACAACCGGGACCAACGGCTTAACGTGCTTTCCGAGAGTTATACTGAGTGTGGGAGAAAATTGTGGTCACAGTACAAAACTACGCACGCACACAGTCGCACACGCATAAGGGTCTAGCGTAGTAGGTACTTCATCTATTTTGGTTTGTTTTGACTGTACAGCGAAAGTGTGATGGCCATTTACGTAGTTTTAATTATTTTTTCCTACATGTATTTGTTCCGAGTCTGGGTGTTTTTCTATCTATAATATGTATGTATTTAAAAAAAAAAAAATTGTATATAAGTAGTTTATCAGCCATCTTGTTACCATAACACAAGCATTAGGTTGCTTAGCTTGGGACAAATGGTGCTGTGTGAAATGTCCAGGGATTTATTTATTTATTTATTTTATTTATTTATTTATTTTTGGACCCGGACCCGGCAGACGTCGTCCTGCCCGAAAAGGCACCGCCACCTACCGGGTCCAATTGTGTATACAACCCGTGTCTCGACAATAACAAACACAAAAAAAAGAATTATCCAATTTGGTGCAGTGGATCGGAAGTTATGCGCGTTTCGGTGACTCATTATTATTTATATAGATGACTGAAATCGATTCAGTTAAGGATTGTGAAGAAACTACTTTCATAATGTGCATAAATTCAGTTACACATCGTATATGACGAAAGTACACTTTTGTCTTATAACGTGTCCCGTGTACCTGTAAAACAGGTCCTCTGCAGGCCTGCCATAAGGCCGCCCAACTTGACTAATGACCATCTCAGACTGTTGATATCAAATAAACATATATATAAACTTAAAATACTACTGCCATTGAACTAAACATCTCCAGCTAAGGCACTGTTCCCAATTCTTAACGACTTTTCATAGTTTGACGTCATTGATAGCTGTTCCTACTGGATCCTGACGACGAAATATGGTAAGAAAAATCTCGATCGCACTGTAAAGTTATCGCGATTTACAGTTAATTGTTGTGTGTTGTCAACATAGGATCATATGACTATCGCCCCGTTTAATGAACGAAAATCAACATAAAAATTAGCTAACTAATTGTCAAGCGCGCGTAAACTGCCGTGTTCACTGACCTATAATAAACAAGTACGCTGGACTTCATACTGTCGTTGACAAAATGAACACATTTGATTTTCGCCATTTTGGCGCTGACAGCATCGTGAGCGTCCGTAGAACTAATATTTTTAATAGCGAGTTTTACAAAATGAGCATACCCTCAGGATAAAAATGTTTTAATTATCTCGTAGTGAACACAAAAGTCTTAGGTATTCCTCGATGTATATCCTAAATCATCAGAGACGTACCAAAACAAAACGACGGCCATTTGGAATGTGTCAATTTTAGTTCCTGAGACGCTCGAGCACAAAACACAACTGTCATTTCGTATAGTATTTTTAGTCCAGCGTACTCGTATAATATAGGTCAGTGGCTTTGATTGATTGAATGAATTACCAACAGCCAATCACATCGCTTGAGTTGCGTTTAATTTTTCGTTCCGGAAACGGGGTTATGTGTCGTCAGAAAGCAGTGGGAACTCACATTAGACCAGTTTACCTCAACTTAAAAACCAGGAACAAAACGCTTACTAGCACAACTACACTACTCTGTATTGCCGCGGCGCCGGCTAACCTGCACTTGAACATGTCAACTCTTGTCTCCTTGTCAGCGATAATGTTCTGGAACTCTGCTTCGACAATCTGTCCGTCGTAGTACGTGATGGGGTCTTCAAATGGATACTCGTATCCTTGGAGGCACTCGCATTTGTAGCCGCCGGCTTCGAAACCACGGCCCAGGATGGGGACACACTGAAATAGGAACGGTAGTGATCAATATACATATATCTTATTGGTGATGTTCTTCAGAAAAATCAGGTGCTTAGCACTCGTAACTGGCGTGTGTGTAGGACCAGATGTATAAACGTAAACGAAGCAAAAAGAGTATGTAAGTTGAGTAGTATGTTTCTGTGTCTTAACTCCATGGGAAGAAGGTGTGAATTTATGTACGTAGGTATGATCAATATAACATGGTCTCACGTGTATAATTTCAACAGGCATGATGTCACCAATTTTTGTAACAATATTTTGACTAAAAAGAGTATAATTCTAAAGTTTCATTGGACATTGTAGTATGAATATTCCTTTAGATTTTTATTTATTGACGACGAAAATTAAGGGTTTGTTGGAGTGTAGAAAAGGATGATTCTAAAAAGACACGGGTCCTATTATCTGTCTAGCCTTGGCTTCTATCAACTTTGTTTTTATAGAATGGAACCTATTAGATTGTTTGCTCTTTATTCTCATGAGAATTCTAGTTTGGCGCTCTAACAGGAAATAATCCCTCATGACATGCTCTAATAATCAGACCTGTAGGTATTCTAGTACATGAGATAAGTTGCAATCGCTGCTAATGCAAAATACTGATAGTCGTACCGGATGTGGGTGGCTCCATCCGGTACGACAAAATAGTGCTACATTTTTAGTCAACGTGCTTTATTATTTTATGTTATAATTTTTGGAAAACTTAGGTTACTAACGCACTGACAGGTGACTTGACCCTTAACATCCCCACCCCACTTAACATCCTTCTAATCTGCGTTCGCGATTTACTTGCCAAACATTTAACAAATATAAGTCATTGGATAAATAACTTTAAATCCTACAAAATAAAGTTCAGTTTACGATACAACTTCAAACATTTTTAAGACTTTCCCTTTTTCTTCTTCTACATAATTTATACTGTATTTTTTTACATAATTATACCGCCGTTATGAACAGTTTAGAAAAGCTAGCCTAAATACTACTTCATCATCATCATCATTTCAGCCCAAAGACGTCCACTGCTGGACATAGGCCTCCCCCAAGCACCTCCACTTCGATCAGTTCTGTGCTTCTCGCATCCAACGGGTTCCTGTGGCCTTCACGAGGTCGTCGTTCCACCTTGTGGAGGCCTTCCAACGCTAAATAAATAAATACAACTTACATAAGAAGAACTCCTGTCGCACTTATCAGTACCCTTGAAGGCGTTTGGCGCGTAGAACTTGTCAGGACACTGGTTGATGTCCAACGACATCAGAGCCATCGTCACGGCCACCACTCCTCTGAAATTATAAATAAATCAGTGACAATTAACCGGTTGAATGTCGTAATTACCTACAGAAACAATTAAAATGCCATTGAGTCTCGCGTGTATCCACGTTTCGGTGGGATACGAAGGGTTAATGATTATAAATAACTAGCAACCCAACCCCACGGTTTTCTCGACTCAACTGAAATGAACCTTCCGGAATTCCCAAAATTATGATAAAACCGCATCAAAATCCGTTGCGTAGTATAAAAGAACAATGCGGGCACACAGACATGATAAGCTACATTAAGGGGGAAGTGCCCACGAAATTCAAATTTTCTAACGATTTTTGCAATATGCAGGTCAGTGCAGTAGCGTGGCATAAAGGCGTATAAGCAGTGCCTACCTCGAGAAATCGCCATAAGCCTGTCAATTACATTTTAGTGTGTACCTCACAATTATGAAATTCACTAAATTATCATGTCTAACAAAAAACAAAATCTTCATACAACCTCGCGCGGCAGTAGGCAGTCGCCAGACGGCCTACTCGGCTCCTGTACTATTCACACATTGTCATTGGTCTTTTCTCGTTCAAGTTAATACTACGGAATTAAATGTCTGCCTACCTATTCTGAAAACCACTGCACGCCACTGGGTCAGTGTCAGACTGTATGTTGAACAAAATATGTTTCGCGAGCGTAACAAATATATATACAGACGCTAGCAGGTCAAGCTACCCGAAACTGTCAAATTTTCCCAATCGACCTGGAACCTTAATGCTTTAGCGATAAAGTTGAAAATCTATTAAAGAAATTTGACAGATTGTAGTAGCTTGATGTGCTGGCGCCTGTATATACAGAATTATAATAATTAAAATCATCAAAACAACCCTCTAAGTTCAAACAACCCTATTGATTGATATGTATTTCAATTTGAGAAAATTTTAATTTCACGGGCTACCCTGGTGCGTCTATACTAATATATAATATTTATAGATGGAGGTAACATCACGCCTCTCTATTTCGCAGAGGTGCGAGTACCTACGCCTTTATATCGAATATTATGTTAAAATCCAATGTACTTGGGGGCGAGCGTACTGCACTAACAGGACACACACCCTGACTCTGGGCGGCTACTGAAAACTTTCTAACAACAACGCTACCCGACATGGGAATCGAATTAAGGACCCCACGCTCTGTATAATAGAGTACTTGATTACAAAAAAAAAAAAAAAATACATGAATTAAATTTGAAAGTTTTTACTAAAAAAGAACATTTGTGAATAAATAAATAAAATCGGTGGAAGAATGGAGAAGTTACACGCTTTTGGGAATTATTGTTCTATCCTTGCCACGCAATACGATCATTGTACTGAATGGCTCGAAATTACTGTTCTGCGACATCAGCTGCTAGTAGTGCCGTCTCTGTCTAGCATAGACTTTACAACGCGTACAGCTATGTCTTTTTTAATATTTAAAGATTTTTTTTTTGTTTAGTGTGGTTTAATTTTTTTTTTTTTCAAAGTTTCTATAAAATCTGGTCAAATACCCTATTCACGCGTATTGTGGAATAATAAATACAAAAACCCAACTCACTTGAATTCAAGCTTGACTTTGACACTGTCCCATCCGAAGAAAGGCGAGGCATATGTAATGACCCATTGCTTCACATGTCCGTCGCAGTCGAAGTAGGGCCTCGTCCAATGTCCGTGCTTCAAATTCGCTGCCCGGTAGTACGTAGGGAACCTTTCATATTTCTTCAAGTATTTCCCAAGTTCGTCATCTCTGATCTTCATTTTGAGGAAGAATTGCTCAAGACTGTCGAAGTTGGTGGACCAACGTTGTTTTAGGAATTGGAACCAAGGCTTGTTTGTGTAGGCTTCCTCTGTGAAAAATTCATGAGTTGTATTTGTGTTACTTCTTTACAGTATCTAGGCATTAATATAACATTTCCAGCTTTAAAAAGAGATTGACATAAGCCCAGATTACGTACGATAAACACATGACGTACATTCAGCCCCAAAAAGATGTACTTATACACGGACACGGAACCATTTCATTGTCTACAGCCATTCATTGTATCCATCGTATAGGTACAAAAAATAGTATACAATTTATTTTACCAAAACAAAGTAAGTATTTTTTCCCAAAACATCTATACACCCTGTGGCCAGAACCATGTTCACAATGATAGTTCCAGAACGAAGTAAACAAGACTGGCAATGTCATACGACAAATGTAGTCTTAAACTTTGTTCCATAACAAATGTATCCAATTATTATGGAGCAAAGTTTGTTGACAAAAGAACGGTACCTTGTCCATGTATACCTACGTCTTTTTGAGGCTGACTACCACAACGAAACCACGTGGAAAACCGCTAAATTGTATGAAAATGAATAATTTATTCACATGGACCACATTTGACCGTTAAAATCAACCGTGTGGGTGATACCGACTACATCAAGGCAACGTCGACGTAACCACCAGCGAGACCGCGCACTGGCGACCGGGCACGGCGCAAACACAACAATCTGTCTATATACAAACACGAACCACAACGCAACCACATCGAAATTTTGTGGTTACCACAACGCAACTGCAAGATGCTGCTGCGACGCTATTCACACGTAACCACTGCTCGTTCACATTTTGTCGCTGCGATGTGGTGTGGTTGGGTACGTGTGATCGGGCCCTTTTTTTTTTTCGGGATGGGAAATCATCAAATGACCCCTCCCGCTCTGAGTGGAGCGGAAGGGAGTGTCAGACTCTTACTGACTAAAACCCACCCATGTTCCTTCCTTCGCCCTTTATGTTCCGGGGTAGCGGTAACCCTTTCGGACAATCCCGCTGACCCGGCAGGCTTCGGCCCTAAGGGGCCCCTCGTTATGCTGACATCTCTTTGGGGCGCGCGTGGAACACTTACGCGCCGTCCGGCACGGGCCTGGTCCTGATCGGGCGGTGAGCTACCCATTGCTCTCCGCCCGCAGGCCCGCGCCTACGGTGGCCGGGAGTCTTCAATCGACTGTGATCGGGCCCTTAGGCAGGAATTTGAGAGTACATATAAAAACAAAACCCTTCCGAAATTACACACTAGAGGTCAACAAATACTTCAATATTACTTACCGGTTTTATTCAAGCGAGCCAGATCCTCCAATTTGTACTTCCTTGTGTTCAACTCATTCTTGTAAGCGAATGGTGCGAAGAATGTTCTGTTGGTGAACTTATTTCTGTCCCAATACGTACCTGTAAACATGGCAGGATAAGTTTAACTCCTACGTTCTTTTCTTTAAAAAAAAAAAAAACGTTGCACCACATTAGGAATTTCTCCTGTATCGTGGGTGCGTTTACAAACATTTAAACTCACATACACAAACAGCCAGACCCGGAACAACTAATTGTAGGTCATACAAATATTTGTTCCGTGCGGGAATCGAACCCCCGACACGCAGCGCACCAGTCAATCGCTTAACCACTGCGCCAACCGTGTCGTCAAAATTTAATGTAATGTTCGAAAAGAAGTGACGACTTATTCGTCGGAAATACCCAATCTCGATCTCGAGACTTTTTTCGAGATTCTATCTATGACTTACAAACCTATTTTTCTCAAAGTCAAATCATTTATTTTAAATAGGCACATAAAAGGCACTTTTGAACGTCAAAAGTTACAGTAAAATAGAATTGATTTTAGTCGCCCCTTCGAAAAGGTAGTTTTCGTATGGAGAAGAATGGGCAAGAAACTCCACCGTTACTCGTTTAATGTTTTCCAATATTTTGCATACATTAATTATATACTAATATATTCTTTCAATACACCTTCTTTCTTTTTTTACTTTTATTTTACTACAACCAAAGCCTAGACTGTCAACGTAACTCACCGGCCGACCATATCTTGGAGTCTCCGAGCACGATGGCGAGGGTCTCTCCTATCATCTGGTCTTCAGTCAGCGGCTTGTCCGCCACGCGGTTACCGCTGAACACTTCTTGTGGGTCCGACACCTGATGTAATAACAGAATTTATTAAGGATCTCCTAAGAAATAAAATGGAAATGTTGTAACTATGATAAAAATACATATAAGATCTTTGATCTTGATTGACTTTTCTGTTGAACAATTAGAAAGAATCTCACAATACTCCAAAAGTCACACGTCTGCGGAGTATCGCTAGCTAATTTAATTTGATCCTGTAAAGCACAATCTACATCTTACCTGTAAAAACGCACTGATGAAATTGGCCAGTCGGACGGCCATCTTGGCTTGATTTTCGAACTGTTCTTCGTGACCAAATGCGATGTCACCGTTCAGGAATAAATCGGTTGGGTTGTACCTATAATAAAAATAATGTCCAGGGTCGTTATTCACAGTGGCAAACACTTAAAAAAAAAGGAACTTGATACATTGGTGCAGCAACATGTTCTTGTGTTGCTGGAAGCATGTTGGTGGCAACACAGTAGCGAGATGTTTACGTTCTAGATTTGCAGGTGGTAAAAATAAGCCCACAACTTAAACTACATATAAAGTGTTTACTAACCTTGAATGAATATTCTTAACCTCATGCATACACTCTGATTCAATCAAATTCACATTTACAAACCCTCTCGCTCACACACGCGCACGCCTTCATGCGTTCTAATTCTAATATTTTTAAGAGACACATCTTTGGCGACGAATCGATAATTATAGAGAATTAAGTGGTATTTCAAGGACACGTCACGTTTAGGCACATTTCGTTACATAAAAGAGAAGAAAGGTATAACTCTCTCTTTCTTTCGCACTGAATCCCTCTTATTCTTTGTTGTTTATGAAGTTTCACATCTACCATGTGCGATGCTCACCGTCAATCATTAAAACAATAATATTTTTAAAAAAATATGTGCGGTACAAGTCAGTAGCACACGGTAGCACTCACTTGGAACAGTTGTTGGGCTGCACGCCTCTGATGAAGTTGAGCACTTCGTACACGTTGACGCGCTCGGTGTGCAGCGCGGCGGGCCCGGCCGTGGCGTTCACGTACTCGTAGTGCCGGTCCATGTACATGGCGCGCAGGAACGGGTGCGCGCGCTCCCACTGCACGGGCAGGCGCTGGATCCCTGCGCCCAAAGATACGTTAACCTCATGCTAAACTTTATTGAGAGCTCAAAAAGTTCATGTGTCATGTATTCTGCAGGTGGAGGTAAGGAGTGCAATCTCGATTCGAGATTACGCGAGATCTTGAGTCGCAGCCGCAGTTGTAGCCTTTTTTCGAGATTTAATCTTGTGGGAAAACAATCTCGAACGAGGTTTCGAGATAGGTGTAATAATTCAATGATAAATGATTTTATTTTGTAAGTAGGTTTGTACAGACGCCAGCAGGTCAAGCTACCCGAAACTGTCAAATTTTCCCAATCAACCTTGAAGCTTAATGCGATAGTGATAAAGTTGAAAATGTATTAAAGAAATTTGACAGATTGTAGTAGCTTGATGTGCTGGCGTCTGTACAAACACTTTTGCACGTCAATCATATTTTAAAAACTAGATGAGGTAAGTATTATTATAGAAAGTAGACCAAATCTCGATTTTGAATGGCTAATCTCGACATCATACTGTTGCGCGCCACAATTAATGGTCAAGATTCTTCAAGAAATTTCGATGCTAGAACTTTCTAGAACTATCGACATCTGGTCAGTCGGGGCCGGTATGTACTCGAGCATTCTAGATGTTTCTACAATAGAAGGTTCTAGAACTATCTGCGGCACTATATAAGACGCGATCTCTCGATGATAGAGGCAGAGTTGGATAAGCGATACAAGTGAATACATGGAAAGTGATCTTCAAGTGTGACTTAAGTGCGATTGTGTTTTATAATTAGTGTGTTTGAGTTGTTATTAGTGTTGTTTAATTAAAGTGTAATTTTTGGTAATTTATATCGGCAGTTTTAATTGTCACGAACCCCGAAGCTCGTAACAATACTAAGCACGCGAGATCTCGAGTTGCAAATATCGACTCGAAATTGCATTCTTTAGGTAGAGGCGTACCGTGTACTAAACCACCCACAGAGAGAGAGACACGTTTAAATTTTATGTAATAGGAGGCGAGCCTATTGCCATCAACTGTCAAGTTACGGTCCTGTATTAAAGAAGGATAGAAATCAATCACACGTAAAAAACTCAAAATGGAAAGAATGTGACTAGGTAAACTGCTACAAGAATCTTTTGGCGCTCGAATGACGTTGACAGGGTTGCGCTGTTGGTAAACAATTGTGCGATTGTTTTGTGAAATATATTTATATAAAACAAGATGGCGGCATTAGTTCCAATATTGGCCACGTGCCAATAGATCCTTGGCAAGATAAGCTATAAGTAGGTATCTTAGTTCTGTGGTTTTTTTTTTAGGAGATTCAATAGGAGAATATTATCAAGGGACTCACATCCAATCTTCTTGCAGTCAAAGTTATTGTAGTACTGGTCGGAGGTGGCGCGCTCGATGATCTCGCCGAGGTAAGGGCGGCGCACCAGGCTGGGCAGCCGGTAACCGGGCGCGCAGCGGCACTGGTAGCCGCCGCGCCGGAAGCCCCAGCCGTGCAGCGGCTCGCACTGATACGCAAATATCAACCGTAAAGACATGAGCAAGAATGACGACTTCTTAATAATTAATTAAATGTAGCTAATCTGTACAAGCAGAGGTTTTATTATACTGTCTAGTGAACATAATATGGATAATTATATTCAATACCAGTGTTTTTCGACTTAAGTATATTTGTTGGTGATAAGCTTTTTCACGAAAACGTAGCTGTTTGCGTCAAACGATTACTGTTTGGTATTATTCGATGGTGTAGTATTTTTTTTTTGTGTTTTAGGTATTTTGTGGTTGAAACGTTATAGGCTGATTATGCTATGCTTTTAGGTATTTTGTGACGAACTTTTGCATTTTTTTTTGTCGTTATCAGCGGAAAGTTTTAAATGGCTTTCAATTTCATGTTTTTATGAACATCGTAAATAAGCTAGCTCAAGTTTTCCCGACCAGAATCAAATAAAATAATAAGCCGCCAGTCCTATTAACACCCTATGGACTAACTTATATCATTAAAATTATCGATAAGAGAAAGGATTCAAATATACCGCGGTTGACAGAAGACATCGTGACATTTTATTTAAAAAATCCCTAAGAAGACAAACTCGAACTCAAAGCATTTATTTCAATTAAACCATTTAGAGGCACTTTTAAATTGTCAAAGAGTCGGTCAGTTAGTCAGAAAGTTCCAAAACGTAGATCTCTATGGCGTAGAACGAATAAACTCCAAGGACACTCTTTTAAATCAAGATATTACAAAATCCTGGGTACATTATTGTTGTTGCTCTATTGTTATTTACAATATTCTTGTCGCTATATTATTCTTATTCTTCTATATGCGACGTATTTTGAGGCGAATGACAGTCCACGTCAATGGTTACCCAAAACAATGTCTTAAGATAGCCCGCAAAATTCAAATTTTCTTCAAAATATCAACTTGTATATTGATCAAAATGTGATTCGAGACAGTAATAATAGTATATTTAAATAATTAATCATAGAAATTGCAGTCTGGTGCTTATGACTATATTATACAAAAGCAATTCAATACAGGCACCAAATTTTATATTATATCTAAGATTTAAATTGTATAATATCAATTTTATTTTTTTAATATATCTATTTACTAATAATAAAGCTGACGTGTTTGTTTGTTTGAACGCGTTAATCTTAGGAACTAATAGTCGGATTTTAATAAATCTTTTTGCATTTGTTAGCCCTGTTTTTGAGGAAGGCTATTGACATGCTACGCTACGCTACGATCTCTAGGAGTCGATCAAAAAGAAAAAGTCAGAAAGAACGCTAAGCGAAAACGAAGTAAAAGCGCGGGTGAGTGATGCGATGCGACGCATTGGGTCGGGGGCCGAAATTTCACGCGGCCGACGTCGCGAACAGAAGCTAGTATTTATTTAATTATGAATGTAGCTCACCTCTGTGGTTTCTTTGCACCGCGCGGTTGACGCGAATCTATTCGGTCGATCGTTTCCTAAGCTCGGCGGACATTGATTTATGTCTATCCTGTCATAGTCCAACTCCATCACAACAGCTGCCGTGTACCTGAATAACAAAGTTTTATACAACACTCATAAAATATATAAAGATTGTATCAGAAAACTTCTTTCCACTTTTCTGCATTTACTATTTTGCTTCACAGAATATGAAGCATTCATACTTTCAATTTAAAATGCGCTAATTTATCCATAAATAAGAAAGACGATTCCTCGGAAATAACTATTTTTCTTCAGTTATTTATGTTATACAAATAGTCTCCAGTTATAATTACAAATAGCGGCGATGTATGTCCGGCAGAGCTAGAGCACAGTGGAAACTTATGACATTTAAGAAGCTGGAGAAATTAATTCTACCTTACTGCAGCTAAGGAATGCAATCTCGAGATCGTGTCATTTTCGAGGTTGAATCTCGTGGGAAGATAATCTTGCTCTTGAAATGTATCGACCGATTCGGTCGAGATTTCGAGATTATGCACGCGCGACTTAGCACTCTATGGTTCTTGAGAAGTCATTTTTAACTGACTTCAAAAAAGGACATTGTCAAACTGGATGTTTATAATATATACATTTTGTTATCAATTTAATCCTATGTTTGATTAGTTGTTATATATTAGTGGAGATTATTATTATTTAAATAAACGTTGATTTTTTGTTTCGAGATTCGGTCAGTTTTTTGTGTCACCTGAAGTAGTTTTCATTTAATTTTTTTTTGTTTGTTTAAAAAAACGCCTCATTTTCTCGAAATGAGGTCTCGCCTGGTTGTCGGGCAAAATCTCGACATCAGACTTAGCACGCGAGATCTTGAGTTGCGAATCTCGATTCGAGATTGCATTCCCTACTCATGCTACCACTTGAACTGGCTAAAATATTGATTATTATGTAAAGGTATGTCGAAGGAAGTACTTACGTAGGGTATTCAATATGTCTGAACTGCGTGTGACGAGGGTATATATCGGCGACGGGAGACACTGCAGCCACCAACCACTTGTTGAGCCTGCCGCAGTCGAAATACGGACGCGTCCAGTTCACTGGGCCAGGATTCTGAAACAGAATTTATTTGTATAAAGAAAAAGAAAAAAAAAAGTTTCATTCATACTAATCTGTTCTTTTATCCCTAAGTGTTTCTGTAAAACCAGGGCCGTCCAAAAACGCGTTGGGTTGACGATATCATCAAAGTCGCGGGAAAACTCTTCTCCATAGGAAACTATCAATTGGAACTGTGCCCCTAGCTTGTGATGATTTCATAGGTACCTATGAAACATCAGAAGACTTTAAAATATTTGATTTTGATTGAAGCAAAGATCAATTAATAAGTTATAATAAGTTATAATTCAATCATTTCTTTTCCTCTTCCCATCTAGTAATACAGTATGGTTACTGCATTACAAAAGTGCACCAGTCATTGTAATTTGAACTTTATGCTAATACAAATTAGTCACATAAGGTGTTCTCATGATTTACAATTACTACTACTGGAATAGAGGAAAATAAACAATTGAGTGAGACCCATTGTATATCATTAATTGATTAATTAACTATAACTAATTGAATAATTAATTATAACTAATTAATTATTCTTTGCTTTTTGAATATTATCATTCAAAATAAATTGTGTGATGTAGTTTAATTTAAACTCCACACAAGACAAGTAACCTTGGTCAACATTCCAAGACTTTAGGGATGCGGCCAGAAACTAACTAACTTGCAGTTATTAGTGATAAACAATTCCCGTAATTTCAAGAACATTTTTGACATTGATTGTCACTGAGATGAGATTGCGACTTGAATTAGAATAGAATACTCTTCATTGCGGACACCATATAAAATACAGATATAAATATATAAATTTTAGAATGGATGACACAATGGGCAGTCTTATCCCTAAGAGCGAACTTTTAAAGACAACCTTTGAATGGATTAAACTTCTGGAAAAGCTTAACAACAAAACATTTCAACAGAAATTTAACATAATCCGGTAAAAGTGAGTAAATACAAAATCTATACAAACCTCATCATTGCCAGGTGGTCCGTGGAACGTAAATGTCTCATTTGTATTGTTTGCATATCTGATCTCCACTTGGTACGTAGTTTTTGTGTCATGACGCTTAGCTACTCTGTCTGGCAGCCATCTCTTGTACCACTCGTTAGTCCTATAGAACTCGGATGTATAATCTTTAGACAAGCTCTCTGGATCAAAAGCTCCAAGATCCTCAACATAGAATGTGTTCACTGTGGAAATCTTCTGCAAATGTACCGGGTCATTGAAGTCATCTGCCCGGAACGCTCTTGGTGCAAATCGTGGCATAGTTTTATTGAAGAATCCTCTGTACGACGATGTATACGACATGTTCGGAGAGAAATATAAAGAACTGGCGTTTATGTACGGATTCGCTGAAACATCAGCAACGGACGACAAGAAGTAGTACATCATACCGGGGTCGTAGGTGTCGTTGATGGCCGGCCTGATGAACCGTGACTGCAGAATATAACTCCAGAAAAACGCTCGGTTCATAGCCATGTTGTGTAAATGCAACATCGCTGTACGATTCGGAAACACTGGGTTTATGTTGATTTCTTTCACATCAGGGTGGTGGGAAACCGAATCGTCTGGTAAATACAGGTCATCCAAATGTGTTATGAAGCAGTTATCCGCTGATACCTTGTCAATTTTTCCTCGAACTTCATCAAAAGCATCGCGAATTTGCCATTCATACTGCCCGGCCACACCCCACAATAAAACACAAAGTGATATCGCAAGTAAACTCCAGTTTACTCTCTCCATTGTTAGTTTTTACACTTATTTAATGAATAAACTTAATTATCTTACTGGTTTAATACATATCCATTGGGTAATACGTCTTTGTAAAAAACTAACAACTGCCGCAAACTGCGACCAAAGTTGATAATGTTTTGAAAGTGCTTGTTAGCCATGTTACCAATTAAAATTTACATTTACCATCGATTCAAAAGTATTGTAATGTTGATGAACGTCCGACATTGTTACTTTTTGTAATGGACCTTCAAATGACAGAGCTTATGTTTGGTAATGATAACTTGATTTAGGGATAATTTTATTAATGTACATTTATTGTATGTACGAGTATACAAATAGGAGTGTACACTCTTCTTTGTTTTGGTAGATACCTACAAATAGGGTAAATTCTTTTAAACTGTCAACACTGTTATGGTCTCAAAGACAATCAGTTATTTCTAACCGACTTCAAATAAAAAAGGAGGAGGTTATGTATTCGCCGGTTTTTTTTTTAATCTGTATGTATTTGATTTAGTTCTCATTGTTCTCCTGTCCTTATCCCAATTTATGTGGGGTCGGTGTAACATGCACACTCTCTATTAGTCGTTACCTCGGTAGCCAAAACACCAGCTTACCCCCTTTCTAACCATAATTATTATCTTTTACACGGTCCATCCATTATTTCTTTTTCCGATACTCTTATAGCACTCCACATTCATACACAAAACTTTCCTCACGACATTTTCCTCATTCTTTCGCATACTTTCCGCATTACATACCATGATTATCGATTTCCACACAACTTTTCAGTCACCGGTGCCACTTTCAGAAATTCAGACTTCCTCATACGTAGAGTCTGGCCAACGAAAGCTGTCCAAGAAAAAAGGCGGCAATTTTAAAAAATCAAGAGCTGCCAACACTGGTTATACGCTGCTTAAACAGACTTGATATTTTTATTATTCAAGACTAATAAGCGATATTTACACTGCTTCGAATTTCTCAGTAACAGTCACGGAGTCAGGATTTGTTCCCGCAAATAGGCGCAAATAGAGCAATAGGCGTGCGTATTACATGGGACTTGCCATGCCATCTTTCCTTTTTATAATATTAGTATACATATAATTATGGCATTTTTTTTAACTTCTGCGTGCATTGTAGTTCACAGCTCGACTTCCTGGCACGACATTATATCGAAAAGGTTGAATTAAAGAAAAAGTTATAACTAAAAGTTTATTTCATAACACAAACATAGGGGCTAGGAATCATAGTCGAAATCGGATTCCAAGAATTCGACACCTGATAAAATTGAATCAGCTTCATTGCTTTCTTCGCTGCTACTGCTACTGTTCCCAACATGTATTATAAAGGGTTCAAGTTCGTTTTCAATAAGACTGTCCCTTATTTTGTACTGCTCTTCAACATGAAGTACGTGATCAGTGTACGTCTTCCAATCATCACCAGTTATGGATAGGAAACATTCTTTTATTAAATTTTGCATTTCAGACCCTGGTATTCCTATATTTTTGCTTGCTACTTTTCTCTTCGCCTGACTCCATACAAGCTCAATCGCATTGAGGTCGCAATGATACGGTGGCAGCAACAAAATTTCGTGATTCATATGACTGTATTTTTTTAGAACTTCTTCTGCTTCGTAGACAGCTGCAGGTTTATTATCTTTCACCAAACACATTAATTCAGATTTGGTATGATATTCTTCAAAATGAATATTATTCTCTTGAAGCCATTTTTGGAGATTAGCTTTAGTATCAGACATAGTAGGGGGTTTGTTTACTTGTTTTACATGATAACTTGCATTGTCCATCACAAGTACACTAGGTTTAGTTAGATTAGGTATCAACATTTCTTCAAACCACTTTATGAAGTTGGTAGCATTCATATCATCATGGTAGTCAGCCGATTTGGATTTTGTACTAAATACCAATAATGCACCAAGCACAAACCCTTCTTCCGATCCTGCATGCACAATGATATGTCTTTTTCCTGACGATATGTTAGTAGTGACACCACTTGTTGAAGGTCCTTGCCATGATTTTTTAACTTTATAGTTCTGATGTATATATGTCTCATCAATGTATACAATTTGTTTACCTTCTAGTCTCTTTTGATGTATTGCTCTCAAAAATCTGTGTCTCCATGCCGCAATTTCATATTTTTCTGTAAGTAAAGTCCGTTCGTTTTTATTGTTTTGGAAGTGAAAGCCGTTCTTGTGTAAAATTTTTCTAAGAGTTTCACGACATCCCATGAATCCAATTGCTTCCTTCAGCTCATTGTGCAGGCTTCTCAGTGTTGGAACTTGTTTTTTCACTGCATAAAATGAGTTTATTTTGTTTCTTATAGCCGAAATGTCAAAATTATCCAAATTGGAAACTGTTTCTGCATGTGGACGTTTTTTCCCTGGAGTATTCCACTGTCCTTGATTTTTAGACCCTTCAGTTTTAATTCTTCTTAGAGTTTTCAAACTTACATCTGAAGAGAACAAATTCAACAAATTATGTAACAATATTATAAAACTAACCAGACTGTAAAATCTTTGGTTAGTGCACTCAGTCATGCAATTCAAAAATTATAATGAATAAAATGCAAGAAAAGTATGTTCGTCATTATACCATGTATAAAACCTTTAAACGTGACTGTTAAGTCTATAATTTCTAAATTAATGTAGAATAGATACCTGTCATTGAAGATATCTTTTCTAAATAATGTGTTTCACAAGACGACAATTCATTATTTTCAAGATTCTTCAATTTCTTGACTGTTTTCACAATTTTAAGTTTTGTTTCTTCGTCCTCGTTGTTAATACTACCTGAAAAGTAGATACACCGTGAAAACAAACAAACAAACAGGGCAAGCTAAATAAAACCTTTTAAATACTGCGAAATGTATCAAGATGTTTCAATAGAAATTTCAGAAACTAACCTATAAGTGACACGATTGAATCCAATAGTCGTATTTTCTCTGTAGATTTCTGATTCAAATCACTTTTTACGTCTTTATATTTGTCAATCATTGTAAAGAGAAGCTTTCTCGTCGAACTTTTGAATGTTTTCGGCATTATTTTAAACAGAACCAATGAAAATTAGATGCACGATAACACAAGATGACTTAATTACGAAACGTCAATGTGACAATTTTGACAGTGCTAAATTATTGCCATATCAAAACTTTAGAAATTAATTCGTGGTCAGCTTTCGTTGGCCAGACCTTATTCTATTTATTCACGTAACACCACACAACGGTGTTAGATTTCTCATCTCAGCTGCATACAATAAATTGCCTTTCATTCATCTCTTTTATGCCCAATATTCTGATCCATACAAGACATAGGATTTAGATCTATGAGGAACAAAATCAGAGGTAAAATAACTTTCAGGCCTGTAACGCCTTTTTATTAGAGTCCGTTTCCCGAAAGAAGTCCCGCGGCAATAAGTGTAACTAATTATTATTATATAGTTAGCAACATTCCAATACCCCAGACACCTTTCTCTATTTAAGAATGTGCATTTTATTAACCAATAATCAAGCCTGCTACTCATATATGATGTCGAGATAAATAAATAAATCAATATTTATGATTCCGTCCTACGACAGTAGCGCCGCGTCTACGAGACTTCTTTTGTGAAACGGACTTTACCTAATATCTCACTGCCTGCCTTTGTCTCATTGAAAAAGTAATCAATATACAATGCCTGTATATCTCGTAAAGGTAAACAAAGAGTTCTCTGCATTCCGACAGTAATTACTAATTCCATGGTACCTTTTTTCCTTAAGAAAAACTACTGTCATCAGAGTTTTGTCTCTGGATAACCTGAAAGTTTATCTGTCGAATCCACCAAAACAAATTATTTTAGAATTACTATTAAATTTATTAAATAAACTGCTACCATGGCTGGAACTTTGTTCCGTAAGTTCTTTGAAAATGCTTAATCATGTTTTTAATATGAACTTCATTTATGAAGAGTAAATAAATGGATTTTTTCCAGGTTTCATGTTCACAAATACCTTAACATTTTATAAATGTAGCACTACAACTTTGGTGAGTCTTGAATACTACAATTTACTCCTTTACATAATTTACCCGTAGTGGAATGATAAATATTACAATGAAGCGGAAATATATACGTTAATAAACGATAATGATTATGGTTACTATATCTGCTCCATAACCTACATGATGATAAATGAAATACTATGTTATTTGTGTTAAATCTTGACTAGTTTTATGTATTTGAAGCCTACGTAAACTAGGTTTCATGTGTTGAAGAGGTGTAACACTTTCTGTCACAGGAAAACCTCACCAGGTAAAGAAAGATTCAAATAATAATTTCTAAAATAATGTAATTTCACCCTATTGTTAGCAATTGCCAGCAGCAAGCAACTGGAGAGTTTTTATTTCAGTGATCATTTATTGTCGTATATTTTATAGAAAGCCGAAATACAGTTATTTATTTTAAACCTGTGTTGTCCTACTGCAGGGCAAAGGCCTCCCTTCCCTATTTCCACATTTCCTGGTCTAATGCGATTGTGGGCCAATCCAATGCAATTTCTGGGCTTTTGAATACAGTTATAATTTATGTTTTCATTTCATCACTTTCAGAGATCGCTGCACACTGCAACTGTGTCCTATGCAGCTCGTAAGGGCACCAGGGCGAAAGCTCGTGCCAAGAAGGTCAAGATCGAAGTCACCAAAGTAGGCTTCATCCCACACAACCAGAGGGGGAAAGATAAGTATGTTTTACAAAAATCTTATAATAACATAATTATACTTACTTCAATTTAATTTTTGTCCTACCTTGTGTGGAATATAATATTTGATTTTAAACCCTAGCAGACTTATGCCTCCTCTAAAATAAAAACAAAATGAATTTGTGTATTGTTAAAATCATGTTTTTAATAATTTCCTTTGCAATAAAAATCATATTTACGTTAAAAACTTGTGTGTATTAAATTTTTATTGTTACTTATCAATTCCAGGACTGTAAAGTCGAATGTCAGTAAACATTCGGATGATATGTACAAGCCAATACCAAAAGATGATGTGTACCCACTGAGGTACTACCGCTGGGTTGTCTACACCGCAGAAGATGCAGTCAGAGCACATCAACAAACACACCACCCTACTATGTACAATGTGCCTGATGCGTTGGTATATGCACAGGTCGAGTTCAACATGGCTGCTGCAAAAAAGGTTTGTTTATTAGCTAATAATAATTTAAGTGTCTGACCGAAACTTTGGTTTCGATTCTGGCCAGTTTCCGCCAAAAAATCAGGTTTCTTCCGTAGTTTCGGTTTCAGCCTAACATTGGCCAGATCTTCAGCCCAACTGAAACCGGCGTTCATAAGCGTTGCTTTGATAGATTATCAAGAACTGACAAATAGACAGACAGCATAGACTTGGGTATCGTTATCCCACTTCTTGTACAAAATCTAAAAAACTTAAGTGATTCCAATTTATAAGTAAACACTTATTATTATTCAGACATGCTGCTATATGAGCAAGCTGAATCAGCGAGTGGGGAATTATTTGCTTTCGGGAAGATTGATACAACCTTAGGTCGTGATAGCAAATTACAAGTTTCATTGCTTACAGGACACAAACGGAACGAGCCTTCGACGCTGCATTGAGTTTTGTCGACTAATTTAATTCGAGTACGGTTTAAAAATTACGTTGTCTTATGATGCTGAATTGATTGGTGGATGGAAAAAGCATTCTCGCTGTATCGAGCATCGAGCTTCCGAAAAGTGATTATTTCGCTAATGCTAACAGTAGCTTGTCTGCCAAGGCATTTTGACAGTTTTTTTTACACAAAAACGGCCAAAATATTTTTTTTTCCTACCTACGAAAAACGATGGGTCTCAAAAAATAATCTCGATTTAACCAACTTTTACTTTTTACAAATTCGTTTGTTAGGGTCGGTAAACTAGAAGCGGAGCCGAATACTTATTCAGTTACGGTTTCGGCTCAATATCGTTTTTTGGTCAGACACTCATAATGTTCAGAGTTCCGCACTCAAAGAGTGCCATGGAACCCTATTACGAAGCCCACGCGATCTGTCTGTATGTCGCATCACGAAGCTTTTTGACCAGAATGTTGTACATAATGTATTTTTGTTGTGGCAATTATATTGTGATATGTTATTTTTCACTAATGTAGGAAAGTTTTTCTCAGGGTGTGGTGTTGCAGGTGTTGAGTCTATTTAAAAGAAATGGAACGCACGTTTAACAGTAAAAAGGTATAATTTGTAAAAATAATTTGTTTTAACATACTTACCTGTTTGTGCCTCTTATACTGATAAAAGAGGCACAAATAGGTACGTATGTTAAAACAATAAAAACTTTATGAGCGGGTCGCGAGCGTGGCGATTGGCGATCCTTCGTCCACTGTCGGAGTCGCGCGGGGGCGCAGGGGGAGGTGTCTGCTTCCCGTGGCCGCGCATATGGGCACGTTCGCACACATTCTTTTAGGCCGCGTTAGACTAAGCTATTACTTATCACGTTTTCTTATTTACAGAACCGCTTCCTAGAAAGTTTCACTCGGCTCTCGTTGCTGCCCAACCTGTACCCTCGTGACGATGAGCGCACGATCCTCGCCTTCGTTAAGGGTGCCGAGCTGATCAAGGAGGTTATGGATGCAGGAGCTTCAATTGCGGGTGGCACCGACCTTGTTAAGAAAATTCAGGTGAATGGCAGTCTAAGGCCGCGTCCTGACCAAAAGCGATCGTCGCGGTCTTTTATATGAATATGACATACTTGCGCGATCAATCAAATCGCGTTTGATCGCGTACTCGCGCGACTATCGCTTTTGGTTAGGACGCGGGGTCATTTTGAAGATAAGACGATAATTCACGAGGCGCATCACTAAATCGTAATACTGTATTGCTATTGGTTGATTTGGATTTTATTTACAGTCCAAATGTTAAATCTCGATAAAAATAATATTATCGTGTCTAGTGGTGGTCCCTTGTGTACAATTTCAATCAATTCATACACGTACTAAGCTTGTCTTTCTATTATTCCACAGGAAGGTCAAATCAAGCTCGGAGATTACGACTACGTGCTGGCACATCCCAATGTACTCACAGACCTGGTGCCAATCCGAGGGTTGATGAAGAGGAGATTCCCTAACCTGCGCGCGGGCACCTTAGACCCTAACCTTCAGGAGTTAGTGAGGAAGTTCTCCGGCGGGGTCCAGTACAGAGTCGTGAAAGACGATGCTCAAGAGAATTTTGGATCTGTCCAAGTGCCTATTGGAAGGGTGGGTACCAGTCAATTTTTATTTTTTATGCCATTCTTAAGAACCCTTGAACCGAAACAACTTATCTGTAGTACATACAAATATTTTTGAACTCATCCACTGCACCAAACATGCCATAAAAATATCCAAAATGTAAGAACCTGTTTGTCTTTTTTCAAAATTTCTTCCTTTTAGCTAAATATGGAACCAAAGCATGTAGCAGAAAACCTAGAAGCTTTGCTAAAGGATCTACAGTCGGCGCGCCCAAAACGAGATGGTCTCTACATTACAAGGTAACACCACATTATGTTAACATAATAATTGTAGATGATTGATCATGATAATATTCTAATTTAATTTTAACCCAATTGTAGTTTGCTTTAATATGTTCCTTTTTACAGGTGCTTGATTGTCAGCCCGCCATCAAAAGAAACACTCAAAATTGACCCATTTGTTTATGTTGATAAAACATTGTCTAAAGAGGTACAAGAAGATAGTGATGATGAAGGAGAAGCTGTCGCCGCTACTGCGTAATAATTTTAAGAAGTCTTGTAGTATATTAGTGATAAGAATGTGTAAATTACAATAAATATTTAATAAATGCTATTTTCTTTCATTGTTTGCGAACGCATTCCTAATGCAGAAATACCTATCGCTATTCTGTGAACGCATTTTATATGTTGGCAGGGGGCAGATAATGTCGCGTTTGATCTGTCAACAACACAAAAGAGCGTTCTGAAACTAACTTTGAAATCTTTTAAATAGTATGTGTGTTATGATTTCTTGTTTTTATACCTCAGTGATTGAACCATAGTTCCTATTAAGAATTAAAAGAGCAAAATATCACATCCACAAAAAAAAAAACTAAAATAGTACAGACGCCAGCAGGTCAAGCTACCCGAAACTGTCAAATTTTCCCAATCAACCTTGAACCTTAATGCTTTACGGATAAAGTTGAAAATCTATTAAAGAAATTTGACAGATTGTAGCTTGATGTGCTGGCGTCTGTACTTGAAATTATATTAAATAACTGAGCTTTAAAATTAAATTGTGTTCATTATTCTGTACACATACGGCTCGACACAACCGCCACAACCCATCGCATTGTGGCTTTGTCAAAAACGATGCATTTTTTGAAAATTGAAATAGTCTTATGTTAGATCAATTTTTTCTGGTCTTATGTTTCGAACGCACCCAAGAGGGGCGTAAAACAATCCGCCATTTTGTCCCTATGACAATTTAGGATTTTAATAGTTTGAAACCAGAATAAATCTAATTAATCTTTACATAAAAGTGATATTTCGGAAACTGTGCAGTGTTTATAAAAACTGTGATATTTGTGTCTCTAGTTATTTTTGTTTACGTTTCATCTTGACGTTTTATAGTTGACCGATTTTGACGTCGATTAGAAGAGAGCTCTAGATAAATCAAAATGGGCACAAGAGAGGACGAATACGATTATTTGTTTAAAGGTAACGTTGTTTTTATTCTGGAGTGTATATCTTCCAGTCCTACTGCTGTCCACAACGATATGTTTTTGATTCGTAATGTAACTTCTCAAAACCATTGTTTCATCTCCGAATGACGTAGGTTAAAAGTGATTGATATGATTTTCCTCTAGCTTTTGTAATAAAGTACCCATAAATTTCAGTAATATAAGTTCAAGATGTGATGGAATGTTTGTTTAATGCGCATTTGCTTCGAAACATCTAAGTTAGTATCACATCAGCTGATTGAGTCATATCGATCGATTTCTCGTAAATTTTCGTTAATAGTGAGTCACCTTCCAGCTCACGTATGATCTAATCATTAACTGTTACGTTTCTAACATAAAATTGTGGATACTAACATGTATTTCGTGCTAACTTGCTTTTGGTAATGTTTGCTATTGTTCTTTGTTCCAGTTGTTCTAATAGGTGATTCTGGAGTCGGTAAAAGCAGTCTCCTATCACGTTTCACTAGAAATGAATTTAACTTAGAGTCTAAATCCACAATTGGCGTGGAATTCGCAACAAGAAGTATAGAGGTAAATACATTTTTTGTTTTGTATCACAGATTATGTTAATTGCATGTTAATAACCTGGTCCCATTGTTAGCAGAGAAACCTCTTTATTTCTTTTGTTTACCAGTTGTGTTTTCATTCTTATTCTGTATAATTTAGAAACCTTGATTCATATTGTATTTTAAAGCAGTATATTAGGTATGTATTAATAAATCCATGGCCAATTGGCAGTAATTTGCCTGAAGCAAGACAAAGGGTTTGTTCACTAAAAAAAAAAACTACTAAAATTATCTATGGCTTACTGATTAGAAGAGTACTAAATTCACTTATGAGTCAACATTCCATTAAAATATTATTTAAAACTAAGCAGGGTTCCTGGTTTTTACTGATAACTATTAAAACTATTTATAGCTCCATTTTGAATACAAAATCATTCTTGTTATAAAGAAAACAAGTTGAATTTGAAATATTGATTTTACCTTTTGCATAAAGTTTAAACAAAGCAAATGCGTAATGAAACTATAGATATTCTTTTTTCATTGTTAAGAAGATAAAAGGAGAACAGGGATGCAGGTTCTGTAGTTTCTGCCTGCCCCTATGGGGAGCAGGCGTAAGTTTATGTATGTGTACCTAAAATGATATACATATTATGGGGGAAATTATGACATACTATAATTTTATTGAATTAATAACTACATACCATTAGATTTGACTTGGCAATAACAATGCCATCACACAGTAGGTTCCCTTATAATCTATTAGTTCAACTTAAATGGTGTTATTGTCTTTGTGCTCTCCATTATTTTACATGAAACATTAATTATAAATGGTAGTATGTATTTATAAATAATTTAAATATTACAAGTTTTTACAAGTTTGCAACCTAGGTATTCCAGTAAACAACTAAATATAATTATAAGCAGCTCCTGTCCAATGTATTTTATCTTTAGATATTATGCACCTATAGTATGGTATACATTTGCAGTTATACCTTTCATAAATAATTTTGTAGATCAATGTTGAATGTATAAGCTATTGGTGTTCTTTTATAAATGAATATAAAATGAGGCATAGACATTGGGATTGTGCCTTTGGCAGCCTATTGCGGTGGTGTGAATGTGTAACCATACATAGACATCCAATAATAGACTTATTGAAAATTATAATAGACTAACTCTGCATTTACATTTCTGATCATAAATTGATCAAAAACATGGTAATCGGGAAAATTACTAGGAGAAGGAAAACCACAAATACTTTATCCTGTTTATTATCATTATTCTAAACTCTGTGTCACTGATGTTCAGTTCAGTCCCCGTATATCAACAAATTTATTGTCTAACTTAGTATTGAGAGACATTCTAAACTTCTTGTAAGCTACTTATCTATTTATAATGTTACTAACACATCAGAGGGTCTCATTCATTATCCAAAGCAATGAGATCAATACCTACCGTTGTACGGGTGTTATGCTAGTTATTGATTATTATGAAACCATTCTCATTTCCATTTGCATTATTCAGTTATGGTGAGCAGGTTCAGTTGTTGTTCAAACTATTTCAAATGTACTTCATGACCAGACAGTATTATTCACAGTATACAGGAACTCCTATAAACAAAACACTTGAGTAAAATGGGTCTTTTACTGATAAAATAATATCTTTTACTGAAAAAATTGCCGATGTCTATAAACTGTGATTAGACCATATAAATATAATACTTTATTTCAACTCCATCATACTCTACTTTCCACGGTTCATAGTTTTTTATAGCTTGATTTTGGTAATGTGACTCATCTACTGCACTGTTTTCTGTTCTTATAATGATGATTTGCATGGCACATCACACATGCCAAATGTTTATGGTTGACCGATCTATGACATAACATAAATCGAAAGTTGGCTGTCCTAACCTTTCCTTTAGGAATTTTTCAACATCATCTTCTTGCCCTTGTCTCATATTATTCTCCCTTGTCAAGCATCACGCTATTATTCACTTCTGTCATATTATTCCTCACACAATCCATCCATCTTTTCTTTGGCCTTCCTCTCCCTGTATCCATCAACATTTAAATTCAAATCAACAATTTTAAGTCATTTCGATAACAAGTTTTGGAGTCTCACAGGTTCGTTTTGTATGTGCCACAGTGTCACCCAAATCATCGTCAAATGAGTTGAGTTTATGAGTCTACATCACTATATTCACACAGTAAAAAATCCTAACCATTGTTCACCCACAAGTGAATTTAACGACAAAGATAATATCTTTTACTTTCTAACTCACTGAGTTGGATAAAAAGAGGTACCATTAGAGGGGCATTTCTGAATTATTCGGTCTCTACATAATACATGTGGTTATATTGTTAGTATAGTTATAACAAGTGGGGTTATAAAAAAACATAATAAGTACAATGTTATGTTATTTTTAATTAAGTTTCTTTCAATTTCTCCATGTGATGTTTCACTACAGTAAATGTCACTTATTCTGGTTTTTGATGGTTCAAAACTAATTTAAAATCGAAAGCAGGATATCATATCATTTTGATGTTACCTAAAATATAAATAAGCACCCTTTCATGCACCGATTGAATTTGTAGCGCGTTCTATTTGGAGCAGTAGGTAGGTATGAAATACGAAGCATTCCGTTTGCCGACTTTTATCCGCATTTATCATTACTAGCTGCGCCCTGTGGTTTCACCCGCATAAGTTTCGATCCCGTGGGAATATCGAGATAAAAGTGTTCTATGTGTTAATCCTGGTTATAAACTGACGACACGGTTGGCGCAGTGGCGAAGCGATCGACTGCTGCGCTGCGTGTCGCTGGTTCGATTCCCGCACGGAACAAATATTTGTATCACCTACAGGTAGTTGTTCCGGGTCGGGTAATTCCTAGTGTGGGGAAACGTTTTTTTTTTTTTTTTAAACTGTGTACCAAATTTCATCCAAACCATCCATCCATCTATACAAACTTTCGCGTTTATAATATTAGTCATTATGTACATATATCGAAATTGGATTGAATACCTACACCAAGACCTACCTACATTGCCAAATTGCTTTTTTTATCGTAATCTAAAGCATTGAAGCTGCGTTTTGTAAATAGCGCCCTTAGCACACTCAAACTCAAAGCATTTAGTTCAATTAAACCATTTACAGGCACTTTTAAACTGTCAAGAAGTCGGTCAGACAGAAAAAATGAAGCTAGTTGACTTGGCTTTAGAGTAGATTAAGATTATTTATTGTAGAAAGATTTCTACAATAAATAAATCTAAAATAATAATGACTTCCGTTTTCGCAATTAAGTTATAAATAAATATTATACAATATTTATTTATTTATTTAATTAAAACGGTTTAAAACCAATTACAGTAATTAAAGATACAATTTGTATATACACGAACACTAGATAATATAAAATTTTCTAGTTAATAACGTAGCATTATATTATATATTATTTTACGTAATTAAACATTCGGTAACACAGTAATGGCAAATCAAAATAAATCAGTCGAATCACTTGTTAATTAATTGTAATCTTCGGCGCCAATTGTGTTCATTTGATTGTATTCAATTACAATTGTGTTACATTAGATAAGAGACTTTATTCAGTACATGTTGCTAGGGGAGAATTATTTTATCAGGTATTAGAAGGGGTCTATTCTTACCCCACACTAGAGATAATACAATATCATTAATTTTGGTATCAGTTTTAAAAAAAAATCTGCAAAGGGGAAATACAATATTAAATAATTATTCGAAAGCCTTCCGTCCTTTGTATACACTTTTCCTTGTTTACTTTTGTTACATGTTTGTTGTTAATATTTTATCCGTAAAGCACAATAAACTGAGTGCTAAATTATCTGTAAAGCCTATAGCCAAATTCCTCAAGAATTTGGCTATCAAATACAAAAGGAATTTTTCAAATCCGATTGGTAGTTCCAGAGATTACCACGTCATAATAATACATAGTAATATTATACAATATTAGTATAGATATACATTAATCAGTATCACTGACCATAAATTTTTATTAATCTACAATTTAAAATATTCCAACTTAATTGTTTTCACTGTTATCAATCGTTGATAGTATCGTCCGCGACTAATGCATGCCTTGCTCAATCGTATCCATGCATATATCTATGGATGTTGTAAGAGTGACGTCAAGACAACGTTACCGTACATATAGACAAAACATAAAAATTAGGTCGTAAAGTTAATTCTTTTTAGGGTTTATTTATAAACGGCGATTAAAGATAAGTGACGTTTAAACGTCAAAATGTATGGTTAAACAGTCGCTTATCATTAAGACTAACCGACGTTAATAAATAAAGGTATATGGTCAGAATAACTTATTTTCAACTTAGGTACCTTCAGAGTGATGTCAAAGACTTGACTACTCAGCACACACAAAGTCACAAACGCGCGCAATAAGTAGTCGGCAGTTACCTACGTGCAGTCGCACTTCGCACCAGATTTCGCTGATTAAGTAAGGCGATCCTCATTATCATAGGATGCCAATAAAGTCCTCCAGACAGAAGTTCGGCCATGGCGGCCAATCTCAGCGGAGACTAGCCATCGACGCGGGAGATATTATAGTGCAAAAGTGTGTGCGCAGACACAGGTGCACTCTCTCGTCCCTCACTCTCATTGTCCGATGGGACGGAAATCCGACACGACCGGAGAGAGATCAAAACACAGATAGACAACGGCCTTTCTTGAAGAAGTGTTAACAGTCGAGACTTGATATGTAATTGGTTATGATCATGAGGAGAGGGGCTCGTGGCTAAATGATTAAAGCCTCACGGGTTGATCGAAGGTTAGGCTACACGCCGGTCAGGTCCATTACATCATCAGGATCCATTACATATCAAGAATTCGAGATCCCTCCGTGTCTCGGAAAGCACGTTTAGCCGTTTGTCCCGGCTGTCATTCGTAGATCTTTGACAATCGTTATGGGTAGTCCAGAAGTCCAAAAGTCTGAGTACCTGTTTTAGCAAGTGATATCGTGTTATCAAGGAACTGGGTTGTGAAGGTCAGATAAGCAGTCGCTCCAGGTAAAATACTGCTATTGAACTGTATCTGGTTACACTGGAAGCCGACTTTAGCCTACACTAACATGGTTGGGAAAATGTTTGGCATATTGATTTTTTTTACTGGCTGGGATTTCGTTTGTTAACAGCTTTCATTGATATTCCTTCCAAGCTACTGCCGGTAACCAGAACTTCCGTTTCGAAGCAGTTGAAACAAAATTCATTTCCGCCATCCTTTCCTGTGTAAAAGTACAGAATGGCTAAATCAATCGATTTTTATCGATAACCTTCTATTTTCTGTGTATAATCGTCTTACGTGACGTCACTTTCGTGTCAAAGGTCAAGATTTCTTCATGTCTGACATGAAGCTGTCAGACTTGTTATTATTATTAAATTATTAAAAGCCTGTGATGTCCCACTGCAGGGCAAAGGCCTCCCTACTCTCTTTCTACTTCCCTCTGTTTAAAGCTGTTAAGGACCAGTTCATGTTGAAGGAGTCCAGCTCCTTGTATGACTTATTTATTTTAAAAGCTGAGAACTTTCTTCCACCCAATTACTAAGTTACTTTAAACCTGTAGGTATGAGATGCTAGATTTTTCAATTAGGAGGATTCAGATATATTCTTTTTTAGGTATTATAAGATTTGCCTCGCAAGCGCTACAGCTGTGCATGAAGTCCTGGGTTCGATACACAGGTCGGGCAAAGTGGTATGGGGTGGTTCTCTGGAATTTCTCAGTAGCAGCCCGGAGTCTGGAATTGTTGACGGCAATAGGCTCGTCTCCTATTACATGGGACTTAAACATAACTGGTGAAATATGGGTGTAAGTACTATATATAGACCTCTGTATCTTTATATATAAGATTTTAACGTGTATCATATTTCGGAGTCGCCGATTTCTATTTCTTTCACTGTTGAAAGTAAAACATACAGAAACAGATAGTTGTTTCTTTCAAATTGTCTTCGTGCTACTGCTAGTCGTTCATTACTAAGTCATAAAATTGATCGGGCTCACCTTTTCTATACTGCACTCAATACAAACTAATCTAAGTAGGTTGGTTTTAAACTAAGGCTGACATATGGAGAAGTGAACTTAGCACGTAGTTAAAGAAAAATACAAAACAATATCCATAATTAAATGACTTTATTTGATTAAACCTCTGTGTTGACAAAGGCGCATCACCGAGTCATAAGCAGACTATTCAAATAAACTGTAACGCCGTTGACGTCATCACTAAACGTATTAATTTTGTGTTAAACCTCGTAAATAATGTAATTAAAGGACGCGGACTTGCGAACACAATTACTTTTTTTTCATAAACGTAGAGGTTTGTGGCAAGGCAGGGATGCTAAACCCAAGGCTACGAAAAAAACGACCAAAAGATTTCGTCTGAACTATGAAACTCCAAAGTAAATACAGTGTCGCATTTGTTACTTAGTCAGATAACAGCACGCGCAGCAAGACCACCATAGAAACTAGTTTCTTCGACGGAGGAATAGACAAAATGCTGTCGTTTTGTCTATTCTATCTGTATAGAATAGACAAAACGACAGATTTCTTTAAATATCTGTCTACAATTGACAAAATGACATGTGTAATGTGTCTATTCTTCCGTCGACAAAACCCGTTTCTACCCGTTCCGCGCGCAGTTCTTATAGAACGTTACATGCTGTTCTTTCTGAGGGGAGATCGAAATCGTGATCACGAAACCTCTGCACGATAGTGTGGCATTTTCTAACACTTGTAACGACATACTAAAGTTAATGCTTTGCCGTCCCTGTAGCAGTACAAACGGTAATGTTCGAACCGTGACGTCACTATCCGCCAACACTCCGATACATCGCTAAACCAATGACCCCCATACGATGTACCGTTATGTGGACTCGCTATTGATCGAATTAACCAATGTGATTTATGAATGCGAGTTTTAAAGCACGTTAAGCCGTTGGGCTTAACGTGCTTTAAAACTCAAAAGGAAAGATCCACGAATGACAGCCGGGACCTCGTGGATCTTTGACAGTCGTTACAGGTCGTCGGAAGCCGGAAAGTCTAAAAACCAGCCCTAGCAAGGGGTATCGTATTACCCAGTAACTGGGTTGTGGCGGTCAGGTACGCAGTCGCTCCATGTAAAATACTGGTATTCAGCTGCATCCGGTTAGACTGGAAGAAGACCCCAACATAGTTGGAAAAAGGCTAGGTAGATGATGAGTTTTAAAGGCACCAATAGTCTGTGGCGAACACAATTTCAATTATTATTATTTTTCAATTTTTTTTTATTTCCTGCGTCACATACAGCTTCAAACACTCAAATACCTTCAAAGACGCGATGTGTGGTATTTGAGCAAAGACGCGATGTGTGGTATTTGAGCATGTGTGCACACTTTGTACAAAATTATTTACCCAAGTCGCGTTAAAAAGAGGTTTAAACTTTAAAGCTATTTCTGGCGCCGGCTTAATTCGAATAGGAATAATAAATCTATACTAGTAATAAAACTGAAGAGTTTGTTTGATTGAAAGGGCTGGTTAATATCTGGAACTAACGGTCGGATTAGAAAAAATATTTTTTAAACTTCAATAATCTGGTGATTAACATAAAAGCTGACTAAGAATAAAAAGAACACATTTCAGTCGCTTCATCGCTTGTCTTTGAAGGCTAAAGTAATTAATGTAGCGCGGGTGAAGGAAACGGGGTCGCTAAGGTGTTCGTTGGCATGGCCGCATGGGGCGACGACCTCCCCTAGCAATTATATTGTCCATCGCTACACACCCTGTATTAGAAAGCCACATCTCAGTTCGGAACTTGAGGAATTTGTAGTTTTCTACTTTTAAAGGTTTCTTAAACAGAAAATAATATTAATAGATAAATTAATTTAAGAACGTGACCGCCACTTTCTTTCCTTTAGTTGTACGTATAATGTAGGTGTTAGTGTAACCAAATCATAATGTCTACAAAGTTATAATTAAGGAAAGTTTAATTGTATTTAAAATTTCATTTAAAAATATTTTATTTCACATAAATCTACATGGGCTCTTATGAAACGTCAGAAGCTAGGTGCACGGTTACAATTGGTCGTTTCTTATGGAGAAGAGACGGCAGAAAATAAATTATAATAATTTTTATTGTTCAAGAAACAGTTACTTTACCACTAGTTAAGCCAAAACTGTGCAATACCGTACAGTATTTATCTTTAGTGGAAAATATCACCTGTATCCTGTACTAGTTAAAAAAAAAACTGTATCACAGGATAGGAGGTGTAAAATAGTAAAACAATTGTTTTTTTTTTGTCATCAGGTGGACGGCAAAACCATAAAAGCCCAGATATGGGACACTGCCGGTCAGGAGCGATACCGTGCGATCACTTCGGCGTACTACCGCGGCGCTGTCGGCGCGCTGCTCGTCTACGACATAGCCAAGCATCTGTCGTACGAGAACGTCGAGCGGTGGCTGCGCGAGCTGCGTGATCACGCCGATCAGAATATACTGATCATGCTTGTTGGTAACAAGAGCGATCTTAGGCATCTCAGGTTCGTGTTTTACTATTCTTGGATCCGGGGGGATCCAATTGTTCAAATGTGTTCCTTGTTTACAATACTGTGTCGAATAAACGGTTTTATTTCTTTAGGGGTAAAGAAACAAAACCGTTTATTCGGAAACAAGGAAAGGGTAATCAAGGAACACATTTGAACAAGTTAAAAACTAACATAAAATTTAAATTTCACGACCGCGCGCCATTTGGGTTCATTTCAGCAATAATGCCAGACAGATACGGTCTGACGACCCCTCCTCCCGTCTTGTGTGTTTGTTTTAATAATCGTGTCAAGCAAACAATTAAAATGTTAAAAGAGCTCCAGCTCATAATTTCTGCTCTAAAAAAGGTCGGTTGGTAAAGAGCCACCCCTGCCTACGAAATATAAATCTTCTATTTTCGATGTATACTAAATGACTATGTCGTGATTCCACAGATCCATCCCAACAGAAGAAGCCAAGGCATTCGCGGAAAAGAACGGTCTTAGTTTTATTGAAACATCCGCTCTCGACTCAACCAACGTCGAGCCTGCATTCCAGAACATTCTAACTGGTAATTATACTTCGTTAAATGGAAAATACTCTTTCATTAACATCGCTATAATAAAAAGCCTACGATCTAAAATACAATGCACGAAAATCTTAGTCTGTCGTACAATTTATGTATTTTCTTGTCTCGTGTTGGCGAGTTTATTGGTAAGCTGCCGTGGTAAAGAAATTGGCAAGGTATTGATGCTTGTGAGGGCTCTAAATCCATATTAAGCAAGAATTATCATAAAATTTCCTGTCTAGTCTTTTCCCAACTGAGTTGGGGTCGGCTTCCAGCCAAACCGCATGCAGCTGAATACCAGTATTTTACCTGGAGCGGCTGCCTATCTGGGTAACTCGATTCCACTTGGTAAGACAGGTTATCGGGCTTCTGACTACCCGTAGCGATTATTAAAGATCTAGAAATGACAGTCAACACCAATGGCTTAACGTGCTTCCCGTGGCACGTAGGAGTCTCGGTATGTAATGAATGGTATAAAATCCACGGACCGACCTCGGCAAACGTTGCTTAACCTGAAAATCGACCCGTGCTGCTGTTATTACTTAGCCACGAGCTCCACGAATAAGATTTATTGTGTCAAAAAGATGTTGTACACTAACCGCCAGTGTTTTTTTTTAAGACTTGCTTGGGCCAAATGTGGAATTTTTTGCTGACCATATTACACAGTTACACATAGGTCTTCGCGTGGATAGAATCGATATGAATGTCAACGTTTGTCCGTCATTTTGGGACTTTGTGGCGTCGTTGACACCGGTCACGGGCTATATTTAGATCTCTCTGCCTCGCAATTACGATGTCAACTATTTTGGGGTCATTTCACTCGATGTAACGCGGTAGTGAGGTCAAGTGATATATTGCTAATGTATGTTATTGTTGGGATGGACAAAGGAAAACTAAATAAATGTTTAAAAAAATATATAATCGCCTTCTCCTTCATAATCCGTTGTTTGACGCTCTCTGTGGTATATCTTTGATATCATAGCGTCTACTGATTTTACTCGTTTTTTATGCTGGTTAAATCGGGGAAGTTTTCCGTCCGCTTTTCGTGTCTGTCTGAGTGACAGCGTTGCTCTTTTAAAGTATGCAACGGATTTTGATCCGGTTTTCACCATAATTTGGAGAATTTATTCCGGCAGGTTCATATGTGTCTCGATGTTTTGTCAAGTCGTATAAGCCGTGCGTAGCAGAGGCGGTTTGCTATTAACATATAAATCGTATTTTTTCAGAAATCTACAGGATCGTATCTCAGAAGCAGATGCGCGACCCGCCGGAGGGTGACGTCATCCGGCCGGACGCGGAGCCTACGGACGTGCGGCCCTCGCACACCGATAACGTGCGCAAGCAGTGTTGCCAGTAGTCGCACCACTTCTATAGTGAGTAAACTCAATTCTTGTATTGATTTATTTAACCATATTTTGTATATGTACACACATATAAACGACCAAGAAAAATGCGTACAAAGGTGATGCTTATTTCTAAAGAAATCTCTTCGAGCGTACCTACGATACGACAGTAGATAAAAAGCTAGGCAGACACCTGTATACCTTCATCAGTTTTCAAATTCTTTCCTTTATCAAGTCAGGACTAAGGACACATAATAAGTTTTGAAACTACGGTACGGCGCTATTGCACAGAAAACTATACAAGGAAGCAGATACATCAACGCGCAAACTAAAACCATGAATTCAGCACACACATTTTTTTTAATAACCTACGGAAATTCAACGCAGGGGTTCAGAATCATGTACTGAATCCATGGTAACAGGTTGCATGTGAATGTCCCTGCCTCATTGTATGTTATTACTAGATAACAAAGACCAAAATAACATGCACCTTTGACATAATTATATTGAGTTGACATCAATCTAAAACCTTTTTAATGCCAAATATAAACATTTTTTATTTAATTGTCTGTGTCACAGTTGTAATTGGGTCTGACACAGAAGACGGCTGATAATATTGACACGACGCCATATAAAATTCTGAGTTGTTAAAGTTCTATTCTATTGTGCAATGGGCAAATGAAAATAGCTCTTAAGGTGACGGACTTATTTTGGCACACGACTGTGCTACTATTCCTCTTCTTTCAATATGTATGACCTCTGAAACTCTTTCCCAGGGGAAAGTACGTGTGTGTACGTATTTGGGTTGATCAAGATCAACCCAAATACGTACACTCAGAATTAATAAGAGCATTTTGTTATTGTGTAGCCATCAAGTAATTTTGCTAGACAAATCGTGCACGAACCTCGTGAACAAGTAACCATATCATCAATATTACTACAGATTAATTTTGTTTCCAGAAAGTCCAGTTTACGTCGGAGCCGGAAAGAGAGATGCGGCTGGAGATATAAATGCAATCATTACGAATCATTCCCAGACAATGGTGTTTACCAACATAATAACTAGGTTGCCAGGCCAAAAATATACTGTCTCACACTAAAGATAAAATCTTATATCCATGAAGTTTGTCATACGTTGTCTATGGCACGACATATATTTCAAACTGGCAACACTAACACAAAAACGGTTAAGAGTGGCTCATGTAGATAGCTTTGTGTAATTATTGATATTTAGTGTCCGAACGAATAAAGTTAAAAGATATATAATAAAAGGTCGTAACGTGAAGAGACGATTCAATATAACACAACTTAGTAAAGGAACCATGCTTTGGTTATAGGAAGCACCCGAGTTTATTAATTTTGGCGCTAGACACACTATACCTGTGTAATTTATTCCTGAATTTATCTTTTTTATTTAGGGGTAAACCATATTTTTCGTTAGTAGATAATTCATGTTAAATGCTATTTATTTAGTGAAATAAATAATGAAGAAAAGTTACTAAAAACCGTTATAATTTATATATTTTTCCCATAGTATTAGGCGTAAATTCCTAAAAAATGAGCAATAATTGGGCTGGTAAACGGAATTCGCGTAAAGTTCACTGTTTAATAGCACACAAATCATAGCTTCATAATTAAAGTACGTCTAATTGTTTTGTAATACACTAGCTGGTAGTTTTTACTAAGTAACGAGATAGCTTTTTTAAAAAGGGAATCCTTTTTTTTTTCTTTTACGAATACGTGCCTTCTATGGAAACGGCGTGACATGTACATTTTATTGAAGCTTTTATTGTTTACTTTTGCCTCATGTTGAAGTTATTGTTTCGGGCTGTGGGCGGGCGCTAGCGCTGTTACTGTTAGGAGATGTCGGGGCCCGCCACTAGTCTGCAAGCACGCTTGATGTTCGCTATCTCTTTGGGATAATATCATTGTTAACTGCCCTCGATTCGCTACAGGAACACAATACTCAGTCAAGTGTTCCCGGCCCGTGCCATTACTATGTATGGTCAGCGAATGTTTTGAAACCATCGGCAGAAAGCCCCTGGCTGGTTTATTTCAAGAGAGGATGCGGTGTTTGTTGTATCTAAGAAATATGTTATTGTATTATGGTCTTCAATATGCATGATTATTTTTTTAGTGCCTACCTGTAATTACTTTATTAAAGACAAAGATAATAAAATATAATGTAAATTTCTTGGTTTTTTTTTCTTAACAATGAATAGCATAATTTTCCTGCCTTACACAATAGGTTCCTCAATCCTACTCCTCGATATACAGACTAAAATTGGCTCAGTTGCCAGTTCCTGGGTAGCTAACAGCTTCCCTTTCTGTATTTATTGTGTCTGGTTTTTATTTAGAAGTTGAGAACATTGGTAGTAGGTACCGGGCGAATGTAGCCGGTGCTTTGTGTAAAAAAAAGTAAAGCCCGGAATACACATGCCTGTAATTTGCACAAAAGTATGCAAGTAGCTCGCATGCCATTATGGTATTCACCAATCCGAAATTGTTAGGCACACGGCATGCAAGCAACCTTCATACATTTTTGCATGAGTATTCAACACAGAGACTCTTGTCTTTATTGCATAGGTACGCATCAGTTACATAAAAGACCTTGCCCGCTGTTTTACTAAGTAGAGAAAAAGGGTGAAACGTGTGAAAATTAATACAATTCAATGGTATAAGCAATTTTTATTCGTAAACCATGCACAAGTAAAATGTATCGATGTTTTATCGATATATACGTTTGCCGTGACTATTATTTTGTAGGAATGAAAGAAGGTCATTGATTCGTAGGCATTCAAAGAAATATTCACTTAAATGAAAGGCAGCCCCTTTAATCGGAGTGCGATGATACGACGCACCCACACCGACACCGGCACCGCCACCGCCCCGACAACCAAGATGAAAGAATTGCAGTAGTGTCCACTTCGGAGATCCAGACCTGGATGACATCAATTGAGCAGTACTTGAATGAGGTGTGTGCTGTTGCTTCTGATGGTAAGCTAAATACTGAACAGAAACTGAAAATCACCAATCTTTGCCGAAAAGTTGGACATGGAGTTTCGTAAATGGCTGTTCAATACTAGTCATTAAAGCAAAAAGCCATTCAAACCCATACCTCTCTTAAAACCATGACCGAAGCTCGAGACCTATCCGACAGCCTAACGGAGATGAACTGGACGATTGAGGAGTCCTGTACGAAGCTGGATGCGGGTACATCTTTAGCAGATATGGTGAAGAAGAGGTCCAACAGTATTGTTCGTCCAAATACTTTTAGCTCCGTGGCGATTTATTCCAGGGATAACTCGAAGACCAGTGACGATACCAAGACCATGGTCCATAATATCATGCCCTGGAGAAATGAAACTGAAAGTACGAGGCGTACGCAAAATAAGAAAAGGAGGATTGATAATCAGCACTGAGACCAAAGATGACCTAGATAAGCTCAAGCAAACGGTCCAACTCGCTTCGTCAGGGCTTACCGTCGACGAACCTCCGGTTTCTGGTTTAAAGAAACTTTATTCCCAATAGAGACATAAGTCACTTACTTGAGAACACTACTAAAAATAAGGATTACAATATGTTCGTCATCAGTATTACAATTTAATAGTACCTACCCATCCAATGCATTCATTTCTCCAGACGTGATCGATCCGCAATTATGTGCTGGCTAAGTTGAGTTTTGAATGCATTGTAAGAGTGTACATTTCTTATATAGGACGGTAATTTATTATAAAGTTGTGCTCCTTCAAAAGTTAGCATTTTTTTGCCACAGTTTGTTCTTGTTTTTGGTAAAACTAGCAAGCTTGCTCGCCGTGTACTGCGTTGACTAACTTGTTTATATTGAGTGAGTGTTCCGTAACCTCAAAAGCGCAAACCTCGCATTATAGTTTATAGTAGTTCTACATCCATGTCTGAAAATGAGGTTTTTATATGTATCTATGAACAGAACTTGACCGACAAACTGCCGACTATGTCCCAAGATACATTTTTGACCTCAATAAAACTGAGCCACAAATCTGGCAGGAAGGAAGCTGAGAATTGCAACTATATTATAGAAGTTCCAGCCTTCATTCGCAAGGCCCTCATGACACAGGACAGATTATTTATAAATTGGACGTCCTGCCCTGTACGAGACTTCACACTAGTAACTAGATGTTACAAATGCCAGCAGTATGGTCATGCAGCCAAACAAGTCAAGTTACTTGATTTGTTTATCTTTCTCGGTTTTCACGAGGTTTTCATCATGCGGGACGGTTATGTCAACAATCATTGCGCGCCGCTCTGATCGACCCACCA
Source organism: Apamea monoglypha (assembly GCA_911387795.2). Classification (NCBI taxonomy): domain Eukaryota; kingdom Metazoa; phylum Arthropoda; class Insecta; order Lepidoptera; family Noctuidae; genus Apamea; species Apamea monoglypha. Next base: position 18,444,754 of record OU426925.1, read on the forward strand.
CCACTATATCAGGCTTATTGGCAACAATAGTCCTGTCAGTGATGATGGATCGATCCCAGTACAATGTGATATTTCCATTTTCAAGAACTGGGTCGGGCGCATACCTGTAGTACGGTACCTCAGATTCCATAAGGCTGTATTTATAAAGGGTGTCCCAGAACTCACCGTCAAGCCGAAACGGGGCGACAGGATTGATTGTAAACATCATGAGAAAAATCAGAAAAAAAATCTATCCCATGCAGTTTGAAAATTATGGGCATTTAAGAAAAACGTAGGTCAATCTGTAACCATTTTTTGGTTATTGTGGTTAATTTTTATTATTTTTGTTCATTTAAACTTTGGAACAGTAACCCTAAATAATATTTCTAAGAATCACAGTAAAAAATAATGACACAATTGCCCCAAGTTTCCTAGAATTAAGACTTTGTTAAAGAGTGCCTTGGCAAGTGCCATTAAAAGTTGGCGCATTTAATCAGGATTGTAAAATGGTACAATACTTGTTAGTTTCATAATAAAAAAAAACGAGTAAAAAAATAAAAACCTATAGTAACCCGATTTTTGCTAACCCATTTTACTCAGTTAAAATGTTTTTTATTCGCACAAGCTCTTGGTAGGTTCTTAATTTTCAGTTCCACTCATTAACTGGAAGCGAACAGACGTGTGTCGCATCGCGCTGTGAATATTGACATTCTTGTGATTTGTAGTGCTGTGATTGGTTGCTATTGCCGTTTTCGATTCCTTGTTGCTCCTGCGGTGTTATTACCTGTGGTCTACGCCCACTGGGAGGAGTTAAGGCGAGACAGAATTTTTTTGTCGGCTCCTACATTGAATGGGTGTTCAAATATATTTTAAAAACTCATTTAAATAAACACAAAAAGTTTCGCGTTTGGCTGGGCTCGAACCTGCGGCACCGGAGCGTCGGAGGCGGCGCGTGTGCACGCTAGGCTAAGTGAACATCTGACCCCGCGCCCAAAATAACTAAGTTCTATCGACTGCAAGGAGTTGCATCTTTTTACTCGTGTTGTATAGTAATTGCGCAGATCAGCAATGCCACGCGCTATGCGGACGCCCCCTTCGAAATCTACCATCCCGTTGCTTGAGACTCATTCGGAGCCTGATTTGTCCTCTGCCGCATCCATTCCTGATTTAAATATCAGTGATACAATGGATAGCATCACAACACGGCAGTGCAAGAAGCGCTTCAGGGGTGACGACGACTGCGAGGAGACTGACGGATTTGAAGATCTGAAGAATATGCTACAATCATGGAAAAATGATCAAGATGTGGTCCTCAACAAAATAATCGCGGAAGTTTCTGAATTGAAACTACAAAATCTCAATATCCAGAAGTCATATTCTGAGATTGAAAAGTCAATTCAATTTTTCAACTTGAACTATGAGGAGATGAGGTCTCGTCTGGAAAGCCTGGAAGTTGCTCATAGGGAGAATGTTAGGCGCTTGAATGACTCGACTAGCGGTGTGAATGCGCAAGCTGTGGCCTCACTTGAGGCTAAGATTGAGGCAATGGAGCAGCAGGCACGTTCATGTAACATTGAGATCTGTAATTTACCAGAAAAGCGAAATGAAAATTTGTTCGCCATCGTGGATTCCTTAAGTTGTGCTATTAAATTACCTGTGTCTCATAATGACATCACATCGATACATAGAGTACCACATGCTCAACAACATGATCGCAAACCTAAAAATATTATAATTAAATGCAGAACGCGTATTGTACGTGATAACATTCTTAGTGCCTATCGCCAAAAGAGGGGCCTAAAGTCTGATCAGTTGGGGATCTCTGGTGCCTCGGTACACGTTTATATTAATGAACATTTAACCCTAAATAATAAAGCATTATTTCGAGAAGCTAAGAAGATTGCCACTGAAATTGGATTTAAATACGTATGGGTCAGGAATGGGACAGTTCTTGTACGAGAACGGGATGGATTGTCATCGATTGCTATACGTTCTGGTGAAGATCTTAAAAAGATTGTTATCAGTGAGAGGAAGTGTACTGAGAACCCAAATTCATAGCTATATCCAAATTCATAGCTATATCTATATTCACACAGTTTGTTTGTATATTTATGTCAAGCTTTGTCCATATATTGATGTCCTTTTGCTGTTGCTTTTTATAAATTTATTTGACGGGTTTATAAGTTTTAATAGGTATGTCTGTCTCAAATGTTATAATATTTATCTTTTGTCCACTAGCTTACTCCGCTGGTTGTCAATAATTATATTTAAAAAAATCTTATTCTTTATTCTAGGCTTTCTATATTGCATGCGATTGAGTCTTTTTGTGCCATTTCAACCTTTATGTATAATATTGAATACTACCATGAAGTACAACAACTGCTGCAAACTTAAATTAATTTGTAATTCTGGCTTATCCGTTACTTATCATGTAATTGTAGACAACGGGCCTAAGTATTATATATTTGGTGGTACGAGTTACATAATACAAAATGATTATATTACTGTTACTTATGGCTACTAACAACATTACGTTTTACTACCAGAATTGTAGAGGTACTCGTACAAAGTTGCAAACGCTTTATATGAACATATTGAGTAATTCCTATGATGTCATCGTTCTGACCGAAACTTGGCTTATTCCTGATATCCGTGATAGTGAATTTATTGATGAACGATATGTTGTCTTTAGATGTGACCGTGACCGTATCGCGACGAATAAAAAAGATGGAGGTGGTGTTCTAATTGCTGTGCTTCGTGAATTGCGGGCGACAATATTGATAACTCAATTATTCAACTCTGAAATTGAACAAGTTTTAGTACAGATGCCTGCCACGCAGCATCGCACACGTCATATTATTGGTGTGGTGTATATACCTCCAGCGTCTCGTGCAGAAGTATATGAGCAATACTTAGACATGCTGCAAGGCTTAGCTAATAATCCCAACTGCAATACATATCATTTCTTTGGTGACTATAACCTGCCTGAGATTGATTGGGTGCAGCAAGGCAACCATGCTACTGCGCGTCACACGGACTCTACGGGACGTATATTACTTAATTTTATAAATATAATAAATGGTTTACAATTTCACTACACAAAAAATAGTTTAGGTAGTGTCCTAGACTTGATAATCTCTAATGCGGACCCACAAACGATGCCCTGCAATATCCTGGTGAATCCTGACAGCCTCCACCCCCCTTTTTCTATATTAACTCACCTAGACGTGAGTTTCAAACCGATGAAATGCCATCCGGTTCGCAGGTATAACTTTCACAAAGCAAACTATGATTGCATTAAACATGACTTGGGCAATATAGATTGGGAAGAGTTACTCTCTCATCATTCCTCTGAGATGGCTCTTGATCTCTTTTATGAAACTATATATGGGGTTATCAGGTCACATATTCCACGAACTTATACTAAAAACTCAAAATTTCCGATCTGGTTTTCACATTCTCTAATAAAAACATTTAAAACTAAAAAACATGCTTGGATTAAGTGGAAGAAATATGGTAATCACTCTGATTATGTGAATTTTTCAAATTATCGCAAATTATTTCATATTGAGTCCGCTAAATGTTATAACAGATATATGACATCAGTTGAAGACAGTATTCCCAAATCTATTAAGTACTTTTGGTCATATGTCTCTTCCAAGAAAGGCAAAGCCAAGTACCCTGCTAGTATGTTTTACAAAAATGTCTCTTCCGATGACCCTAAGGAAATATGCAATCTATTTTCAACTTTCTTTTGTTCGGTATACGAACCCTCTACCTTTGACCCAGACCTATGGCAGCCGTCTAATTGCTACGAAGACAATTCGCCATGTATCTCTGACATTTACTTGCCAAAAGAATCAATGCGTACAGCATTGAAGACACTGGATTCCTCTAAAGGAGCTGGACCCGATGGCATACCACCTTCCTTCTTCATAAGTACATCTGACCACGTGTCTTCCGCTTTACATATAATTTTTAATAAATGTTTGAGGGAAGGGGTCTTTCCTACAGTTTGGAAGCGAGCCTCTATCACCCCTGTGTACAAGAGTGGCGATAAAAATAATGTAGAGAATTATCGGCCCATTTCCATTCTTTCCACTTTGTCAAAGGTTTTCGAACGGCTTGTGCATAGTGCGCTATATCAACATATCCGTCATCTTATCATACCCGAACAACATGGTTTTGTCAAACGTCGCTCCACCACCACTAACCTCATGACCTTTATGAACTATCTCTTTGAAAATATGGACCGCCGGGTACAGGTTGACGCTGTTTACACGGATTTTCAGAAGGCCTTTGACAAGGTGGATCACACCCTGCTCATGGAAAAAATTGCCTTTAATGGTATACGCGGCAACTTACTCAGATGGTTTGCTTCATATATTTTCAATAGGACTCAAAAGATCGTCATTAATGGGCATGAATCTGACTCTATTGTTGTTAAATCCGGTGTTCCTCAGGGATCAGTATTAGGTCCTTTTTTATTTGTATTGTTTGTTAACGACATTAAACATTGTTTTGTCAACTCACATTTCTTGATGTATGCAGACGATATGAAAATTTATATCACCTGTAAAAATTGTCGTGACTGCTGTTATTTACAACAGGATCTTGACAGATTTTATGAATACTGCCGCAAAAATAAACTCTTTCTTAGCTTTCCCAAATGTCACACAATTTCTTTTACTAAAAATAAAAATCTGATTAAATTTAATTATTCATTAAATAATATAAGCCTTAATGAAGTTCAATCTGTCCGTGACTTGGGTGTTACGATTGACTCTAGTCTGCATTTTGATACTCATATTGATAATATAGTAAAAAAGGCCTTTCAGATGTATGGACTCGTGATGAGATCTTCAAGTAACTTTGTGCGACCCTCTACATTCTTAATACTATATAAAGCCTTAATTCGGTCGCAGTTAGAATACGCTGTTCAAATTTGGGATCCTCTATATGATAAGTACAAGGATAGGCTAGAAACTGTGCAGAAAAAGTATTTACGTACTATGAATTATAAATGTTATCGTCCTAAAGTCTCCTATGAGCAATTACTGAAACGTTATAATATTCTTAGTTTGGAATCTAGACGATTTCTTCTGGGTGTTATGATGCTGCATGGCTTATGTAATAATAGATTCGACTGCATTCCTCTATCAAATAGTCTACATTATATAGTACCTAGATCTGTCATGCTTCGTGGGGTGCGTGCGCCTCGACTATTTCACACAAATTCGTGCAGGACTAACGCCGGGGTGCGCGTGCCTCTTCGTCGCCTCGTTGATGTATACAACACTCACTTTATGGAGCTTGACATATTTACTCTTTCTAAACATAGTTTCAGGGCGAGAGCAATAGAATTACTAAATTCTTAAGTATATATTTCTTTTTTCTTTCTTCTTCTTCTTCTTAATAGTATTTTATGATGCACACTGTACTGTATGTCTGTTTTCTTTTAACTTTTTTTTTGTGAATTCGTGGACAATGGTGTGGGTTACATGTGTAATAACATAAATATGGTATAGATTATATTTAAATGTATTTCTAAGTAATTTGCTAGTTTAAGAATCTTTATTTAAGCTTGGCATGTAACTGTTTTTTGTCCCTAACAAATAAAATAAAATAAAATAAAATAAAATTTTACGGCAAAATGATGAGAGAGATGGATAGTGGACATGTTTGCCACGAGTTACCAAAGTCAACAAAAGTAAGTAAAATTAATAATTAATCTTCTCGCATTAAATGTGGATTCTCCACATGCCACTCGTGAAAATTGTGTAAGTTTATGTAACCATCTTTTTTAAATGTAGATTCATCTGACCAGATAGGTAATTTTTGGATGAATTGGGGATTTTCATTATGCCTCTGTAGCATTGTTCTGCAAAATGAAATCCTTTCAGGATAATCTCGAGGGAGAAGACTTTGAACTCGTTGTTGACGTGGCGGTAAAAAGGTTAACAATCAATTTGTGGAATCCGTCTCTTTTTTGGGTACCAACTACTGTCCAAAATTTGCTGAATCACCTCAATAACATTTCCGGATAAATAAATCGATTGCCTCATAATTAAACTGTATTGCATAGAGCAACAAACCCGACTAAATAATGATAGTTCTGCTCATTCGGGGTTATCTAAAAACTTCTTGATTCGGTCGAGTATAAAGGCTAATAAATAACACAAGTCCAAGGCTACCCGGTTTTTGTATGCCTGACTTCGTTTTCCCGCAGTTACTCTTTACATTGAACACAGAGTGCACGATAGGTATGTGATAAATTGATAATACATATTGTAATGGGTTAACTCATTGTTTTTTTTACATAACTAACATGTTTTAGTAGTGTTATATGTAGAATTTTTGATCCAAAGTAACTAACAACGTTATTTGTTGTTTTCTACTAGCTGCGCCCCGCGGTTTCACCCGCGTAAGTTTCGATCCCGTGGGAATATCGGGATAAAACGTATCCTATGTGTTAATCTTGGTTATAAACTATATGTGTGCCAAATTTCATCCTAATCCATTCAGCAGTTTTTGCGTGAAAGAGTACTTAACAAACATCCATCCAGCCATGTATACAACTTTCGCATTTATAACATGTATTAGTAGGATAAGACTTGTACATAGCTTGATTGCCGGTGCAAACGTATACAATTACCTACCGGTTATATAAACAATGGATCCCGAAAGTAACGCCCCTTAGTAATAAAAATGACCTTACATGATATCGATAATGATAACTAAAGAATATTCAATCCATCTATGATAGTATGATGTTTATTTCTGTAAGTATGTACCTAGGTCTTCTAGACAATTTTAACTTTTTTTTTGTAAATATTTTAAAACTACATGGGGCCGGCATTTCCTAGCTGACTGATCCTAGAGAAAAAATGCCGAAACAAATTCCTATTCACGTTCAATTGGTATAACGCAATGTCATGTCGTTTTATTTTTAGCTAATCGTAGTAGAGTTAACTTAGATGAGATAGTTTTCCATTAAAGTTATTACTACTGCTATGGTAAGCCCATTTCAGACATTCATTAACAGCGATTTTCTGTGGTCTACGATAGATTTTATATTTCGATGGGCCTACACTTCCAATGTTTTTTAAACATCTAGAAAAAGTCCTGCACAATTTGCACAGAGCTTTTTCTAGATCTTTTTTGTAGATCACTATGGAATATGCTAATAAAATTCACCCCCATCAAAATTATATAAATTATTTTAAATACCTACCTACATTTACCAAAACCACGCCAAAATGTTAAAATCAAATAAGTAAGCTTCTTACTTGACAGGCCCGGGAACGATAAACAATGGTCTCTCCTCCAAGTGACTGAGCTTTGGTAGGTACAGTCAAAAACAAAAGAGATTTATAAATGAAAACTTGTTAAGTATGAATTATTGAAGTGTGTAAAATATTACATAATTAATATACGGCGTGACGACTTGACTTGTGTAGGTACGCTAAATGTACTTGATAAATTTTATCCGAGTTACGTATTAGTAACGTCTACGTGGTAACGATAATTATAACGGACAACATCGTTATCAGCAAGACGTTGGAAATTGTAATATTGTCTAAACAACAAAAAAATCTTTATTTAGACAATATCTTTTATTTTTTTTAGAGATAAGATATAATACTTCCCAGGTCGGCCAGTATTATTATCATTAATATCCTCTCCAGGCATTTGGAGTTGTACCTGGTGGCATTAACTGAACAACAACAAAACTGGTGAAATGTAGGCGAGATATAACACACTAACAGAACCAGAAGGAAACGATTAATGGGCCAAAGACCAATCACTGAATAGTATCCTAGAGAGGGGAAGAGGAAGACCAGTGCGTACATAGAAATGTCTATGGGTGGGTAGGTGACCTGCGGGCTAATTGCGTAACACACTGGCGGTTACAGTACAGCCCGATTCAAACTTTATGGCGGCTCTGAAGTGCGCTACTACTCGCTGCGCAGTACCGCACCCCTCACCCCCGCTGTCACATGAATTTGTTACTGCGCAGCGACTCGCCTCATGTTCCGAGCCGCCAGAACGTTTGAATCGGGCTGTAGCAATGGCTTTCATTTTGACAGTTCAACAACATTCATTGCGTTAGTTGCGTTGTTGGGCAGATTTTTTTTCGAACTTGTGAAGCAATGGATTATATTGGGTGCAACGTGCAACATGAAGAAGCTCACGATAGAAAACTGCACTGTGGAAGGATCTGGGGGAGGCTGGAAAGCAAAACAAACTCATTACCTACCGATGTCTATATACCCATGTACAAAATTTATTGTAAAATAGTACCTACTTACTTATAAGGCATTCAATAAACGCTATTTGAATTCGAACGTTTGTGTTTGTTCTCGGCAGCTCCAGAATGTCTATAGCCCTGTTCTACACGCCCGGGTCGGCGCCGTGCCGGCTGGTGCTGCTGGTGGCGGCCGCGCTCAACATCCAGCTGGATTTGAACGTCATGGACTTGAGGGGAGGCGATCAGTTCAAGCCGGACTTTCTGAAGGTAAATCTATATATTTACATAAAATAAAGTCGCTCCTCGTGTCTGTCTGACAATAAGTTTTTCTAAACTACACAATAGATTTTGTTTGATGCTATTTTAAGATTGTTTACACGATGTAAGGGACATCGACGCACAACCTTTTACCATGAATACATCAATAGCTAGTAATCGCATACCAAAAAAATCTGTAGTTCCATAACAGCTGATTTTTTTTTTTAAATAACTGTCGATTGATTTCAACTGTGGTGGGTTTAGAATCATGTATGAATTCATAGTACCTAACAGCGCAGTATAATACTTTATTATACTGTGGTAACAGGTTGCCCGTCGATATCCTTTACACCGTATAATAATACATTATATATTAGTTTAGAAAGTCGTTACGGGTCGTCAGTAGCCCGAAAGTCTAACAACCAGTCTTCCCAAGGGCTATCGTATTACCCAGTAACTGGGTTGTGGAGGTCAGATAGGCAGTCGCTCCATGTAAAATACTGGTATTCAGCTGCATCCCGTTAGACTGGAAGCCGACCCCAACATAGTTGGGAAAAGGCTAGGCAGATGATGATGATATTAGTTTAGAAATAGCACAGTAATCTCGATATTTCACTTCACATATCGCCACATCAATACTTGTGTCGCATAAAAGAAACACTGGATTGACAGAAATAATGCATTTACATACGCCAGCAGGTCAAGCTACCCGAAACTGTCAAATTTTCCCAATCAACCTTGAACCTTAATGCTTTAGCGATAAAGTTGAAAATCTATTAGAGAAATTTGACAGATTGTAGTAACTTGATGTGCTGGCGTCTGTACAATCCAACTGAGAATTAATCGTGGTGAACCAAGTAGAATAATGAAGAATAATGCTTAGCAAGAATCTTGAGAGGAGCAATGGTGGCCCAGTGGTAACGGCCCCGACTTACAAGTGGTGGGTCGTGGATTCGAATCCAGGCAGGCTGTTTACTTTGTGTAAGTAATCCTGTCACCACTGCTCTCAAAACTGTGAAGGAATATCGTGAGGAAACCGGCATGTCCTAGAACCAAATATTGGACATCTACAAACCCGCACTGGGCCCGCGTGGTAGATGACCCACTCCCGCCCTCGAAGAGAGGTGACCAGCTGATGTACAGACGCCGGCAGGTCAAGCTACCCGAAACTGTCAAATTTTCCCAATCAACCTTAAACCTTAATGGTTTAGCGATAAAGTTGAAAATCTATTAAAGAAATTTGACAGATTGTAGTAGTTTGATGTGCTGGCGTCTGTACCAACAGTGAGATCATTATAGGATGATTAAGCAAGAATCTTATATAATTACGTTAGGTTAAAGGTCGGCCCTGGGCAGTCAGGAACCAATCTACCTAACAAATGTTTTACCAAGACTTGACCCTGTCATTGTGCAGCCAATATTACACAATAGAAAATAAAACCGGCCCAGTGCGTGTCGGAACGTGGACCATCGTACCGTGAACGGTTCCGTAGTCGGGATGAGTATTAATGTTACCGGCCGCAAAAATAAGTTTTTATTTCAAAGTACTTCTCGAAAACACTGAAAAACAAAGGTATTACACCAGCTGCAAAATAAAAAATATGTTATAGGTTCATAACGATAGGTACTTGAAATTTCTCCTTGTGCTGTGAGAGCTAACAAGAAGATATAAAACCTCTTTTTATAGGTATTTATTGTTCTTAATTTAAAATATTGTAGGTAGGTACATCTTCTTTTGTTTTTTATTCTATAACTGACATCTCATGTATAGCTGGCGCTGTAGCTTGATGTGCTGGCACATCAAACAAAACATAAATAAATCTTAAAATATATAATTCTTCCGTACGTTTGTTTGTCAACTAACTCCTCTTATACGGCTGGACCGATTTGGATGTAATTTTGTACGTATATTTCAATGGGTTCCTGGATGGTTCGAAAACACAATTGGACCCGGTCGGGCAGGACGACGTCTGCCGGGTCCGCTAGTATATTATAATATTTCATTAGTTTCCACGCGTTCCTTAGAAGCAGGGTCTTGAGTTCTTGATAGACAGACGGACAACGAAGTCGGACTATAAGGGTTCCGTTTGTTTCTTTAGAGATAGATACGGAATCCCTCATGTGCCTGCAAGCTACTTTATCTCTACAAAAAATATTATTCTACCTTTCAGCTCAACCCCCAACACACAGTGCCCACAATAGTCGACGGTGACTTCTCTCTATGGGAGTCTCGGGCCATTGCCAAGTACTTGGTGAACAAATATGGCGACAACAGTAGCTTGTACCCTACAGAACCAAGGGCAAGGGCGCTAGTCGATCAGAGACTGGACTTCGACTTGGGAACTCTGTATCCAAGATTTGCGCAGTACTTTGTAAGTATTTTTTTAAGACCACCTTTCACCTCCCGTCCACCGGACGTCAGTTACACTTGAATTCAGAATTATGAAAACCGACCTTACTGCTACGACATAACGGCGCGTACACGCCACGTATGGTCGACTGTACTACCCAATGATCGTTAAAAAGACACGGGAGATAATGATTTTACAAGCTTGGTATTAGCTTACTCCGTTCGTACGTCTTACCAGTTCCAAATTAGTAGGTAATTCATTTTTAATGACAAAGCATATCCGACTGCAGCTGTCCTAGTCATCAATCCCTAATCGCCTTCTATGTCATATGCATGTTTCCATGGAATGCGCATACGCATGTTAAATTAGTCAGCGCCTGACGTAAACTGACGTAGATATTTTAGTAGCCATTTTTAATCACGTCTAAACTTGTCTGTGGAGTATCTTAATTTGACAGGACTAAACTAATATTTATCTTTTTCTTAATGAAATAGGAAGAAATAGATGCACTGAACTTAAATTTACTTTAGTTTGTGAACAAGGGAATCGGCACCATTATTTCCCGAGAACCATCTAATATAACTATAATAATTTACTCCTAGTATCCCCAAATCTTCGGCGGAGCGAAAGCAGACGAAGCTGACCGGAAGAAGATGGAGGAAGCGCTGGTGTTCTTGAACACTTTCCTGGAAGGTCACACGTACGCCGCCGGGCAGCAGCTGACCCTGGCGGACCTGGCGCTCGTGGCGACCGTGTCCACCATCGAAACGGCGGGGATCAGCTTGGAGAACTATTCTAATATTCAGAAGTAAGTTCAAAGTTGTCATCTGCCAAGATGACCTACCTTATTTTTTACTAGCTTCTGACCGACCCCGTCGCATCATATCGCCTGCCCGCGCTATTATTTCGTTTTCGCTTAACATTCTAACTTTTTTTGTTTTTGCTCGACCCGTAAGGGTCGTAGCGTGATGTTAAGTGACCTATAGTGTTCCTCAAGAATTGGGCTATCAAATTCAACATTTTTGCGAATCCGACTGGTAGTTCCAGAGATGAGCGTTCAAACAAACTCTTGAGCTTTATTATTAGTACAGACGCCAGCACATCAAGCTACTACAATCTGTCGAATTTCTTTAATAGATTTTTAACTTTATTGATAAAGTAATAAGGTTCAAGGTTGATTGGAAAAATTTGACAGTTTCGGGTAGCTTGACCTGCTGGCGTCTGTACATAGATTTCGTAGGTACAAACAGTGCGCCCGATGGGGTGTCACCAGAAAATATTACGAAACTCCGTAGAAACTTTCATCCCGTATTTACCTCTTTATACTTGCTCTGTCCACTAGGTTACCCGTATTTTTGACAGCTGCCTTAGAACATAACTATTCCAGATTACGTAAAAGATAACTTTAAAACACGTAATAAAATAAATATATAAACTGCCTAATCTTATTGAATTGTCTTATCTATGACTTCTTACAGACATTCTAAAACCGTACGTGTATCACTTTTGGCAAAAAAATGTAATTGCTCTCTAGTTCGATCTGTCAAAAAACGGTTAACCTGGTGGACAGAACACCTTTAGGAGGGGATGAATTTTCCTTGGGGCTCACTTTGATTATAAAAAGAACTTGCGCTAATCACGCTTCCAGATCCAACGGCCAAGGGTGTGCTATACGTGTCTGAGAGTGAATGAATTTAAGATTTTTATTAAGTAGTTCATATTATACAGGATACATTTTTAACCAGTGCGGAAACTGAAACCATGAATTCAGTACAAAAAATTTTGCTCTGCCATACATTTTGACCGCGTCGGTATTGCATTGTTGATTTTTTTATAATCGACGAAATATATCTACGCTAGGGGGTCTACAAGCATGTGCTGAATTAATGGTTACAGTTTGCGAACTGGTTAAAAATTTATCCTGTATGTATCTCAGTCCGTACCTATATCTTCCACATGGGAAAGGAGGGCCAAATTTTCAAAAGAAACGTTCAAATAACGTCTAGTTAGACGATTTAACAGTCGATTCGTTTGAACATTCAGGGAAAGTTAAACCGATAACTCAAAGAAATACCTTTTTTATTCAGGTGGTTCCAGCTGGTCAAGACCACGGCACCGGGATACAATGAAGCCAATGAACCTGGCATTCAAGCATTCAAAGACTTGATAGCTCAATTAAATGCTAAAACTGAATTGTAAGTTCCTAAATATTTATTTTTTTAAGTGTAAGTGTAAGGTGCCTATTGTACAGGTTAGCAGAGACATCGACGCGCAAACAGTAACCTTAAAATTGATGTTCCATACATTTTCAGTTCATTTTGCACGTTGATGTCCCAGCCAGCCTGTATATATTACTCAAACATGTTGTATCATGTCATTTTGCTTCAATTCGAGTTTATATTTCACACAAAGCTACCGAAATTATCACTAAGAACTTTATTATGCTTAAAATAAAACGCCTAAAATTATATTTTACCTTTTATTCGTGCCTTTTAACCTAATCTTACAATAATAACTTGAAAATATAAAACGGTGTAACTTGAAAAACAACATTTGTGAAAGTGACAGCCTTATGTACTGTGTATCAGAAATACGAAAGCTCCATTCATTTATCCAAAATCTGTCAATTTCTGAAATATTCAGCTTCCTTAAAATATCACAATGGACGAAATCAGAAAACTGTGAAAGTCGGAATACTTAGTGCAAAGTTTTGTGGACCAACGAAGGCTCAATAACAGCTCAGTTTTCATGAAAACATTAATTAATTCTGTGCCTTTACTGTGCCTTCGTTGGACTCGTCATCTGTACAAACGAATGGATTGGACGTCTCGGGTATACGTGGGTTACTTCTTCAGCATGCTGTTGACGAGGCCCTTGAAGGCATCCAGACCTTTCTCGTTGGCCTCCTGGTAGCCGGGCGCAGAGCTCTTCACTGTCTCGTACCACCTGCAAGTCAATTACATCGTAAGAATGGCATACAGATCTCTTGTTCTTGAACAAAGTGACACAACTGCTATGCTGAAAGTCTCACAAACAGTCAGTTTGTTAAACCAGAGTCAAAATTGACAATTTTGCATTAAAAACTTCACGTTTGTCGGAATAAAGTTCAAAATACAGTAACTGGCTCGAAGGTTTAGGCTAGGTCTAAAGTTAGAACTAGTTTTGTAATAAGACGGCAAATGACGAAAACTGTTTGATGATTGTGTCATGCTCAAGTCAAATGGAACAAAATTGATTGAATCTTCTTTCGAGATAATTTAATAGATAAATCCTGTAAGCAAGCCAGATAACCTATCATAAGGATTGTCCGAAAGGGTTACCACTACCCCGGAACATAAAGGGCGAAGGAAGGAACATGGGTGGGTTTTAGTCAGTAAGAGTCTGCTGACACTCCCTTCCGCTCCACCCGGGGAGCGGGAGCGGTCATTTGATGATTTCCCACCAGAAAAAAAAAAAAAAAAAGCCATAACCTATCATAATGCCCTAAATCGACCAATTGATTAATCTTCACTTTACCTACCTATGTTGATTCTATGTAGAGCCATTTAGATTCCGTACTTTCACCATTATTAAGGGTTCAAGTAAGGGATTTTTTTTTCTGACAACACTAAAATAATAGCAACTCAAGAAAAACATAGTATTAACTAGATTTTAACACAGTTAAATAACTAAATAGGTAGCTGTCCACAGCTGGACACAGTCCTCCCCATTCCGCCATTAAACGCGATTGGCTACTCTCATTCAGCTGTTACCTGCCACCCTGCAACGATCGTCGTTCCATCTAGCCCAAGTCCTGCCCTAAGTTTATACTGATGTCTGCAATGATACCTTTTAATATTGGGGTACTTCTTGAAGTCTACATCAGAGGCTTCGAAACTGGACACGCCCGCGATGAGACTCAGGTCAGCGACCGTGAGGGTAGGGCCGGCGCAGAACTTCTGTCCCTCCAGGAATGTGTTGAGGAGCTGGAGAGCATCCTCGATCTTGGCCAGCTTTTCCTTGTCAGCGGGCGCGCCACCGAAGACTTGTGGGTACTAAAGACATAGTTCGTTAGTGATGAAATAGTCCGTTTTGTCACAATAAGGGGCCCGAGATTGTGTGGCAAAAAACTAAGTACTCAATGTGAATGTTGTAGTGTCGCAGGATCAATAGGAGTAATCTTGTAAAGAGATATCTGCTACTGGATCTCCACAGGATAATTATGCGGAAGGACAGGAAGGGCAAAAATACTACAAGTGTACACATGTGCTTGAGGGTGTGTTGTGTATGTCATCATCATTACAGATGACCATCCAAAACAGACTACTCACGAAATAATCAGCGAATCTCTGGTACAGCGTGCCGATATCGAAGTACAGGCGTTGGTCCACCAGAGCCCTCGCCTTCGGCTCCTCGGGATACAAGCTGCTGCCCTTGCCGTATTTGTTCACCAGATATGTGATGATGGCTCGCGACTCCCAGATGGACAGGCCATCGTCTACCAGCGTCGGCACTGTGTGTTGGGGATTGAGCTGGGGAATAAAGGACACTGTTAGAGTCTTATCAACATTATTATCGAAGACTTCCAGTGCTGGGCATAGTATCGCCACAACGACCGGTCCTGTGCTGTAATTGCGTAACAGTAACACATATTATTCACCTGCTCAACAAAGTAAATAACGATCAATTGCCATTTTACATAATATGTAAAATGGCAATTGATCGTTATTAAGTTATTTACTTTGTTGAGCAGGTGAATTTATTTAAGAATATCCTTTAAAATCCTCGGGTTGTGATAGAAAGTGCGTTACGCAAATATGGTGCTGTTCTTCTCGCACCAAGGTTTATATTTCGGGGGCATACACACGCCTGTTAGTCTAACGTGGTAGAACAACGAATGAATTTCTTCATCAAGGTCATCAGCCCATAAGTTCACAGCTGGACTTACAACACTAGTCACCCTAAAAAGTTGATCAGCCATAGTACTGGCAAGTACTAGGGCTACTAAGCAGAGTAGTGCGGCCCATTAATAACGGCCCCGTCCTGGGATACCACGGAACAATTTATTTCATCACCATTGCTCTAAAACGATTTAGGAAAACGTGAGGAACCCGACTGTCTTAGCTAAAACCAAAAATACAAAGACTTGACATTCAACAACCCGCACTGGGCCCGCGTGTGATCTACTACGCGGGTCCACAGCGCGGGTGGTAGGACATGATGACGATGTTTTCCTAAATCGATTTAGAGCAGTGGTGATGTGTGTTGTGGCTTACTATCCACTCTCTCTCACAGAGTTCCAGCGGCGAGAAAATTACAGAGTCATTATAAGTATAGACAGAACGCTCTATAAATCTATAGTATCTCTGCGATCTTTCGAGCCCTGAACCAGGTAATGGCTCACAGTACTTAGGCTTATTATACAACAGACTACACCATCTTTGTACTGAAACGAACCGAAAGTTTTTAATCTGGCATAATTTTAGCCGGCATGAATCTCAGTTATGATGAGATAATGATTACCTACTTCTTTTATGGTTTCTTCGAAACCCGTCCGGTACAAACTCGTATCGTCTGAATCTGCGCATTCCGTTTCAAAGTCATTACGTTTTCGACAGGAACCGGTTTGTCTTTGATTTCGATTACCTGCGGATGGTAGCCCCTCAAGCGTGCATGTTTTTATTTTACACCTACTTTGAAACTGACACGTTACATACTATATAATTATCTACTATATATAACCTTTCTTTAGTGCCTATGCTATTTGCTATGAGGCAAGAATTCAAGACCCCTTCCCAACTGGATTAAGCCATTACCTAGTAAGGTAATTGTACAATCCAAGTTGTAGGTACTATAACTAAGGGTTGATTTTTGAATCGACAGATATTTTTATTCGTGGAATAAAATTAACGTCTGACAGGTTTTGTATGGAAGAACTGTTAACAATTCAAAATTGTTCATCATCTGCCTAGCCTTTTCCCAACTATGTTAGGGTCGGCTTCCAGTCTAACCGGATGCAGCTGAATACCAGTATTTTACATGGAGAGACTGCCTATCTGACCTCCACAACCCAGTTACACTGGGTAATGCGATACCTCTTGGTAAGACTGGTTGTCAGATTTTCGGGCTACTGACGACCCGTAACGACTGTCAAAGATCCACGAATGACAGCCGGGACCAACGGCTTAACGTGCTTTCCGAGGCACGGAGGGGTCACCCATCCACGGACCAACCGTGGCAAGCGTAGCTTAACCTGATCGATCGACCTTTGCGGCGGTTATTACTTAGCCACAAGCCCCTCTAAATTCAAAACTGTTCCTCGGATAAAATTGCGCTGGAAAAATCAGCCCTTAAAAAATATTTTTATACTACAAATAAGTACATACATAATATGTATATATTACATGTACATATGATGTATGTGGGTTATGTGTGTATTATGTATGTGTATGTGGTTGTGTTATCTGTGTGTATGTGGTCATTATTTTCAAAATGTATGACTTAGGGTTGATTTTTCAATAGTCGGATAACTTTTATCTGAAAAATAAAAATGGCGTTTTGACATTATGTATTTTCTATGGAAAATATGCCATTTTTATGACGATTATCTGACGATTGAAAAATCAGCCCTTATGCTAGTAAGTATAAAATCTGCTATCGTCCAAAGGAGCGGTTATTGGAACTGCACGCCCGATCTCCAAATTTTGATATTTATCTAAGCTTAAGGACGGATAATAATAAGATAAAGAAGAGAAGTAAACCATACTTTATAACCGTGCAATGGAAACACACATTGTCCTCCTAAAGGTTCAATGACTCTAAATTCCTACAGCAAAATTACATCACCGACTGTCTATGCGACCTTCAACTACTTTTAAGGTATTTTGCACCTAATATTTTAGGGTTTAGAGTTGAAAACAGGTTGTTAGTTGAAATTTAGATATGTACCCCGATAGGAAACGCTGGCCGAATGCCATGGGTTCCTAGCATTCTGTACCTACTAGGTTAGGAAATTAAATGAGAATTTGAAATCGAAACAGCAGGCGCCTTAAATATAATGGCAGATAGGCTATTTATTTCGGTAGTTGCACTTTTATCCCCTCTTTTTCGCACTGGCTACGTTACCTAATCTGCACCCGAATTGCGTAACGTACAGACGCCAGCAGGTCAAGCTACCCGAAACTGTCAAATTTTCCCAATCAACCTTGAACCTCAATGCTTTAGCTATAAAGTTGAAAATCTATTAAAGAAATTTGACAGATTGTAGTAACTTGATGTGCTGGCGTCCGTACTATCAATCACAATCTGAATCATTTTGAAGGATACTGCTAAACCATTGCTTCATAAGTTGGAATAATTAGTCATTATTTGTCTGTTCAACAACGTAAATAACGCAATGAATGTTGTTGAACTGTCAAAATTAAAGCCATTCCTACTGTTAGTGTGTTACGCAAGTACGGGCTGGTTGTTTTTAATTCGAATGTAATTCTATTTTATAATGTCGTGTCACGGTGACCTATAGCCATAATTGTAATAAAGCCGAAGAAACAATCATAATCACGCGGTCTGCGTCCGGTCTTTAGTCACGACTTTGCTTAACTCAACACCAAAAATTCTTGTTACCAACTTACCTTATTATTTCCATTTCTCTATGATATTTCCTATAGCTTTTCAAATTCATATTTTATTTGCTTTCCTTATTGCGAACAAGATCTTAAGCTAAGGTTTACCGAAAATCTGTAAATAAAGATTATAATAACTCTGCGTTTACATCTAAATGACTACCATGGCAAAAACCAAAAAAGATGTACCTACCTACCTAGTCGAACCAACTCAAAGGTAGAGTAGGTAATCCTCTAATCCTAATCTCCATACCTACACTTGTAACTGTCAATTAGTCTGGTAATACAGGAAAATATAACCATAAATTCAGCATATTATGATTACTAGCCCTCCATCGTAGAAAGTCTTCGTTAAATAAACTCTTGGTAAAAAAAAATCTTCGTAAAAACCATCTTAGTTACAATATACCATACGTTCTGACCTTCTTTCCTATATCTATGGTTTTGACCTACGCGGTCAAAATGTATGGTACAGACGCCAGCACATCAAGCTACTACAATCTGTCAAACTTTAACAGATTTTCAATTTTATCGCTAAATCATTATTGTCCAAGGTTGATTGGGAAAATTTGCCGTTTTGGGTAGCTTGACCTACCTTGACAACTAAGATTTTATTTATATCCAACGATATTACGGTATTGCACTTTTCTATGAAACAGCAGATTTTTTTTGATAACCGACGAATGCTTTAAGCCTAAGCTAGGGGGTTTAAAATCATATGCTCAATTCATGTTTCAGTTTGCGCACTGTTTATTTTTTTTTCCTGTTTACATGAAAGATTCCGTTGTTATTCGAATTAGTTGCTGGTTAATTAAAAGGACATAAGTTTTCCTGAATCCCGACCACAAGCCCTGTGGTGTTTAATTAAATAAACAAGCGCGTGTTGCTGGACAGAAATTTCAAGATACATAAATTTAAATTGTCATTTTAATCTCAGATTTTTTGACAGTTTTGTTTGAACGCAACCGCTGCATTGCCAGAAGTAGGTCGGTTTTAGAAATTTCAACCCACTTTAATCCTGAAGCAAGCTGTTTTGTTGAGTAGGCTAACAGAAC
Organism: Apamea monoglypha; assembly: GCA_911387795.2. Taxonomy (NCBI): domain Eukaryota; kingdom Metazoa; phylum Arthropoda; class Insecta; order Lepidoptera; family Noctuidae; genus Apamea; species Apamea monoglypha. The sequence goes on from OU426925.1 coordinate 18,464,249, forward strand.
AGCTTGCTTGCTTGATTATTGACACACCCTCATACCTCGAAGTTCATAGGTTCCGCCATGGTACTGCAGTTGCTCGCGGCGTATCCATAGATTCTTGTACTGTGGTTACAAAGTTCCTATCTGAGCTGAAGGAACGATGGCGAGCTATACAAAAACAATAGGATCGACCCTTTTTAGCAACGGAATGATTCAAGTCAGGCCCCGACCGTTCATAAGTGCAGTGGTGGCCCATTGGTAGGGACCGCGACTTCGAATTGTAGATCGTAGGTTCGAACCGAAGCAGGCACTTTGTGTAAATTATTTCATAACCACTGCTCTCAAAAGGGTGAAGGAAAACATCGTGTGAAAAATTCGAAGACATGGTACATCCATCACTCCGCACTGGGCAATTGTTACAAGCCTCACCTTCAAATACTCTGGCTTGAGGTGGTCTCCGTGGTGCAGGTCCACAAGTTTCAGGTTCAGGTTGAGGTTGAGTGCCTTCGCAGTGAGTAGCACGGCGCGGCAGGGGGCGGAGCCCGGCACGTAGTACAGATCGATGGGCATATCGCTGGAAACATGAAAAATATGAATTAAGGAAACTGTAGCTAGAATAGTGCCTACATTAGTTCATTATCATCATAGTGGATGAGTTCGTCGACCTACAGACATACCTTCCTCATCATCTACTTAGCCTTTTCTCAACTACACCGACCCCAGTCAACTCTCAGTCTAACCGGATGCAGCTGAATACCAGTACTTTACATGGAACAACTGCCAAAGACTTACACCACTAGAAAATATTGCTGTTGTACAGAAAACATTGAATACAAACTTGAGAGATCTAATCGCGCATAAATCAATAAACTTGAAGAACTTGTTCCTTAATTATGTTACCTAACCATACCTACTTAGCACACGATTAAAACATTCGTTATTTTAAATAGGTTTGGAGTTCCTATTTAAACAGGGCAGTTATTTCAGTAGGTAATTAAATACGCAACGTTGTAAAAGGCGTTGTACAAAACTTCATTCGTAGTCAGCGTTGGGTAAGGAAAATAGGTGTAGCGGTATGTATCTACAACGCCACATGCGAACAACGCGTCAAACTTCCTGACCATCAGCATGGGGCAATTGCCCGCCAGACACAACACCCGTCTGGTCGGAGGGTCCTCCCTTTTCTATGGAGGATGAGTGAACTTTACACCCTGTTCCTCATACCTCTATACAGGTGTTAGGTCATACTTTACACCCCGTATAGATTACTGATGACGATGGTGTGCATTGGAACAGCTAACTCCTTTGACAATACTGAATTATACCCCAAACGCACCCTGGGCAGTCATGCATGACGATAATGATTATTAAGACAATGATCTATTCGCTCATACGAGAAATGTTGAGCATTCATTATCATTTCAGGCCGGAATCACCCCTTTCTTCTTTTTAGCGAGTCGATGGCAAAAATAACACAAAAAAATAAATAAGTATCGTTTTTTAAGTTTGTTTTGCCCAGAATTCAGCAACGCTGCCATTAAGTCTCACGTGAGCAGGTGACAGGGCATGCAGTGTAAGATGGGAGATGAGCCATTGTCTATGGAGAGACACCGCAAACACACCGGAGGTCTGAGCCTGTCATGAACCCCCACTTGTGGAGGCATGACCCCCTGGAATGGGTAGGTATGGTCAGTTACTGTTTTATGTCTCCTGCCATTTTAAACGGTGCCTATAAATTAACAAGGAACTGATGAAGCACCCATGAACATTTTTTTTTCAAAAAACTAAAGGTACCGACGTGGACACCGGTATTGACGTGGACAATTAATCAAACAGCTGTAATTGAATGCTGTGACAAAAGGTAAGGTCAGGTCAAACAGAATGGGTAACGACTGCTATAAAAAGCTTTTAAGGCCACGCGGAAAATTTGTGAAATGACTCAAGGCACTCAAGTTAGTAGGTATTATATTTTTTCCAGGGTTTTTCTGATCATTTCACTTCCTTCTTACTAGTACCTAACTTAGTTATGAGACATTTTGGCACAGCTCTTGTCTTGGCGAAAAGTCAGTTAGGTCTGTAACGGGGCTGCTGACTGACTGTGGCTGCAAGACGTTTGGTGACAGTGGCCGTGGGTACGATATTAAACGAGTTCTGTAATCAAAGCCTGGAGATATGGAGGCAAAGCCATTTAAATATATATAGTTGGTATCTTCTAAGGGGTAACGGTGTTACCCAGTTATGGGTTGTGGAGGTCAGAAAGGCAGTGGGGTCCATATAAAATACTGGTATTCAGCTGCATCCGGTTAGACTGGAAGCCCACCCTAACAAAGTTGGGAAAAGGCTAGGCAGATGATGATGACTATGTGTTTGTATCTTATATGTACCTATATTTCTTTGTGTGGAGGCTTTCTTAGGTAGATACTTTGAACAGAAAGAAATAGTAGTGGTGGGATATCTGCTAACTACTTTAGGGAGGGAAACTAGTAAGTACTCATAAAGTAATAACTAAACACCTGGGAAAATTAACTGCTTCACCAGCCATCGTTGTTTTTTTTTGTGAAAACTTGCTTTTCACAACACAATATAATATGTAGTTGAACACGAAACGCAAAATGTTTTCAGACTCTCTAGTTTAAAATAGTAGTCTACGAGTATGTTTCTGACTGAGAAAATTGTCAACAAATATTTTAAAAAAATGGGAAAGTCACTAAAAAGTTTGATATCACAATCCCAGCCCTACAATAAAACTCTTTCTTTTCATTCTGGCAAGTTTTCTCGCTACTCACGATAGATTGAAACCAATAAATAAAAATAAGTAATCATAATAAAATGTCTTTTGTATATTACAATTTTCAATCAATACCTTACAATCTGTATTCTACAATACAATTCATTGTGGTATTACTTATTATAATCAAACTATTTGTCCTTGCAGATATATATAGGCTGTTTGTTGTTTGTTGTTTCGCATAGACTATATAGCCGGAACCGGAAGTAGCCTAGTCAAGTGAATTGTGACTAGGCTACTTCCGGTTTCGACGATTTTCATGTTTGGGGTTGCTTAGTCTTTTCACGATTCCTTTACACGTGAAACAAGTTTTCAATGATGAAAAGTAAAATAGGTATACCTATCTATTCACGGGACACCATAATCATGAGGTTGTTTGCATTGTTTGTTATCATGTTCACATTAATCGATATCAACCCGAAAAAATTAGTATAGGTGGTAGAGTTAAAAATCAGTCTTCTGCAAGGGTAGGTAGATAACCAAGCCCAAGGAAACCAAACCCTAATGATAACAACATTATAAAGCATTAAGATTTAGGTGCTATACATTCACAGTAGACCTCTATGTAACAGACATTAGGTTAGATGCATATCTACATCTGGTTGGATTATCAACAAAAAAATAATAACTAGTTATTGCCATAGCTCGGATTATGTAAAAAACGCCGTCGGTCCGCTGTGTGTACTCTGTCCGGCACTCCGGCCCCATGTCCGCTACGGCCTTGACGTGGTCGATTATATTGAAAATTATACAGTCACCATGATTGTGCAATGTATTGTTAAAAAAATAATCCCGACTGCAACTAAAAAGTTCAAACAGTTCACTTTTCAAACAGATTGATGCAGCATAAACTGCATCAGACTGGATGAAAAGAGAGCTTGTTTTGAATTTTTTGGTAATCCGTATCGTCTCATGAATCCCTCTTATACCCGTCATGATGTTCATGGCTTATTGCTCATGCTTATTCCTGTATGTATACGTATCGTACGTATCTTATCTTTAATCTGCAAACAAACCGAAGGACAATAATGCTCCCGCCACAATCATCATGATATGACACAATTTTTTGTGTTGCTACATAGTACCTACCTAGCTACAAATCAATAACTGATTATTCACTATGGGTACTATCACTATCACTATACAAATAAACTGTAGGTACCTACATAGCTACATATCTAATACAAATGTGCTGTTAGAAATGATTTACCATTCCATTTGAAAGTCATCTGTGACGTTGTACTGTTTGCAGATGATACCTCTCTTATTTTTAAAGTAGACAGGAATAGACAAGATTTTGACGACGTAAACAGCCGATCGATTCTGTAAAAATCTCACCGTGAAAACTCAAGTGAAGTGAGCTTGATGTGAATTGTCAGTAGTGTCAATCCCTAGCATTATTTGGAATGACAGCTCACTCCATGCTCACTTCACTTAAGTTTTCACGGTGAGATGGTTACAGAATCGCACTGCAGTACACTCTCAATAGTTACAGATTGGTTTACGTCAAATAAACTAGTTCTCAATGCCAAGAAAAGGAAATGTGTAAAGTTCGCCTTACCGAATGTTAGAAATCTAGGAGCCAACATCGTCCTAGATAAAGAGGTGCTTGAAACTGTAGGCTCGGCAATTTTTCTAGGACTAAAAGTAGATGCCAAACTTCAGTGGGGACCTCATAACCAAGTCTAGCAGGAAGGCTCAGTTCGGCTGCCTACGCTGTCAGGAAAGTAAGACAATACACTGACGTTGATACAGCTCGTTTAGTCAATTTTAGTTATTTTCACAGCGTTATGTCCTACGGTATTCTGCTGTGGGGCAAAGCCGCTGATATAAAAAATATATTTGTCCTTCAAAAACGAGCTGCTCGAGCAATTTACCAGCTAGGTGCCAGAGTTTCTCTAAAAGATTTTTTAAAAGATATTGGAATTCTCACGGTTGCATCACAATTCATCTTCGCCAACATCTTATATAATTAGGCAAAATTTACACTTGTACACTAAAAACAGTGATATTCACAAACACTAGAAATAAGGACAAACTACGTGCCCCTTTTCACCGGCTTCATAAGGTTTATAACTCATTTGTTGGGCTTGGTATAACCTTTTATAACAAGATACCGTCTTCTTTGCTAGACTTGCCTTTCAATGTGTTCAAAGCTCAAGTAAAATCCAACCTTTGTTCAAAAGCATACTATTCCATCAACGACTACTTACACGATAAAAATAGTGGGTTGCTTTAGTTAACGCAAGACAATGTTTGTGTTCTTTCTCCAGAATTAGCTTACTGACAGGTTATTGTTATTAGTATTAACTTATTTATTTATTTTAATTTGATGGTCCTAGTTTATAATTTGTGACTTTAAGTGACAGCTATGTGAACAGAACCCAGCAATGCATAAATATGTGAGCTGTCACGCCCTTTATGCCTGGAGGCTTTTATTTACATTTTAATTTCAATTAATTATTTTTTAGCTTGAGTACGTATAGTTTTTTATTATATTTTTGGTATATTGGCATGGCTAGCTGACATATGACAAATAATTTAATTGTATGTTCTGTGTCTTGCAATGTTAATTACTTAACATAGGTACCTAGTATTGTATACAATCAATTTTCTAACTGAACAGACAGCTGTGCTGCTGGGGAGTTTGTTGCGCCACTTCTTCTTCCCAGCGATAGCACTAGGAAGTGGTGAAGGGCGGGCGTTTTTGGGGGACTGTCTTTTGTAATTTTGACGTTCGAAAAGTGCTGATTCTCAGCCTAATTTGAATAAATGACTTTTGATTTTGATTTTTTTTTTTATTTTGATTGGGCTGATGAAATCATTCAACACTGCGGTACTCTGATGATTTCTGTCGCAAGATTAAATTGCCGGCAAAAACCGGCTGCGATGAAAGAAAATGTATATTGCTGATGATAAAACTATGGAAACACGTAGATATTTAGCTAGCTGCTAATTATAGGTACAAGTTCCTGCTAGATGTTTAAATAAGAATTTAGTCGTCGTATTATAGGTTCCTTCCTAATTATTTACAGCCACAATGCTATTAAATGAGATTATTAAATTAAATGATGTTGTCCACACAAAGCATGTGGACAACATCATAAGCAAATAATTGTACACGACCGCCCAAAAATAGGAGTGTTATTGTTTTTGGCGGTATATCATCATAAAGAATACTGCAAACCACAAATTAGCTAAGTTGTTTTGTAAGTACAGTAACATTGAGAATACTTTGAAGTTTATTTTATTCATTTAAGTACTTACCAAGTTACCATGCAGACTTATACCAAGTGCTGTAATATAAAGTGTCTTCCCGATACTGATTAAAAAGCAAGTAGAATGCCTCATTTATCACGTATGTTAGAATGGGCACTTTCTTTAGACCACTAAACTGTATTACTAAATTTAGCTTAAAACTTAACGTGTGGGAAGTGTGACTCTACTTTTAACTTGGCGTGTCGTTTCAAACTAATTGGACTAGTTTACTCTCAGACTTTCACTGCACTTGTTTTAAACAATGTCCAATTCAATCACTGCTACTTGCGTGTAGGTGTATGAGCCATATCTAATAGTTATGAAATAAATGTGAAAAGTAGAGACTTAAACGTGCAGGTTATTGTTTTATTGCGTGCATAAAAAAATATAAAATCTTAACATCTAAATACCTATTTTTTTTCCTAACTATACTAGTTATTTTATTATATGGATCTTTATATAAATTAACACATATTACTTAACCAAACCCACACTTCAATTAGTTTTAATTGTTATAGAAACAACTTTAATTGTTTAAAAATTATCCTCAAAACTTATTTCCTTTCGCGAAACCAAAACGGTCATCTTTAAGATTGGATAATGTATAGTGTTTACATATAAAAAAACCAACATCACAACACAAAAAAGTAACAAAATAAACTTACGTTTTTTTAAACTTTTTATTTTGATCACAAACACTACGCGATGCGAGCAGTCGACTCCGTACTGTGAGAGGGAATAACTGCGAGAGGGGAGGTCAACCGTTATATATACCAGCGTCGAATGCATGACGCATGTCGAGGACAAAACAGCCTGATCATGGGCCTATTATTTAATTTTTACTACATTAGTAAAGTACAATGTCTTGGTCAAAATAATTGATACTTAGGTACATTTATTAGAAGAAAAGTGACCGCTGAGAAAAGATGGGCTTGGTATAATCAAAATGTTGCATAAGGTTAGCTAGAAGGATCACTCTCTAATAGCGATGTATCATGCAAGAAAAAGACGTGCTGCACAGGTCCCAAATACCTACTTACATTGGGTTATGGGCAGGAGGTTGATGTTAAGAAAAGTGACTCTATTTAATTGTCTTAGCGTTAGTGATCCCGCGTTACTAAGTGGTAACAAAACCAGTATAAGCTGACCTTCTAATCTATTGAAACTCCTTACTACCTACACTAGGCCAGCTCAAGGTTATAGTATTGCCAGATGCGTGCTGTCGACTGTACCAAGCTCATACTAACGAAGACTTCGGTACACGCACGCTCGGTAGGTACGCATGACGACATATCAAGCATTTCCAGTATAAGCTGACTTCTCATTGTACGAAAAGCCAACACAATGCGAGATCAGCTAAAACTGGAAATGTATATATGACACATCAAGATATATCTTGATGTGTCATCGTGTGTAGCATGATCTGCTAAAACCGAAAACAAGATAAAAAAAAAACGTTACCGTTACATTACGAAACCGTTTTTTTATCTTGTTATCGGCTTTAATTTAGCAGATCGTAGGTAATTTTAATTATGGTTTTAAACATTTAGTAGTACTTATTTACTTTATCATTCTATAATAAACTGTCATCTCTGATAACAACACAATATTGCGCGAAGCACCTACCTACTTTCTGATAACTTTATAATGGATTAGCAATATCCTTCAAAACGATTCTGATTTTGATTGATAATATTGTGTTGCGCAACCATGGTGCAGTTCGTTTCTTTGCTGCTCCTATTCTTAAAGTCATCGTGACATGCAATGAATACTAAAAGTCACAGTAATTAATTACACACCGAGATTCTTCTTCGATTATGGCGAAAAGGCTCCGAAAAGCATCCGTAAAGTTTTTAGGAAATGAGTGTGTAATGGAGGTAAGTATCTAAACCTAATCGTATCGATGAAGCCTTTTCGTTTGAAGCTACGTTCAGATTTTTACTCAATACGGAATCACACTCAGACCTTGAGTCTTGAGTGTCTTAGCTCATTATGTAATTAAAAGCGTTGAGCTGCCTAACGCAGTAAAAAAACTTGCAAAAACCACGAAATGCCTGTAAAAAACATTCAAAAGTCAATCGTTTCGTCGGTCGAAACGTAAGTAAACAAAGCTTTTTCACTTTTCATAAAATAATTTATTAAACACAACTATAAATCTCGCATGTGTCCGGAGGGGGTATGCAGCAGATGTTCAAACTGCCGCTGTGTTGGTTTATTATAATAATAATAAATCAATCAGGCATATTATCTCCGGGTGTTCTCGTCTAGCTAACGGAGAGTACTTGCATAGACAGAACCTTGTAGCTAGGACAATCCATCAGCAACTTGCTCTGAAATACAACCTTGTGGAATCGGAGGTGCCGTACTACAGGTATGTGCCCGACCCAGTTCTCGAAAATGGAAATATCACATGGTACTGGGATCGATCCATCATCACTGACAGGACTATTGTTGCCAATAAGCCTGATAGTGGTGGTGGATCGATCAGAGCGGTGCGCAATGATTGTTGACATAACCGTCCCGCATGATGAGAACCTCGTGAAAGCCGAGAAAGATAAACAAATCAAGTATCTTGACTTGGCTCGCGAGGTTGTCGACTTGTGGGATGTGGACTCAGCGATCATTGTGCCGATAGTCGCGACAGCCAATGGCTTAATAGCCAAGAGCCTCGACCAACACCTGAGGAGGCTCTCGTTGGGCAGCTGGATCAAGGGCTTGATTCAGAAAGCGGTACTTCTGGACACGGCTCGCATTGTCAGGAGGTTCCTCTCTCTGGAGCCCTGACCGCCGCCGGTAGCTTGGACCCTGTTCCCGATACCGGTGGGCTACTATTTTTTATATTTTTAAATGTTTTTATATCTTTTATATTCTAATATTTTAAAATATAATTTATATGTTTACATTTAAATAAAGGAAATAATAATAAGAAATTTATTTCAGACGAAGTCCATATATGTTAGTAACACAAAAAACCTTAAAAAACTATTGATTAACTATTTACTATGATATGATTAATAATAATCACTTATCAGTCCACTTGTATGGAACTGTTTCAATGATTAAACTACTTATTATATATATTATAATATACTGGCTGTATCCGCGACTTCGTTTGCGTGCATGTCGGAAAACAAATTGGATTTCCTAGGTTTTACTTTTTTCGCGGAACCCTTATGTTTTATTTGTAAAATAAAAGTAGCTTTAGTTACTTCATATAACATCAGCTATCTGTCAGCGTAAGTTCCGTCAAAGCGGTCGGTCCAGCCGTTCCGGAGATTAGCCGGAACAGACAGACAGAAAAAAAAATGATTTTTTGTTGCCGCATAGTTCACGATGAGTCGGAACTGTCTGCGGAGATGTCCCCAGTAAGTCGGGGTGGCGCTGCGTTATACTCCAGTGCGTCGGATGTCGTACAGCGCCGGGTTGAGGCTGGCTGCTGCGTCGACCAGGAGAGGATACTCTGCTTGTTTGACCGGCCGAAAGTGCAGTGTGCTATGTCAAGGTTGCTGATGAGGCTGAGGGTGATGACCAAGTATGCGCGGTCGCTGCATGCTCGTGGTCAGGATACCCGAAGGAGCCGTGGATGCTGGTTGGCTGGGTGACTCGCCGCTAAAGCTTGCGGGTGTGATGATGATGACGTCACGCTGAAGTATTTGCACGAAGGCTGCGCTGACAATCACGTCGGGGTCACCAGTTTAGAGGTATGAGGAACAGGGTGTAAAGTTCACTCATCCTCCATAGAAAAGGGAGGATCCTCGGACCAGACGAGTGTTGTGTCTGGCGGGCAATTGCCCAACGATTGATGTTGGGAAATTGTATCTATGCTAATTGCGCGGTAAACCCTGCTTGCGAGATGCAAGATTTGCGTGACGTCAGTATGACGCGTTGTTCGCATGTGGCGTTGTAGATACCGCTACAATATCATAATTATTGTATACCTACTTACTTTCATAAGCATTTAATAAAAAAACTGTTATTTTGACATTACAAACAGACACTTCAATTTTATTTATTGGGTCACATGTACTGGGTCTACTATTCCGAAGCTGACTTTGACCTAGTCGATGCATTCAACTTTTCATCGAACAATCCATCCAATATTCTATTATAGTTTTCAATTAAGTAGACACGTATTTGAATGAAACACTTAGTTGCAAGGACAACCTTCCCGTTAGGCCAATGCCTTCAGGATCTCGGGTGTCAGACGACCTCAGCAGCAAGGATGTGGAGGCCGGTCATTCATGTTCGGGTTGGTGGCGTATGCGGCGACCGTAACGGGAACAATACGGGAATTTAATAAGGTCTTTCAAAAAAGGTGTCAAATTATTAAAATGTCTTTTATTAAAAAAAAAACGAAACTACACATTGTTTTTAGAAACACACCTGTTTAATATACCTACTTTCTATGCAATGACGCAAATAAATAGTTTTTTCCATTCTATTATTTGTGGCGTCTACAAATCGGCAAAGGTAACGCTTTACGAGAAAGCCTTCGATTTGATCGAGACATGCAATGTACTGATGGGCTGGACTGATCGACTATCGTTACTTTGAGGTGCTGAAGTGTTTGTACTAAAACGCCACTATGTCAGTCCGACTCCAGGACCAGACCTCGAAACTTATCCTTCCGCAGCGAGTCCGAAACTATTCACAGCTGCACTGGAGGATGTCTGCTAGGTTCTGGACTGGAAAGGGGCTGGCATCAACGTCAATGGCGAGTACATCACTCACTGGTTTGCCGACGATTATAATATATAGTAGTCATGGCTGAGACTATGGAGGATCTCAGTACAATGCTCGATGACCTCAGTAGAGCCCCCGAAAGAGTGGGTCTTAAAATGAACATGGACAAAACGAAGGTCATGACAAATGCCCATGTAACCTGGGTTCTGGGTTCGATTCCCAGATCGGGCAACGTGTTATTGGGTTTTTCCATTAGGGATTTTTCATTAGCAGCCCGGAGTTTGGAAGTTGGTGGTATGATACCCCAGTGCCTCGGAGAGCACGTAAAGCCTTGATCCTGCACCTGATCTCTCCCCGGTCGTGTCGGATTGCCGTCCCATTTATTTTTATGAGAGTAAAGGAACAGAAAGTGCACCTGTGTTTGCGCAGACCATAGAAATGTTTAAAACAGAGACACTTGTGCACTATAACATCTCCTGCGTACCTGGTTAATCTCCGTTAAGATGGGCCACTTTGACCGAAATCGGTCGGGGGATTATTATAACACACACATCGGAGGATACACCACTTCGAGTGTACGCAACACTCGAAGTCGTGGACGAGTATGTTTACCTAGGACAAACTGTCCAGTTAGGTAGGTACTTAGAGAAAGAGGTCAATCGTCGACTCGGGAAGATACGCAATATCTTCTCGTCCCACATAGCGCAGTGTATCAAGATAAAGTTTTTGACCAGTGCGTGTTCCCAGTGATGACCTATGGCACTGAAACGTGGTCGCTCGAAATGGGCCTTATTAAAAAGAAACAAAGAAAGAAAAAGTATTTATTGCGACTCATACAGGATTCTAAACTAAACACAGTTAAAAATAAAAATAAAACAAATTATATAAAAAAAAGTAAAAGAAGAAGAAGGCCAAAAGTCATCCAAAGGGCAATGGGGTGGGCTATGCTTGGAGTTTCTCTACGTGATCGAATCATAAATGAAGAGATCCGCAGGAGAATTAAGGTAACCGACATAGTTCAAAGATTTGCCAAACTTAAGTGACAGTAGGTAGGTAGGGCACATTGCTCGCATGGCCGATGGGGCCGAAAGGTTCTAGAGTGACGACTGCATACCGGAAGATGTAGCGTTGGAAGGCCTCCCACAAGGTGAACCGATGACCTTTTGAAGGCCGCAGGAATCCGCTGGATGCGGGAAGCACAGAACCTGTCGAAGTGGAGGTGCTTGGGGGAGGCATATGTCCAGCAGTGCACGTTTTTTGGCTGAAATGATGGTGATAATGAAGGTAGGCAAAGATTGCTTCGCTTCACAGGGTGGCTGGTAGCAGCTGTTTGAGGGTAGCAGAGGATCGAGTTGAAAGAATAGCAGTGGACGTCAGACGGCTGAAAGGATGATGATAATACCAATCTAACGTTTAAGCTTGGAGTCATTCAACTATAACGGTGTTCCCAAGCAATTAAGAGGAGGAAATAATTAAATTCTGTAGATTCTAGACTAGATTAGCGCAGTGCTTACCGTAACCAAATATTTTATCAGTCCTATGGCATCTGATATTTTTGTGTTAATCTTTAAAGCAAATCTGTGAGTTTTTATTATTGCCTTCAGCATCTCATAGGTATGGTTATACTTAGTCCAAACCAACGTTACCTATCGCGACATATTCGCCAAAAATGTAAACAAATATGAGTTTATGGAAAAATAACTTTAATTCCTACACAATAAAGTTCAGTTTACGCTACAACTTCAAACATTTTTATAACTTTTTCAATATTGCTAGTCACTCTGAAATCAACTTCAACACACAAATCAAATTTGAATTTACGTTGTTTACCTACCTAGTGCGTAGATATCACTGATTGATACCGTCTATATATCGATGAGTTATCTTATGAATGTAAAAAAAAACACCGTTCTTAATGACGTCAGTTAGAATGTATCACCTCTTGGGCATTAAACCCACAGACCCACTAAATAGGGAAAACCCATTTTAAGTATTACTTCATGTTGCTGGAAAAACTTTAACCTGTTTTAAGAAACTTATTAGTAATTCGCGTTCCATTGTGCTACGTTCAGTAGAAAGTGTTTGTAATGAGTATGAGAGCACTACAGCGCAGGAGCGTCAACCTGCGTGCCCAATGTACGGACGCCAGCACATCAAGTTACTACAGTCTATCAAATTTCTTTAATACATTTTCAACTTTATCGCTAAATCATTAAGGTTCAAGGTTGATTGGGAAAATTTGACAGTTTCGGGTAGCTTGACCTGCTAGCGTCTGTACCTACCATAGAAATGTAAAAGGTGAGGGTGAGGACACTACCAACACTTTTGTAGTGAAGATGAGGACACTACATACAGAGCAGGAGCGTCAACCTGCCTGCTCAATGTACCTATCTTCTTTCAAATATTTAAGATATTATGACTATTTTTTTATTGTGCTACTGTTTGTTTTTCTTTAAATACTTAAAAATAAATATCTATGGTACAGACGCCAGCAGGTCAAGCTACCCGAAACTGTCAAATTTTCCCAATCAACCTTGAACCTTAATCCTTCAGCGATAAAGTTGAAAACCTATTATAGAAATTTGACAGATTGTATTAGCTTGATGTGCTGGCGGCTGTACCTACATACGTTACAGGAATTTATAATATGGACGTTATTGATGGCGCCAAACTCGTAGCTAGATCTTATCTATCTATAGGTACAGACGCCAGCAGGTCAAGCTACCCGAAACTGTCAAGTTTTCTCAATCAACCTTAAACCTAATGATGTTGCGATAAAGTTGAAAATCTATTAAAGAAATTTGACAGATTGTAGTAGCTCGATGTGCTGGCGTCTGTACTATAATATATAAACTGGAAAAGGAGAAACTGACTGACTTACTGAATGCTGAAATTAGATATAACTGGGACTAGGAACGTGAAATTTTGCAACACTTTTATAAAGTTACGACCTTCAAGTGGCTGAAAAGGGGGATTTTGTTTGTATGAAAAATCTTATTCCTTGAGTTATTAAACTTGAAACTTGGCACGAATACTTATCTAATTATATAATAAAGTAATCCTCCTTTTAAAAAAAGGGATTAGGGGGGTGGTAGTTTGTAAGAAAGAATTTAACGCGTGGTCCGATTACCTCGAAATTCGGTATTGTAAAGAATAAGGTAGGTATAAGGGTAGGGTAGGGGTAAGGTAGGTTAGGTAGGTAGGTAAGATAGGGTCTTTTGTAAATCTAGTCTACTCCTAACGGAGTTAAAGGGGGTAGTGAATGTTAGAGGAAGGACTTTATTGCAACTCAAAAAATGGTACAGACGCCAGCAGGTCAAGCTACCCGAAACTGTCAAATTTTCCCAATCAACATTGAACCTTAATGCTTTAATGATAAGTTGAAAATCTATTAAAGAAATTTGACAGATTGTAGTAACTTGATGTGCTGGCGTCCGTCCAAATAAATTATAAATCAAATAAAAGAAACGTCACAAACGATTTTTCACAACTAAACCTCTTGTGGGGTGAAAAGGGGGGGATGGTTTATATGAAAAATAATGATCTGATCAATCAACTTGAAAATTGCAGCATTTTAAAACGTTTTTTAGGTGAAAATACAAAATCTACGCGGACGAAGTCGCGAACGAAGTGCTTGTTATCACATAAGAATCTTGTCTTAGATAAAGTTATCACCATCTGTGGATGCCAATTTGTAGTCTACCACACACAAATTGAATGTTTCGATTTTAATATTTTAACCCGAAATTCTAATTTAAATTCACGATATTTAGTTATGTATTTATTGCATTCATTTTTTAACTTACAAGGTGTTAAAAAGAACAGACCTATAGATTGCACCAGTTACAAAAAAAAACCTAATTCAGTTTCTAATAGGAACCCTGCTAGCACCGCAGCAAAATTTTGAAAATCTTAGGTAAGTAAGTACTAAGTATAAAAACCTTATATTTTTGGTTAGAGGGGCTCGTGGCTAAAGAATAAAGGGTTAAGCTACGCTTGCCGCGGTCAGTTCATGGAAGGGTGGCAATCCATTACATATCGAGCACCTCCTTGCTACGGAAAGCACGTTAAGCCATTGCCCCAGTCTGTCATTCGTAGATTTTCGACAGTCGTTATGGGTAGTCAGAAGCCCAAAAGTCTGACAACCAGTCTTACCAAGGGGTGTCGTGTTACCCAGTAACTGGGTTGTGGAGGTCAGATAGGTAGTCTCTTCATGTAAAATATTCATATGCAGCTGCATCCAGTTAAACTGGAAGCCGACCTCAACATAATTGGGAAAAGGATAGGCAGATTTAATACTTTTGGTTAGTAACAAGCCTAACAA
Organism: Apamea monoglypha; assembly: GCA_911387795.2. Classification (NCBI taxonomy): domain Eukaryota; kingdom Metazoa; phylum Arthropoda; class Insecta; order Lepidoptera; family Noctuidae; genus Apamea; species Apamea monoglypha. The sequence goes on from OU426925.1 coordinate 18,479,278, forward strand.
GCAGATATTATGTAAATGTAAATTCGCAAAGAATGTGAGAATTATGGTTGGAGTAATGGAACTATGGGGTTGACGCTGTGTGAGCGTGCGTGTTCCACCACCCCTTCGATGTCCACAACGCACAGGATCGATGAAATGCTCCCTTGGTGTAATTACTGTATGGCGTTCCAGTAGGAGGATAAATGAATAATAAATAAATCTACATAGAAAGTGAAATGGAACAGCATCAAGATCAAATGTCAAAACTGCAATATTGGCAGTCAGTGTCAGCTGTCACAATTGTCATACAAGTGTCAAATGAGTTGAGTGATTCGGTTTGGGTTCTAACTTTCATATTTTATAAAAAAATAACATTTCAATTAATGATAATGTAAATATTTTTACGTGAAATTGTGGTCTGTGTGTGCTGCTACACGTTTTCCGGTTCACAATGGGTGACAGCAGTGATTCCGAGGAGTTTTACGACGCTGAAGAGTTCACACCCATTAAAGGTTCTAAGTAAGTAGCGAAAACGTTAACTATTATGCTGGTTTATTATTGTAAGTTTAATGTTCAGCCTTTTACTGCAACTAGGTAGTATAGGAACATGAATATCGAACCAGGAGTTATGTTTTTCAAGAAAAACCGCGGGGATAATCTGTTTTGAAATAGGTATTGTATGATTCGAACAGATGTTTCATTTTGCTATTGATATGCGTCCTTGGCGCTAGCGACGGGTTAAAGCAAATAAAAAACAGTCATCCATCGGTGCGAGACTCGCTCGTTTGACTAGAACAATGAGTTAATAGACCACATCATGATTAACCAATAAGTTGATGGTTTACATATTAATTATGAATTTGTTCCACTTATGGATGCAGTATTGGTAATGTTTTCACTTAGATATTGATGTAAGCGGTTCGAATTGGTCTGTATGTTGCTAGATTTGAATCATAACATTCTTTCTTTTTAATGCATTAGTAGATATTTTTCAAATATATCAAATTCTCACTGGTCTGTGGTATGTACCAAGTTAAGCTTGGGTTGAACATTTGTTTGTAAACTGCCATCGAAATTTAATGATTTGCCAATTTCAGAAGATCATCACTATGCAAGAATTTAAACATAACGGAGAGTGGGGATGCTCCAGACAAAGACAAGGGACCGGTGTTAAAGACAGACTCTGCGTTACCAGGCCCAGGAACCGCCAGCAGTCTCGCCACAGAAGCTGCAGCGGCAGAAGATGACAGGACTACTGTGAAAAGTGTGAGTCTAACTTTACTACTTTTGAAATATTTCCATTTACTATACTATAACATATTAGCCATTATGGCCATATTAGCCGTAGAACGAATGACCCTTGGTGTAGACGTGTTCTTGATTAGAGACTGCAAATTGGTAAATGTATGGTAGGACACCCTCAGGCTAGGTGGAGCAACAATTTGTATTTGAATTGAATTGGACAAAGACAAATATCATATTAGAATTTACAATTTGTACTCGGACAAAAAGAGTAATGTTGCTGTTATTTATTTATCATCATTAACAAGAAGCTTATTCTGAAAAATATTGGACTGCCATTGATTGAAAATTGGAAAATCTGAACTAAGAAATAAACATATTTAATTTGAGGCATGCAGTTTATGCTGTCCCACTGCCGGGCAAAGACCTCCCTGTTTCCTTTCTACTCCTCTCTGTCTTGAGCTAGTGTAGACCAATCCTGTCTGTAGGTGTCAAGCTCGCCCCGCCATCTTTCCCTGGGTCTGACTCGATGTCGCCAGACGTTTTCTGGGACCCACATTGTGATAGATTGGGCCCACAACTCATTCCACTTGCGGCAAACAGGAAATACAAACAATTACAAAAGGGAAAATACAAAACTAACAAAATAATCGAGAAAATGACCCATGCAGGGAAGGATTTGGCCTCTCTTATCTCAGCATAATGCTGCAATATTTAAAAAAGTAATCCCACAGTGCTGATTTTCTGATAGGGCACACTGTGATGCTAAACTATAACTGTAACAGAGAATATATTGTTATTTGCAGGTTGTACAAGGCCGTCGAAGATTCCAGGAATTACGTCGCTGCATGCAGACCGAGGAGGAAGACGAGGGCGTGACCGATGCCACCGGATCAGTAGACCAGCAGACGTTCACATCTGAACACCCATTCAAGTAGGTTTATTAATTTATTGTAAAAAGGTCTGCTAACATTGTATATGTATTATTGTTTAACGGCACGGTTGGCGCAGTGGTTAAGCGATTGACTGCTGCGCTGCGTGTCGCGGCTTTGTAAACGTACCCACGATACAGAAGAAATTCCTAGTGTGGGGCAACATTATAAAAAAAATATGTACAGAAGCCAGCACATCAAGCTACTACAAGCTGTCAAATTTCTTTAATATATTTTCAACTTTATCGCTAAAGCACTAAGGTTCAAGGTTGATTGGGTAAATTTGACAGTTTCGGGTAGCTTGACCTGCTGGCGTCTGTACATTGTCATCTATATTACCCGATGGGGCCCGTGGGAGTTGCGAAAATGCGGCTGTTATTATAGTAAATTGTGCATTCATCCCCTATTTGACCCCTCAAGGGGATGAATTTTCAAAAATATCTTTGCTTAGTGCTCACCTTCTTTATAAAAAAGGAACTCTTGTGCAGAATTTCATGCTAGACCCAGCGGCTTATGCTGTGCGTTGTCTGTCAGTGAATTAATGCCTAATTTAAGATTTTTATTTAGTAGATATCTTGAACATTTGCAGGATAATAGCACATGACACGATGAGCCTGCAGAGTATGACGTCACTCGGCAGGATCGGCAGAATCCTCAGCGGCGCCTCGGAATCTCACTGTAAGTTAAAAAAAAAAAAAAAACACATATCTACCTACATAGGCTCTTTTGAAACGTCAGAAGCTGTGCACGGTACCAACTGGTCGTTTCCTATGGAAAATGCCAGTCAGCAAATCCTGGGTTGCTCTTTTAATAATAATGGCCTGGTACAATGTTTTCAACTTACACTGTTAGTAGGTATGGGAGAGGACAGTGTAGGCCTGTCAACAAAATAGAAAAAGGTCAACAAATCGAAGCATCTATGAGTCTAAAATCTAATATGGCGCACCTATTCAATTTCATCCTTTATATGTATCTGACAAATAAATGACTTTATTGGCTGATTTTGCTTCTTATGAATAATGTCTTTGTGCAGCGAACATCCGTGATACCGCGCCGGTACCATCGGTGTCGTCGAGAGAGCCCTCCATGATATCCGACGAACAACTCTCCGTTGAAACTAGAACTCAGAACGGTTAGTACAATATTTGAAATAGGTGATTCTGACTAGGTATATTAGACGGCAAACATCTTGAGCATGCGCGAAAAACGATATACGTGTGTCATTATAGGAACGTGTGCGGTGGGGACGCGATGCCAAACAAGATAGAGGGACCGCAGTCAGCACCATTTTTCAGATGTTTGCCGCCTATATACGAAACGCGCTTTCAGCTACGAAATGACGTCGCTGAAGTGTGGCTGACTGAAGGCTTTTATTTATAAGTGTTTGATTTTACTCAAAGTATTCCTTTGCAGTATTTGATCCTTGTCAGCAACACTATCGCTCAGTATAAAAATACAGGATGCTTTTTTATAATAGAAATTGGTTTCCCGGTTTAGGCAAAAGCTTTTTCAAAAAACAGAAAGTGCAGTTTTATTTTCCTTCAAAATTAAGGTCATGGTTTGTTTGACCATTTTGTCCTACTACATATATTTTCGAATTTAGCCCTGGTGTGCCATCACAAGCATCATGTTCATTCACGCGACTGACATATATTCCTCCCACTTCCATGCTTCGATCATTCTTTTTTTGGGTTGAAGATGATCCCAAAAACAGTCCCATAAGGTTTTGGCGCGGTATGAAATTACTTTTTTTTACAAGTTTTCTTTTACAACTTTGACATGCTCTAGCTATGGACCTTCCCACTACTGGAGTAGCTGACGCTAAGATCTCTTATGCACTAAAGAAAAACTATTTTTGGTATGATTTTCAGTCGGTATAAAATTACTGGTTCAAACTAACGCCACCGCCCGGCGCCCGTACTATAAACTATTTACTAGAATATAGGCAGTTGTGGTCGCCTGATGTTAAAACTTTCTGTGTTTTTGAGAAGCACAAAATAGCAGCATAGAACTCAAGCAAGCACCATTCGTATCCGATTCATGAGCAGATTCACAAATTACTCGAATTCGGTTTTCACTGTTTTAATACACGACAACTGATAACGAATGTCATATGTATATTAATAACGAGAACGTTTTTTTTATGAGACGAAGTCTTTGCTTTAGAGTGGGTCAGTGAAGCTTGGGTTTCTTAAGAAGGCGGTGCAGTCATATAGCGGCAAAATTACACAATGAAGTCAAACTCACCGTCATTTTGCGGTCGCTATATGACGACATCAATATCTTAGTGTACACGTACAACTTGACTGCGGAAGTGTATTTTTTGAGACTTACCTGTGATATATGAGGTGACATACAGGGTTTAAAAAGACCCATCACGAAGCTTTCATCTACGCATTCTGTCCATCATACTAAGTAACTTTGGCAAAAATAATTGTTGGGAAACGACTCTTATTTTGGTGTGAAGATTCGCTGTTTACGGTAGTGCGCAATTAATTAATATACAAGTGACAATGGACTCAAATATGTTAGTAACAATATTTCTTAACAACGTATGTTAGAAAACGTAACCTAACACAGCCGTGTAGTTATGAGAACTGTAACGCTCGCAAAACATTGTGCTAATGGGTGAACTTTAAATACTCCCACGATCCCTGTACCCCTGCTGGGTACAGGGATCGTGGGAGTATTTAAAGTTAAATTACAACATTTAAAACATGTTTTTGTATAAGAACGTCAAAAAAAGTTGGAACTTTGACCTTCAACACCTCGAACCAGAAGGTTCCCAGGAATGGTCCTGTACAAAAAACAAAACATAATAACGGGAAGAACAAGTGAGTCTCGGCTCCGTTAAGGGTGATTTTGCACCCGTTATTTCTAGACGACGGTCAACGTCGATCAACCGCAGTCTGGTGCCGTATTATGACCGATAGCATCATCCCATTTTGGGAATCATGATGGCAGTAATACTTCGTAATACGGCCCCTTGTTGCCTTAAGAAACCCAAGCATAACAGGCCGGTAAGCGTGTTCGGTTGGCCGCAGTGCTCGCGATGGCGGAGCCGGACGTGATAGCCAGCACGAAGGCCAACAGTCTGAAGCACAGCCGCGGCGGCGGCGCCGTCGTGGCCGTGAGCGGCGCCAGCGAGCCGCGCGCGCCCGGGCCCGTCGCGCCGCCGCGCAGGAAGAAGCGGAGTGCGTATATTCATATTTATTTATTGCGTTCCATGTTGGTTTACAAGGTCAAATCAAATTAGCTAGCCAAACTTCACAGACAAAGTTATCAATTAGAAATTGATAACTACAAAAAGGGTGTTTTTTTTTGGACCGTCGACCGTTGTTAGTCTAGTTAGTTGAAGTATAAGTTGAGAAATTCAATTTTTTTTTTCGATTTAACGTATTTTATCACCCGGCGAAACCGTCGCTTAATTTAATAATAATTATTGCTTTTTCTTTTGAGCGAAATAAAGTATCTTATACCGTAATTGTTATGACGTCTGTAGACAAGCTGCACGGCTCGCAGTCGCTATCGACGACGGACGGCGACAACCTGAGCGTGTGCACCACCGACACGGACGAGTACCGCTACATCGCGCGCCGGCCCGACAAGCCGCAGCTAGACTCTTTGATCGTCGAGGTGAGTCTTTATCGTGCCTTTTTTTTTCTGGGTGGGAAATCATCATATGACTTCTCCCGCTCTGGGCGGAGCGGGAGGGCGTGTCAGACTTTTACTGACTAAAACCCACCCGTGTTCCTTCAGTTGCCTATGCCAGGGGCCACGGTATCTCTTTCGAACAACCCGCGGCCCTGGCAGGCATCGGCCCTAGCGGACCCCGTCAGTTCGTGCTGACATCTCTTTGAGGCGCGCGTGGAACACAACGCGCCGTCGACCCGGGCCTGGTCCTTGCCGGCCGGCGAGCTGCCCATTGCTCGCCGCCCGCAAGCCCGCGCCTACGGTGGCCGAGAGTCGGCTGGTGACTACTGACGTCCAGGGCGTCTCCTGCGGCGACTAGGGTCGTGAGGGCGCAGAGATTGCCTCTCCCTCACGCGCTCCGCCTCCTCCTTTGCGAGCATTACTGCTTCGCAGAAGGAGGTGACGGCTTCCCATGCACTCTCGCTCCGTACCATGGCCTGGACCAGGGCCGGACGCGAGAGATCGCCGCCACGAGGACGCAGCGGTGCTCCGCCCAAGCCGGGCAGACCTCCACCGTATGCTCCACCGTGTCCTCCGGGCGATCCACACAGTGGTGACACCCTGGCGTTTCCTCCCGCCTTATCCTGAACAGGAACCTCCCAAAACAAGTTCGGTGAGGACCTGCGTCCGGCGGAAGGTGAGGGCGCCGTGGCGCCTCTCCAGACACTCCTCAAAGAGGGGACTTATCGCCGCAATTGTGGCGTGCCCAGTCTTTATCGTGCCTTGGCCACATAAGTTCGTTACTCTTACATCTCTTGAATGCCCTTTCTCCGGTTACTCACACACGCTCTGGTATTTCCACTATCTTATTGTATTTTGTATAGGCGCTTTGACATGGAGTTGCGGACACCAGCCCCTATTGCCTGTATTTTGTATATTATTTTCGTAATTCATCCTAAGTATCCTGCATTGTTGTTATTGTTCAAATCACAGGCATACAACCATTCGATACGCGTAACTTTGAGAAAGAAGCCGACAGAAGGATTCAGTTGGGTTGGGCAGCATTTGAAAAACTCCGTCGTCTTCTCGTCGCCTATCCCACAGTGTTTGAAGACTAAGGTCTTCAACCAGTGCGTCCTCCCCGTCATGACATATGGCGCCGAAACGTGGACACTGACGGTCGGGCTGGTCCACAAATTCAAGGTCGCTCAGCGCGCTATGGAGCGAGCTAAGCTCGGAGTCTCTTTGAAGGATAAAATCAGGAATGATATTATCCGGAAAAGAACCGGAGTTACCGACATAGCGCGCACAGTAAGCAAACTGATGTGGCAGTGGGCTGGCCATGTTCTCGAAGGACCGATGGCAGACGAGTCCTGGAGTGGAGACCGCGTAGCGGCAAGCGTAGTGTGGGACGCGCCCCAGCTAGATGGACGGACGACCTAAAGAAGGTTGCTGGGACGGACTGGATGCGGAAGGCGGAGGACAAGGTGTTGTGGCGCAGCCTGGGAGAGGGTTCTGTCCAGCAGTGGACTACGATAGGCTGAGTTGATTGTTGATTGGTTGTTACGCGTCCGTGCCGAATTGAACATCAATCAATATTATCGTAGAAGTCCTGTAAACTGTATTCTCAAATCCAAATTTTGTCAATTTAAACCAAATAGACGACCGCTATTCTTCAGACGGCTATTTGCTGTCGGAAACTAAGCAAGTCAGGTAACTTCATTTTCGATTCGGAAGCCTAACGAATGTTTGTGAATATCTAAGCTTCAATACAGCAATAAGTTCATGTACCTTTAATACAGCACCCTAATTGCGTAACACACTTTCAATCAAAATCTGAATCATTTTGAAGGATATTGCTAATCCATTGCTTCATATGTTCGAAAAATTGGTCTGTCCAACAACTTAAGTGACGCAATGAATGTGGTTGAACTGTCAAAATGAAAGCCATTGCTACTGTTAGTTTGTTACGTAATTACCCTACTGGTTTTTATACAAACCTACCTCAGGCACCAGTCTCTCACAAAGTTAGCTCCTTGTTCGTGCAGTTCTGTCAAAGATTAGTATTAAGTAACAGGTGTAAAGAAATTATACGTTTATATTATTCGGTTAAGCCGTATTTTTTTTTTATTCGAGAGCAGTGGTGGCCCTGTGGTACAGGCCGAGACTTACAAGTTCTCGGTCATAGGTTGAACCCAGACAGGCGCTTTATTTTGTGTAATTTATTTCATCACCACTGCTCTCAATACGGCGAAGGAAAACTTCGTGAGGAAACCGGCATGTCCTAAAACCAAAATTTTCAAGACATATGACATCTCTACCAACCCGCACTATGGTCGACCGACTAGTATTAATTATTATTCGGTTGCTCGTATTCCCGTAGCCACCGCCAGCATTTTAATTTTCATTAAATATTAGCGCTTATTGCTAAATGGATCTTATTTTTCTGATTTATTTTAATATTAATTTACCGATAAGCTATATATAAGATAACTGTTACACTGTAATTTTACTTTTAACAATGTATTACGTGTTTGTGTCCAGTTGTTAGTAAGCACATCAAAAAGAATAATAAGTGTGTGTCCGCAGCCGCCGCCGCCGAGCGCGCTCAACCAGTCGATGGCGCTGCCCAGTCCCGCCAGCACCATCGAGTCGCTCACCAGGGAGTTCCAGGACTCGCTGGAGCTGTCTCACTCGAGATACGGTAACTTCTTCTTCTTTTCTAGTAGTACTCGTCCTGGTTGTTTTTGTTAGTAGCGGTATCTACAACGCCACATGCGAACAACGCGTCATACTGACGTCGCGCAAATCCTGCATCTCGCAAGCAGAGTTTACCGCGCAATTAGCATATATACAAACTTCCCAATATCAATCGTTGGGTAGTTTCCCGCCAGACACAACACCCGTCTGGTCGGAGGATCCACCCTTTTCTATAGAGTATGAGTGAACTTTACACCCTGTTCCTCATACCTCTGTACTGGTGACCCCGACGTGATGATCTACAACGCCACAGTTTTATATAGTTTGAACCCAGTAGGTGACCACATTGATTGCGCCATCAGTGACATTCTTTAGGGCATCCGAGGTGCAGGTGAACGGTAACTTACTTACTATAGTCCAATATATAACCTATCAAAGAGATTTATTAAGATGAAGATACTATAGATAGGAAAATATATGATAAGAAATCTCATAGAAACACTGTAATCCCATGTTACAGTGACGCCATCTAGCATAATATAGTAAAATTACATAATAGCCAAGTTAGACACGATACACTTTTACGGACTCCAATCACTACCAACCGTCACAAAATTTGACATATTTATAAAAATTTATTCAATATATCTAAATACTCGGTAAATTATAAAATAATTAAGAATATAAACCGTAGTCCAGTCATTTTATTATCATTTTTCACAAATGTACAATTGGTACATACAGTTTGGCATATTTTCTTCGAAAATAATTTTTCTTTGCACATTTTATTTTCCGACTTTCACGCGTGCATGCAAAAGCTAGTGGAAAATATGGACATTCTCCATAGGAACCTACTAAGCTTTGAAATGAGTATCTAGCTTCATCTTTCTAAATTACCAACTCCTTTGACAATTCAAAAGTGGTTAGATTATGTGTGGTGGTGTTCTCAGCGAGTGACAGATGCTCGCTGAGCCTGCACGAGTCGCGCTCCAGCGAGCGCGCCAGCGACTCGTCGCGCGGCAGCACGGCCGCGCGCCCGGCCGCACCCGACGCCGCGCTGCTCGCAGACGAGCCGCTCAAAGGTACACATACACTCATGTACTCATTACAAGTTTTACCAAAAAAGGACCAACCTCTTACTATAGCAGTATTATTTTATTACAAGTCCGATCGGCAAAAATGACCAACTTCCATACAAACATTTTTTTTTTTTTTACTTTGCCCCACTCTAGGAATTACTCCTGTATCGTGGGTGCGTTTACAAACATTTAAACTCACATACACAAACAGCCAGACGCGGAACAACTACCTGTAGGCAATACAAATATTTGTTCCGTGCGGGAATCGAACCCGCGACACACAGCGCAGCAGTCGATCACTCAGCCACTGCGCTAACCGTGTCGTCAAACTTTCATCCTATATTTAACCTTTTTAGGGAGTGTATTTCAAAAATACATCCAAAGTGCTCACTTACGTAATATAAGGAACACTAGTGCTAAATTTCATGCTTCTAGACCCTACTGTTTAGGCTATGCGTTGTCTGTCAGTGAATGAATGAATTTAACATTTTTCAATCATAGTAAAGTAGTACCATTGTTCAAATCCGCTGATAATAAAGCACCCAACAATTATAGGCTTGTGTCAATTCTGCCAGTTCTCAATAAGGTGTTTGTAAAGTTGATGAACGTTACGTCACTTTAATAAAAAATCCATCTTTCATGAACACCAGTACCGTTTCGCCAAAGGGCGGTATACCACTGACGCCGGTATCACCCTAACAAAGAACATTTTTAGCGTCTAGAAAGAAGCACAAGATAAATGATTAAGTATTGAGAAGCACAAGATGCCATTGGAATCTTTTGTGACCTCTCTAAGGCGTTCCATTGCGTAAACCATTAGACACTTCTGCTGAAACTAGAGCACTATGGGATTTCGAATACAGCTATTGATTTGCTAAGATCATACCTGAGAGATAGAAAGGTTAAAGTTCAAGTAAACGGCATAAACTCATTAGGGTCTGAAATGAGAATGGGCGTTCCTCAAGGTTCGATATTGAGTCCATTCCTCGTTTTAGTTTACATTAATGATTTACCACAATTACTTCAAAATAAACCGAAGATGGTATTATTTGCAGATGACACATCATTGATCTTTAAAATAGACCAACGGTCACAAAATCTTGAGGACGTGAATAATTCTATTCTTCTGGTCCAAGATTGGCTTACGGTAAATAATTAGAGACTAAATGAAAAAAAAAAACTAACGCATTAGATTTAAATTACCTAATGTGAGAAGTAGCGAATGTGATATCATATTGAATGGATATCATCTCTTGCGGCGGGCGGTTAAGCTTGGCCGCTTATGCTGTTAGAAAGATAAGACAGTTAATAAATGCAGAAACCGCGCGTTTGGTCTGTTTTAGCTACTTCCACATAATTATTATGTCACATGGTATTTTATTGTGGGGTTGAGCTACTGACATTGTATCCATTTTTATTTTGCAAAGTAGAGCTGTCAGTGCCATTTACAATCTACATCTATATCTATCTCTTAGGAAACTATTTAATAGGATTCATATTATGACGGTACGTTGCCAATTCATTTATAAAAATACGATGTAGGTAAGAAAAATCAACATCTTTTTAATAAAATATGTGACAGACCTTAATACTAGCCGCGTGACGACTCCCGGCCACCGTAGACGCGGGCCTGCGGGCGGAGAGCAATGGGTAGCTCACCGTTCGATCAGGACAAGGCCCGTGCCGGGCGGCGCGTAAGTGTTCCACGCGCGCCTCAAAGAGTTGTCAGCATGATTCGAGGGGCCCCTTAGGGCCGAAGCCTGCCGGGTCAGCGGGATTGTCCGAAAGGGTTACCACTACCCCGGAACATAAAGGGCAAAGGAAGGAACATGGGTGGGTTTTAGTCAGTAAGAGTCTGACACTCCCTTCCCCTCCACCCAGAGCGGGAGGGGTCATTTGATGATTTCCCATCCGGAAAAAAAAGGACCTTAATACTAGAAATAAAAATAAATTATATCAACCATTTTTCAGATTATCTAAAGTACATACATCTTTTATGGTGTACTGTGTTAAATGTTACAACAAAATACCTTGTGATATATTGCAGTTAAATGTAATCGAGTTTAAAATTCATGTTAAAAGTACACTTTGTAAAAAAGTATATTTCAAATTAGAGGATTATATCCAGGATAAGAATGCTTGGAAACATGCTGCATGCTGGCATGCTGTTCTATAGTACAGTCTAGAGTCTGGGTAGACAAAATCAAACTGGTTGCTAACAGCATTGCCAAGTTATATAACTTGCTGCATGCTGGCATTCTGTTCCATAGTACAATCTAAGAGTCTGGCTAGACAAAATCAAACTTGTTGCTAACAGCAAGGGCAAGTTATATAACTTGCCCATAAAGACTATGCAATGTACGATTCAGCTCTGGTGTTTGTCGTAAGAGCGTATCAGAGCACAGCACCGATGCGGACCACATCCGATCGCATTCGACTGAATGTGGCGACTGAAGCTGATGTCTGAAATACAGATATTTTATATCTAGTTCAGACACAGATGTTCAATGTCTGATCATAGTAAAAAGTGTATTATAGTGTATCACCATATTATTAAATTGTCTGTATATTTTTGAACAAATAAATTATTCTCATTCTTAATGTATATTATATGGAAACAGGCTTTAATAATGATGGGCGACTCATTTCCTTTTGAATATGTAATGCGCTCCGTCAAGTCTGACTCGTACTTGATGATTTTTATTGTTGATGATTTGTGTTCACAAATGAATAACGCCGTATTGTGTCGCTGCCCGCAGAACCGGACCGCGGCGTGCGCACGCACAGCGAGGGCCGCACGCAGCCCGCGCCGCGCCAGGCTGGCGCCCGGTACGTATTGTGATGCCTCGTGCAGAGCCGGAGCGTAAAATTATAAACAGTAAAATTATCGATACAACTCGTGAATCATACATATTTACATCAACATACAATCTAATTCAGACCTGCAAATTGTATAAAACGTAAGAAAATTTGAATTTCGCGGGCTACCCTGGCGGGTTACCTACTGTAAACATGTACATGCTTGTTATTATATTGGTAAAATGTTTTTTTTTTTTTTGTAAATTGTACTTTTACACCGTGTTCTTTGTTTCCCCCTTTATTTTACTTACCGATATACGTATAAAATACGGCCAACGAGAAACGATACAAAAGTTTATTCACCTAAAACACGACCGAGATATGAGATATAATATATAGTTGACAATCTATATATTATATCTCATTCCGTCTTGTGTATTTGACGTTGTCTCATTCTCTCGGTAATCATGTTTCTAGGTCATGTCGGGATCGCTAACATTCGGGGACAAAATGCACTCGTGGTGACAGGCCCATCGACTGATTTTGTTTTCTGTGACTCGATGTAAGTTTTGAAAATATTTTTGATTCTTCCGAGTCTCAGTCTATCAGAAATCAGAGTATGTAATTAACATACTCGGCCTCAGATTGAATAAAACATATTTTCATTAAAAAAAAAATCCTCATTAAACATTATTATTCTTACCTTAATTAAACAACATTATAAAAAGCAACTTTTTTTTAATTCATTGTACTTTTTCAAATAACAATTATAATAATACTACTCAATTGACCAGCTATTATTAAAATACTTATCTATAAAAATAAATAACATAATTTTCAAAAAAGTTGCAAACCCCTGAATTTGCAAATTAACTTTGTTTACATTAGGTATCGCGTCGCGTTGGCCGTGCTTTAAATTACAAAAAATCATTTATATTTGAATTAATGGATTCGGTCGCAGGCGCAGCAATTCGGAGTCGCTGGGCGGGTCGCGGCGCCGCTCGGCCGGCGACGAGGCGGCGCTGGGGCTGGCGCTGCGCACGCGCACGGTGTCGGGCCAGCAACTGTCCGACATCGAGATCCTGGAGCAGGTCACCGTGCTCAACCTCGACACCGGTCAGTACGAGTCGACCTTACCGAGCACTCTTATGCGGTCTCTAGACGCTCAAGAATGCTTGATCATAGATACTTATTATAAATTACCAGTCACTTTTCGTGTCTGGCTGTGTGACCGCGTTGTTCTTCTAAACTACGCAACGGATTTGGATGCGGTTTTCTCTTTCTTTGTTTCTTTCATGATTTAGACTTAAAGAATTTATTCCGGAAGGCTTCTGTTTATAATACGTACGGTTAAAAATAAATGCAGTATGTGACTGCCCCCAAGGCGAGCGCGTGCCGCTGAGCGTGGCGGAGCACAAGCTGCCGCAGTGCATCAACCCGCTCAGCCTGCACATCATGCGCCTCACCTCCGAGTACATCGGACGCGCTAACGACGACGACAACGCAAGGTAACCTTCGCACTTTTATTTATTTATTTTCTTTACAAGCCGTGCGCCCGATCGGATTTCTTATTGACAGAAATTACATTTTTTCATCGCCTATTTCATCCCTTTAGAGAGTGAATTTTCAAAAATCCTTCCTTAGTGCTCACCTTCGTTATAAAAGAAACACATTTTCATACTTCTAGACCAGGCGGTTAAGGCTGTGCGTTGTCTGTCAGTGGATTTAAGTAGATTTTGTGAAACTATAAAAAAAGCGCCGTAGTAATGGTAAATAAAGTGGCGTAACAATGATACAGCAACACCATTCTGTGTCGCAGCTGCATGTTGCTGAAACAACGTTGTGCAACTTTTGTTACTCATTATTACAGGGTTTATTAAATGTTACCTCGAAAAATCGTTGACTTAAATCAACGGTGTTCAAAGTTGTTTGTTTGGTCTTGATCCAGGAGATTTTGACATATACACGATTCGTTTTTATTTAACAGAAAAAGGTCATATTTGTCGTGCTCTAATAGAACATTTCAGGAGATTCGTTTTTATTTAACAGAAAAAGTTCATATTTACAGAAGCTGTAATAGAACATTTCTCTACAAATATCTTACGTCTTTTCTAAGGCACATTTGAATTGGTACAATATACGAAATTCGTTGAGGCGTCATCATCATCTGCCTAGCCTTTTCCCAACTATGTTGGGGTCGGCTTCCAGTCTAACCGGATGCAGCTGAATACCAGCATTTTACTTGGAGCGACTGCCTATCTGATCTCCACAACCCAGTTACTGGGTAATACGATACCCCTTGGCAAGACAGAGTTGAGGCGTCAAGTATTAGCTTAACAAACTGTACTAAACATCGGTAACATAATGTGCTGCAACATGTGCCGTACACTGGACGAGCCGGTACAAACATTTCCTTTTAGTAAACTACCTTATCTTATCTAACGTCAAAGTTTACAAAATATTCAGGGTGTAAGGGACATCGACAGGTAAACTGTTACAATGAATTCAGTACCTGATTGTAGACCTTGAAAATCTTTGGTCGATTTTATTTCTTATCTGCCGTTCCATACATTTTGTCAGTGTAGGTATTGATCGCACTGCTTTTGCGAATAAAACAGCTGATTTCTTTTTACAACCGACGAAATTTTGACCGCGTGTTGGTCTAAGATCATTTGCGGAATTCCGGTAACCGTTAGCACGTCGATATCCCCTACACCGTGTATAACAAAGTCCATTTATTTTGTCACCTTTGCTCTTCCTATCAGCTAAGTTGCTTAAGTTGTATGAACCTGTTCGCTCACGGCGAGTTATGTATTGAATGAATACGAAATGGAAATCAGAAATGACTTTTATTTATTTTATTGAAACCAGAAATATACACAACAAATAAAATAATTAAAACTAAACACTACAAAACATACAATGAGCGGCCTTATCGCTGCGATCTTTTCCAGGCATCCTTGGAATGGACAGTGATTGCGTGGACATAAAATGGGGTTGTCATTGGTGCATTTTCAGAGTTGACAGCAAGCGCCGGCTGTCGTGGCGGCGTCGCCTGAACATGTCCTCTCTAAACCTCGCGTGGAAGTCTGAGCACTCGTCCAACCTCAGTCTAGCGACTAGGTCCATTATTTATCAATCTTTTTGTCACTGCTTAGTTTGCTGCTTTCGGTTAGGGTTGCCAGACCAGTTTTGTTCAATAAGCAACTTTTTTGGTTTAAAATTGTTTTGTATGGAAACGTATATAACAACAAAAAAAGTAACGTGCCAAAAGTCTTCGGAAAGATCTCTTTAAGCCATTTATACGTCCTGCTTTAATTGTAGGGGTAGTTCAAAATGTTAATCCTGTAGTAGAGTAAACAGTTCATTATACTCCATTTATTCAGTATTAATTAGTATATTATATTTTTTTATGGAACTAGCGTTTTGGCCGCGAACTCGTCCGAGTTTTTGTTTTTAAGTATGCCTATTTCCTTTTTCTGGGACCTACTAAATTTCATCTAAATCGTTTCAGGGATTTTACCGTTGAAACGAAACAAACAGACAGTTTGGCGGTTAATATTAGAATGCATAATATAATATCATAAAACCCATTTTTCCGTCTGGCAATCCTACTTTAAGTTTCATAGCTTGTATAATCATAATGTTTGCGTTTAAAGGCTGAACTGAACAGAGTGAAATTTTTGTGAACGAAGTTGCAACTAATACTCATATACATAACATTTAGTTTTAAATTTTAACACAGACAGTTTTAGGAAACTGCAACACCATTTCAAGAAAGGTTTCAGTAAATAATACGTATCTATACTGGGTGGTACCGTGGTCGAATTTGTACTCTCAAGAATAATATTTTTGGCAGGCTTGTTCGATGTTCGTAATCAGAGGAGCAATGCTCGTAATTTTAAGAGTGTTCACAGTCTGATCTCAGTCTCAATCGGTCAAAAATACCTCTAATTTCCCTACATTTTTGGAATTTTTTTGACATTGATTGTCGCTGAGATGAGGTTGCGACTAGATTTTGAACCTTTTTTATTTAAGGGCCTTCAGGAATTTCTGCAGCAAGTTATTAGGATTTTAAATTCATTTTCACAGAAACGACTAAGATTCCTTTTGGTACTTTGGGCGTTGGGTTAATGGGCGGACGTTTCATAACGGGGTTGCCCTGAACAACTTAGTTACTTTTTTTTAACTAAATTTTTCAAGTAACTGAAATTAGGCACAATTTTTTTTTAATGCATTTCCGCATTTTTCGCACGAGCAATTGCACTTACACGATAAAAATGCATTTTTGGCTTTAACAGGATTTATCGTGATTCTAACTTAAATTATTCTATTTTAGAATGTTTTATTAAAAACATCAAAATATGATAAAATGCAGCTTATTTTTTATTTACCACGTGCGATTGTTGTGTTACTGTTATTCAGAATGTACGCCTGTCTTTTAGCTTAGTATTAATTCTTTTCATGTAACATAGCTACATTCATTCGGATCAGTATTTTGACAGTAGGTATAGTGTAAAGTAATGGCGCTTTTTAAATACATACAACTTGGCCCTTTTTGTCCAAATCCTTTTTTCTAAATTGATATAATCAACCATTTGGACAACAATCAATATATTAAATTTCTGAAGTTTTAAAAACAATGCGTTTGAGTGATTTAATTCCTTGTATTTTTTTAAATACAAGTTTCGTCCCTTCTCGGTCCCGTTAATTGACATAAACGCTGTGTATTTGCAGAGAAACGGACGAAGAGAGCGAGAGTGTGTGCGCCGGCGGCGCGGAGGATGAAGCCAAGGAGATGAAGCGAGAGTCCACCGACAGACAAACGACCGGCATCAAGAGGAAGACGGAAAAGTAAGTCGCACGCAGCCACTGTACTCACGCAACATCAAATACAGCACCCTGATTACTTAAAGCGAGATCGAGGGCAAGAGCACGCCCACTTGGCAATAGTAATAATAAAAAAAAACATTTATAATGACAACCCCTTTCAAATTTCCAATACAACAATAAAAATCTACTCATGTTTGAACATTTTGTCGGCTCGACAGTAAAATATTATAATATTGTTGATTAAATTGAAAAAAAAATAAAGGGATTGTCATACTGAGTGTTTTACCTAATAAAGGTTCTAATTATGGGTACTTTATCTACGTTAAAATGTAAGTAAACGGTTCTTAAATAAGGAGGGGCCTAAGTAATAACCACCATGGACACTCTTTAAATATAATAATTCCAATAAGTTACTTAGTAGAGTATTATTTTCTTCTATAAAGATCTCGTTAGTCTAGTGGTGGTCGCAAGCGCTACTGCTGAGCTCATGGTCCTAGGTTCGATTCCCAGGTCTGGCAAAGTTTTATTGTGTTTTCCCATTAGGAATTTCTCAGTAGCAGCCCGGATTTGTGCTCAGTTGATGGCAGTAGACTCGCTCCCTATAACATTGGACTGAAACTTAACTTGCCAAATGTGGCTGTACCCACTATGGGCCTGCCTAACCCTTTGGGGAAAACAAGGTGTGATGTTATATTATAATTATTATAAATATAAAAAAATACATAGTAATGATTTCTAACTCTAGGACCACACCGAAACTGGTAAAAAGTCATTCGCAGGACAACATAAACAAGAGATTGACACACGATATGAACTTCAGGTGACAGTTTGGCGACTAACGCGTAATCACTATCAGAATAATCCACACTATCCGACTCGGTATCGTTAGCGGACGTCGATTCGGTACCGTCATTGGACATCGACCGTTCCTACCATAACTACATATAATGTAGAAACGCTCTTACGCTTTACTTTTAGATATAAGTCTTGAAAGTTTTATTTAGTTTTAAAATAATATCAATTGCGTTTTAATTATGGTAATTCCCGCCAGTGATTTTAATATTAGGAGTATGTTTGTACGTTCATGGCATCGAGGTGCCCGGACTGGATGTTAAATCAGCTGGAGACTTTAGTGATGAATGCTCACGCATCGTCTAAGGGGTGCTACAAACCATGCCGAGCCGAACATGTCATGTTTGGCTCAGTACGATTCGGCACATACAGGTGGCAAAATCAAATATTATGTAGATATATATCGAAAAAAAGCTACTGAGTTTAGCTACAATGAACCAATGTTCCGGTCGGGTCGGTATAATTACATGCCGAACGGCACGAGCCGAATGTATAGTAATTACTTCGGGTCGGCTTTGTTGTTCAACAAATACTGCCGAATCGAATGTGCCGACCCGAAAATGTGTGTAGGTTACCCCTAAGATGAAAATACAGAGACAAATATTGCCTTACCTACATACTCCTAATGCCAAAACTTGACGAACAATGTTCTGGAGTGAATTTGACCAACGAATAAGGGTATGGTTAACACTCACACAGACTTAGAGAAAGACGTAAAGACTGCCCCGTTGTTGTGTAATATGAAGTTACACAAAAATGTTAAAAAAAGTGTGTTTTAATGCTTGGTTTTGTTTAGTTTTTCTTGCTACTAAATTATTATTATCTTCTTATCAGCCGTTTGTGTGCAAGGCAAAGTCATCCATTCCTTCCTTCCACTTATCCCTATCTACTGATGCAAAACCTGTCTGCTACTAAACGGTGCTTAAAATAATTATAATAAGTTGGATACGTTAAGTTTCATTTATTACGACTAATTTTAATCTCATATTGGCGCCGATTCCCTTGTTCACAAACTACACTAAATTTTAGTTCAGTGCATCTTTTTTTTTCTATTTCATTAAGAAAAGGACAGAAGGTAAATATTAGTTTAGTAATATTAGTTTAGGCGCTGACTAATTTGACAGGATTGGACTGACGTATTTTTAGTAGCCATGTTTTTAATCACGTCTAAACTGTCTATGGAGTATCTTAATTTCACAGGACTAAACTAATATTTATCTTCTGTCCTTTTCTTAATGAAATAGAAAAAAAAAGATGCACTGAACTTAAATTTAGTTTAGTTTCTGAACAAGGGAATCGGCGCCAATCTTAAAGAAGAGTCTGTCACATTGTTCAATGATACCGCGTGATCGTCCGAGGTTAAGCTGCGCTCACCGCACTCATACCTTGGATGGGCAACCAACAGAACTATCATCGAGACCATACCGTGCAGCATGCTTTAGAGAGCATGTTTACATGTTTAGCGATCGGTTTGAATAATGTCATCAACTTCGTAACATTTCATGACCAGATCTTAATATTGATTGTTATGCCATAAAAGTACTGATATTCCGGGATTAAAAACAGGGAACCCCGCAGACATATCCATACTAACATAATTTTTAATATTTTTAACCCTAAATTGTACTATCTATTCCGATCTATGATACTTATATTACGATAACCCCTTCCAGGCTAAAGCGTTTCTTCGGCAGCACGGTGAAGAAAACTGTCGACGCCGCGAAGTCTTTGGCGCAAGAAGTGTCGCACGCGCGACATAAGGAGGATGTGGCAGACATAGCCGATGACGTCAGAGGCGAGCACAACATCAAGCTCAAGGCCTCCAACTCGCATAAGGGACCGTACGACTTCGATGGATGCGTCAGACACGTTCAAGTTTGTACTCACTTCCTTATTTTAATTTCTCCACTAATACAGGGTGGCAGGGTCATCGCAACCTGTTGCCATGGATTCAGTTCATGATTCTGTATATATTTTGTTTAATAACCGACGAAGAATTAGCTGTTGTATTTCTGTTGTTGTATTTTTTTATGAAACAGCAGATTTTTTTATAACGGACGAAGTACGGCTTTGAAGGTCTGTGGCTAGGCGCGGTCCGAGGGGAGGGGTCGTGGGGTCATGACCCGCCCCAAAACCATTCAAGCTGTCGAGAGTCTGCATGATGTATTTGCCTTACTAACTTACTACTTGGTGACCCCCCCCCCCCCCCCTAAAATCATGGGCTGCGACCGCGCCTGTCTGTGACATACCCACTCGTCCGCCTATTTATTTTTCAAAATGGCGACTGCGCATAACCCTTATAAAATAAAAGAAAACGATCCGATATATTAACGTTCAAAGTTGATCACGTGATGTCCAACTTGCTTACATCTTGTTGCATAGATGTTTGAAATAATCACTCTGAATGTTTAAAGTAATCAAACATCTATGCAACAAGATATACACAAGCTCTATGAGTAAATGAAATGAAGCACCAACCGTCGCTCATGCCCGCTGCACTGTGACACAGGAGATGGGCTCGGCTCACAACGGCGCGGTGTGGTGCTGCAAGTTCAGCGTGTGCGGCCGTCTGCTGGCCACGGCCGGCCAGGACAAGCTGCTGCGCGTCTGGGTCACGCGCGACGCCTACCACATGTTCCAGGTCAGTGCCAGCCTTCTAGACCAGCATTTGTTCAAAGACGTTCCATCGTTTCTCTTTTAAAGGAAAAAAATGTTTATTCTGTTCAAAAAAGTTTTTTTTTCTTTTCTGTCCCTTTGGCAAAGGCCTCCCCCCATGTCCTTCAAGATGCAAATTACCAAAAAAAAAAAAACACTGATACAAATAAGCCAAAAGCCTCGTAATCAACAAATAAAAGATTGACATTGTTGTCCATTGCATGATGTCAGGGCAGGTCATAATTAAATGTTCACATCAAGACCAAAGACAACACATATTGCGTAATTACTCTGTGTTGCGACTTTCAACAAACAGACAAAACAAAATCCCATTCATCATAATCAGTCTACAATGTTCTCACTACTATTGGGACACAGACCTCCTCTCTGTGAGAGAGAGAGTGGGCCGTAATCCACCACGCGGGCCTTTTGTATTATCATTATCTACTTTTGTAACAAACAACCGCAACCAATTTTGCAACATTGTGAGAACCGCTTTAATAATAATAAGCCATAGTTCTTGGTAACCAGCCCACTTTAGCCACCCAAACCCCAATGGGTTCGGGTGGCAAGGGGACGTGTCTGTGTCGACGCGTCCTGATCAGTTACTGCACCTCCTATTTCGATTTGGCGCCAGTTTTCAATTCCATCCTGTAGAACTTGGCATATTCATTATCGCCATTTTGATTTTTCTGCAAAGTTTCTGTGCACGGTGAAACTGGTATTTATGAGTAGACGATATTTGCACACACACAACACACGTGATATGGTATTCTAAAGTGTCATTTTACCTAGATATTCCACTTAAATAGTACGCAAAATGGCGACGGCTGACTGTCACTACAGTCCTTTCACTGTTATTTTACCTCTGATATTGCATAACTGTCAAAGTCACAGTGGTAAGTAAAACAAGTGTGAAAGGTCTATAAGGTCACACCCCCTGTGTCCCACGCAGGACATGCGCACGAAGTACAACCTGGAGCAGAAGTCGTCGCCCACGCCGTCGCAGGAGTCGCTCGCGTCGCTGGCGCGCGCGCCCTCGCCCGCCGCCGCGCCCGCCGCGCCCTTCGCGCCCGCGCCCTTCTGCGTGTACTCCGGCCACTCGTCCGACCTGCTGGACGTGTCCTGGTCCAAGAACTACTTCATCCTGTCCAGCTCCATGGACAAGACGGTCCGCCTGTGGCACATCTCGCGCGGCGAGTGCCTCTGCTGCTTCCAGCACATCGACTTCGTCACCGCCATCGTGTTCCACCCGCGGGACGACAGGTACTTCCTGTCCGGCAGTCTCGACGGCAAGCTGCGGTTGTGGAACATTCCGGATAAGAAGGTACGTCACTGCGACGCCTGGGGCCTACCGCCGCCTCTTATAGCAGTATTATTTTAATCTTACTTCAATGTGGGAAAGAGGTGGAGCTAAAAGAAAAGAAAGAATAACGTTTATTGGGACACAGCTCGTGAAACACAAAATGCAATCAACAAAATAAAAAGTGAAACACACGTCATGTATAGCTCCATCTCTTTCCACTGCGGCTATAAGGCGCTTCAAAATCAAATTGTTGTAATGGACGTACCTACGACTGACAAAATAATAACAGCCGCACCTGTCAATCGAAGGTTTAGCTACGCTTGCTGCGGTTGGCTCGTGGATGGGTGAACTGTCCAGATATCAAGACCGTTTAGCAAGAACACGTTTAGCCAATGGTCCCGGCTGTCATTCGAAGATATTTGACAGTCATTATGGGTATTCAGAACCCCAAAAGTCTGACAACAAGTCTTATCAAGGGGTATTGTGTTACCCAGTAACTAGGTTGTGGCGGTCAGATAGGCAGCCGCTCCGTGTGAAATACTGGTATTTAGGTGCATCCGATTATACGGAAGCCGACCTCAACATTGTTGGCTAGGCAGATTGATTAGACTTACGACTGCTGTACATGACATAATATTGTGGAGCAACTTCATCCGATTTCTATACTTTTTAACATTACACTATGTAGTAGGTACGATGATAAATAAATCATATTTTTTTGGGATCAAAAAAAACGTTCCAATGTTCAGGTTTCCATCACCACATCCATGACAAGTTTCACATGACTAACAGATTCAATCCCCACAGGTCGCTGTATGGAACGAAGTGGACGGCAAAACCAAATTGATAACCGCCGCCAACTTCTGCCAAAACGGCAAGTTCGCAGTGGTAGGCACATACGACGGGCGCTGCATCTTCTACACCACGGACCAGCTGAAGTACCACACGCAGATCGACGTACGCTCCACACGAGGGAAAAACTCCACAGGCCGAAAGATCAGCGGTATCGAGCCCATGCCGAACGACGACAAGATCCTCGTCACGTCCAACGACAGCAGAATCCGACTGTACGACCTCAGAGACCTGAACCTCTCCTGCAAGTACAAAGGCTACGTCAACGTGTCCAGCCAGATCAAGGCGTCGTTTTCCCACGATGGCAAATACATCGTGAGCGGCTCGGAAAATCAGTGCATCTACATATGGAAGACGTACCATGACTACTCCAAGTTCACGTCGGTGCGGAGAGACCGGAACGACTTCTGGGAGGGCATCAAGGCACACAACGCGCTGGTGACCTGCGCCGTGTTCGCGCCCAACCCTGACCACATGATCAGGATGATCAGCGAGAGGGAGGAGGAAGCCAAGCTCGCTAATAAAGAAGCGGATGACAAAGAGGAAGTGGTATGTACTTTTTTTGTAGATTTTACTATGGTTCAGTAGTAAAAAACAGGACTCTCCTTTTGAGCTTCGCTGCAGTCGGGTAAAAAGGAAACAATCGTCATCATCATTGTCCTGCCCTTATCCCAATTTATTTGGAGTCGGCGCAACATGTCTTTTACTTTCATACTTCTCCATTAGTCGTCGTCTCGGTCGTCACCCCCTTTCTAGCCATATCATCTGTCACACAGTCCATCCATGGTCTCATTGGTCTCGCTTCTCTTTGACTTCCGCATGCATACTCAAAACTTTCCTTACATTTGTCTCATCCCTCCGCATCACATGACAATCGATTTCCACACAATTTATCAGTCACCCGAGCCACTGTCAGACTTCCTCTTAGACTGGGTGAATTTTTCATGTGGGCGTGGATGGCCAAATTCGAAACTATGAGGAATAGCGAAAAGTACTCAAAGGAGTCTGCTGCTCGATTTTGATGAAAACTAAAACTGCAACATTGGATTTTGGAAAAATCAATATTTCTAGCCAGGAATCGAACCCGTTGATTTTGATAAAAAAAAAAAACACACTGTTTTACTAGATCATTCGATAGTGTCCCTAATAAGGATCAAATTCTGGAAAGTTTTCTATAAAGCGGTAGTCTCTTATTATAATCGGTCACATCCGGCCCGGTTGATGGCAATAGGCTCGTCCCTTATTACATGGGATTTAAACATAGCTGGCAAAATGTGGCTGTACTACAGGTGCGCCTCTATCTAACCCTTTGGAGAGTACAGGCGCGATGTTATGTTGCGAAATAAATAGTTTGAGTTTGATGTTTTTATTGCAGAAGGGCGCCGAGGGCGGCATGGTGGCGTCGTCGCAGACCGGCCACGTGCTGGTGAGCGCAGACTTCAACGGCTGCATCAAGGTGTTCGTGCACAAAGCCAAGCCCAAGCACTCCTCGCTGCCTGCCTCCGCGCTCGCCTGAAACCTTCTTCCACGACAGTTTACAAAATATTGTTGGTCCGAAACTTCGCCACTTTCAAGGCGTCATCGCTGACACTCTGACCGCAGACCTGACAGTGTGCCGACCCACCTGCCAAGTTTAGTATTTTATATCTTCATCAGTTTTCAAATTATTTCCTTTATCAAGTCAGGCCATAAAATACCATTTGAAGCTACTGTGCGGAGCAGACTATTGCATAGAAAACTATTTTAATTACTTGGTTATAAAGATCAAAATAGCATACACTTTTGACTAATGTCGCTAAAATATTTTTAATGGCGTGGCCATTGTAAGAAATATTAATAAAAAAGATTTAATTTAGATGTCAGAGTCAGTCAGTGTCACATTTTTTATTCTTTCTGACATTAAGAATATGGCTGAATATTATTCCGCAGTAATGACATTACGACGCAATATATACGAGTCGATAGAGCAGATTCTATCGCGCAATGAGCAGACAACAATCGTCATTAAGGTGGCGAACATATTTTGGCTGTGATTGTACAGTTGTGTGTATCGGTTGCTATCACACAACATGACCAAAATTACGTGTCGTAATTCCCATACAAGTGCAAACGCGTTGCTGCCTAATTTTCCTTAGTTACCTCAAAACGCGACGTAATGTAAGCATGACGGGTTCTTGTTAATTTTAAAAACATTGTAGGCAAGCACACCGAACTTTCGCCACAAATTTTCTGTAGACGTGTCGTTAGACTTACATGAAGATGCCAAACTGAACCAACCTGATCAGTCCGATCTAATCGGATGCGTGCATGTTGTTGGATCAGACGGACCTGAAGGTAGAACTGACCGAATCTGGGTAGCCCTTAGAGTGCGAACGTCACGCATCGGCCGGCACTAACTTGACCGGCCTTCCCGTTGCGCAAGCGCGCAATAGTCGTGCCAAATGTACACCCAGGGCTCTATTTCAGAAAGACATGTCTATCTGCAGATCTGAAAATCTCATCCATTCTTTATTTCCCGTCTCCTAAAAAAATCCAGATGTTTTTAAAAACATGGTACATACGATGTACTCGGCTGCCTGAAATGATGATATAATTGATATAATTTCTCAAAGGTTGACGTGAAATCAGAAAATTTTTGAAGGCAGAACAAGATGCCTTTAAAATACACACTTATAGACCATTACTTACCTGATATTATAAAAGGGTAGTGAGTTTGTTTGTTTGTTTAGGAAAATTAAAAACTTGCCGTAAAGGCGAACACTGCTAGTATTATTTTTTATTAGTAACGAAGCTTTGAGATCTATAAAGCCTATTACAAAAAAGATTTATCTAGGAGTTCTTTAAGACAATTGTAAGATGTCTCTTCAGGGTGTCAAACAGCCTTCAAAGTTTCTTGTTAATGAATTTGCGAAGGACATATATACAATATAAGTCAACGACAGAAATTGGGAGAGTAAAGCCAAAATACTACGTATCCATGTAAGAAACTGTAGGACGCCACTTTTGACTGTATTTTAGAACAGTGTGATAGATGTTAGGTCATCGTCGTAATAAGTAGTGACGCGATACCTGAGATTAAAGTATGAAAGCGGCTCTTTCAACGATATTAAATATCAGCAGCCGTCAGCAGGGACCGTTATCTAAGAAAATATTTTGAAGGGAAAGGGGATTGAAAATTTTTATATGGAGCCTGGCATACCTACTGTCTCACCATTTTGACTTTTTTTCAAAATGGCGGCCACGCATGAAACTTATACAAATCGATAGCTGACATTAATAAGCTATCGATTTATATAGGACACATGCGTGACCGCCATTTTGAAAAACAAAATGGCGCGATAGTAGCTATGCCACGGCCCTTCAAAGCGCTTTATTCTACAACCCGCAAGAGTTAACTTGAGCCCCTCCCGCCTCCGCGCTGTTCCCGCTCTCGCCATCGACGACTCAGGTTACCTCTGGCGGGTTGATCTTGATGTATTGAAGATGAAGACGATCGTTTTGAAGTTTATTTGATATTCTCAAAATGTATATACCATTTTAAATGCATATAGGCTCGAACAATGTTTTGTAGCAATTATCTATGCAGAACGCGGCAAATAACTGATCGGTATAAGTTAAAAATACGCGTTGTGTTTGTATTATACGTATAGACGATACGTCGCAAATCGTGAATATGTTTAGTTTAAAAAAATGTTTGTGCAATTTATTTTATACCTTTATTGTAAAATATTTACGGTTACTTGTCAGTACGCAGCCAATAATGTCACGAGTTTTAGAAATGTTTGGGCTTGCAGAGCGCCATCTCTGTGAAACTAAGATCTTCTAGAAGAGCGGTGGCCGCCATATAGCATCGGCAATTTACACCCACTAAAACCTTATTATGAAAGTAAGTTGATATGTCCACCAGAGAGCGTTTTTTGACACCGTTAAGTCAAACCCCGATGCGATCATTTTCATGACAGTCGTTACTGCGGCTGTTATGGGGCGGCCACTGACCTATATTATAAAAGTACGCTGGACATCATACTATCGATAACAAAACGAAGACATTTGATTTTCGCCATTTTGGCGCTGATAACAACGTGAGCGTCCGTGGAACTAATATTTTTGATAGCTAGTTTTACAAAATGCGCATACTCTCATGATAAAAATGTTCTAATAAAAGTAAACACAAAACACACAAAAAAAGTCTCACTCCACGATTTAGACCTAAATCATCAGAGATGTACCAAAACAACACGACCATTTACAACAGTGCAATTTTAGTTCGTGAGACGCTTTGAATCGGCACAAAAAACAACTGTCATTTTGTATAGTATATTCAGTCCAGCGTACTTGTTTATTAGAGGTCAGTACGGCCACCGCTCTTCTGGGACACCATAGCTTTACAGTCTTTTTCTTAAACCTTATGTATCATGGTAACGCCTGGGTACTGTATGTAATTGTCTGATTGGAGCGCAAAATTATGTGTACGTAAGGTCAAGATAAATAAACACTACTTAAGGCTGTGCATTCTGAAAGTTGGCAACGTCGCAAATAGTGGTCAAATATTTCGTTCTTTTTATCAATTAACCTATTACTAAGGGCTGATTTTTCAATAGTCAGATAACTTTTCTCTGATGAATAAATATTGCGGTTTGACAGCTTTTCTATGGAAAATATGTCAAACTGTCACATTTATTCTTCAGATAAACGTTGCCGGACTATTGAAAAATCAGCCTTAAATAAAATACTTAATGAAATATTGCCGCCCTGTGTTGTACTAAAATGTTGAATAATAATTGCAATAATAACACTGGATTAGGTGTTAGTTTTAAATGTAAAATATCATTTGGACGCTTTCCAAGTTTTACTTTTATACTCATAAAACAAAATATTCAGTGTCACGATATTAGTTATTGCAATTTTACATCAGTATTTTAGTATAAAAAGCAGTATTTCATAAATTCATTTAGTAATATTGACTAATCAATCAAACAAGCGAAATGTTTGACAGATTTGTTGGTTGTCAGGTTGTCAACTTCAGAATGCACCTTCTTTACATGTGGTTTGGCTAAGATATGCTCCCGTCTCTGTCTCCCTTTTGTAGTTTGAAAGTTGCGCGACAGTGACGGGGATACCACCTTACCAATAGCATGAGCTAAGTAACGTCTATTTATCTCAAGGCAAGTGTATATAGACAGAGTTAGTTAGTACACAGTATTTCATGGCAGCTTACCCATACATATTATAAAATAAACTGATCTACATGAAGTCAATTGCATAACTACTACCAATAATTAGTATCCATCGTCAGATTAGGTGACTGGTATGTTTTACATTTCGTCTGAATTTTCGGATAGAGGAAATATTATATATTCAGAATAATATACATACATGGTGTATCAGAACCACCAATCCAGAGCATCAATCTGAAAAACTTTCTCCATGGGACTAACATCGTAATTGAGAAAAATTAACAGCCGTCCCATACATTTAGGTCGACTAGGTTCTGAAGTTTTGTATGGACGACTGATTATTTTTTTGCGATTAAGATGTTCAGTGACGGAAATAGTTGTTCAGTGTGATGGTTGTAACCTGTATTGTAACCAATAGTATTTACTCTCATTCGAATGTATTATGGTTTGATTGCAACCGGGTATTTATTAATGATTATGTATACCACGACCATTGTTATAAATAATATATCTCAGAGCATAAGGTAACTTAAATGAGTTATAAAGTTATCTGTATCATTTTACGCAGACGGAACTAGTTTTTTTAGTTACACAACTTAGGGTGTACGAATAGTTTGCAAGAAAAGAATAAATTGGCCTATGTTTTCCTTCTCAAATTTAATTACTTTTATTTTTCCAATTTTTATCTTCACTCAAATTCATTATATTCGATAATTCTTCGGAAATTTAGTACCCGCCTGCCTATGTTATTGGAACGAAGTTCCTTAATGCGGCTTGCGGTAGGAGTCGACTTGTAGAAATCGGCGCGTAAGGGAAAAGCTTAATGCCCCCTCCATGCGAGTTTCTGTCTTTTTCTATTATACACGAGTGTGTGCGTGCGTATCGCATAAGGAACTTGGTTCCTAACGGCGGTTGCACACCGCATTTTATAATAATTGTCATTGCTATTATGTCGGCGCTTGTGTATAATCTCGATAAGTTTTCGTATGTTCTGCGACATGTTTCGTTTCTATCTCAATAACTGATAGTATTTGTATATTTATCGGCGAAGATGTCTTCTCTCATTCTTCTAAAGCATTCTGATTTTGTCGTTGTAGGCTCAATATAATGCGAAGAGTTTGATGGGTCTTAGCTATTGTTCCAGTAAAATATTCGCTGACTGTATCTGTCACTGATGCCGAAAGTTGTCAGTCCTATAAAATAGCCCTTTGAAAAACCGTTTCAACAGCTAAAGATAAAGCACCAGAACTAGCTCAGGACGATACAGCCCGATTCAAACTTTATGGCGGCTCTAGGCTATATATATATTTGTTACTGCGCAGTGACTCGCCTCGTGCTCCAAGCCGTCATAAAGTTTGAATTGAGTAATACCTTTTACATCTGTATTATAATACTGATTTATAAGCGTTATTAACATTCTTCGTCGATAAATATATGTACGTTGCTTATCTCACTAAATTATATAATATACTTAGGATAGAATATTAAATGTATATTTATATTTTAGGCTGTGTTTTCTTTTATTATTTAAAGACTAAACAAAATTATTTTCGTTAAGTTCTTGCCCTATGTGAATGAAGTATTGTTTTGTATGTAATAAGTGTACATTTAGTGTTGTATAAAGATCATGATGCCATCATAATTAAATTGGAATATATTTTTAAATCGCATTTACCTTCATAAATAAATAATCGTTACATACATTTCGTTTTAATAAAGTTGATACAGACCCCAGGTTTGTTTCTAGGTTCTGCTATACCAGGCGAGTTTGTGGCGATGACCTGTGATGGTGATAAGTTTACGCTAAATACATCTGACTAAAGACTAAGTTTTGTGTCAAGATTGGGTATTCGAGATTCTTGTGATAGATTTCGCCTTTTTAATAAGGCGTTTTTTTTTAAACGAAAATCTTAAACTTAATTGAAATGAAAACTACACCCACTTTGTGTAGTCTTCTTAGTGTGTGTAAATAAAAAAAACATAAATCAAATCTCGAACAAAACAACAACAACATTTATGTAATAATTATCTGCACTACGCATACATAACGTACACTAAACCCATTATTATTTTATTGAAACGTCTCTTCTCAAGAAGCATAGTGTGCCATCGCGCGCGCGCCTACTGGAGATTGTCTTCAAACGTGAATGAATATCAAAAAAGGCTCGAGATCGAGATTGCATTCCCTACCTGTCACTGGCATGCTTTTTGGAGTATACACATACAACATACATCCATGTCACATACCATATTATACAGTCGGCGATCATTTCAGAATGTCGACTGTTGTTAACTAGTGAGCAAAGTAATGTTTTTTTTAAGTTGTGTCTATTTAATAATTTGTTACAAACAAGTAATAAAGGGCTTTGAATATTTTTACATGCAGCCTGGCATACCTACTGTCGCGCAATTTGAAAATGGCGGCCACGCATGAGACATAATTATGTAACAGTTACTGCACCTCCTGTCTCATGATAGTCGGTTCCTAAATCTAAATTCTTCAAAAAAAATGTGTAATTATCGTCTTAAATAACGGAAACAGTTATTACCTCGAAGTAGACTATCGTCGTTCCAGCAAAAAATGTTTTTTTTTTTTTAATTATAGTATCAATTTTAGCCCACGCCTGATAAGCAATCCTTTCATCGCAGAGTTCACAACATGAAGCAAGTTGGCAACGCGTTAAACTAACGGTATTAACCTAATTTTGACTGTTTTTACGAAAACAATGCGCGCGACGACGTGGCCAAATCGCTTGCCTACGCGTACGTATGTGCATCCCTTTCCTTAATGACATGCTCTAAATTTACTTTATAACACATTGAATTAGATATTTTAATTTGTCGCACCTATTCAATTTCATCCTGTATAAATCGATAGCCGACATCAACGCAAACAGAAAACATAATAAGACCAAATCCCGTAAAGTGTCACGTTTCTTAGATGTTAACGTTCAAAGTTGATGATTGAGTCACGTGATGATCTTTGAACGTGGAAACGTGAACATGGATTCTTCAAAGCTCTTTGGAAGTTTTCTTTAACCAAACTCTACTGAGACTAGTCCCACCTACTACTTTTGTACTCTTGAGAGCAGTAGTGGCCCAGTGATCGTTGCCACCCCGACTTACCGAGTTATAGGTCGTGGGTTCTAAGTCTAACCCAGGCAGGCGCTTCACTTTGTGTAAATAATTTCATCACCACTGCTCTCAAAACGGTGAAAGAAAACACTGAGGAAACCGGTATGCCATAGAACCAAAAATTCGAAGACATGTGACATCTACCAACCTGCATTAGGCCCGCGTGGTTGATTATAGCCCACTCCCTGTCGAAGACAGGAGGCCTGTGTCCCAGCAGTAGGAACTTTATTGGCTGATTATGTACTACTCTTATTGGTAGTTGTAGCTGTACATACGGGTTACAGGGAACTGAAGAAAAAAAAGATCACTTTAAAAAATATAATTTATTTTATCAACATTAAAATATGGAGTGCAATCAGGAATGTAATATTGAACATAACAATATTGAATACAAAATTATGATAATACTATGTCTTACTTTAAAGTTTTCATAAAAACATGTTCCTACTTTACAAATACAGTATATTTCTTGTTTATAAACTCACTTTTTTTTATTCATAAACTCTTAAAAAACTACAAATAAAAACTTATTACGAAGGATGAGGGTTGGGACGACTTAGAATCAAAATCGAATAGCAAAAAAACCGGTGGGTACTGGGAATATAAGTACGTGGCAAGACTAGCCTAGGCGGATACTGAGAGACGATGCTTTCATAAGTTAGCTGGATATATTTTATATTATCTACATTAAATTCGTACATGCACACTTAGTAATGCGCCTTTTTTTTCCAAACGGGTTGGCAGTGGTACATTAAACGCTCGCTGCTAGTAGCACCCATTATGTGATAGGGCTCGAGCCTCTTTTATCGTCCACAATTCCAAACTTCGGACTGGTATTGAGACAGAAGACCCCATAACACGTTGGCCGACCTAGGAATCGAACCCGGGATTTCACGATCACAGCAACTGTACTTGCGACCACTAGATCAACTACGCTGTCATTGTGAGCTCTTTATTTTACATCAGGGTAAGAAGCCTTTCCATCAATGTTTGAAGGGAGCAAAGCAGAATGCCAGACATGACATAGTTTTAAGCTGCCTATAGTGACAATACTTAAGTGTTGTTTTGTTAGTTACACTTCGATCAACAATAGTACTACATTTCCGATGATCGCATCTAAAACGGCTGGAAAAATAAGACCAACAAAAAATAAAAATTATGTTTTATTTTTCAATAAATATGTTGTTCTTATTTTCAAAATAAGTTTCATTTTCAATAAAAGTAGTAAACATATTGCAAACAATAGTGAACTTTATGTTTGAAAGTTAAGGTTTATAATCTGGTTTCTTTTATTTCATGTTTTTATTTATTTATGTCTAATTGCATGCTGCACTGGTTGATGTCATCACGTCAACGCCGGTTGCCGCTGAAAACGCGCTGGGGCTCTGTCTCGTATAGTGAGTGAGTGTGTGTGTCGTCATTATGCTGAGCGATGGCCGTTTTGCGTGAATGTGACGCATGTTTCCCCCCAACTTGTTTTGTTTGTGTGTTTATGTTCTTTTTTATGCGTCGTGTTTGCCGCAAATAAATGTATTTTCTTTCTTAATCAAGTTATATGCAATCGCGGCCACTTGTGAGACGTGTATTTGTTGCTAATCCTTAATCTAGTGTTATTGTTGACCGAAGTTAGTACAACAGAAAATGTTATCGATTGAAATAAAACGTTCAAGCTATTTGTAGAGCTCATTAATAAATTAAATCTTAAAAACTTTGGACTAATACTATTCATTTTATTAAACAACATGAAATTATAATATCCCGTAGTCCCTGTGTTTAATGTTTTGTACTACAATATATTTATCACAAAAGTATATTCTATGATCATAATTCGTTTATTTTTTAATATAGCAGGAGTTCGGTTGAGTTTCAATTATTGTGAATAAGACAAGCTGTTGGGCAGAAATATTAACGTAACAACTCGTGTGTTCGAATTTTTGCTTATTATTTATTAATAAATAAGTAAAGTAAACGTTTACTTATTCAATTTCTTTTTTTACAAAATTTACGGAACTGCTGATTTTTTTCGCAATGGTTGGTTCCCATAGTAACAGTTGTCCATAATGATGAGTAGAGTACAATGCCCGTTCAGTAGTTTAGTTTTTCAGTTATTTCAAATACACCTTGTATAGGGTGTACAAGACCCATCGCCATCGCGAAATCTACGCATTCAGTACATGTATCTAAGTACACTTTGTAAATAATTGCTGAGAAAGACATTTCAACGTTTGTTATGAATAACCGCAGTTAAATTTAGAGTCCAATGTACCGCACGTAGAATACTGCAGTTATTTGTTTATAGAACAGCCCGACGTGGGGTTATTTAAAGTTTCCTTTTATAACATCTACAAATAAATTGTTTCTTTGAAAACTGGTATTCGTTTAAAAAATACTCTGACTTTAAAAGCTCCATATCGAGTCGTTTCCCAGGTTTGACCAGTACAAAGCAGTCAACTTGGTGATGGGTCTTACGAGGTATAGATAATGCATTCACACGATATTTATGATCCATGTAATAAAAGGTACGAAATGACGATTGATATTGTTACAGTAAACCTGCTTTAATTAAACGAGGATCTGGATCACCATCTTTTATATTCACTATGACAAATTGAGAGCTTTTTCTTTATTACCTACGGCATTACATGTTAAGCTGCCGCTAATTCTTTGCCCATGTCCAGGAGAAGACGTGTATGTACGTAAACTACGCCTTCCAGGGCGGCTTGTAGGCAGCGCGGCGCTTGTCTCGCCGCTCGACTCGCTCGGAGGGCTCGGACGGCTCGAGTGGCTCGCCTGGCTCGTGTGGCTCGGCTCGCTCAGGCCGGTCGCTTGTGGGCTCTTCGCTGAGCGCGCGATGTAACTCGGACACGTCGCCGCTGCCGTCCAAGTTCGGTGGCTTTGTTAAAAGCTGGAACGCATGATAATTTCATACTAAATAATACTGTTGTGCAATCGCACCGCATATCTCGTGTGATATCGTTGTACTATTTGTTAAATAGTTACTTTTAAAAGTATAATATCACACAGAGGCCAGCAGACAGCACTGAAAACAGAATTTGGAAATCCTGATTTTCTTGAAATATTAATTAATAACTTTTCTAGGTCCACGTTGTGGGTTCTAAACCTGGCATGTGATAAGTGCACAATCAAAGATATAAAAAGTTACAGGCAACTAACTGAAACCCTGTATTCATTGAAACAAAAGTAGCACAGTATTGTTTCAGTAACATGGGATATTGCAGTGTTACATGTATCTTGTCAGTCTCCTAGTCACAGTGGTAAAACAAACTCATGAAATATTTATTTATTTTAAGATAATATTTACATAATATGTAAGCTAACAGACTTAAAATAATAATATGTACATGTATATAAAAAAAAACAAGAGTAAAGAATCATAGGGCATCAAAGTTCGCATCGCTGTCAGCGGGAAAAGTGCCCAGAAGGCTGGCAGCATTGCCACGTTGTATGGCGATACAGATTTTTTGGCCAGAGCGAAAAACTAGGCCAGCCCTCTGGTCACGTGAAGAATTGACCAACCGCTTGGCAATATCTCGAGAAACCAAGTGGGCACTCGGACCCCATGGCCCTAGTGTTAGGAGGATGGGATGGCGCAAGGGTATCGACACATGTTGCGACTCACACCAAAGGCCTGTCTCACTTCCAGGGCATTATGGTCGTTGTTAAGCGTCGTTAACAATGTACAAGCAACGTTCGTTTCCCATGTATACGAGGCTTTAAACAAAACAAAAAAAAAAAAGATGTACAATTACCAGTCTAACGTACTGTTGAAGCTCGTTGTCGCTGAGTCCGTCAAAGTTGAGTTTGTCGCGCCGCTCGTCCGGCCGACAGGCCGCGCGCGCGTCCGGCCGGCCGTCGCTCCGGCCGTCCGCGCGCACGAGGCCTCGCTCCGGCAACGTCAGCGGCGGCACTTTCACGAACTCCGGTCCCGGTGTCGACACTATAAATTATTATTATTTATTACAATTATTTATTACTAGCTGCTGCCCGCGACTATATGTACCGTATATAAATTCATATGCATGTAGTAAAAAGCGGTTATTTTAATATTACAAACAGAGACTTTCACAAACACACGTGTCCGTGCGTGAGGATGTAATGTAAGTAATGTTACCGGTGTGTGCGCGCGCCAGGTCGCGCGCGGGCGCGTGTCCGTGCGTGAGGATGTAATGTAAGTAATGTTACCGGTGTGTGCGCGCGCCAGGTCGCGCGCGGGCGCGTGTCCGTGCGTGAGGATGTAATGTAAGTAATGTTACCGGTGTGTGCGCGCGCCAGGTCGCGCGCGGGCGCGTGTCCGTTCGTGAGGATGTAATGTAAGTAATGTTACCGGTGTGTGCGCGCGCCAGGTCGCGCGCGGGCGCGTGTCCGTGCGTGAGGATGTAATGTAAGTAATGTTACCGGTGTGTGCGCGCGCCAGGTCGCGCGCGGGCGCGTGTCCGTTCGTGAGGATGGCCAGTGCCTGGCGCCACTGCGCCTCCATGACGCCGTGCAGCTGCGCCGCCAGCTGGCCGCGCCGCCTCCGGAACGACTCCAGCTTGCTCTGCATAACACACAACCATGTTAATCGTGCGAACACGACAATTTCGAAAAATACCCTTAAACTAGGGTGTCCCGACAATGACCCCTACGGGCGACCATATAAAGCGGCACGCAACAAATTGCGCCCCTTTGGTCCCCGAGGTTGCCGAGACCCTGGAGCCCTCATTTCTGGATGGGGTGGTTCGGTCCCTGTTCCCGTGCAGGGACTGCTTCACCCCGCTAGAGATGGGCCCACCGCCAGACGATGAGGAAGAGGAGGCCCCCCTGTCACGGAGTCGGAATTTGGCGCGGCGATTCTCCGTATCCGCGCCAAGAAGACAGCTCCGGGCCCCGACGGTGTTCCCGCAAGAGTGGTGGCGATCGCCGCCACTCGAATGGAGGAGAGGTTTCGGGAGCTCTTCAGCGCATGCCTTGCGTCTGGGAGGTTCCCGAAACCGTGGAAGGAGGGGCAGTTGTGCCTCCTTCGCAAGGAGGGCCGCCCGGCAGATTCCCCCTCACCATACCGGTCCATCGTTCTGCTCGATCAGGTCGGCAAAATGTTCGAGGGGATAATCGCTGCCCGCCTAAAGGGCCATCTGCGGGATACCGGGCCGGACTTGTCGGACGCTCAGTTCGGTTTTCGGGCTGAGCTTTCCACGGTGGCCGCGCTGGCCCGCCTCAAGGGCCAGGTGAGGAGGCGATGGAGGCGGGGGATGGATTGTTGGCTGTGTCATTCGACATTGCCAATGCCTTCAACTCTGTTCCCCACTCCACCATCCTAGAGGTGCTCCGATTCCACGGAGTGCCTCGATACCTGCGCAGTCTGCTGGCCAGCTACCTGGAGGATCGGGAGATCCTCCTGGTAAGTAGGGCTGGTCAAGTCCGGCGGTACGCCGTCGAAGCCGGCGTTCCACAGGGGTCAGTCATAGGACCACTCCTCTGGAACGTCGGCTACGATTGGCTCCTGCGGGGAACTCTCCTCCGAGGCAAGAGTGTCGTCTGCTACGCGGATGACACTCTCCTCACCGCCCGGGGGGAGAGTTTCAGGGAGGCGGCCAACTTGGCCTCGGCGGGCGGATCCTTGGTCGTGGGGAGGATCCGCCGCCTAGGACTAACGGTGGCGCTGCACAAGACCGAGGCCGTGTTCTTCCACAGACCTCGGCAGCGCCCCCCACCTGACGCCCACATCTTCGTGGAGGGCGTCAGACTCGAGGTCAAGGCTCAGATGAAATATCTGGGCCTTGTAATCGACAGCAGGTGGCGCTTCGGTTCGCACTTTAGCGGGCTGTCGGCGCGCCTGCTGAAGGCCGCGGGCGCGCTGTCGTGGCTGCTTCCCAACTTGGGAGGGCCCAGCGCCCGATGCCGGCAACTCTACGCCGGCATCTTGAAGAGTATGGCCTTATACGGACCCCTATCTGGTAGGACTCCCTCCAAAGGAGGGAGAACGCCGCCGCCTTGCGGGCACCCCAAAGGGCCATAGCTCAGCGGGTGGCGCGGGCCTACCGCACGGTGGGCTCCGCGGCAGCATGCGCTCTGGCCGGCACCCCGCCTTGGGAGCTCGAGGCGTGGGTGCTCGCCAGAGGGTACGAATGGACGGCGGGGCGGAGGGCGAGAGGAGAACGCCCTGCCCCGGAAGAGCGGAAAGCCGTCCGGCGGGAGGCGAGGGACGCCATCGTCGTCCATAGGTCGGCGGACCTCGCTACCGCAGCCTTCGGCCGCCGAACCATCGACGCGATCGGACCGGTCCTGCGAGACTGGCTCGAGCGGTCGCATGGATTCCTCTCGTTCCGTCTGGTGCAGGTGCTGTCCGGACACGGTAGTTTCGGATCGGACGGGAGGAGACGCCGTCGTGCCACGACTGTGGCGCGGCGGAGGAATCGGCGCAGCACACCCTCGAGGTGTGCCCGTCGTGGTCCGAGCCGCGCCGCAGTCTCATTGCGGTGATCGGACCGGACCTCTCACTCCCCGGTCTGGTTAACGCCATGCTGGGGGATGAGAGGTCCTGGGCGGCAGTCGCCTCCTTCTGCGAACACGTCATGTCCCAGAAGGAGGCAGCGGAGTGCGCGTGGGAGGACGATCCTCCACGCGGCGGTGCTCCGAAGGCGGAGGAGGGGTCGAAGAAGACGTCAGTTTGACAGTCATCTCCGACTCCTCCCAGGTGGAGGCCAGCAGGCAACGGGTGCGGAGGCACCCTTGCCTGTATTGCACAGGCCGCCACCAGTATCGGACGGGAATGGCCAGGTGTTCCCGGCCATTCCCGTAGCCCCAGGGCATGTGGGGCCCGCCACCTAGGCGGGCATGCGCCGGGAGGGTTGTGGAAGTAAAGGCTGAGCCGGTTTCCCATGGCCCTCCCATGATTTACTCCTGTCGAAACCGCACCGACAGTATACCCATACTGTCGGTGCGGTTTCGACAGAAGTCCCACATACCCCGTCTCGTCCCCCGCGAGCGGGGATGCGTAACGCATTACTCAGCGACAAAAAAAAAAAAGGGTGTCCCAAAACTGGGGTGCATGTTGAAGAGCCTCCTCGTGGCGCACTCTGGGCAACGTCGGCTCCAAGTGCCCACCAGGTTTTGGTGGACACTTGGGCTGGCGGCTAATTTTCAACAAACGGGGAAGGGTCATGGTTCCAATCACCGGTCATACTCGATGGTCGTTGAAGGAAACCGGGCTACAGACGGTCAATACGTCTACTTCCCCTCTGCTTACAAAGGGAGTTGAGTGGGCGTAGACTGGGGAGGGGCGGTTCGCGCCGCTGCACCCACGAGAGTGTGGGTGGTGGAGTGTCCATGCCCGCGCTGCGTCTGTCCGGTATCCGGCGGCAGCGTGGGGACGCCGGGGCGGCGGTTGGTTCTGCCCAGCCGTCGGCCACCCCGTAATCCTGAGCTCAGGACCGGGGGTCCGGGCCACTGAGGCCCGGGCCGCGAGGAAGACAACCTCTCTAAAAAATTACCCCAATCTCAAGGTCTAGCGTGCCGAGGAGATGAATGGCCGGAGGGGATCCGATCCTTAGCGCGGCGAAAGGAGGTCCCTTTCGCCGCGCTAAGGAAAACCCTTAAAAAGGAACAATATGGAATACAAGACTACTGGAAATATTCCCCAGGCGGGTACCCTCCTAATCAAGGAGGGTCAGTCCCGCCCTTCTTCGGAAGGCAGCCCCGTCGTATCTAGGGGGGCACCAATAGTCTCGTGGGCCGGCAGACCACCGCCGACCTTTTTTTTTTTTCCGGGGTGGAAAATCCTCATACCCCAGTGTTCCACCTCACACCTGCGCCGGGGTCGCGGGAACGTAAGATCCTTCCGCAACCCCCTCGTGGTGCCTCCTCCTCGAACGCCCTCTTCCAGCCCCCCTAAATGGGTCCAGGGGCGACGGACTCGGGCACGTCCGTCGCCCCCACACATCAGGACCCGAGGTGGCGGCGCGTAGTGTTCCACGCGCGCCCCTCGCCGACGTCGCGGGGGGAGGCAAACACCTCACTCCCCCCCCTGACCCGAGGAGGAGGCACCACGAGGGGGTTGCGGAAGGATCTTACGTTCCCGCGACCCCCGGCGTAGGTGTGAGATGGAACACTGGGGTGGTTTTCAGTCAGTAAGAGTCTGACAGACCCCGCCGCACGCCCCAGGGCGGTGGACATCCATGAGGATTTTTCACACCGGAGAAAAAAAAAAAAAGGCTGTCCCAAAACTGCGGTGGCGACCACATAGCGGACTATTTACCGTCGAATGACGCCACTGAAACGCTTTTAAGGCAAGCCCTAGCGAGCGTTTCTTGACACCATAAAGTTAAACCCTGGTGCCATCATTTATATGATGACGGTCACTTTGGCCGTTATGTGGCGGCACTGTTGTAGGAAACCCACGACTACACCAACGCAACGAGGTTATTTATTTTGGCGCGTGACCAAAATCGGAACTAACGCCGCCATCTCGTTTTGTCAATACAATATCAGTTCTGTGACACAATTTCACAAATGTTTACCAACAACGCCCCCCTATTAATGTAATTTAGGCGCCAAAATATCCTTATAGCACACTACCACTGACAAGGTCAGACACTTGTCAGTGCAATCTACTGGAAAAAGACGCTGACAATGTAGTAACTTAATGGACAGGGTGGTATAAAGAGTACCTCTAGCAGGCCGATCTTCTCACTAGCCTGCGCCAGTTGCAGCCTGCATAGTTTGATTTCTTCTCTCTGTTTCTCCTCCAAAACATTTACTTCCAGTTTGTGCCTGAAAATTATACAATATGCAAAATTATCTATCCGTTATACATGGTGGCAATTATAGATGGGGCCCTGAGGTGAGACCTGGGTTCGATTCCCAGGACGGGCAGTGTTTTTTTTTTTCAACAAGAACTGTTCAGTAGCAGCCCGGAGTCTGGATTTGTGCTCTGTTGATGGCAATAGGTCCGCCTCCTATGGGACTTAAACATAACTGGTGAAATGTAGGTGATAACATAGGTAAACTTCTATCCTATCACTTCGGTTATTATAGGCGTGAAGTTATGTTATGTGCTACTCACTGGTCCTGTATCCTCGCGAGCTGCTTGTGGTAGGAGTCGATCAGCGCGCTCTCCTTGGCGCGCGCGTCCTCCCGCGCGTCCCTCTCGGCGGCGTCCAGCTGCTGCTGGAACTCCTGCAGCTTGCACAGCACCGCGTCCTCCAACTGCTTCTGATAATGACCCTTTAGCTCCGTCTTCTGAAGCTCCAAGTGTTTTCGAAGATTCTTCGCTTCGATCTCCAAGTTGTCCTGAATAGTTGATATAGTCAAGCTAAATTGTGCGCTCGTCATTGCAGGGTCTGTCCGCACGGCCATGACATGGGTTCTCATGGGTCAAATGCTACCATTTGACCTTATACACAGAATGTGTAAATTAGGCAGATAAAATAAAATACTCTTATAGCACTGTGTGACCTAAATCCGAACTTAAGTCACGGTTTTCTGTGACTTAAATAGTCCAGTTTTACACGGAAAAGCGTGACTCAAGTGCGCGTTTAGGACACACGTGCTATAAAATAGTATACGGTACGTGTGGCTTAAGTAGTATTGATGCACGGTGTTTAGCTCGCTCGCTAGCCGTGCAATAATGGACTACTTAAGTAGTATTGATGCACGGTGTTTAGCTCGCTCGCTAGCCGTGCAATAATGGACTACTTAAGTAGTATTGATGCACGGTGTTTAGCTCGCTCGCTAGCCGTGCAATAATGGACTACTTAAGTAGTATTGATGCACGGTGTTTAGCTCGCTCGCTAGCCGTGCAATAATGGACTACTTAAGTAGTATTGATGCACGGTGTTTAGCTCGCTCGCTAGCCGTGCAATAATGGACTACTTAAGTAGTATTGATGCACGGTGTTTAGCTCGCTCGCTAGCCGTGCAATAATGGACTACTTAAGTAGTATTGATGCACGGTGTTTAGCTCGCTCGCTAGCCGTGCAATAATGGACTACTTAAGTAGTATTGATGCACGGTGTTTAGCTCGCTCGCTAGCCGTGCAATAATGGACTACTTAAGTAGTATTGATGCACGGTGTTTAGCTCGCTCGCTAGCCGTGCAATAATGGACTACTTAAGTAGTATTGATGCACGGTGTTTAGCTCGCTCGCTAGCCGTGCAATAATGGACTACTTAAGTAGTATTGATGCACGGTGTTTAGCTCGCTCGCTAGCCGTGCAATAATGGACTACTTAAGTAGTATTGATGCACGGTGTTTAGCTCGCTCGCTAGCCGTGCAATAATGGACTACTTAAGTAGTATTGATGCACGGTGTTTAGCTCGCTCGCTAGCCGTGCAATAATGGACTACTTAAGTAGTATTGATGCACGGTGTTTAGCTCGCTCGCTAGCCGTGCAATAATGGACTACTTAAGTAGTATTGATGCACGGTGTTTAGCTCGCTCGCTAGCCGTGCAATAATGGACTACTTAAGTAGTATTGATGCACGGTGTTTAGCTCGCTCGCTAGCCGTGCAATAATGGACTACTTAAGTAGTATTGATGCACGGTGTTTAGCTCGCTCGCTAGCCGTGCAATAATGGACTACTTAAGTAGTATTGATGCACGGTGTTTAGCTCGCTCGCTAGCCGTGCAATAATGGACTACTTAAGTAGTATTGATGCACGGTGTTTAGCTCGCTCGCTAGCCGTGCAATAATGGACTACTTAAGTAGTATTGATGCACGGTGTTTAGCTCGCTCGCTAGCCGTGCAATAATGGACTACTTAAGTAGTATTGATGCACGGTGTTTAGCTCGCTCGCTAGCCGTGCAATAATGGACTACTTAAGTAGTATTGATGCACGGTGTTTAGCTCGCTCGCTAGCCGTGCAATAATGGACTACTTAAGTAGTATTGATGCACGGTGTTTAGCTCGCTCGCTAGCCGTGCAATAATGGACTACTTAAGTAGTATTGATGCACGGTGTTTAGCTCGCTCGCTAGCCGTGCAATAATGGACTACTTAAGTCACGCGTATCGTAATGTACTATTTTGTACACAATAATTAACAACCGAATTATCTTCCTTCATTCATTCAAAACACATATAAATATATAGGTATAAATGAAACAAAGTCGTGTTAGTTATACCATTTATAACTCAAGAACGGCTGGACCGATTTTTATGATATTTCATTTGTCTCCGCCGAAATAAAACATAGACAAATTTACGAAAAAAATAATTATTAAAATAATTCATTTTCTCATACATTTTGTATGGAACAGACTCCTCGAGAACGGATTGTCCGATTTCATTTATTAATTCTGAGGCGGTACGAAGTACAGACGCCAGCAGGTCAAGCTACCCGAAACTGTCAAATTTTCCCAATCAACCTTGAACCTTAATGCTTTAATGATAACGTTGAAAATTTATTAAAGAAATTTGACAGACTGTAGTAGCTTGATGTGCTGGCGTCCGTACGTCGGGTCAGCTAAAAGATCTATACTAATATTTAAAATACGAAAGTAACTCTGTATGGGCCAGAATGGGCCAGCTGTAAGAACGGAACGTTATGACAGGATAGTGAATTGTGACGTAAAGATGAATGACAGATGTGAAGCGATGAATGTACGGAATAGTCAAGGAGTGAAAGAGATAGTGGATAAATGTTTAAAATGTAGAAGAAGCTCCATAGATACTAAACTCTATGGAGTGACTTGTCTCAGAAAGCACGTCAAGCCGTTGATCCTGCGTCTGATCTCTCCCCGTCGTGTCAGTTTGCCGTCCCATAGGACTATGAGAGTAAAGGAACAGAGAGTGCACCTGTGTTTGCGCAGAAACTCGTGCACTATAATAACGCCTGCGTACGTCCGTGGCTAATCTCAGATATGATGGGCCGCCGTTACCGATATTTATTCGGGAAGATATTATAGTAAAATGGACTTACACATTTGTGCATGAGCTCGGTGGCGTGGCTCTGCTGGTCGGCCAGCTGTTGCTGCAGCTCCTGGCAGGCGGCGCGCTCGCGGTCCCGCTGCGCCTGCAGCGAGCCGCGCTCGTC
Organism: Apamea monoglypha; assembly: GCA_911387795.2. Taxonomy (NCBI): domain Eukaryota; kingdom Metazoa; phylum Arthropoda; class Insecta; order Lepidoptera; family Noctuidae; genus Apamea; species Apamea monoglypha. The sequence goes on from OU426925.1 coordinate 18,522,481, forward strand.
CGCCGCCAGCGCCGCGCTGTGCTCCAGCGACTGTAGCTTACCACTCAACTCATTTAACTTACGCTTTGTCTCATCATGTTCGGATTTTTCCTGAAATATAAAAAAAAAAATCATATATAATATACAATTAACTAAAGATGTACCGAGATGTACTACAAAATATGGCCGGATTACCATCCGGCTTACTGGCTTTGCTGATTAGTCGGCAAAGAAGCCGATTTTTACTTTATTATTTTTCCATTCTTAATTTCTTTTTTATTAAAAAAAAGATTTTATAATCTGCCCTACAGTTTTTTATTAAGTCTAGGAATAGGAAGTCCCTTTGGTAGTCAATAATGATCTTCAATCAAGAAAATACAATATTAACAAAAAAAAAAACAAAACAGTTTTTGAACGAGAGCTCCGACAACTATGAATAAAGAATATTATTTATTTTAGAATCACAGTTTCGGTTTCGTACACCCGAACTCCAGCGAAGTAATGACCGGTTTGGCCGACTAGTCGACCGACTAATCGGCCCATATCTAATAATAAAATCATATTGAGTTATGGTTGTTTTGCAGGTTAATGCGACAGTAATGAGGGCCGTTTACCGTTTTTGTGCTAGTAGGCGCCACTGTCGAGTAAGGTCCTGAAGTATCGCTCTCAAAAGTTTGGTATTACGGGCGTGAAAACAAAGTTTACATTTAAATCATATTTAAACAAACAAAATATGTTTGTAAACAGTAAACGAAGTAACCTCTGAATTAGCTGTTCTTTCAGCCCGCTTAATAATGCACCTCTTTCTCTTAGCTCCGCTTTTAAAGCACTGACATTCACCGACCCGTAACTCATATTTGCCCACCCACAAACAGAGACATTTGACATTTCGGAGACCTCACGCTACATTGTGTCTGTCTGTTACCTTTCATGCCTGAACTACCGAACCGATCGTTATGAAATTTGACAAATAGGTAGGCTGGAGAAGGACATTGTTCTCATCCTGGATATTTATATAATGATAAATGCACACAGACAGTCGCGGGCAACGGCTAGTATAATATAAATTAGCAATACATAATAAAATTATCGTGTACCTTTTCCAAAGCATCTTCTAAATGTTTGACACAGTCGGTTGACTGCTTGTTAAGTCTCATGATGGTTTCACAGTTTTCCTTCAATGCTGCGATCTCTTTGTCTTTCTTAGTGATGACATCATCTCTGTCCACCGCAGTGTTCTGCATTCTCTGTTCGAGCTCTTTTTTCTCTGAAGTCAGTTGCTTGCACTTCTCTTGGTAATCGTGTGCCAGGTCTAAGGCTTTGTACAGCTCTGCTTCAAAGTGACTTGTTTTCTACAAATACTTAATTTTTTTAATTCATTTTTCAGGACTGCATAACAAACCATAGCCAACCGTCTCAAAGCACTTGTTCATCCAAGCTAGAAGGTTCTCCATGGACACTCTTTTAAATCATAAAATTGTATTAAATCATATTTATTGTATCATAAAATTGTATTGTATATGCATAAAAGAGAAAGAAAGAGTAAACATTTACAACACTTTCATAAATCCCTGTCACAGTATTTCTGAGATGCCAGGATTCATGCCTAAAGCACTGAACTGTTTGTTATGTTTGGCAGATATGTGGCCTGGACCTGGAGAAGGACATAGGCTACCTTCCAATTTGATGCTTTCAACAAAACCAAACCAAGCAAGTATTAAGGCGATGTACGGCAGCGACATCGCCACGCGAATATGTGACCATCGCAGGTTCGCGCAAGATTTCGTACAAACTCATGATCAAACACAGGTGTTGAATAGGGTAATTGATGGTCACAATCCCTTTTAAATATTTATGCATAATCAGCCTATAATGTTCCCACCACTGGGACACAGGACTTCTCTGTGTGAGAGGGAGTGGGCTGTAATCTACTACATGGGCCCAGTGCAGTGGATCGTATTGCATTGCAGTGCAGATGTCACACGTCTTCGAATTTTTGGTTCTAAGACATGCCGGTTTCTTCACGATGTTTTCCTTCACCGTTTTGAGTGTAGTGGTGATTAAATAATTTACGCAAAACAAGGCGCTTGCTGGGTTTGAACCTACGACCTACAACTCGTAAGTCGCGGCTGTTACCACTGAGCCATCACTGCTCTTAAATGATTATAACTAAAGTTAAAATAAATATTAAAGAATACCTTTTGAGCGTCATCTGCAACCATTCTAAAGTTGTCTACTTCTCTGACCATCTTGTCCAAAGCCCCTCGGTGCCTCTCTTCCGCCTTGTCCAAGTTACTGGTGAGTCGTAACCAAGCTTCTCGAAGTTTACCAATGGCTGCATCTTTTGCACGGTCTACCTTGACAGCCACAGCTAATTTTTCTTGTTGTTCCAAAATCTTTTTTTGTAGTTGTTGTATCATGGATTCGCAGTGCTGAGGAAACAGTCATTAAAAAATAGTACATTACAATATGTGTGACTTAAGTAGTCCATTATTGCAATGAGTAAATTTTTTTTTTTTTTTAATGTTGGCCCACACTAGGAATTTCTCCTATATTGTGGGTGCGTTTACAAACATTTAAACTCACATACACAAACAGCCCGACCCGGAACAACTACTTGTAGGTCATACAAATGGACAAATGGTGCTGTGTGAAATGTCCAGGGATTTATTATTTATTATTTATTTATTTATACAAATATTTGTTCCGTGAGGGAATCGAACCCGCAACACGCAGCGCAGCACACTTAACCACTGCACCAACCGTGCCGTCAAATAGATTACTTAAGTCATACATATCATATACCATTTTTTAGCTTGTGTGACCTAAAGTCATGCTTTTCTGTGTAAAAATGGACCACTACGTCACAGAAAAGCGTGACTTAAGCGCGCGCTTGGTTCACACAGTGCCATAAAAAGTATTAGTAGATAGATAGAATCAATTTACAATAGATATTGTTTCATATTATATTATGCATTATCCTGTTTACATAATGAAGTTTGTTATGAGATTATAGCATTAACTGACCTCTCTCTTAAGTCTCTCCTCTTCCAGCTTCACGCTGTCCATTCTTTCAGTGCGATCCCCCCTCTCCCCCCAGAGTTCGCTCAAACTCAACAGATCTGTGTCTATGGACTCCAAGTATTTATTCTGCAATGAGCCGAGCTTTACACTGTCTTTATTTTCAGGGATATAAGGCCTCATTTGCGGCATCCTGAACTCTTCCTTCTTAGATGATAAGTAGCTGTCTGTCATGGATCCCTGAGTATTCTTGCTGTAGCTCTGAGACTTGTACTGCTCTAAAACTTTTGATGCCCTGTCATATATCTTGTTTGACGAAGGCCTGAATGTGTCTAAGTAGCTTGTTTGTGGTCTTTTCGGAGTAGATGTTGGTTGCACATCTTTATCTGAGAAGTTCAGTTTTCTTATAGTTGGACTGCGAGTTCCCTGTTTTGATGTTTCTTGTGACACAACAGAAGTTCTTCCAAGATGGCTACCACTAGGTTCGTCATTGTGACTCTTGCAACTCATAGAAGGAAAAGGCTGTTCTGGTTTGGATGTTGCAGTATTATTTTTAACTAAGTAAATGTATTTATCAAGTATATGACTTGGCACAACTCGACCACTTGGCAGTTTTACTTCCTCTACATTGCTTGTTGAGTCTAGTTTTTGGGAAATATAATCTCCTGTAGCCTTTATTACATTTTCTGAACTAATTGCTGGTTCTTGATCTTTGTATTTTGTGTCGGGACTCTCATAGTTTTCAACTTTTGTAAGAAATTCATCTATTTCATGTAAAAGCAATTTGTCATTTTTTTTACTAGGTGTTGAAACTATACTGCTAATATCACCATCCATACTTTGAATATCATTTATAATTTCAGCAGGTTTAGGGTAAAAGGTTTCAAATTCATCTAATTTCAAAGGCGGGACGGTTCTCACGCGCGTGCTGGCAGAATCTAAGCTAGTCAGAGACAAATCACGGCTTCTTAGCTTCTTACCGGTTTTCCTTTTACGCCTGCGCGGAAATGTGAAACATTTGCGATCTACGCTTCGGCTATCAATGCTGTCGGTGGTATCCCAAGTTTTAGGTCTCCTTATAGTGCCGAGACTAGACCCATCACTGTTTAACTCCAAACTTTCTAACCTCGACTCCAATGTGTGAACTTGGTTTACCAATTTTCCGATTACTTGTGCAGTGCAGGATATAGGCTTATGTACAACAGTCCTAGAAGATTCCAGCAACGAATCCTCCTCAGAGCCAGAACTGTGCACCAAAAAGAAATTAGGTGGTATCAGCAAGAGAACATCAGTGTCATCGGTCTCACTCATCACAACAAACAAAACGCTTTGCCTCTAAACAATCACGGGCCATTATTTGATTCACATTTCACACAATAGATAATATTTAAACTATTTAAAATACACAATCGCACGCTCGGCCGTTTTCGCTTGTTTATTATTTGCGTATCCATCCCCCAGCCCCACAGACTGTGATTGGATGGATGGATAACAGCGACATTAATGTAAAACGTCAGAATGACAATTAACTAACGGGGACGAAGGAAGAGAGTGTATATCTCTGTGTTGTCGGACTATTCCAGATTAAGCAAAAGTTAACTTTAAAATGCGTAATAAAATAAACATATAAACTGCCCAATCTTATTGAATTATCTTATTTATGACTTCTTACAATCATTACCATACCGTACGTGTATCAGTTTTGACAAAAAACATATAATTGCTCACTAGTTCGATCTGTCAAAAAACGGTTAACCTAGTGGTGGACAGAGTATAATTATAGAAAGAAAGAAAATGCATTTATTTGCGGCAAACATGACGCTTAAAAAGAACAAACACAAAAAAAATAAGAATTCGATTATCTGTCAAGCAAGCCGAAATCCTGAAAAGCGACAACATTCCGCTGGGGTAACGCACATGAAATTGATTGCACCCCGTCTCGGCCGGGCCGTCTCGAAACTCTCGGTTACCTCGGTTACGTTTCTTTTGAACATTCATTTGGAAATGGGAGTTACTATGACGTCTCATTCAGAAAAGAGAGCGAGCGAACCGAGCTCGAAAATATTAGCTCCCCGTGAACCTTTCCGTGGTGGGGGACTCGGAAAGGTTAGATTTTCTTTTGAACATTTAGTCATAAATAGGTATAGAGCTTGAAAATTTTTGCACACAGCCTTGTGTAGGTTAGGTTTCCTTTTGACTATTCATACAATGAGGTTCTTTTGGTCATTTGTACAGAAATAGTAATTACTTGTGGGCTTAGGTATGCAAAAACGATGAGTAAATAAATTTTTTAGAGATCGGCAGATGAACGAGTGACGCGAGCTCGAAAATTTCTGCTTCTACTGAACATTTTGACTTTTTAATGATTTGATTAAAAAGTACTGAAGAGGGTCGGGGGCCCGAGGCAGACCGCAGTCACCTCCCTTGGTCTACCAGTGCTCACATTAGCAACTTCATAATTCTATGTAAATCACTGATGTCAGGCCAAATACTATTTCTAGTTGTCCAGTACAATACAAGATTTAAGATAAATAATAAAAATTTTCTTAGGTGGTTCTCTCAAATTTTGTAATATCATCCATGCGTTCTTTGGGTTCATTTTGACTGAGATACCAACTCTATAAGAAACTTAGGTACTTAAATTAAAATCTGCAGGTGGAATCATAAATTATAAACAATATAAAATTAAATTATAAACAATTAGGGTTAGTTTGTTATGATACGTTATATTTTTTAGGAATACGACTATATTGAGGCGTATCCTACGGCCAAAATATCAATAGGTTATAGTAAGTATAGTGTTGTATAGATATTCCAATATATCACGTCATATTAGCACGGTAATGCAACCGACTTTTTGTAGGACGTGTGCGTTGCACTATTGCCATCAGTGCGTTCTATTTTTCTCCTACAAAAATCGGTCACCGATTATCGGACGTGGGCGAGCAGCCTTTTTTTTCTTCTAGTATATCATAATATAACTTCTCCCGCTCTGGGCGGAACGGGAGGGCGTGTCAGACTTTTACTGACACTGAAAACCCACCCGTGTTCCTTCAGTTGCCTATGCCACGGGGCACGGTATCTCTTTCGAACAACCTGTGGCCCTGGCAGGCATCGGCCCTAGCGGACCCCGTCAGTTCGTGCTGACATCTCTTTGAGGCGCGCATGGAACACAACGCGCCGTCGTCCCGGGCCTGGTCCTTGCCGGGCGGCGAGCTGCCGATTGCTCGCCGCCCGCAAGCCCGCGCCTACGGTGGTCGGGAGTCGGCTGGTGACTCCCGACGTCCAGGGCGTCTCCTGCGTCGACCAGGGGCGTGAGGGCGCAGAGATTGCCTCTCCCTCACGCGTGAGGGAGAGGCAATCCTCCGCCTCCTCCTTTGCGAGCATTACTGCTTCGCAGGAGGTGACGGCTTCCCATGCACTCTCGCTCCGTACCATGGCCTGAACCAGGGCCGGATGCGAGAGATCGCCGCCACGAGGACGCGGCGGTGCTCCGCCCAAGCCGGGCAGACCTCCACCGTGTTCTCCGGGCGGTCCACACAGTAGTGACACCCTGGCGTTTCCTCCCGCCTTATCCTGAACAGGAACCTCCCGAAACAACAGTGTCCGATGAGGACCTGCGTCAGGCGGAAGGTGTTGGCGGGCAGCCTTAGGGTAGGACATATATATTGCAAATGTATGAGTTGTAAGCATCTGTTGCAATGTTGGAAATCATTACTTAAAAATAATATATTTTTATCTCTTCACAAAACTAGGCTTTAAAAAATAAGAATTCAATTTACTTAGGGGAGTAGTTTACAACTAAGTGAATGTGTCTGTTATATGCATAGACCTATATGTATTGTAGACCACTAGGTCCTCGCACGACAGAAATCAGGGATAATAGGTATTATAAGAAAAAAATTAAAAAGGAAAATGTATGGATGAATTTATGAACTCTGGCCAACTGATTTTGTATTGAGGATTTAATACTAGTATGTAATGAGTTAATTTAATTACATAATAATAGTTATTTTATTTCTAGCCTATATTTAACATATCTATACAGAATACATTCATACAATATTATACTTGGTAATATCTTACTATGAAGCTTAAAATTCAATAATTAAATAATAAATAACAGAAAAAAATAAAGAACACAGTTTATCAAGATGCTCTAACATGGATGGGAGTTTGCTTGACAAAGGCATCCAGTTTGTTTTTAAATAATTCACTAGTAATGGGTTCTCCGATACCACACATGGGATTCCTTACAGCATACTTCACATAGATTTCTCCATAGATCTTCTTTAATAATTCTCTGACTCCCTGGGCTTGGTTGTCTGTATTCATAACAAATTTCAAACCCGATGGTGTTTCAAGACAATGCAGTGTGTATTTTGAAGTTTTGTAATTCATAAAACCGTCTTTTGGGTCCAGGGGAGATATTTTGGCGACAAAAGATTTAATTGAGAATAGCATCCCATACATTAACTTCCCCTCCTGAAAAAACACAAATTAATTTTAGATTTATTATTAAGGATTAAGTTCAGACCATTACATAAATAATTGTCATTTGCCAGAAAATACTCTGCACATACTTCCATCAATGCATTTATTTAGTTTTTTACTAGCCTACTATTTCCCACTCCTGGATAAAGGCGTCCCTCGACTCCTTCCAAATTACATCCAACTAACGTCCTTCTAACTTTGACATGTTTTTTTGATACTTAATTCTCATAAGAATATAATGGTATATTCTTATGAGAATTAAGTACTCTTGTTCTATTCACGAATGGCTCTTTGTATTCCCATTCTGATGATAGAATAAATTATATCAGTCTAAAACTTAGCTATGAGTTTCATCATCATCATTACAGCCGATAGACATCCACTGCTGGATATAGGTCGCCCCCAAGCACAGCCACTTCAACCAGTTCTGTGCTTCTTGCATCCAGCTACGAGTTTAGCATTATCTATTTATTATGTAGTATTATAGATGCATCGTACGTGGTTGCGAGAGCGTTGAGGATGCGACGAAGAAGAATATGTAGTATTAATGATGATACCTTGTAAGAACAGTACTCGGTCAGAGGGTCATCTTAGGGGTGGGTTCTGTCATCTGGTTTTTTAAAATACAACTAAAAGGTAATTTACATCCACTAACCTCCTCTCTCGACATTCCTGATTGTTTTGACCTGTTCCATTCACCGTAATAAAGTAATGTGCCATATCGATCGAAAATGTATAAATTGAAAATCGTCATCGCTACTGTAAGGTGCCTACGAAGTACAACCCGTGTGAGACTATACTGAAAATAGTACTTAATACTTAAAAGTAGGTACACTTTTTATGTAGCATATTATTTGGAATAATTTAGAACAAGAAAACCTTGTTTAGTTGTAATTTTTGTTTATCAAATTGACAATATAATAATGACAAATAATGCAAGACCAAATCTATGACATTGACAGATTGACTGCCGCGCAACGCAACCACAGAGAACGCAACGCAAGTCTGCGCGTTGTCAAAATCGGATTGGCAGAATTGTCGACATCGGCTTTACTTGCCATAATTAAAAATAGAATAGAAAATAATCGTTTGCCGCCACATTGACGTTTATATCAAGTGGAGAGAGAGAGAGAGAGTGTGCTGTGTTCCGTGTTTTTCAAATATTCGCCATCATTATGCCGAATGTGATTTGAAGTTGAAGTTTAGTAAGAAACCGATGAATGTTTCTAATAAAATTTAATTTAATTAATAGAAAACAAACAGTTAATTGATCAAATTAAATTTCATTCGTAAACGTCCATCGGTCACTTACTAAACTTCAACTACATCCGACAACCCTGATTACTTATCTCTATAAGTGAATGTAATACATGTTCCCACGATTTCTCGTGAAATGTTACGGCTGTGTCAGCCTTTCTCCCACAATTTTCGGCAATTACATGCCTCCCCGTATTTTTAGAGTTAACAGCTGCGCAACGGGGAATGTCAATTAATTATGCGTAGAAGAAGTCGCTCGTTTACAAAACATGTATGGATAGTGACAGCTAGCTGTTAAATTATTGGACGTTAGATAGCAGCGACATCTGCCACTAGCTCACTTCAGATATCTTAATCTGTGGCATGGACCTACAAAAAAAGGTGTTTTATGTGTTTTATTTATTTTACCTTTTCTTTAACAATATCCGTCACAAAAACTTGTAATAAAACCCAAGGAAGATCTTGTTGAAATATTGTTTAAAATTGGGTAAAATCTTCTTTCATCTGGCATCCCTTTACACACGCACACACAGTTACGCCGCCGCCATTTTGGTGCTTCAGTTGTTTCTTAGTGAAGTTCCGTCCGCCTTTTTTTATAGGTCCATGATCTGTGGTTTTAAACATTGAATCGAACGATCAACGATTGAACATTGTGAACTGTGAAGCGACTTTTTTTTTTTACTCTGTGATTGAAACTGATGGAAAAGCGAGAACCATGGTGCAAAAATCGTGATAAATACTTTAGTTAACTAGAAGCCTCAAATTGTACAGAAATTGTGTATTCAAGTGTAAATTACAACATTTACATCCGACCAGTGCGTACAAAAACATTTTCTGAGACATGTCTGCTTTTAGTTTGGATTTTGAGGTTATCTTTCTTACCTAACACTTTCATTCCAGGACCCGTAAAATCAATAAACATAAGACATGGATGAATACACTAGGGAACCCTGCCCCTGGCGTATCCTTGACGATTCCGGTGGTGCTTTTATCATGGGAGCTATCGGTGGTGGTATATTTCATTCGATAAAGGGTTTTAGGAATGCGCCCGTGGGATTGAGTAGAAAGATGGTAAGTTCTTTACTATACTCTGAAGTGGTAATATAATTTACCGTCTAATTCATTGTTTTAATACTTATTTTTAGCTTGGAAGTGTAGCAGCAATGAAAGAGCGCTCTCCTATTGTGGGTGGTAACTTTGCAGTATGGGGCGGTATGTTCTCAACCATCGATTGTTCTTTAGTATACTTGAGGCAAAAGGAGGACCCTTGGAATTCGATCATGAGCGGGGCACTCACTGGTGGGATTCTTGCAGCTAGGAATGGTAAATATTTTGGCACATATCGGAACATTTGGGACCTAGATAAGGCTTAAACTAGGCATATTGGTAATTTTAATAATAATAAACTGAACTATCAATCACATGAACACTCATGAGGATGGAGTAGTTAATACATAAACAAGGCCTCACACAACCTAATGTTATGGTGTAGTCAGTATCTTATGTTAATCTATACAATAACAACAACTATTTGTCATAGGGCTGATTTTACAACACTAGATAATTTTATCAGAGTGATAATTTTGAATTTTTGACATTTCTTCAATACAAACACTGACAGATGTCAATTTTATTCCATGAATAAAATATCAGCCCTGGGGGCTGATTTCTCAATCAACCGATAATTTTTATTTGTGGAATAAATTTGACAGTTTTTGTATGGAATAACTGTCAAAAACTCAAAATTATTCCTCCGTTAAGCGACTAAGGGCTGATTTTTCCAACGCCTTAGATAATTTTAATTACATCTGACATCTTTTACCTGCCCAGGATAGGTAGTAGGTTCAATTAGGATCTTGAAGGACAACAAATTAACCTTATGATATTTCCTTTAACAAGTACATTTACTTCTTCCAGGTGTCCCTGCGATGGCTGGCAGTGCTCTTGTTGGTGGCATTCTTTTGGCATTAATAGAAGGCATAGGTATTATGTTCTCCAGGATCACAGCAGAACAGTTTAAACCACAGCAACCAATATTTGAGGACCCTACAGTTTTAGGTAACCAAGGACAAGCACAGAGTCAAACTTTCCAGTAGTTTAGGTGTTAAGAGTATGATTGTTGTGGTTGTGCAGCCTAACTTGATCTTACAAAATTACCTACCGGGTAATTGCGTATCACACTATCAGTAGCAATGGGTTTCATTTTGACAGTTCAACAACATTCATTGCATTATTTACATTGTTCAGCAGTCACATTTTCGAACATATGAAGCAATGTATTAGCAATATCCTTCAAATTGATTGAGATTGATAGTGTGTTTCGCTATTAGGGTGCTGGACGTTGTAACTCATAGAATCTTACTACAACTTATAATTTTTTTCAATAAAATCAGAATTGAAAATATGCTGATATACTTAATATAGAAAATTTCTTTATTGCACAACTATTTTAAATTACAAGTGACTGGCATAATAACAATAATTATTTTAAAGGGCTAGGCTGTACCAACTAAATTGAAAACAAATCTCTAGCCAACATGGAGCTGTATCAGTAACCAGACTCGTCTTTAGAATCACTTTTAGTTTTTGGTTGTAAGAGTGAATTATTTGCATCTGTGATATTTTCAGTCCTGTACTGATTGTTTATAATTTCACTCTAAATGGTTTTGTTATATACCCATTGGTTATTAGGTTTCAATAACATTATTTTGTTCCTGCAGAGCACAATGCAACACTAATTTATCATTATTCATTTGGTATTTCACAGAATATTATGTACTTACCATACCTCTACTTAATTATTTGTTCCCATAAAGTTAGAGGGCCTGTAGTATCAGTTTATTACTAGCTGATTAAGAAGATTATTTCTGCCGTCTTCAAATTAGCTGTTAAAAATTGTTATTGCAATATTTGCAGATAGGTAATATTCTGGGAAATGTGTTGTGAACATAGAATTTATTTAAAAATAAAGATTTTTTTTTAAAATAAATATTGCTTTTTTATTATTTTGTTCTTCAGGCAATGTTATCCTAACTACATTACAATGTTAAAATATTTACATGTCCGACATTAGGTACTCATTATGATTAAATGCATTATTTATAATGACAATTTTGGGGCATTAATATACTTATAATACGTTGGGACAAATACACAGTAACTCAGTTCAGTTGCCCTCTAAATAGCTCCTTTGTTATGAATTTGCATTATTCATGTAACAAACATGAAGATTATTTATTACATTAGGAGTAGAAATATCAATAAAATCTGGCAAGTCAGAATTCTAAATAATTAGTAATGGAAGAAACAGTTTAATGAACATTTTTATTTTGTACTGTCTCAAAGTAAGCAATTTTTATTTTATTCCTATGTATTCAGTTTTTTTTTAAAGACGGCCATGGAAGCTTTCCTGCCTCAAAAACAATACCCGAACAAGTTAACATTTCTTTAGTAAATGACACTGACATGCTAAGAAATAACATCAAGACTTGGGTCTTGAGGTGAGACTACCAACAGTCTCACCTTCAGATTCAGTAGACTTTCTATACAGAGTGACATTGATGCGCAAACTATAACCATGAATTCAGCACATGATTCTAGAACCTCAAGTATAGAAATTATTAATAGGGAATAAAATAAAAAATTTCAGAATCATGCACTGAATCCACGACAACAGGTAGTGTCATGTCCATGCCACTGTGTCCATAAATATCATTAATATTACAGCAAGAATATTGTGACTCATTTTATAATAAATCTGAACAGGAAACCTGACCACAAACAAAGAACATTGAAATACTTTTCTCTCAATGAAAATAAAAAAAACTGAACTGCATCTATTTTTATGTTTTACAACAGACTTGGGGCAGGTACCACGAAAATGCATTGCAGTTCTTTATTTTCAGACAAAAATATTCTGAGGACAGAATAATAAACAACCATACCATGACATTACAGTCTACTGCATAGGTTCTCAATATAGGAGACATGGATCACACTCGTGGGCTTTTGATACTTTCAGGGGTCAGTGAAAATTATATATCCTATGACTATATAATATTACACATTTAAGTATAACAGCAATAGCTGTTTCAGATCCGCAACAGATGGTAGGTAAAAAAAATTGGACAATTTTTTTTTTCATAGGTTTGCATAACAACTTTGAGAATATATGGTCAGTGGCAAGAAAACTATACCAAAGTTTCACAGAAAAGGTTTGCTTACAACTTTTTGCTTTGATATTAAATGGTGTAGAAAAATAGATTATTAGTTTATCTTATAGCATTAAATTGGGGCAATTTGTAAGTTAATAAAGATAAGTTTTATGGTTGTAAATGAGCAGGTCTGTTTTGTGTGACGGTATCGCCCATTTTTCTGATTTCTTTGATAACGTGGGCTAGTACTTCTGGATCAACGCCCAGTTCACACAGCCTTATGCAAATTGAAAGGGTATCTGCGTCTAACCCCGTGCAGAGAAGTTGAGATATCTGATACATCATTTGAAAAGCTTCACGCGCTTGACCCACCTGGGCATTCTTTTCTGATGTCATTTTGATTTCCTGAAACTGTTGAAAGCAGCGTTTATTAGAGGTAATCGTATTTTATTAAAACAAGCTTCACGGTGAAGGTATCTACCGTATTTAAAATGTTTACCGTTTACAGAATTGAATCTTGACACTGGCTTTTACTTCTTTAATTTGTAGTACGAATGTTAGTTTTACTTTCAATATCACATCAAAACAATAAAGGCGCTCAATATGTTCTTTCGTACATTTGACATTCACTGTCACTGTCATTCTGAGCCCGGCTGTATGTATGATCGATTTTTTAAGGTTTTTAGAAGGACATACTAATTCCATGGCGTGGAGTCGTTCTTTCCATGTTTACTGAAAAGTCAATCGGGATCATAAGACGGCAGAGGCTGTATCTATCTATATAAATAAAAATGAATCACCGAAATGTATGTACGCGCATAACTTCCGATCGAATGCACCAAATTGAATATTTTTTTTTTTGTTTTTTGTTGTGTTTGCTATTATCAGGACAAGGTTTGTATACATAATTTGACCCGGTAGGTGGCGCTGCTTTTTGGGCAGGACGAGGTCTGCCGGGTCCGCTAGTAGTATAATTATAGTAATTACTAATTTCATGTTGGAGAAAATAGAATTCTTGTGGATCACGCTTGACCTAAAGATGCAGTGGGTCCTCACCTAACATGACTTGCAGGGCGACTAAGTTCAGCCGCTTACGCTGCGCTGTTTGGAAAATCTGTCAATTAACAGACGTGGATACCGCGAGACTGGTCTATTTTAGTTACTTCCATAGCATCATGTCTTACGGTATTTTGCTGTGGGGACGGGCTGCAGCTATTGATTCTATCTTCATTCTGCAAAAGAGGGCTGTCAGAGCCATTTACAATCTCAGCAGACGCAAATCTCTAAGGGAACTGCTTAAAAAAATTAACACCATGACGGTTCCTTGTCAATATACAAAAACATTATGTATGTACAGACGCCAGCAGGTCAAGCTAGCCTAAACTGTCAAATTTTCCCAATCAACCTTGGACCTTAATGCTTTAAGGATAAAGTTGAAAATCTATTAAAGAAATTTGACAGATAGTAGTAGCTTGATGTTCTGGCGTCTGTACGGACGCCAGCACATCAAGTTACTACAATCTGTCAAATTTCTTTAATAGATTTTTATCGGTATTATAATGTCTGTAAGAAGCCATAAATAAGATATGTAATTCAATAAGATAAGGCAGTTTATATATTTATTTTATTACGCATTTTAAAGTTAACTTATTCGTAATTTGCAATATGTACGTTCTAAGACAGCTGTCAAAAAACGGTTAACCTAATGGACAGGATATAGAGGGCACCGTTTCACTATAACAAAAAGGTTCAAGTAGTTTTTTATTTATGTTGTGCCGCCTAAAGCCAGTCGGTCAAGAACGAGTCAAAGTTCATAAAGATTTTAAATTGTAAATTATCATAATATAAAAAAAAATTAGACCTTCCTATCGCATAACAGTAGGAAACCTGTAATGACAACTAAAACGGTATAAACCGCCGTTTACAGCTGATTGGAAAACATTTAGGTTAGTTTTCCTAATAAGTACCTAGGTAGGTATGTTTTATATTAGGAAAACTAACCTATTAGTTTTCTGATCTATGAACGAACAGTGAACAGAAGTTATATACCCATCTCTTTTACACGACAGTACGATACACGTTGTACCCTGTCGTTCCTTGATCCTGCCTACGCGTGTAACATATTCTTATTAGTCTTTGAATTTCATAACATGAAGTTTCTTTTATTCGTATTGTATTTGGTTTCCATTATTGATTGACGAAAACGTCAGATAAGGAAAGATATGTTTGAAGTTTTTTTTTTATAATTTGTAGTTATAAATTGTGTTTTGTTTTTTTGTTTGTAGTTATTCATGTGTTCATGAAAATATTGAACCGAATTTTCACTTGCTAAGTTCATTTTTTAAACCCAGATACTAATTTGACAGGTGTAATGTCAAACTATACTAAAAAACGCAAACAAAATTTCAAAAAGGATACGTATTACGCTCGTTATATATAAATCAATGTGCAAACATAAAATACTTAAATGTCAGATTACTACCTGGGATTAAGAAACGAACTTTACAACGTCAAACAATATAAAATACAAAATAAGTATCAGCGGCACCTCATAACGTCAATTTATTTTGACGTTTCTAACACTAACCCAGAGTTTGGCGACTGAACTCTCCCATATCGCAGTGGGTTTATATTTATAAGTTAAATTCTTGGCTTATCTCTAACTTTTGGTAGAGCAAGATGAATTATTTGATTAACACTGAGTTAGTTGTTAACTCCGAGCTATATATGATAACCCATGAACGCTCAAGTGGGCCTAACCCGACTAAACGTGCAAGTGGGCCTAGCTGGTTGTAGGTCGGGTTAGTGATTCTTACATGCATCTTTCTTTAAATTTCGCGTGTCGTATCGTAGGATCCCCAAGTAATGCCTAATCGTAGGGATTGGTTCAGCGGGTAAAAATAAAATATGGCTTGCTGGTACCTATATGTATTAAATGAAACAGGTGGATGTTTGCGGAATAAAGCGCAAACATAATTCAATTAATTTATTGGTTTTGATTCATGAGTGTAGAATGAACGACATAGGAAGGGTAAGATAATACTATGTGGTACTAAATATCTTCAAAAAATACTCCCGCACTGGTTTCAGTTGCAAATAATTTGAAACAAACGCGGGAAAATTTTACGAATTTCACGACGCTCTGTATTTTCTATTTTTATATCAGTGCGTCTGCACTCCCAAAAATAGACGTTCAAGTTTTGAACATAGTATATTGTACATTCTCTCGGCTTTTGAACGTGATCCTTTGCTAGTGATTTTTCGGTGCAAATAAATCTAATCAAAAATCTAATAATGGTGAGTAAAACTTTTTACTACAAACATTATGAAAATTGTCGTTTATTGTCAGATGAATTTCATTTTTGTCAAAATTCTTGCTCGCGAATGGTTAATGTAACTGTATGAATTGTTATGATAAAATTACTAAAACTTTCAATTTACCTACATGGATAGTTGCTGTTGCTAGTGATCCAATATGAGATCTATATGGACTAGGGTCCGTGGTTACGAAGAAGTACCGAGGGTAATATTATGCTTTCTAACTAACTGCGAAGCGCAAAGAGCACAAATGTAATTTCTACTTTCTCATTGCGCGTTTAACTTGATAGGAAATAGCTTGCAAGCCAAGTTTAAATATAGCTTCAAGTGGACATACCTATGTGTTATTGTGATGGGACTATAACGATTGTTTTCGTAACTTTCAGAATATTTTGGTAAGAATTTCCTAACCTACATAACTAGGTAGGCAGGCACCTTGTACCTATGAAAGCTGTAGCGTAGCTTATTAACGTAGGTAGGAACGTATTGTCATGATTACCTACATAATTAATATAAACATAACTACAACATTAGTTTAGCATGACGCTGCATAAGGAATTTACCCATTGAACGAAGATGACTCGACTTTATCAAAGTGACATAGTCCGCCTTTGTCACTTTATACTACACAAAGTTGAATAAATAAATAAACATTGTATGGCGAGAACTCTCGCGAGAAGACAATATCAATGACAACGATTCGGTTCGGACAACGATTTACTGAAAATACATGATGCTAGGTCAACGGGAAGTAGGTACCTAAGTGGTTTTGCGAGTATCAAAATGCGTGACATAAATGACCGTATCTTTTGATTGCGTTGACTTAGAAGCTCAAATTTTTTAACCTTTTCATTTGATATTAATTTCAACTAAAGTCCGTTTCACAAAAGAAGTCTCGTAGACGCGGCGCCACTGTCGTAGGACGGAATCTTTATTTATTTATCTCCACATCATATACGAGTAGCAGGCTTGATTATTGGTTAATAAAATGCACATTCTTAAATAGAGAAAGGTGTCTGGGGTAGGAGAGTTGTTGTTGGAATGTTGCTAACTATATAATAATAATTAGTTCCATTTATTGCCGCGGGACTTCTTTCGGGAAACGGACTCTAGCTACCTCTACTCACCCGATCCTGAAAAAAAGGTCGTGACAGTCTAAAGTCTTACAACAAAGTGACCCTATAAAGGTTCCCGGTTTTCCTTTTGAGGTACGGAATCCTAAAAAGACGATAGTTAATAAGAATAGAGAGACCTAATTGAATGTAGTACCTAAAGGTATCTTCTGTGGGATTTTGTTATGAATCCAGGGATGTTGGGCTGCAAGAGATGAAAGGCAACTAGGACTAAGTATGTAAGTACTAGGCACATGCAGTTGAGATAACAATGTTAGGAAGTAGATAGGTACTTATGTGGTGTGTTGAGAACTTTTTTTACGGATGAGTTTTTGAACTATTATTTCACGCTTAATAAGTGGGTATGTAGTATAAATGGTCATAAGGGCAGCATCATCCTCCAGAATTATATTTTCGTTGTTAGGTTAAAGGCTAGGCAGATGATAACCATCTGCCTAGCCTTTTCCCAACTATGTTGGAGTCGGCTTCCACTGTAAGTGGAAACTATTTTTTATTATTTTTATTAGGTACCTACTTATTTATTTTAGCTAGCTATTTTTATCTAGAATCAACTAGATAAAAGTAGTGCATCATTTCGATCTCGAAACTAAACAAAACGTCTGCGTAAAAAAGTCAAAATTTCCAATAACGTGGTAGTTATAGGTGAGGTTACCAACCAGGCTAGGCTACCAACAGTGTTATTGGAGAATTGGGGAGCGCGAGCGTCGATATCTTAATGAAAAACAAAAAAATATGTTTAATGTTACCTACTAAGGGCTGATTTTATCAAAGTCAGATACTTAATCTTTTATCCGTGGAATAAAATTGACGTCGGACAGTTCCTGTATGGAAAATCTGTCAAAAAATCCAAATTTATTCTCAGGATAACACTTATTCTAGGTGTAAAAGTTTGGTGAAATTCCCCTTTAGTGTTGTCATTTGAAATTGCCTATGATTTTAGAAAATATTTTTTTTTTGTTTTTATAAAAGATGTCGATATCCATCACGTGTGAAGAATGGACAGTTATTTAATTTGATCTTGTGTGGGTAAAATTACCTACTACTGCAAAATTAATCCATTTCTGTAACTAAGCACCGTAAGTTTAAAGATAAAGAGATCAGCGAAAATCCTTAATAGACTAACTTGTTTATATACGAGGAAGTGACGATATTTATTGCGTTGTTCTAATAATATAATCTGTCATCGACTAGTATCTTCGTAGAATCGTAGGTAGGTAGTACTTATTCAGGTTCTTTGCCAGAACTAAGGTTATTATGCTGAGATAGGAGCCCTTTTGGCCTTGCACTGGTCTTTTTTTGGTTTATTTACTTTATTTTTGGTTGTTATTAATGTATCTGTAACTTTGTTAGTATTAAATGCTCCTTTTTTACTATTTGCATTTTCTGTGTGTGTCCCAAATAAAATATTTTCTTTCTTTTCTTCAAATATTTTTTGCTTCCAGGCAGACCAAGTTCAGAGCCAAGCTCAAGAGACTGGTGAGTTAGGGGGCGGCAAAGAAACCACTACAGTACAACCTAACAACCAATTACCAATCAGTGCTGAACACAATCAAATTGTAAGTCGAAGTGTTTTGCTGTTCAGCCCTTTCTGCAGATTTAAGCATCGTTGAATACAATTCAAGTTTCTCGAATAGGCAATTATTTAAAGGAAAGATTAAGATTACTTACACTCGTATCCACAATCTTTTTCCCCACAATTCACACTATTCAATATCGACAATTCTCACTTACCTCCCTATATTTAAAACTAGCTTCTGCCCGCAACTTTTTCTTTTTGCTCGGCTCCTTAGAGTCCTAGATATAGCCTTCCTCAAGAATATGGCTATCAAATGCAATAATATTTTTTCAAATCTGTCTTAAGTAGTTCCGGAGATTACCCCCTACACACAAACAAACCAATTTTTACCTCTTTATAATATTAGTATAGACAAATAAAATTGATCTAAATAAAATTGGTCTATAGATTGAACCGTCGAGCGCACAGCCCGATATAAAACTTGAAGACGCAAAGAAGGTAGAAGAAGTAAAAGAAAGTAAGCCTGCTGAGCTCAACATCGACACTACGACTGCCATTCATGAAGTGATTAAGAACAATGTCCAAGACAAAGTAAGTAGGGGAAAGTACAATGTCTAAGACAACGTGTTTAGGGAAGCTACTTCCTTCAAAGTTGGTAATGCATTCAGTGGCTTACTATCATTTTACGCCAGCGTAAAGCAGAACAGCAAAGCTATTCACAAACATTCGATACGCTCCCGTACCGGATCGAACGTCAATCAATGTTATCGAAGGAGTCCTCTAAACGCTGTTCACAAATCAAAAACCAGATTTTTTTACAGTTTAAACCAAATAAACGACTGCTATTTTTCCGACAGCTATTAGCTGTCGGGGATTAGGCACATCAGAGTACCTAAAATGTCTCATTTTCGATTCGGTCTGCCTGTCGAATAGTTGTGAATAGCAATGCAGGGGTGTGTGCGCGGTGCGGTTTGCTTGAATATTGCGGGAGCCGATAACACAGTCTATCGCAGTCCACTGCTGGACATAGGCCTCTCTCAGGCTGTGCCACAACACCCTATCCTCCGCCTTCCGCATCCAGTCGGTCCCAGCCACCTTCTTTAGGTCATTCGTCTATCTAGTGGTACGCGTACCATTAAATTCATCTTGTCATCGCTGCTCACTAGTAGCTATTCAAGAGTTCCTTTTTCAAGCGTCTAGGTCAGCTATCAGGTCCTCGTCACCAAGTAAAATGAACAGAACTCATTGAGACACATCTAATTAGGATGTGTCTCAACGAGAGTTCTGTTCATTTTACTAGTAAATCCCTCGATGGATTTATAAGTAAAATGTTTCAAGGGTTCCATCACCTTGCGTCCAGGCATGTCATCAGATCCTCGTCATCAGGTAAAATCAACAGACCTCGCTGAGACACATCTAATAAGTCCAAACTCGATATGTTTACTAGTAACTAGTCATGGCTTCCGTCGTATAGCGTCCAGTTCGGCATGTTATTGCACCATGTATTATCATCGGAATGCATACGAATATTCAAACTAAGACTAGAAGTGATTAACTATGCAAGGATTATATATAGTGATTAACTATCCGTTATCTAGCGTCCAAGTCACAGAACAGATAAAGTAGTTAGAAGGGCCTTGTGGGCGGGGCAGGCGCGCCGCACTTTTGAGCAGACGCTCAAAAGTCAACCGAAATTTGAATCACCGGTCAACAATCGCGCTCTTGATGTGACAGCGTTCGGAGCTCCGCGGAAAAAAAGAATTATGCCGTCTTGCGCTATTATAACGTGTCGGAAAAGAAGTCAGGAGTGTAATGTGGCCTGAGGAGGGATTTCTTTTCACCGGTTAGTCCAAAAACCTTAAAATACGAGTGATATTTGTAATTATTTCAAAAGTATTATGTAGTTTGTAGACAAAAACGATAAAATCGCATTCAGATGCAAAATTATACATTGCTTGCAATACATGGGTACGATCTTGTACGACATGAGCGGTCGCGCAATGTATTGCGTTCACTGCGAACATCGCGTGCGTCGAGCCAAAATGCGCGTCGATAGTGTTGTACCAAATTGTAAACAATGTCGATATTAAGTAAGTGTATACGAATTATGTTCAGAAATTTGTATTACAATTAAAATAACTTTGTTTTTATTAACACCAATTATTGTGTAATGTGAATTATTAATTTAATTTCTTAGTTGGTTGTTCGTCTAAAATTTGGTTTGAGGTTAGTAATTTACGAAGAAAAATTTTTTTTTTTAGGTTTCCGAGATATAAGAAGAGACAAGAAAACTGTGGATTGAGGCAACTGGTAGAATTGAATGGATACCTACTAAATGTAGCACAATTTGTTCGCAACATTTTTCAGAAAATGATTATGTAATTAAAAAGTTGAAATTGAGTCTAAATTATTGTTGAATATTAAAATATTCTTGTATTTTTACTTGTGTCATTTATTTGCTTATGTACTTACTTTAGCCCATGTCTTTGTACGCTTGAATGACGTTAATCGCGGACACAGACAGCCCAGAAGGCCAATTCTTGTAATTAAAAAAATTAAAAATCTAGTCGCAGTTTCATCTCAGCGCCTAAAAACAATGTCCAAAACTGGTCAGAAATGTAGGGAAATTAAAGGTGTTTTTGACAGATTGAGACTGAGTTAAGACTGTGAACGTTCTTAAAATAAAGAGAATTGCCCCTCTTAATTAATCCTTACCAAATAAATACGTTACTCATCACAAGTATTTAATTTTGAACAAAATTGCCCTTGACGTCATTGGATTTCAATGAATATCTTAGGAGATGTCATGGTTTTAAAATAACTCCGCAAGGCGGCGGTCATTAGCTTCCTATAGTAATGTACTAACTAAATGATAATCGTAAGTAATACTCTTAAAGTAATGGAATATATATATGTGTCAGCGGGATTGTCCGAAAGGGTTACCGCTACCCCGGAACATAAAGGGCGAAGGAAGGAACATGGGGTGGGTTTTAGTCAGTAAGAGTCTGACACTCCCTTCCGCTCCACCCAGAGCGGGAGCGGTCATTTGATGATTTCCCACCAAAAAAAAAATGGAATATATGTATTATTTTAATAGGATTTTTCCTAAAATTAACGCGAGTGAAACCGGCGGGCATAGCTATTATTCATAAATTAACATGATGAAGTTAATAAATACATTTTTCACAGAGTAATTCACAATAAATTAATTAGATTATATTATGTTAATTCGACTTAGCATTCGAAATGGCCGTGAAATTTAAAATTTCTTTTTAGTTTTTTTGCAAATTGTAGCTTTGTTTTACATTTTATGTTATTCAAAATGTTATTTTTCTTTCTTTCTATTATTATGACGTAAAACAGAGCTGCAACTAGCATAAAACGAAAGAAAATTTAAATTTCGCGGCAGTATTGGATGTTCCCCCTTAATTTCACTTCGATTTAATTTTATTTATATGTAATTAGGAAGTCCACATTATTCGTACCGTACCCGCAACTTAAAAAATTGCAAAACTTTAATTAACAAAATTACAGTAATTTTATCGATATGATTAATCGACCTTTTGGTCGCCGTAAAATATTTGAGAAACAAAATTGCTTTTACACGTGTGTGAGTGTACGTCCAGAGCAGAATTTGCGGTAGTGTGACAACCAATAGCAAACACGCGATCTAAGTGCATGTGGTTTATTTGTGTGCGTAATGCGCGTACGTATTGATCTCTTGCTTGTAGTGGAGAGTGAGAGTGGGAGACATGCGGCGACAGGCGTTCTAATACAAATCAGGAACTATTTCCATTCTATCCTCTTTTATCTGTTCTGTGGTCCAAGTCAATGAAAAAAATTATAGTATTAGTTAGAGTCCTACGAAACATCGCCATAACTTTTTTTACACAGCGATTTGAAATGATCCGCCATAGTACAGCTTCCATTCATTTTTGCCGATTCTCCTTTATGGGATAAAAACATAGAAGCAAAATATGGTTCCCTCCATCACTGTGAATAATTTTTTAAAGGGTGATTGGCAACAAAGAGAACAAGAACTCTTGAAGAAGATTGAACAATTGGAGAAAGTAAAGAACGAGAGGACTGAAGACGGAGTTAAACTAGAATTGAAGGTAACACAAAATCTAATACCACACATCAGTTGTAAATTGTTGAGACGTTGTTAATTACTAACCTCGCAGGGTACACTGTTATCTTAAGCATACGTTTTACACACAGGTCCGTGAAGAAGAGATCGACCTTCTCAAAGCAAGGGTACGGAATTTGGAGACGGAACTGCAGGCGGCTTTGTCCAAACCCAGCGGAAAGAACCACGAGATGATTGAAAATATCAAACAGCAGCACGAAGAGGTTTGCTTCTTATTGATTAGACTTTTCACACAACCAGTTACGTAATCATGATGAAATATTCGATGTTGTATTGTTTCAGTTGCTGAGCAAAGCGCGTGGCATGATCTTCGACAAAACCAAGATGGTAAAAAATCAAGAACTCCAGATTGAAGCTTTAACGACGCAAGTACAGTCACTCAAGGATATCAACGTAATTACAAAAGACCTGTTGGAAATTAGGAACTCTGAAGTTAAAGCTATGGAGGTGGGTTCCGTTCGACGAAGGGGCTTGAACTAAGTCCGATTGTGATGGAATTTGCAACTTTAACCTATCTATGTTAACCTTTTCTATTAAAGTTTTCTTGTGAATTCACATAAATAAATACTCAACGGAAGTAGATAAAAACCATTTAAACCGTTGGGTTTATTGGGAGTATTCAATAAATATTATCCACTAGCCCAGCACTGGGTGAAGACACCTTGAAATTCGTAGTTTCGGCCGAAGTATTAGGCGTTTCCTACTCCGTATTAAAGGACATAAGATTAGTTCGGAGGCCGACCTAAGAATGATGACAACCCAATTTAACAGTTGTCCCTAATCGCAACGCGTTCACCCGTTCCAAAAATTGAATGTGTCACGTGTTTTGATGGATCAACCACATTCGGACGGGCCCGTATCTCTGTTGCACTTAGAGAGTAGACCCCCCTGGCCCGGGCGAGTTGGGGGCAGAAGCAAAAATGTATAACAAGTTCAGTCTAAACAACTGAGCACCAACGTGCACGCTATCGCGGCCGCATGTCGACCGCGTTGGTTTGGTTGTAGGTGCCTTTAGTCGTGCCGGCGCATTGGCCGGCACTTGTTCGTCGATGCCAATTAGTTCCTTTACGCCATCTGGGACCGACGAATGCTGTCGTCAACAATTACAGGCACAACAATTTTACCACAAACAAACCGTACTAATATTCGGATATTGAATTGTTCATGGAATCCAGGTGTAGCTGCTTTTAGTGGGAAAACTGTTCTTGTCGTCACGCTAAATTCGTAGAGGTAACCGTCTATGTATGTTCCAGGACCGCCTGCTGGCAATGGAAGCCAGGTTTAAGGCTGAGAAGGACAGATACGGACTTGTGTTGCAGCGTGCTCAAACGAGCACTACCCTTAACGATGACTTGAAGAAGGAGTATGAAACCCAGCTCGGTATATTCAAGGTACTGACTTTTAGCAATCTACGACTCAAATTACTAGTTTTATAAATGTATATTTATTTAAATTAATGTTCCTACTTTCATCAACAGGAACTGAGAGAGAAATATGAACAAAGGGTACAGGCGCTGGTATCTGAAAACACGAAGCTTAAAGAGATAGCTGCTTTAAAAGCCGGTATGTCTGGCTAGAGGCGATGGGCTGAGCCTGCTCAAGCTCATCCGCTTAGTTTAGTTCAGTTCAGTCTCAGAACCAGTCCTTCGGAATATCACGTCGCTCATGTATGACCATTATTATTAACATAATCAATCTCTACGTTTAACATTATTCAAGGTTCACTCATTCCTGTGGCGTACAATAAAATTGAAGCAACTTTTACTATTACTTCAACTTATGGCATGCCACACGCAATTAAATCGCATCGTGTAAATCGGGCTTAATTCAACCAACTAGCAGGGGTGCGGTGCAACTATCTGGCACTTTAGCCCCCATTTACACAGTTCTTCAAGCGTCTGGAACGTTCAAGAGCAATAATCGTAAGTCATAAAGCACGTTAAATTATTGCCATTCAAGTATTGTATGCAAGTGTTTACACCCGTGCGATGTCCATAAAATGGCTCACAATAATTGAATGAGTTTTGCCATTCGACTTCTATTTACACCAAGCCAAGTGAGCAAGTATTTCCTCGTCTAAACACAGTCGCACGTTCATTTTTGTACTTTTATTTTAGGATTTCTTGCCTCAAAAGAGCAGTAACGATTAACACACCCTCATTCAACGCACTCATGTTTGAATGCCAGAATTGAATTTGATTTCATTATACGTGTGATTTTATTGTACGTGGTGTTTACACATACAACAGAAGGGCGATTCTCGTAATTAAAAAAATTGGTTGTCTGTAAAGTTGGTTTACGGACGATAGTTTAACGTGACAACGTCATAACAAAACATTGATGAAATGATTGCATACTTTTATCGAGTGGAAGAGAGGTAGATGCGGTGCAAGCGTACAATGAGCGTAACGGGACAATGAGTCATCCTTTTTCGTGCATGCAGCCGGCGTTCATCGATGTATTAGACGCCACGTCAAAACGTTCAAAATCTAGTCGCAATCTCATCTCAGCGATAATCAATGTCAAAAATTTGTCAAAAATGAAGAGAAATTAGAGGTAATTTTGACAGATTGAGACAGATCAGACTGTGAACGTTCTTAAAATTACGAGAATTGCCCCTCTGTTGTCGCTTAAAAGTTTTGAACGACAACTTGCCCGTATCGTTAGTACGTGTTGTTTAGACGGTGCCAGTCAATTGTTGCTTCAACTTTACGGTAAGCCGCAGACAATAAACTTGCATCGTGTAAATGGAGCTTTAGACTTGCCCCGCATTTAAAATTTAATGCTAATGCCTCCCTGCAAATGATTATGACCCGGTCTCACTCGTTCATCATCCATGTCTAGTTTACAACTCACTCGTGATTTTCATAATTTTTTAAAAGTGAGTAGGTACTTGCTAGAAATATATACTTTGTCAATGAACATGATCAATTATGTTTACAAGACTGCTTTCATTAAAATCAGATATATGTGTTTGTTTATATATTGTTTTTGTAAGTTTAATAGCTCTTATATATTTGAATAATTTTTGTAATAAATGTCTAAATTACAGTATTGCGACTTTAATTCATTGAGGCATGATCAACGGGGTAATTGCGTATCACACTATCAGTAGCAATGAGTTTCATTTTGACAGTTCAACAACATTCATTGCGTTATTTACGTTGTTGAGCAGATACAGTTTTCGAACATATGAAGTGGAGAAGTCAATGGATTAGCAATGTCCTTCAAAATGATTCAGATTGTGATTGATAGTGTGTTACGCATTCAGGGTGCTGATTGAGCCTGCCGGGTCAGCGGGATTGTCCGAAAGGGTTACCGCTACCCCGGAACATAAAGGGCGAAGGAAGGAACATGGGTGGGTTTTAGTCAGTAAGAGTCTGACACTCCCTTCCGCTCCACCCAGAGCTGGAGGGATCATTTGACGATTTCCCACCAGAAAAAAAAGGGTATGGGTTCCGTGTTTCGTCTGCCTTTCCACCCCGGGTTCACGGCTCGACACGGCAGCGATCGCAATCCCGAGTTGAGAGTACTAGGGCTGCAGAATATACAAGGTTGCTTTGCTATGTATTACTCAGTAGGTAGCGCCACTTAAACTTACGGCCGAATTTAGAACTAGCGACAGAAATGTGTTACGTCGCAACTTATAGAAAAAAAAAGGGTGCTAATTGATAGTGTTACAAAATTAGGGTGCGGGGGCTAAGTTTGGTGTAATGGTTCTGTTAAGTTGGTTTTTGAATAAAAGCAAGATAAATAATAATTATTAAAAGTATTTATTATAAAAACAAAAAAAATATATGATACGAGTATCTCAATCAATAATCAGACGTATTTCTTACGTGAAAAATTAAGTATATATTAGCCCTGCGTCAATAATCCATCAATAAATGATTGGATTAGATATATTTACCCAGGAATAAACGGTATTCCTGGTTATGTGCTTATACTGGATGATCCGTTGAGATGGATACGGAAAAATCTGAAACTGAGGTACCTGCGTATAATTTATTTGGGCTCGCCCAAACAAGTGATCGCGAATCGCGACGATCGCTTTCTTTTAGGACACCCGGTAACAAGTGCCTAATGGATTGTGTTGTGTTGTCAAAATAAAGGTGTTGTCCTTCCGAAGAGAGTATTGCAATCTGTGTGCAGTTCCACTCTTCAGTCATGTATAAGTTTAAAATTAATTAATACAGGCTAACTCATCTTGATGGATCATCCAGTATAAAACTTGTAACTTACCTACTTATTAAGAACCTAAAAAATAACATTTATCAATCAATTGGTCAATTTAAAGAATCCTGACCTATTCGACGTGCATTACAGTGTTTCACAAGAATCAGGCATATTTATTTTCTATGTTTCTAAGATGACATTTAATATCTAAAATTAAATAAGTATTCAATATTCAGTACCAGTTCACCTTACCAACGATATAACTTATGCGCCTCAGCAATCGTCATCTCTCTTCCGAAATATGAATGAGCGATGATATATGTGTACATAAAATACATATCTATTTAGTAATATTATTGGATCAAAGATATTGTATTCGATAATTATTATTTAAGTATCTATACTCCATTTATAATAAGATTATACATGTAAATAAACCTTTCTTGCAGTCCGTTCAACCGATTTTAAATTCTATTGCGTTGGTGGCATGACAAATGGCAGCTGTAGTAAACAGTTGGTATTGTAACCACTCTTTAGCTTTTAATGCCATCCTTATGCCTACGGTATAGAAGTAAAAATCGGTTGAACGGACTGTAAAAAAAAAAAAGGTTTATTTAAATGTCTAATCTTATTTCAAATGGAGTATAGTTATAGTTGCAGCTCTACTAAAAGGTGATGTCTAGGGATTATTAAAACTTATTAGTGACGCTGATTCCCTTTTTCACAAACTAAACTAAATTTAATTTCAGTGCATCTTTTTCTTTCTATTTCATTAAGAAAAGGACAGAAGATAAAATTAGTTTAGTCCTGTCAAATTAAGATACTCCATAGACAAGTTCAGACGTGAGTTCAGTCAATTCACGTCAGGCGCCGATTAATTTGACAGGACTAAACTAATATTTATCTTCTGTCATTTTCTTTATGGAATATAAAGAAAAATATGCACTGAACTTAAATTTAGTTTAATTTGTGAACAAGGGAATCGGCGCCAGTGACAGACAAGACGCAACGACAAAAAAATAGTAGGTAGCTTATTATTATTAGGAAATACGATTATTGGCGAGGTGCATAACTTTAAGAAAAGTACGGTACTGTAAAAAAATATGCGTAACTACAGGGAGTACGCATTGTTATTTTTACTTGTGACGTATCAGAAAAATAACAATTTACTTATACAAATTAATTTATCCAAATAATATTCGAAACGCTAAGGGCTGACTTTTCCAACCCCAGATAATTTTATCTGAGGAATATCTTAAAATTTTTGACAGTAACTGTCAATAAAATTGACGTCTGACAGTTTTTGTATAGAAGAACTGTTCTTCTATACAAAAACTGTCAGACGTCAATTTTACTCCACGAATAAAAACTATTTGTCGATTGAAAAATGAGCCCTTAGTGGACAAAGTTAGTTCTAATCATAATCATAAATATTAGAGAAATCTTCATCTTCACTTTGGGCTTGTTCGTCTTTTTTATAAGACTTCTCCCTATGTTGGGAGAAAGTAGTCAAAATCCAAGAGGAACGTCCATCCTGATCGTTGTCAATGCTTTTGTGCCCTACTACAGTCTTGACATCCGATGTTTCGACATCGACAGGCAACTCCAATCGTTTATCCTCGTCATTGAAAATATGAAAAGCGACTTGTCCGTTATTTATAATTAACGGCTCGAAGTAGAACTTGTCGCTTAGTTCTTTGGAATCCTTCGAGCCAGTTGCTCCGTCCTCCCCAGCCGTAGGAGACAATTGTAAATACATGTCACTGTCTATGTTGTAAAGTTTGAAAAAAACGTTATTCTCATCCCATGTAGGAATTATCTTCCACCTCCAGCCTGATTTGTTACTAGACTTGTAGTGGCGGTCTCCCCGCGCTTTCGTTGTTTTGGGCTCTAAAACCAGCGCCTGATTGCTTTGATAGTTAATGATGTCCATATTGTCGCCGTCGAAAATGTGTTGGAACACTGATGGGAAATGCTCGCGCACAACCTCTTTGTCATTGTTGTTCCATAATTTGTAAGCGTACACGATGACATTTGCGACGTTATTCGCGAGGAGTTTATTAACGACGTCAGCTAGAGCACCGCCGCAGTAGATGTCAGTCAAACATCCAGTCAGTATGACGGCAGCCTCGATATCACCTCTCATAACGTTTCCGTAGAGTAGTTTTTTCAGTTCGTTGATGCCTAAAAAGGCTCTACAACAAGTCTTAAAGTAGCTTAATTGTAGGTTATCCGGTATGTTGTAAATGGGGCAGTAAAACAACTGCTTCATCTTCCTCAGTTCGTCAGTGAGTATTTTAATTTCTTGGTCGTCGCCACCATAAACAATTACTTTTCCCCGCTCGCTGTTCACTATACGAACAATGTCTTGACATATAATCTCCGTCAGAACTTCGTTGTTACAATTTATAGTGACAGTACGGACAGAGTTGTCCTTTAGGTGTTTACGGGTAGAGTATCCAAAGCTCGTCCCTTCGGACATTGGTATCCTGTTCGGTATCTTTCTGCCTTCATCCGGACCACCGGGAACTAACCTAAACTCGTAGTTAGCATTATAACAGTTAGAAAATCCTATGATGCCATTGGCGAGTTCTATTTTTCCACAACCAAAATAATCTATATGTTCTATAAGATTTTTAACACAGAACGGTATCTTAACCAGTTTATATTCGTTCTGAAACGGAATTTCAGAATAAGGATACAGTTTGTCCTTATTAGTTTCATAGTTAGGGGAGCTTGCTTTTTTCCACAGGTCCATAATAGTACTCATTTAAGTTTAATAAACTTATTTCAATACCTGAAAACAAAAAAAAGGTCATCTGCTTTGCGAATTCTTAACATAATGAATGGAAATGGAATTCCAGATCAAAAATGTAAACAAAGGTGTTGTCAATGTTAAAGAATTACCCCAATTGTGTAGTTAGTCGAAAAATACTATAGTATAATGCTAAAATTGTAGGCTCTCTTAAACAGGTAAAATATAATTATTGCACACAGTATTCAGCTTTAAACTGACATAAAGTATGATCCAAGAATAAAATATGAATATTGGAAATAAAATCGTGCAAATTATTTTTATGATACTACATGCAATTTCCTTCTAAACAAGATAATCGTTAAAAAAAATCGTAAATAATATTGCGTTATTCTAATAATCAAGTCAAGCACGCGTACGTACTGGTTACTATTCTGTTTTGGTCATTTGGAATAATACTAACATTCGGTTTCTGACGTTTGTCGTGATTGAATATTGAGTCCCTCGTGAGTTTTTATTTGATGTATTTTACGTTTTTGTTTATTTTGTTGTTGACAGACAAGACAAGACATGTTGCGCCGACCCCAAATAAATTGGGATAAGGGCAGGAGAATGATGATGTTTATTTTGTTGTTGCGTAAAATATTGTTTACGCGTAATAAAATAGACGTGCCTATTATGGATGCTCAGCCAGGGCCATCAACCAAAAAGGATATTCTATCACCACCTAAAAAGAGACAACGGACTGCTATGTCTGTGTCTGAAAATATCATGATAGAGAATGCCTACAAGCATGTACTGGCCGAAAGATCAATATGTATTGGTCTTTTAGGAGACTACGCCAAGAAGGCCGTCGAGATTTTGGGCATATCTGCAGTGACAGTTCGTAGAACAGTAAGGAAAATAAAAGTGTAAAAGTGTACTACCGTGTCGTGTAGCGACAAGAAAATCTTAACTTTGACTATAAATTAAACTAAAGTTAAAGGTAATTAAATTAAAGAAAGGGAAGTAGAAATCAATTAAAGATTTATTTACAAGGTAAGGATGGAGATGGAATAGCAGTGGTGTGTATAATGTGGAGGTGGGGTATTGATGACGATGCGCGATAGCTGGGTTGAGAAGGTTGAGGTGGAGTTGCAGTTGGAGCTGAAGGTGTAGGCCGACGCGAGGCAGGTGGCTTCAACAGCCACGCGCGGAGTAGAGCGGTGTGCAGCACGGAGGGTACCCGTAGATGGGCCCACGCAGCAGGAGCAGGACGCTAGCCCGCCAGGTGAGGCGGCCCTTGAATGAGACGCGGCCCATTAGGTACAGGAGGGTCTTCGGGAGTCCTCTGGTGAGGCGCGCCGGCGGTCCGACTGATACTGGATGCTTACGCGGAGGACGAGGACGGAGGCGTAGGGAGGATCTGTCAGGTACGGAGTCTTTAGGAGAGGCACACTGGGTGTTCTCGGGATAGGTGGCCCTGGAGTATCAGGCCTATTTGATGTATTCGATTTAGAGGCCAAACGGGAACTGACCCTAGAATCGGGTGAATTTATAATGTGAACTCGTAGAATAGTATCATGTAGAAAATATGAATTTCAGATATGTTAGCGGCTATGTGGAATTTCGAAGAAGTATGAATGAATTCAGCTAAATAATTACTGGCCATGAAGAATTTGAAAGAAAAGTTGTCATGGCAACGTAATAACCATCGTTGTCAAAACTGGCATGATATACACTTAGACAGGGTGGCAGGGACATCGACGCGCAACCGCTTACCATGGATTCAGTACATGATTCTGGACCCCCCTGCGTTGAATTTGTCGTCAGCTTTTCCTTAAATTTTACGTTTTTTTCTGCAATTTTTTTTTTACTGTAAACTGTATAAAATCGTTATTTCTATCTAACCCAGTGAGATTTTTAATTAAAAAATAGTAAATTCACTTGATTCACTTAAAACAGCAATGTAAATAAAACTCGAAAAGGCATTGCGCGGTATCGCGGTAGGAAGCGCGCGCGCCATCCGCGGAGCGTTTTGATCGCGTTGTTTGCAATACATTGCGCACTCAAAAATGACAACTTTTTTAACCGGTCATCTCCGAGATGAATGACTTTCGTCATTTTATTTATGGCATCAGGTGTAACCTTTTCGATGTCCCTGCCACCCTGTATACATGACTGCAGATGCCTCTGCCGTCGACGAGTGTCGATGGATGCAGTTGCCTCCGGCGTTTCAGACCGGCCTCGCTCGGACCCGCGTCGTGGTACATTTCTAACCTATGCTTACGGAACCATCGGTAGTATATTTGATTGGTCGGTCGTTCATTCTCGAATCAAACCACGTTATAATAGTGCTTACCCAACAATGGCATTCAGTATAATGTAAGAATGATCTCATCATCGAACGGTAATCCGGTACAAGTGAAGTTAATAATTAATTGTGTCACTTAAAATCAAGTCATTTATTCAAATTAGGCTGAGTATCAACACTTTTCGAACGTTAAAATTACATAAGACAGTACCCTAAAACGCCCGCCCTTTACCACTTCCTAGTACTTTCGCTGGGAATAAGTGGCGCAGCGCAACACCCAGCAGGACTTAGCTAGCTAGCGTTTATATCGGATGACAAGCCCCTAAGTTTAATTTTTTTTAACCTGCAGGAACTCTCCTGCTTGGCCAATATTCATACATAGGACATATTTTACGAAAGTTCTTTGTCTCGTCCACTGCCTTCTCGGGTCGGTCTTTATATATAATCGCGAAAGAGACGTATTTTAAGGCATATTAAAAAGACTCGACTCATTTTTTAAACCACGAGTCCTAAAGGCTTGAGTCGTGCAACTAAAACTGAAGATTATTTTCATTACATACAATGGTTTAGCCTAAACGACTTGAGTTTTAACATATCCGTTACAGTCATAACTTTGAACCGATCAACTTCTTTAGACTAGTTTCTGGTCAAACGTTTGTTTTCAACTGAATAAAAACCAGTTATAACATAACGATTTGGAATTTTAGTGTTCGCGACTGTAGGTACCAAAACAAAATGTATGTAGAAGTTTACACGGAAGTTTAACATGCTTCTACTTAGTAAACCAGGTCGAATTTATCATGGTTGGAGACGACTATTTCTTGACTATTCTTTGATACCAAATTCAAAGATTTTCATGAAGTTTTCAAAGGCGAGGATTGTGAGGTGAAGGACATTCGTCCAAAAGATATATGTACATATTTTTCTGTAGCAGCTCGACCCCTCGTTCCTCATCTAAAATTATGGTGGCTTGAGAAGGCCTGCATCAAGCAGTTAAATACTTTAACGGGCATTTCAAGTGACTATGGTGTTTACCTTGAATAGCTGGCGTCACTCGGAGCGTTGTTTTGAACAAAGATGCCTAGCTTCTTACTCAGCCACTCAGACTGACGGCAATCCTTATCAGCGACTGAAAAAAAAACATTATTAAATGAACTCCAGTTGGTCATGATGCTAATATTCGGTACAGTCAACACTTGCACTACGAAATTCCGGAGATTTGTGAAATTTTCTTCCACAAATCCCCATTGAAGTATCTTGGAGCTTATAATGGGGATTTGTGGAAGAAAGGAAATCCCCATCGGATTAAAAATAAAATACAACCAAGAATATTTTAGATAAAATAATGAAATCACAGTCTAAACTTTACCACTTTACTTTTATTATCGTCAGGGCTCTGAGAGACAATATAAAACCAACCCTCAATCATTTTGACCGGTAGCAAGGGCAAAGCAACATTAAGTGCAACTTGTCTTCTGGCTATGCATTCAATAAGAGTTGCAGAGCAGAGGTATGTTATATGTTTTGACTCAATACGATTTTGAATCAATAATTGAAATAATCTGTGATTTTATTGTTAATTTAAAAATAATAACTGTATTCTTTTTTATTCTATTCAAAGTAATTATAAAGCTATATGACTTTATTAGGAAAATAGGTTAACAGTCCTTACCTGGGTCCAGTGGGGGCACTTTTGTTAAATTAATAACTCGTGAATCTTTTTCTCATCATTATAGAAAACTATATATAATTTTAATTCTTTCACGAGATATAATTTTTTTATAAAACTGGCGCCATTAGACTTAGGTAAAGACTCAACTACCATAGTGTACGTACAGTACCTACACCATAACAAATTACAATTATTCACAATTTACCTTTTGAGAGTTATTAATGTTATCATTATCATGTATAGTTACCTACTCACAAAGCACAATGGGCGAGCAATGTGGCTTATCGGAAGGCTCAATTTACATTTCCGCGGAACAGAATGGAAGCGAGTTTTCGTAGCGATATTATACATAGCAAAATGAACTTTATGTCAATTGTCTAATGTACAAACTAGATACGAGCTTATTACTGCCCGAATTCCCCAGAATGCGCGATAATTCTCCAGAAGACGCGCGACCTGTGCGTATATGTGTATCTAATTTGTGTGTTACACTTTTGACATAAAGTTCATTATGCTTTGTACAAAACAAAATCGCTTCCATTCCGTTCCACGGCAATATAGTAGATTGAACCTAAGGGTGATTGCATAAAGAAGCGGGTTCCCGGTAAAGAGTAATCGGTATAGTCGTTACCGATCGGTGCGGGTAAAATAGTCAAAAAACAACGCAAGCGCCACTAAAACATGTAACAAAAGTTACATGTTTTAATTATTTCCGAAAATCAGCTTGCAGAGATCTGTAGGTACCTACTGTATCTGTGTAAAAATGTTGTTCAAAAACCCTAACTGATTATGTCTAAATTCAACTTAAATTCCTTCTATGTATCGGAAGTGGCTTAACCCCGATAGCCGGGACAATACATGCACTAAACTCCTTTAGAGCAGTGCTGGCCTAATGGGAACGGCCACGATTGACAAGACAGTGTAGGTTATAGGTTCGAACCCAGTCAGGCGGTTTACTTTATGTAAGTTATTTCCTCACTGCTGCTCTCAATACGGTGAAGAAAAACATCGTGAGGAAACCGACTTGTCCTAGAGACAAAAATTCGAAAACATGTGACATCTACCATCCCGCACTGTGCCCGCGTGGTGGATTACGGCCCACTCCCTCTCACTCGGAGGAGTCCTGTGTCCCATCAGTTAGAACAATATAAGCTGATTAGGCTACTAGGTATAAAGTTCTTCAAAATAATGCAAGAGGGCAGCCAGTAGGTACTTATTTCATACTTGTAAAAAAATAAGATTCAATATGCAAGGGGAATTAAAAAAAAAAGTAGATATTTTTGACAATATAATAGGTAAATAATTTATCTGCAAGTCTCACAACAATGAGTAATTAAGGTGTTGACAGCATGATAAATATTTAATTCCACTACAAATTCACATTCCAGTTATACAATTACTTACTACTACAAAAAATTGTGATGTGCAAACTTAACCATGTTTATATAAAATTACTGTCTGTCATTTATCACCTTTTATTTTTACCAATAAAACTTTTTGTATTTGTATACTTATCAGCAAAATTAAATTATCATTAACAAATACCATAGATTATTGAACTATAGGATCTGCACTAATAATGCTATCAAATAAATCAGCTTAAAATTACATTAACTTCCCTTATTGTATTATATTGTATTACATGTTGGTTGCCTAATTTGCGGCATGACAACAGAGGGTGTGCCTTGTGAGATTAAATGGATAGATATATGTTAGGAATTATTCATTCATCCATAAATTATAAATCTTAATCATCAAAGGAATAAAATTGATAACGACAATGTTAATGACTTGTTCTAGTAAGCTCATAAACTCATCGTTGGACCTGTTTAAGTGAGGAGTTGAAAAACCCTTTTCAATGTCATGTTCAATCTGTAGGTCTAACTCAAACTATTTACTGGCATTTTTGAATTAGTAGTTACTTTTAATAATTTGCATTGACTGGTAAGTGGTAGGTAGTTGTTGCAACACCAGAATTCAATAAAAAAAAATGTCATTATACTCATTAAACCAAATCACACATTCAACACTTTCAAACAGCCAATATAAATGCAGATTTTATAATCATGTGCTGCCTTGTGTTATATGTAATTGAAACCTCTGAACAAAGGAATTATTATAAAGAACATGTTATTTGTTTACATTCAATCCTAAGCTTCCCAGAACTTAGATTAGTACCTACTATTATAGTATTCAATTTCAGTAAAGTAATGAAATTAAATTAAAGAAAAATCCTTACAGTCTAACATCTAAAAAACTTGCTATGGAAATTCGTTCAGGGGCAGTAATATGTATAAGCATATAGCTACAAAATTGAGAAATACTTAGCTATCCTGACTTGTGATCAAGCTCAACTGACAGTAGAAAGTATTTCTAAGAAAAAAATATTACTATAGTAGTCAGACGATAAAAAAAAATGTTATATTAAGTGGTTTCCCTAACTCTGGCTAGTACCAAGTGAGAGAGATGCCCAGGATTCGATAGCGGGACAGATGGGCATGTCACTGTATGATATGCCTGTCTGTCAGGGCAATGGGCATCAATATCGATTGATTGGAGCAGTCCTGCGTTTGCGTGAATTTTAGAGTGTGATCACTGTGTTTTATGATCTTTTTCTATGACAAAGCTTACTTTTACCAGACAAGATAACCTAGTGATTCGGTTTTGTTGGATCCTTTTTATTGAAACATTTGCCATGTTATTATGATCCAACAATCAAGATTTTATTCTCAGTAGTTCGATGTTTGGTGATCAACCAATGAGAATAAAATCACAGTTGTTGATGATGAAACTCCATAATTGAAGTCAAATCAAGATGGCCAAGTATTTATCAATAGCGTTGCTATGTATTCATGTACATACTACTGCCCCTGAACGAGTTTTCATAGCATTTCTTTTTATATGTTAGACTATAATGATGGCTTTTGCAAGCATGCCATCTTTTAATACTCATTATAATATTTTTTTTCAGATACTTCAGATACTTGTAGGATTATTTGTAAGAATTGTAGTATGGACGCCAGCACATAAAGTTACTAATCTGTCAAATTTCTTTAATAGATTTTCAACTTTATCGCTAAAGCATTAAGGTTCAAGGTTGATTGGGAAAATTTGACAGTTTCGGGTAGCTTGACCTGCTGGCGTCTGTACATTACAGATGGTCAGGCTTTTTTAACCGTTTCTAAAACCATTTACTTAAAGTAGCATGCAAAATTATTGATTACATTGATTAAATAAATTAAGCTAATAAAATTGGTACAGACGCCAGCACATCAAGCTACTACAATCTGTCCAATTTCTTTAATAGATTTTCAGCTTTATCGCTAAAGTATTAAGGTTCAGGGATGATTGGGAAAATTTGACAGTTTCGGGAAGCTTGATATGCTGGCGTCTGTACATAAACCAGTTATTCAATTTACAATGTCAAGTATTTTTCAAATTACAATAATACAATGTTAGTGAACTTTGAAGTTTAAATATTCATTCACAGAATATAATGACTTTTGTATGCCATTTGAGTAATGCTGTTTTAAATAGTTTGATTGGCAGTTCCCTATACGATTTTAGTAGTTTATCAAATATAACCATTGGAAAGCAACTTCTAATTGGCTTTTCATTGGAGGAATAATTAATATATCAGGATATCTTATCTTAACCTTAACCGTGTCTCCAAGAGGTTGAAATAAGTTTTTCAACTTTACAGCATTCAAATACACATGTAGGTACATACCGGGTACATGCCTACTTAGGTGGCCACCACGCATGGCCATTCACAAAGTCACAATGGACTCGCAAGTTGCGTGATAGATCCCATCCAGATACAACCCTCAAATTACCCTACCTTACAGTTTGATAATGAAAATTGGTTGCAGTATGGTGGGTCATTTCAATTGGTACCTAATTACTTAGGGTGCTATATAAAATTACAAAGTACAACCGGTGGTATGCCGGGTCTTTGCGGTATTAGCGATCGAGCGTTCCCCGGGTGGTACGCCCTGAGGTTTTAGCTGATAATTCATGAATTTGGTATACAACTCATCAGACAAAGGGAAATTAACGAAATACACGATTATACCTAAATCTTTTCGAAATACCGACTTTTAAATCTATATACATTCTACTTGTGCGAAGCAGGGCGCGGGTCCCTAGTACAAAATAAAATAATAAATAACTTACAGCTTTTCTCCAAGAACAGGATTTTTTAGGATTATGCTTGAAATAAGTACTTATTATAGGTTTTTATTTGAATTAAATTGAATTCGTGACGTTGATCACAGAAGTCTGATCGTTAAAACTTCAAACGATCGAATGAACTAGAATCGTACAGTCGACAGTTTTACTCGTCGTACTAGCACAGAACATACAAAACAAAAGCAAAGATGGCAGGATGGCACACGAACAGCCACAGTAAAAGAGCGCGCACCGCTTTAGATCAGTCTATAGCTATGGCACTGCCTATTTGTAGTCAACTCCAGGATTCCCACTACTTGCTGTACTCAATGTTGCCAGATTCAATATCTTAATTTTTCAATCAGAAAACATGCCAATAGCAACTTTATAGTAACGAAAATAAAGGTCACTGTGATTTTTTAAATCATTTTGACAATGATGCAAAATCAAAAGTAAAATAATTTTGGAAGGACTGTACATACCTACATACAACGATTGACCCTCGTCTACAAAAACAAGAATCTTTTGGCCCTCGAATGACTGAGGGACGCTATTAGCAAACATTATAGTGGTTCAAGGATCTTTTGGCGCGCGGCCAAACTCGGAACTAACGCCAACATCTTGTTTTTTCTTTGCACGCAATCCACTGAACCGATCATCATGACATTTTGCATATAATATACGTTGTCAGGGGTATAGAAAAGGACATAGACAACAATACATTTCGACGGTCACAATTGCTTTAGGACGCTAGATAACGCTTCGTATCTTTCGAACCATGATTTAAACATGACCCGTCTTTCTGAGAAGTATTGTAACAAAAACTACAAGTTTCGGCTTATTATAACTTGGATTACTTAATATATAGAACACTTTTTATCCCGGTAATACGTTTCCGTGGGATCATTTTCGACCTCTACGCGGGCGAAGCCGCGGGAAAAAGTTAGTAATTCTATAAATACATATTTCTTACGGCCTAGAACTATATTTAGATCGACATACATACAACCTGATCTGATACTGACCTGAAAATTGCAAAAAAACGTAAGAAAATTTGAGTTTCGCGGGTTACCCTGACGCTTTCGCTTTAAGAGTGGTTGTAGAGTCCGTTTCAAGAAAAAAGTCTCGCTGAAGCGGCGCTACAGACATGCGACGGAGACATAAATCTTTATTTATTTATTTATCTCAACATCATAATATTACAGGTACTGGTAAATAAAATATACAATCTAAAATAGAGAAAGGTGTGTGAGGTAGGAGGGTTGTTGTAAGAATATTGCTAACGGACTTGAGAAGGACTCTAATAC
Organism: Apamea monoglypha; assembly: GCA_911387795.2. NCBI lineage: Eukaryota > Metazoa > Arthropoda > Insecta > Lepidoptera > Noctuidae > Apamea > Apamea monoglypha. The sequence goes on from OU426925.1 coordinate 18,561,876, forward strand.
ACACATCAAAAGTATCTAGGGATCAAGTATTTTTTAGAGTATCGCCGCAGTTGAGAATTATTATTTTAACTTTTTTGGATCGTTATTGATTCTATTTAATTAATTTCACTATTTGAATAAAGAATTTACTTTAAATTTTGGTTAAAAATTGATAATCAACTGTCAATCAGGATTCCTATAAAAGTATGTTTTGTCATAAGTGTATTCATTCTATCGACCACTACGGTCGATAGAATGAATATGCGATGCGTTGAACGCTCGACCAAACAAACATTCGATATTTTGAACACTCGATGTATTGAGTGTATATTGTACACTCAAAATAAAGAGAAGAGTGTGTTTCTTTAAATTATTGTTATCTAACCAGTTAATTATTAAATTGATTGTATTATTAATTTCCGGTCCATACGTATTTTTATTTATACAATCAATAGTGACTGTACTGTCATCAGCAAAAAATGATACTGGATATTTAGTTACTAGTGGCAAGTCATTTATATAGATTATGAATAATAAAGGACCCAATTCGCTCCCTTGTGGGACTCCATATTTAATTATACGTTTTTTAGATGAATAAGTTTCTTCTTTTTTGGTATTAATGTTCACTTTAGATATTTCTATATACCTACTGTTTACGATCTTTTAGATATTATTCTATGAGATTTAATATATTGCCTTTAATGCCATAAGCTTCTAGTTTACGAAGGAGAATGTCATGATTAACATAATCGAAAGCCTGGGTCATGTCACAGAAAATGGTACGGACGCCAGCAGGTCAAGCTACCCGAAACTGTCAAATTTTCCCAATCAACCTTGAACCTTAATGCTTTAACCATAAAGTTGAAAATCTATTAAAGAGATTTGACAGATTGTAGTAGCTTGATGTGCTGGCGTCTGTACATACCGGCGTCCTTTTATCCACATTACCCATCACGTTATTTATAAAATCAAAAACAGCCATGTTTATCGTTTTATTTTTGCGGAAACCTTTCTGCTTTTCCGAAAGAATATTACATTTTTCCAGATATTCATAAATTTGATTATATATGTACAGACGCCAGCAGATCAAGCTACCCGAAACTGTCAAATTTTCCCAATCAACATTGAACCTTAATTCTTTAGCGATAAAGTTGAAAATCTATTAAAGAAATTTGACAGATTGTAGTAGCTTGATATGCTGGCGTCTGTACTTTGGATTACGGCCCACTCCCTCTCACAGAGAGGAGGCCTGTCTCCCAGCAGTGGGAACATTATAGGCTGATTATACCTACATGTAGATGTAAGTATGTATGTATGTAAGTATGTACATATATTGCCTTTATCAGAAGTGGGCCTACCAAGTTTGGAGTACAAGAAATGTCAAAAATAGCAAAAAGCTTTCCCCAAAAATAATTTGTAGGTAGTGATTAATCATGATATCCACAGTCTTTTATAACTATTATATACATTCAGTCAAAAAAGTATCGGTAATGGATGGATGGATGATTTGTTTATGGTTCCATATTAATTTTCTTGTTTTTTTTGTTGTTAGATTGGCACAACTGTTTTCCATTTTGTTACAGTGCTGTTTTTAGTTAGATCATTATCTAGTGTGTATTGCGAATTTCATAATGGACAAAAACATCGAACAAAGAGTTTGTCTTAAATTTTGAATTCACTGAAAATGTTACAGAAGTCTTACGGTGAATTGACTTTATCAAAAACACGTGCTTAAGAGCGCCAAAGCGTTCAAAAGCGGTGGGGATTTGATAGTTTGTTCGGTCGGGGTTTGATTTTGCCTCACTCTGGTAGGCCATTAACGTCTTCAACTGAAGTTAACATCGCAAAAGTGAAGGAAATAGTGACTGAAAATTCTCATTCAAGTTTGAGAGAGATAGCCGCTGAACTTTCTGTCTCACGCGTCGATGCGTACCATTTTAAATAATCACTTGGGTATGAAACATGTTGCCGCTCGGCTAGTCCCAAAAGATCTGAATTTTCTCCAAAAACTCAATCGCATAAGAATCGCTGTGGATATGCTAGAACGCGTAAATTCCGACCCAACATTCATAAAACGCATTGTTACTGTGACGAGACATGGGGTTACGAGTTTGACATGCAAACTAGTCATTATGCTTCGGAGTGGCGCCTTCCAACTGAACCGAAACTGAAAAAACCACGCCAAAGTCGATCAAAAGTCAAAGTCATGTTGACTGTTTCTTTGACTATCGCGGTGTTGTGCACTCGGAATTCTTGGCGGAAGGTCACACGGTAAATAAAGGATATTATTTGAGCGTTATGCGGCGTTTATGAGGAAATTTGACGAAAAAGGTCAGAATTTTGGAAAGCAAAAGGCGCATTATCGTGATGCAAAATCCAAGAATTTGCTTTCCATTCTTGGATTTTGCATCTCGATAATGCGCCTTTGCACAAGGTCATAATTTTTGACCAAAAACTCAACAAATACCACCGAGCAACCACCTTATTCACCAGATATGGCTCCAGCCGACTTCATTCTCTTTCCTAAACTCAAATTACCACTTCCTGGCACACGTTTTTGTTCGGTAGAAGATATAGAGGAGAATTCACGTCGAGAACTGAACTCAATTTCGGAAAACTCATTTAAAAAATGTTTTGATAATTGAACTATTCGTTGGCGTAAGTGTATCGTTTCTGAAGGAGCATACTTTGAGTACGATAAAATAAATTTGGTTGAATAACTAACATTTTGTGTATATTATTGATCTTTTCCCGGTACTTTCTTGACAGAGTAGTATGTAACAATACACATGACAACCTTGTCAATCCTACTTCCTACTAATATTACAAACGTGAAAGTTTGTATGGATGGATGGATGTTAGTTACTCTATCACGCCAAAACTACTGAACGGATTTGGATGTTTGGCACACAGATGGTTTATAACCAGGATTAACATATAGGATACTTTTTATCCCGATATTCCCATAGGATCGAAACTTATGCGGGTGAAACCGCGGGGCGCAGCTAGTAAAGTATAAACACAACGTTTAATTTTCATCTTAAAAACTGACTGAACATCTCGTGCAAACTGCCGCCCCTATGTTGCGCCCCCTCTTACTCTAAATACAAGATCTCATAAGTAGCCACTTAGAGAATGACGGACATACCACCATACCATTTTAATGTTACCCCACTAGGGGTGACTTTTAAAAAATCCTCCCATTAGTGACTATCGTATACGCACCCAAACTTTCTACGCCTAATAGGTAAAAGTACCTACTAGGTAAACATATTAAAAGTTCCGATACAGGAATTAGTTTTTAGGTATTATAAATAAATAAATAAAATTATTTCTAGTTCTTTGAGAACCCTTTATTTAAGAGTTATTCTGTCATAGGTAGCATGGTTCTTAAATACTTTAGATATTCTGAATTCTAACGTTTAAACTGGTTCACCTGTTACCGAATGAATCGTAGATACTGCGCATGCCAGTGTTTGAAAATGTCATGCCAACCATGCCAGGACGGACGGGCATCGGGCCAGTGTCGTGTTAGTACTTACGCGGTGAGGGTGTCCCACCCTGAGCGATAAACCAACGCGCGTCTTTACGATCACGACAAAAACAATTATAACAGAAACGAAATACAATACCTTATATTATTTCTATGCAATATAATTATATTACATCGAACATTTTCCGTTTCTGTTTAGTTATATTATATGCTTTATAAATTGTTATAGAACAGTGACTTTAAAATATTGGAGCTACTTAATTAGCAAAATTTGATAGGTTGAAGTTGAATTGTAATTTGACCAAAATGTGGTGGATCCTCCGACGAGCCCGGCTCACCGGCGCGTCGCTGTTCAGCCAGGCTACGGGGACTAATAACAACAACAATGTGAAAACAGGTACATACATGATACACAACAACTTAATTGTTATTTTAAAAAATAATTGTAAATTTCTCAGTAGCAGCCCAGAGCCTGGATCTGTGCCCGGTTGATGGCAATAGGCTCGCCGCCTATTACATGGGACTAAACATAACTGGCGGATTTTGGGTGTATTATAGGTACACCTCTGCCTAACCCTTCGAGGAATACAGTGTAGGCGTGATGTTATGTTATGTCGTGTGTTAATTATTGCATGTAATTCACGTATATATATTTTATGGGGTCTCAGAGTTAGATAAACTATTAGATGTGACGACATTGTGGTGGCGCCAAAAGTACAGCACCGTACGCCAGTAAGTACTGTATTAACCCTTGAATTACGAAAACCCCCCTACACTGCCACGAAGTCAAGGTGCTGTTATTGTCAAATTGTTACAATGGTTCGTTCATTCGTCTGCGGACGATTGTACGATCGACTACGAGCAATTGCAATTTTTTCATATCTTCTCAAATATTTGCACCCTATAAGTTACATCTACTCCATTATTTGATTTTGTAACGTATGTTTGTGTGTCCCCGTTGGTTTTCACAGCTAAGTAATTTGAAAACTGCCTGAAGAAAGCAATGGAAAACTCGTTTGTGAAGCAATATTGATGGGCAAAACTAGTTTAAAATATTGGAAAACTGCAGTGCGATTCTGTAATCATCTCACCGTGAAAACTTAGGTGAAGTGAGCGTGGAGTGAGCTGTCATTTCAACTAATGCTAGGGATTGACACCATTGACAGCTCACTCTAAGCTCACTTCACCTAACTTTTCACGGTGAGATTTTTACAGAATCGATCGGCTGTAGGTACCTATCCAGTCAACCGCCCATCAGTGGTAACAATTTAACATGGACAGTAACATGTATAAAAAGGACACTAGGAAAACGTAACGGTAGTTTATGTAATTAAGTAACTAATTATATACCTATGTAGTACCTACACTGCTGATCTTTTAGCGCTCGAATAAAGTTGACAGGGGAAGGCTGTTGGTAAACAAACATTGTACTTGTTCAATTGTTTTGTGAAATGTATCCAAATAACAAGATGGCGGCGTTAGTTCCGATCTTGTCCACGCGCTTTGCCTTCATTCCAACTGACAAGCCTTCGTGACAAACACACTTGCGCTTTTGTCTGTAGTTCCCAAGTTATAGCAAACATAAACACTCAAATTCTTACCTAAATTTTAAAAATAAACTAAATACTCAAGTTAGTATGTTTATAGGCTGACTTCAGAAAGGTCAGGTGCGTAGTGCTCGCAACTCGAGGCAAAAGGAGTGTGTAAGGATCGTAGCAGGTGGCGTTCTCTAGTTTACTCTGCTTTATAGTTTCTGCCCACCCTCATGAGAAGAAGACGCGAGTTTGTGTATGTATGTATGCCGTTTTTTTCGTTGGTGGCAGTCCCATGGTTCATGCGGACGGCGGGGCTCGTACTGCGGCGTTGTTACTAGTGTGTGGGGGAAATATTTCATAGAGAAATCTGTAGACTCATCTTTGACAATGCAATACCTTGTGCGGTCAGGTGCGCGTCATTTGTTTTTACCCGCGTCCCCCTTCACCCGCTAGGCCCATGGAACTGTCACCAACAAAAAGGTCGGCCTATATTATCTAGTTCCGGATATTATAGGTATTATCCGGAACTAGATAAATTAAAAGAATTACCCCTCAGGTAGGCCTGAGGGATAATTCTCGTAATTTTAAGAACGTTCACAGTCTGATCTTAGTCTCAATCTGTCAAAAAATACGTCCAATTTCCCTTCATTTTGACAAGACTGAGACGAGACTGCGGCTAGATTTTGAACTTTTTATATTACGGAAATACGGGCCGAAGATGTACCCTACTACCAACCACTGATAGATACTACAAAGTCGTGTCACGAAGTCGCCGCGCACCTGTGTGGGGGCGCTTTATTAAAATTAATCGTTACTGTGAGCTTAAAGAGTAGGGCATGCAATTTTTTTCTGACATTTCAATTCCGAAATTGAGAGGAGAAATATCGTAACTCCGTTAATAATCAATTTAACACATTTGATAATGACGTTACAAAGAATGTACTTAGCAATACCAACTCTACAAGAGCAGCTCGATAAGGAACTAGATAAATGTAAAAAAATCTGCAAGGATCTCTCAATTAATTTAAACCTCGCAGGCTTTGTGAAATTAGAAAAAGCTATGACGATAACGGAGGAGACAGATGCTACCGAGTATCTGATAGAAGCTCAAGTATATTTTATACGTTAACGAACGTGGAGAGTGAGAGTATTTTCGTGTGCTGCCTACTCTTGTAACCGAATACGAAGTTCACTCTCTGACAAAATGTTAGATGCTTTATTGTTCTTGAGAACACATTATCAAAATTATTAAAATGAATAAATTAATTATTGTATAAGTGATTTACTTGATCTCAACGTGTTGTTCCTAGTGCTATCGTACTTCATAATGAAAATTTTAAGACTGGATGGAAGACTATGTTCGTGATACATACTACGATTCAAATATCGTATATTTTTTATTCATAATATAATATTTAATTCTATTGTGATAAGCCTTGTTGATGTTTCTGTTTAAATGTCTAATTAGAGTAATAAGGGAGAAAGATGACCAAATATTCTTAATTTTGGATCTTACTAAAAATTATTAAAATATTGATATGCCTACTTATAAATCTTGTTTGATTTGTAACATACCTTTTCCTAGATAGAGATGGTGTTTCTATTAGAAACACCATAACAAAAGAAAGTTACTAGTTCCGGAATTCCGGAATCAGATCTTCAGTATTGGAACTCAGTTCCGGAATTGAGAACCCTCCGATATTACACGCCCTATTAGAGAGTAAGCTGTTATAAAACTCAGCGGACGGTAATTCTCTAACTTAGGGACACCTCTTACCTCAACACGGGACAAATTACGTGAACTTCCAGTTAAATCAAAGAGTAGCTAAATACCAGCTGATCATTAGGATAAAGTCAGAAATCCTTTGGAAAAACAAAATTGTTATATTTTGTACAGACGCCAGCACATCAAGCTACACAATCTGTCAAATTTATTTAATTGATTTTCAACTTTATCGCTAAAGCATCGCATATCGCATATCGCTAAGCAAGCAAAGGTTCAAGGTTGATTGGGAAAATTTTACAGTTTCGGGTAGCTTGACCTGCTGGCGTCTGTGTACAAAGTTTATTAAAATAGCAAGTTATACTTAACAGTTAAAATATTTTCGAAAAGTCTAATACTTCGAATATTCTCTTGTGTGTTGTGGTAGGAAAGGCTCGCTTATGATTGGAATGAGTTTTGTTATTGGTATATTAATATTGTATAGGTACTTGAACGGAACCCTGTCTGTTACTTATCAAAGTTAAACCGATTTTGATGGGAGGTAGCTTGAACCTTGAGAAAGAACAAACAAAACAAAGTAAAGTGGAGATTAGTAGTTTCTATGGAATAATCTGAAATCCATGAGGTTGAAGTATTTGCTGGAAAGCTAACTAATCTATTTACATAGTATACAACAAAGTCACTTTTCTTGTCTAACGCTTCGATCTTTTAAACTAAACAATGGATTTTGATGTTGTGTTTCATTTAAAGCATTTATTCCTGAAGATTAAAGTGTAGGTATAGATTTAGGTATCTTAGATTTGGCACAGTAATTTTATACTTCTAATATGACATAATTTTCCCATTATTTGGCTTTAGATAGGTACATCTACAATTCTAACTCCAACTCTTCATTGGCCCCTACAATTTTGTGGATAATGATATCCATTCAGATTTGTTACAGTTGTAATGACAATCATGTTATTTGGTTAGGGGTGAGCCGGCCCGAGAACTGAGGAGCAGGTGGTTTTAACGCTCGCCGCCCGCGGCTGAGGCTGGCCGGCGAAGCCGAAGCTGAGGTGGTGAGCGTGAATACCATCTGCGACGATAAGCTCGCGTGGGGCCGCCGGAGCCCCGCAGCGCCGGAGCCGTGGCAGAAAGCATGCCTGCTGCATGTTGCATGCTCGCTTGCATGCTGCATGCTTGCTTGCATGCTGCATGCTTGCTTGCACGCTGCATGTTGCATGCTTGCTTGCACGCTGCGTGTTGCATGCTTGCTTGCATGCTACTACATGAAATTAACTGAGCCAAAGTACCTATATACAATAATTTTATCAACTGTATGAATTGAAACGTTTAGAAACTATCACTTAATAAAATATTATTCTAAGTAATAAGTTTTATATTAAATAAACAATATAAGAATATTTGATTTCTTATTCTATAATATGATTATTCTAAGATTTACGTGAAATAATAAATCAATGATTTAAAAATGTTCAAAGAAGTATTCTGCGTATTGATTATTCTATGAACCGAAAATATGTGAATTTTTTTATGTGAAACGAAATTCTATAAAACTATTAGCTATAAAACAACGTACAACCAGTTTAAATTGTATTTTTATTTTCAAAATTTATCTTTTATATACATTAGCCCCCGTTCCCACAGCTGATTTTTTGTTAATCCCTTCGAACTGATTTTCCGAGCAGTGTCATGAACAATAGATTCAGTTGTCAAATTGTGTAGAGCTGTGGTGGCCCAGTGGTAACGGCCGCGACTTACGAGTTGTAGGTGGGTCTACCTTTTATAGCAGAACTTTTTACGTCATAATATTGTTTTGCATAACAACGGATAGCATAAACTTCATTTCGCAGAAAATCATTTCGCATACACTCAGTTGTCATACATTCAAAACTCATAATTTTGTTAGTCAGATTCATCTTTAGGCATAATGTTTATATCCATAATAATTAAAAAGCAGAACCATCATATCGCAGAAAATTCACAGTCAGAATCGTCTTTTGGCATACATTTTATTGGAGCTAATTTAAGATTAGTTTGACCTAAATTGTCTATATATTTTGTTTTATTTATTATTTAATTATCATTATTCAATAAAACAGTTGATTCTGCATGTATTTACTCAATAAAACAGTTGATTGTGAAAGCATGCATGCAGCATGCATGTAGCATGCAAGCAGGCATGCAACATGCAGCATGCATGCAGCATGCAAGCAGGCATGCAACATGCAGCAGGCATGCAGCATGCAAGCAGGCATGCAACATGCAGCAAGCATTGTTTCTGTCACGGCTCCGGCGCTGCGGGGTTTGGGCGGCGCCACGCGAGCTTATCGTCACAGATGGTTTTAACGCTCACCACCGCAGCTTCGGCTTGCTGGCCGGCTTCGCCGGCCAGCCTCAGCCGCGGTGGCGGGCCTTCAAACCACCTGCTCCTCAGCTCGCGGGCCGCCCTACCCCTCCGCGCCTACGCGGGTTTAAATTACACTCTAGGGGTAGGGCAGACAAGACTGCGTAAAGTCGGTTTCGCAGCGATTCGTTTCTGTCACAAAATTTTGCAGCACAACGTATTGACTTTTTATGACACAAATTTAATTTAATATTGAAAATGCTACCAATACATGCTATATTTAGAACATTCTATGTCACTTTTGCAGACCATTCGATTTTAAATACATTGCACGTAGGTTATCTAACCATTCGACAGCATAAATTTACTTTATTTAAATTATCAGTTTTATTCCATATATTATACGTTTTTGATGTTTTGAACACTAATTTTTACAAGAAGATACATCTATTTTAATTTTTGATGTTCAAATATGCACCCATACCAAATAATCGTATCTCTAAATAAATGTTATGCTAAACAAAATTATGCATAATATTAATTATGGCAAAGGTAATTATGCGAAACAAAATTCTGCCAAGATAAAAGTATGCCATTGTAAATTCGGACACGTAAATATTCTGCCAAACAAAAGTTATGCTAAATAATTTTTATGCCTTAAAAATATTCGATTAAATAAGATTATGCCATGTGAGTTATGCCAAATAAAAATCGGAGTATCAAGATTCTGCCAAATAGAAGGAACCCGTTGTGGGTCGTAGGTTCGAGCCCAGTCAGGCGCTTTACTTTGTGTAAAATATTTCGTCACCACTGCTCTCGAAACGGTGAAGGAAAACATCGTGAGGAAACCGGCATGTCCTAGAACCAAAAATCGAAGACACGTGACATCTACCAACCCGCGGGAGGGTGGGTGTTCAACTTAAGGGTCAAGGGTGGCTTCATCGTTGCTGATTGATACACTGTAAGAGCGCTGACTGCGCGGTTCCCCGAGCTTAGGTCGGGGTATAAGAGAAGCACGACGAAAAAAAAAATCTACTGTAGACAAGATAAGACCTCAGGTTTAACAGATTGGCATGGCGTGACTAACCGTACAGTTACAGTTAAAATGTCATTATTCTTGAAGTTTTACACCCCCCCCGTTTTACAGGTGTAGGCTGTACTATACTAATCTATGCCCTAATCTACCGTTTTACAGGTATACCTGTAAAACGATCGATTGGGGCATAGATTAGTAGGTGATTGACAGATTATTCAACGAGAAGCTTTATGTACTATTATTACAAAATAAACTAGTGGATTGCCTTCATGTTTTGATTGAACTAACGTTAGTTATTAACACTTAACGCAGGATCAGCTTCAGCCATTGAGCCACAAGCTCCATCTATATAAACAAAGAGCCAACCGATCCAAGGTCCACAAAAGGCACCAACCTTTACACATTTGCATGTAAAAGCAAGAATCCGCACATTTCAATAACTTTTCTTTTGAATCCTTTATTTTGCGTGTTTACCGGATCCTATTTAATAATAAGCTTTATTGCTATGAGTTCAAAGCTTATTTTTATTGCACCTATTTGTTCTTTGTTAGACTTCTATTTTTAATCGACGTTGAACGGGTGTGATGTGTGATCCTTATTTGATTCGTTATGTTTGTTAAAAAACAGGCTATTTTTAGGGTTCCGTACCTCAAAAGGAAAAACGGAACCGTTCACTTTGTTGTCCGTCTGTCTGTCCGTCTGTCAAGACCCTTTTTCTCAGGAACGCGTGGAGTTATCAAATTGAAATTAATATCAAATACTCAGGGCTGCAATACCTTGAAGCAGTGGAAAAATCAAACTTCTAAGTAAATAAAATCAAAAGATATGGGCGTTTATGTTCCGTTTATGCCGCATATTATGACACTCGCAAGGGAATCAAAACCTACACTGTACTTCCCGTTGACCTAGAATCATGAAATTTGGCAAGAAACAATGTCATGTAGCACAAGTAAAGGAAAAAATCCGAAAACCGTAAATTTGTAGTTACATAGCTACAAATTTGTGGTTTGTTTGCGGAACCCTCGGTGCGCGAGTCTGATTCGCACTTGACCGAGTTTTTTTTTTCTGGGTGCCTCGTTCCGTCGTGGACTTTGACCACTAGATCGGGATAGGATCTCACCAGGATGGTAAGCGCTGATGCGGTCGACGTTGTTATACGAGTACATTTGTCTAGAAGTAAATACAGAAGCAGAAAATGTCGCAAACTTATTCACCCCAGCAGAAACAAAGGGAAAAAGTATGGTCTATTTTATGACAATGTTATACTGTTTTGTCTCAACAGAGTTTTTGCTTTGTTATTTCCAAACGTAGCAGCGTTGTGAACGCGGCGAGCAGTACCTACTAATTTAATTAAAACCGCACACCGTAAAATGTTTTGTCCGTCCGTGGTAAAAGCTTTTACACCACGATTTTGCACCGAACTCGCCATTATAAAGCCATGATGTCCCTGTCAATATCTATTGTCCCAATAGATACTTTTCGACAAGTAAAAAGTAATATTTTTTAAGGATATTAAGTATAGTTTATAAAAAACAAGGTCTGACTTTGATGCAGCATGTTACGGGATTACATGCATCCATGAGCATTGTCCTTTACGTTTTCCGGATTGTTTTATTTACTTGTGCTACATGACATTACTTTATGCCAAATTTCATGATTCTAGGTCAACGGGAAGTACCCTATAGGTTTTGATTCCCTTGCGAGTGTCAAAATATGCGGCAAAAACGGAGCATATAAGGCTGTATCTTTTGATCGCGTCGACTTAGAAGTTTGATTTTTTCACTACTGCCTTAATATGTAATTATACTATTATAATGTAATGTTATGTTAATGTAATGTTATTATACTATTGACGAATTCCTTAATGATAAATTGTAAGCTATATAACATTGATATTTATTTAATTTTGACATTATATCTTTATTTCCATTCATTATGTTATGTTGTGTTTTGTTGTAATAATTTTATTTTAATATGTTGACTGTTATTTTTATAATAATTGTGTGAAACACCTTTAAGGTAGATTTTTGAGGAACTAATTATTTATTGTAAGATCTCATGTAAAATGTACCAAAAATCACACTAATAAATTAATTTGAATTTGAATTTGAATATTTGATATTTTAGAGGAATGAGGAACAGGGTGTAAAGTTCACTCATCCCCCATAGAAAAGGGAGGATCCTCCGACCAGACGGGTGTTGTGTCTGGCGGGAAATTGCCCAACGATTGGAAATTGTATCTATGCTAATTAAGCGGTAAACTCTGCTTGCGAGATGCAGGATTTGCGAGACGTCAGTATGACGCGTTGTTCGCATGTGGCGTTGTAGATACCGCTACAATATTAATTTCATCTTGATACCTCCACACGTTCCTGAGAAAAAGCGTCTTGACAGACGGACGGACGAACAGACAGACGGACTACGAAGTGATCCTATAAGGGTTTCGTTTTTGGTACGGAGTATGGAACCCTAAAACAGGTTTTCGGGCCTGACTCCCGGTACCTAAAGATCGCTGCAGTCTGATCTTCGGAGCGCATAAGTTCACGGGACTCTTTCACCCGCATCGATCGGCACCGACTTTGTTTTTTTTTTGCATTTATTTCTATTAACCCGTTTACAGGCGCGTTTGAATTGTCAAAGAGTAGTTCAGTCAGAAAGATGAAGTTACATTCAAAAGCGTAGTAGGTTCCTATGGAGAAGCAAGAATCTCCATGGACACTCTTTTAAATCAAAATACTGGTTACATCATCCATGTTGAAATTATTGTTACATATTGTGAGAACGATGCAGAAAGACGTGCACGTTAATAACGTCCAGAGAAAAATTATAACTAAAATAAAAAAGTTAGTAATTAAAGGTGGTTAAAACATGACCCAGGCCCAGTCTGAACTGACGGCGCCCGTTCACAAACATGACACATGGATTAGCACCATTCAGCTCAACCATTTTCAAGAAAACCGAATGATCCAACACATTTGTCACCATCAGCGAGACATTTAAGTGAGCATGTCATACTCTGAACTACTAGGGCACATTCGAGGCTCATTTGCTACTAGCTACGCCTCGCGGTTCCGTGGGAATATCGGGATAAAAAGTCCTATGTGTTAATCCTGGTTATAAACTATCTGTGTGCCAAATTTCACACAAATCCGTTCAGTAGTTTTGGCGTGAAAGAGTAACAAACATCCATCCATACAAACTTTCACGTTTATAATATTAGTAGGATTTAGTGGGAACCTACTTCTTTATGCTAGCACCTAAACAGTATAATGTATATGTACCGTCGATACGAAAAGAAGAAGACGCTGCTATACACATTTCTAGTAAGTTTACAAATTGGTAGTTTCTTTGAACACAGGATCTATAGTTTTCGGTAGGCATGGGTTCTCGGGAACCCCAGATCGGTTTATGTGTGGTCCCCAAATTCTTCCTACGACTTTGTATTTCTAGTGTACGCACGGCTACACATCAAGCTATACATTTCCAGTATAAGCTGACTTCTGATTGTACGGAAAACCTATATAATGCGAGGTCAGCTAAAACTGGAAATGTATAGCTTGATGTGGCGCCGTGTGTACAAAAAACCATGTTGTAAGCTTGAATTATAAATCAGGTTTATGAAGTGTAGAGCTGATGATTTCGCGGCTGGACAATTTGTTAAGTAAAGTTTTGAATAATGATTGAACTAAGACTTTCCATAATAATATGATTTATTTACCTGGAAGATTTTTATGGTGTAGTTTGTTATACTTGAATACTTCGATACTAATGTTAAACACTGAAAAGTTTAATTCATAAAACCGTAAAATAAAATCTTTTCTTGCTAGATGTACTGGCCACAGAACCTAAAAAGTGGTCAGTCCCAATTCCATTTGAGTTCTAGTTTTAATTTAGTTGAGACGAGAAATCGGGTATAAAAGTACGGCGCTTCATAGCACATTCCCCAATGGATAGTTTCTGGCACGTAACTTGATGAGACATAGTTTTGTGAAGTGAGCTTCGCGGCTTTTTACCTCAATGTTGCGGTCACTTGGCAAAACTTTATCGCAAGTGATTGCGTTCTAGTTCGAAGGCGTTTGGGCAACACTTAGAACTAGAAGCGCAAGTATGTTTGTAGTTCGAAGTAGTGCGCTAAATGAGAATGAGTCGTGACGATATTGTCGTTGGACGACTCGTTCCTACCCGCACACGAATTGCGTAATTATTTTGAAGGATATCGCTCATACATTGGTTCATATGTTCGAAAAAAAATCTGCTCAACAACGTAAATAATGCAATGAATGTTGAAATGAAAGTCATTGCTACTGATAACGTGTTACGAAATTACCCCGCTGTTTCACTGAACGACCTGGATGCGTAAGGGCAACCAGTTGCGCAACCATGGCGTCTCGATGTAATAGGATAGGTGCCTCAAATTGCCTCAAAATTCTTTGTCAGAGTTTGGAATTTTTTAGTCATTAAGTTAAAGGAGCATTAGGGCTTAAGGTAAAGGAGCAGCAGCAGACAAGTACTTTACTTTGCGTAAATTATTTCATCATCACTGCACTCAAAACAGTGAAAGAAAACATCGTGAGGAAACCGGCATGTCCTAGGACCAAAAAATCGAAGACATGTGTCATCCACCAACCCACACCGGGCCCGCGTGATGGATCATGGTCCACTCCCTCTTACCGAGAGGTAGCCTTTGTCCCAGTAGTGGGAATCTTATAGGCTGATTAAGCTTAGGTAAAGGTGTTGTAAAAAATATATAAGTACCTAGGTCTAGTTACACACTAGAATTCTATGGGTTCCTCGCTTCAAAAACATGTTACGTAAAAACTCGTCGTCCGCGTCGCTTACTTAATACCTCTCTGTCGGTCCCCGGGGGGAACCGGGTGATTGGATTCAAACTTTCCAAGAACACGTCGAGAATGAAATTGTGTAATAGAAAATTGACTTAAGAACATTTAAGTGAACAAAATGGGCCACTCTTTCTTTTGAGCACCGAAATTAATATTGTCGTTGAACTTACGAGTATATTACAACTAGCTTATGCCCGCGGCTCCATCCGCATGTAGGTCGGAAATTATACTACGGGGAAGTACTACCGTGATAAAAGGTACCCTATGTCCTAACCCAGGTCATGGTCTATCCCAATCCGTTCAGCCTTTAAGACGTGAAGATGTAACAGACTTACAGAAAATAAATTTAAATAACTTGCAACTAATGCCGCCTTTTATCTGTTCTGTGAATGCCGCCATTGATCACGTAATACGAGACCTACATGGATACATGTTGTCCAAGTTATCTTATAATTTGAAGGGCTGATTTTTCAATCGACGGCTATAAGTTTTATTCGTGGAATAAAATTGACGTCTGACAGATTTTGTATGGCAGAACTGTCAAAAATTCAAAATTATTCCTCACATAAAATAATCTGGCGTTGAAAAAATCAGCCCTAAATTATAACGATTAACTATCATTTATTTGTCAGATCAGTACAATCCAATATTGTTAGTAAGGACATAAACAACTTACAAGCTTGTGTTAGTAATTATTTTTTTTTAATTATTATTTTATAATTATTATTTCAAATTATTATGGAATAACATTCACATTCTATACATTGTTAGTAAATAATACTTATAACTATGTTAGTAAAATTATGATTTATTTATTGTTTTCAAAGAAGTTGCGCTATTTAATGTTAAACAGGGCACCACCAGAAGCGTGGACGGTATTCCAGTGCCTCACAACCGGGCAATCAACCCTTGCCAATATGGTATTCAGAAGGCTGTTGGTACTGCCCCGCACACGGCGCATCAGGGAGGCCACTCTTCTACGTATTATTGCCCTGAAGAAGTCCGTGTTGGCCTTAGCAAACATACCTGATGCACTGCAAAAGCGAGGCAACCCAAACAGCATCTTAAACCACTATTGTATAGGATCCGTAGGACATTGAAAGATCTACGCGTATAACGAACCCACAGGCTGCAGGTATATAATGTTTGTCAGTCTGCCTTAAAAAGAGCAATCTTCACCGCTTCTGTGCACCGTGCAAACCTGCGCGCCAGCATATTGCATCTCACTGCCAATGCCCTACGTTCCCGCTCCATATCCAAATCATCTGAGAGGTCCTCGGTGACCCAGTGCCCCAGGTACTTAAATTTGGTGACCCTAATAATAGGCATTCCTCCAAGTCTGACCGGTGGAACGGTTTTCGGACTCTTATTACCCGCCTTGAATATAAGTAGTTCACTCTTCTTACAGTTATACCTGAGGCCATGAACCCCGCGTACCTGTCACAGATCCCTATGAGGATGTTAAGGGCTCGGACAGGTGGGCTCAGCAGCACCATGTCGTCGGCATACCTAATGTTGTTCTTACAGACACCATCCACTGAACAGCCGACACCGGCCCCACTGAGCTCGCCTACCAGTCCATCAACGTACAGGTTGAAGAAGTGAAGTCAGGCCTCCCTGTCTCACTCCACACTCCAACCTATACTCTGACGAACATGAGCCCGTGGTTTGGTTGCCGTACCAATATCTTACAATAACTTTTGACCAGGTGGAACGAATTTAATGAAATTATGTTACTTACCTTAATTTACGGACTATGACTATATACGTATACTATAACCAAGTTATTGTTGGTTGCCATAGATATTAAAGTATTTTTAACCCAAAGCAAATGTTGTTGGAAAATTGTCGAAGCAAAATTAAATTAAGTATATTGAAACTTGTGAAAACAGTTTAGGCTAAGTGGTATAAATTGTATAATTTCAATATAGAATCGAACTCGATTCCATATTGAAATTATACAAAGTCAAAAAGTAAGTAAGTAAGTAAGTATAGTGTTTCGACTCTCTTAACAACTTGTGGGGTTTGAAAGTTCAGAACTTACCTATTGTTATTATGTGAATCTTTACTTTTTCTTCAGGGCCTTTTATTATTAGTGAAGAGCGTATTCTTAATACTTACTTACTTAAATATTAGACTTTATAGATACGCATTTTTTACGTGAAACTAAGGTAGAATACTGTCACAAAGTCACAATTGCGTAGATTCAGGAACTGGAAAGCGTACCTCGCCCTCGTTTTTGACAACAAGGATAGGAGTACCTACACTGGTATTTTCATTTAAATAGAAGAGATCTCCATGAACATCCGGCCGCACAAGAAATTATTCAGAATAATTATACAATTTCCAGATTACAACGGCTTTATTTAAAAATGATGTCAACATAAAAACATGAGAAGGGTAAAAAAAGTTTAATTTTGAACATAATATTAAAACGTCTGAATTAGGTGGAAATCCTATAGGTACATATTTCCTTACCTAACCTTTTTCATTAAACTGAAAAGCCTGTTGCTAAGTTGATTTGTACGTGGCTTTAGGATATTTACAAAGTGCCTTCGATTTGGTAGATTAGAGTTGGTTTGAATTGGCGCGCTGCTGGTTGGTTGGAAAAAGTTTAATTACTAAGTATTACCCGTATAATATATAAGTATCCACCTTGCAAAGCAAGACGTGAGCTTTGAGTTAGTGATCATCGCAGATATTTCAACCCGGCACCGGGTCGGCATCGCCCCAACGAGCCGTTCAGAATTCTTTCTATGAAATTCCACACTAAACACACTAATCAGCATCCTGGCAACGACGCCTCATCTCAGGATAAAAAGAACGCGTTAGTTAAGTTGTTTAATCATCACTGCGTTTACGTCGTTCTGTCACGTTGCTTACGTCGGATGTCGCCGCGTTTACGTCGGGTGGTCACCGCGCTTACGTCGGGTGGTCACCGCGCTTACGTCGGGTGGTCGCCGCGCTTACGTCTCGCCGTCGCCAAGGGATTACCTAAGTGCTCATACACAGGAGCGACACGCGTCAAGGACAGATGCAACTGCATCCAGCAGCCGTCAGCACGTCAATGCCCACCGTTGACAACGTGTCGCTCGTGTATTACACACTTGGGCATTGCGGTTATTGACGGCGCGACGCATCGATGAAGTATGGCGGTGCCCAGTACATCGTGACAAGCGATGCGACATGCGTAAACCGGTTTACACAGGGTTACGCCATGACGCAAACTCGACGGCAAAGAATGTTCGTCTCTTCTCCTTGCAGTTTCTGTGTCACTTCTTTCAGCACCCAATTACTCAAACGCAAGCTCATGTCGCGTGCGAGCTTTACCTACCTGGCCGTATTGGCAAATCACTATCATTTCAGCTGAAAGACCCCCCAAGCACCGCCACTTCGACTGGTTCACTAGGTCATCGATCCACCAAGGTGGCATCCCACAAGTGGGATGCCTTCCAACGCTACGTCTTCCGGGACGTGGTGACCACTCCAACTTAAACAAAAAGTTTGTGCAGTGATTTTTTTATCTCGTTGTGTCCTATGCTCACAATGTACCTCCTACAATCAATAATAACTGCCCCGTTGGTCTCGTGGTTGCAAGCGTGACTGCTGAGCGTGGGGTCCTGGGTTCGTTGAGATTGGTCGCTTAGCCGAAATACGGTCTGGAGGACTCCTATAGTGTACGACCTAAAAATAAATAGTACTGTGCATCTAATTTCTATATTTATGTCTGTAATTTATATGGTGTACCTACATAATAAAGAGTATTCAATTCTATCTAGCTGAAATCAGACTTAAAAATATCCGTGGTCTTCACGTGCTCCATTTTACAGATTTTAAAGCTATGCCAGACCCAAGTAAAATTCCTAAAGACTTCCATGCACCGATTAATCTGTTAAGAAATTCCTTTTCGTAAAACGGTTCAGGTTCCGTTAATGCCTGCATAGTAAAGTGCAGTAATGAATGCGCTTTGGTAAAGCAGTAAAGCCCAGGCTTACGCTCTTTTGAAAATTGCGGTTTTATTACATTTCCATTCGTCTAATGGTACGGTCTTAGAAATAGGGTGGTTGGTTGATGTTTAATTGAAGATTCCAAGTTTCATTTTGTGATGGTGCTTAGGTTAGGTTACTGTCGCGTGTGTGAGCTCTGTTTGTTTTATATTTGCCATATATTGGCGCCGATTCCCTTGTTCACAAACTAAACTGAATTTAAGTTCCGTGCATCTTTTTCTTTCTATTTCATTAAGAAAAGGACAGAAGATATAAATATTAATTTAGTGATGTACGGAACTTAAATTTAGTTTAGTTTGTGAACAAGGGAATCGGCGCCAGTATCTTTGTGTTTAATAATATCAGCCTCAGTCTTCTTGTCCTGTGTCCTTAAGATGTTTTTCATTTAACTCTCTCAGAAGATTGCGAATAAAGCGTAGGAACCTGAGGATTAGGAATACCTTCTATTGAAACTCCGAATAATCCTTTTGATACATTCGGGGCCTGTCATCGTTATAATCTCGAATATTTTACAATTTTGGGTTCTAGGGAGATTATCGTTTTAATAGCGGAGACGGGTCGCATTAATCGGTCAAGTGGGCACAACTGATGAATCTTTATCCATATATACAAATAAATAAAATTGAAGTGTCTGTTTGTAATGCCAAACAGATACATAAAACGGCTTTTTACAAAAAACAAACCTATTTTTTTTTCGTCTGTCTGTCTGTTTGTTCCGGCTAATCTTGGAAAAAACTGGACCGATTACGATGAAATTTGTTATGGAGATACGTTGAGCCTTGTGGAGAACCAAAAAATTCGAAGCATGTGACATCTACCAGTCAACACTGGGCCCGCGTGGTACATTACACAGCCCACTCCCTCTCGGAGAGAGGAGGCCTGTGTCCCAGCAGTGGGACCATTATAGGCTGATTATGTAGTCTTAGATCGAAGCTCCACAGATTTTTGTTAAGTGCTGAGTGCTAAGTAGAACAAGTAAAAAACAAAGTGAAAATCCTACTTAGGTGCATGTCCCTTGTGAACAAATCTCTTTACTTAGGTACAGCACATCTTCATAAAAATAAGGTGACTTTGTTGATGGAATATTGCCTTGGTGGCTGGTAGCGAGGTCGAATCTTGTTACGGTTAGTAGGTATTCAATGGAAAGGTCATGTAAAGGGAGACTAGCCCGGTGGGACTCGTAAACACTTTTTTATTTAGATGACATCTAATCCCAACGGTTTACGTCGCACTCTTCATAAAACACATCCTTTTTCGTAGAAAAAAATATTGTAACATAACACCACGCCTTGTTTCCCCGAATGGTTGGGCAGAGGGGTAACTATGCGTACACGCACATTTCGCCAGTTATGTTTAAGTCCTATGTAATAGGGGCGAGCCTAATATATTCAGCCGGGCACAGATCCTGACTCTGGGCTGCTACTGAGAAATCCCAGATAGGAAACCCAATAACACTTTGCTCGACCTGGAAATTGGATCTAGGACCTCATGCAGAGAAAAAGCACTTGCGACAAAAAAAAAAGTGTTTTATTAATAAAGGGTGTAGTGTCTCCATGGCACGTAGATTATAATTATAACTGAATAGGATGCATATTTCTAGCACTCCTGTTAACTGTGACTGTTTTCAGTAGGATTTTGATTTAAAATACAACACATCAAAACATTTTACAACACCAGACGGACAATTCTCGTAATTTTGAGAACGTTGAACATGCCGTTTAGAAATCAAGAGATGATGTAGCCGACATCATCGATAACAGACAGCTGTGCTGCTGGGGAGTTTCTTGCTCCACTTCTTCTTCCCAGCGAAAGCACTAGGAAGTGGTGAAGGGCGGGCGTTTTGGGGGACTGTCTTTTGTAAATTTGACGTTCGAAAAGTGCTGATTCTCAGCCTAATTTGAATAAATGACTTTTGATTTTTGATTTTGAGTTGTCGCACCTCAAAGTAATTTCAGCATTTAAGGGCCCAATCTCACGCACCACTACCACACCATAACGACCACACGTAGACTGGCGCCAATTTGTATGAAAATTTAATAGTTTATCACACGGACCACATTTTGCCGTCAAAATCATCCGTATGGTCGATACCGACCACATCGCAGCTGCGACGCCACCATCAGCGAGAGCGTGCACTAACGGTCGCTAACACAACGTTGCGTTCACCATTTGATTTGATTTTCTTGTTACCACAACGCAACTGCAAGAAGCTGCAGCGACACTATTCACACTTAACCACTGCTTAACCACATTTTGTCGCTGTGATATGGTGTGGTTTGTGTACGTGTGATCGGGCCCCTTCTCCTTGGAACAAGGGTCGGAGTAACACGGTATAAAGGTATCCTTCGGGGCCACTTCAGCACATTGTAAAATATACATGCCTTACAGTGTAGCTTTATTACCACTACATAAAATTATGTAGAGTTCCATTTCAACGGTCTACATTGTGGGGTAATTTCGTTTTCATACAATGTTCGTCGAGGTGAACTGCAGTATTATTACTACAGTGTTAGGCCCTTTGCACAGCGCACGGGTTACGTTTAGTCTCCTTAGTTAGTTTTGTGGCGTGTATTTATTTAGAAATGTTATATAAAGACAAAATGTTATTTTAAGGTTTTACGTTTTGTTATGTGTATATATTTTTATTGTGACTTAAAAATTATCTTAATTTAAAAGTTATATTAGAACACAATTATGTACCTATCTACTTTTATATATATTCGGTGTATATTATTAAAATAAGTACCTACTTGTAGTATAGACTATATTCATATAAATTAATTTGCATGTCCTAAAATAAAGTATACAAGTTGGTGGTTTAATGAACAGTCCATCTGTTCATTAAACCACCAACTTGTATACTTGATACGTACATTACGTTACAAGTGTTCCTACATAGATATACAAAGGACTGACAGATGACTAGACTCATTGT
This sequence comes from Apamea monoglypha, assembly GCA_911387795.2. Lineage (NCBI taxonomy): Eukaryota > Metazoa > Arthropoda > Insecta > Lepidoptera > Noctuidae > Apamea > Apamea monoglypha. Next base: position 18,583,775 of record OU426925.1, read on the forward strand.
AATCACTCCATTGTTTGTATGTACCTAACAGTGAATCACAATATGTTTAATAATTGGATCGAATTCTGTGAAACTCAAATTAATTTCATTACTAAGAAATAAGATGGCTTATTGATTGATTCCCATGAATTTATGCGCCCAAAACGGGTGCGTCGACATTTTTAAATAATATAATTTTTACTGTAGGCTAATATAATTTTTAATAAGATCGATGTTATATTTACAAAATTTCGATTATGAATACTTCCAAAATTATTAAAATAGAATTAATATAATATACGAAAATTAAAACAGTAAAATATTTAGGGTGCGGAAAAAGTTTTTTGATGTACTTGTGCTAGTAAATAAGGTATTTTTTAGCACTAGATTTACCTAATTGTTGGTCTATAACTGGTTGCCTTTTTGAAATCCACTTTGTACTTTCAACATGATTCCGTTGGTGTATATACAAATGTCATTTATTTTCGGTGATTTCGAATAACACTGGTTACACTATTAACTATCGTGAACCTACTCCTATCACAAGATGTTTAGCTTGTGTAGTTAAAGGGGCTGTTGGGACATTAGATATCGTGCTTGCAGAAAGTTGTAACAAAAATTCCAGTATCTAGTATGAAATCTATTGACTCATAACCATGACGAATAAGCACAATGACGGTTCATACATATACAATATCTATACAAGGTATTGCTACGGTGAAGAAGACGACTATATGCGCGGGGAACATTGCAGGTAGTATTATTGATACCTGTAGTTACTACAGGGGTTAACAGGAATTCTATCTACCGTAGTACAGTACCTACTTATAACGTCGGAAGCAACATAAGAAAGTTTTAAAGCCACATTTATAAAAGAGACCCATTAAAACTTGTAGAACAGATGAATAAAAAGGGTCTTAAATAAAAAAACTCAGTGCTATCATAAGATATTCAAAGGAAAAATGGCGGTTAACGATGGCCAAACTTCTTGTTTAGAATGTTTTCGGAAATTCCTCTTAAGTACATTTTTTAGTTGACTTAACATTTTCGTCCTTAAAGATCGCTAATGCGGCTCTTGATTTCTGATAAAGTGAATCTCATTAAAAGATATACAGAACAGGGTGGCCTACAGTGGTCCAAAACTAATTTCCATAAGCCTCTCGCTGGGGGCTTTCCGAAATATCCCGATGCACCTATGTACAGCAATTATTTATAGTTTAGGAGAAAATTTAGCTCAAAAAGGAAACACTTTGTTTGACAATATTCCGTCGGGATTTTCAGTTCACTAAAAATTGAATAAAGGAGTGTTGTAAAGACGTATTAAGTAGTTTTTCAGCTTGTAATCTGTAGATACGTTCGCTATTTAACAGTTTTAGGTAGTAAAGTAAGCTATATTTTAGTAACAAAACTTATCCTAGGGCTTCTGAAATGTTTCTGCATTTGCTATCGAACTATTGAAGCTTGTTTGCCCAAAACTGTTTAACGATTACGCAGAGGTGGTACAAACTTTTCTCACAACGTTATCCATTTTCACGTCATTCGTTTTGTTCAAGTTGCTATTTTAATATTACGGGAAAAAACAATATGTAGTGCTTACACTTATATATCAATAACTTACTTCAGTACTTATACTGAAGTAAGTTATTGAAATATAAAATGAAACTCGCCTGTACGTATGTACCTATAGTATCAATAATGTTACGTAAATAAAACTTGTTATAACAACTTATGATTCACCCGAATTTCACCATATTAAATGAATAGCCCGACACAATTATATGGACGTAGCTTCAGGGTTCATGTTGCCGGCTGCGAATACCAGTTGGAACGAATGCGAACGAATGGTACCTTTCTTCATGATTCATCCCAAGTTTTGTTATGACTATGATGGCATGATAGCTCACGAAATAATAATGTATAATGCAAGGCGTAACAAGTCAGTTTTCTTCGAACATTGCTTTCCGACCGGACACAATACAGGGACCGATATCCACAAACTTTTCTCATAATGACCATTAACTTTACAGTTCGCACCCTAAATAGGAAATTAAAGTTTAATCTATCACAATATCTTGCCGCGAGCCGACCCTGAAGCCTGCAGACAAAGGAAACTTTACAGCAACTTCGTCCGTTTTTCAGCTCGAGCACAACTTTAAGTGTTTACCTATTGTCCGGGGCAGAGAATAACACAAAAGTTCAAGTTGGAACGCTTGCGAAAACTTCATGCCATCCACTGATGATACTCTGACCATCGCGCCGAGCAAACCAATGATGCGAGTAATAACGGTTCTATCATTTCCAGCACATTTGAGGGTTTGAATACTCTGAGCACCTGAGTACGACTGACTAAAATATTTGTTGCTAAAGTCTGAGATGTAACACAGCTCGCGTGTGCAAACACCTCGAAACCAATTCTTGGGACGACAGTCTGGTGGTTAGAAAAATATTGGCTCCAAGCAAGAAAAATATAGGTACCTATTGCATCTGGCTACCTCTCAGCTTGTATATTATACTTACTTAGTTATTGGACGTTATCCAGTGTGCCTACAGCAAGCCTTCTGTCTGTCCTCGAACGTAACAAAACGTGAAGTTGTAATTGTGATAAATATCGGAGAGCGACCGACGTCTAACAAGATTAAACTGAATTATATTGTCTGCTTCATGTTATTCGATTACTGGTAGGTCTGTTGTATTTGTTATGTATATTACTGGTAGGTCTGTTGTATTTGTTATGTATTATTATTATTATTTAGCTTGCTTGTTGTAGGGAGCGAAAGGACGTCTATGTCTCTATTTGCAGTTAATGTCTAAAATATTATTTCTTTTTTGGGTTCAAGTATGGTGGCACTCATGTAAGAGAGGTAGAAGTATCCGTCCCCTTTTTTTTTTTTGGGTGGGAAATCATCATATGTCTTCTCCCGCTCTGGGCGGAGCAGGAGGGCGTGTCAGACTTTTACTGACTAAAACCCACCCGTGTTCCTTCAGTTGCCTATGCCAGGGACCACGGTATCTCTTTCGAACGACCCGCGGCCCTGGCAGGCATCGGCCCTAGCGGACCCCGTCACTTCGTGCTGACATCTCTTTGAGCCGCGCGTGGAACACATCGCGCCGTCGACTTTGGCCTGGTCCTTGCCGGGCGGCGAGCTGCCCATTGCTCGCCGCCCGCAAGCCTGCGCCTACGGTGGCCGGGAGTCGGCTGGTGAATCCCGACGTCCAGGGCGTCTCCTGCAGCGACTAGGGGCGTGAGGGCGCAGAGATTGCCTCTCCCTCACGCGCTTCGCCTCCTCCTTTGCGAGCATTACTGCTTCGCAGAAGGGGGTGACGGCTTCCCATGCACTCTCGCTCCGTACCATGGCCTGGACCAGGGCCGGACGTGAGAGATCGCCGCCGCCGATCGCCGCCACGAGGACGCGGCGGTGCTCCGCCCAAGCCGGGCAGACCTCCACCGTATGCTCTACCGTGTCCTCCGGGCGATGCACACAGTGGTGACACCCTGGCGTTTCCTCCCGCCTTATCCTGAACAGGAATCTCCCAGCATCCGTACCCTCACCTTAAAGGATCGAAAACAGTGCTTTCTGACTCTATAATTCTTCAACTCAAGCTCAATGTTCGTAATAAACTATATTGTCAACTTAACCAATTCTAGGGCCTTTTCTTTTTTTCGCATGCGATGTCATCAAATGACCCCTCCCGCTCTGAGTGGAGCGGAAGGGAGTGTCAGACTTTTACTGACTAAAACCCACCCATGTTCCTTCCTTTGCCCTTTATGTTCCGGGGTAGCGGTAACCCTTTCGGACAATCCCGCTGACCAATTTTAGGGTCTTCACATTATAATATTTGGCATTTATATAAGGATAACATGACCTACAAAGCATCACCCTGTAAGCTGTCCTGTATCAAATATGCACATAATTTAGAGGATGGTACCTGCCTGCCTGAAAATGTTCATAGACGGAATAACCTCAGGCTAACGAGTGGGCACGTCTTGGCGATCTAGCCGAGGATGAATTTCAAAAGGGGCTGGAGAGGATTCTTCTGGGTACATTTGTGCTATGTTGGAAGTTCTAAAATGAGAAGGTTTTTGTTCTAGTTGAAAATCCTAGTTTTGATTGTGGTTAGAATACGGTTGATAGAATTCTAACATTACACTCGTTTGGAAGGAAATGAGACTAGTAATAAATAGTTGAATGTTACACATTAAATAAAAAAAAACTGCAGCAAATTATGTTTAATTAATGAATTTTTGATACGGCTTATACATATAATGCATCCTTTTAATGTATTAAACGTTTTTATTTCTTTCAGGTAATCATTATCGACGGCTGTGATATGTATGTAAGTTTATGTATGTTGTAAGTTACCTATGTTTGATGTATATTTTCCATCACGTGCTGGCCCACTACATGAAAAAAAAATAGTTAGAGCGTTTTCTCTTAGGTAGCTACAAAGTAGAAGGATTTTGCTATGATAATAATTTACTGCCTTACCAAGGGTGTGTGGTAGTGTGGATGTGGATTTGGTTTGTTATCGTAAGGCTGAATTAGAACTGCCGATGTATTCTCTAAAAATCTCACCGTGAAAACTGAAGTGAAGTGCGTTTGAAATGAGCTGTCAATAGTGTCAATTTCTAGCATAAGAGGGGCAATTCTCGTAATTTTAAGAACGTTTGCAGTCTGATCTCAGTCTCAATCTGTCAATAATACCTCTATTATCCTTACATTTTTGACAAATTTTTGACATTGATTGTCGCCGAGTTGAGAGAGAGTTTTAATTTCGGGAATTTTTACAGAATAGACCGGCTGATCTCATTCCCGATCACAATCCTACGTGTATAGGTTGTAACTTAGTAAGGAATACTAATAAGGCTCATTTTACGTTATTTTTTAAAGGCTTAATTTTTTTCGAATTGTTGAAATTAGTGGAAACTCCTATAAGCTATTCAAATGTCACTTATTCAAATTAGACTGAGAATTAGCACTTTTCGAACGTCAAAGTTACAAAAGACAGTCTCCTAAAACGCCCGCACTTCACCACTTCCTAGTGCTATCGCTGGGAAGAAGAAGTGCCGCAAGAAACTCCCCAGCAGCACAGCTGTCTATTGAGAAGGATAGGAATTACTTTACTATTGTAAATTATGACGCACGTTATAATTTTAGTAGTCGTCAGTTTCTCTTCTTATTAGATACCATTCTGAATCATCGTTAGTCATCATCATAATCTGCCTAGCCTTTTCCCAACTATGTTGGGGTCGGCTTCCAGTCTAACCGGATTCAGTTGAATACCCAGTATTCTCTCTATCTGAATCGTCGTAAGTAATTATGCATAATCAGTAAGTATCTATCCAAGGAAATTGAGAGTGGTTTGGAATAAGATGTAAGTAGGCGTCGTGATAATAATAAGTCCAGTACAAAATAATACAATCGAGCGGTTTTTGTCACGTTTTCAGCTTCAGGGCTGCTACTAAGATAGAATAATATTTGAAATATTATTACTACAGTCGACGGAAGACACGGGACAAGTTAAGAACTCCGTGTGTTTTGCGAATATATTTGCTAACAGATACAATCTGTCACAAATTTTTCATTTGACACAACAAAACCGTACACAAATATTTTTTAAATAATTGGAATAAACGTAAATTATTTATTAAATTACGATCACGACTTCTATACGTTAAATTACAATAGACGCAAATGGGAGCACCTGGTAGCGCAGCGCTACCTAATGGGAGCACCTGGCAGCGCAGCGCTACGTAATGGGAGCACCTGGCAGCGCAGCGCTACGTAATGGGAGCACCTGGCAGCGCAGCGCTACGTAATGGGAGCACCTGGCAGCGCAGCGCTACGTAATGGGAGCACCTGGCAGCGCAGCGCTACGTAATGGGAGCACCTGGCAGCGCAGCGCTACGTAATGGGACCACCTGGCAGCGCAGCGCTACGTAATATACTTACGAGAGAGCCGTGTCAAGTAAACTGATAGAAATAAAACTGTATGAAAAAGTTTCACAAAATCTATTGAATCTAGTGACTCCTAGGAGTTGAAACGTTCTTGAATCTTGTTTGACGTTTTCGTGTTAATTTTTCGAGGAATGAAGTGGAAAGTACTCCGTCAGGGATCTTCATGACCCTTGTGCAGCTAGATGTGCCCTAGCGCCTTACTATAACATCGGCGACGAAGTAGTGTAATCTACGTAAAACCACCACCTTTGATACTACAATCGATACTTGCGTCTCTTTCTTGTTTAAACAGAGAAAAAAGGATAGCAATAATAGCCTAAATTGAGTTGCTTCACAACAAAATCCGCTCTCTCTATTCGGATTAAACCGTAAAACATGTTTCAACGTACTCCATTTAAACATAAGGATACATGGGACGGGGTCGGTATTCAGTGCGTTGCAAAAATGCGACCCTCGTCTACATTGAGACAACACGGGTTAGCCGCGCCACGCCGTCTAACAGCCTAATTTAACTGGTACAGGTACCTGCATATATGTATATGTAGTAGGGTGCATGTGTGAATGTTATTCAGGCCATTAAAATAATAGGCAATCTAGTTTTAGCGCACTAAAATCCTGATTTATTAAAAAAAATATTAAATAATTTAACAGTCAGACTGACAATCAACAAAAAAACGTTTCATGGTGATTTTTAAACTACTGTAGGCAAGAGTAAGCAAACTTAAAAATTGATTAAACACTGGAGGACCTGCTGCAGCGTTAACGGTACATTTTTGTACTAAATGAAACAGATTCGGTTACCACCTCGAACTGTAATTAGGGATATATGTTTTTTTCTTAAAATCGTAAAAAACGCTCCTATATATGCATTTATAAAATTGACGACCATATCTGGAATTAAAAAGAAAAAAAAAAGAAAAAATTTAAAGAAAATATTTTGATAATTCAAAACATTTTCTTTTTATTACAGTTTTGTGATTCCGGTTAGACTTTATTGAAAAAATCGACCATTTTAAATGATGAATTGGTTACGTTTTTTTAAAGTCTAATACGATAAATAGACGTTACAAAAGGTGGGCCCAAAAAAATCTATCTCCTTTTCTTTCCGTTGGAATCTTGTAGTAGTTTATTTTCCGTGTCAGTGGCTGCCGGGCGTGGGGTCCGTCCCATGGGGTTCTGGGCTAAACCAAATGATATTAGCCTCAAATTGCGTATTGATCGGGCCAGGCACCTGTTGTTAGAGGAAGCTAATGTCTCGTTTATTAGATTTATTTTCTTAATAATTACGGTTTCCTGCCATTGCTGTGTAGCGAGAAGCCCCAGAGTAGCATGTGCTGACAGTTATATGGTCGTGTTATAAAAATGTTGTTGTTTATTGTATGTGGTATGGTAAATCCGTTGTTTTAGAGACACATAGGTACACTGTCAGATATTAAAAAATAATAATTCAGTTTTAATCAAATTCTTAATTGTACCCGTAGCCTACTTAACCTACACAAAATTAGCATAACTTCTAGATGTATTGCACAAAGGGGAGCCTAATTCAAAATGGTTTTTTTTTGCCTAACTAAGGTAGGTACTTACTACTTTTTTATATGGTTGGACCATATTTAATAGAAAATACACTTTGAATAGTAAAAGCTCAGAAGGGTTAACCCTATTATTGGATTCATTCAGAAATCTGAATACGGGGATTCTTTATGCAAAGTGGGTTGGGTTTAGATCTCTTGGAGACATCGGTCAGGAAACGCGGTCCGTCGTCAGACTCATGCGCCCGAAGACAGCTTCCAATTCAATTGTACAAGTTTTATGCGGTTTCTTTAGTTTACATACACCTACTCCGCATATAGGCTTCCGGAGCCTATATGCGGAGTAGTTGAAAAAAAAAAGCAGCTGCTCCATACATTTATATTCGTATAACTCGACGAAATGTTCAGGCTCGGCAGACAGGCACGACGCGAAAGAGCGACGTGACTGCGCGACGCGACATTGCAATGCGACAACGCGATGCTATAGCGCGATGACGCGACGGCGCGACGCGATAGAGTTTTAGATTCTTCAGTATATACTAGAAGTATATATACATACATAGTATATGTATGCATGGCGATTAGGTTATCACATTAATTGAAACCACGTACTTTATATTAGGTATTCTATTATATTACATTTAAAATAATTTAATAAGAAACAATGTTATAGCCGCGGGACATTGCATAAATATAATCGGCTGACCAATAAAAATAGGTCAAAACTTCAAACGTTGCCATTCCGAATTACCTAAAAGCACTAAACTACCATTGTACAAACTATTATTACAAGAAACGTAAATAATTCAAGCGAAAAATGTCCTTCTTACGGTTAATACGAGTAGTTGAAGGCGTTTTTTGTGCGCAAAATTAAAAGATGAAAAGGGACGGCATGAGAGGTATGAAACAAATATGCAAAAATATTCTACCGGTTGACGACTTAGGGTATAAATCTCTATGTGCGAAATGCTACGGGGTACGGGGGTGCATGATTCTAATTTCTTCGGCGCGTGGGACGGATGACTCATTAGAAATAGTCCGCTGCCAAAATCCTTGAGGAATTGACGAGTTTACTATCCGCGCGCGCGCCCTTCGTAGTATTGTCATTGTTTTTATTTTGTGGACATTGTTTTGTGTTAACTTTATTTTTGTAATAGAAAGAAAAGAAAAATAAAAAAAATAAAAGAAAGAAAAAGTATTTATTGCGTCTGTTACAGGAAGATAATAGTAACAATAGGAATAGGATATGTTAATAATACGATAGTACATTAGTGAAGGTGGTGCGTGTGACAGTTCATACGAAATCAGACTCTTAAATAATAATTATTGTGTTATTGTTTCCAAGATGCCTTGAATCAATTTCAGATCGTCGGAGTACACCGATATGATTTTGATTTATGGAGAACGCCACCATAACGCAGCGCTGTTGTTACGAACATAGCGAGGAACATTTCAGTGAAGATTTATAAAGTTTATTTGTTTTTATTTCATAAAACAATATCATAAGTATGTTGTTCAAATGTTGATTTACTGTCGCACCACACGCGCGTGGTGGGACAGTAAATCATATGGGATCATATCATATGGTGGGACACTAAAACATATCTGGAGAAATACTAAAACACCCCACCACCAGCCATGGAAGGTTGCTGTCAGTCAGTCAGTTTGATTGCGAAGCCTGGGAAACCACCCCATGAAGCATCATCATACAGACCCATTTCCCTGTTGCCAGTATTATCAAACCTATTTGAAAAACTGTTATTAAAACGATTAAAACCAATAATAGAAGAAAAGGAGGACACTGCTATTATGGCTACCGGATCAAGCTACAAAGAAGCAATAGAAAAAGTTCAACTAGCTGTGAACAAAGTTTATGACTGGACACAAAAGTGGAAGATCACACTGAATGAGTCAAAATCAATTCATATTGACTTTACTAACAAACATTGCGATTACCACACATTCTATATAAACGGCATGCATGTGCCTTATGCTAATACTGCCAAATACCTTGGTATAACTCTTGAAGTTGTTAAAAATATTGATACTGTGTCAGAGACGATTGTACCAGGGGATAATTGTACCATGAGTACAATAGTTACAAGTGCTTTACCATACTATATGTTTATTTGTATTTTTCTATAAGTATTATTACGGCTACAAATATGTAACAAACAAGACATAAGATATTGAATAGTGTTTAATTAACATTTTATTGTTTAAAACTACGTAAATGTTGTTAAATATTTTTTAAACTTAAGAAGTTTACTGTGCTTTGATTGTAGTTACATTAAAAGAGGTTCTGAATAGAGATTACCATAAGAAAAAGTATATTTTTCTAATTAAAACACTGTGTTTCATTTCATGACATCTCTGGTAAAACTAATCCCAAGGTCGGGGACAGTTGTACCAATTCTCCCAAACCACAATATTAGCAGTAACCTCAAAATTCTACATTATGCCTAAAATGCTAAAATTTTCCCGGGTCTACGCTACATAACTCAAAATCAAACTATTTACTTAAACTGAACCAATTACAGGTACTTTTGAATTGTCAAGGGTCGGTTAGTCCGCGTGACGACTACCGGCCACCGTAGGCGCGGGCCTGCGGGCGGACCAGGACCAGGCCCGTGCCGGACGGCGCGTAAGTGTTCCACGCGCGCCTCAAAGAGATGTTAGCATAATTCGAGGGGCCCCTCAGGGCCGAAGCCTGCCGGGTCAGCGGGATTGTCCGAACTGGTTACCGCTACCCCGGAACATAAAGGGCGAAGGAAGGAACATGGGTGGGTTTTAGTAAGTAAGAGTCTGACACTCCCTTCCGCTCCACCCAGAGCGGGAGGGGTCATTTGATGATTTCCCACCAGAAAAAAAAAAAAGGGTCGGTTAGTCAAAAAGATGAATCTAGTTGCCCATTCCAAAGCGTGGTATGTACCTACCTATGGAGAAGAACGGGCAAGAAACTCCATGGACACTCTTTTAAATCACAATAATATGGTTACAAAGTATTGGTTACATCATTCATGTTAAAAATTATGCATATGAGAACGATGCAGAACGTTAAAAGAAAACAATTCAAATATTAAATTAAATCAAAATAAGCCATGGCAGCAAAGAGTTGACCAGTCCCTACTGACGGCGCCCGTTCACGAACATGACGCATATATTAGCACCATTCAGCTCAACCATTTTGAAGGGAGCTAAATGATCCAACACATGCGCCGCCATCAGCGAGACAGAGTGAGCATGACATACTCTCAGCCGCCAAGGCATATTCAACTCAATGAAAGACGTACCCAGTAAATGGTAGTAATGTAATGTGTGTAGTGTAGTGTGTGTGTGGTGGTGGGGTGTGTAAGTATGTGTGTGTGTGTGTGTATGTGTGTATGGTGGTAGTATGGTGGTAATGGTGGTAGTAGTGGTGGTATGGGTGTACGTATGTACATATACATAGTACTCACATATGTGCTATGCAATTATACAATACTAGGAGATCGAATTTATATAATGCAAAATAGTATTTTAAAATCTTCAGCAGCTCCAACAGTATATAGGTAGGGTAGGCGTGTGTGAAGTATTTTCAAATGCTAATCAATTTATTTATGCGTCCTGTGGAGCAGGACCAGCGTTTAGCCAAGCATTTTAGTCAGCGATGTAATCCCCCAACTTATAATATGCTTGGCTGCATAGTGTGCGTTTTATAAATAGAAAAACAAGTTCCCATTTCCATTAACAACGGCTAGATTTGTACTATTTGAATTTGGTGCTATATTACTAGCACTTGATAATATGTATCCTGAAATTTTCGTAAGGAAATCTGTAAATGCTCCAAAGTTTCTAACTTCATTTGCGTTAATTGATGAATTTATCGAAATATTTACGGGGTTACGGCCGCTGGGTGGCCTTTTTGGGTTTACTTGATCACTGGTAACATTCCCATCTGACGAGTTAGCTCTAATAACAATTGGAGATACAACTCGTTTGTTGTACCATGTAGTCGTAGTTTCATAGTCTCCAACTGGTTTTTTGTACCGTGTATATGGTGATTCAGTCGTAGTTTTATCGTTTTCAATGATGTCGTTCCAGGGCCAGTAGTATAGTCTTCTTGTAGTCGTAGTTCCAGAGTCTCCAACTGTTTTGTTGTACCGGATATCTGATGATTCAGTCGTAGTTTTATCGTTTTTAATGATGTCGTTCCAGAACCAGTGGTACGGTCTTCTTGTAGTCGTAGTTTCAGACTCTCCAGCTGTTTTGTCGTACCCGTAATATGGTGCTGCAGGCTTACTTTTATCGCCATTAGTTTCTTTGCCCCAATACGAGTGATATGGTCTTCTTGTAGTCGTAGTTTCAGACTCTCCAACTGTTTTGTCGTACCCGTAATATGGTTCTGCAGGCTTACTTTTATCGTCATCAGTTTCTTTGCCCCAACGCAAGTGATATAGTCTTCTTGTAGTCATAGTTTCAGACTCTCCAACTGTTTTGTCTTTGTCCCAATGCAAGTGATATGGTCTTCTTGTAGTCGTAGTTTCAGACTCTCCAACTGTTTTGTCTTTGCCCCAATACGAGTGATATGGTCTTCTTGTAGTCGTAGTTTCAGACTCTCCAACTGTTTTGTCGTACCCGTAATATGGTTCTGCAGGCTTACTTTTATCGTCATCAGTTTCTTTGCCCCAACGCAAGTGATATAGTCTTCTTGTATTCATAGTTTCAGACTCTCCAACTGTTTTGTCTTTGTCCCAATGCGAGTGATATGGTCTTCTTGTAGTCGTAGTTTCAGACTCTCCAACTGTTTTGTCGTACCCGTAATATGGTGCTGCAGGCTTACTTTTATCGCCATCAGTTTCTTTGTCCCAATGCGAGTGATATGGTCTTCTTGTAGTCGTAGTTTCAGACTCTCCAACTGTTTTGTCGTACCCGTAATATGGTGCTGCAGGCTTACTTTTATCGTCATCAGTTTCTTTGTCCCAACGCAAGTGATATGGTCTTCTTGTAGTCGTAGTTTCAGACTCTCCAACTGTTTTGTCGTACCCGTAATATGGTGCTGCAGGCTTACTTTTATCGCCATCAGTTTCTTTGTCCCAATACGAGTGATATGGTCTTCTTGTAGTCGTAGTTTCAGACTCTCCAACTGTTTTGTTGTACCGGTAATATGGCGATTCAGTGGTAGCTCTATCATTTTTAAGTTTGTCGTACCAGAACGAGTAATATGGTCTTCTTGTACTCGTAGTTTTTTCAACTGATCCGTAGAACGAGTTATGCCGGTTACGCCAACCGACCTGTCTAGAATTATTTTCTTTTTCATAAGCTTTCTTTGGCAAATGCGCTGTTAGTATACCATTGTCTACAGTAAGGTATCCGACGTCGTCTTCATGTGGTATTGTAACTGCAAATTCATGAGTTAGGTTGGCTAGTTCTTTATCGCTCACATCAACTGGATTTTTGACTGGGACGGTTTCGTAATCCAATGTTTTATTTTTGTGTGCAACTGATCCGTAGGACCACCAGTCAGTGGTTTCTGTATCAGGAACTGGCCTTTTGTAATCCCGTGTATCATTTTTTTCGACTGCATCTGATCCGTAGATCCACCTGTCAGTAGTTTCTGTACGATTGGTTATTATTTTATCTTCGACTGGGATGGATTTGTAATCCCGTGTTTCATTTTTATCAACTGCACCTGATCCGTAGGACCACCCGTCAGTAGTTTCTGGAATAGGAACTGGCCTTTTGTCTTCGTCTGGGACGGATTTGTAATCCCGTGTTTCATTTTTTTCAATTGCACCTGATCCGTAGGACCTCCTGTCAGTAATTTCTGTAATAAGAACTGGCCTTTTGTTTTCGCCTGGGACGGATTTGTAATCCCGTGTTTCATTTTTATCAACTGCACCTGATCCGTAGGACCTCCAGTCAGTAGTTTCTGTAATAGGAACTGATCTTTTGTCTTCGCCTGGGACGGATTTGTAATCCCGTGTTTCATTTTTTTCAACTGCACCTGATCCGTAGGACCACCTGTCAGTAATTTCTGTAATAAGAACTGGCCTTTTGTTTTCGCCTGGGACGGATTTGTAATCCCGTGTTTCATTTTTTTCAACTGCACCTGATCCGTAGGACCACCTGTCAGTAGTTTCTGTAATAGGAGCTGCTCTTTTTTCTTCGCCTGGGACGGATTTGTAATCCCGTGTTCCATTTTTTTCAACTGCACCTGATCTGTAGGACCACTCGTCAGTAGTTACTTTAATAGGAACTGGCCTTTTGTCTTCGCCTGGGACGGATTTGTAATCCCGTGTTTCATTTTTTTCAACTGCACCTGATCCGTAGGTCCAGCCAATAGTTTCTGTACGATTGGTTGTTGTTGTATCTTCGACTGGTATTGTCGCCTTTATAGCTCTGCAAAAAGAAAGAGAGGTTAGAACTTTTCTATACTTCAAAATATAAAATATAAAGAAATCGTTAACCCAGAGTACACAGAGTACCTACGTATTCTGTGTACTCAGGGTAAGGATTAGTTGTTAAATTTTGTAATAATTTTTTTAAGTAGGTTGAACAAAAGTGGTCTCTAAACTAAGGAAGATGTGGAATAAAATTTCGGGCGCCATCCATTGGTAGTAATTTTAACTTTACCTAACCCATAAGGCCTGGGTCCTTTTTTTACCACGGAGATATAGTGCAGTTACGTGGGACTCTAACCCACTAAAACTCCACGGTGTCCTCCTCTGCCGCTTACGGCGGGAACACGGGCATGCGTTAGCACTCATCCATGAACCCGCCGCGACTGTCCGTCACCGGACCCTGCCCATCACATAGCACGCCGTGACCACCCCAGAGACCAAACCAGCACAGGGGCGCCAGACGACCCCGTGTCTGGGCACCCTTGGTCCCCCTGCGACGGTTCAAGTTATTGGCCCCGCCGCCTGCCAATTTTCGGCCGCAGAGGTTAGGGAAAGCGGCCAACGTCATACGAACACTCCTCCTCCCCTGCGGCCCCACCGCGTCCACCATCAGACGGTGGCGACCCCGTCAATCTCGCGGAATGTAGGGAGAGCGGCGCACCGCAATACCGGCACTCCTCTCCCGCCACGGCCTCCAACCCTCAGCCTTGATGCTTCCCATACGGCATCGCGGCCCGCCTCAGTTGCAATGTCGCCCAAGCGGCACCGCAACCTACTTGTTGGCCGCTACATCGTCGTTGGCTTACTTGCAAAGCCCTGACGAGCGGCCCCTCCTCGGGTTCCTCTTGGCTTCACCGTGGGTGACCAAGCCACGGCTACTGAGCTCCCTACCCCCCGCATCGATAATGCGGGTACCCACCAGGGGGGGAAGGCCGGGGTCCTAGTTTTAGCAACTGTGCCCAACTTGAACCTTACAGATTGTTTTTATAAAGACAATGACCAATGAGAACAATGACCACTCACCTAACGGGCTTGGACTAGAAGATCGAATAAAAAGTAACTTATGGGAATAATAATATTGGCGGGACGGATGAGGGAGAGAGCCTCCGTCCCAGCCGCCGCGGGAGACGCTCCGGGCGTCGGGAGTCGCGTGAGAGGGGAGGAGAGCAATGGGTAGCTCACCGCCCGATCAGGACCAGGCCCGCGCCGGACGGCGCGTAAGTGTTCCACGCGCGCCTCAAAGAGATGTCAGCATAATCCGAGGGGCCCCTTAGGGCCGAAGCCTGCCGGGTCAGCGGGATTGTCCGAAAGGGTTACCGCTACCCCGGAACATAAAGGGCGAAGGAAGGAACATGGGTGGGTTTTAGTAAGTAAGAGTCTGACACTCCCTTCCGCTCCACCCAGAGCGGGAGGGGTCATTTGATGATTTCCTAGCAGAAAAAAAAGGGAATAATAATATGGCGGTTAATTTTCCTGTTTATACAGAAATGAAATGTTTATGAAATGAAATAAAATGTTTATTAAATGAAAGTAAATATTTATTTCTTTAAGTAGATCTTTTAAAATACTTATACATGTTAAAAGTTTGTCGGTAAATAAATTTAAAGCTAGATGGGAATATAACTTAGTACGGCATTATACATGTTTTTAAAAGGTCGGAGAATAAAGTAAATACGGATTTTTCTATTGAGGTTATGTAGTATAGTATTAATTGAGATATTTTTTTCTGAAAATTATGTCGAGTTTACACAAAATATAAAGGATGCGAAACAACACAAGATTGCTCAGAACAGAGGTGACACCGAAATTGCAAAAGAAATGTCTAGATTATATTTACTTTTACTTGTCTAAAATAGGGAGGCTACGTAATCGACCGATACCGATTTACGTGATTACCAGTTTTAGAAAACTAAAATCTAAAAATAAAATGGTTTTATTTAATTAAGTAGCTCGTTATAGTAAAACTCTTTACTTAGCTTATCTTATTTAAATAATTAGGTAATATAAGTTTATACGGTTGACATTGCATGTGACGTACCTAATTTCGATTTAAAAATAAAATCAGTTTCGACTTTAGAAAAAGTATGAAAATCTCTAGAAATGTAAAAATTACGAATGCGTTCATAAGTAAGATATTATTATTCTGCGTTCCGAGAAGTAAATAAAGTTGTTCTTTTTTTAAGACGAATATCTATTATTTCCCTGCTCTTTAAATAAATTATATGATATACAGTGATTACATTAATAATGTACTGATTACATTAAAAGACTAAAAAGAGAATATCATTAAAATAATTAATAGTTTTGGAGGATCCATTAAATATTTCCCTTAGATCCTATCAACTAGTAGCACAAGTAAAAATTTGGCCAAGTGCGTGTTGGACCACGCACAATGAAGGGTTCCGTACTTGGGATGAATTTATCCCAAGACGAAACTTAACTTCCTACTAATATTCTACTAATATTATAAACGGGAAAGTTTGTATGGATGGATGGATGTTTGTTACTCTTTCACGCAAAATCTACTGAACGATGAAAATTGGCACACAGATGGTTTATAACCAGGATTAACACATAGGATACTTTTTATCCCGATATTACTACGGGATCGAAACTTATACGGGTAAAACCGCGGGGCGCAACTAGTGTAGTTATAAAAATGTTCACCCATACATCGCATACGTCATGTTCAATTCTCCAATTGCAAATGTAACTTCGTAAAAAAATGTCATAAAACTATTAATTAACGATCTTCGGACTTTTTCCTTTATTTGTGCTGCGATGATCTCTTGCTTCTTAGGAGTAACCTATAGGTAGTAGTAAGTACCATATAGGTTTTGATTTATTTGCGGGTATCAAAGTGCTGTTGAATTTGTGGGTATTTTGAGTGGAATACCTCAAAATATGAGGTCGCATAAATGGCCGTATTTTTTTGTCGCGTTAATTTAGAAGCTTGATGATTTTTAGAACTCCACGGGAACGGTCCCTTTTAGTACTAAGGAGAGGAGACTTACGTATTTTATATTAATTTCAACTTGATACCTCCACCCGTTCCTGAGAATAGGGTCTTGACAGACTGGCCGACGGACGGACGGACAACGAAGAAAAAAGAAAGAAAGAAATACATTTATTTGGCGGCGAAGCGATCTTATAAGGATTCCATTTTTTCTTTTTATGGGATGGAACCCTAAAAATATTGATTTGTGTTGTAGTGGACTTAATTATAATGTTTAATAATATAGTGATCTCGATCACTTACCTGCTCCTCATTGTTGTTATTTTATCGTACTCGTCATCAAATACAGCTTCTGTGTTGTATGACTGAAATAAGGGAGAAAAATTATTATTACATCGGACTTACTTCATAACTACTAGTTAGTGTCGTTCCTATTTATTTCAGGTTTGCTACTTCTGGGACTAGTTTAGTTAACATGACCGTATTGCATGGTATTGCGCGAAGGCAGCTGCCACTCAGAGCCGTCAGTGTCGCTTCCATGCCAGCGTCCATGTGTCGTAGAGCGAGGTAACGGTTACGCTCACTGAAACGCTTGGTTTGTATGGGAAGTGTTGACAATACCATCAACACCGTCTCTTGCAGCGGCCGTCGAGGCGACTCCGTGCTCTGTAATGGCCACCGTAACAACAGAAGAAACGGAAGAGAAAAAATAAGATGCACAGTATTTTTTAAGCAGTTACATATACATAGTTTAACTCTGTAAAATGCAGATTGTAAAAGATTTCTAACGCGCGGTGGAAAAATGAAAAAAAAAATGTCACTTTAAGAAAGGGATTTTGTCGAGAAAATAAAATACAGGGGTAAAACCACAAACCTATGTAAATTTGCATCTTGAATGTTGCAATTTAAAACGTTGAGGATAAGGTTGTTTCGCATTTATATTAGCTCTAATAAGACTTATGCTAGGGACTCACTCACTCACTTCACTCGCCAGCAGTCGCCGACGACTAAAGAGTCGTCGGCGACTGCTGGCGACTCGCTGGCGATTTTATAATCTTACGTCTACACAGACTATGACATCGCAGTTTGAAAGTCAGTGTCATGTTGAATGTTGATTAAAATATGATTCGCGAGCGTAACAAATATGACTTTACAGAATTATAATAGCTAATTAAAATCATCAGTACCTAAGTTCATATAATCCTACTGAGTGACTAATTTCATGAAATAACAATACGCTCGCGAATCATACACTGGCCTACAAAACAAAGTACTACACTTTTAAAACTTAAATTTTTTCTAAACTATAGAAGTTAGAGATTTAAAATAAAATAAAAAACGTTTTATAGCAAACTTTATCAGCTTTCTTTGAAACCAGTAAACTATCCATTAGTAACATTTTTAACTTAAAAAAAGATAAAACAATAAAATTTTCATATTTAGCTTAGTGTCAGAAAACTCAATTAACATTAATAAGTATGTTAGACATGTTATTTAATTTTTAATAACTTGTATTGCCTCCTCGGGCTCTGACTACAGCTTAGAGCTGGTTTTGCATACTGAACACAAGGTTTCGGAGGCGATGTTGGGGAATATTCTCCCATTCTTCAATCAGAGCCTGTTTTAGTGCCCTGAGGGTGGTAGGTGGTGGTTCTGACTGGCCTCCCTAGCTCATCCCAGGCGTACTCAATCGGGTTGAGATCAGGACTTCTTGATGGCCAAGCCATCACGCTGATACCAACCTCCTGAATATACTCTTGTATGACCTGAGCCGTGTGTGGCCGGGCATTATCATGCATCAGCATTGATCCATCACCAATATTTGCTAAATATGACCCTGCATACTCGTTGAGAATCTCTTGGGCATATCTTTCCCCAGTCAGAGTGCCGTTTTCTATGGCCACTAACTCTGTGCGACCTTCTGAAGATATGCCAGCCCATATACGTGTATATATATATATATATGATAGCCTGCCTCCACCGTACTGGACTCTTTCTGAGAAGAAATAGAATTTAGTTTCATCAGAAGTGTAAAGTGAGAATCGAGACTCAACTGTGAACAAAATTCTTTACCACTTTTCTTCATTCCATTGTATGTGTCCACGAGCTTATCGCAGTCTCGCTACTCGATGCTCTCTCTCGAGTTTGGAGCGCTGGTCTTCGGGGTTTCAGAATTGCTTCAGCAAGTCTTCTTCTCACTGTACTGTTACTAATGTAGTCCCTTCGCGTCTGAAGAAGCTGTTGCTGGACTTCAACTGCATTAAGGTGGCGATCTCAACACAGTGGAAACAATATAGCGGTCTTCTCGGGCACTAGTATACCTGGGTCTGCCATCACAAGGTTTCCTAAGATGGTTTTCAGTCTCTTCGTACCTTCGTTTCACTTTCTGGACCGTTCGTAACGTCACACCCACCATTCTTGCAGTACGACGCATACTGATGCCTAGTTCCAAAAAAGTCATGATCCTAGCACATTCTTCAGTTGAAAGAGTCATGATAATTAAAATTTATGTGCTGTTGTCTAACTTAGCTTTTGTAACAAGACTCATCGATCAAGAAAAAAATTGAAAACAAAAACAGAAACAAAAAAATGAATGGTAAATTGTAATTCGACAAGGATTATTTTGTTTCTAAACCTCTTTTCAGCCATTTCTTAAGATACGGTTCTCGACTATGAAGTTTTTATGTACAAAATTAAATTCTTTTTCGAGTCCTTTTTATTTCGAAAGTATATCTTGTGTACATAAAACGTTATACCAATTTTAAAAGTGTGATACTTAGTTTTGCAGGTCAGTGTATTTTGTTCAACATACAACCTGACACTGACCTGCAAATTGCAAAAAACGTAAGAAAATTTGAATTTCATGAACTACCTAGCGCATCCCCATTAATTTCATGGGCTACCTAGCGCATCCCCATTAATTTCATGAGCTACCTAGCGCATCCCCATTAATTTCATGGGCTACCTAGCGCATCCCCATTAATTTCATGAGCTACCTAGCGCATCCGCATTAATTTCATGGGCTACCTAGCGCATCCCCATTAATTTCATGGGCTACCTAGCGCATCCCCATTAACTCTGTGAACAAATACAGGGTGGGAGGGACATCGACGCGCAACCGCTTACCATGGCTTCAGTACATGATTCTGGACCTCCCTGCGTTGAAAGTTTTTGTCGGCTTTTTCTTAATTTTTACGTTTTTTTTCTGCAATTTTTTTACTGTAAACTGTATACAATCATTATTTCTATCTCACCCAATAAGATTTTTAATAAAAAAATAGTAAATTCACTTGTTTCACTTAAAACAGCAATGTAAATAAAACTCGACACGGGTACATATTTGAACGTCGAAAATTATATTTCTGTACCCATACCCTGTAAAATATGTTTCTGTACCCGCATGCGTAACACGCATATATCTTTCTTAAATCGAAACAGCTAGGTTAGGTTAGAACTGTGACCACACAACGCACGAGCCAAGCGAGCGAAGCGAGCGGTGCCGCAGCAGCGGCCGGCGAGTTCCAGAAACATATTTTTGAATGTAAAACCAAACATTTTTAATCATTCGATATTTTAATCACTCGGCATTTCAATCTTACACATTTTAAGCTTAGGAATAACAATTTTCGATACTTCGATACAATCGATATTTAAATTTTCGATATTTTGAACATTGAAATTTTACCCATAGGTATTTTAATTTTCGACGTTCAAATAATATGTTCCCCTCGAAAGGGCAGCGCGCGGTATCGCGGTAGATAGAGCGCGCGCGCGCGCCATCCGCGGAGCGTTATTATAGCGTACGCGCGTGATGATAAGCACTCAAAAATGTCATTTTTTTTAACTGGTATTCTCCGAGATGAATGACTTTCGTAATTTTATTTATGGCATCAGGTGTAACCTTTTCACGACGTTTGCGCGTCGAAGTCCCTGCCACCCTGTATAATGTGTGGCAAATGGATATTTTTTTTAATTTTCCGTAATTTTTGATCAAATGAAAATAACAGAAGACTGGCACGTATTTGATTTTACACATACTATTATTATTTCTTTTGCAGTATTTGATCCTTGTCAGTATCATAATCGCTCAGGATAAAATACAGAATGCATTTTTTTTTACAAAAGAAACCAAGATTGATTCCTGTCCAGGATTATTGTTTTATTTGAGCGCATTATTAAAAAAGAACCGGAGCAAATGTACATAATATTATTATAAGAAATGCTAAAAATCAGGGTATTGAATAGTTTTGTGTCAATTTAGACGCTATGTAAAAGTAACAGTGTTATCGACTTTTCTCCTGATTTTCACATGTTTTGGCCACATCAGAACTCTTCGAGTAACGTAAGGGCCAATCTATTATTAATTATTTTATCGCTAGGCAGGACTGAAAAAAGCACTTATAACATTTTTTGACACAATTTTTTTTTGGCTACAACAATTTCGCGGGATTTATTTCACCCATTTAAGGCGGCCTTAAATGAGTGAAATAAATCCCTGAATTAAATTCGGTGCGGAAAATGAAGCAAAATCAACAAAGTAATATTACTAATCGCAATAAATGAAATATATGAAAGGTCACTTACCAATACAGAAAATAATAATAAATGCACGACAATCATTTCAAAAACGTTGCCCAGCATACGGTGCGCTGGGTGGAGGTGAAGTATTGATACAAAATTTCCGCAACAGGTCATCGTGCCTCTATATAAGCTAGATTTTTATCACAAAACCCAGGGATTTTTGTTTTTTGATAAAGTTTATCTGCTTCCGTTACCAGTTGTTGTGTTCACGCGTTAATTGGCACTTGCAAGTACAATAATGTAGATAAGACTTCGAAAAATACCGTTACATAGGTCTCATGGCTTATCTACAATGTACAGACGCCAGCAGGTCAAGCTACCCGAAACTGTCAAATTTTCCCAATCAACCTTGAACCTTAATGCTTTAGCGATAAAGTTGAAAATCTATTAAAGAAATTTGACAGATTGTAGTAGCTTGATGTGCTGGCGTCTGTACATGCACGGTTTGGAGATCCGTATTTAAAAAGTTCTGCCTTCGAAGTTATTACAGACGGCGTGAGTATGTGAAAAAATAAACCTTATACAAAAGCAGTCACAGTTAGTATGTGGTTCAAGTACAAGTAATAGATAGCTATACCACATAATGTTACGTAAAGTAGCCAAGTGCGCGTCCCTACCATTTTCGTTTCTTAACATTAGAGTTTTTGACATGTTTAATTTGCACTTTCATTGGCTTTATTTATTATAATTATTAAAGTGCATTGTCTAGAGCGCTTAAATAACTTCAAGGAAATAGGTCCGTGTTATTTAAAAAAAAAATGTTTATGTAGTAAGACATACACTTTGGGAAACTATACGCCCAGCAGTGCGATTCTGTAAAATTCTCACCGTGAAAAGTTAGGTGAAATGAGCATAGAGTGAGCTGTCAATAGTGTCAATCCCTAGCATTAGTTGGAATGACAGCTCACTCCACACTCACTTCACCTAAGTTTTCACGGTGAGATGGTTACAGAATCGCATTGCTGGTGAGCTTATCCTGCGGTGATTTTTGTCACAACCTCTCGATACGCTTCCGTACCGTATCGAACATCAATCAATGTAATCGTAGGAGTCCTCTAACACTGGTCACAAGTCCAAAACCCGAAAATTTTGTCAGTTTAATTCATATAGACGACCGCTTTTCTTCCGACAGCTGTTTGCTGTCGGGGGCAAGGCAAATCAGGTTATCGAAATGTGTCATTTTCGATACGAAACCCTGTCGGATGGTTGTAAATAGCTATGCTGATTTGCTTGCGGCGCTATACGGAACGCCATCTCACTTGGCCGGTAAATTGTTACAATACATAGATTCCTTACCTAACTTTTGCTTCATACTTTATCGGGACAAAAACACGTATTTCGTCTAATTAGAGTATTGATAACAGGCCGTGCTGTGTACTCGTATAAACCCCGTTTAAGTAAACATCACGCTTGTATTCTTCGAAGCGCTCGTCAGGGGTGTGTCAGTACAACCTCAGAACGTCCCGTGGTATCAGGTATACATGAACTTGTGATGTTCTCACTGTTGGGCAAAGGTCTCTTTTTATAGATTTTATAAGAAAGAAATAAATTTATTTTTTTTGGGACACAAAAGAAAAATAAATAGTAATAAAAGGAGCATTTAAAACTAACAAAGGTACGGTCACCAAAGGAGATAAGTAACCAGGGGCTGCAGTCTCGACATTCATAGCGATCGCTTACGACCGAATTCGGTCGCAAAGTCCCGGATTGACAGGTTTAATGTATGGAGTGACAGGACTTTGCGACCGAATTCGGTCGTAAAGCGATTGCAATGAATGTCAAGACTGCAGCCCCAGGGTCGTCGGATGTAGTTAAAGTTTAGTAAGAAACCGATGGATGTTTTTGAATAAAATTTAATTAAGAAAACAAACAATTCATTCGAAGACATGTGACATCTACCAACTCGCACCGGGCCCGCGTGGTGGATTACGGCCCACTCCCGCTCACAGAGAGGAGGCCTGTGTTCCAACAGTGGAAACGTTATAGGCTGATTATGTTATGTAAACAGTTCATTTATAAAATTAAATTTCATTCGAAATCATCCATCGGTTTCTTACAAAACTTCAACTATATCCGACGACCCTGGTTACTTATCTCTTTTGGTGACTGTACATTAAAAAGAACCAAATAAAAAGACTCCTAGATAAAAAGACGCGAGGTCAAAAAGGCTTGAAAATACAGCTTGTTCAGCGCACGACTTCAGACTGTGCTTAGCCCAGTTTTCCTCACGATGTGTTTCTTAACATATTTTAGCACTTAGTCGAATATAATGAATGCCTGTTATAAATGTAGGATCATCATCTGCCTAGCGTTTTCCCAACTATGTTGGGTCGGCTTCCAGTCTAACCGAATGCAGCTGAATACCAGTATTTTACATGGAGTGGCTGCCTATCTGACCTCCACAACCCACTGGGTAATACGATACCCCTTGATAAGACTGGTTTTCAAACTTTCGGGCTTCTGACGACCCGTAACTATTGTCAAAGATTAACGAATGACAGCCGGGACCAACGGCTTACCATGCTTTCTGAGCCACGGAGGGGTCTTGGTTTGTGAAGATGGTCACCCATCCACGGATCAACCGTGACAAGAATAGCTTAACCTGATCGATCGACCCGTGCGTCTGTTATTACTTAGCCACAAGCCCCTCCAAAAATGAATGAATCCCTGATAAGAATGAATGACTGTTATCATATAATCGGAGCGACCCCCTCCCCCCCTGTTTCTCGTTTTATCTTATTTAATTCCGCCACGACTCTATTATGAAATTAATTTGGTTTCTCACTGAGTTCTCGTGCGGAACGATATCCCCAGATGACTTTTGAATCTTAAGGACTTTGTCTTTGTTCAATTATAATCAATGTTGTATAAGTAGACCCTTATGAATAATTTGAGGGACCGGTTTTGAAAACTGTAAGTACTTTTTTTTTCTTTTCCGGATGGGAAATCATCAAATGACCCCTCCCGCTCTGGCTGGAGCGGAAGGGAATGTCAGACTCTTACTGACTAAAACCCACCCATGTTCCTTCCTTTGCCCTTTATGTTCTGGGGTAGCGGTAACCCCTTCGGACAATCCCGCTGACCCGGCAGGCTTCGGCCCTAAGGGGCCCCTCAAATTATGCTGACAACTCTTTGAGGCGCGCGTGGAACACTTATGCGCCGTCCGGCACGGGCCTGGTCCTGATCGGACGGTGAGCTACCCATTGCTCTCCGCCCGCAGGTCCGCGCCTACGGTGGCCGGGAGTCGTCACGTGGCTCCCGACGCCCGAAGCATCTCCCGCGGCGGCTAGGACGGGAGGCTCTCTCCCTCATCCGTCCCGCCACCTCCTTCGCTAGCATGACTGCTTCGCAGAAGGAGGCGACTGCCTCCCACTCCCTCTCGCCCCGGACCATGGCTTGCACCAGGGCCGGGCGCGAGAGGCCGCCGCCGCTGCCAATCGCCTCTACGAGGACACGGCGGTGCTCCGCCCAAGCGGGGCAGACCTCCACCGTGTGCTCCACCGTGTCCTCTGGGCGATCCTGGCTATGGTGACACCCGGGCGTTTCCTCCCGCCTAATGATGTGCAGAAACCTCCCGAAACTTCTGTGTCCGGTGAGGACCTGCGTCAGGCGGTAGGTGAGGGCGCCGTGGCGCCTCTCTAGCCACTCCTCAAAGAGGGGTCTTATCGCCGCTATCGCGGCGTGCCCTGCGCTGGGTTGCGACAGTCGCTCCGGAGATCCGTCCGCTCCGCCGCAATTTGCCGCGGGAGCGGACTTTCCCCCCGGCGTAGTGCCTCCGCGCGCCACTCATACAGGCGCGCGAGGACTATCGCCTCCAGATCCCATGGCGGCAGTCCGGCAAGGAGGCTTGCCGCCTCGCCCGAGATCGTGCGGTAGCCCCGGATGAGCCTTATAGCTACCACCTTCTGGGCGAAGCGATCAACAGCGAATAACGCCGCTCATTTAGCGCAAGCTGCAATATTGTATGTTTCCGAATGTAGTGGAGATGTGAGAATGTGATTCAATTAAAATAAATATTATTTTGTCTCTTTTGCACTTTTCGGTTTATTGGCGACGATAGATGAACGATCATTATGATCATGTGTGTCATCAGAATTATTATCAGAAAAGTTTAATGGTCAATATTGAAATTGAATATTGAATTTAACTGAATGAATTAATATTGTATGATAACGGAGATAATATACGGCACAATTATATGTTCGTCTGGCGTTCTTTAAAATTATGCACAAACGATGGTTTAACAATGCTAATATTAGGTCTAAACCTGTGTGATCTTATATATGTATATGTACGTCTCAAACCCACAACTTTGGAAATAGGGTAGGTCTAGGTATCCTACTCGTATTATACTGTCATAGTGAATGGTTTAAAATAATGTTATAGCTATTTAATCCATGCAAACCCTTTTAACCTTAATAAAATTATTCAGAATATTAAATTATTCAGAAACTCAAATAGAATTAAATTAAATCTCCGAAGTTTCGATCCAGTTATTCGGCGCTACTGATATTCTGAAGCTTTGTTCAAGGTACCTATTCAAGGTGTACAAGAATAAACGTAAGTCCTGAAAGTACTGCTGTACTACTGAATCGATTTCAGCAACTTTTGACCGCCGATTGAGCCAAAGAAAATTAAATCTCATTTCAAGGCAATAAGACTCAATTTTAAATGCATAAAGTAACGCTGGCATCAACACGATGTAAAAAAAAAATGTTTTGGTCATTGTATATGTTATGCTTTAAACTCAATACTCTAATTCGGGTATATGAGGTCTTGCATTAATTAAAACGTTCAAAATCTAGTCGCAATCTCATCTCAGCGACCATCAATATCAAAAACTTGATTAGAGGAGTTTTTGACAGATTGAGACTGAGATAGACTGTGACCGTTCTTGAAACTACGGGAATTGCCCCTCTGATAGTATCTAAGCGATATGCGATCGACGATGGTTGGTTTGTTTTTCTTTGTTTTGATAAAGAGTAGTAGTTTTTCTGTGTATCATAATTATTTACACTACAAATATTAATTTTACACGACTATTTGTCTACGACTACGTCATTCAGAGCCTACCCACTAGATACTATGAGTAAATTAAATCTCCGCAAGACCGATGGACTATGGATCACTTTATACCAACATAATAAACATAGAGTATTGTTTAGTGTATGAGTATTTTTATAGTCGTTCATCATCTTGTGTCCCTGTCTAGCTTTGCTTTCATGATAATGCTTATTTCAGAACACAGGCAAAAAAAAATATATAAAAAAAATTGATTCTTTCAAGAAACTAGGTTATTACAATTAAGTAGATAACTAAAAAAATTGTTCAGTAAAAACATTACTATATTTAAATAGCACAAGCCTGCACACTAGGATTCCCTGTGTCGTGGAGACTCATGGTCTCTTTCGTCTTACAAGATTATTAGGTACAAATCAAATTCAATAAAAATATTTTATTTCTCATAAACCTACATATATGGGCACTAATGAAACGTTAGAAGCTAGGTGCACGGTTCCAATTGGTCGTTCCCTATGGAGAAGAGCCGGCAAGAAACTACACGATTACTCTTTTAAAAATAATTGGCTTTTCCAATGTTTTCAAATTACAGTAGGTAGGTGTGGGAACACAGCGTAGGCCTGTCAACAACTACCAGGTACTTGATAAAATAA
Source organism: Apamea monoglypha (assembly GCA_911387795.2). Lineage (NCBI taxonomy): Eukaryota > Metazoa > Arthropoda > Insecta > Lepidoptera > Noctuidae > Apamea > Apamea monoglypha. Next base: position 18,610,832 of record OU426925.1, read on the forward strand.
AAAATGGTCTACTGATCTAGTCTAAAAGGCCTACAAAGTCCTCACTTTTACAAAATATGAAAGAATCTATCAAAAGGATAAATAAAATATAAAAACCTATTAAAACCAAATGATATGATTGCCATATAATGTGAAAAATGATAAATTTATAATCTACAGTGTATACAGTGCAATGTGTTTCTTCTTTTATGAAAATAAAAATATTATTATTATATTATAATTATATCACCATTGAGAGACATTGCCTTAATTTGATACACTTTGTAAAAACATGATAAAATGAACTGATTAGTTTTTTTTTACAGTGTAAATTCAATTTTATAATTCACAATGACACAATTTGCAAGCTAACAATAAATTATATATATATATTTAGATATATATATTATATACAAGTATATAATAAAAGAAATAATAATATGACACACAGTAGTTAAACTAAATAGTTAAAAAGATAGTACAGACGCCAGCACATCAAGCTACTACAATCTGTCACATTTCTTTAATAGATTATCAACTTTATCGTTAAAACATTAAGGTTCATGATTGATTGGGAAAATTTGACAGTTTCGGGTAGCTTGACCTGCTGGCGTCTGTACTTATCATTTTTGCATGCAATGTAAAAATCATAAGCATTCATTCCACTTTTCGATTAAGGTCTAAACAATTTTTTTTTACATTTAGCTTCAAATGCTGAAGAGTCTCTAACAAGCTTCAATTGAAACACAAAATTACTTTATTGAATTAGTCAGCTGCAAATACTTGTGCACGATGGCGTGTTTATACACCCGAGGAACGAAACCGGCTTGATTGAACTTTTATAAAGACGAAGTTCTTAAATGGTCTCGAGATTTAAGATAAATAGAAGATTTTTAGTACAGATTGTTTCCTTTACGCTGTTTGGTTTTAAGGTTTTTGAAATGGTGTACTTTCAAAAACCCTAATTCATATTCTGATGGTCAGTGTTTAATGTTCCCACTGCTGGGACACAGGCCTCCCCTCTTCGAGAAGGAGTGGGCTGTCATCTACCACGCGGGCCCAGTGCGGGTAGATGTCACATGTCTTCGAATTTTGGTTTTTGGGCATGCCGGCTTCCTCACTATGTTTTCCTTTACCGTTTTGAGATCAGTGATGATGAAATTATTTATGCAAAGTGAAGTGCCGTAACGTGAACGTACCGTTGCTTACGTAAGAAACACCTTTGAAGCTAAAAACAGTATTGGAATAAGTAGATTCAAATAATCTGTTGCCACTTGATTGGTTTTCAATAACACCATCCCTTCTTAAAATCATCTATCAACCCGATAAAGTACGCTTGAATATCCATAGTGATGTCCAATGAAACGTGGTAATTAAGAGATAGTTAATAGGAGGTGAGCCGCGCGGACGTGCCTGGCGATTCGCGCGCTCGTAGCGCAAGTAGTGGGCGGGGTACGGAGTAAACTGTTGGCCCCAAAGTTTGCTAATTAAGTACTTAGCTGTACTGTGACGGTATTGGTCTTGGAGTCGGGTTTCCTGCATTAAGTCGAGTAGTTTCTGGAGATTAGAGTATGATAGCTACGGATGGTTTGTTTTTTTGTAGATTATTTGTGTCACTGTATTCATATGAATTTCAGTTGAAGAGTAAGTTGTGTGGTAGTTTTATTAGTTGCCACATAGTCATAATCTTTTATTAATTGACAATAATTTGTATTTGAATTTGCACAAAATAAATTAAATTACGCGGAAAAACAGTTCCTGGAAGGACTTGGGGGAGGCTCTTTCCCAGCAGTGGGGCAGTAAAGGCAAAACAAAAAAAAATACACATAAAACAAACAATCGTAGCATTGGCAAAAGCATGGTAATACTCATATTTTAAATGGTATTAAGTATCATTTCAGATTTCTACCCAAGATTAGGTTCATATTCATACCGAAATTCACACATAAATGAAAAAACCGCACTCTGAAATTCATTCATGTTAGTTTTTCTTTTATTCATTCCCTTTTATGAAATTCATTTCACCGAAAGCTTATTACCGAAACATGACCACGATAGAGTCAGGCGGAACCCATTTGTATATCACCCGGCTGCCATATTTCATTCCTGTAAAAAAAACCAAAACAGCCTCGTATGCGTTAACGACGGATATCGACCGTATACAGCACATTCGTGAGGACATTTATTTACCTTACGAACCTTCCTCTTCCTTCCTTTTCTCTCGTTTTTTTTCCTCCTGGGGAGAGCCATGGTTGGACGAGAATTTACGTAAACCGATTCATTTATATGCTAATTTTAAGTGTAAAATATTATGGAGCTTATTTATTTTTTACGTTTACGTTTGGGAGTGGCTTTAAGGAGACGTTTTGAACAGCAAGTACCTATGTTAGTATCACGTTTAAAAATCTTATTAGGTTTAGTAGTTTACGCTATACGATGTTACAAAGAAACAACCACACACAGTTACTTAGAAAACGTCTACGAACCAATCTCTATCGACCTAATATTAGTATATACCTTTGGCCAACAGTGACCCTGTTGGCCAAAGGTATTTTATTTCAACAAACAAACATCAAAGTTTGACGGTTAATATCAGCGCTTTGACGAGCGGCAGTCGGGCGGAATCGGGAGGAGTCGGGCGGAGTCGAACCCCGAATATTAAACACGACAGGACAGGTAGCCTAGGTAATACGTATCTTTATGAAGGTTGCAGACTGTTCAAGGTCACCATCTCTCCTGTTATACTTGACCATGCAAGTGACATACTACCAGTACACTTTCAAATATCGCTGTAGGAAGGAGTTAAGAATTTTCTGATAAGAAGCATGACATACATGATGCCTGTTTTCCTGTAGGATAGAGGCAAAGGTGCGAAATACACCCATATTTCGCCAGTTTTGTAAAAAGGTACGGCCCTATTGCCATTTACTAGGCACATATAGACTCCGAACTGCTCTTGAGAACTTCCTAATAGAAAAACCCAGTAACACTTTTCGATTAACCCGGGACCCCATCATCGTTTGCGCCCACTAAACCAATGGGACAGGTGTTTTATTTGTATATGATGTTGAAAATATACTAAATAAATACATTAAGAACGCAACCACACACACACACCCCATTGGGTAGATACTGTGTTCACCTCTGCCTAAAAACATAATTGATGTTATGTTAAATACCTTAATGAACTTACCGTTAATGTTAGCAGCTCATTAGTTAATCGTCATTTGTTTGATAAACTTTTTGTTTATCAACCCAAAAGGTCTTCGTACAAGAACGTGCAAAACAAAACTTGTAAAGGCAGAACAGTCGTTGTGATCTTGTTGTCCTAACTGCAATCATCTACAGTCTTCTTTTATTTTTCGTTGATTATATATTTAGTATGTATGTATTTATGTATCTATAATTTTGGATATGTATATATCTGTGTATCTATTTTAGAGCATTGTATACATAATATTTGTACCAACGACAGTCCCATTTTATGTCCAGGAAAATCACTGTCCATTCTAAGGTTGCCTGAAAGAGATTACAGTAATGCGATAAAGCCGCCCATTGTATATTTTGTAGTGTTTAATGTATTTTTTTTATGTTATGTATTTTTGTGGTGGACAATAAAGTAAATATAAATTATAATTATTTACAGTCATTTGTTAAAATCTGAAAGAATGGAAGTTGTTCAGGAGTTCTGATAAATTCTCTCGTATAAAGCGAAAATTGTCTTTAACAGGTGACAACGGTATTCGCAAATTGCGGGTACAATCGCTCACAGACGTGGAGAGAAAATGTTTGAACTTTTAAAAGGTCAGCTAAATATTTTAGGTATTACCTTTTGTATGTCGCCGTGGATACGGTACGGGATTCATCTTTTGCAATTTTACAGGAAATCGTTTTTTTTTTTTTGCGTAGGTACGTTAGTATAAGTTTTAAAACCTTTAAAACACTATAGATAAAGTTCTTTGGGAAGTTATATACAGTACAATTGAATTCTAGACGCTCTATTTAGATATAAAAAGAGTTGGAAACGTGCGAAGCTAAGAGCCTTGCTTTGCTACGCGGTCTGCTACGCCGTAGCCCAATGAGCTAAGATTTTTTGGCATACATTGAGCGTTTTATTAACCTTGCTTTGTTATAGATAGTTCGTTATTTTTAACCTCATTTCAATTCTTATCCGGTTATACAGGTCGGAAATTACAATAGAATAGACATTTTGCAAATATGGGTAATATATAATAGGTGGTAAAGTACATTAAAGCCCAGCCATATTTAACTATTCGGCATGCAATACTGGTTCGGTTGCTTCGGTTGAACTGGAAGCCGACCCTAACAAAGTTGGGAAAAGGCTAAGCTAGGCAGATGATGATTTCTCATAATATTTTATTGTTCCTTCGCCCGTCTCCGAGAAATTAGTCTGCGAAGCTTAATAGCTGTCATTCCGGCTTCAAACCCATATGTTCATTTAGAAGGTCCCGGATGGGCCGATGAAGAGTTTACAATTAAACCTGTATCAGTTTAATACCTACGAATTGCTGGTCCAAAGTAACTGATCCTTTAGGGATCACTACAATTATCTCGGACCTAGGGATTACAAAGGATATTTAGGTCCTACATGTATATCTGTGAGTGTGTACGTGTAGTTGATAATCCTTCGGTTACGAACCCGATGATATAGCAATAATATGTATTATACCTAGATAAAAATATGTATAATTCCATCTTTATTGAATACTATCTGTGCCCCGCGGTTTCACCCGCAAAAGTCTCGATTCTGTGAGAATATCGGGATTAAAAGTCTATATCCTAAAACAGGTCATATTCTACCCGTGTGCCAAATTTCATCGAAATCCGTTCAGTCGTTTTAGCGTGAAAGCGTAACAAACAAACATACGAAAAATCTCTTTTTAGCATACCTACTTTTCTCTTTATACTTAGCATTAAGTTTAGATGTATGTTAAGACCCAAGAATTTTTTATCGCGAAGAAACTTAATCATCTTTATCCCTTGTATGAAAACAGTATTTTGCTGTGCAGTTGGAAGTATACATGCTTCTTTATTTTCTGTACAAATCGCACCGCGAAAAGGTAGGTGAAGTAAGCTGTCATTCTACCTGATGCTAGGGATTGACACTGTTGACCGCTCCCTCTACCTAAGTTTTCGCGGTGAGATTTTTACAGAATAGCACCGCGCATGGTAGGGATTGCCACTATTGACAGCTCACTTCACCTAAGTTATCACGGTGAAATTTTTACAGAATAGATTGGCTGTATTGTTTGCTAATCTTAGGTTAAGTTGGTGTGATCATGTGTTACAGGTTAATATATATACAGGGTTACTGGTAATTCGACGTATATCCGTCAGGGGCTGATAAGGGGGCCAAAATGCAACAAATTGAACCCCCCATATGTATGGCCGAAATTCAATAGTTTTCGAGATATTTGAATTTTAAGGGTTTTTCGATATTTACCCAAAATTTGACATTTAATTCCAAATAAAAAAAAAAACTACATATTTGAATGGGTACCATTAAAAATGATGTTGTAGCTGGCACTTCAATTAAGCTATGGACATAATTAAAACTACTTAATTAAACAAAATAATTAAAATAATGAGCGATATGAGAATAATATCTTACCAATATTTTCATTTTACGCTTCAAAAATGTTGTCTTGTCACAAAAATTTCTATGACATTAATCGTACAAATAACTAAAACAACTTGCCTATTCTGTAAGCTTTCCAAAAAGGTATAAAAGTCAATTTTAAAATACATAATTCGTGGCATGGCATGTGTTTGAACCGGCGCGGGGAGAGAAATCATCTGTGTTTTTAGTTTATGATCCTCGATAAAACAACCGATTTTACTGGCGAAATTCTTGTTGTTGTTCTTGTGGCGGGGTGTGCGGGCGGGGGACTACACGGCGCCTGCTGCGCTCGCGTCGCCTTCCTAATCTTTAGTAAGTTTCGACTCTACGCCGCGCAAGCACGTGTGTTGTTATCTTGCTATTAACCAATCTCTCATCGCGTTAAATTGTTATCGATCATTATTGTTAATTCTTGTTTCTCTTGTTATTCTTTTTGTTATCATTGTTATTTCGGATAACATGGCTTCGTATTCTAATAACGAATACGCAGACATAATGTTTTGTTATGGTTTTGCCGATGGAAACGCGGCTGCGGCTCGGCGAGAATACCAACGCCGCTTTCCCGATCGTCGACTTCCCCACGTTACTGTTTTCGGGAGCACCTACCGACGATTGTCTGAAACTGGCAGTGTTCAGAGAGCACAATTCAACGCTGGCAGACCTCGACGGTACACGGCTGACGAAGAGGACACCATTCTTCAGTGTTTTATTGATGACCCAAATATCTCAACGAACATTGTTGCAAGACAGCTCAGTATGTCCCAGTGGAAAGTGTGGTCGGTAGTTCATCTATCAGGTAGACACCCATACCATTATCAACCTGTCCAAACATTGCACGAGGGAGATCCTGCCAGGCGACTAGAATTTTCTCGGTTTATGTTAAACGCTGACGCTGACCAGGAACATTTCCTAAGAAATATTTTGTGGACTGACGAGTCAAAGTTTGACCGGGATGGTATAACGAATTACCATAACTTACATTTTTGGGCACCTAAAGCAGGCAGGAATCCAAAAAAACTAAAAGAAACTGCGTCGCAAATGAGATTTTCCCTGAACGTATGGATGGGTGTCGTTGATAATTATTTGGTGGGCCCTCATTTCTTGCCCCAAAATTTGAACGGCCAAAATTACGAGGAGTTTTTGAGAAACAACCTAGACGATTTGTTGGCGGATGTTCCCGAAGAAATAAAAAACAACCTCATGTTTCAACATGATGGTTGCCCAGCACATTACCGGATTACTGTCCGACAGTGGCTAGACGAGAGATATCCAAACCGATGGATTGGGACGGGAGGGCCAATTCCGTGGCCAGCACGAAGCCCTGATATCACACCACTTGATTTTTACGTCTGGGGTCATATGAAGGAATTAGTTTATGTGACCCCAATAAATTCAGTCGAAGAACTTCGACAGCGAATAATAAATGCGGCGCAACAGATGAGAACAACGTTCACATCAAGAGTGACGAAAACCGAAGTTAGGAAGAGAATTCGAACCTGCATTCGTAATCGAGGGGCTCATTTTGAACAAGATGTGTAAAATTTTTAATAAAATTTGACGTACATTTTTTAATGCATTTTATTTCATACAAATACCCTTTCTCTCCCCGCGCCGATTCAAACACATGCCAAGCCACGAATTATGTATTTTAAAATTGACTTTTATACCTTTTTGGAAAGCTTACAGAATAGGCAAGTTGTTTTAGTTATTTGTACGATTAATGTCATAGAAATTTTTGTGACGAGACAACATTTTTGAAGCGTAAAATGAAAATATTGGTAAGATATTATTCTCATATCGCTCATTATTTTAATTATTTTGTTTAATTAAGTAGTTTTAATTATGCCCATAGCTTAATTGAAGTGCCAGCTACAACATCATTTTTAATGGTACCCATTCAAATATGTAGTTTTTTTTTTATTTGGAATTAAATGTCAAATTTTGGGTAAATATCGAAAAACCCTTAAAATTCAAATATCTCGAAAACTATTGAATTTCGGCCATACATATGGGGGGTTCAATTTGTTGCATTTTGGCCCCCTTATCAGCCCCTGACGGATATACGTCGAATTACCAGTAACCCTGTATAATGTTTAAGATCTTTAATATCTCTATACAGTGCAATGTACCTACTTGAGTGGTAATAAACAATTTATTTATTATTATTATTAATGTGAGACTAGTTTCTTCATAACGAGTGTAAAAAAACATTTAATAAAGCCGGGTGTCACTTGTACTCCCCATCATTGTAATCATTTTTTTGTACTGGACTGGGAACCTCCTGGTTACGGAGATATTGAAGGTCAAAGTCCCAACTTTTACTGAATTTTTAATGTTATAATAAAACTGTAAATATCCGCACGATCCCTGTACCGTTGCATGGTATAAGCACAATGTTTTGCATACGTTACATTACGCACTACCGCAAGCACCAAACTTTCACACCAAAAATAAAAGCCGTTTCCCAGCAATTATTTTTGTGCAATGTTACTCACGTTTGACATAGGTACAGAATGCGTAGTTGACGGCTATGTGATGTGTCTTTTTACACTCTGTATATCTAAGGGCTGATTTTTTAATAGACAGATAACTTTTATCTGAAGAATAAAAATGGCAGTTTGACATATTTTTATTACGAAAGCTGTCAAACCGCCATTTTCATTCTCAAGATTAAAATTATTTGACGATTGAAAAATCGGCCCAAAAACAAATTGTCTGTAAAACAAAATAAACATCCAGAAACGTACAAGTACCACACAACATCTGTTTAAAAACTACCTATTAATAGTGTACTTGTGTACTAAACAATATGCTATTCTATTAAAGTCATGTAGTAGTTCTACCAAGTCTGCGTAATACAACAATATAGAAGTTTATCTTCCGTCCATTAAACTGAAGAACTTCCAGTGTTCGCTCTCGCAGCTAAGTTATAGGTAGTAACAACGGCGCATCGTGTCGGTATATGCGGATGTGAAAAGGCTACTATTTCTCTATAAGTCTCTAGATAGATAAACGTTGTAGTTTAGAAATATCGATCGTCTCAAGCTCACGGAATAGAATTACAAAAAAAGAGTAACAAAAGTATATAAACTCTTCTTTTGACCTCTATCTCGCCTAGTAGGAAGCGAAAGATGAGAAGGCCAATACCCGTGATAAAAAAACGTTCGAAATCTAGTCACAAACGCAATCTCATCTCAGCGACAATCAGTGTCACAAACTTGTCAAAAATGTAGGGAAATTAGAGGTATTTTTGACAGATTGAGATCAGACTGCGAACGGTTTTAAAATATAAGGGTTCTACGATTTTTAAGACAGCCTAATGTTAAAAAAATTGTGTATTATAATGACATACCTAGAATCATTAGATCTCCCGGAACGACAAGGACTTCGTCTCCATGTAATTTCACATATAATTGCATTGTGTACCAAACGTCACACGTTCTCGCTCCTCCCGAAGGTCGAGGGGTGCCGTCCCTCCGACCCTGGCACGTAAATCAACTAACCTTTATCGATGGACGGGTTGCCGGCAGATTACGTTGTAGCCCAGGGTGACTCGGGGTGTGGTGGCACCTACCACTTACAGCGGCATCTTTCTAACAGACTAATTTTTATTGTATATACCCACTTGAGTTTGGACAGTGTTTTGATTTGCACAACGCTGTCCCACCGGGGGCAGTAAGGGACATTCGAAGTTTGCGCGTCGATGACCCTATTTAGGTACTTAACAAAGAAATCTCGAGGTTTTGTCAAGTCGTAAAAACCGTGCGAAATAGGGGCCGGGTAGCTAGTTATAGTTAAAACTGAAAAAGTGTGTTAGTCCGGCACAGCAACACAGCAACAACGGTACGACGTGATAGTGGGACCGGAGAGTGACTTAGGCTACTTTTTACCCTCGTAAAATGCACGGTTCCTTTGGGATAGACCACGGGAACAAGGTCACGGTTTGCTAGCATGACATTAAATAATGATTTGTTTATATAGGCTGGTAGAGATATCGACGCGCAACCTGCTAACATGGATTTAATACATGATTCTGAAACCCCCTGCCTTAAAATTTATAAAATAAATGAAATGCTGTTTCGTACATTTTACAAACAGCTGATATTAACTGAGACTGATATTTACGTTAGGGTATCTAGAATGATGTGCTGAATTCATGGTTACAGTATGCTAGTTGATGTTCCGGCCACTCTGTATACAACATATAAAAAATAGTTGTGTTTATTGGATAAATAATACCATGGAAGGATTACTCCAGACAGAATGACATGTCTTTGTGTGTAAATTGTCATTAATTGTTGGAGGTCGACCTCGTTGGTCTAGTTGTCGCAAGCGCTACGCTAGCGCATGAGGCCCTGGCTTCGATTCCCAGGTCGGGCAAAGTGTTATTGGGTATTTCTATTAGGAATTTCTCAGTAGCCGCCAGAAGACTGCATTTGCGCCCGGTTGATGGAAATAGGCTCGCCCCGTATTCCATGGAACTTAAGCAGAACTGGCGAAATGTGGGTATACTAGAGGTACACTTCTGCCTAAACCTTCCGGGATGATGTTATGTTATTTTGGAGGTCTCAAATTCAAATCTTTGCCACTGGTGTTCGCCTGTGTCCGCGATCAGTCGAACCAACCCTCTTGACTTCTAACGGAAGGTAGATCTCATCGCGCGAACAATGTTGTGTGCCATACCTACTTAGTACGACTCTTTTTCGAAACGACGAAGGTGTGATTCACATCTCTGGAGATTTTTTGTATTTCGAGATACGTGCGTTCTTTATACAACCAGATCGGAGGACTGTTTTATCGATGGGCTTAAAACCGCCACTTAAGGTAGGTATATTCATACGAATCTTCATTTATCATGAGTCGATTTTATTTCCTTTTAAATGTAAAATGATTTTATAAAATTATATAAGTATGGTTTTTGTAAATTAGTTTGAATATAGGTATAATTTACACGTCGTGGTTCTTAATTCGTGGAAAACGACGATTAGGTATCTACAAACCCCAGAAAATCAAGCTACTACAATCTGTGAAATTTCTTTAATAGATTTTCAACTTTATCGTTAAAGCATTAAGATTCAAGTTTGATTGGGAAAATTTGACAGTTCCGGGTAGCTTGACCTGTTGGTGTCTGTACGTCAAGAAAAAGTTAAATACATCTAATACATAGAATCACAGTTCGTCATGGTAAAATATTTGTGTAGCGATCTTTAGGACAATTTTAGTCGAACTTTGCGAAGTTTGGCGAAAATAGTGGATAATCCTATAAAAGGATGGTCCTCTCATATCTGTGTGGCTCTTTTCTCAAAAGACCATTTTCTGATACTAATCTAAGCACATGGTCTTCACATGATCTGACCAAGATTATGGCTGTACTTTAAAAGGATGTCCCTTGAGTTTGTTTCGCCATTTCTTCTCAGGGGTAAGCAGATAAAAAATATCAACTCCATCTAGCTTACTTTTTCCCAACTATGTTGGGGTCGGCTTCAGTCTAACCGGATGCAGCTGAATACACTGGTATTCAGCTGCATCCGGTATAAATTGTTAAAATGATTCAGATATCCTATTTATAAAATGAACAATTTCGTTTCCACTTCATTCATTTCAAAGACGCGCGTGGGTATCTTTCTACAGTCTGTTATATTTTCCTTCGTTCGTTTCTACCGTGGCCATACTACGTGTGCTGTAATATAAAAAAGTTGTAAATTCATTTTCCGGAACATTTGGTTCACCGACTTCCATACTAACTGCCTCGTCTAGATCGGTAGTTCAATAAATAACTTCAATCGCCAATACGGCTAATGTTCCTTCTTGAATATTGATGAAATTGTAACTTTTAGCGAATCTCACGGGACTAAAACAGCAACCCTTTGTCCCGGGAATTGCCCATTACTAGCAGGACCTGTTGAAAATGCAACAGGGCTTATAACGGGAAAAGGTCTCTCAGGAAAATAGACACCCCTTTCTAGGGTAGTTTTTTTGTTCTTGCTACTTTATTAGCTGTTTCTTGTCGTGGGAATCGAAACACAAGTTGTTCTTAACTGTTTAAAAAAATAATATTTCTTGTTCGTTATTTTATTTATTCATTCATCTATAATTCAGGCATATTACGCATAATTTTGTTAGTATTACATTAACTATTTTAGTATAATTAACTTTGACACAAACTATGAACAGCAATCATCACTATTTTTTTATATTTTTAAATGTTTTTTTTTCCTAATTTTTATATTTAAAAAAATATATTTAAAAATGTAATAAAAGTAAATAAATAAACGAAGTAATACAATACAATGTAAGGAATTATTAATTTATGTACCGACATTTTTTAACAAACAAAAGGCGAAATCATGTCATATTGTAAATCGTTTTTAAAATGTTATTTGTAAATATTTTGTTAATTTATCTGGGCCCGCGTGGTGGATTACGGCCCGCTCCCTCTCATCGAGAGGAGGCCTTTGTCCCAGCAGTGGGAACATTATAGGCTGATTATGTACGTATTTATCTGTCAGAAAAAAATCTGTTCACGGCCAGAAGGCCAATTCCCGTAATAAAAAACGTTCAACATCTAGTCGCAATCTCATCTCAGCAACAATCAAACCGGTCAAAAATGTAGTGTTAGAGAGGGATTTTTGACAGATAGGCAAAGATAAGAATGCGAACGTTTTTAAAAGTACGGGAACTGGTCCTCAGTTTTCTTGCTACAATCTGCGGGTCTTTGTTCGAAATGCAACAGTAGTTGAAACGTTGTGAAGGCTTTTGTAAACAATTGAGAATTTAATTTTGTTTTATGAAATGTTTATTTAAAATAGAAGAATATCTCATACATCTTTCGTAATATATTGGTTTATGAATGATACAATGCACTTTTTTTATCACACGTACTTAATAACAGTAGGTACAGCCTTCATCTTGGACCTCACTTGGCTTGGCTTCAGCACTCTCGAAACCCATGAGAACTATCTCTCTCTCTCTATCTTTGTCTCTTTCTATTATATATAGTAAAAATCTACATGGAGGGGGCATAACACTTTTTCGTTACATGACGATTTCTACCAGTTTACTCCTACAGCAAGCTCAATAAATGAACTTCGTTCCAAAAAAAAACAAAACATGTGCTTACTTATTATTTCGAAATATCGACCAGCGAAACATCCCATAAAATCATGCTCAAATTCTCTGGACAAACTTACCTGTCTAATAGCACCAAGTTGTCAAGTAACATAAGACGCAGACAATTTAAATTGCGATTACATCCGGGTATAAATTCTCTTCGACATTTGACAGACCTCAAGTCCGGATAAGATTGCCCGGATCCGGTATTACGGCTATAAAGGGACGAACGCTTGAGGATAACGAGTGTTCCGGAGTTCGTTTCAAATAAAGCTCGTGGTTGTTTTACGCGCCTCGTGCGTTTTCGGCCGAGGTCGCGAATGTTCGGAAGTCGTGACTTTAGCATTCTTTTAAACTAGATACTTACTTACATTTTTGGTGACAAAACCTAGGTACACATACATCACGCCTTCTTGACAGGGGTAGGCAGAAACTAAACAACGTCACCTGCTACGATCCTTACCTAGTCCTTTGGCTTCGTTTACGGTCATACATTTGAGGGGCAATTCTCGTAATTTTAAGAACGTTCACAGTCAGAAGACCAATTCTCGTAATTTAAAACGTTCAAAATGTAGTCGCAGTCTCATCTCAGCGACAAACAAGTCAAAAACTTGTCAAAATGTAGGAAAATTAGAAGTATTTTTTGACAGATTGAAACTGAGAATACTCTTTATTGTACACCATACAATTTATAAAACATAAATATACAAAATTTTTAAAAAGGGTGACACAATGGGCGGTCTTATCGCTAAGAGCGATCTTTTAAAGACAACCTTTGGATGGATTAAAATTAAAGAGAGACAAATATGGTAGGTAGTCTGTGGTGTACCATTTACATTATACAATCAATATATACATAAAGTATATTTTACTCGTCTAAATAAATATATACATACAATAATAGACATGAAACAAGAGCAAAAAAAAAAAAAAAAGAAAGAAAATATAATAATAATAATAAATAATAATAATGATGATGTTTAAAGAGAGAGGAAGTGCTTTTTTATCATAATTTTGAAAGTGGACAGAGATTGAGCACGCCTTACCGACACGGGCAAGTCATTCCATAACCGTACCGCTTGAACAGTGAAAGACTTGTCAAAGAAACTGGTGGAATGCATCGGTATCTCTAGTCTCAGGTTTTCCGATGACCTCAGATATCTATTATGTGTGTCATGAAGGAACTTGAAACGTTCTTTAAGATAACAGGGGGTTTTAGGATTAAACAAGATACTGTAGAGCTGAAATAAGATATGAGAATTCCGGCGAAGACGTATGGGAAGCCACTTGAGCTTTGAACGAAATTCAGATATGTGATCATATTTGCGCAGGCCAAATATAAATCGTATGCAAAAGTTTTGAAGTCGCTCAAGTTTATCTAGTTGTGCCTCAGTAAGATCTGGATAACTGACATCAGCGTAGTCAAGGATGGGAAGTAAAAGGGATTGTGCAAGCGCAGTTTTAGTGGCAGTTGGAAGAAAGTTCCGCAACCGTCTCAGTGACTTACCAGATGCAAACACTTTACGACTTATCTCCTGTAGCTGAGGACCCCAGGAAAGATGTTTGTCGATCCAAACCCCAAGGTTCTTAACCTTTTCGCTGAATGGAATAGCAGTTCCGTTAAATTGAACCTGGGGAAGCTGCGACCAGTTTATCTTGGGGATCATCCTTGAGCTGCCAACAACAATGAGCTGAGTCTTCGATGGGTTAACCTGCAACCCATGCGCCTCACTCCACTCACAGATTGAAACCAAATCCTTGTTGATAACGTGAACAGCATCAGCCAAATTCGAGTGGCTAGCTTGTTTATAGATTTGCAAATCGTCGGCATAAAGGTGGTAGGAAGAAATAAGTTTTTTGGTAATGGAGTTTATAAATATTGCGAAAAGTAAAGGAGATAAAACGCCACCCTGAGGTACACCGGCAGAAGTATAACACCACGAAGAGCAAAACTCGTCTATGCATATACGTTGCCGGCGGCCATACAGGTAACTACGAAACCAGTCAATCGCCGTTGGAGATATGTTAACCCTATACTTGGCAGGGAATTTTACCTTCAAAAAATTAAACTTTTACTACTTCCCTACGTTAATTGGATTATAAGGATATCGGGAAAAATGAAATAAAAAATCTCTGAATTTCAGTTTTCAGGATATATTATGTGTCTTCCAGTGCACACTGCCAAGCTCACAAGAAAAAAATTACAAACAAAAATGTGTCTTTACATGCACACTGCCATGTAACCACTAAACTAAAAAAGAAACAAAAACATAAAAAATAACATAAATATTGAAAATATCAACAACTTTTGAGATCTGTTAGGAATTAGGTCAATGAGTATAGTATGTTACGATATATGACATATAGTTAAACATTTTTTTTATACCAAAGTTAAACTTTCTATTATTATTTATCACAATATTCAGTCCTAACGTTCTGAGATCAAAGTTTACTTAAATATTATCTATTTACTATGTAACAATATAAAAAAATACACTACTTGGTATGAAAATCTGTAAAGCAATTTCGCCCTTCAACTATACATAGTCGTGCATTACACTTTGGACAAAAATATTTGGTTTGATGTTTGGTACAGTGTCTACACCTGCCTTTTGTCGTAAAAGCAGGAAGATGTCCCATCAGATCGTAACGAGTAGCATCATCAGGCCTCTCTGCAACTGGTTTTTTTACTTTTCTCACAGATTTGGGAAGAGCATCAGGTTGTAGATTAGTACTCCTCTCAAAAAAACGCAGTTGCCTAAATAAAGCGACACGAAACCTTTTGAGTGGCAACAGTTTTTGTTTACCATTGTTCTCGTGACGATACAGCAACCAAGCATTATTCACGCATATGTCCAAAATCTGTGAAAATAATACTAAATACCAACGATGGCCTTTCAAATCAGTACGGTATAAAGCAACTAACATGTCAGCTAGATCAACTCCACCCATATTTCCGTTATAGTGCTTTATTAAATTTGGGCATGTGACTAGACCTTTCTTCTTTTCTTCTTTCTTGTATCGCATTATATTCTGCACAGGGTGGGCGTCCACATAAGTACTTGCTGCCACAACAAATTTGTTGTCGAACCACTTCACAACAGCGATATTGTAGTCGTTAGACACGACCTGTGCAAAAGCTCCCCTGCCCTTTTTCTTCAACTCCTTATCAGTTGGTAATTTTTTCTCTGCCCCACGAAGTCGATTTGCCCTGACTGTCCCTAGGGAGAATATACCATACTCGTTCCTTAGATGGTGCATCAATTCAATTGACGTAAAAAAGTTGTCAAAATATAGTACGGAGCATGGTTTTTGCTTGATAGATTTGGCCAAAGCTATTACAACTTTGGCTCCAAGACCCATACCTTTTTCTGTTTCAGTAAAAGTATGTAGTCTGAAAGTATCTTCTCCTCCATAAATAATAAAATCATGTACGAGGCCAGATGGAGACGCACGAACGAAAAACTTAAAACCCCATTTTTTGGGTTTATTCCGTACATATTGTTTACGGCTTCCGGCTCTAGTACCCTTGTAAGGTACCATCATCTCGTCGATGCTGAAGCGTTTTCCTTCAGGAATATTCGAGGCACAGTTATGACGAACTTTTTCTACTAGTGGCCTTATTTTATAGTACCTGTCACCGTCATCTTTTAAGTTATCATTAAAATGAATGTAACGTCGAATAGATTGAAATTTCTTTAGTGTCATGACGTCAGCAATTTTACTGTATTTAAATTCATTTGACCAGTAATCGGTGTATGCTGGCATATCTACAACACCCATTAGAATATTTATAGCTATAAAATCTTTTATATCGTCTTTGGTTATATTAATTGAAGTGCCCTTTTTCTGCACAGAGTACAAATTAGAATGATATACTATTAGTTCTTGTATATCGTCAGTAAAAAATAGTTTAAAGTAATCAAGCGGCGATTTTTCAATATCAGTAGAATCAAAAAACATATTATCTTCTATATCTGCTGATCCTTGAAATTTCATTCTTGTCCATTTAGGAGATATTTTGGTAGGTTTCAATACGGTTTTTTTTACGATTACCGGAGTTTTCTTATAACGCCGAAGACGCACAGTAGCTGCGGTAGGTGCGGCAGACACTGAAGATGCGGCAGGTGCTGAAGATGCGGGACTGCAGATTGATTCTATAGACGGTGACGGTGGAATATAAACTGATGGTGAAGGCGGTATAATGTCAGGATCATGTTGCAGAATAGAAGGTGAGTATGGAGTAGAATCGGTAGTGTTGTGTCTGAATCTCGGCTCTTGATGGACTAAAGCAACGGCGTATATTTCTCGATACTCACAGTCATCACTATCGGAGATGTTCACATTTTCGACAGAAGACGCTATTGATCGGACAGGGGAACTGTCTTCGGAGTCATCTTGATGAGGCCTACACATCTGGATTTCATCTTCCGAAGATTCGCTAGAATCTTCATCAGACTTAGCTCCGCATTTAGGCACCAAAGCTAGAATTTTTCGACTTCTAGTCATCTGAAATAAAAGTATTGCAAGCTAAGGAATAGGAATTTGGTGGAAAGTGTAATACGAGTTGCTGTCATGCATTATGAAAAAAACTGTGTGAACAAAAGCTCGAGTATATAGTAGCACAGTAGGCAATGTGCATTTATAGACACAAAATTCATAAATAGTATTAGTCTATGACGTTGGCAGTGTGTATTTACATGCACACAACAAATAGGGTGTTATTCACAGCGAAGCAGGCAGTGTGCATTTAAATATACACAACAAATATTAAGTTATTCACCCTGCACCAGGCAGTGTGTATTTTAATGCACACCTAAAGAAAATCGTGAATTACTGTATATTCAAAACATATATCACAAAAATAATATTACCAAACAATTGCATAAAGCTTGCAGAAAGTAAAATCATAAAAATTTCATACATATAACTTAATTTAGTTGAGATTAATTAGGATACTTACAGAGCGTTGCGCAGGCACTGACCGACGGCTCGCCATTTTGTTCACCACTGACAATGTGTGAGCGAGACAGATATAGATTTCTTTTTCTTACGTAAAGAGACGTTTACGAAGTCACTTAGAGTTATTTTTATAACGATACGATGTAATATTTTTTAGAAAAAAATTACTGAATTTAATGTGCATGTAAGTGCACAATGTCAAGTATAGGGTTAAGCGAGCGAAGCATACCAAGCAGGATATCGAAATCGACAGTATTGAATGCATTGCTAAAATCTAGTAAGCAAAGAACCGTCAGATTTCCTTCTTCCATGCCCAACCGTATGTCATCAGTGACGTTAACTAAGGCGGTAGTGGTACTGTGACCAGGACGAAAACCGGATTGGAAAGGATTCAGCAGACTATTCTTACAAAGAAAAGCACTAAGCTGATTGTGGACAAGGCGTTCTAGGACTTTGGAGAGGAAAGGTAAGATGGAGATGGGACGGTAATCTGAAAAGGAAGTAGGATTGGATTTTTTGGGTAAAGGAATGACTTTGGCCTCTTTCCACATCGATGGAAAGGCACCATAGGATATAGAGTAGTTCAGGATATAGCATAGGATAGGAAGGATTTCGTCGAGGACAGGGAGTATCATTTTCCGACTTACACAATCACTACCGACTGCGTTAGACGTGATTGAAACTATGCTCTTCTTAACATCACAATCAGAGAATTGACTAAAAATAAATGGGGGATGGTCCGGAGTTGGAAGGTTTGAAAGATAGTTAACAGTAGCTGCCTTTATGGTCCCATTACAGTGGGACGAAGATGAGAAGTGCTGATTCAGTAGATCAATGTCTAAGTCTTTAGGAATCAATTCTTGGCGTGATTTTCCAACTCCCATGGATTTAAGAAATTTCCAGACTTTTGCTGGATCTCCGTTTTCAACTGAGGTGTGAATATGGCGGCGTTGGGCATCTCTACACACCTTATTGCAGCGATTGCGTGCAACAACAAGGATCTCCCGATTCGACGGTGAGGGCCGACACTTATATTTAGTTTTGGCTACAGCCTTTCTGTGCATGATAGCCCTAATATCGTCTGTAAGCCATGGTGCTGGAAGATGTTTGATTCTCACCGCACGAATGGGAGCGTGAATATCGTACAGCTGCACAAGGTTATCCGTCAGCAAGTTAATTTTATCATCCACCGACTCAACATTGACTAAAGGAGCCCAGTCAATGCTGCTAGCATCTCTTCGGAGATCATCTGTACTCATACCACCAAAATTGCGCTGCAGGAGAATCTTAGGTTTTGCCTTAGGTGGGCGAATTTTATAGGATAGGAATAAAAGGTCATGGTAAGAAAACATGTCAGCTGGGCATTGACCATGCTTGCTGACATGTTGAGAAGACGAAACAATGAGTAGATCCAAAAGTGAAGGATTACAGTTTGGAAAATGGTGTGTGGCACACTCAAGGGGAGAATTGATAAATTCGATGACCGGACTATTGATCGAAAAGAAGAAGAGCGGGAATCGTTTTTCAATAAGCAAGTATTGAAGTCCCCCATAATGACTGTATGACTGTAAGAGGGTGTTAGGTTTTCTAGGATATTTTCAAAGGAAGACAAGAAATTTATACGTGACGAAGGGCAATAATAAACACCTAGAAGAACTTTCACGTGGTTCAGGGTTACTTCCAAAAAGAGATGCTCGCCCGCGCTTTGCGGCGGAGGTTGTGCAGACATATCGACAATTGAAAAGGGAATATGTGGACGAAGGTATATGGCAACACCGCCGCCACCGCCACTCGTGCGATCATTTCTTATTAGTTGAAAACCCGGCAACGAATAGGAACTAGAAGGGAGACATGGCTTTAGCCAAGATTCTGAAACAAGGATAGCATGGATGTTCTTACAGTCCAGGTTCACTAGCATGTCAGAATAATGTGCCGGAATACTCTGGGCATTTATATGGACTACATTGAAGTTCTTAGGTACATCGGAAAACTGAGATTCAAGGGTGTCAGCAAGGGACGGAAAAGTAACAAACCTATCATTACTACAGACCGACAAAGAGCTTTCGGTGTCGCTGTCGTCATTGCTATCTGACATCGACATATAATTTATATATGAAAAATAATAATAAACGTAAATAAACTAAATAATAATTATAAATGATAATATAAAAAGAGCAATTAATTAAATCCACCCGCCAGTTGAGTGCTAATATTTAAAAAGTTAAGACTGAGAACGGCCTTAAAATTACGAGAATTGCCCCTCAGATTTCAGTCTCAATATGGCAAAAATACATCTCTCTCTCTCTCTCTTGTCATTTTTGACAAGTTTTTGACATTGATTGTCGCTGAGATGAGATTGCGACTAGATTTTGAACGTTTTTAATTGCGGGAATTGGCCTTCAGCCGATCGATTCTGTAAAAATCTCACCGTGAAAACTCAAGTGAAGTGAGCTTGATGTGAGTTGTCAGTAGTGTCAATCCCTAGCATTAGTTGGAATGACAGCTCACTTCACCTAAGTTTTCACGGTGAGATGGTTACAGAATCGCACTGCTGGTCACTGATTGTGAGTACTACGCACCTGACCTTTCTGAAGAACATCACCATTAAGGTCACATTATATCCTTCTAGGGCGTCCTCTGTCGGCGTTTCAACCTAAGTATCTATAAATTTTCTAATAATGTTCTTCGTTCATTAATTTTCTAATAACGTTAGGCACTCAATTTACCCACTCAATTTTTTGTTTGTGAAAATAAAGATACAATTATAGAGTAATAGGTGTAAATTGAATGTCATCTAAAATTTGAAACAAAAAATTATTTGAAGACGTGAAACTCGAAACCACAAGTCTCATTTTCACAAATGATCACATTTTATTGATCTTTTGGCAAAGTTTTAGATGTTTGAGTATTGTTCGGCGCTGAAGTGCCAATCATTCTTAATAATAACTGAAACTTAGACTTTTTTTTTTTGGGTGGGAAATCATCATGTGACTTCTCCCGCTCTGGGCGGAGCAGGAGGGCATGTCAGACTTTTACTGACTAAAACACACCCGTGTTCATTTAGTTGCCTATGTCAGGGGCCACGGTATCTCTTTCGAACAACCCGCGGCCCTGGCAGGCATCGGCCCTAGCGGACCCCGTCAGTTCGTGCTGACATCTCTTTGAGGCGCGCGTGGAACACAACGCGCCGTCGACCCGGGCCTGGTCCTTGCCGGGTGGTGAGCTGCCATTGCTCGCCGCCCGCAAGCCCGCGCCTACGGTGGCCGGGAGTCGGTTGGTGACTCCCGACGTCCAGGGCGTCTCCTGCGGCGACGAGGGGCGTGAGGGCGTAGAGATTGCCTCTCCCTCACGCGCTCCGCCTCCTCCTTTGCGAGCATTACTGCTTCGCAGAAGAAGGTGACGGCTTCCCATGCTCTCTCGCTCCGTACCATGGCCTGGACCAGGGCCGGACGCGAGAGATCGCCGCCGCCGATCGCCGCCGCCGATCGCCGCTACGAGGACGCGGCGGTGCTCAGACCCAAGCCAGGCAGACCTCCACCGTATGCTCCACCGTGTCCTCCGGGCGATCCACACAGTGGTGACACCCTGGCGTTTCCTCCCGCCTTATTCTGAACAGGAACCTCCCGAAACAACCGTGTCCGGTGAGGACCTGCGTCAGGCGGAAGGTGAGGGCGCCGTGGCGCCTCTCCAGCCACTCCTCAAAGAGGGGCCTTATGGACGCAATTGTGGCGTGCCCAAACTTAGACATTACATATTGAAAACACGATTGTTTTATGAGTCGAAAGATAGACTAGACACAAAACGGTACGCATATACTCGTAGAGTCATAGACGATCAACCCACATAGCATAGGTACAGGTTGGTGATTTAGTCACCTGCATGGATGCTGCAAGGGGGTGATGTAACCTGTACCTGAACAACTTTCCATGCTGCTTGCTATGAAACCACATATCGGAATAGTAAAAAAATATTACTTTTCATACATGCATCGAAATAGTCTGTATACTATTGTAATGGAATTTGTTCTTTTCTCCCCGAGTCGTATATGAGTTTCATAACGAAACTTGTTTAGCATGGCGGGCAGGTGACTTAATCGCCAGACTGTAAGTATATAGAAACGTTGCTTAAAGTTAAGTAAGGATTAGCGCCTGCTTAACCATAATTTTTTTGATATTTGAACAAAGTCAAAGCATTTATTTCAAACAGGCATATATTTTTTTTTTCCTCTTTATTTACTTTGGGGATTTTTATCTAAACAGATATGTTGTAGTGACCTACTCTTATTGTAATGAAATATAAATTATGTCATTGCTAAAAAATTACAAACAATAATAATTTATATACAAATTAAAAACTAGATATATATTTATGTTAATTTACTTTATCTACAATTCAACATACAAACACATTATTTTGTATTGTTACATAGTTACCTATCAGCTGACCGGCGTAGCTATGACGCGTCTTTTGTTCGAGCGGCCAGCGGGCTCGCTACGTTTACGTCACACGAACCGGTTGCGCTTGCGCGTGCGGGACAGCACTATCGCTGCGTTGCGCTCACGCAAGCGCGGTCCGGCGTGCGGGCCGCCTCGCCAGTAAGTTCGCAAGATCTTATCGCGACCGTTGTCAAACTTGAACCATAGCTTCGCCGCGATTAATATTGACTGTCTTTTCGCTTAACTTTGTGCTATCTACTCTATTTCTACTACTCCTTCTTCTTAGTGTAACTCTTGTGTGTGAGACTGTAACCTGTGTATGTGTAATAAACTTTCTTCCTTCTTCTTGTGTTCTTCGGACTTTTCTTCATCTCTTCGTACACCTTCCTACACTCGCGAATATTCACACCTACCCTACCTACATTGGTGACCCCGAGCAGGAGCACGAGGATGCACGAGGACAGAGCGCACAGTCAGCGAGATGTCGGCGATTCCACAGCGGAAAGTTTTCGCGTGGGTGTGCGGGTACCGCCGTTCTACCCGGAGAAGCCGGGATTATGGTTTAACCAGATGGAGGCGCAGTTCATCCTGGCAAACATCAGGTCAGATGACACCAAGTTCCACTTCGTGATCGGCAACTTAGAAACGCAATATGCTTCCGAAGTGGAAGATATTATCGACCACCCTCCACCCACCGGAAAATATGAGAAACTCAAGTGTGAGCTCATCAAGCGGCTTTCAGCAACGCGTGAGAAGAAGATTAAACAACTTCTCATGCATGAAGAGCTGGGCGACCGAAAGCCTTCACAGTTTTACCGGCACCTCCTCAACCTCGCTGGTCCAGGTGTACCGGAGGAATTCTTGAGGACCATTTGGACCAGCCGCCTACCCTCAAGTACACAGGCGATCATAGCTTCCCAGTCCAAGCCGGACCTGGGTGAGCTGGCTGAGCTTGCGGACCGGATCCACGACGTCGTCGGCAACCAGGTGGCATCAACGTCTGCCATCACTACAGCTGCATCGTCGAGCACCCCGGGCAACAGCGTGTACCCCGAGATCGCCGCCCTGACCAAGCAGATGGAAAAGCTGGCGGAGAAGGTGGAGCGACTGTCTCGTCCTAGAGGACGGTCCCAAAGTCGTACGCGCCGTCGGTCTAGCTCCAACAGATCGCAGTCCAGCTACAGAAGGTTCCCCCAGTGCTGGTACCATCAGAATTTCGGGGACCGGGCTAGGAAGTGCGTGAAGCCGTGCGACTACCCTACATCGGGAAATGTGCGGGGCAATCAGTAGCGGCGACCGATGATTGTCCGAGTGCTGGTCGCTTATTTGTCACCGATCAAAGGTCGAAGGTGCAGTTTTTGGTCGACACCGGCAGCGACCTCTGTGTCTACCCCCGATCGGCAATTGCTAGGCGGCTAAATAAAACCAGTTACCAGCTGTGTGCGGCAAATGGGACATCAATTACCACGTACGGTTTTATAAATTTAACACTAAACCTAGGGTTGCGCCGCGACTTCGCTTGGCGATTTATTGTCGCCGATGTTACAAGGGCGATAATAGGCGTGGATTTTTTATCCTTTTATAATTTGGTTGTTGATTGCAGGAACCAATGCCTCATCGACAATCATACAACACTCTCCACCCCGGCGACGCCTGTCCGTCGTTATGATGGTGTTTCCTCAGTGAGGGTAAGTTTGGGTGATTCCGCGTATACACACATACTACGGGAATTTCCCGACATCACTCGCCCACATGGTATACACCGCACTCCCAAACACAATACAGCACACCACATCCGTACTACACCAGGGCCACCAGTATCTTGCACACCCCGCAGATTGGCCCCGGACAAACTGCAAATTGCTAAGGCCGAATTCGAGGCCATGTTGCAATGCGGAACCTGTCGCCAGTCCGAGTCACCCTGGTCGTCGCCTCTCCATCTAGCGCCGAAGAAAAATGACGGATGGCGCCCCTGCGGCGACTACAGGATGCTGAATGCACGTACCATCCCGGACCAGTACCCCATCCGACACATCCAAGACTTTGCCCACAGTCTGTCTGGCTGTACCGTTTTCTCACAGATTGACCTGGTGAAAGCTTACAACCAGATTCCTGTGCATCCAGACGACATCCCGAAGACTGCGATCACAACGCCGTTCGGTCTTTTCGAATTTCCGTACATGACGTTCGGTTTACGAAATGCCGGACAGACGTTTCAGCGGTTCGTGGATGAAATGCTCAGGGGTCTGGACTTCACGTACGCTTATCTGGACGACTTCTTGGTCTACTCGAAAGACCAGAAGACCCACGAGCACCATCTGCGTCAACTTTTCACCAGACTCAGGGACTACGGTATGGTCATCAACAGTACCAAGTGCGTCTTCGGAGTGTCGGAGGTAAATTTCTTAGGCTACCATATCTCAGCCAAGGGCGCACGACCATTACCATCCAAGGTCGAGGCCATACAAAATTTTCCCGCTCCCAAAACCGTAAGAGAGCTACGGAGATTTCTTGGGATGCTCAATTTTTACCGCAGGTTCATCCCAGGCGCAGCAAACTTCCAGGCACCCCTGAACGCCCTGCTTACTGGATCGGTTAAGGGTTCACATCCAGTCAGCTTCACACCTGGGGAGTTCGAGGCGTTCCAGAACTGCAAGAATAGCCTATGTCAAGCAGCACTGTTGGCCCATCCTGACTGCAACGCTAAGTTGGCGTTGGTCACGGATGCGTCTGACAAAGTCATGGGCGCGGTCTTGCAGCAACTGAACGCGGGGACTTGGGAGCCCCTTGCCTTCTTTTCGCGGAAGTTCAGCTCAGCGCAGGTAAAGTATTCTCCTTACGACCGCGAGCTGCTCGCCATTTACGAGAGTGTGAAGTATTTTCGGCACATGCTGGAGGCTCGCGACTTTGTGATTTACACAGACCACAAGCCTCTCACATTCGCCTTCCACTCTCGTAAAGAGAATTGTTCCCCACGACAGTTCCGACACCTGGATCTCATAGCCCAATTTACGACAGACATCAGGCATATATCTGGGAAAAATAATGTCGTGGCGGATACCCTTTCCCGCGTTGAGGAGATTACTCAACCTGTGCCCGCTGAAAGGATCGCCGCAGCACAACTGGAGGACCAGGAGCTGAAGCAACTGCTTACTGGGGATAACGCGTTACGCCTGCAACAAGTCAGTGTACCAGGATCGCGGACGCAGTTATACTGCGATGTCAGCACCCCTACGCAAAGACCTTATGTGCCCAAGGAGTTGCGCAGGGCAATTTTTCTTAGCCTACATTCTCTAAGTCACCCAGGTACCAAGGCGTCAGCAAGATTAGTTGCTGACCGATATGTGTGGCCTGGCATCAGAAAAGACTGTCGAGAGTGGGTTCGTTCTTGCCTGGCTTGCCAGCGCTCGAAAACCACGCAGCACGTCTTCGCACCAGTAGGAGCCTTCAAACTCCCAAAATCGAGGTTTGCATTCGTCCACATCGACCTCGTGGGACCTTTGCCATTGTGCCAAGGTTTCCGCTATTGTCTCACAGCCATCGATCGCTTTACGCGATGGCCTGAGGCAATACCGTTAGCAGACATAACCGCTGAAACAGTGGCAAAGGCCTTACTGAGTGGCTGGATAGCTCGTTTCGGCTGCCCATCGGATATCGTAACCGATAGAGGTAGGCAGTTCGAATCAGCACTCTTCAAATGCCTGTCTGCCATTGCTGGGTTCCAACATCGCAGAACAACTGCGTACCATCCTGCCTGTAACGGACTGGTGGAAAGATTCCACCGTCAACTCAAGGCTGCGATCACCTGCCACGCTAATGACAGTTGGGTGGAATCTCTTCCACTAGTACTGTTAGGCGTACGCAGCGCTTATAAAGAAGACGCCCAGGCTACTGCTGCCGAACTTGTTTACGGTCAACCGATACGCCTGCCTGGCGAATTTTTTGACCCTCAGGCTGACGAGACCGTTGACATGACAACCTACCTGTCAAGGCTTCGGAGTATTTTCCGGAATCTGCAACCATCACCAGCGGCCAGGCATAACAGCAATTTTAAAACATTTATTTACAAGGAATTAGCTTCCTCTACCCACGTTTTCCTTAGGGACTGCACTGCTGGTGGTGGTCTGAAACCGGCATACTCTGGTCCTCATAAGGTTATAGAAAGAGGTGACAAGGTGTTTAGAATAGTGGTAAATGGTAAACAGGTTACCGTATCGATAGACCGCATTAAGCCGGCCTTCATACTGCGTGACCCCGGCAACACATCATACTCACCACATACCACTAACATACACCACAACACACCACAGTCACCACTCAACACTAACACTCATCAATACTCACCCAACGCGGATAACCAAAACTTGCCATCGTCTGACGATGACGTCATCAGAACAACGCGGTCAGGACGTCGCGTTAGATTTCCCGACTATTATCGCCCTTGACGGTCTTTGGAAGGGGGTGATGTAGTGACCTACTCTTATTGTAATGAAATATAAATTATGTCATTGCTAAAAAATTACAAACAATAATAATTTATATACAAATTAAAAACTAGATATATATTTATGTTAATTTACTTTATCTACAATTCAACATACAAACACATTATTTTGTATTGTTACATAGTTACCTATCAGCTGACCGGCGTAGCTATGACGCGTCTTTTGTTCGAGCGGCCAGCGGGCTCGCTACGTTTACGTCACACGAACCGGTTGCGCTTGCGCGTGCGGGACAGCACTATCGCTGCGTTGCGCTCACGCAAGCGCGGTCCGGCGTGCGGGCCGCCTCGCCAGTAAGTTCGCAAGATCTTATCGCGACCGTTGTCAAACTTGAACCATAGCTTCGCCGCGATTAATATTGACTGTCTTTTCGCTTAACTTTGTGCTATCTACTCTATTTCTACTACTCCTTCTTCTTAGTGTAACTCTTGTGTGTGAGACTGTAACCTGTGTATGTGTAATAAACTTTCTTCCTTCTTCTTGTGTTCTTCGGACTTTTCTTCATCTCTTCGTACACCTTCCTACACTCGCGAATATTCACACCTACCCTACCTACAATGTCAATCCCATCGTGCCTTTTACTATTGTTACATTAAACCTTATAATTAACAGATAAACTATACTAATCAGAAAAAAAATAGGCATATAAAAGGTGCTTTTTAACGTCAAAAATTACAATAAAATAGAATTGATTCTAATCGCCCCTTTCAAAAGTTAGTTCTCGTATGGAGAAGAATCGGCAAGAAACTCTACCTTTACTCTTTTAAAACGTTTTACAATATTTGTCATACATTAATTATATAAAAATACGTGAAGACGATGCACCTAAAATAAAATAAGTACCACAATAGGTAAAATTAAAAAAGAAATCATGACATATAATTTAATTATGTGATAGATACATGTTGTCTAAACGTCTCTTAACTGAAACGTTTATAAATAACGATAAGTGTTCAAAAACCACGCATACAAATACAACCTACATTCTCATATATTTGCCAACTAGTTAGAACACGTTGAAAAAGAAAAAACACCCTTTCAGTTCTCGGTGCAAAAGAATTTTCAGGTTAATAAGGTGAAGGCGCTTCGAAGTAATGAGGTGTACAATTTACCTTTGACTAACAAGTAGAAAATATATTCATAACTCGTGAAATCCGTGCGAGTTCCCGACTTAATAGGAAGCACATTGCTTAAAATATTACTGCGGAGCGAGAACCTTGCGCTTTTCATTAAAATTTTTTTATTCATTTAAATTAAGTATATGAATGTGGATTGCGAATGTTGTTGTAGGTATCTATACATCTTCTACACATCTATACAAATAAATAAAATTGAAGTGTATGTTTGTTACGTCAAAATAACAGCTTTTTACTAAATGCATATGAAACTATATACGGTATCTACTTTTTTTTTTATTAGCCGTTAATATCCCACTGCTGGGCAAAGGCCTCCCTACTCTCTTTCAACCTCTATTTTCGGTATCTACTTATAAAAAAAAAACATTTTTTTTTGTCTGTGTGTTCCGGCTAAGCTCCGAAACGGCTGGACCAATTTTGAGGGACTTTCACTTGAAGATAGCTGATGGTATGAGGAGTAACTTAGACTACTTTTATTTTAGAAAAAGTATTAGGGTTCTGCGCCAAAAATTAAAACTCATGAAATCCAATTTGGTTTCCGACATACACACAAACGAAGTCGCGGGCACAGCTAGTGATAAATAATAATGATAGCCAACTGGGGTCTGTATTTGCGGGCAATAGGCTCGCCCCCCATTATACGGGGCTTGTATGATTATAAAATGCCACATTTTTTTTTTAAATGTTTTAAACTAGTGCTTGACTGCGATCCCACCTAATGGAAAGCAATAATGCAATCGTTGATGGTATGTATATGGTCACTCTTGCCTTTTTTTTTTTTTTTTTTTTCGGGATGGGAAATCATCAAATGACCCCTCCCGCTCTGGGTGGAGCGGAAGGGAGTGTCAGACTCTTACTGACTAAAACCCACCCATGTGCCTTCCTTCGCCCTTTATGTTCCGGGGTAGCGGTAACCCTTTCGGACAATCCCGCTGAATGGTCACTCTTGCCTTGAAGACACTTAAATTATAATTGGACGGGAAGATCGCTGCAGGCAAATTGTTCCAGTCCTTCGATGTACGCGATATAAACGACGAGGCGAAACGTTTCGTCCGGATCTTAGCGGTGTCAACAACGTAAGGGTGGAAACTCGCCATACGACGGGTTGTCCGATGATGGAACGGTGATGGCGGAATTAAGTCATGTAGTTCCCGCGCACGCTCTCCATGAATGCATCCTATAGAATACCGAAAGGCTGCCTACTCTACGCCTGTGCTCCAGGCTTTTTAGATTGGTCTTAACCAAATCTGGATCACCAATTAGCCTCTTCGCACGCCTCTCCACTGAGTCCAAAGCTGCATTTGCAGATGGCATTTTGCAGCACCAGCCCATATCGTTGATATATGCAGCAGGAAGAGAGTTGCAGAGAGAACAGACCCTGAGGAACAACGGCATTAGTCGTCATGGGCTCCGATGAGCATCCGTCGACAATAACTCGGAGAGACCGTTCACTCAGGAAGTCTTTTACCCAGCCAGTCAGACCAGGGGAAATGTCGTACATTGGAAGCTTACTCATAAGGCTAGCGTACCATACCCTATCGAAGGCCTTCGAGACGTCTAAGGAGACGGCAATCGCTTCATCATTCCTCTCGAGGGCCTCACCCCACAAGTGAGTTTTTTCACAGAGAGATTTTTGCCAATATGGGTGATGCGGTCGAAGCAAGCCTTCTTTAGCGCCTTTTTGTAGGATTTGGCAGCATGGTTGAAGGATCTCTTCTTAGAGCTCAGATCCGGAGCTTTGCGGTCATGAGCGCTAACCCAGTTGAGAAACACCGAGTGCTTACGCTGTTCAGCTTGTGCACAATCGGCGTTAAACCATGGGTGAGCTGAGCCACCGATGGGTGCGTCACCATAGGGGATGAAATACTCCATAGCTTGACGCACCACATTGGATAGCATCCGCACAGTTCGACGGATTTTCAGAGGAGAAGAAGACCTGCTGCCAAGGAGAGGCGCAATAAAGTGACGCATCTCATCCCAATCTGTTGACTTGTATCGCCACATTCGTCGTTCACCGCGTAAGTCGCAGTCAGGTGGAGAGAAGGACGACACAGACTTCAACAGACAGTGATCTGATGGTGAGGAAACTGTTACAACATATCTGTCCGGATTGGTGGTCAGCAGAAGGTCCAGACAATTGGCGGTATGACCAATTACATCTGGCACCCTAGTCGCTTGTGTGCACAATAACTCCCTGCCTACCCTATTTGAAAATTAGACGTGACGACATGTCATTTTATGGTATACTTCATTTATAATCTGCCTAGCCTTTTCCCAACTATGTTAGGCTCGGCTACCAGTCTAATCGGATGCAGCGAAATACCAGGATTTTTACATGGAGAGGCTGCCTATCTGACCTCCACAACCCAGTTACTGTATAATACGATACCCCTTGGTAAGATTGTTTGTCATTCATCGACTGTCAAAGATTCCAGAATGACAGCCGGGACCAACGGCTTAACGTGCTTTCCGAAGAACGGAGATGTCTCGGTTTATATTACGTAAATTGTAAACCCTTGCCCTAAAGCAACTACATTAATTCAAAATACATTCCCCAAATAGATCTTAATGTCGTAAACTCAATATCACTAACTATAAATTACTGTCTATTATAAGTTACTATTATTATTATAATTTACGATATTTCAGGGATAAGGAAAATAATACGAAACACCAAGATGTTTTATCATTTATTTATATTCCTTTGTCAGCATCAAATTCAATATTCCACACCATACCATCACATCTCCTATTCTCGACATAATTTCTTTTTATTGAGTAGTAAACTATAAACTTTTTGCTAAAAAGATTGTACTCTGTCCACTAGGTTAACGGTTTTTTGACAGATAGAACTAGTGAGCAATTATATTATTTTTTTTTGTCAAAACTGATACACGTACGGTATTATAATGACTGTAAGAAGTCATAAATAAGATTAGGTAGTTTATATATTTATTTTATAACGTGTTTTAAAGTTAATTTTTACGTAATCTGGAACATATTCCAGATTACGTAAAAGTTAACTTTATTAGGCTTGGGTTGTCCATGGCATGGGTTGGGTTACATTGGCCCTAAACTAAGCAAGCCGGTATCTTGGGCACCAATATGGAGGATTCACCATATAAACATTTATTTTAAAAACGTGTTCGGTAATAGAAGTAAAATATGTTTGCTTCAAATTACAAAAAAAAAAAAAAAAAACTAAATTAAATCTTAGAATCGGAAATTAAAAAAAACATAACAATCAAATCGATAAATAATAAAAAAAAAACTCGAAAATAAAGCTATTATGTGAATGAATGTGGGTGTAAGTGTATTATTCTAATATTTAGATTTAAAACTAATAGGTTACCTTAAGCTGCTTTAGATCTCCAATAATTGTAGGAGATCTAAAGCAGCTTTAGGCTTAAAATAAATACTGAGGCATATAAAATACTGAGGCATATAATTATATGCCTCAGTATTTATTTTAACCGACATAGCCACGCAGAACGTCACGAACAAGAAGAGCACGTTGTAGCGTCGTTTTCCAATTCAAATCTTTCAGTGTTGCTAGTATAATCAAATTGTTTTGCATTAACTTGTAAAATATTTTAAATACGAATAACTCCTTGAATGTTGCCAGTAAAATATATATCCCAATCCCAATCAATCCGTTATCCGTTAATAATTAAGTATGTGTTAATAAATTGAAACTTAACTATATATAAAGATAAGATGTTCATCCATCCACGTACCAACAACGGCAAGCGTAGCTTTAACCTGAGGGGCAATTCTCGTAATTTTAAGAACGTTCACAGTCTGATCTCAGTCTCAATCTGTCAAAAAATACTTCTAATTTCCCTACATTTTGACAAGTTTTTGACATTTGTTTGTCGCCGAGATGAGACTGCGACTAGATTTTGAACGTTTTAAATTACGAGAATTGGCCTTCTGATCGATCGACCCGTGCGGCTGTTATTACTTGCCCATGAGCCCCACTTTTATGATAGAATACTCTTTATTGTACTCCATACAAATTAAAGAACATAAAACCTGATATACCTTATTTACAAGCATTATCCTGCTCTCGTGCCGCGCGAGGTTTACGGTAATAGCTGATGTCGTGGTTAAAAGATTACCAATCAGAAATGTTGGCCGACTGCCCAGAGAGGATTGTTATTACTGCGAGTATACCTATAATATACCTTCAATTGTAACTCGTTGGCACTTTTTTAGTGTCGGTGTAGACAGATACACATAGATGTATGTACTAGTGTATGGATTACTGGAATTTTATTTTAATATTTTCCAGAACTATGTTAAATTACGTATGCTTAATCAGAATTAAGAATACATATAACCGTAGAATTGCTGATTTTTATCAGAAGGCCAATTCCCGTAATTATAAACGTCCAAAATCTGAGGGGCAATTCTGGTAAATTTAAGAACCGTTCGTTCGTTCGTTCGTTCGTCGTTCATATCCTTATGTGTTTTACTGTGTGTACATAAATAATAAAATAAATAAATAAATAAATAACGTTCACAGTCAGAAGACCAATTCTCGTAATTCAAAACGATCAAAATCTAGTCGCAGTCTCATCTCGGCGACAAACAAATGTCAAAAACTTGTCAAAATGTAGGGAAATTTGAGGTTTTTTTGACAGATCGAGACTGAGATCAGACTGTGAACGTTCTTAAAATTAAGAAAATTTCTCCCTCTGATCTCAGTCTCAATCTGTACATTTTTGACAAGTTTTTGACATTTGTTTGTCGTCGAGATGAGACTGCAACTAGATTTTGATCGTTTTAAATTACGAGAATTGGCCTGCAGGTCGCAATCTCATCTCAGTGACAATCAATGTCAACAACTTAATGAAATTAGAGGTATTTTTGACTGACTGAGATCAGACTGTGAATGTTCTTAAAATTACGAGAATTGCCCTTCTAATCTGTGCTCAAAGTATAATGACATTAAAAATTTGAATAGAGAATGTTCAAAAACTCTTTTCATACTTTTTACAGTCTGACACTTTCCAGTTAGGTAAATAATTACGCGGTGCGCAGGTGGACACACCGCATACAACGCTGTTTTAGTAAATTGCTGTTCGTTACTCTGTGTCACAGACCATCATTTAAACCAGGCTTGTACAGTCAACATAACAAGATACTGATTTATTCCAGCTAAATTATTTGTATATGCACTTGTTTCTGTGAAATTATAAAATTTTTCTTTGTTTCTTTTTTCTTTGATGTTTGTTCTCAAAATTGCCTTATGTAAAAACGTGATTATGTATTTATTTATTATTTTAATTTATCTACGACGATTGCATCACTGCATTCCATCAGGCGGGATCGCAATAGTTTATATCATTAAAAAAAAATTACCTACTATACATATAACAAAATAGTAACGAAGTCAAAACTATTTCCAACGTAATTGGGAAAAGGCTAGATGATGATATAATTTTAATTACAGAACATAACATCACGCCAGTATTTCCAGAAGGGTTGGGTAGAGAGGGGGAGGGGGCTATTTTACCCTAGCTGTTTTTGTATTTGTTTATTAATCAAATCAAAGGTTCTTTTGATAATAATACCATATATGTCGCAGTAAGATGGTTGAAGCAGCGATTTAGTTATATCCCTAGGGATATACATAGCTATATACCGTAATATAGATATATGAAAGCGGTTCTTAGCTGTCTTAATAGGAATATAACTATGATACTGACACGATCTAGCAATACGTCCACGTGCTCGTCCATAAGATTTATGGAAATACGTTTACGTTTTAACGTTACCGTGGAAGGAAATTTAAAAGTGTCCTCACTAGCTGAGGCCGTGATGTGGACATGGACATCCAGGATAATATCGTCACCTTAGAAATTACGTGAGTATAAAAATGCGCATACAGTATACTAAAGATTTCTGCTTTAAAACAGACGTACGCGGCTAGCTGACATTGCTTTAAACCATAGGTTCTCAACCTTATTTTGCCCACCTTGAGAATGTTTTTTTTTTCTAGAGTTCCATTTTGATTATTTACTATCTGTCGCGAATCTGAAACAGCTATTTCCACGATTATATTTAAACTTGTAATATTATATAGTCGTAAGATAGGATATATAATTTTCTCTGGATCCTATAGTGCCCCTCTGTTAGTCTCAAACGCCCACGTTGAGAACCTATGCTTTTTATTTAAACGATGCAGTGATGAACCTGCAATGATGATTAATATTTGAAGTTCCTAAATATTCTTCTAATTATGATGTTGACTGTACCTCTTACAGAACCAGGTGTAAAGCGTGTACAAGGATTTTATACAAACTTCAGTATCTTCTTCAGAACTTTAAATACTTATTTGTTTATATTACCGAAAAGTGAAGTGCACTTATTAATATTTACGTAAGTATCAAACATTCCTCGGAATACGGTAGTAATCTGCGGAAAAGTTTCGGAGGCCTTTTCAACACTACTTGTTTATTAATAACCAACTTATATTAACAGTTTGCAGCACACGTAGGTACAAGCTGTCAATGGTATTAAAAATAATACACACACAATCATAAAATTAGGTAAAATTACATAAAAACTAAAACTAGACAAGATGAAATTAAACAAAATTAGGTAAAACACAATAAGATATTATTTAATTTATTTATAACAAGGATATTGTACTAGGAGTGGCAACGGACTCCCGGTGTCGAGTAGCAATGTTCAGGAATCTTAATCTTATTATTGTGTTAGGAAATTAGGAAACGCATGTGACTAAAAGAGTGATGAATATAAATGTAACGGATGGAGAGGGAGAGGAAGGCCAGAGAAAAGAAGATGGATAATGCGAGGAAGAATATGATAGAGAAGGGAGTGAATGCTTGAGTGACGGTTGACAGGGGAGAATGACACAAGAAAACGTGTTGCGCCGACCCCAAGTAACATGGGACAAGGAAGGGAGCAGTGGTGGCCAAATGGTAACGGCCGTGACTTACGAGTTGTAGGTCGCAGGTTCGATTCCAGACAGGCGCTTTTCTTTGTGTAAATTATTTCATCATCACTGCTCTCAAAACAATAAAAAATTCGAAGACATGTGACATCCGCCAACCCGCACTGGGCCCGCGTAGTGGATTACGGCCCACTCCCTCTCACTGAGAGGACGCCTGTGTCCCAGCAGTGGGAACATTATAGACTGAGTACGTAGGGCAGGAAGATATGTAATGTGATAGGACTGTTAGCAGGCTCTTTTAAGTTCGTCATTTACCTACATAATCAACGCAGTATTTTGGTGCCTACGCATCGAGCGTTGCGCTATCACATCATCATTTACAAGGCAGACCTGTTTCATAGAAAGTCATTCGTAAATCTTTAAGAAGCAGGTCAAACATAGGTCCGTATCTTAAGCCTTCGGAACCTACAGTTAAACCAAATACATTTGTGGTATCAAATGGCGAGCTTCAGTAAAATCAGGAAGACGATCCGGCGGAGTAAGCCCCGGGATTACCTTCAGCAGACGTCTGACACAGAGGAAACATATGTAGAAGTTCCAGCACTATTCCTACTAATTTATGTGTTGCCGTTTCAATATTCGTGTTTAAAACCGATTGCTCAGTCACCTGCCTGCTAAAAAAACAGTTACTTTAGAAGCAATTTGTTTTACCGATTTCAGGTTTGGTCCCATAGTGAAAATTATTCTTAATGATGAGTACAATGACCTAAGATTTCAGTTATTTCAATTACACCTTGAACCTATAAATAACATAACATTACATACATATTTAACACAATCCAGATCAAAGTCACGCTTTGGAAGTTGATTTCCGATCCTTGAATAATACTGAATTTTGTGAAACGATACCTCAGCGGTAACATCTGTGACCCACTTTTGCAAGTCTTTGTCTGGATCTTAAAGGAGGTTTTACTACCGTTATATTTTACACCGATATAAAAATTGACAAATATTTTACGACGATGTTTTACTTGGTCTTTGACATAACATGGAAAAGAAAGAAAATATTTTTTTTTTGAGGTAAAACTTGACGCAAAAAAAAAAAAACAAAAAAAATCAGCACAATGGTGTGACCCTATGCGAGACAGCCACAGCACTGATTTTCAGTGACAGCTGGCAGTTTTCAGTATAATTAGAAAATTTTCAGAAGATGTAGTTAGGAAATCAGCTAATTAATACTGTACATAAAATGGATGAAAATGAATTTTAACTGTTACGTAATAAAATATCAGCTATTAAAAAATTATATATGTGAAAAGTTTTACAGAAAGGTGATGGTGCAAATGCGGAGTTAGTGTCTAACTTATTCCTGAAAGTGTTTTGAAGGCTTATAAAAAGGGAGGAAACCAAAAAAAGGTAGTAGGTACAAGTGTGGCCCCTCAGTTCTCACAGACCATCAGCCAGACCTTCAAAGTATCTTAAAAATGAAGGTTTTCTGATTACATCTAATTAGGTACAGACGCCAGCAGGTCAAGCTACCCGAAACTGTCAAATTTTCCCAATCAACCTTGAACCTCAATGGTTTAGCAATAAAGTTGAAAATCTATTAAAGAAATTTGACAGATTGTAGTACTTTGATGTGCTGGCGTCTGTACATATGTGCCAAAGTTCATCAAAATGGAAAAGTCTTTACAAACACCATCATTCTAAATTCTTTATTGTATTCCATAATGTTGGTGAAATGTTCTGGTAATTTTATTTTATTACTGGTATTTTTATTTAATTACTCTTTTAATATTTAGTTTATTGAAGTATTTTAATTAAATATTTTGACATTATCTCTTTAAGTTACAAATAATACCTGTAAGTAGGTCTTTTTTATTGTATACCTACATATACAGGATAAATTTTTATCCAGTGCGCAAACTGTAACCAAAAAAAGCCTAGAAAATTTTCGCCAATAGTAAACAAAAAAAAAAAAAATTTAGTTCTATACATTTTGACTGTAAGTATTGCACTTTTCTTTTGAAACAGCTGATTATTTTTAAAAACCGACTATAATAATTTTCTACGTCTAGAATTATATATTATGCCGAATTTAAAAATGTATCCTGTATAGTTAACATTAGTCATTTGCCTTTTCCTAATTATGTTGGGGTCGGCTTCCAGTCTAACCGTATGCAAAAGTCTTCACAAACACGAATTCATTTTCGCATTAATATAACATTAGTAAGGCTTGGCACTTAACACTCAATGAGAAAATACCTTAATGCTATTGATCCTTGCGTTACCCTCCACGAGTAGAGGTATCTACTCGACCAACCTATGTATAGAGCTGACTCGAAATTATTGAACCCTTCGTGGAGTTTTGCGGTAAACCCTTATCTGACCTTCACATTCTGGACCAGTGAGCATCTCTATTGTCGATAGAGTGGTTACCGACATCCTTTTGCTTATTGCTTCACACTTTTTAACCTAACATTAACGAAAAAAAAACCGCTTTGTAGAGCGTCGTCTCTGTCATACTTATGTTATACCTGGGTGTGGTGAGGGTGCGTATGTGTGTGTATGACAGTAGTGACTCTTGCCCGTTCTTTTCTTTAGGAACCGTTTTAGAATAGGCAACTACCTACATACTGACCGATTGTTCTGTAGTCCCAATTAGCTAACAGTCAGTGAGCAGGCAATGACTTATGGTCAAAACTTTGTTACCATAGGTAAAACATGCAGTGGCCTCCAAAACTTAGCTGACATTTTTTCACTTCAGCTGTGATGCCACATTATGATTTAAAATAAGAAAATAATCAGGTTATCCCTACTTGATTATTTTTATGATAACTAATAGGTTGGAATAGTTAATAAAAACGTTATAGTGTAATATATGTGTTATAGTGTACTGTGACTGTGAACGTTCGTAAAAATACGAGAATTGCCCCTCTGATATCGACTTTAGGTAATTGACAAGCCCTTAAACCATAGCTAAAAAGAACAATTTATTTATTCAATTAACTTAAAGTCCACAGCAATAAAGACATTCGACGAACCATTCAACGTTGAGACCTTTTGCAAATTGGAAAACCACTCGGTGTTATTAATGTACAGTATTAAAACGATCTAAACCAATCTGTGAAACAAACTGTGATGAACCTTAATTGTGTTATAACAACGAAGGCATATTAAAGGAATGTCTTTTTTTCACAATGATTTGCGGTTTAGAGATTTTTATTCTACCGGTTTTGTGAAACTTTGTTCTTGGGCCATGAGCCTACCTAATTTTTCAAACATACAGAATTTTGTAATTGTATTTTCGCTAAGAAATAATAATGGTTGATGGCATGTGGAATGAAGTTTATTATATACTTATGTTAGTACATTTGTTTTCATACACAAGTTGTCTATAGGGTCTGAGTTGGGCACTCGGACCCTATAGACAGCTTGGTTTTTGTTGACTTCGCCAAGCGGTTAGTCGACAGTTCACGTGACCAGAGGGCTGGCCTGTTTCTTGGCCAAAGAATTTGCATACAACGTGGCAATGCTGCTAGCCTTTTGGGCACTGTTCCTGTTGACAGCGATGCGGACGAATTTTTTGATGCCCTGTAATTCTTTTGCTTATTTTTTCACACGTAGATAAATGTTCGGAAAAAAGCCGCTCGGCTTAGCTTGAAATGTGCCGAACTGTTCGGGTTCGGGTTCGGGTTCGGTTCGGGTCTCGTACCCTCGCTTAATTAAACGAGGGTACGAGGTTATATGCCGAATGAAGTTTGCCGATCGGCATGAGCCTAATAAAAGCTAAAATGTACAGTAATTGCTGTCGGGTTGTTGTTCAATAATGTGCCGAGCATGTTTGCAGCACCCTTAAGATATTTTGTATACAATGACAAACTGCACTAATTTATTTATAGTTTTCAAAATACAGGTTGGCAGGGACATCCACGTTCAACCTGTTACCATGGATTCAGTACAACAAGATTCTGAGAACCCGCGTTCAATTTTTTCGTCTGTCAATAAAAAAAATTGTTGTTCCATAAATTTTGACCGCATTGGTACTGCACTTTTCTATAAAACAACGTTTTTTTTTTGATAACCGATTCTGGTCAGTCATGAGCTGAATTTTGGTTACAGAGTACGCGTCGATATCCCTGCCACCCTGTATAACATTAATTACTCGTATTTTAGCAAGTTAATTTTATTTATATTACTTATTATAGCTTCAAAACAATAAACAGACTAATATTTCTGAATTTAAATAAAGCCCCCGGAATCTTTACCCTGAAA
The DNA here is from genome assembly GCA_911387795.2 of Apamea monoglypha. NCBI lineage: Eukaryota > Metazoa > Arthropoda > Insecta > Lepidoptera > Noctuidae > Apamea > Apamea monoglypha. The sequence goes on from OU426925.1 coordinate 18,649,798, forward strand.
TATGTTAGCAGCAATCATTTCGTGAAGTTATGTTCTACATAAATTCAAATTTACATTCTGTCGAGCTAAGAATAGCGTTAAAAATATAATAATCTTTATAATAATAACACAATCTTGACTTGGCTCGTGAGGTTGTCGACATGTGGGATGTGGACTCAGCGATCATTGTGCCGATAGTTGTGACAGCCAATTGATTAATAGCCAAGAGCCTCTCTTTGGGCACCTGAATCAAGGGCTTGATACAGAAAGCGGTACTTCTGGACACGGCTTGCACTATCAGGAGGTTCCTATCTCTGGAGCCCTGACCGCCGGTAGCTTGGACCCTGTTCCCGATACCGGTGAGCTACTATTTTTATATTGTTAAATTATTTTTTTTATCTTTTTGTTTATAAAAATATTTAAAAATGTAATTTATAAGTATTTAAATGAAATAAAGGACACAATGTTATCTGCCTATGTCTAGGCCATTTCGGGTAGTTCAACACTGAACTATCCGAAATGGCCCAGACATAATTTATCTTTAAACATATCGTGACTAGTACACACTTACAGTCACGATGTGTTTTAAGATAAATTATGGGCCGGAGAGTGACATTGCCTACTTTTTAACTAATGAAAAAAGGAGAACATTTTCAAGTTTTTTCTGTCCTGAAAAAATGCGAAAAGATGCTGAAAAAACGAAACCTAAAAAAAAGATATAAAAATATATAAACCTAAAGTAAAAGATATAAACTTAAACTAGGTACTCTGCATAACCCTTCGGGGAATACAGGCGTGATGTTATGTTATGGTCAACTAGCATGAATCTTCAGCTCGAAGCTCTGTTCAAAAAGTATCTGATTAAAGTGTAAACAAACCCAGTTCAGCTTCAATTCTTACTCTATCATTCACTAACAACTAAAGGGAATTACTAACACATTTATCTGCATTTAGAAAGTTTTATACTTTATATATCACAACTTTTTCCAACAACTATTGTTTAAAAAATATTATTTAATTGTTATTGGAAAATCATCCACGAAAATTATCAAATTAACCGCAATTGTCAATATGAAAAACATCTTTAAGGTATTTTATAATTAAAATTTCGAGTATAAGTAAACAAACAAATAATACAAAGCTCTCAATTTGTCAGTGGCACTACAAATTGGTATCCACGAATGCGTTTCCTGATTCACTTCTTTACATTTTCGTCAGAAACGTTTGAAACAGACCTTAGGTACCGATTCACCCAAAGCTCTCTTTAAGAGATTTTCGTCTTTATCGCTAAAGCAAGGTTCAAGGTTGATTGGGAAAATTTGACAGTTTTGGGTAGCTTGACCTGCTGGCGTCTGTACGTCCTACACAAAATTCATGCATATCTAAAAACTCAGGGCCCTGGTACCGAGCGCCATATTTCCACGATTACTGTTGAAATGTAACACTCGTTGCGACTATAAAAATAAAACATTTACTTCGATACTTCTATATTTTATTGCTTATTCGTATCTCAGACAACGTCTTATCCTAGGGTCCTGTCTACGAAAGTTTTGATTTAGAAAACCCGCATTATTTTTAAGACCACTCGTAAAATCGATTGTTCAAAGTGATGACGTGACTTTAATGATGTATCTGTCTCAACCAACTGGTTTAATTAGCCGTTTAGTTAACCGTCTAGCTTTTTAACTAAACGGCGGCCGTTCAACTAGCGGCCTGAATGATATTCAATAAATTATATTTTAGGTTGGAACTGGAAACAATTACGTGCGAACCGAATTGGTAACTAAGCCAGGGCACCCCGACCAAATGGGTTAGGTTAGAACTGTGATCAACCGCGTGCGAGCCGAGAGAGCGAAGCGAGGCGAGCACTACTTCCAAAGGCCAGGCGGTTGACTAAACGGCTAATTTAACCAGTTGGCTGCGACATATCCAAAACGATGAAATTCATTCTTACCATTTGGCTGATAGAATATAAAACAATCTTTATGCATAATTTTTATACAGGGTCAAAATAAATTAGCTTGCGAAACTCCACAGACGTGATGAATATCGATATCTAAACAAGATAGAACGAACACCATGAACTCAATATTTTGCGGGGTTGCAATATCCATTATACGTGTAATATCATCTCTGGCTGGTAATCCGTGCTCCTAAATAATACTTTTATCTCACAATTTCACCATCTTCCAAAATCTATGAAATCTACTACTTAAACTATGTCATTTATTTATTCACAAGGCAACTACAACAGGTAACAATCACAGTATATCAGAAGGCCAATTCTCGTAATATAAAACGTTCAAAATCTAGTCGCAGTCTCATCTCGGTGACAAACAAATGTCAAAAACTTGTCAAAATGTAGGAATCCTACTAATATTATAAACGTGAAAGTTTGTATGGATGGATGGATGTTTGTTACTCTTTCACGCAAGAACTACTAAACGGATTTGGATGAAATTTGGCACACAGATGGTTTATAAGCAGGATTAACATATAGGATACTTTTATCCCGATATTCCCACGGGATCGAAACTTATGTGGGTGAAACCGCGAGGTGCAGCTAGTAAAACAGTATTTAAAGCGTTACAATGTTGGCGGGAGGAAACGCAACGGTGTCACCATTGCCAGGATCGCCCAGAGGACACGGTGGAGCACACGGTGGAGGTCTGTCCCGCTTGGGCGGAGCACCGCCGTGTCCTCGTAGAGGCGATCGGCAGCGGCGGCGGCCTCTCGCGCCCGGCCCTGGTGCAAGCCATGGTCCGGGGCGAGAGGGAGTGGGGTACACTCGCCTCCTTCTGCGAAGCAGTCATGCTAGCGAAGGAGTTGCCGGGACGGATGAGGGAGAGAGCCTCCCGTTCCAGCCGCCGCGGGAGACGCTCCGGGCGTCGGGAGCCGCGTGACGACTCCCGGCCACCGTAGGCGCGGGCCTGCGGGCGGAGAGCAATGGGTAGCTCACCGCCCGATCAGGACCAGGCCTGTGCCAGACGGCGCGTAAGTGTTCCACGCGCGCCTCAAAGAGTTTTCAGCATGATTCGAGGGGCCCCTTAGGGCCAAAGCCTGCCGGGTCAGCGGGATTGTCCGAAAGGGTTACCGCTACCCCGGAATATAAAGGGCAAAGGAAGGAACATGGGTGGGTTTTAGTCAGTAAGAGTCTGACACTCCCTTCCGCTCCACCCAGAGCGGGAGGGGTCATTTGATGATTTCCCATCCGGAAAAGAAAAAAAAAGCGTTACAATGTTTTAATGTTATGTAATGTACTGTGTGCGTCTCCACTCCCATAACTATCTGGAATTAAATGAAAACACGGTTGCACTTTCCTCAAGTTTGCTGAGCCAACAAAGGAAGAGTCCTCCATCGCTCACGGCTGGAGTGTTGACAACTATAATATTATCTTAGTTTAATCTAGCAATATAACATTACGCCAGTATTTCTCGGAGGAATAGGCAGAGGTGGTAGACCCATATTTCTGCAGTTATCCCTAGGTACTTTGTACGAGGAGATGAGCCTATCGCCATTAACCATGCACGAATCCAAACGGGCTGCTACAGCGAAAATCATAATAGTAAAACCCAAACTTATTTTATTTATGTACACACAGTAAAATACATAGGGAATGACGTAATTATAATTTAAGTACAGTCTGTCAAATTTCTTTAATAGATTTTCTACTTTATCGCTAAAGCGTTAAGGTTTAAGGTTGATTGGGAAAATTTGACAATTTCGGGTAGCTTGACCTGCTGGCGTCTGTACAAAGGTACTGCTTATTTCTTAAGAAATTTCTTCCAGCAGACCTGCGAAAGGAGAAGTAAAAAAGAAGTGTAGACAATAGTGTGTGAGAACAAGAAGAGAAAAATATGTATACAGGGTTACTGGTAATTCGACGTATATCCGTCAGGGGCTGATAAGGGGGCCAAAATGCAACAAATTGAACCCCCCATATGTATGGCCGAAATTCAATAGTTTTCGAGATATTTGAATTTTAAGGGTTTTTCGATATTTACCCAAAATTTGACATTTAATTCCAAATAAAAAAAAAACTACATATTTGAATGGGTACCATTAAAAATGATGTTGTAGCTGGCACTTCAATTAAGCTATGGACATAATTAAAACTACTTAATTAAACAAAATAATTAAAATAATGAGCGATATGAGAATAATATCTTACCAATATTTTCATTTTACGCTTCAAAAATGTTGTCTCGTCACAAAAATTTCTATGACATTAATCGTACAAATAACTAAAACAACTTGCCTATTCTGTAAGCTTTCCAAAAAGGTATAAAAGTCAATTTTAAAATACATAATTCGTGGCTTGGCATGTGTTTGAATCGGCGCGGGGAGAGAAAGGGTCATTTGTATTTGTATGAAATAAAATGCATTAAAAAATGTACGTCAAATTTTATTAAAAATTTTACACATCTTGTTCAAAATGAGCTCCTCGATTACGAATGCAGGTTCGAATTCTCTTCCTAACTTCGGTTTTCGTCACTCTTGATGTGAACGTTGTTCTCATCTGTTGCGCCGCATTTATTATTCGCTGTCGAAGTTCTTCGACTGAATTTATTGGGGTCACATAAACTAATTCCTTCATATGACCCCAGACGTAAAAATCAAGTGGTGTGATATCAGGGCTTCGTGCTGGCCACGGAATAGGCCCTCCCCTCCCAATCCATCGGTTTGGATATCTCTCGTCTAGCCACTGTCGGACAGTAATCCGGTAATGTGCTGGGCAACCATCATGTTGAAACATGAGGTTGTTTTTTATTTCTTCGGGAACATCCGCCAACAAATCGTCTAGGTTGTTTCTCAAAAACTCCTCGTAATTTTGACCGTTCAAATTTTGGGGCCAGAAATGAGGGCCCACCAAATAATTATCAACGACACCCATCCATACGTTCAGGGAAAATCTCATTTGCGACGCAGTTTCTTTTAGTTTTTTTGGATTCCTGCCTGCTTTAGGTGCCCAAAAATGTAAGTTATGGTAATTCGTTATACCATCCCGGTCAAACTTTGACTCGTCAGTCCACAAAATATTTCTTAGGAAATGTTCCTGGTCAGCGTCAGCGTTTAACATAAACCGAGAAAATTCGAGTCGCCTGGCAGAATCTCCCTCGTGCAATGTTTGGACAGGTTGATAATGGTATGGGTGTCTACCTGATAGATGAACTACCGACCACACTTTCCACTGGGACATACTGAGCTGTCTTGCAACAATGTTCGTTGAGATATTTGGGTCATCAATAAAACACTGAAGAATGATGTCCTCTTCGTCAGCCGTGTACCGTCGAGGTCTGCCAGCGTTGAATTGTGCTCTCCGAACACTGCCAGTTTCAGACAATCGTCGGTAGGTGCTCCCGAAAACAGTAACGTGGGGAAGTCGACGATCGGGAAAGCGGCGTTGGTATTCTCGCCGAGCCGCAGCCGCGTTTCCATCGGCAAAACCATAACAAAACATTATGTCTGCGTATTCGTTATTAGAATACGAAGCCATGTTATCCGAAATAACAATGATAACAAAAAGAATAACAAGAGAAACAAGAATTAACAATAATGATCGATAACAATTTAACGCGATGAGAGATTGGTTAATAGCAAGATAACAACACACGTGCTTGCGCGGCGTAGAGTCGAAACTTACTAAAGATTAGGAAGGCGACGCGAGCGCAGCAGGCGCCGTGTAGTCCCCCGCCCGCACACCCCGCCACAAGAACAACAACAAGAATTTCGCCAGTAAAATCGGTTGTTTTATCGAGGATCATAAACTAAAAACACAGATGATTTCTCTCCCCGCGCCGGTTCAAACACATGCCAAGCCACAAATTATATGTATTTTAAAATTGACTTTTATACCTTTTTGGAAAGCTTACAGAATAGGCAAGTTGTTTTAGTTATTTGTACGATTAATGTCATAGAAATTTTTGTGACGAGACAACATTTTTGAAGCGTAAAATGAAAATATTGGTAAGATATTATTCTCATATCGCTCATTATTTTAATTATTTTGTTTAATTAAGAAGTTTTAATTATGTCCATAGCTTAATTGAAGTGCCAGCTACAACATCATTTTTAATGGTACCCATTCAAATATGTAGTTTTTTTTTTATTTGGAATTAAATGTCAAATTTTGGGTAAATATCGAAAAACCCTTAAAATTCAAATATCTCGAAAACTATTGAATTTCGGCCATACATATGGGGGGTTCAATTTGTTGCATTTTGGCCCCCTTATCAGCCCCTGACGGATATACGTCGAATTACCAGTAACCCTGTATACTTACATTATTTTCCCGACCTGACATGCAATCCAGAATCCCACTCTCAGCGATCACGCTAGCGACCATTAGACATACTTCTCTCACAGATTACGGAACACCATGTATATGAAGTCCGTTATAATATCCGCCATATTGTATTTATGACGGCGGGAAATTCGAAATAAATCTTTTAGACCCTCAATAAAATATCATGTGGATGTATAAAACGATGTGCAGTGACCTTTTTACGGTCAATCTGGCTGATGTCTGTTTTGAACGTAGATAAATAAAATAATGATTTTTCATAGAAAATACGTACCTTCTTTTTCTATAAATAAATATGAGTCGTTTTGCCCGCAGCTCTGGGCATGCAAATACGGCACACAAGTATAATATGTATTTTTTTAAAGTATTGAATAATATATATTTTCATTATTATCTTACGAATATCTTATGATTGCTTCTGACCAATCCTTGTTTCAAAACAGTCTTATATTGCTTAAGATTCAAAGACTCTTTGTTCAGTGACCAAATTAATAATTTTTCATTTAATCTTAATGCCACTTCTTCACAATACAAAATACTTCACCGAAGACCTCGTTTCGACGATTCGAAGCGCGCGCTAAGAATTTATTCGACATTAAAATGTCTAATTAAATCCTTTGAATATTTTCATGTTCACGTAAATTGAAATACTCGGGATAGTTTTGGATGCCTATTACTTCAGATCGGAGGATAAATGGAAGATATTGGTAACTTAGATATTGGTAGCCAAGAGGGCTTTTTGAGCAAGCATATGCACGGAGAAGATCCAAAGCATACCTGCTGTCGCGCTATTTTGTATTTTTTTTTCATTATTGCAGCCACGCATTTAACCTTTACAAATCGATAGCTGATATTAATGCAAACAGAAAACATAATGGGACCAAACCCCGTAAAGTGTCACGTTTCCGAGATATTAACGTTCAAACGTCCCATAATGTTTTCTGTTTGCCAGCTATCGATTTATACAGGAAACATGCGTGGCCGCCTTTTTGAAAAAAAAAAAACATAATGGCGCGACAAAAGATACATATCTCAGCCTTCATATAAAAATCTTCAACCCCCTTTCGAAAAAAGGCCAAAAATAAAGTGATCTTCAGAACCGTTGATTTTGGTATGATGGAGTGCAGCCTAACCCATAATGACTTAAATAGGAAAATCTGATGAAGAAATTGTGGGCGTTCATCGCATTTTTAGTATTATCTCAACTATTTTAGGGTTGACTTTCAGTGGAACAGGCCCCCGATTCAGTACCTTACGATAACTCGTTTGTCATTCGATTCTCATTAGTGGTATCGATTTGTTACTAGTCGTAATTTTATTGATGTTGAATAGAAATTGACGACAAAGCGAGCGATTAAAAATAATCGCCATGACTTGACATGACAAAACTAGCTTTTGCATTGACTTCGTTCGCGTGGAAGTCGGAAGACGGAAGTTTATTAAAATGTGGCTGTTAAACCAAAACTATCAAATTACATAATTGGAACCACTCACTGACAATGTCACTAGCCTACTAGTTGAGAATAAACCTTTGAACGTGTAACCCAACCGATTTGAACCAATTGTAAAAGGTCGGGTAAGAGCGACTCTGACTGGTGACAGTCACTCTAGCAGAGCGTCGCATACATGGTTGCGTGGCGGCTGTCTTCTGATGATGTCAGAGCCGCTGTCGTACCACGTCCACAAATGCTATATTCCGGCACAATCCTGATGATATTCAAGCTACTGAACCACTTCTGAAGGTAATTCGCATAATTAAAAATCTAGTTACAATATCATCTCATTGACAATCAATGTCAAAGACTTACAATAGTAGATCTACAATAGTAGGGATTTTAGAGGTGTTTTGGAAAAATTGAGACAGAGATCAGACTGAACGTTCTTAAAATTACGAGAATTGCCCCTCTGGTAAAGGCTATCCTGCACCATAAAGTCTAACGTAATGTAAACTAAAACTCTAACCCCCTAAGTACTTGGTTTATAACAGAGTTTCAAGACATTGAATCAATACGGGTCTGTACATGGGTTCACAAAGAGAACAATATCACGCGTTATGTCTATATAAATTTATGTATATGCTATACCTATTGTTGTGGTAACACATAGAATAGTAGGTGACGTAACATATAAATTAAATTGGCCTTGTTCAGTATACCATTACGTGAATAGTGTTATTCAATTATTTGATATTTCTTTAGATGTTTCTTGATAATGTTCCCTCTTATTCATAAACTTCATGCAACGAACAAAATTCGCTTTAAAAAATACAGTACATTTTATAAGAAGTATTAAGAATCTAGCATCTGTACCTTTAAAATATATAAACACACGTAGAGCATAATTATGTTTATAGTCATCATGAAAACAAACCAAGTCCATGATTGTGAATAATTAGTACATCGTTTTAATATTTATGTGTTCAGCGTTTTGAATATCATTAGCATATTTTCCGCATTTTTTACATCATGTTTACTCATTTACATTGTAGCTCCAAGCGGAGGCACACAGGCAGTTTCGGAAAAGGCAAGTTAGAGTGTACTTAATGTAGGCATGAACGTCTGCCTTTATAGGGTTAACAGTGATCAGCAGTGCATCTGACCAATATGGTGATTATGGAAATACACATTGTTAAAATACAGCGTGAAAATTGTGGTCATATTTAGGCTGGTAACACGTCTCCGTCACAAAACCATAGCAGCGAAACCGCAGTCGTTCCCCCATGACTTGTCCGTTGTACGACAAGCGAAACAGAAGCGAAACTGCCGCCTGTTTTAACGGACAGATCTGATTAAGATTCTATCTCTTTCTCACGTGATTTCGCAGATCTGTTCGGTAGCTTGTTTCGCACATATCTGTGACAGTCGACAAAATAAAGCGAAACAGTTTTTTTTTTTTTTGTAAAATGGAAGTTGATTTTACGGAAAAACGAATCTAAGAGGTCCGAAGTAGACCTATACGGTATTTACTAAGTCGACAGCGATGACTTTTTGCACCGATTGCTACAATCAACTGACTGTCATGATGTTCCGCTACTCGAATCGCGACATACTGTACCTGCTAGAGCCTTTTGGCCTCGTATAGGACTGTCTCTTTCATTTTTTTTTTTTTAAATATAATTTGTTTTTTTTTATTTTTTATTGTATTTAGTTTAGTTTTATGATCTTCCTGTATGAGTCGCAATAAATAATTTTTCTTTCTTTCTTTCTTACTAATGTTTCTTAGCAGAATTCGTTAAGCGTTTTACCATATTTTTCTTGCAATTACGATGTTGGTTTCATGGAGAAAGCTGTTCAGTTTGATGGTTTTTCAGTCTTAAATATGACCACGCATTTCTGATACTCGCGGTGTAGTAAATTACATGTGGGTGAATGTTAATTTAATTATAATAGCAAGAATAAGTGGTTTTCGTATATTTGAGCCTGGTGAGTGAACTGGGAAACTGTACTAATTACATGGAAATACATGGTTTTTAAATGAGTTGTCTAATCCGTAAAACGCTACATACTATTACCTTAACTTAATCGCTTGTGACTATGTTTCTGGCAAATAATCAATTTCCATATGTTCCGAAATTCATTAACCTAAAATATGATCAAAGACCGAGGACATACTCCTGAGTCTTGTTACAAGTTATATTATTATCGTGTTTCAGCATAACGAGCCCAGATGTACCAGGATCACATAGCTTCCTTATCTCTCCCCCCCCCCCCCCCCGCACATTACAGGGAGAACTATTATCAGGATAGCTGCAACGTACCAAGAGCCCCGGTATCGAGGCTCCAGGAACAGAGGTCGAGGTCGTGACCTCGGGTCGGTATGAGTCGCTCAACATGTTGTCATGTCGCTTCGTAAAAGATACCCAAGTTTCGGAATTGTTGAAAATTAAATATTACATCGAAGCCCTGATGCGATTTTAATATTTTATTTTTATTCTGGCGTCCGTGGCGTATGACTGCTGTCTTTCACGCTTGTAGTCATCGAAGGGGTTGGCAGATGTGTATAGTCCCGAGCATAAATATCTTACACTTACGCAAGATTAAACAGCGATTTTATCCTAAAATATTGACAGATAGTCTATGGTGTTGCGAACCGAAAGTATTATCGAAAAAGAAATAATTGTGCGAGCAGGCAATGCGATGCGACGGGCTGGGTCAGGGGAGCAAGAATAATAAGAAAGCTGAAGAGTTTGTTGGTCTGAACGTACTAATCTCGGGAACTACAAGTTGGATTTGAAAAAAATCTTTTTGTATGTGATAGACCGATATTTGAGGAGGGCTATAGGCTACTTAACATCGAAATAAACAAAACAAATCGAGAATAAACAAAAAAAAGTTAGAATGAACAAAAAAAAGTTAGAAAGAACGCTAAACGAAAACGAAGAAATAGGGCGATGTGATGCACCGAGGTGGTTCGGGGGAACAAGAAATTTCACACAGACAGCTAGTAAATAAATATGGAGCAAAAAGAAATATATTTTTTCTGACATGACGGGGGATCCGTCACGGCATACGAGTCCGTTGTACTCCCAAGGCGCGCTTATAGAGGATTCACATCAAATAATACGTCTAATAGAAACTCCGACTCCGAATATTACTTACTAGCTGCGCCACGCGGTTTCACCCGCATAAGTTTTGATCTCGTGGAAATATCGGACTAAAAATGTATCCTATGTGTTAATCCTGGGTATAAACTATCTGTGTGCCAAATTTCATCCAAATCCGTTCAGTAGTTTTCGCGTGAAAGAGTAACAAACATCTATCCTTCAAACTTTCGCGTTTATAATATTACTAGCTGCGCCCCGCGGTTTCACCCACATAAGTTTCGATGCCGTGGGAATGTCGGGATAAAAGGTATCCTATATGTTAATTCTGGTTATAAACCATCTGTGTATCAAATTTCATCCAAATCAGTTCAGTAGTTTTTGCGTGAAAGAGTAACAAACATTCATCCATACAAACTTTCACGTTTAAAATATTAGTAGGAAGTAGGATAGGATTAGTAGGATTACCCTACCGGTTTGAGGTGTATGATACATTTGAACCAGTCATACAATATAGGGTACAATCTAAACGACACTACGCTTAGAAATGAGCAAATAGGTATAAAAAGGTGGCTGGGACAGACTGGATGCGGAAGGCGGGGGACAGGATGTTGTGGCGCAGCCTGGGAGAGGCCTATGTCCAGCAGTGGACTGCGATAGGCTGAGTTGATTGATTGATTGAAATGCTTTGAGCTTAAGTTTCGATCTAGTTTGAATCATGACTGTTGCTCTTCATTGGCACATTGAAGTCTGCTTACAGATGTTACAGATGATGCGGACGTCATTTAGGTCAAATACATAACACACATAATCAGCCCATAATGTTCCCACAGCTGAGACACAGGCTTCCTCTCTGTGATATAGGTTTAAGTCAAATATTTAATAATATTCCATGTTGTTTCAGGTAAGGTCAAAGTTAGCGGGTGAGTTTAAGTTGAATATAAAATTAAACCTAACGATCTGACGTTCATATGATAAAAAATAATATGATTTATATTCATCGGTACATGATTATCTTCTTTAAATTCCATAATGTGTTCTTTAAAGCTAAGCTTTTAAGTACTTAGCTGCGCCACAGTTTTAACTTTTACAGCTATTGTCGTATAACGTTATTTTATTTTATTTGTTTTTTTTTCGTTCCAAATAGTCGATTGTTGTTTATTACTTCACGATAACTTAAAAATATTGATGATCGTCACGATTTTATTGCCATTTCACTGGTACATTTTCCAAAGAAAAGAAATCCCATATTGAGTTGGCTTTTGTAGATAGTTCCGAATGTTTTAATATCTTTTCCGAATATTCTTTTTACTCCATTTTTTGTGTTTCAGTGACAAGCAGAAATCTTACTAATATAAGGTATTACTAGGCTTAAAAGTAAGAAACATTCTTACCTAAAATCGCCAGTTTACCACAAAACACATGCACGTATTATTGTAGCACAGTAGCTACGGCGTAGACCCTCGTAGCGTGCGCCGTAGCACGTTATTGCCGTAGTCAATGACGCGGCAGGTTCTTAGTAGCGATTAGGAGTGTTCTTAATGTGGTCTAGTAGGTACCATTAAATACAGTATGTATATTTAATCCCTCTTTATTGATGTTGAATAAGTTGGAGTGCCGAGTGGCGACAGAACGGATGGACTTCTATGCTGGAGAGAGTTTTAGAATCATACACCATGCATAAATGTTACGCAATGCTTTATAGTAATCACAACGTGACGACAGATACAATAATTGTTACGTCTGTTCTACTTATATCGTCACGCCAAAAGTCAAGGTCGCTTAGCTTGAAGACAGTGTGGGTTTTAGGGTCACGGCACATGTGCCGTGGGTAATTTCTAGAAATAGGACCTTTCATGACCTAGGTAGCTCTATTTCTAGAAATTACCCTATTACTAGTAATAGAGGTAGCCCTGTTATTTCTGATACCTGATATGGTGCCGTAATATAAACAAAACAGTAAATGTTTAACAGCAACAAACAACGAATATTTTATTTTAATTTCGTAGTGACTACGTCGTAGGTTTGTAGTTAGTGTCTCGTAGCTAAGACTAGACGACCCAATAATTTGTTTCATGTAGGTACAATACTGTATGTACTATATTATATATATTCCAGTACCAACATATAAATAAGATAGAAACCCGGGCAGCTTATTTGATAATAGCAATTACGTGCGAAAGCTGTAGGTGACTCGCACAATTAGCTGGCACAGACCCTCAAAGGGATTCTCTAATTATTTTGTTATATGAACAATGCTATATTACACCTACAATTATAATCCTTGTAACTTTATACATGTTCAAGGTTTCGTAAAACATATACATGTCGGAGATGTTGAGGGATTTTTATCCGAAATTCCATCGGTGTCCGCCATGTTGCACATGGTTGGGTAGAATCAGTGCGCACACCCGGCGCGGTCGAGTTCTTGGTGTCCAATCTGTCATGTCGCTAACACACTAGTCCCACCATGACATCTGACAGATGTCAAACGTCACACGCGACATGACATTGACAACCCCGACTCGAACTACTGACTCAATGACAACTGTTATCGATTTGATTAATCGAGTAAGGTATCTTAAGCGCTAATAGATGTCGCTACTAGTACGTAAACAAACCTTTTACTTCACTGCTCCGACACGGCCATACTGACAGCAAGCGCGTTCTCGCGCGTTCTTTTCCGACCGCTATAAGTTCAACATATGGGGTTTCCATATTGGGACATTAAAGTTAAGAGCGTGGAGCTCAATGCAGCGTCACGAACACAAAGCGCGGAGCTTTCAATTTTTAATCGTCACAAGCACAAAGCGTGGAGCTTTCAATGTTCAATCGTCATAAGCACAAAGCGTGGAGCTTTCAATGTTCAATCGTCACAAGCACAAAGCGTGGAGCTTTCAATGCTCAATCATCACAAGCACAAAGCGCGGAGCTTTCAATGCTCAATCATCACAACCACAAAGCGTGAAGCTTTCAATGTTCAATCGTTACAAGCACAAAGCGCGAGGCTTTCAATGCTCAATCGTCACAATATCGCAAGGAGCGATCACAGTTATCGGATAACACAAATCAATTATCAGATTACCACACAGGTTACTACCACGCAGGCTATTGCCATACTATATTGCCACACAGGCTGTTGCCACACAGGCTTGGCGACACAGGCTGATGCCACACAGGCTGATGCCTCACAGGCTGATGCCACACAGGCTGATGCCACACACGCTGATGCCACACAGGCTATTGCCACACAGGCTAGTGCCACACAGGCTGATACCACACAGGCTATTGCCACACTACCTTTTGTCACCAAGGTACGATGGCGCTTGCTTGGGAGCCTATTTGCTAAACTTTCTTTGACAAGAGAGCACTGGGCGCCGGAATCAAAACAAAATGAAAACTTCTCACCGGATTCAATTGCTAGGTGATCAGTGGCTGGCTTCACAGTGCAGGCATTGACCCGGTGCTCTACGTTGCCGCTGCTAGTCTTGTGCTGGCCTGGAATGAAACACGACCGCAAAGTATCACATAGCTCGGTCACTCCTGACCACATTCGGTACAGGCAAAAACACAATTAAAATTCGAAAAAACTAAAAATAGCAGAGTTCAGAACGTTACCCAGTATTTGATTCCCAAATCTCAAGGTTACAATAAAAATAATCAACTAAGATGCATGTGTCTCATACTATCTAGTAATCTCCAGTTACTCAACTCATCAAATAAATTTGCGCATGGGCCCCCCTCGGATCGCCAAGTCACTCTTGGACTTTATGGTTTCTCACGAAACCCCACACAACACACACAAAACACACACAACTTAATCTGTACTCTGTTTCAGCAACAAAACTATTTAATGTTACTAATACTCCGATCAAAACAATCATTGATAACAAAAGGTTCCTATAAGCCTTGGTAAGAATTGGTCAGGAACTCTACTTACGGCATCTTTTGTATGTGATCGTGAGCGTGCTTATACGTACACCTATAGTTGAAGGCTTTTAGAGTATCGATTCAAACAGAGTAATGTAAACAAACTTTGATTATCTAATCATAGCGTAAATCATCAATCAGAGCCATGTACCATTGTTATCCAGATTAATAATCATTTTTATCACTAAGAGCCTTAGACGCCTGGAAACCCACACACGAGTAAACCACTCTAACGCCACGGCTCTCCAGCCAACCAGCAATCGCATTGCTCTCACACATCCAGCGCATGGATCCGTGTGCATCACCTTGTGACACCACACAACTACGGCCGGTAGAGAACCCCTACTCGCGTGCTTCTCATAATGTAGGCTTGCTCATCACCACTGTGATCACTATCAACTTCGACTGGTACATGACCTACTGGCATCTTTCTTTACTATCGTGAGCATAATTGTAAGGTTAGAATTTAAAGTTCTTATCTTATAGCGATTACCCGCCAAAACTTCCGCTACCTTAAACGGACCTCTGAACTTCCGATCTAACTTAATCTTTAATCTGATTTCACTTTTTGTTTTCTAATAACACGAAATCGTCAACCAAACATTTTGTTAAAGCTGCCTTTGTTCTATCAAATCTAGCTTTCTGTTGTTGACCGTTTAAAACTGAATTCATTACAAGAGCTTTAAGCAATAAAAACTCTGTCGCAGACATGTTAATTGAAAAGCCTAGGTTCAATATTTCACGTACTATCATAATATTACTTTGCAAGTAAATTCCGGGTAGAACATAGTAATAAAATCTCAAGCTGTTGCTCGGTAATCGCAACACTACATATGATTTGTTCTGTGCTGACTAAACGTGTTTGACCGATACCAGTCAATGCAACAATGTTATTTACCAGTCAATGCAACAATGTTATTATCTCGTTTGTCGCACAACTCGCTTTTATTAACGAACGTTCAGCACCAGAAACAAAACAATACAGTTCACCTTTATTTTCTAACGTGTCTGGTTCCTGGTTCCCCTCACTTGCAGCACACGAAAGGCTTCGCTGACGGCTGCGGGGCTGCTTGGCTCAATTCTTAAAGTCACTCCATGTCATTCCTTGGTATGCTATTTGCGATAGTCACGTTGATGCTGCTCCTTTGTGCGTCTTACTGATGACCACAACAAGTTGACCACCTTGCAGTGAATTTTCGGCAAAACACAAATCAGCTGTTATGCAAGGTTATGCTTGCAACTGCCCCATACTACGCGTTCCAACTACGGGAACGGGATACGTCGAACTCAAACACTCAAACGCCGGTTAGAGGCACACTTTTTTTTTTTTCAAACATGGCGATAGGCGCAACAGTCGCGTCACTTCCACTTTAAGCGTTTTGATCCTGAGCATGAACCAACACGAATCCTAGTTTTGATGTCAGATATTCGTCACCCAAGCACGTGCGTCCAGATCTGGTTTCTCAGGGTCGATGTCCGGTATGTTTTCATTACTTGAATCAGCGTCAGAAAATTGCGGTTCTGCTGTTCCATTAGATGCATCCATTTTCGACACTAGGATCTTCATTTTGAACACGTGGGTCGTTGTGGTCCAATGCCACTTCTGATGTCGGAGATGTTGAGGGATTTTTATCCGAAATTCCATCGGTGTCCGCCATGTTGCACATGGTTGGGTAGAATCAGTGCGCACACCCGGCGCGGTCGAGTTCTTGGTGTCCAATCTGTCATGTCGCTAACACACTAGTCCCACCATGACATCTGACAGATGTCAAACGTCACACGCGACATGACATTGACAACCCCGACTCGAACTACTGACTCAATGACAACTGTTATCGATTTGATTAATCGAGTAAGGTATCTTAAGCGCTAATAGATGTCGCTACTAGTACGTAAACAAACCTTTTACTTCACTGCTCCGACATACATATGAAAATACCATCTCTTTTGCATCTCGCTGGGGATTATTAAATCGAATTTCATTTCTTTTTTTTTAAGTGAATTATGTATGTTCTTTTTTGAGAAATAAACTACTTTAAACCGAATTTTGGTCGATGGAAAAAAGACGCCGATAGTTTAAACAGTGAACTTCTGCCCAACTGATCATCAGCTCAATAGATGTTAAAACGTCTGTCGATGTCGATCATTGTAATGATGAATCCAATTCGTAACCTCTCCATCCTTCAACATTTCCACAGGTGAACGATTGCTCGTCAATCCTTCTAGTCTTTTCCCGACTATGTTGGGGTCGGCTTCCAGTTTAACTAAACACAGCTGTATATCAGTATTTGTACATGGAACGACTGCCTATCTGACCGGTTGATATAGTATAGTAACCGATTGATATGAAGTCTTCTAAAGCAATACGTATTTCAAGATCAACCCGACTAAAATTGTAATCAATCAATGCAATAACTGTAACAAAAACGTAACTAAAGTAGATATTACTTCAGCACGGAATAAGAATACAAACGAAGAAATGTCGAGCGAAAGTAATGTGATCGAGTAATGTTCACCTCAATCACGAATGAGTGTTTTTGTGTTCCGATCCGTGATAATGACATAATATGCCTTTTTGCACCAAATACGTTTTGTTACACAATATACATGTTAAACAAATACGTTTGTATATCTGGATGTCCTAGGTTCCATTTCATGATCGACTTTGTTATAGAGAATTAGCCCGTACTGTCCCACGGCTGGGCAAACGCCTCCGTTTTCTTTTTCCACTCAACTCGATCCTGAGACAATATGGACCAATCCCTCATACAAGCATCAATTTTGTCCAGCCGTCTACGTTTCAGAGAGATATTTAATATTAATATGTAATAACCGGTATAGAATGAAGTCTTTGAAGAACGTCTTAGACTGAAATGTCGTTTAAAATCCGTGTGAGAAGTATTTTCTTCAAACATGTACCAAACCTCCTCCTCTCTTCAAGTTGGGTTAAAATAGCTATTATTTTGACGTACTCAAGGTTAAGAGGTAATCATGGGCTGACGTCAGAAGATTGAGTGATTACTTGTTACTTTCGCATTCTTTTGGGAATAAAGACGAGCCTAATTTTGGGGAAGAAGAAATTGACTTTCTGACTTCGTTTTAGGCTTTGGGAAGTGTTGTTAAGGAACGCTTTGTGATTATTTTATAAAATATTGTTAAAAGTAACACTCTTGTTTATCTCTTGTTAATAAACAAGAGTGTTACTCTAAAAATAATAGTACTGGCGAATACGCCAGTACTATTATTTTTAGAGTATTTTCAAAGAGTCCTGTGGAATTATGAATAAAATAATTTTAATTCAGATATCAGGGATCCATAGGTAAGTACATCATGCATAACAATATTACAAAAACCATAGTAAAAAATAATAATTAAAATGTAGAATAAAATGATAATGAAAAATTAAAATGAAAATTAGAATCAAAATTAAACTGTACATAAATCAAAATTATAATTAAATGACTCTTTTCATAAGGGGCCTCCATAGCGGAGATGACACCCTATCAGCCACAATCTTCAAGATTATAAATAAAATACAAAGCATTTATTTCGGGTAACCCAATAGCACCCATACACCCATACATTATGTTAAGGCATTCCGCAAAAACAGTACCGGTCGAAGTGCTGATGCTTGGGGAGGCCTGTGCCCAGCAGTGGACGTTAGCGGTGATGATGATGGGTCCGCAAAAATACCGATTATAGTTTTAAACGAAACTGTGTGATTTTTACCTGGTTATTTGTTTAGTTCTATTTCATTCGTATTAAGAGCAAGAAAGAGGCCGTTTTTATGGGTGACGTGTGTCCTTTTGCTTAAATTCAATTGTGCAATTAAGTTCAGGGGGTCTACTCCGAAGTGGTATCGGCTGAATGTTCGGCCGTTTCCTGCTACGAAGTTACTACTTGGTTCGGTCGGCCCCGATCTTACACTCCTACACTCATTCGAATATTGACTATGGTCCCGACCCAACTGAGCCAATCCGAACTTTTTTCGCATTTTTCAATAATATTCGGTTCGGCCATGTGTCGGTCCGACCCGATCATTCTTACTTTGCACTTCGTAGTAGACCCCCAGGTAACTTGCCCTAACTAAGAACCTGCTATACTAACGTAGCTTGTTAGTAAATTGTTACTAACATTATGAGTAACAATTTTATATGTCTGCGTTTGTGTGTCGGTGTGTTGTCTTCGAATCTATTATACAGTAAACGCGTTTTAAATTCGAGTATAGAACCAGGCAAAAGCCAATGAAACGATGGGTGAACTCTGAGAAAGATGATATGACGAGAAAGATTTCTAACCCACCGCCATCGATATCATCGATCGTGATCTCGGTAGTCACCCCGACTACCGAGATGACGACTAATAGAGAAGTATGGATGAAGAAGACATGTTGCGCCGACCACAAATAAATTGGGATAAGGGGCAGGAGAATGATGATGAATTAAAAAAAGTGAAACTGTGTTTTCGATGGCGGTAGGTTAATTTTTTTTTTTATGTTTTCAGGAATTAAAAAAAAATATTATTATGCTCTCAAACAAACGATAAATAGCTTTATTGTAGGGTTTTTAAAATAACCGAGGTGTAGCCGACGGATTTTATCCTTTCCACACCTACGAAAAGATAGACGTCCGATTCTGTATCTTTAACTCTCGGTTCTTTTTATAAAAGATTGATTTGATTCGATCGTATTTCCTTTGACGGCTCACGAGGGGTGGCACATGCGAAGAGGGTCGTGTTTCTCGCCATTCCCCTAGCGCGCAATTGAATTGTTGTTATTTAATTCAGATCGCGTGCTCGCAGTCACGCGGTGTGGCACCGTATCTTTTTATAGATGTATTATATTTTCTAAATTTGGATTTGTGTCAAAGATGGAGTGTGTAGAAAATGGCCCATGGCATTAACTCCGCCTCTGTACATTTGTATGCTTAAATTATGAAATATATACTACCTATATACTAATAATAAAGCTGAAGAGTTTGTTTGTTTGAACGCCCAAATCTCTGGCTTTGATAATTCTTTTTTAATTTGATACACCAATTCTTGCATCACGCTGTGACCCCTCAAGACCCGAGAAAAACGAACAGAAGTCAGAAAGATCGCTAAGCAAAAACGAATTGACAGCGCGGGCAGATGATGCGATGCGACGGGTGTCGGGGAATAAAAAAAATCACGCGGATAAAGTTTTTAAATAAATAAAGCTAGTAAATAAATAAAGATATAGCTTTTTAATTCGGACCTGTCGAGGATTTTCTTTCTGTGGCAGGAATCATAAGATTATATTGTAAAGAAGACGTAAAATGACAACAATAATATTATGTCCACTTCCAAGTCCTCCGTCCAAATCAAACATTTGGTTATCAAAGCCCAAGTATATAGAATTACATGAAATATTATGATAGGTTTATGATGAGAAGGGGCTTGTGGCTAAGTAATAACAGCCGCTCGGGACGATCCATCAGGTTAAGATACGTTTGCTGCAGTTGGTTCGTAGATGCTTCCACCTTACATATCAAGACCCCTTCGTGCCTCGACAAACTATCCCACACTCTCAATAAAAAAACTCATCCAATTATTCCAAAATTATCAAATTTCTACAGTATGATTTTCTCACTATAACGGCCACACTAAACAAGCTCTACATAGACACGAGTATAAACTCTCTTCGATGTGACTCTACAAGCTCTACAGAAGCAGGTGCGCGAACTAACGAGCTCTCGTGATAGTCTCTACGTAGAGCTGTAGAGCCGTAGAGCGGTGGAGCGGTAGAGCGGTGGAGCGGTAGAGCGGCACTCTACGTGTTTGTGCCACCACTTTATGCTTAAGCGTCGGTTTCCGTAACTAAATGTCTGGTCTGTGTTTTTTTAACTTTCTGATTGCGATGAGTTTTGTGAAGTATTCTGAGGGAAAAACACCCGTGAATATAATTGACTTCTATACATATTGTTAAATATACATATTGTTAACAAGCTACTGCTCGCGACTCCGTTCGCGTGGAAGTCATAAGATACACAATATACTAAAATAACAGCCACATTTTTATAAAACTCCGTCGGCCCCCGACCTACCGCATCGTATCGCATCGCCCGCGTTATTTCTGACTTATTTTTGCTCGGTTCCTAAGGGCTGTAGCGAGATGTTAAATGGCCTCAACAATTGGCCTATCCAATGCTTGTTTCAAATCCGATGGTAGTTTCAGAAATTATTAGCTTCAGCTTTATTATTAGTAGAGATAGAAGATATATGTATGTAGATAATTGATTAAAGTCGCTTTTCGTGTCTGTCTGTGTGACCGCATTGTTCTTAAACACTGTGCGACGGATTTTGATGCGGTTTTCACTATCATTTATCATTTAGAGAGATTTCCAGAAGTTTTATATGTAGGTACACAGGGCGACATATCAAGCTATACATTTCCAGTTTTAGCTGACCTCGCATTGTATAGGCTTTTCGTACGATGAGAAGTCAGCTTATACTGGGAATGTACAGCTTGATATGTCGTGCGTACAGCACATTAGTATTAAACTTACATATTATAGAGAAGAAATCTCGATGTTTTCTCAAGTCACAAATATCGTATAGCGAAGCAGGGGCGGGTGGCTGACATAAATATAATCAGCCTATATTGTTTCCACTGCTGGGATACAGGCCTCCTCTCTGTGAGAGGGAGTGGGCCATAATTGGTGGACGTCACATGTCTTGGAATTTTTGGTTCTGGACATGCCGGTTTCCTCACGATGTTTTCCTTCACAATTTTGGGAGCCGAATTAATAAAACGATGCGGTTATTATATTGAACAAATCGCAGTACGTAGTTACTTACTCTTGGGCTGATTTTACCGCCAGTCAGTCATCTTTTATCCGTGGAATAAAATTGTCGTCTGACAGTTTTTGTACAGAAAAACTCAAAAATTCAAAATTTATTTTCAGGATATGATTTATTGTAGGTTTCAAAGTTTGGGGGAATTCGCCCTTAATGTATTATTTCACAAGAAAGCTTCTGATTACAACAATTTCGGAGAAACTCTAATATTGTAGATTCACTTAGTAAGTACCTACTTAATTAAAACGTCCCTTTAGTGTAGTACATGCCAAGTTTGGATCTGCGAAATAAAATGATGTTGAAAGGCTTACTTAATAGCCTTTCTACATAATTTTATTTATTATGCGCAGAACCCTCTTTTCCCTTTTTTTTGGGTCTACTACTTACTTACCTAATATAAGTACACCTCTGTCTAACCCTTCGGGGAATTCAGGCGTGATGTTATATTATGTTGTTACCCCTTTCAAAAAAGGCAAACAGCCATTTATATAAAACTTATGGACTGAATGTAAGAAGGAACGCTATTTTGTGACATGACAATGTGGCATTGTCCTGTGCCGCGACAGCCAAACAAAACAACAAATAAACAATTTATTATAATGTTACATTAAAAATACATACCCCACTACATCTCAAAACAATCCCCACCGTATCTCCATACGTTAAGGTCTAATACAGAATGACACGCCATCCAGATTGTATGAAGCAATTTTTTGTATAGGCTTTAACTGGCCGTATTCATTATGATGTAAAAAAGTATTTTATGTTCTCAATCCTGTTACGTTCTGCCAGCTGGAAAATGAGCTCAGGTTTTGAATCGATAAAGCCCATTTTTGCACGCTTTGATGGCCGAAATTAATTTTTCAACAAATTGACATAGACGTGGATGGGCCATTTGAAGAATCGTTTTGCCCTTGCATTGTGAGATTATCTGTAAGTACATTTACGGCACACAATAACCTATTTTCAGTTAAAGACAGATGGCTACTGATGGTAGCTAGTATAATCATAACTGCCAGTATCATATAATCATACAGATCGATCGAGCGATCTGTGAAACTTATCTATCTCTAGTTTTAACGTCCCAATAATCTTATTGGGACGTTAAAACTAGAGATAGATAAGTTTTTCTACCTCCAGTGTGCCAAAACTAGTGATAGATATGTTCATCATTATATGTTTTTATCGTTAATCATTTTTTTAATATACTTAAGCTTCATTTATTGTTGCAAACTCCTCATTCCCGACAGCAATTGCATGTAGGTCAAAATGGAGGATTAGACAAACGAAACGTGTAGGGCGAGTAATATGAATTACATCAAGTAATATTTCTTCCCAGAATCGGCACACTTGAGTTACGTATTGGTAATTTGTTTTACTTATTTTTGTCTAGTGAACAGTGGTGGCCCAATGGTCACGGCCGCGACTTACGAGTTGTAGGTCGTAGGTTCGAACCCAGTCAGTCAGGCGCTTTACTATGTGTAAATTATATCATCACAACTGCTCTCAAAACGGTGAAGGAAAACATCGTGAGGAAACCGGCATGTCCTAGAACCAAAAATTCGAAGACATGTGACATCTACAAACCCGCACTGGGCCCGCGTGGGGGATTACGGCCCACTCCCTCTCACTGAGAGGAGGCCTGTGTCCCAGCAGCGGGAGCCTGAGTTTGTATTTTTGTCTGGTCACTCCCCGGTGGCTACACTCTTGGCACATGGATTGGTGATCATAGGTTGTTTGTTTTTATCATATATATGAGGATATGCTGCTGATGGGTACAATTCCCGGGTCGGGCAAAGTGTTGTTGGATTTTTCCATCTGGGATTTTACAGTAGCTGCCCGGAGTCTGAATTCGGTTGATGGCAATAGGCTCGCCCACTATTGATGGCAATAGGCTCGCCCACTATTGATGGCAATAGGCTCGCCCACTATGGGTCATAAACATAATGTGGGTGTTATTTAGGTACAGCTTCTGCCTAACCCTCCGGGGAATACAGGCGTGATGTTGTGTATGTATGTACGGATAGAAATAAATAGATATTTTATAAATTTCAGATCGTAAGTATTACAAACCATCAATCTGCCGTGCCTTTTTCCAACTATTTTGGGTAGTATCGGCTCCAGTCTAACCTGATGCAGCTGAATACAAGTATTCTACATGGAGCGACTTCCTATCTGACCTCCATAACCTAGTTACTGGGTAATAGATACGATACCCTTTGGTAAGACTCGTTGTCAGACTTTCGGGCTTCAAAGATCCGATTCAAAGACCGACAGCCGGGAGCAACTTCCGAGGCACGGAGGGGTCGTGGTATGTAAAGATAGTCACCCATCCACGGACCAACCGCGGCAAGAGTAGTACAAACCATACAAATATTTCAAGTATTACAGACCATGTTATCACAAATTATTTAAGAATTATATTATAGGACTAATTAGCAATTATTAACTGACTAGGTTCACCCCGCGACTTCGTCCGCGTGAAATTTCTTGTTCCCCCGCCCCACCGCGTCGCATCGCATCGCCTACCCGCGCTATTACTTCGTTTTCGCTTAGCGATCTTTCGGACTTTTTCGAAAAGGTCATAACGTAATGTTATTTTATTTTACTTATTTGGGACAAAAAACAGTTAAACATTACAGCATTTACAAAAAATAGTTATATTACAGTCGAGAACACGTATAACCCACACTATTATCCACGAAGTGACATCGGAGTATAGAATAGAATAGAATAGAATACTCTTTATTGTACACCATACAAATTATAAAAACATAAATAGGAGTATGATAACGAACGCGTGTTAAATGAGAGAAAAAATAAAAAGAACATAATGTTAAATAGCCTATAGCCTTTCTCAAGAATTAGGCTATAAAATGCAAGAATAATTTTACTAATCCGACTAGTAATACCAGAGATTAGCGCGTTCAAAGAAACAAACAAACTCTTCAGCTTTATTATTAGTATAGATTTATAATGTGCTGACCCTCTGCTAACACAACACCTATACTGACATATAGGGAGTTTACTATTTTCTTGATTGGTATCATCTTTAGTTAATTTGCCTCCAGCCCTTTTTTTCGCTAATATGTAATACTATTGATTTGTACTTAGGTCCTTAGTTTCCGACTCTTACTTTTTACATTGAACTGTACTATGAGGAGTTTGTGGCGTCCTCTTGCCGCAGCACAAAATGATAAAGTCAACCGTATTATTTACTGTCGAGCTGTCCTTGAAGAGTTTGAGTTCTGATATAATTAATTCCTACAGTTGGCAACAAAGTTCACTAATACTTTTGGAATTTTGATTCATTTTAAACCTAGTTAAGTATTGTTATCAATATAATAAATCTTCTTATAAAAATTGCCGGCTAAAAATCTATTTAACTTTCATCTGTGGTCGAATCTTCTATCAATTGATATAATTGGTTATTAAGGGCGGGTTGTTTCACGTCCACTTGACGCACGCATATATGTCAAAAATGGCGCTAACTATCGTCAAACCAAAAATGCGTTGGTTCAAATTATTATTACAAAATTATTGCCTTGCCGTAAGTCAAATAATATAACGAGTACGTAATCGTTATTATTTGACGTACGTGTTTTACGTTAACCAACCATTTGAAACAACCAGCCCTAATATAACTAGTGTGAAAAGACGCTTAACGAAGTCGAGAGTCACTTCTGTAGACATCATTGTGATATTTTTTGTACTGGACTATCCTGGGAACCTTCTGGATAGTTATAACTTAACTATAAATACCTACGTCCACAACTCGTGTACCACTGCATGCACCTATAAGCACAATATTTTGCGTGCGTTACATTGCGCGCTGTCGCGAGCGGCACGCGTCAACGGCAGAGGCAACTGCAGCCGTCGACACCCGTCGACAACGTGCAGCTCAGGTATTCGAACACCGTACTCAAATATACGAGCGGCACGCTGTCGACAGGTGTCGACCGCTGCAGTTGCTTCTGTTGTTGACGCGTGCCGCTCGTGTGTATGCATACTTACACTAACAATAAAAGTCGTAGTCCAGCAATAATTTTTGCTCAATGTTCACAGCAATAATCTACGCATTCTGTAAATCAAGTTTGATGTTCAGAATGTGTATTTATGTGATGTGTCTCTTTACACCCTGGCACCCTTTTTTAACCAATCATGGCAGTTAAAATGAGAGCAAGGCCGGCTACTGTACCTTTGTTATTATTTGCCAATGATTCAAGCCCCAGGCGAGAGGTAAATAATGCATGAAGCAATTAATTAAACTCTGCTTTTGCATAACACAATGCAAACCAATTATAATGCATGGGTCACTGCGGACATTTGCTCGTGTAAGCTTTAATGAACAAATATTGGGAAATTAATCTGTTTAAATTTAATACTAGAATCTATAAAATAATAGTACCAAATTAGTTCGAAATGAGAAGAAGTTGATGATGAAGGGAGCAGTGGTGTCGGCCCCGACTAACGAGTTGTAGGTCGTGAGTTTGTACCCAGACAGGCACTTTGCTTTGTGTATTTAATTTCATAACCACTGCTCTCAAAACGGTGAAGAAAAACATTGTGAGGAAACTGGCATGTCCTAGAGCCAAACAGTTTGAAGACATGTGAAATCCACCAACCCACACTGCGCCCGCGTGGTAGGTTATGGTCCACTCCCTTTCGCAGAGAGTAGGTCTGTGTCCCAGCAGTGGGAACATTATAGGGTGATTATGCAATCAATCCGAAATAGGGTCAATGTCGTATGGTAATACACAAGAAAAGGTACAATGTGTTATGCAACTGCAGATTCTTAACGTATTAGGTGCGATCAGCATGCGAGGACTAGTCCGGAAAGAAAAGAAGGAATTAATAGATTCAGGTTTGGGTAAACACACTACGACACAGGAAAAATCTATCTATCTATCATAATCTGAATCATTTTGAAGGATATTGCTAAGCCATTGTATCATATGAACGAAGAATTTGTCTGCTCAATAACATAAATAACGCAATGAATGTTGTTGAACTGTCAAAATGAAAGCAATTCCTATTGATAATGTGTTACGTAATTTCCCCATTGTTGTGTTTTACAATAGGATTTCTCCTGTATTTTACCTAGTGTGTGTTTCACAAAGAGGTAACAAGAGCATTATTAATTTGTGAACTATATCAAAACCCATCGGTAGTTTATTTTTTACATGAAAATGTCGAAAACCAAGCAGACTCAATACCTTTTATTTCAGTGTAGGTACCCACTTTATACCTTATATAGACTTGTTATGGATACGTATTGCAATATCTAAAATTAAAAGAACTAACGTAAAATAACCTAAGTTCAAAATGAAAATTGTTATTTCATGAACGGAAGCAGGATGTGGACACTATGTGCCATTAGCCGAGTATTCGAGGAGCATCAATCAAAGTGTTTGCTTGTTCTAAGTACACAAACTTCACGCGGGCCTCCCTATCTCTCCGTACAACCATTAGTTCTGATTTTCGATATTAGATGGCGTTGACTGAAGTTTTTCTATTATCTAATTAATAATATCGTTTTTGTATAAATTTGTAGCAAATCATAATCATCATAATCAGCCTATAATATTCCCACTGCTGGGACACAGGTCTCCTCTCCGTGAGAGGGAGTGGGCCGTAATCCACCACGCGGGCCCAGTGCGGGTTGGTGGATTTCAGCAATTAAGTCAAGCTAATAATATTGTTGCAGCAAATAAGTCAAGCTAATAATATTGTTGCTAAATGAAGTCGACATTTTCTATCTTCCGCTGAGAAGAAATGGGAAACTAACACTTGGGTCAAATTCTCTTTTAAAGTCTAGACCTAAGTAATCTTGGTCAGATTATGTGAGGACCATGAACGTCATAGAGTCGGTTAGTGTCTGAAATGGTCTTTTGAGGAAAGAAAGACAAAGGAGATAACCCGTTCTCGGATATTATTTTTTTTGCCGATCATGAACAATAAATAAGGACGAAACGAGGGGAGGCGTTTCCCCAGCAGTGGGACACGATTTAGGCTTATATTTAAAAAAAAATTAACAATAATTACATATTTCTAAAGTAGGTACACATAGAACGCATTATTTTTTACAAAGACATGAAAGTTGAGAACAATTTGGGTTCGGAGTGGATTTTTTAGATGGCGCAGTAACGGCAGGCCTTAACCGTTGCAGCTACAAGAAAACGCTGTTAGGGCACTGTCCTTATTTTTTTGAGAAATGTTGATGTCCATAAATAGAATTTGGAAAGAAAAAATTACATTGAGCAATAAAATGGGCCAATTTCACAAAACTTTTTTTTATGCCAATCTATTCTGTTTCTTATAAGGATCGAAATACTATTAGAATAACTGAGGTTTGAGTATTAGAAAAGTCAAAAATGGAAAAAATATTTTTACCACACATTTCGTAGGAAATTAAACTCCCAACTTACTATTTTAACATCGATAGACTGACCACCACATTACCTGAAATAACGGACTTGTTTTTATCATGAAAATATGTGTTTGTTGCAATCGTTCAGTTGTCAATAAGACAAATTGCGGATCGAAAGATAAGATCGTTGTATATCTTTGTTCGCAAATTCATTACAGCGTTGTCGCCATACAATCACATGATTTTACTACTGCCACCATTCAAATAAAATATAATTTATTCCTGGACGCCGTTTTTTTTTTATCCCAAGTCACCGTACAAAATGGGTGTACAATAGAGCAAATCCGAGCGAGTAGAGCGAATCCAGTGTAGATCAAACATTTGTCAGTAATAGTGAAGCTCAACTCAACACTCAATGACTTGACGAACTATACCAAAGACAGGACATTTTGAGTAGGCTGGATTTACTACTTTTTTTTTTTTTTTTTAGGTGGGAAATCATCATATGACTTCTCCCGCTCTGGTAGAAGCGGAGCGGGAGGGCGTGTCAGACTCTTACTGACTAAAACCCACGCGTATCTCTTTCGAACAACCCGCGGCCCCGGCAGGCATCGGGCCTAGCGGACCCCGTCAGTTCGTGCTGACATCTCTTTGAGGCGCGCGTGGAACACAACGCACCGTCGACCCGGGCCTGGTCCTTACCGGGCGCCAAGCTGCCCATTGCTCGCCAACCGCAAGCCCGCGCCTACGGTGGCCGGGAGTCGGCTATTGACTCCCGGCGTCCAGCGCGTCTCCTGCGGCGACTAGGGGCGTGAGGGCGCAGAGATTGCCTCTCCCTCACGCGCTCCGCCTCCTCCTTTGCGAGCATTACTGCTTCGCAAAAGGAGGTGACGGCTTCCCATGCACTCTCGCTCCGTACCATGGCCTGGACCAGGGCCGGACGCGAGAGATCG
This sequence comes from Apamea monoglypha, assembly GCA_911387795.2. NCBI lineage: Eukaryota > Metazoa > Arthropoda > Insecta > Lepidoptera > Noctuidae > Apamea > Apamea monoglypha. The sequence continues at coordinate 18,678,693 of OU426925.1, forward strand.
TCGCCGCCAATCGCCCCCACGAGGACGCGGCGGTGCTCCGCCCAAGCCGGGCAGACCTCCACCATAGGCTCCACCGTGTCCTCCGGGTGATCCACACAGTCCAGATCCAGACACCCTGGCGTTACCTCACGCCTCACACCTCACGCCTTATTCTGAAAAAATATGTAAGTAGTTTAAAAAAACAAAAACACTTTCATCCAATCTATTTTACTCGTCAAAACAAATCATATGAGCCCAGACTCGAGGGATTTACTAGTACCCACTGAAGAATTCCACTATCCACCTCCTGGCTCCATAATCAGATCAGCTCCAAGGTACCAAATTATAGTTTTGTCATCCGTCAAAGTCTCATTTCGATACGATAAATACAAGTAGTTTAAAATTGTGTTGTAAGATTTTATTACACTGTTAGTTAGTTAGGGACAAATAAAGCTAATAAAAGCTTGTTAAAATTAAAGCAATAAAATAAATACTTTACAAAGTTTCACACTTTACAAAATTCATGTCATTTTGTGTATAATATTTTTTCAATTTATCAATATATCGATATACTTCGTAATATCGATATATTAATACGTTCGCTTGTTATCAAAGTAATTTGAAACAAAGAAACTAAATTAATTTGAGCTACGTACCCATAATAATACATATAATTTAGTAAATAAACTAAAAATATTAGATATAACAAAACTTATAACAACTTTTAAAACAAACATTATCCAATATCGAATTATTTATTAGATATTGAGTGATGTTTGTTTTAAAAGTAGTAAGTTTCAATGAAACTCATGATTGTTTCACAATATTCCAAACACCCAAATAAGTGGTGTCTGGGAAGTTAGTAGGTACAATCAAACAAAGAGATAAGTCAACAAGCAGCTACTTGCAACTAACTGCTTCAAAGCTTTTTCTAAAATTAATTTATGAAGACAAACAAAACACAATTAAGTTTTTTTTTTGTTTAATAGCCGATGAAACATTTAACACAACGCAGGGGAATTCAGAATCTTGTATTTAATCTATGGTACCAGATTGCACGTCGATGTTCCTGCCACCCTGTATACAAATACATAATACTAATAATATTTACTGACATAAAACAAGTTGTACAATAATGATAGAATTTTCTGACGCCTGCGATAGTTATAACCGTGTTGGAAGAGCCAGAGTTCTCCCTTAATAAAAGACACAAATTTTGTTGTTTCATGACTACACTAAAAAATAATAAGGAAAGGGACTTCATACTTTAAAAATATTTATAAACCAAGTTTGTATCGAAAAAGATGATTTTGCTCTAGTATTATTATTCAGGGAGAAAACCGGTAATAGGTAATGTTTGTGTAATAGCCGCGCCCTTAAGTAAAGAGAGGGTTATGTTTTTCACACGTACGAGTATCTATGTATCTTTATATGTGGGATTATTTATAGCGTCGAAGCATCCTAATGGCTGGATGGATTTTAATACATGAGGTGTCTATCGTCTGATATAGACTAGTTGGTTATAGGCTAGGTTTTGTAACGTGTATGTAATGTCTTGAAAAAAGAATACCATGACCGTGCAGGGCGGGTATCAAAGGGCTCGAGGAAAAGATTCCAAAAGTATATTCCACTTAAACATTGAAAATATTAAAAATTGTAAAAACCCGACTGCAACTGAAAAGTTCAAAACAAGCTCACTTTTCAAGCAGTCTGATGCAGTTCATCAAATCTGAGATTGAACCAAAATAACTACCGTAGCCAGCCAGGTACGCGCAATAAAATTATTTAGCAATGTAGTGCAAAGATCTATATTTTTGCCAGTATATCGTAGGTAACTATTTTGTTGACTGTACAATGTACATAGAGGTCTTGACTTGTCGAAACTAAACACTCGAGTGGAAGTGAAAACGTTGCAAACATGGGGCTTCACTGAAGTGCGGGTAGTCGGCGACACTGTGTACTGTAGTGGGGGAAGATGGGGGACGGCGATGTTTTTGGAGGAAACGAAGGCTTCGGAACTGTTGGTAAGTTAGCTAAGTATATCGGTATTTATTACTGTTTGTTTTCGGACAACTCTTGAACATATCTTAGTCAGGCGTAATTAAGTAAGAAACATGTTAAGAAACTTTAATGTACCCTTTTTAGGGTTCCGGAAAAGGAAAAACGAAACCCTTATAGGGTTCCGATTTTCCTTTTGATCACTTTGGTTGTTCGTCTGTCAAGACCCTTTTTCTCAGGAATGCGTGGAGTTATCAAGTACGGAGTGAAATTAATATCAAATACTCAGGGCTGCGATCCCTTGAAGTGAAAAAAATGAAAAAATCAAACTTAAGTTAACTTCTACTCGTAAGTCAAGGCAATCAAAAGATACGGGTGTTTATGTTCCATTTATGCCGCATATTTTGATACTGGAAGTGGCAAGGAAATAAAAACCTATAGGGTACTTTCCGTTGACCTAAAATCATGAAATTTGGCAATGAGCAATGTCATGTAACACATTAAGTAAAGTATAAAATAAAAAATCCGAAAACCGTTTTGTAGTTACATACCTGTACGGAATCCTCAGTGCGCGAGTCATACTCGCACTTGACCGGTTTTTTTATTTCTCACGTACCGATATAATCAAGAACGTACACGTCTATAAATTGTATGGAAATACCTGCACGTTATAACGTTATCGTGGACGGATATTTAAAAGCGTCTTCATATAATATTTCAATACATTTTACTTCCCCGTGTTTTCGTGATGCTAAGACGTGGACGTCCACGATAATATCATCAGGCTAGAAATTGTAGAAGCGCACAATTCATTAACAAAAAAAAAAACATAATTTAACATCCACTCAAAACGTCTGCATACCTACCTACCGCACACTACCCGACACATGACCGCTAAACACACCTTGTACAACCACAAAAACGTTAACTATTCAGCACCATACTCGTACACCGCATACACACAAACCATTGCCACAAGATGCAAAACAAATCTCGTTACAAAAACTGAAAACCCTAACAAGGGATGGTATTCATAATTCAGTATCACCTGCGGCAGCTGGGACTCGGAGAAAGAAAATCAAGTAAAACTCTCGGAACACACACGTAACATGCAAAGTCGAGCCTTCAAGGCTGGTGGTTTAAAACTTTAAGCCAGGCATGACATATTTCTAGAAATGCCAAAATATTGCATAAAAGTTTGATGGTTTGTGTGTTTGTAGCTAAATCATATCGAAAGGCCACAGGCAGGCAGGCGATAGTATGTATGTGTATATAACCTATTTATGTATTTGTGTACTTAGATTTAAGTTTTTTTAAATCATTGTTCCTCTCAACCAAAGCACCTGCCATCCACCCTTAGTTGACTGGTAGAGAATACCTAAGGCATTAAGTCCGCCTTTGTACCTTTTTGTGCGAAAAGTTTAAATAAATAAATAAAGGCACAGAAGAGGCAACAGTACACAATATCAGCCTATAATGTTCCCACTGCTGGGACACAGGCCTCTCGGCGAGAGGGAGTGGACCGTAATCCACCACACGGGCCCAGTGCGGGTTGGTAAATGTCACATGTCTTCGAATTTTTGGTTCTAGGACATGCCGGTTTCCTCACGATGTTTTCCTTCACCGTTTTGAGAGCAGTGGTGATGAAAATAATTTTCACAAATTAAAGCGCCTGCTTGGGTTCGAACCCCCGACATACAATTCGTAAGTCGCGGCCGTTACCACCGGGCCACCACTGCTCTACAACAGTACACATTTGCATCTAATTGTACCTAATAAGAAATTAATTACAGACAGGGACATTCACGCAACCTGCTACCATAGATTCAGCACATGATTCTGGACCCCCTACATTGAAATTTTTCGTAGGTTATTGAAAAAATAAATAATAAATCAGCTGCTTCATACAAAAGTGAAGGACGCGGCCAAAATGTATGGAACAGGAATTTATTTTTTAATAATCCTAGAAAAAATTCTACCCTAGGGGGTCTATTTGCCGGATTTATGGTTATAGTTTGACGTCCCTGATACCCTCTATAAGTCGGATTCACAAGAGCAATTTTCTGTTCACGAGAAACTCGGGGTGGATTTGCAACACTGTTTTTTCACGCGTATTAGAAAGGATCTGTACGTTTTTATATCACTTTATTTATGCATCGACGTTCAACCCAGATGTATCTTCTAGAACTTAGTAGTTTATATTGATGGTACGTAATTTCAAAGAATTTTTCGCCACATTTTTGCGTTACGATATACGTTTCAATTTCAATTCGAATTGAAATTGATCTTATATTGGATTTGATATCTGCATACGTATATTTGGGCGAAAGTCAGATCACCAAGAATTTTTCGATTCTTAGTTGAATTAAGACCTAATATTTTGTTGTATCTACTGACGGGATACTGGAAGACGTAGCTTTGAAAGACCTCCCACAAGGCGGACCGATGATCTTGTGAAGGTCGCAGGAACCCGCTGGATTTGGGAAGCACAGAACCGGTCGAAGTGGTGGTGCTTGGGGGAGGCCTATGTCCAGCAGTGGACGTAGTCTTTAATGAACTGAAAATGAAAACTCCTCAATAATTTTAGAACACAGGGAAAGATGACTGGCCAAACAGAAAAACCCAAGAGATGTAACAAACAAATTGTATTTATATAAATCTTTCATTTAAAAAAAAAAACATGGTACCCTGTAGTAGAAGAAGCCATTATGTCACCATCGGATCTTAACTACCTACGCAACAAAACTAATTTGAATGTATCCAAATTAAATTATACTTATTTAAAAAGTACGAAATTAGGTATGAATCTCTATCAGTTTTGATGATTAAACCATTTTTTTTTTATAAAATAGAGGTCATTCTGTTCATAACAGAAAATTAAAAACTTTCATTCGGGCCGAGCTGCGAGCACATATATAAAAGCTAATAGCTAACGTTGAAAATACAAACACTACCGAATTTGTATATTGTTGGCGTTTTTAAACATGAGCGTGTTGGTAGTTAATTGCTCACACTGAACTGTTTTAGCATTATGTTAATTTTAGCACGTTGGCAACCCTACACGACTCCCACGTCAGACTAGGGGTGTCAATCATCTTTTATGTCTGTTAGGTGTTCCTTTTTATTAAATTAACTTCTGCCCGCGACTTCGTCCTTTTCTTCGTCCTCGTCTTGGTCATTCACCCCGTCGTCGCATCGCATCGCCTGCTCGCGCTATTACTTCGTTTTTGCTTAGCATTCTTTCTGACTCTTTTTCATTTCCAAAATAATATTACGCAATACGCAGATAAACACAGTCACAGATCTTAAAGACATTTAGGAAAATGCTTCAAAGAAAATTCTGTCGGAATAGTTTTATCTAATGTTGGCAGATTTTATCTCTATAAATACTATTTCAACTACAGTATCTTCCTAAGCTCCCTTTACGGAACATGTTCAACATGCATGAATTTCAAAAGTAGAACTGGAGAATTTTCTATCTCGATATTGTGTGGCAGCCCTATTAAAACCGCATCCACATTTTGCTGCAGCGGGCCTCGCCAAATGCACTCCGTTATGTAAGCCGTCGTAAGTGGCTTTCCCCGATATCCTACAGCGCTGCAAAGCGCTTTATGCTGGATTTATTATAGACCACGTTGTTCTTACTCGTCGGTGTTTGGGTAGCTCGAATTATAAAGATAATAGAGAATTAGCGGCACACTGGAATAAGCTTCTTTAAAGTTCGATTTCAAAATCTTTGATGTTCCATCTTGATAGGTATCTTTGATGTTCCATTTAACTTGAACTTAGTTATTGATGCAAGTTATTTGTTGCCGCTGGTTATGAAAGTTGATGTAGTCCTTCATAGAATAAATTATTTTAAATACTTGTAGGAGCTATAACAGGTAGGTCAAGCGATGTTGCTGTCGAGCATCGAGACCCATCTGTGAGAAAGGCACGTTAAGTCGATCTTATTTATGTCAAAAGTTACGAACGTGTTGATTCGAGACTAACCGTCCAAACTTAGTTATACTTAGGGTGTTTTAAGATATTTAAGTTAAATGTGTGCATCCCTTACTGTTAGCCATAACATTACTGAATTCTACGGTTTTCAACAAGAATCAATAATTTTGGTTGAGCGGTGTTTCCATAAAATTATCATCATCTTTCTCAATGTCATCGTCTTTTCCCAACTATGTTGTGGTCAACTTCCAGCTAACTGGATGTAGTTGAATACCAGTATTTTATACGAAGCGACTGCCTATCTGAACTCCACATCCCAGTTGTTGGCAAGTTTGTTACTTGGTAACAGGATACCCCTTGGTAAGACAGATTGTCAGACTTTTGGGCTTCTGACTAGCAGTAACGACTGTTAAAGATCTACGGATGACACCCGGGACCAAGGCCTTAACGTGCTTTCCGAGGCACGGAGGTGTTTCAATATGTAATGGATGATCACCCATCCATGAACCGACCGCGGCAAGCGAAGCTTAACCTTGGATCGACCCGTGCGGCAGTTATAATTTATCTACGAGCCATAAAATAATAACTACATTAATTAAAACCGTAGTTTTTCTCGGAAAGCAGAAGCATATGGTTTTGGAATTCCGGCTTTGGGTTGACTCCTCCGACATGATTCTTAGAAGGTTGGTACCGTTGTTATCCAAAGTTGTGTTACAGCTGTGTTGAGAAGATATAGCCCCAGGTACCCTGCCTCAGGCTATCTCTTCTAAGAAATCAAGATTATTTGATCTTTGTACGTTCTTAGATTTCTATATTTTCTTCTAAAATGTAAATGTGTCTCGAATGAATTATTCAGGTGCTGAATTGAATTTCATCTTAATGTTTTCATCGCGTTTCTTGTTAGCCGTAGTAAATTCTTCGTATAATTTTCCTGAGAATATTGAAAAATGACCTTATATCGTTTTATTTTTAGTAAACTTTTGTCTGATAATCGTACTAATGCTCTATTTGTAGCAAGTTTTTTTCAATATCTTTAGATAGTTGTTTTATGACAATTTCAAAGCACCTTACCTTTATATCGGGCAGTTCCAAGAAAAATCCTAGTGAAATTTAATGGGAATTGAGAAAGATAACGTAACAATTGAATCGTTTGGGCTCCAATTGTTAAATTGGAGCCCAAACGATTCAATTGTTACCTAAGGATGGGGCGTTAGCCCCATCCTTAGGTTTAGTACCTTCTTATCTTTTTTTACTTCGTTTTCGAGAACAATAGTAATTGTCATTTAAGATCCTGGTTTATATAAAGAATTAAAGATAAATAGTCCTCCAGACCGTATTTCAGCCATGGCAGCCAATCTCAACAGAGACTACCTCACCGGTGCGGGAGATATTATAGTGCACAAGTGTGTACGCAAACATAGGTGCACTCTCCTAGTCCGACGGGACGGCACGCCATCTGACACGACCGGAGAGAGATCAGGAGCAGGACCAACGGCTTAACGTGCTTAAAAAAGAGAAAAAGATACTGAGAGAGAGAGAGTATTATCATTTATTATTTCATTATCTCTTGATAATGGTGGATGATAGGGGCGTCCGAGAGGGACTCGAAGGGTTTAACTGATCCTCTAAAAACATTAATACTTAATACCCTTCTAATGATATACACACAGTTCTTTTTTTTTAAATTAATGACCTTTAAAAACTTTTTGGGATCCTAATGATACACATTTTTTTAAATAAATGAGCCCCTTTTTAATTTTCTGGCCTTTTTTCATCATTGGTCGCAGTATCTAAGCTGGGGTACCCCGACCAAATGGGTTGGGTTAGGTTAGAACTGTGACCAACCGCTACATCCAAGTTGGTCGCAGTTACTTGGCTATTTAGTATTTTTAGTACCCTAAAATAAGAATTATTTGAGGTTTACAAAGAGGCGCATTCATTATATTAAGAGTGTGGTCGCTCGGAGGGTGTGTGGAGAAATGACAGGCGTTTTTAAAGTCGAAGGCGGAAGTTTAATGGCAGAGTTACAGCGTACAGAATAAGAAGAAACAAGCGTAGAAAAGTACAGAATCAAGAATTAGAAGGAAAGATTGAGATTTTAGGTGCACTAGATCGCGAAACGTAATTAGCGGTTAGGAAGATTTGCGTGTGCATCCGCCGTCGGAGCGGGCTATCGACTGGCGCGGATGACCGAGCGATCGCGGTATAAAGACCCGGCGCCGGCGGCTGCGTGGGGCGCGCGGACGTTGCCGGAGCGCGGGCGCAAGGCGACGAGGTACACACATCGCGCGGCCGACGAAGGTGCGAGCTACGTGCGCTCGAAACAGGTGCGTCCCTTGATCATGAAGAGTGCCACAGTACTCCCCCGCTTAGACCGCTACTGCGGGCGGTAATAATCCGGGAAGTGCACCCGACGCCCGGACCTCGTCCTCCTCTCCTCTTCCTTTGCTGGAACAGGGAGTGGAGCTGGTGTCTCAGGAACCGATGGTGGCTGATCGTCTGCTTCCTGTATGACGTAGGCCGGCTTCAGCCGATCGATGCTGACAGTAACATCTTTACCCCGTACGTCCAGCTTGTAATATTTGGGTTGGCGCTGCTTAACCCTGTACGGGCCGGAATACGGTGGTTCTAGCGGTCTTCGAACGAAGTCCTGCCGCAAGAACACATGGGATGATTCGCTGAGACTATGCGGTAAGTAAAACGGACCTTTTCTGTGACAGGACGCAGGCCTTGGTGTGAGGTTGGCCATGCGACTTCGTAAGCGCGTTGCAAGGTCGGTGACGTCAGATGACTTGTAGTCGTCGGTTGGTGCGATGAATTGCCCTGGTAATCGAAGTTGTTCGCCGTAGACCAACTCCGCTGGTGATGCTTTGATGTCCGGCTTCCATGCACTTCGTATCCCCAGAAGTACTAGCGGCAGAACTTCGGTCCATTGCGGAGTAGCGTGACACATGATGGCTGCTTTCATGTGTCGGTGCAGTCGTTCGATCATGCCATTCGAGGCAGGGTGGTAGGCGGTTGTGCTGTAGTGGTGCGCGCCAACCATGGCGGCGACAGCTCGGAAGAGGTGTGACTGGAACTGAGTGCCGCGATCAGTTGTTATTTTAAGCGGGCAACCAAATCTGGCGATCCAGCCGGACACCAGCGCTGTTGCGCAGGTCTCAGCCGTGATGTCTTTGATGGGGTACGCCTCAGGCCATCTGGTGAATCTGTCGATGACAGTGAGGCAATACCTGTAATCATAAGAAATAGGTAAAGGGCCGACGATATCAAGGTGGATATGGGAGAACCTTGATGTTGTGACAGGAAATTGGGAAAGAGGAGCAAAGGTATGTCGTGTCACTTTACTGCCTTGACACTTTAGGCATCTTCGAGACCACTCTCTACATTGTTTGCGCATCCCTGGCCAAACGAATCTCTGTGCCACCAGTCGCACTGTAGCTGTGTTTCCGGGATGGCTCAAGTTGTGTAGCGATTCGAACGCCTGACGACGGAATTTCTGCGTAATATACGGTCGCGGCGGCGTAACAGTAACGTCACAGTAAACCTCGATGTCTGTATCGGGTATTCTAACCCTTTCGAGCCTAAGCGAGGATCCACTTTTTAGGAGACTTTGTAGTTCTGGATCAGTGTTCTGACATCGTGCAAGTGCCTGATAATCGATTCCTTTTGGAACTCGTAACTCCTCTACACGGGACAATGTATCAGCGACCACGTTCTCGGGACCAGGTATATAGCGTATGTCCGTTGTGTACTGAGCTATGTAGTCGTAATACCTGTACTGCCTTGGCGTGCAGTTATCACGTGGTGTTGTAAATGCGTACGTCAGTGGGCGATGATCTGTGAAGACAACAAAGTGCCGGGCCTCCACCATGTGACGAAAATACCTGATAGCTTCGTACACTGCCAGCAGCTCGCGGTCGTACGTGCTGTACTTCTTTTGAGCTGGGCTTAGTTTCTTGGAAAAGAAGCCCAGTGGTTCCCATTGCTCACCATTTCGTTGCTGTAGCACGGCTCCTATTGATACATCTGAAGCATCCGTTGTCATAGAAAGCTCAGCGTTGGTTAGCGGATGTACCAAAAGCGTAGCATTGGAGAGTGCTTTCTTGCATTCAAAAAATGCTTCTAGCTGCATCTGCGTCATTTGTACAGGTTGATTCTTTGTGGTTTTACCTCCAGCGAGTATAGCGTTAAGCGGTGCCTGCGCCTTAGCTGCGTTTGGTATAAAGCGTCTATAAAAATTGAGCATACCCAGAAATCTTCGTAGCTCCTTCACAGTTTGTGGTATCGGAAAATCCTGAATAGCTTGTACCTTAGTGTCGAGTGGGTAGGTACCGGAAGCTGAAACATTGAAGCCAAGAAATGTTACCTCTGGCTGTCCCCAGACACACTTCGCCGAGTTCACTAATACACCATACTCTCTCAGGCGATCAAGCAGCCGTCGCAGGTGGATTTTGTGCAGCTCTGGAGTGGGGGAAAAACACAAAACATCGTCCAAATAACAGAAGCAGAACTCGTCTAACCCAGCAAGTACCTCGTCCATAAACCTCTGAAATGTCTGCGCCGCGTTCCTCAGACCGAAGGTCATATAGGGGAATTCGAATAAACCGAATGGTGTGGTTATCGCAGTCTTTGGTATGTGGGGTCCATAAATAGGTACCTGGTTATAAGCTTTGACCATATCGATTTTTGAAAATATAGTGCTGCCAGAGAGCTGATGCGAGAAATCCTGAATATGTCTCACCGGGTATCTATCAGGAATTGTGCGTGCGTTAAGTGCACGGTAGTCGCCGCACGGCCTCCATCCATCGTCCTTCTTCTTGACCAAATGTAGGGCTGAAGACCAGGGGCTGTCTGATCGCCTGGTCGTGCCGTTGGCCAGCATGCCCTCAAACTCCTTTTTGGCAATTTTTAAGCGGTCTGGATCTAGTCGCCTAGGCTTGCTTGACACTGGTGGTCCAGGGGCGGTATTAATATAGTGCACCGTATTGTGTTTGGGCTCACGCACAGTACCTGCAGGTCGGGTCACCTCCGGGAACTCACGGAGCAGCTGGTGAAATTCTGACTCGCCGGCGACAGTCTTGACAGACGCCACGTCATCCGGTATCCTCTGATGCGATGCGGGTACGGAGAGAGATGTGATCCCATCTATCAGCCTATGGTTGCGGCAATCTATAATCAGATTATAAAATTTTAAGAAATCAATTCCTATAATCGGTTTCGATATGTCCGCAACGGTGAATCGCCATACAAACGCTCGGCGCAGTCCTAAATCCAGATGTAATTGTATCGGGCCATACGTATTGATGACCGTACCGTTCGCAGCTGTTAGGCCGTATTTCGTGCTCGTGCAGGGCATTCTAACCGCTGAGCGTGGGAAAACACATAAATCAGACCCAGTGTCGATCAGAAACATCATCTTCGAATGTCGGTCCGTTACAAAAATACGGCCTGGATGGGTTCCGCAGTGGTAGGCCGCTACTTCCGACTGCCCATGGAGTTTTCCGACGACCACTGACAGGGCTGTCGGCATTTCTTTGCTCGTGAACCATAAACATAATGATACCAGCAATGAGGGTGGTTTTCAGGCGGCTGACTTGACCGCGATGCGGACCTATGCCTAGCATTTCTACTCCTAGATCGCTGGCGGGAGCGTTCACGACGCTGTATATGCATTGCACTCACCTGCTGACCGAGCAAGGTTACTTGCCTGGTTAACTCGCTGATTCGCGTTACCATATCCTCCATGAGGGTAGGTGCCACCGGAACCGCCGCACTCGCCACGTGTTGTACACCGGTCGGCGCGATTTCATGGACCTTGTCCGCCAAGTCCGCCATCTTCTCTATGGGTAAATCCGCTTGAGAGGCCACGATAGTCTGAACATTATTCGGTAACCGGCTAGACCACAGCGTTTTCAAAAATTCTTCGGGTACCGCCGGTCCAGCCAAATGTTGTAGGTGCCTAAAAAACTGGGACGGCTTCCGGTCCCCCAACTCTTCATGCATAAGTAACTGCTTCACTCGCCGCTCCTGCGAGGCCGATAATCGCTTGATCAACTCCGCCTTAAGCTTATCATATTTATTCACCGCCGGCGGGTTGGTGATGATGTCCTTCACCTCTGCCACGAAGCGATGATCCAACACGCCGATGACATGGTAAAACTTCGTTGCGTCGGCGGTTACATTGGCGAGCGCGAACTGGCCCTCCATCTGCGCAAACCACAATCCGGGTTCTTCAGGCCAAAAAGGGGGTGCGCGTACTCCCACACGTAGGGTTTCAGGGCCACACCCATCGCCTTTCGAGTCCGTCATCTTGATCACGTCGGGGTCACCAATTTGTGGTCGCTCGGAGGGTGTGTGGAGAAATGACAGGCGTTTTTAAAGTCGAAGGCGGAAGTTTAATGGCAGAGTTACAGCGTACAGAATAAGAAGAAACAAGCGTAGAAAAGTACAGAATCAAGAATTAGAAGGAAAGATTGAGATTTTAGGTGCACTAGATCGCGAAACGTAATTAGCGGTTAGGAAGATTTGCGTGTGCATCCGCCGTCGGAGCGGGCTATCGACTGGCGCGGATGACCGAGCGATCGCGGTATAAAGACCCGGCGCCGGCGGCTGCGTGGGGCGCGCGGACGTTGCCGGAGCGCGGGCGCAAGGCGACGAGGTACACACATCGCGCGGCCGACGAAGGTGCGAGCTACGTGCGCTCGAAACAGGTGCGTCCCTTGATCATGAAGAGTGCCACAAGAGTATTCAATTATATTTTTAGCAAAGTAAAATGGCAATTATTTGAGGTTCTATTAAATACATCGACATCGAAGTTGAGAGGCGTTATTGGCGCCCAAGTGGGACTCAGGCTTCAATGGAAAATAATTTCTCAGTTAGCCATGTACTAACCTGACATGAGTAGGGTAATTATATTAGAAAACGCACCTACATTAAAAGTGGTTCCACAGGTTATTTTTGTCCGAAAACTCTGATAAAATATAGATATTATTTTATCAGAGTAGAGATTATTTTATCAGAGATAGTTATTTTATCTAGATATAACCTATTTTACTGTAACGAGACAAAAATATAACATGTTAAAGTCCAACTTATTAACTACACATACTCATATAATTAACAAAACAGTAGATTTACAGCCTCATCTATCGTATGTCACGCCTACAGAATAATGAAGCGATTTATTTAATTCCCAGATTAACGTGGCTTTAAAGCGCTTCATGCTTGATGTTCAACTCTGTAGCTATGTCACAGCATGTTCAAGCGCCATGTAAAGCTGTCTAGCTCGCTAAGCTTTATAATATCAGAGCGCAGTTCTATTGTGTACCTGTTTGGGAGAGACCACTAATTTATCATGTTCATGGTCTAGGTTTACGGTTTAGTGTGCATTTTATGGAATTATATTCGTTTTTTACTTATTACATCATTTTAGTCAGATACGTCCACTGCTGAACATATGATTTCTGCGGCCATCACCAGGTCATGGGTCCATCTGGAAGTCTTCCAATGCTACGACTTCTGGTACGAGGTCATCACTCCAGAACCTTTCGGCCCCATTGGCCATCTGGTCTGCGAGCAATCTACCCAGCCCACTGCCACTTAAGTTTAGCAATTCTTCGGGATATGTCAGTCACCTTGGTTCTCTTGCGGCTCTTCATTTCTGATTCGATCACGTAGGGAAACTCCAAGAATAGCCCTCTCCAGGCTTGTAGCCTATATGGCATAAAATATGATCAGGAGCTAAATGATTTAAAATAAAATACAAATATTTTCTCTTAATTTCTAACGACCTACAAAACTTTATTATACAGACAGTTTTATAATTTGTGTTATTTTAAACCATTTTAAATCCTTTGCATAAAAATGTCCATGATAAGTTAGTTAAAAGTGGACGACAAAGTGGAGGCCAGACGGATAACCCGCCAGATTAATTCTATCTTTAATTTTATCGTGAAAAGACCTTTTTGAAACCAAATAGAAAGAGAAACGATATCGAACTCTTTTAGGCACAGCCTTTAATGTAAATACTTAACGGCTAACTTAAATTGTATTCTCATACAGAGAAGTTACGAGCATTGTCCACCACGCTTAGGCACTCGACTATATCTAGATTCCTTCACATTTTTTTCTTTTACCCTTAAGTCGGTGCAAAACGGTGTTTTAAGCTCCATTAAATAAATACGTTATTAAGGCATTACTATTTTTTTTATTTATTATTACAGACTACTTTCAGGTACTAGCCTTTACTTACAACGCCACTTATTTTCCCAAACACGTTATACCGACGTGCATCGATGCATAAAGTCAATAAATGGAATGGCTGAGCGAATACCTCTATGGCATAGAGCTACAGCCATTCGATTGCATAGTCTATGCAATCGAACGCCCCACAGTAACACTACCAATGAAGTCGCAATATTGCGCGTTTGTGAATAAATCGATTTGACAAGAGCGGTGCGATTTTATCGATGCAAACGGGACGGAAGGGTAATACGACTTTATTTAATCGATGCTTTAATGCCATCTGCGGCGCATTCTTTCGCGACTGCAATATATGCGTTCTTTAGAAGTAAGTAGACTTTTCGTAGAAGTCTATATGTCATTTTAGGCTGCCTCATAGACTTCTATGAAAACAACTTGTGAATTCAGCAAACCTTTACGATCGGTGTCGGACTGCGGCAGTTTTTGCGTTGTAAGTTGCGTACGTAGTACGCGACCGACTTAGGTAAAATATACAACCTTTATGTATTTATTAAATAAAACCTATAATATATATATATATGACGGCGCGAGCGTGGGCGTTGCGATAACAGGGCCATCATCATCATTTCTTGGTACGGGTTCCATGAGGAAGGTGGGTACTCGGGCAAACCAGTAAAACGTAAGATGAAGCACAAATCACAATCACGTTTATTTTTATAATTTACAATGAGTCAATCACTTTATGAATAATAAGAAACCAAGGCTTGTACGGTGAACGTGACAGTTTCGATCGTATGCTCTCAACTATAAAGGCGTCCGCTACCGTAAATCGAATGCCGCCCTTTTTCAAATCGACTCTGTCCACGTATAGAAATGGCGCGAAATTATAGCGCCCCCTAACGGTGTTCACTGTACTAACCGATCAACCAATGAGAATTAAGTTACAGTTTGACCAATATTACGAAATCAACGGGTAGCAGTATTTTTAATATTTTGATAATGTTGTCGTCTTGAAATTGCTTGCGACGACATATATATATATATATAAATAAATCCCTATTTCCCTTGGTAACGCCATAACTTGAGAACGACTTTGCCGATTTATTACATCTTTTTTTTTAAGTTTTCTAATACTTTGTAGAAGGTTCTTAAGAAATAAAAAATTAAGAAAATTGCGGAGAAAATTTAAGAATTTCGCTTTTACGCTAAATCGGCTGAATGGATTTGGATGAAATTTGGCACATGGGTAGACCATAATCTGGAGAAGGACATAGGGTACTTTTCAAGTTGGATCGCAGACGAAGTCGCGGGCAACAACTAGTTTAAAATAAATACCCGCTTATCAAACAAACCTTAACAAGATTTCGTCTTACAGGTATTAAGTATCCAATCTTTTGAAATTCGATGAAGAGATTAACTGCTTAGTTTACAATATTAGTCCGTTGCTAACTTGTAGTGATAACCTTGGAAAACGCCCGATGAATTAACTTTCTTGTTGAGAAGGTCAAAGAAGTGCCGCTACATGAGACGGCTCAATTATTATTTAATTTAATATCGTGCTAATGTTTTGTAGGAGGGTAGGCAGACTTAGACTCTGTGTAGCGGTATCTACAACGCCACATGCGAACAACGCGTCATACTGACGTCACGCAAATCCTGCATCTCGCAAGCAAAGTTTACCGCGCAATTAGCATACCTAGATACAATTTCCTAACATCAATCGTTGGGCAATTGCCCGCCAGACACAACAGCCGTCTAGTTGGAGGATCCTCCCTTTTTTATGGAGGATGAGTGAACTTTACACCCTGTTCCTCATACCTCTATATCTGTTCATCATCATCATCATTCTCCTGCCCTTATCCCAATTTATTTGGGGTCGGCGCAACATGTCTTTTTTGTTTACTTAGACTGTTGTGTGCTCATAATAGGGATGATATTACAAATATTCGAACAAATAATGTAATTTCACGGAAGGCATAAGTAGTAAAACGAGATAATAAAAAAAATCTGTAAAATCAATGAAAATTTGGAAAAGCTACACGCTTTAAAAGTTTTTGGTGGGGATTATTCCCGTCCTTGTCACGCGGTACTGACAATGTATGGCGCTAGTATGAAGTTACATAGTCGTGACGTCACTGCTATGATAGTGCTGTCGTTGTCTAGCAGTTATTTTAAAACGTTTATAACTTTGTAATTTTTTAAGCTTTTAGACTTCTTGTATTGTTTGCATTATTTACAAACAAATCCTCGCGAAAGTTTGTATGGATGGATGGATGAATGTTTGTTAATCTTTCACGAAAAACTACTGAACGGATTTGGATGAAATTTGGAACACAAATAGTTTATAACCAGAATTAAAACAGAATACTTTTTATCCCGATATTCCCACGGGATCGAAATTATGCGGGTGAAACCGCGGGGCGCAGCTAGTATTTTTATAAGTTTATAAAATAAAAAATGTAGGGAAATTAGAGGTACCTATTTTTGACAGCTTGAAACATCTGATTATAACCAATAGAAACATTTGAACGTTCTTAAAATTACGAGAATTGCCCGAAGAGCAAGTTCACCTGAGTTGAAAAGTTTGAGTCGTGCCATAAGAATAACTTCCAGTCTTTTGTGGTGCGGGTTCTGAGGTTCTGACTCATCACCTGGAGACCTTTATGAAGGAGGAATTTTGAATGCGGGTTGTCCTTGTCCTGGATCGGCGTTTTCGCGAAAGGCTACATGACACCACGACTCAGCGCAATACGGCACCAATTTTACCTCAACAGTTTAATGTTGCCTGAAATAAATGAAATCATCATCTGCCTAGCCTTTTCCCAACTATGTTGGGGTCCGTTTCCAGTCTAACCGGATGCAGCTGAATACCAGTATTTTATATAGAGCGACTGCCTATCTGACCTCCACAACCCAGTTACTGGGTACCCCGATACCCCTTGGTAAGACTGGTTGACAAACTTTCGGACTTCTGACGACAGCCGGGACCAATGACTTAATGTGCTTTCAGAGACACGGAGGGGTCTTGGCATGTAAAGGTCACCCATCCACGGACCAACCGCGGCAAGCGTAGCTTAACCTGATTGATCGACCTGTGCGGCTGTTATTGCTAAGCCACAAGCCAATGAAATAAATGAAATACATTAATAAATATGACCGCCCAGCCCCCCTTCATCCGAGTAGGCTCCATGACCCAGTTCGACTATTCCTGCCATGGCGGGTTTAAACTCATTAAAATACAATTAAAACCACTTCAAAACGAACACGTATAGCTTCACGGCAACGTTAGACAGTTATAAGTACGTTAAAAGAGATTCTATTATGCCCCGTCACGTCGCTCGTAACGATTATACCGAGACACGGTTACCGGTTACGTGTCACGCTAATGTAGGCTTATCACGGTTCCTTGAGACGTAATCTTTCACGCGAAATTGTTATTCTAATTTATAATCGCCTTTTGAAGAGTTAATCTTACAAGTATTTGCGACCTATTTATGAAATTAGGTAATCTGGATTCAAGGTCAGTCGGTGATTTTCAATGTTCAGAGTTCAGAGATCAAACGATTAGGGTAAGTAGCTGTCGTAGTGTATTCGATTTTGAAATTCATAATTTTTTTTTCCTCAAAATTCAACCAATAATGGTTTTACATAACCGACCTTTTTTGTAAAACAATTAGCGGTTTTGTAAAACAGCGAATTCTACAATCTATAAAATATATAAGCAGATTTATTAAAAAACCGGTCTAGTGCGAGTCGGACTCGCGCACCGAGGGTTCCGTACAAATTTGTAGGTATGTAACGACAAATTTACGGTTTTCGGATTTTTCTCTTTACGTGTACAGTCGCTTGGCAGCATTATCTGACCCACCCTAAAAACAAACGAATTTGGACCCTCTGCCTGTAACATTAAGGTTTATTCAATTTATATGAGCTTATCAGACGGCGCTCGTGCAACGTTGTCGGAGCCACCGGCATTATACATATATCATTTTGTTAAGCTATTTTAATCATTATCTCGTTGACATTAAAGTTGAAAAGCTTTTAAATCACACTACATAATTAGAACCCAATCTTTAATTTCGCGTATTCCTGACAAGTTCTTGTGGCTTAACGGTTTGATGCTGGATTGGCGACGAACAACATGTGGGTTCGAAAACACGGTCCACCTTTAATCAGTTTCTTTTTTAATTTGTTTTCATTTCTACAATATTGCCTGCATTATTAAAGAACGACCAATATGATTTACGCCTAATAATTTATCTTGTAAACAGGTGGGTAAATTAAAAAACTTTAAGTTCACAGAATTTATATTTACCTACCAAGAATGGTTGGATACGAAGTAAAACATATATTTGCTTCGTGAGGTAGATAATAAATTCATTTATGTGACAAAGGTTAAACTACGCCTAATAGCAGTGACTGCGCACACACATTTGTAAATCGTTTCACATAACTCGTTAAGTATTTTTAAGCAATTTGGTGTAAAAAAGCATGTCGCAACTTAATGACTACTTATACCAAACAAAAAATCATATTTTTACATGAGCAGAATATTGGAATTAGAGAGATTGGTCGTCGACTTAATATAGCAGTAAGTGTTTTTATACCTATTTTATTTTATTGATTGTGATTAATGAATGCGTAGTTGGCTATTTTACCACTACATTCACTCCTTACAAGTTACATACACGGTTCCAAAAATGTTTTTTTTTTGTTTTAGAGAAATACGGTCAGACTTTGGCTAAAACGTTATGGAGACAATGGAGATATTCAGCGTATTCGTCCAGGAGCAAAAGCCATTAAGTATAGTCCCGAATTCGAAGGCCGCCGGCCCATTCCGCAATAAACCACAATATTTCAGAGGAAACAGTGAGAAGGCATTTATACGCTGCTGAGATAAGGAATTATAAACCAGCACAGAAAATTACATTGACACCTGCTCATCGCGAAGAAAGGGTTCGTTTTGCCCAGGAATATTTAAATGGCAAAGATTTGTGTTGGAATATGGTGCGCGTTATGCGTAGCCGCTTACAGCAAGTTATAGCAGGGGACTACTAATTATGTAATCTAGTAGGTATTTTTAAACACACCATGTAAGTAAATGCTCAATGGATTGATTGTTAAACCATTAAAATGTTGCAGATTATGTGGTGATGTTATTGTTATAAATAGATTTTTTCTATTTAAATATCATGTTTATTCACTACATATAGGCAGCTATAAATCTGTAAAGCATTTCACAGATGAATTCATTTTCTCGATGACAAACTTTTAAGCATAAGCACGCCTTTTTTAATGTTTATAAATGGTTAGATTTGATTATGGCATACTAATATAAAATGTCTATTAATTTGGATATATATGAGCATTTACATACTTTATCTTACCTAAGTGTTTTAATGAAATAATAAACATTTTAAACTTGCAATTGTTTACTTTTATTCCTATACAACCTACCCGTGTAAAAAGACAAGACCCTACGTCGTCCATTAAAGAAATGTTTTTTACATTTCTTTAGTGTAATAAAATAATTAAAAAAAAAACAGCTGAGCAAAAAGATATATTTAGGTTAAACTTGGTTTCGAACGTAGACAACGATAAATACCGCACTACCATAGTGAGTGACCACAAGACCAACTCAACTCTTATAAGGCGCTTTGAAATTTGATCTTAGTTGTAATGCTAGACGCATATTCTAAAGAATTTGAACCATATAGTATACTTCATAAAGTTTATTCTTGCACAGCACAAGCAGCCAACCTTCTCCTGGTGCAAATAGATTATTTTGTATTTTAAATAATCACTCCATTGAGACATGATAATAAAAAAACTACCTATAAAATAGAAAATAAAAAATTGTAAAGAGATGTTGTTTTTGCAATTTAGTAAGGCAAGGTAAAACATGTTTGCGCGTAGTCACTGCATACCCTTAGTTGCTTTTGAATACCTACCAGTTTTATAATGAATACGACTATTTATTTTTCAACTACCCACTTATTACAAGTTATGCGAAAATATTACCATTTTAGAAAGTTTATGTATGAAGATCATCCGTCTATAGTTCTTTACAATAATATATTAAATAGTTTTGGAATACATTCTAAATTGAAAGCAAAATAATATCTTCGTCGCAGGATTTGATCTCGCAAGTTGTTTTTCTCAGTCTTATACACAGACCACGAGACCAGAATTACTTGAACGCAATTATTAAAATAAGCTATTACACTAATTATATTATAACAAGTAGTTTTAACATATAACCTAATGGTAACGTTATAAAGATCAAATTTGCATGTCTGTGTTATTATTGTAATTCTTGGTTGAGTCTTCGTGCACTTGTCTGATAAGCTCATATAAATTGAATAAACCTTAATGTTACAGGCAGAGGGTCCAAATTCGTTTGTTTTTAGGGTGGGTCAGATAATGTTGCCAAGCGACTGTACTACATGACATTTCATCTTGCAAAATTTCATGATTCTAGGTCAACGGGAAGGAAGTACCCTATAGGTTTTGATTCCCTTGCGAGTGTCAAAATATGCGGAATCCATAAACGGAACATAAACGCTCGTATCTTTTGATTGTGTTTACTTAAAACTTTGATTTTTTCACTGCTTTAAGGGATTGGAGTCTTGAGTATTTGATATTAATTTCAACTTGATAACTCCACGCGTTGGTAAAAAAAAGAGTCTTGACAGATGAATGGACAGACAGACGAACAACAAAGTGATGCTATAAATGTTCCCTTTTTCCTTCTGAGGTACGGAACCCTAAAAATCAACAAGACGTTTATTTTACAATAATGTGTCTCTTTACTAATTCTTTTTCTAAAATAAAAGCAACCTAAGTTACTCCTTATAACATCAGCTATCTGCCAGTGAGTCCCGTCAAAACCGGTCTAGTCGTTTCGGAGATTAGCAAGGAACAAAAAAGGTATATACTTTCACATGCATTTAGTAAAAATTTGTTATTTTGAATTTGACATTACAAACAGACACTCATACATTCTGTTATGTCATCTACTGTCATCATTGAATGTAATGTAAGTCGACTGGCGACACGTACTCATTCCATTTGGGTACAAACTTAATGACTAAACTTAAATAAGGCCATCTCTATAACCCCGTAGGGCTTCTATGTTATCATTACATATCTTATCAAATGCCTATCGCCCTAGAGACGTCTCGGCACATTAAGGTTACATCTAAATCGTGTAATCTAAGTAGCTACATCTCACAGACGTACCAACTCACTCAGGGATTCGAACTAATTTTAATTAAGTTTTAAATCTTAACTTGTGGCTGTCACATAATTAACCAGAGGGGCAATTCTCGTAATCTCAAAAATACGCCTAATTTCATTTTTGACAAGTTTTTGACATTGATTGTCGCTGAGATAGGATTATGACTAGATTTTGAACGTTTTTTATTACGGGAATTCAATATCAAAAGTCATTTATTAAAATTAGGTTGAGAATCGGAACTTTTCGAACGTCAAAATTACAAAAGACAGTCCCCCAAAACCCCCGCCCTTCACTTCGTGGTGAAGGGCGGGGGTTTTTGTAATTTTAATAAATGACTTTTGATTTTGCTTTCGGCCTTCTGACAGTTGCATAACCCATTAGAAGTCAAACAGTGTTTGACTACAGATTGCCTACTGCAAGCCGCAATTCTAGGGTCAAATAAAGACGGAACTTCGAAATGACCACTTACAAAAATATGGAAGTGTCGATAAAATTTATTATATCCATGTACGTTTTTATACAGTTAGCTACCAATAGTTATTATCTAACCGATTAATTAGGATTTTTTTATAGTAAATGATAAATGATTTTATTTTGTAAGTAGTTTTGTACAAACACTTTTACACGTCAATCATATTTTAAAATTAGATGAGGTCGGCGTTTCCTATCTTACTAGTCTGAGAAGAAAGGCCGAAACAAACTCAGAGGTCACAGTCTGTTTTAAAGTCCAGACATAATCTTGGTCAGATCATATGAAGACCGATGTATATGTAGTAGTGTAGATGTAGATCGATGTCTGAGATGGTCTTTTGAGGAAAGAACCACACAGATTGAGAGGACCAGTCCAGTCAGTGCACGCATTTGTCAGAAATCGTGCAGCTCAACCCAAACTCAAAACTTAAGGAGCTCGACGATACGACGAACAATACCAAAGAAAGGACATTTGGGTAGGCCACATTATTTACTCAAACTGCCAGACCATGAAAAAAATTGTTAGTTTTTTCATGGTCATTTTTTATTTTCTGTCTGTTCTGTGGAACAGACAGAAAATAAAAAATAAAAAGACCCGTATAGTCTTCACATTCATAATAATTAAAATAATAGAATACTTTACAAAGTAAACAAATGTCATTGTATATATAAAATTCATTAATGTCAAAGTGTATAAAAAATAACAACAACAAAAGAGAAAAATAAAAACATTCAATATGTAAAAATTGAAAGCAGCTCAATCCCAAGCCTTTTTGTCCTCGGTATAATCCTTAACGGTATAAAATGTTTTCTGGTACAACTTACGTTTAATGAATGATTTGAATTTATTAATTTATTATCTTGAACGGGGCTTGGGAGTTTATTATAAAAGCGTATACATTGGCATCTGAACGAGCCACCTATTTTCTTGAGCCTTGTTGCAGGTACAACAAATTTGTGTTTGTTCCTAGTATTTATATCATGGAAGAAGAGAAGAATTAATGCCACCATGATTCCAGTGCGAAAAAGGGTTGATATATCGATCATGTATAGCTCCATCTCTCCTACACTGGAATCATGATGGAATTAAGCCGTCATAATGCGGCACCAGGCTTACAATTTAGTCACCTGCATGCGGCGAGGGGACGTAATGCGCGATGTTAAATAATACGTAATGAGTATGTCAAAACGTAAAACGTAGTTTTATGATAGCTGCGTGCGCAGATTATAGGCGAGCGAGGCGTGAGTCGTTGCCCGGAAGATATGTATTATGTTTATTATAGGTATTGTGTGTTTATTTTATTTTTATTTATTATTTTGTTATTTATATTCCTTCGTATATTGCACCGGTTGACGTCATCACGTCAACGCCGGCTGTCGCTGAAAACCAGCGCTGGGGCTCTGTCTCGCATTGTACTGTACGATGGCCGTTTTGCGTGGATGTGACGCAAATATTCCCCCACTTGTTAGTTTTTGTGTTTATCTTCTTCCTCTACGTCTTGTTTACCGCAATAATTCTATTTTCTTTTTTTTTACTTTCCCTATGACAATCATATCGATTTTTGAAAAAGAAAACAAAATCCAACACATACTTTCGATGCATGTTAGAAAAGTTTATTTAAAGAACTAGCTGCGCCCCGCGGTTTCACCCGCATACGTTTCGATCCCGCGGGAATATCAGGATAAAAAGTATCCTATATGTTAATACTGGTTATAAACCTTCTGTGTACCAAATTTCATCCAAATCCATTCAGTAGTTTTTGCGTGAAAGAGTAAATGGTGGATGAGCAAAGGTAGCCCGCGAAATTATTCGTCATCTCGGTAGTCACCCCCTTTCTAACCATAATCATCATCACACCGTACATCTAGTATTTGTCATAGATTGATAGACTGTCTAAAAGCCAGGCGTGACGCAGTGTGCGCGCAGCCTTATTCAATTTGTTTAATGATCTGAAAACTAAACTTATTTTAGAAGTAAATAAAGATGATTATTTAATTAAAAGTTGGTTATTTAATTTCAATATTAATGCCAATATTTAATTAAAAGTATTAAGTACTTGAAACGTACCAGCTTAAGATATTTTTAACTCTTAAGTAGCCGAGAGGGGTTTAAGTAAGTAATGGAATTAGGATTAGGTCTCACACTCGGCGCGGCGATTAGTGGCAATTACGTATGGCGATGAAAATAGGCTTAATTTAATTATTTTCACAACTTTGGCCGAAATATGTGCAAGCCAATTTATGGCGTAAAGTTTCATTGCACTATTATATACCTACCATCTCTTGTACCGCATTTACTGCAAATAAATAACTTTGAGTTTTTTCGAATTTCACTGTGATGATTTTAAGTTGGGAACTGCCTAGTATGGCAGAATAAATGAACAGATAAACCATTTATTCAGTGCACACAAAAGACATATATTAACATGAATATAATATAAAGACAAGAAAAACAAAAAAACAAACAACATACAAAAAAATAAGAAAAATAAAACAAAAAAACAGTTTGCAGTTCAAATCAAATTATAATTTTACGAACAAATTGATCACACTAGCGAATCCCACACAGTAGGTAAACGACACAACTAGATACGGAAAGGGAGACAGTTTCTGAGCTCATCATGTGCCACATGTAGTCAGTACGATGTCCGTAGATCAAGAGAGAATACCTCTCCACCTCACTGTTCGCTCTCGTCGACTCGCACGGACGACGTCAGGCTCTGTCGAGCGCTGCCTGGCGCTGCTGACCCTAATAGTCAAACGAATGAACGTCGTATTTCCTACATATACATACGTTATCCTGTAAACGACTGCCTATCTGAAATCCAGTCTTACCAAGGGGTATCGCATTACCCATTAATTGGGTTGTGGAGGTCAGATAGGCAGTCGCTTCATGTAAAATACTAGTATTCAGCTGCATCCGGTTAGACTGGAAGCTGACCTCAACATAGTTGGGAAAAGGCTAGGCAAATGATGATGACATACGTTATCCTGTAATGCACACTCAATTACAGGAAACCATAAAAACCGGTGACGATATATTTTAGCGCCATAGGTTTAGTTTGGTAAATAACGAAGTACCTTTCATTCCACCTTGAAAACCTCAACGTTACAATAGAGCTATTTCAATCACCCGACTATTTGCAATCTTTATTCAAGTTTCCAGTTGTAATTTAGCCGCAGACGAAGCCTACATTTCTGTCGGTACCTATAGTTAGTGCCAGGCTCGCAGTGGCACTGCTTGAAGGTCGGTCTAGACGTAGTTTAGTTGTACACACGAATATGAGGAATATGTTGTGGTAACTATGAACTTTGTCGATGTTGACAACTATTTAGATATAGTTTTGAATTGGTCCCTTGAGCTGCACGCCATGACCACCATAGAAACGGGTTTTGTTGACGGAAGAATAGACAAAATCACAGATTGTTAAAAGATTTGTACCGTCCTAAGCATGGCAAAGAAGAGAAGAAATGCTTCTATTCTTCGGTCGACAAAAATCTACAATATCATGCATGACGATTTTTCTCTACTTTTGACACTGGTGGATACATTTTTTCTCAACAAGTGTCAAATACTCTACATCACATTGGACTTATACCCTGTCCATTAGGTAAACCGTTTTTTGACAGATGGAACTAGTGATTGCAGCATCACACAATACATTAATTGATACACGTACATACGGTATTAGAATTCTATAAAAAGCCATAAATAAGATAATTCAATTTGAAAGAGGCATGGTAAATAAAATTTATGTGATGTTGTCTAACTTAGCTTTTGTAACAAGACTCGTGGATCAAGAAAAAATTTGAAAACAAAAACAGAAACAAAAAAATGAATGGTAAAATTATTGTAATTCGAATAGGATTATTTTTGTTTTTAAAGCTCTTTTCAGTCATTTCTTGAAATAACGTTCTCGACTATGAAGTTTTTATATACAAAATTAAACTCTTTTTCGAGTCCTTTTTATATCGAAAGTATAACTTGTGTACTTAAAAAGTTATTCCAATTCTAAAAGTGTGATACTTAGTTTTGCAGGTATATTGATTTTAAAATTTGCTCCTCGTTGCTTTGGGAAGAATAAATGTCTAACGAGTATGTTGTGGTAATATGAACTTTGTTGATGTTGCCAACTATTTATGGTTTTCCTAGTTCACTTGCATGTCGTTATCGTCGCTGTGCAGTGAGAACCTCGTAAAGAAAAAATCATTGCTTTTCGTTTAATTTATTTGCCGAGTAGAAAACGTCGTAATGCATATTTAGAACTAGCTGTGCCCGCGACTTAGCGCGTGCATTTCAGAAAACAAATTGGATTTCATGGGTTATTTTTTTTTTCACGGAACCCGAATTCTTTTTGTATAGTAAGAGTAGCGTAAGGTACCTACTCCTTATAATATCAGCTATACGCTAGTGTCAAAATCGCCTAAAGAAGTTGGCTGGGACAGACTGGATACGGAAGGCGGAGGACATGGTGTTGTGGTGCAGCCAGGGAATGGTCTATGTCTAGCAGTGGACTGCAAAAGGGTCAGCTAATTGATTGATTAAAAATATGCCTTCTAAATATACTGCTATCACCGCTCCCCGACTAAGCTTCCCGCTAACCGCTGTCTCTTCGACCTCAGTCGCAGTCCCTTAAAAAATTCTAATGACCAAAGTTTCTCGAAAGTTCTCGGCTCAGCGACTCGAAAATCTTAAATCAAAATATAATTCATACTGGATAACTTAATTAACACTGGATAACAATTAATTAATGCGATGCATGCCTTATCTACTAGGTTACAATCTACTAAGCTTTTTCAGTTTTATATTTCTATGTTTCCAGGATATCAGTTTCTGGTCTAAGTCAATTCAACAAGAAACCACTATCCTCCCCTAAAGAAATAGCACTGGTATATACCGCGCCCTCTTATGTGCTGAGGGAATCTTCTCTATTCCTCTTGTTATTGGTATTAAGTCCAACAGACACATCCTCCTTCCTGGAACCCATTGAGAATGAGGATGTTTACTCGAGCAAGGTGTGTCTAATTTTGAAATCCTATATTATTACTCTTTGTCTGTGATCTTGTTCTCATTTATTTATTTATTCAACAGTTTATGTACACACAAATAAACAGATAAGTAGAAAGGAACAGGAAAATACGTACAATGATGATGCTTATTTTTAAAGAAATCTGTTCCAGCATACTTGCGACAGTGGAATAGATAAAAAGAGACCGTTATTTTAATAAGACAAGATAAAATGTAGACAGCGGCGTCTCGTCAATCGATGATCACGAATAATAATGTTGTTGACGCAGGTTCGCGTCACGTGTCAAGTGGTGAGTTGAACCAATTAGGGACACACGACAACATGTACGTTTGGACAGTCTGGGTGAGTACGGTGAGTAGCATAGAATAAGAATGAGTAAAGTAGCGACATTCTTGCTCCCGAATTGCAATATTAGCCTAGAAACTGAAGCAAAAAATAGGATAAACATAATCAGCCTATAATGATCCTACTGCTGGCCTCCTCTCTTCGAGAAGGAGTGGGCTGTAATCTACTACGTGGGCCCAGTGCGGGCTGGTAGATGTCACATGTCTTAGAATTCTTGGTTCTAGGATGCTTTATTAATTTAGCTAAAAACAACAAAAAATCGAAAGGCAGTTATATCTAATCTGCATTCGCGATTTATTTGCCAAAATGTAAACAAATATGAGTTTATAAAAAAATAATTTTAATTCCTACACAATAAAGTTCAGTTTACGCTAAAACTTCAAACATTTTTATAACTTTTTCAGTAGTGCTAGACACTCTGAAATCAACTTAATTACAATCAAAATAAAGTTGATATTTATTTAACTTGAAATAACATCAATTTGAAACAAATATAAATAGACTTTAGTTTATATATACTTTGAAAAGCGACAGGCAATTATTTCCGCGATTGGGCGCACACAGGAAATATTATCATTCACAAATGAGTGTAGCATCTAAACGGATTGACTACTCTGTGGTACAGTGAGAGCCGGCCACTTGAGACTTGTGCACGTACCACGGCGCCCTTTGATGACGCTTTGGCCGCCAAATCCTTGTCCACACTATGGCTTCGGGTGTAATTGAGTTGTGTGGCTCAAATAATAACATTAATGACAGGGTTTTACTGCCCCACTGCTGGAGGCTTGTTCTAATATACAAACTAGCTTTGAAGAATCACGATTGCTTTGTTCTTTTGGCGATTTCAGACTTCTTTCAATCAAGTTCTGATTCCTGTAAGATAAAATTAAAGACCTACAGATGTATTTTAAGATTTTACTTGCTCAATGACGAAGAGTAGTGGTGCCCAATGGAGATGAGCAGTCGTGGCCCAGTGGTAACGGCCGCGACTTAAGAGTTGTAGGTCGTAGGTTTGAGCCCCGACAGCAGCTTTACTTTGTGTATATTATTTCATCACCACTGCTCTCAAAACGGTGAAGGAAAACATCGTGAGGATAGGCATGTCCTAGAACCAAAAAATCGATGGCATCTGCCAACTCGCACGGGGCCCGCGTGGTGGATTACGGCCAACAGAGAGGAGGCCTGTATCCCAGCAGTGGGAACATTATAGGCCAATTATGATTATGCTTACTCTAAATGACAAATACCTGTGGCAGTTCTTCAATTTTAAAGTATAATCAATACCAACATGAGCATAGAGGACCATTTTAAGCATGATGTGTCTACCACGTGTCCACTTCATTATAGCTATAAAAGTAAAGGATAATGGCTCACCTCCCATCTTGCATCGCATGCCCTGTCACCTGCTCATGTGAGACCTAATGCCTGGGTCAACGAACGTTGTTCGCGTCGTGTTATTTTGGCCTTCGACACGCTAAGAAGTATAAGGAAATAATAGTGTGATTGGTAGATAAATGGCTAGAAAAGTGATGAAAACTGAGATGATGACTGTAGCAATGTATCAGACAAGAAGATACGCTGAACTTATCTCAAATAAATTGGCAAATGTGTAGGAGGAAAAGCTACATAACATTCCCTTCGTGTAAAAAATCCTTTTGGAATTCAGTTGGTAAACAGGTTTCTATGCCAATCCCGGGGCGACGATATACGAAGTAAATATTCCAATAAAACTTTATTGAAAGCAAAGGTTGCTTTGCATGTAGTTGGTATTGTAGCGGTATCTACAACGCCACATGCGAACAACGCGTCATACTGACGTCACGCAAATCCTGCATCTCGCAAGCAGAGTTTACCGCGCAATTAGCATAGATACAATTTCCCAACATCAAACGTTGGGCAATTGCCCGCCAGACACAACACCCGTCTGGTCGGAGGATCCTCCCTTTTCTATGGAGGATGAGTGAACTTTACACCCTGTTCCTCATACCTCCAAAGGATCATAGATATTTTAATAATTATGTAATACTAGCTGCGACCCACGGTTTTTCATCGAAATCCGTTCAGTAGTTTTGGCGTGAAAGAGTAACAAACATCCATCCGTCCATCCATGCAAACTGTCGCATTTATAATATTAGTAGGATAATAGATAGTCACTCGTTAACAACGTAATGGTTAAAGCCAGGTTCACGAGGATCGAATAACATAACTCTTGTACCTGAGGGGTAATTCTCGTAATATTAAGAACACTCACAGTCTGATCTCAGTCTCAATCTGTCAAAATTCATCTAATTTCCTTACATTTTTGAACAGTTTTTGATGTTGATTGTCGCTGACGTGAGAATGCGATTAGATTTTGAAGGTTGTTAATTACGGAAATTGGGCTTCTGATTATATTTGGTAA
This sequence comes from Apamea monoglypha, assembly GCA_911387795.2. NCBI lineage: Eukaryota > Metazoa > Arthropoda > Insecta > Lepidoptera > Noctuidae > Apamea > Apamea monoglypha. The sequence goes on from OU426925.1 coordinate 18,708,304, forward strand.
CATGATCTATTAAAAATATAGGGGTTTATTTATAAACGTTGTTTGAAGTTAAGTATCTAATGATTAGCGACTGTTCAACCATACATTTTTGACGTTTAAACGTCTCTTAACTTTAAGCAACGTTTATAAATAAACCTCATACTACCAATAGAAATCTTGCGAGTGGATCAGATACTATTTAACGATCGCTGCGTGACTTTTACTTTTAAGTATCTTTTGTAAAGTTAAATAAGGTTAGTTCAATTGTCAAATAAACTAAAATTCTGATCTCATTCATTTCTTTTTTCCTTTTTAAGAACCTTTTTAAAATCAAATACTCAACAAACTAACCCCGTAAAAAATATTTCGAACTTATTTGGTCGCATCAAAAAAGTAAAGCAAAAAAAAAAATATACTGTGATTGTATCCCTCTACTCTGCGGCTTTTAAAAATACAAAAAAAAAACAATATCAAGTAACATCAGGTTGAGTAGGCATAACAATATTGTTAACAATGCGCCGATGCCATGAAGAGCTATCACACTAATGAGATATTGCAGTATACAATATACTTACATATACATAAGGTATACGTTTACATTGTGTGCATCCGCTTATTTGATGTAAAAGTGATTACAGGGAAATTAATTATTATGAAAGTTGCGCTGAAGGGTGTGTGCATGATCGAGTGTATGTTAGTATACGAACATAAACAACGTTACACGTCTAAATAATTAAATTAAAAGCATTTTTTTCCACACAAAAAATTGATTCGATAGTCACTTTTAATCAGTAATGAACGTATCATTCCTTTTACGTAGGTACTTTGTTTGATTGCTTTAACTGGAAACCTAGGTATGTTACCTGAAGGGATTGAGTCTTCTGGGTCACATTTCACAAAAGTTTCTAGGCTCAGTTTTACACATAGCTCTAATAACAGTACACACACAGTACTCTAATAAAATCCTTGTTTCCAATTGATGTTATTTCCACTTATTTAAATATCAACTACACTAGTGCAAATTAAGTCATGAAATGTTTGAAGTTGTAACGCAAACTGAACCTTATACCGTATGAAGGTTTCAAAGTTATTTTTCCAAAAACACATATTTGTTTACATGTCTGGAAACTTAATCGCGAACGCAGGATAGATGCCACAGAGCACAGAGACGCTTTGGCTACCTTTCCATACTCTCAAATTGTATAAACTCTCAAGGACTCTACAAGACAAGCCTACTGTGGACTTCACAAGTTGACATATTGAAATTATGTTTTTTTTTTGTAACAGTAATTTTAGGAATAGTTTATTTGGTTAATACATGATTTATTATTATTAAAAACCAAGTGTATCTTGCATTACGACGCAAATAGCGTACAGAAACTGACGTCTTTGAAGTAGTTCGGCGCTACTTTATTAGTCTTATTAGTCCGCTTTCACATCTAGGCGACTTTAGTAGCGTGATAGTCGCGCGACCGTCACCCAGTCAGAATTTCATAATATAAACAGAAGCGCCACCGCATACTATCAAAAGCAGAAGCAACAATGTTTCCTCGTCGGAATCCATCTTTGAAATGAAGCCACACTGATCTCAACTGCGGCGCGGCAGCCGCGCTCCTATCGCGCGGCTGTTCTTACAATGTGAAGGCATCTGCTTCTGCCGCGCTACTATCGCGCTGCTAACGTCCTAATGTAAAAGCGGCCTTAGTACTGCCGTCTCTAGAACGGCCCGCCGCGGGGATTCCGTGCTCTCTGGCACCTACCAATATCCGTAAACTATCCACGATCCCCGGCTTATTTCCCGGCAATTCTTCACCGGATCACCGGCTTATCTCCGTCCAACACGCACGCTACGTACATTATGTAATGCACACACAACTTTGCACATGCACATGCAATGTATGGGAATATATGTAGGGTGATTCCATACTTTCACTCCACTTATATTGTAATAAGTACAGTACGCATCCGAAAATAGGACATCGAGTTTAAGTAAAAGTTCGTCTTTGTAGAGACCTTCGTCTCGGACAATCATACCTGATACGCTCAATGTGTCATAGTAACACCAAATACTAATTCTACTAATTCCATGCACCAACTCTTCTCATTTTGAACATAAGCATACTTAATCAGTCTATAATCTTTTCACTGCTGGGACACAGGCCTCCTCTCTTCGAGAGGGAGTGGGCTGTAGTCAACCACGCGGGCCCAGTGCGTGTTGGTAGATGTCACATGTCTTCGAATTTTTGGTTCTAGGACATGCCGGTTTCCTCACGATCTTTTCCTTTACCATTTTGAAAGTAGTGGTGATGAAATTATTTACACAAAGAAAAGCGCCTGCCTGACTTTGAACACACGATCCCGACGGCCCCGACTTACGAGTTGTACGTAAGTCGGGGTCGTTACCACTGGGCTTCCACTGCTCACTTTGGAAATAGAGAAAGCAAAAATAAATAAAAATTATAGTACAAAACCGTTTGCTCAGATTTCGGTTGAATGGCAAAGGTGGTGTGTAATATGTGCCATTAATTAAGGACACTTGTTTTGCGTGGGAGGTCTGTACTTCGGTCTAATAGCTTGGCAGTATTTAGTTATCTAATACTCTTGTGCCACGCTCACCTGGGGCACTAAACCTAGTTTGGTTTTAATAAGTACCTATCTACCGGTCAATGTGGCGACACTTGGGGGAGGCCTATGTCCAGCAGTGGACGTCTATCGGCTGAAATGATGATGATGAAGTACCTATCTACTACAAAATAATAATGTAAGGAGCATGCCTCATGTACGTTACCACAGCGTATTGAAGAGTTGCCGAAATTACGTTACTGAAAATAGTTTTGATTATTTTCTTTCTTTTTTATCTGTGACTTCAATGTCTCATTCTTTTTAATGGCAAAACTAGTGACAGCGGGCACGGCTAGAATAGAATTTAATACTCTTTGTTATACCTATAAATTATATAAATTACAATTAATGCGCACTGAGCAGGGATCACTCGATCAAAGCACAATTCTTTTCTGTACTAGAGACCTTTGTCCTGCAGCAGCCCAACAGGACAATAATAAGTTGTTATTACCTACTTTCAGTTCTTCTCAATAAAAAGTTATTAACACTACAGGGTGTAAACAGACCCACCACGAAGTCGACACCTACGCGTTCTGTACATTAAACTAAGTAACTTTGTGCAAAAATAATTTCAGGGAAATGACTTTTATTTTTAGTGTGAAATTTTTTTATTTATGGTAGTGCAATCGCAATGTAACGCACGCAAAACAATTGTGTTTATACCCTTAAACACAATTGTTTTGCGTGCACTGCAACGACACAGGGGTCGTAGAAGTGTTTAAAGTTAAGTGTTATAACATTTTAAATTTCGACCTTCAATATCTCCGTAACCTGATGGTTCCCAGGTACAGTCCAGTACAAAAAAATATCAAAATAACGGGAAAAACAAGTGTCTCTCGGCTTCGTTAAGGGTATTTCTACACCAGTTATAACATCTTATGATCTATAACTGGAATAACCCAATAATAATTTCATTCGATAACTAATGCCTAAACTCAAAGGAGTTTATTTATAAAAGATGATGAAAGTTAAGTGACATTTATACTCTGTCCACTGAGTTAACCGTTTTTTGATAGATCGAACTAGTGAGCAAGAAGAGTGAGTGTCTATAAGAAGTCATAAATAAAATAATTCAATAAAATTAGGCAGTTTATATATTTATTTTATCACGCATTTTAAAGTTAACTTTTATATTATGTAATCTGGAATACAGTAATTCATTCAAAGTTACTTTATCTCTGATTTTGCATCACTGTCAATATCACAGTGATCTTTAAGCTCGTGACAATAAGGTTGTTGTTGAGTCGCTGCAACTGTCAAGTCTGTCAAAATCACAGTGATCTTTATTGTTGTTGTAATAATGTTGCTATTCGGTTGGAGCTGTCAGAGGTAAAATAAATGTGACCGGACTGTAGTTCGTTATAAGGCAGCTGTCAAAAAACGGTTAACCTATAGGGGAGCATAAACGTCAAAAATGTATGGTTAAACAGTCGCTAATCACTACTTAACTTTAAGATGCGTTTATGATTAAAGGAGAATGTTAACTTTACATACCCACAAAACGGGTGCATATACGAGTATCCCAAACCGTCTAACACTAGAGTGTCGCCTGTCTCCTCACATGACGTATCGCGACCTTTCGTAAGCTTATTATGTTTTTATTACCAACATTCGCCCGCTTTTCTGGAAGGAATTGTTGCAAGAACGGAATGCCACCTCCTCCCTTCAAATATGAAACGTTTCATTTATATTTTTACTTGGAATACTTTCGCTTGGAAAGACTAGAATGTTTATCAGTGAACGTGGAATAATAAAGCTTTATATAACTTTAGAAAAATAGAAAGAAGTTGAGTGAATTGTATTTTTTTTTTGTGTGAAGTTGTTTGCGCCTTAAAGACGAGATTTTTCCTAGCAGATAAATGAGTGTATTTTATAAACATGGATTCGGTTTTTGTATACTAAGTACTAAAAGAGGGGCAGAGAGTCTCCCTTGCATTTTTAATATTACTAAGCACAGCAGCGTTAACAACTCTGCTTGAGAGGAAGTTTTGACTAAAGTGTCCATTCTAATAATCCAGAATGTAATCAAGCTCAAACAAAAGTGCTAAAGAAACCATTATGTACATACATTCAAAGTTCTACTTTTATTAACATAATCAGCCCATAATGTTCTTACTGCTGGGACATGACAGGCATCCTCTCTGTGGAAGGGAATGGGCAGTAGAACACCACGCAGGCTCAGTGTGGGTTGGCAGATGTTACATGTCTTAAAATTTTGGGTTATAGGCCATGCCGGTTTCCTTACGATGTTTTCCTTCACCGTTTTGAGAGCAGTGGTGATGAAATAATGTATACAAAGTAAAGCACCTATCTGGCGTCGAACCTACGACCTACAACTCGCAAGTCGCTGTTGTTACCATTAGCCACCATTGCAAAAGGCAAAAGGAGTATGTAAGAATCGTAGCAGGTCGCGTTCTGTAGCGTCTGCCTAACCCCATGGAAAGAAGGCGTGCGTTTATATATGCATGTAGGTGTACCAAACACATATGTCTACCCCCTCGGGGAATACAAGCGTGATAGGCATTATGTTTATACGTACTTGATGTTAATAATTTACTAATAATTTCAACAAACCCAATTTAATCATCTTTATAATCGAATTCGATCAAGCTTGAGATTAATTTGGCCAATAGGGGCTGGTCTTCATCATCTACAGACTGTAGGTAAACCAACCACTATAAGACAAAAGCCTCCATTCTCGGAAAACGTCTACAATTTGTAACCGATTCCCGTGTTTGAATTTTCCAAGAGCACCGTTCAATTCTCCGTGAAATAAATATCTTGCTCTGGAGAGACGCCTTTTAATTTCCGCTTTGAAACTTTGATTATAACAGCTATTTGTTTTTCCTTGTATTGTTAATTGGAAGGAAGCCATGAATCGTAGTTTAACTTGTATTGGAACCGCGTGGTGGATTACGGCCCGTGCCCTCTCACGGCAATGAGTCCCAACAGCGGGAAAGTCAGATGATGAGGAGGGCACTGCTGCTACTGTGTTGGTTCACTTCGACAGTGATGGACCGGGGAAACAACACAATGCTATTGGAAAAACTCTCTGAATTAGTAACATCAATCACTTTGGAACCCGCTCAGGCGTCTTCACGATAAATGAGTCCTTGTACAAGTACCTATATCCAATCGTTTTATACTGAAGCAGTGTAATCGCAAGAAATTGCGCATTGATCGGTGTCAAATGACAGTATAAGGCTTGCCATACTCTGTTAAGGCTACGTACGCACTGGCAGGTGGCTTGCTTAGCGCCTAGAGCCTAGGGACTCAACATCCTTTGATACACGCTAGGCGACTAGCGAAGGCGTACAGCGCGCAGTGCGCCCAGTTGCGAAAGTTCTAGTGCGTTCGTTTCGTCCAAGGGTGGTGAAGAGATTGGATGGCAGGTGCTTTGGTTGAGAGGGACAATGATAAAAAAAACTCTTAAAACTAGGTAAACAAATACATAAATAGGTTATATACACATACATACCATTACTACTGCTGCTCAAATACAAAACGATTTTTGTCAAATCCCGGTGACAATGACAGATTTTTATGATGGCCGTTATAATCTGACGGCCACCGCTCTTCGTGGACACCGTAGCTTTATAGCAGATCAATATTACACATCAAATACGTTTATTGGTGCACACAGGTGCAAGGTACTTAGGTGTTACAATATTTATATTGTGGGGATCTCCATCCTGTCGCAGTAAGTGGCACAAGTATTAATATAAAAATTAAACTATACTCCATTTGGAATAAGATTAGACATTCAAATAAACCTTTTTTACAGTCCGTTCAACCAATTTTGACTTTATGTGTTATTTACCTTATTTTTATATCATAATATTAATATCGCATTATTGTTTTTATAACCTACCTTTATCTACTACTTACTTAAAGCAAATACAATATGGCCGATGAATCATGGCCGGTCCGAACTTTGCGTCGAAGGCTGCGCAATATCATTTTTAAGGAACTAAATGGTGACATGAGGCGAGTGTGAGTGAGAGAACATGCGCGAATGTTCGGAGAGCCTATGTTCAGAACGGACATAACTCATCAGCCGTATTTTACATACAAATTGAAGCGTTACGCCATTTTGTGGCATACGCGATGCAAGCTTTACAACTACTGGTTTGTTTACCTGTACTGGTGCTGTTCATAATACCGTACCTGCAAGTCAACTGTCTAGCAAATGGTAGTAGATCATCATTGCAAGACAGTCGCACGTTAAATCGAAAAAGAATGACAGTCTACGCCTAATTTCAAAACCTTTCGTTCTATGTACATCAACGTCAGCGCTAGAAGATTATTTTGGCCCGTGGCCAAAATCGGAACTAACGTCGCCATCTTGATTTTTCAATATTATTTTGCAAAAATAGTTCATACACCCTATTAATGTCATTCTTGCATAGTAAAGTTTGTTTTTGTTAACCAGCTTTTCTCAAAACTCGATATTACTTTTATATTAATAAAACACAACTCCAACTCCCTGTTATGTGTGCAGTTTTCTTTCTTTCTTGTATTGTGTTTAGCCGGGCTTTGTTAAAACTTTAGTTCTAAAGTCGATAGCAACATTCAACTATTCAGCGGGATTGTCCGAAAGGGTTACCGCTACCCCGGAACATAAAGGGCAAAGGAAGGAACATGGGTGGATTTTAGTCAGTAAGAGTCTGACACTCCCTTCCGCTCCACCCATAGCGGGAGGGGTCATTTGATGATTTCCAATCCGTAAAGAAAAAAAAAACATTCAACTATTATCAAAGTACTCCTAGCTATTCGTGCGTGCGTTCGTTCGTGCTAAAGTAACCGTAAACTGCAGGGAATGTACAGGCAAGCAGGATGAGAGTAAATAGCGGCCGGTAGTGGCCTTATCCGGTCGCCTGATGCGCACCGGATATACGGCCGTATTCGCTCACCGTAACCGTGTAAATAGACAGTCGGGTGCGGTCCGGATAATGTAAATATTTATGAAATTGATCCAGTAAGCTAGTATTCCTGGAAGGGGTATACGGACTGTGGTGTTTGCTCAGGCACTGGTGACCCATTCAGTCATGCAATGCGTTTTATGAGCCCTCATTATCAGCCTATAGCAGTCCACGCTGGACATAGGCCTCTCCTATTGCACGCCATTCAACTCGATTTTCGGCAACTCTCATCCAGCTGCTACCAGCCATCCTGCGAAGATCGTTGCTCCACCTAGAGTGTGGGCGTCCCACCTTACGTTTACCGATTCGCGGTCTCCACTCAAGAACACGTCTTCCCGACCGGGCATCGGTTCTACGGCTAAAATAGCCGGCCCATTGCCACTTCAGCTTCCTTATTCTGTGAGTGTCGTTGCGGATTCGATCCCTCAGAGAGACTCCAAGCATAGCCCGTTCCATAGCTCGCTGAGCGACCTTGAATTTATGGACCAGCCGTACCGTGAGTGTCCACGTTTCGGCTCCGTAAGTCACATATGAGCCTTCATAATACGCTATCTTGATAAGACCAATATATACCTAAGTACTCAGTACTCAGTTCTACCTACCACGTTTATTATGCGCACAGCCAAAGTGTGGAACTCTCTGCAGGCGTCTGTGTTCCCTTCCACATTTAACCCGCCTGCTTTAAAGCAAGAGTGAACAGGCATGTTCTGGGCACGCTCGTTCCATCATAGACCTCATCCATCGCTGTCCATCAGGCGTGATCGAGGTCAGAGTAGGCCCATTCAGCAATAAAAATTAAAAAAAAACCAACAGCATACGGGGCCAACATCAGAATCGCGAAAAAAAATACCAACTGTCCTATACAAAATTTCAATGCTTACCCACTTGTCACTTGACCCAAATATGTATGGGATGGCTGATTGTTTACGTATTGCGATGTTGGTCACGTGAAGAAAGTTTTCCGTTTGATAGTCTGTACCACATCTGTCCCTTAAATATGACCACACCTTGCTGCTTACATGCTTATAATAACAAAAGTAAAATAACCTTTATAGGAGATAGCGGGACGAGCTGCATAGGTTCTATCAAAACAGGAAGGAGGCGCCCGCGCTCGCGAATGTTGGAGGAGGCCTTTGCCCAGGAATGGGACTAGTAAAACATTATTGAAAATCAATGCAACATAGACTTACTTAATAAGCATATGTAATGAAACTCTCATTATCCTAACATTAATGGAACTCTCATTATCCTAACAAAGCAGGAATCCTATAAAGTATCCCTAATTACTAACCCAGCAACATTTATAAATTGGATCATGAAACATGAATTGAGCAATTCGTACAGGCCGACTGTCCATACTCAACACTGCTCATATGTCAACAGGCGCTGAGGGCCGATGGGCGAGCTCTCAATTAAAACAAACACAAAAGAATCAGGCACTCAGTACAGTCGGTAACATAAATAGCATTTTTAATGAAGCTGGCAACCTTTTTGATGCCAGACGGCAACTGGAGCTATTGTCGCATGGCTTTACGTGTTCTTACATGTTCAGCTCCTGTGTCGTGGTAAACACCAGGACGTGAAAGAATGTATATATTTTATTAGGGACAGGCACAGCAAATAAAAACAATAAAAGGGACATGAAAACAAAAAAAAAAACACCTGTGCGAGGCCAAAAAGGCTCCTAACCCAGCACAATGGTGTGACATTTAAAAAATAAATACCTCAGCGCTTGTACTCTGATGGGGCCCGCTGTGGTGCTACGGAGATACCTACGGGCATAATAATCCCACTAGGGAAATATAACAAACAATATAAAAATAATAAAACCCGTGGTGCATATATTGCAGCATATATTGGCAGTGGGGCTGGTTGTCCACTTTGTGCCGTCTGTGGCATTGCAGATGTCCACAGATGGTGCATAATCAGCCTATAATGTTCCCACTGCTGTGACACAGGCCCCCTCTCTTCGGGAGGTAGAAGGCTTCAATCTACCACGCGGGCCCAGCGCAGGTTGGTAAATGTCACATGTCTTCAAATTTTTGGTTCTAGGACATGCCTTCCTCACGATGTTTTCCTGATCAGTGGTGATGAATTATTTACACAAAGTAAAACGCCTGCCTGGGTTCGACTCGTATGTCGGAGCCGGTACCACTGGGCCACCACTGCTCACCGGGCCACCACTGCTCCCACAGGTGGTGACCACGTACGTAACAGGTTAGCCGCGCCCTAAGATTTTTTCCCAACCATTAAAAAAACAAACCTTCACCGGAATCCTTCTAATTTCAAAATTATTTGTGGGTTGGAACTACCCACGATTTTTGTTGCATACTGTGGGTACCACAGACCTGCGGGGTAATTGCGTAACACACTATCAGTAGCAATGGGTTTCATTTTGACAGTTGAACAACATTCATTGCGGTATTTGTTTTTGAACACACACATTTTTCGAACATATGAAGCAATGGATTGGCAATGGATTTGGATTGGATTCCTTCAAAATGATTCAGATTGAGATTGATGTGAGTGAGATTGTGTGTTGCGCAATTAGGTTGCGGCACCCTAATTGCGCAATACACTATTACTCTCAAGCCAGTGCTACTGATAGTGTCTTACGCAATTACTCGGCTGATCTGTCTCTGTGGTCTGATGTGTGTACTATGTGTACTGATCTGTCACACGCACGCACGTGTTTCTGTGACAAATAAAAACATATTTTTTTTTCCTTTGTTTCGGATAAGACAGTAATTATTTATGCAAACTGTTTTATTCCTTTCTTTTTATCCATTTTATACGAGAAATGATACATGAAGAAGTTCAAATAATCATTAGAAACTATTTATTCTATGAATTATTTCTAGCTTACTAGAGCGTTGCTTGTAAGATTTTCAAATAACTACATCATTTACTTTTCTGAAAGAACTTACAGATGTTTTTTCTTAGGTTTCTTTTTATAATTTTCAATATGTAATCTTGTACATCAAAGCTTTATGTATGTATTTATCAACGCAGTACAATTTATCTTTTCGATTTAATATTAAATTGTGTACCTACCTACGCTACGCATTGAAAAGCGGTCTCCTTGTCTAGACCCTTTATTGTACAATATTTGCATAGCCTTTGTAGTAAGTATGATTGAAATACAATTCAAGGTACATTTAAAAAAATAAAGAATCTTAGAAAACATTATATTGTTGAAAACTGTTGAAATTGAAGATATGTGGAGCCGGACTGAAAGAGACGGCAGGTTTTTTTTTACAATCAAACTGAAATCATTTATTGATTTTACAGATATTGAGGTTGCAAAATAAATGTGCAGGTGTGGTTGAATTTTGACCATCAACAAGGTGTGATCAAACGGAACTTTTTTTCCCCGATTGTCAACAGTGTTAACGACAATGGTGTTACTGATCGGGAATAATCGAAAATAATTCCCGTTCGTTAACACTGTACGAATGAAACATTTTTTTTCCGATCGTCAATAGTGTGGACGACAAGGTGGACTGATCGTAAATAATCGCTCGGCTCCAGTCGGTCGGTGACGTTGAATCGCGTATCTATACTCGGCGCTAAATCGTGTATACTCGGCTCCAGTCGTCATGTGCTGTCATCAGCCACGTATATAAAATCATACAAGTTTTCATTCACACTTTTTGTGTCGATCGCTACCGTGAATCGTTTTTGTCGATCGATAAATCCACAAGTGATGTCTACGTACCACCGATTATAACCTTGATATTTATCGATCGTTAACAGGCGACAGTAGGTAACTAATTATCGATACAATTGAGCAAATGTATAAGTAGCTGACAGACCTTAGTGATCGTTTTAACACAGCTTGTCGAGCGACAATAACGATCAAAATTGAAGCTAACAAATGATAGCTTCGAAATTCTTTAATATTCCTATTTTAACCAACATCACAAATATGTATTTACACAATTTTCGGTTACCTATGTTCTACAAATAAAACTAGTATTTAATTTTTTGAGTTGCTGGACGGAAACGAACCTAGAAAAGCTACTTTCTTAAAGTAAAAACTATTTTGGCATACTTGCACCACAAATTAGTTGTGCCGCAAGCGTAAATGCGTTTCAAATGTGAATTTGTGGGGCAAGCGGGCCTTAGTATTGATAACTACATTAAATTATATACTTTTTTTTAAACTTTCATTTAAAAAAGAATGTTTATGGACAACAAATTAAAAAAAAAAAAAAAAAAAAAAAAAGCATTCCGTTTTTAAACGTAGAATGTAAGGTGACATCACAACAGGCCAAAGATAACGTCACATCCTCCCGCGTTTTTTTTTTATTTTTTAAATAGGCCAAGATATTCCTGGCACGCGGCGCAAAGGTATTTTTTCGCACCACCTACCGCAGGGACTTCTCCCGATAGCCAACTAATGAAATCAATCTACGACCGACGATACAGCGTGATTGCTTTTTATACGTATTTTTCCTGCGTCGAGATACGTTCAGGAATTCCCTGGGTATTTCGTCGCTACTCGTGTGTAATTTGTGATATATGGTTATTGCGTTACATTGGGTTTTTTTCGTCGATGTTTGTGCGACGAGCGATTTTTTTGAGTGGGTTTTTGGTGCTTGAAGTTGATGGCTACATTCATTTGTTTTAGAAATAAATGAATGCAGAAATAGGGGTGTAACGTCAAATGATGTAAGTGTGTAATGTGTCTGCATCCGGTTAGACTGGAAGCGGACCCCAATATAGTTGGGAAAAGGCTAGGCAGATGATTTATTTTATTATGTTTGTACGAATCATGTAATCTGACTTGGTTTCCGTACGTTCTTTTCGGGTAACCCCTGTGCATCCAAGGGGAAGCCTTCTTGTCACAGTTATGACTTGCAGCGGTCGACTATTTCTGTTTTGTGCTCGTGAATGAATTGAATTGAATCTTTTTGTATGCACGTGTTTCTGACATAAATAAACCTATATATCTTTCTTTTTAAAAAAAAGGATACCTACCTGGGTATCCTTTTTTCCTTCTGTTGTGTGGTCATGACGACAGAAGTGAAACTTACGACTGGAGCCTGGATACGCGATTCAGCGCCGAGTAAACCGTATACGCGATTCAGCGTCACCGACCAAGCGTGACGGTTCAGTTTTGTTCACAGTTCAGAAATAGCGCAAAGTGCGTCTAAAGAATTATTCACTCCAAAAATGTATAACGTTTAAGGTTTTTGACTAAGACGTGGTATACTGGGATTACGAAAACGTTTGCCGAATCTTTGGATTATGTTAAGTATCTACCTACTTTCTATGTGTCGCCGTAGTATAGTAAAATTACGATGATTTACATTGTCCCGGTACTTAGGTCTTGTTAAAACAATCGTGTTATAAGACTGCTGCGGAAGATTTCCAATAAAAATTACAATCTTTTTAATGCCTATCACGTTCTCATCGGATGAAATTATTTCAAAATCTAAATTATATAAAGCCCTCCTACTATTCCTATTCCTACTAATATTATAAACGCGAAAGTTTGTGAGGATGGGTGGATGTTTTTGTCCTTCACGCAAAAACTACAGAACGGATCTTGATGAAACTTTACAGTAATATAGTTCCATAAAATCATACCATAATTCGCAAAAAATCGGCTTCTTTTTCGGGGGGATTTGACTGCCCCATTCAAAAACACTGGGTGAGGGTAGTGAATGGTTTTGTATAGGTAGTCTACAAAAGATAAGTACTAACAATACTAATTTAATTGTAAGCTAATATTGTTGCTAATATATACTAACAAGATATGGATTTTAATTATCTTAAATACATTTTTCTAATCTATTCTATTCTATAGTTTATACATCAGAATAAAACATACGATAATTTTTATCCCGATATTCCCACGGGATCGACACTTATGCGGGTGAAACCGCGGGGCGCTGCTAGTTTTTTATATTGCTGGCCTGATATTTCGTAGGTCTACAATAAACTTAGTTTTTCATGCCAAGGAATTTATTTTAAGTGTTACAGGGCTTGTCCATCTGGAATTTCTCAGTAGCAGCTCTGAGTCTGGATTTGTGCCCGGTTGATGGCAATAGACCCCTATAACAAAGGACTTAAAACGTAACTGATCAAATGTGGGTATACTATAGGTGCACCTCTACCTACCCTTCGGGGAACACAGGCGTGATTGTGTGTGTGTGTGTGCCATATCACTTGGTTTTAATAGGTTTTTATATTTTATTTTTGATTTATCCTTCTGATAGATTCTTTTATATTTTGTAAATGTGAGGACTTGGTAGGCCTTATAGACTTTAGATCTGTGGACCATTTTTGAATTTATCAAGTACCTGGTACTTGTTGACAGGCCTACGCTGCCCTCCCATATCTACTGTAATTTGAAAACATTGTAAAAACCAATTATTTTTAAACGAGTAACCGAGTTACTTGCCGGCTCTTCTCCGTATCTAGGAAACGACCAATTCGAACCGTGCACCTAGCTTCTGACGTTTTATAAGTGCTCGTATAGGTTTATGAAATATAATAAAATAAAGGTGAAATAAAATATTTTGATTTTGTGGAATTTAAAGGATTCTAAACTAATTTCGCGATAGTAATGATGTTTGACCTTTAAGCCTTTAACCTTCGGTAATGTTAATGTTTTGTCATTGGATCGCAAATACAGTGCCATAAACAGGTGTGAAAAGATCGTCTAGTTTCAAAAACTGTTCATGCAATTTCTTATTCCTTTGATTTGAACGTATACTAGCTTCCGATTTTCACAAATTAGGTCGCAAAAATAGCACTGTAAATTACAATTTGGTATCTATCCAGATACCAGTAAAGTAAAACCAAGTTTGCAGTTTCGAAAAACATGTCATGTCGGTGTGTGTGTGACTGACTAGTACTCGAAAAACATCGAAATTTTCGGACTTCTTTCAGTGTTTGACTTATTACTTATAAAAGCGATTGGGCTCATGCGCTTGGTAAATAAAAAGAAATTATTTATTTGGGAAAGTTGTTTAATATGATGAGCATAATCATGTGTTTAAATATCGCTCACTAATTACTAGTCACCCTATATATCCTAACAACATCCCAAAAAATCTGTTGGAACAATGTATTTTTTGCGACCTAGCTCGATTTTTGTGTCTACGGTGACTGGCCTAAATATCTAACAGATTTGTTCAAAAGATGATACATTCCTCAGAGCGTACACCTACTAAACTCTGATTTTCACAAATGCCAAACAGATTTGTTCAAAAAGCGATTATTCTCAGTGAAAGATAAGCTTTAGTAAAACATTATAACGGTCTAGCGGAGACCGAATTAAGGCGAGAGCCACGACCAGAATTACGAGCGAGATTAGAACAAGACCGGCCTTGTGGCAGCCCTTGAAAATACTAGTAAACAATGAAGACAGCTTTGTTGCTCAAGGAGGGGGTAAGGATCGTAGCAGGCAGCGTTCTGCAGCCCTACCCCGTGGGAAAAAGGCGTGAATTTATGTCTGTACTATTAGGACATCTATATGCTCGAGTACTGGTTTGTGGCAAGTAAATGGCAATAGGCTCGCCTCCTATAACTGTTACTTATGACAAAACTAGTGAAATGTTGGTACATAATTACGTGTCTGCTAACCCCTTCGGTAAAAACAGGCGTGGCGTTATGTATGTTTACCTACGTTAAATAATAAAATAACAACAATGGTCCGCAATAGTGTCGTAGATAAATAAGACGCCTGTAATTCCTGAAGGGTGGCAGACGCACGGAATAGAAAAAAACAGTGGAAGTGCCCTTAGACTCCCTTAGTACGGAAACCAGTGTCGCCAAACTCACACACTTGCAAAATTTCAATACACAGAAAACGATGATATAATTGGCTACTAATTATAAATGCAACTTTGGCGAAAAGTTTATTTATTGTTGTTCAAAATTAAATCTTATTGCAACTCCTGAGTGTTGTTTTTATTTTACGTGTCAAAATCAATGAAGTCCATTTTTCCATGTAACAATCAAATTCGAGCAATCCACAACGAGTTCAGCTACTCAACGCTAGAGGGCGCTGTAACCAATTTACTCTATTTAGCACCCTAACGTGATTGAAATAGATGTCATATTCGTATGCACTTGTTATCTATTTTTCTACTCAGCTAGAGATGAGGACAAGATATCGATAATTTAATATCGATGTTTGTACAATTGTAATTAAAATCTTTTATCTTATGTAACGGACCAAAGTCCGATTAGTATAAAAGGTAAAATGGTTAAATGAAACGATAAATAGTGAATTTAAACTATTTATTGTACTTGAAATAAAACATATTTGTTTAATAATTGTCGGAATTGCGTTATCTTTTTTAAAAATATGCAGCCTTTTTTTGAAGTTTGTAAATTGTTTTCATAAAAATGCTCTGAACAGATTCTATGTACTTGATTTTGACGGCATCCAGGTTCCGTCTTCTCGTAGCTTCTATCCATTTCTCCTTGGTAAAAGGATCTTAGGGAAAACTGAAATATTTACATACTTTATTAGTATTAGTTACTTTTGAGGCCTACGTCCAGCTATGAATGAATGATTGGTTTATTTGTCAGAATATGAGTACTCAAACTCCAACCATTTATTTCAATTAATCGAGAAGAACGACAACGAGCATATAATATGTCATGGTAACGTGTAAGTTTCACTATATAAATACACATTTTATTATTTTATCGATACCGAACTATTTGAATGTGTCCCATCCCTAATCGAGTAGCGTCGAAGTTTCTAGAATGTATACGATGATATTCAAGACAGCGAGCAAGTTGATTTAGACTTTGAACAATGGACATAAGGTAGTTTTTAGTTCGCAACAAAGTAATAAATATGGTTTTGTCAATAAAAACGATTATATTGAAATATATCATAGTTTTATAATAACCGGTGATACGATACACCTCCGCAAGATACATTTTTTGTCCTGCTATCGTTTTTGCATGTAAAAATTGCACAATAAGGCATATTTGTAATATTTTTCGTTACGTACGAGACGTCATATCACAGCAAGTAGCTAATCCCGACTGAGCCGGTGTTGCGGAGCTCCGCATAATTGTGACACACGCGCGATAGCTGCGTGGCACTTCCACTGTTTTTTCTATTCCGTGGGCAGACGCCTACAGCCGCTGATTTGATCCCACGAGATAGGACCAGTCTTATCTACATTCATTGGACACAGTTAGGTACTGAACGGAATACTGTAATTACTGTTTCTCCAATGAATATTGATTGTTAGGCCGTTTGGAAGCTGCCACGAAAATAACAATGAATAATGGCCGCGAGTTACAAGTCGTAGGTCGTGGGTTCGAACCCAAGCAGGCACATTGCTTTGTGTAAATTATTTCATCACCATTGCTCTCAAAACGGTGAAGGAAAACATCGTAAGGAAACCGGCATATCCTAGAACCAAAAAATCGAAGACACAATGACATCTACCAACCCGCACTGGGCCTGCGTGTTGGATTAAGGCCCACTCCCTCTCACAGAGAGTGCCTGTGTCCCAGCAGTGCAGTGGGAATATTGTAGACTGATTATGTTTGTAATACCAACGGGCAGAGTACAAAGAAGGAATGATCGGATACCACAAACTGTACAAGGATCGAAAAGGTTGGTAAACATTTGTGAAACTGTATTGGAAAAAAAACAAAATGGCGGCGTAGTTCCGAACTTGCCACGCACCAAAAGATCCCTGTACAGTTTGTTTGCATAGTTTCACACTATTCAAATCTCAGTTTCAGGAATCTAACTAAAATGTTTTAAGTGAACATAAGCAGGTAAAGCTTGAAACACTTGCGAAGGTATACGATGTGGAGGCAACAATACGACAGTAAATGAAAACACTAGCAATACTAATGCGTAAGAGTATTTTGGAACTAACAAATAAATCATACCTTCGAAATTAAAAAAAGTGATTTTTTCAAACAAACTAGTAGTGATGGGCGGACTATGGGTTTTGTCTTTTTTTTTTTTATTTGTTTTTGACTAACTATAGTGACTAAACAATTGGATATATTTGATTGAATTTTTGAGAAAATTGTATGCAGACTGGGAACGTCATTAGATATACACAGTTTAATTTATTGTTGTATTGTAGCCTCCACCTTTTAGTGTCTAAACACACTATGCCGAACGTACGCGACCGAAGTTCCGCGGCTGATTTTACGTTCCAACGTATTCGGCTGATATGACACACCATAAGTGCCGAACTTACGCGGCAGAAATCCAGTTGCGCAATTTTGTGTGTATATTCAGTGTTTCGAGCGCTGTCGTGGCGTCGTGTCGTGTTATTTAAACAGCCGGACAGACAAATGCAAAATAAAGAACCGAACTTCGGTCGCGTATAATGTGTGTTCTACAGAATATGTTGCCGCCGAATTGCCGCTGAACTTACGCCCGACCGAAGTTCGGCTGTACGCTATAACGCAACGTAATTTCGGCATAATGTGTCGCCAGTAATTCAAATAGCATTGCAGGCGTAATCATGCCGAACTTCGGTCGCGTATCCTCGGCATAGTGTGTTTAGACACTTACAGGTAATTTAAAATTAAAAACTCTTCCTTTGACTCCACTGCTGCAAGTTCTGGACAACCACGAGACCCTAGCAACAACATAACAATGATTTGAATCTACATAAAGTAGTCGTCGCTCGAAATCTAAATCACGTTAATAACATCAGTCAACCATAACTGCTCACGAAGCCGTTGGAAACGTGCAAATAATTGGAATTTATGCTTTATTTCCGATTTAAATGGTGCCCTTTGTGCCAAACACCGGGATTTGAGCCTCTCTGGCACAAAGCGTTTTGTTATAGTGTCGGGCCTTTGTCGATAACATCCGTTTTGTTCAAGCCTTTGCTGTTACAACAGTTTTCACTCCTGTATGAATCATTCCCCTATATATACCTAGGTACTCGTATTCTTTGTGTAAAAGGATCTCGTTGGATTATTTACGCCAGGCAAAAAAGATTGTGTGTGTGCGTTGTGCGTCTCCAATTTTGTGCTCAACGCGTGAGATATAAAATGAAAGTGAATATCCAAAGGACGACAATATTGTGTATTTGTGTCCCTATTCCCACATATTTGAGGTTATTTTATTTTGTTACCAAATTGTTTTATTCTGTGATGTGTTTTTTATTTGATACCGCTATTACTGTATCTATCCGTCCTGCGCTCAGTTGTGAATCTATTGGGTAAGCAGTTCTACCTATAATTTTTTGGACAATTTTAGAATTATCCTTTCGAATGTTTAGAATTATCTGTTCCGAATATTGAGTAAAAAACCTATACAAATATGTATTTATTTATTTATTTTATTATTTTATTTATGTACAGACGCCAGCACATCAAGCTACTACAAGCTGTCAAATTTCTTTAATAGATTTTCAACTTTATCGCTAAAGCATTAAGGTTCAGGGTTGATTGGGAAAATTTGACAGATTCGGGTAGGTTGACCTGCTGGCGTCTGTACATACAGTAAAAAAAAATATAGATTCATACATTTCAATAAAATATAAAACTACCGATTGGCGAAAATAAATGAAAGGTGACCTTGCACAAGTAACACCTACTATGACAACAAACCTCTGCGAGTGTTCCTTTTACATTTTTTTTACATATTTAGTTCTAAAATTAGGTTTTTTTCAAGTACAAGTATGAATAATAAAAGTAAATACTGCCTTAAAAAGTCATAAACAACAGGGTATTGGTGAAACTCAACTAAAAACATGACTTCCCTTAATGTCACCATATCACAGCCATATAATCTTACTAATACGAGTATTATAAACGCGAAAGTTTGTATGGATGGATGGATGGATGGATGTTTGTTACTCTTTCACGCATAAACTACTGAGCGGATTTGGATGAATTTTGGCACACAAATAGTTTATAACCAGCATTAACACATAGGATATTTTTTATCCCGATATTCCCACGGGATCGAAACTCATGCGGGTGAAACCGCGGGGCGCAGCTAGTATTTTATAAAACAAAGTCGAGAATAAAATAAGATAAAAATAGACTCGAAGAAAACATCTCTCAACGGTTGCAGAGATTTAGTTCTGTAGTGAAAAATGCTTGGGTGGACTTCCCCGACTTAGGGCGGGTTGTTTCACGTCCTTTTGACGCACGCGGTAACGTCAATAATGGCGCTAACTATCGTCAAAACAAAACAGCGTTATTTCAAATTAACGAGTATTTAATAGTTATTATTAGACGTACGTATGTTACGTTAACAAACCGTTTGAAACTACCGGCCCTCAGGTGACACACTGTTTTTTATTGGCCGGCCATTGTGTGCCCAATATGGCTGATCTCCTTTCCTCTAGCAGACCTGCAAAAGGAGAATGTATTAAGTAGGAAGAAGATATGTGTGAGGGAGACATGTGTTTTTATCACGTCATGACCATTTAAGTATTGTCATATAAAAATAATCAGCCTATAATGTTCTGTGCTGGGACACAGGCCTCTTATTTTCGACAGGGAGTGGGCCGTAATCCACCACGCATAACAATAACACCACTACGAGTTGTCTACGAGTTGTTGTCTAAAAATTTAAAGAGGATTACGGCGGAATACCTAAATAATGCTAAGGTTTGTATTTGTTCACATTCGCTTAACAAATATGAACATTATTTGCATAAACATAAGGTTCATAGTCGTCTACTAATAAAAATAAATTCGACTAATAATGACTCAGCAAACCTTCGTTTTCTATCACCACATTGTTATCAATCAAAATTAATGTATGAGCTAGCAAACTGTAGTCGGTTTTGTCGGTGCGCAGTAGACAGCAAAATTTTCCGCGCTGGCTTGCTGCAGCGTAAACCAGCTGAATGTAGGTGATTTCTCAGTTTGTAGCACACATTGCACACATGTTACGCAGGTGGACAAGAAGGGATCGGCCTTGTGCCTTGCCACGATGTCGTGGTGTCGAGCCGATGAATTTCCCTTTTTTTTTCTTTTTTTTTTTTTTAGGCCACGTCAAAGATGTTCTACGTTTCCTGAATCCGCATCTCGGCGGACGCTTAACTGCACGGTTCTCCTCTGTGGATACAAAACAAAACAGTATTTAAAATACTTACCAATAAGTACACCAATATACTTATATATACACCTTATTAATATTACTTATATGCAATATAGGTATATGTATATGCGCATACAAGTTAAAATACTTATATGTTTTAAATATACACTGACAATAGTAAACATAATAATCTATTTTTATTTACGTTATTCGAAGGCTTTTCTTTAATTTGTCTAAAGGCCCTTGCTGTAGTGGGACAAAAATGGGCTAGACCAAGTTAATTTTATCATAATCATCTTAGACAACAAAAAAAGTTATAACACATTTATGATAATATACCAATATTATAACTATGGTAGATGTTGCACTTGAGATGCATTAATTTATTCCTAGGAAAACATTTAAAGGTGAGGCGAGTTAGTTAAGTTAAATTAGTTATAATATCAACGTAATGGCGCCGATTTCCTTGTTCACAAACTAAACTAAATTTAAGTTCAGTGCATCTTTTTCTTTCTATTTCATTAAGAAAAGGACAGAAGGTAAATATTAGTTAAGTCCTGTCAAATTAAGATACTCCATAGACAGTTTAGACGTGATTAAAAACATGGCTACTAAAAATACGCCAATTTACGTCAGGCGCTGACTAATTTGACAGGACTAAACTAACATTTACCTTCTGTCCTTTTCTTAATGAAATAGAAAGAAAAAGATGCACTGAACTTAAATTTAGTTTAGTTTGTGAACAAGGAAATCGGCGCCACTATCAAACTGTTACTCACCGATATCATTAGGCGCCTTGCAATTTCACAAATAGATACGTTTTGCTCATGCAGAACAACGATTTCTGCCTTTTTTAACATTGATATATGTTGCATGGTTGGATCTACAGAAATAAATCCGAAAACGAATACGAGTAGCAATCAATAAACTCAGTAATGCAAATACACGTAGACTGACAACTAAGAACGCTTATTTTTTATAGAATAGGGTGTTTGAAAACAATATTTTTAAATTGTCGGTAGTTATTTTCTAAACAGTCAAAATAAAATGACCTGACAGTTCCGTGGCTGTCTCAATCATTGCAAACTTCATTACTCATCCATGAACGCGATCGAATCGTTATAAATGCAACTTTTAAGTAATGTTTTAACAAAATAATGAATACAAAAAGAAAAATAATGAAGACATTTGCTGCACACATGGTTTGGAACTTACGACTTCTCGTTACTCGTCTCTTACGTCGTCTGACCAAAGACGATAGCCATTGCGCCAAGGTTGCTATAGTAATGCGAAATATTATATCTCATTCGTAACATCAATGAATGATTACTATTGCCATACGTACACTACTAAACACAGCTCGCTCGTTTTATTTAGTGTTTGTGTGCATAACCATGACTTCACCCACACATATAAAATGTAAACCAATTAATTCAACGTATATCCACACAATAATAATGACAGTTACCGATGTATGCGCGATGTACACTAATTAACTGTGCCCTGTGTACATGCTACGAACTTGAGTCTGCATAGCATTTTAAATAATTTTCTTATGAGTATAACAAATAACTTTTCAGAAAGTCGGGCATACTTTCCGTTCAGGTTTCTCGGCCAAGATTAACGGAGGGCATTAGTTAATTAATACGAGTAGCTAGTTAAAATATTCTTGTAAAATGTCAAGGATACTCCTCGTTGGTTTTGTGGTCACAAGCGCTACTGCTGAGCCTGAGGTCCGGGTGCGATTCCCGGGTATGGCAATGTGTTATTGGGTTTTTTCCATCTGGAATTTCTCAATAGCAGCTACCTATTACATGAGACTTAAACATAACTGGCAAAATGTGGGTGTACTATAGGTAGGTACACCTCTGTCTAACCCTTCTGGGATTACAGGCCTGATGTTATGTAAGTGACACTTGAAAAATATGTGCTGTTCTTTTCTAGAAAAAACCGATAAAAACCTAGATACATTAGTCTATCATTCAACTACAGTTATTCAACTGATTACGTTACATAACACCATCTTATTCCAATATTTATCCCCCACTAACTTACACAGTTCAGGAGCAATTAAGTACAGACGCCAGCAGGTCAAGCTACTCGAAACTGTCAAACTTTCCCAATCAATCTTGAACCTTAACACTTTAGCGATAAAGTTGAAAATCTATTAAAGAAATTTGACAGATTGTAGTAGCTTGATGTGCTGGCGTCTGTACATAAAAACTAAAAAGCGCGATAAGAAGTCGCTCCGACGAAGTTCACTCCGATCTCGCCTACAATGTCGTACAGTCTACCACACATCAGTAACACTAGAATACCGCCCTTACTGCTACGACACAAAGACGTTTTCAAGGTCAAACTGTTGGCTTTGCCGTGTGGTTGACGGTACGTTTCCGTGAGAGTTTCGCCGCAATATCGGAAGACGGTAGATTTGATCGTGCAGATCGGCAATCGTCGGAGATTGGAGCGAGTGATACTCGAACAGAGATTTACTGTTCTTAGCCGCGTGGAAAATGACCTTACTCTTATTTATATCATGCGACCCACGCGATGCAATAGTATTTTGTCGTTCGACAGGATAGGCCAGCATAAGATTGAACTAATTCTTCTGCGTATTTAACTGAGAGTGACCGTCGAATTGGAAAAAAACACCACAACAAAAAAATGTGAAATTCACAATCTCTAAATGTTCGCAAAGAACTAAGAAAAACTATCCATCTTTTTATATCTATTAAATAAAATTGAAGAATCTGTTTGTAATGTCAAAATATCAGCTTTTTACTAAATGCATAATTATGAAAGAAAAACTTCTAACAAAAACGCAATTTTTTAAACCGTAACCGTCGACTTCCTCTAGCAGATATGTAGTTGATGTCATAAGGAGTAACTTAGGCATTTATTTTAAATTAGAAAAAATATTAGGGTTCCGCGCAAATGAAATTAAAACCCATGAAATCCACATCCACGCGGGCGAAGCCGCGGGCTAG